>CABFOC020000035.1:4097616-5465233 GCA_902141235.2 Clonostachys solani
AGGGGGGGTATTCCTCATCAAAGCGGTCATCGCGAGCGTCCAGCTTGGGATCCTTGTGGACTTCAGGAGACTCCAGCACAGCGAGACCATGATTCGAGTGCAACGAGCGTTCTGGTAACGGGCCGTTTAGAGGAGTTCGTGTACCACAAAACGGAACGAGGCAGAGCAAACGGGGGAGGAGAACGTACCACAAACGGAGGCGAGGACGCCGAGCCCAAAAACAGCCCCGACGCCAAAGACGAAAAGAACAGCCCACATGGCTGCCTTCTTCAAGTCCAGATGATGCCTGGGCTTGGCGACAGGTGTAAAGTCGGAGGCGGAATCAGCAGCGCACTCCGGGTCCTTCTTCTTGAGATCGTTCACTGTTTTTGGGTGGCGGTTAGCTGTGTGCATGATGAGATGCAGGATGAAGGAAACTTACTTGTAACGGCTTCTTTGGAAACACAAGCGACGAAAATGGTATCTATTTCCTTGGATGTCAGCACTGTCTCGGATGTGTGGCGTGCTTTGAATGAAGCCTGTGAAAGGGCGAAGAAGAGGTGATGAAATTACAGGTCGAGGGACACAGCCACGAGAACTCGAGAGCTGAGGTCAAGAGGTGCAACATACCAAGTGTTTTTTTTTCTTGAATCTCGGTGTGAGAGGAATGGTAAGGCTATCAAAGTTAAAATGAGCGTTGTTGCTTGATGATAACGAGTATCGTCGAGTCAAGTGTGGTTAGGATGGAGAGAATGTGTTTGTTGGCAAACGGATGTGAGGAGGGGAATTGTTGTTGTTGAGGGAGGGGGATGTGAGATGAGAAATAACTAAAGCGCGAAAGAGGAACGCGAAAGAATCACGCAGCAGGTAAACAAAGAAGAGAGTCGGATCAGCTGTTTGGCGTGCACTTGGTTGACGGCCGTGAATCACCGTTGACAGTTGCAAGTGGAGTGCTGGTAGAGGAGCACTGTTGGTGACAGTGCAGGTAACTGCGCAGATAGAGGATGAAAAGCAGCGGGATCAGGCAGAGACCCGAGTGGTGCATTTCACATACCTCTTTCGACCTTAAATAATACTTGAGGTCGGGTGCAGATGGTGTTGCTTGGAAGTGACGCGGGAGTGAGAATGAGCCAGGGCGGTCTGAAGTCGGACTCTAAGGCTCAACCTGATCTGGCAGTGTGTATACCGAAGAGTTTGTAGGTAGCGTGCTACTTGGCTCACAGGTACACAATATCCAAACAGAACAACCAGAATAAATTTCAATTTCAGATTTGTTGGAAAACAACCTTGTATTGACTCTCTGATTCTCCCAGACTCGGTTGGATCACCATGCAGCCAGGTAAGAAGCCAGTGAAGCACTTTGCGCGGAGGGCGGTGAACGTATCACAGGGAGTAGGGGCTTTGGAACATGGAAACATGAATATCCCAACTGCTTTCCTCGAGAAATTCAGGAATATTGCCTGCAAAGGACCGTAACTATGAATCACTGGGGCTCAAGGGGCTATTTATATCAAGATCAACTCTGACAGGTTTCCTTCGGTCGCATAAGGGATCAGCTTCAAAACGCCAAATAAGTCCTACTAGGTAGTATATGGCATTCATCTCCAGGACCGATCCCTTCAACGGCAAACATATAGCTACCTAAAATCGGTCGTGACACTGCTCATGCGAGATTGCTGCGGGAACAAGGATGCACGGCTACGGAATCGCTCCCTTGTGTAGCCTCCATCTTGATACTGTATGCAGCTGGAGCGTCGGCTGAGCCTAGTTGATTTGCAGGCTTTCATCCTCTATAAGTTGAAAAGAGACGACTTCAGTATTGAAATTCTCGAATTCTCGATGTCTCCATTGAAGGAAAGACCACAAGGATGAACCTCTGCCACTCGCATGCGCCTGCCTACCCGGGACTAGAAATGCGGCCCCACCATTCCAAGGTACACTGTACTACGCCATTGGAGGCAAGACACGGACAGGATCGCCCCTGGGTTACATGAGCATAGGTACCCGGTACCGCTGAGCTCTGGTGGGGAGGGGTGTATGATCACGCCTCTGCCTCGCGCGTCGCGTACTAACTCCAAGGTAGGATTGTCCAATTACTCCAACAGACGGGCCAATCTATCTCCAGGCGTCTGGACTGGCAGTACGTGCTCGTTTTCCACATCACATTAATGAACCACACTTTCGATTGATTCAAGGTCCGCAGCAAGAACCTTGTCCCACCTTCGCGTCCGCTTTCGCAGTCGAGCTTCCTTTCATCCCCTTGTTTGCGCATCGCTAGCGAGGGCTCATCAATCAGGTTGTTGTTCCTGGGAGTTTCAGCGCCATCCTAGTCAAGCAACCCGCTGCAAAGCTACAGGCAGTATTCGCGGTTCCACCATAATAACAACCAGCCAAAAAGCCCACCATAGCTGCGACCGAGCGCGACTCCATTGGGTCCATCTTGTACTCCCCCAATCTACGCAGCACCAAAGGTTGCCATCGCAGACAGCTCATCATGGCGCGCCGTCGCCCAGCCAGAGGCCGTGGCCGCGACCCGGAGGAGGAGCCCGTGGAGCAGGAAGAAGCCGTCCAGGAACAGCAGCCCGAACCTGAGGACCCCGAGGAGACAGAGCAAGCCGACCAAGAAGCAGACGAGTCGGCCGCAGAGGAAGAGGAGGATCAAGACGACGAAGTCAGGACTCTACAATTCAGGGAGGAGCTATCCTGGCGCCCTGCAAAGCCAATTGCCAGCGCAACTCTCGTGGCCCGCCTGGAGCGGCTATCCAAAGAGCTCGCTGATCACGATCAGGGAGCCATCGACCTCGACTCTGTCAAGGATGTGGCTGAGAAGTTGGCGCATCGAAATCTCATCCAACACAAGGATCGTGGTGTAAGGGCATATACAGCCTGCTGCCTTGTCGACATCCTACGCCTCTTTGTTCCCGATGCGCCTTTCACCAATGATCAGCTCAAGGCATGCCTACTCGCTTCCGCAAGACGCTATTGGCCAATCTTCATGCTAACATACGCTCCCAGATGATGTTCAGTCTCTTTGTTAAAGACATCCTACCCGCCCTCTACGATCCAACGAACCCTTACAACATGCAACATAAATACGTTCTGCTGTCTTTGACTGAAGTGAAGAGCGTACTTCTCATTTTCGACATCTCGGGCTCTGACAAACTTGTTCTTGAGCTCTTCAACTCGACGTTTGATGGTATTTCCAACAGCTCCAAGTCAAAGTCAGGGGAGCAGGTTGCCAAGGACGTCGAGATTCACCTGGGTACCATGCTCTCTCTTCTCATCGACGAAGCGCCTGGCAGTGTTCCGGCGAGCGTCATCGACGCTATCATCAGCCAGTTTCTGCGGGCAGCACCACCGGGGGGCGTCCGCAGCAAGGAACAAAACGGAAACCAATCCACCTTGCTACACAAGACGGAGCCTCCAGCCTACCTCATGGCCAGTAAAATATGCAACGAATGTGCTGATAAAATGACAAGATACGTGAGTCAATACTTCAGCGATGTCATTATCGGGGCTTCTAGTTTCGCGACCAAATCCAACGGCCACCAGCAAGGAGAGGATTCAGACGAAGAAGACGCCAATGCAGGTCCCTCAGAAAATGACCTTAAAAGTCTTCGCCAAGCCCATCTTCTGATTCGTGAACTTTGGCGCACCGCACCCACCATACTTCAAAACGTCGTGCCTCAAATAGACGCCGAGCTGTCTGCAGACAACTTATACCTTCGACAACTCGCCACCGAGACCTTTGGAGACATGATATCCGGCATTGGAGCGGCTGGGCCTCCTCCTCCACCTGTATTGGATTGTACTGCATATCCTCCCTTGCGACTGTTGGACGATCCATCTAGCACGTCGCTGGAGAGTGGGAATGCATTGACAAAACCATATTCTCCCCACTCTTTTGCTCAGACACATTCTGCCACGTACAGAAACTTTGTCGGACGAAAGAATGATAAAGCAGGTGTCATTCGTGCCGCTTGGGCAACTGCGGCGGGCTACATTTTGGCCACATCGGCCGGCGGGATCGGTTTGAGCAGGGTGGAAGAAAATGAGTTAATCAAGGCGCTTGCAGAGAAGCTCAACGACAGTGAGGAAAAGGTCCGTCTGGCAGCCGTAAAAGCGATTGAGCTCTTTGATTTCCGAGATATCATCTTGAAGCTCGGGACCGCTGGCGGTATTGATAAGGAGGGCTCTATCTTCGCAAACCTCGGAGATCGCAGCCGAGATCGAAAGCAAGCTGTTCGAGTTGAGGCTATGGTGCTCCTTGGAAAGTTATGGGCAGTGGGTGCCGCGGAGATTGCTGATGGTCAGGAGGCAGTTACGGCCTGCTTGGCTGGTGTCCCATCACGCATTTTCAACGCCTTCTATGCTAATGATGCCGATTTGAATGTTCTGCTTGATCGCGTCATGTTCGAATGCCTGGTTCCTCTTAAATATCCGCTTGTCAAAGGGAAGGACGGCAAGGCAAAATCCGGTCCGAGTCAGAGCAAGAGTGGTGGCTTAAGCGCCGCAGAGCAAGACACACTTCGCGCCGAGAGGATTCTACTGATGCTCAAGTCTCTCGATTCCCCAGCACAGAAAGCATTCTTTGCCATGCAGGCACGGCAGCCTCAGTTTGCCATTGCAGTCGGGCTATTTATCAAGCAATGTGAGGCCTACAATGGTGGCGTCAACGTCGAGGGCAGTGAGGAGAAGATCAAAGCATCAATGAACAAGACCCTACACTGGCTGGGTGCGTATTTCCCTGACCAACTCAAGGTTCGCAACGACCTGCACAAACTTGCCAAACTCAATGACAGACGGGCGTATCAACTCATAAAGTATACGATTGAATCGGAGAGTGACTTCCAGAGAGTGCGCCGATCTATCCACGAGCTTATCCCCAAGCTGCAGGAAAGCAACGCGGCAAGTTCTCTGGATACCCTCATTCCTCTTCTCTATAGATCAGGTTCCTTGATTTTCAATCGGAGTCATCTAACCACTATTATGGATTACTCCAAGAGCGATAAGGATGGCCTCGCCAGCGTTGCCCACTCCATCCTGAATGAAATCTCGACACGGAATCCAGATCTATTCAAGGCACACTCCGACGAGCTTCGCAAGTCAATTATCGACCAGGCCCCAGCAGCGAGCAAGCCTAATGACCATGCTGTTGTGGACATGCTCAAGGCATTTTCTTCTTACTCGAAGAAGTATCCAGATGAAGTGAAACCGGATAGAAGCTTCACGCAAACCCTCATGAATTACGCCCTCTACGGATCTCCCCCCAAAGCGGCCAAGTATGCTGTCAATATTCTGCTCGCAAAGAATGACGACAAAAGCAAGGTCACGGCGACAACTCTCCTACAGAAAGTGATGAAAGGCTTGGAATTTGGCTCACCGAATTTCCTCAACAAACTTGCCACCATTAGCCAGTTGGCAAGGCTAGCACCAACCGTCACTGCGGATTCCGATGATGCAATCACTGAGCTGACCATCAATGGTATCTTGCGAGAGGTGCGCACCGACGCCAAACCTACTGACCCGTCTTGGGTACCTGAAGCAGATGTGGACGAGGAACTTCAAGCAAAGACTTTGGCGTTAAGGATTCTAGTCAACCGTGCGCTATCGTCTGTCGAAGATGCTGATTCGCATGAGAGAGTTAAGCCCCTTTTCAAACTTCTGAAAACACTTGTTGTTCAGGAGGGCGAATTTTGCAAAGTCAAAGATACGCCACTTCATCACAAAAAGCGCCTCAGGCTACTTGCTGGGCAGTCGATTCTGAAGTTATGCGCAGTGAAGAAGTACGATGATCAGTTGGATGCTGCAAGCTTCAACAAGTTGGCTGAGCTTGTTCAAGACAGCGAGCTTCAGGTTCGCTGTAGCTTCATGGAAAAGCTTCAGAGTTACCTGACCAGGGGCAAACTACGAGCACGTTTCTATACTATCCTCTTCCTAGTCGCCTTTGAACCGGTGACGGACGTTAAGAACAGAGTGGAAACCTGGATTCGGTCTCGTGCTCACTTTTACTCGGAGAACAAGAAGCCTATTCTGGAAGCCATGATGGGTAGGCTGATACCCCTTTTAGCGCATCACCCGGACTATAGCTCCGAACAAGAGGATCTTGTCGATTTTGCCAAGTACATCCTTTTTTACCTGGGCACGGTTGCAGAGGAGTCCAACATCTCTCACATCTACAAGTATGCAGAGCGCGTAAAGCAGACTCGTGACGCTCTCGATCCAGAGAAGAGCGAGAACCTCTATGTTCTTAGCGACTTGGCCCAGGCTGTGATTCGTAAATACCAGGAAAAACGAAATTGGAGCTTCCAGGCTTGGCCGGACAAAGTCGGGCTGCCAACAGGCATCTACGCAGCTTTGCCATCGAGCGAGGTTGCACAGCAAATCGCAAAGAAGCTATATATTCCGGACGAAATCGATGAGAAGCTTGATGATTTAATTAGAGCTCAGGAGCGCAAGAAGGTAAGATCGATGTGGGGTTGCTTCTCCCCTCTATGTTCAAGAACTATGCTGACTTTCTTTTCGTCTAATTTGCAGAAGAGGAAGTCTCTTCATGAGTCGGCGGATCACCCTGCGAAGAGACCAAGGAACCAAATCAAAACCGTTATTCGAGGGAAGCCCAAACCAGCCAAGACGAGCGCAAAGAAGAAGACACCCAAGCGCAAGTCAACCAAAAACCCCAACGTCTCCTCATCGCCGGTGCCGCTATCAGAGCGCAGGCGGAGTGGCCGCGCACATGTGTCATCAAACTACAGGGAAAGGGACGATGAAGAGGACGAGGAGGAAATGCTGGATGGAGTTGCCGAGTGGGACTACGGTTCAGACAGTGACGTGGCAGAGTCTGGAGACGAGCATGAGGAGAATGGCCATGAGGCCGAAGAAGATAAGGGAGAGAATACTTCAGATAATGAGGAAGTGGAAGAAGAGGAAGAACAGCCTTCTGCACGCCGAGCTGTGGCCAAGAAGAAGACGAAGCCAACAGCTGAGGCACGAAAGAGCCCTCGGTCAACACGAGCCAGAGGAAAGGGTGCCAAGGCTACCGACTCGGACATGGACGTTGACGATAGTGACGAATGATTGATTGATTGGGTATTTCTGGACGATTTCTATCTTGCTTTTTATCTATCGCCATTTTCACATACCGTGTTCGATTAGGAAAGGGGTTTAAGACTATCCAAGGTCATTGTTATCTTTTGTATGCTTCCAGCCTTCCAATGAATATAGGCCCTTGAGGAAAACATTCTTTCTTAGTTGTAGTGCCCAAGTTCGGACTTGTCTTTGAAAGTTATCACTCGAATTGTTCGTAATCTCTCCTGTCCGGTCTTGGCCTCACAACATCCTGATAGGATGATGCTAAGTGAAACCCTCATTTGAAAAACAAAGGAAAAGAGAAGAAAAAGAAAACAATCCTACCCAAGACAATTGGAACACAGACGGGATGACGCACTAAGTCTTACGTAGGGTTCGCCCATCATCGCCCGACAGTAGAGAGCTGGAGGTGGTTATGGCTGTGGTTGAGGTTCGAAGTTCGTTCATATAACAATTAGCCAGTATTTTCTTGTCACTATGTAAGAGAATCGCTGATTTTGATCTCTATTTGAAAGAATCCCTCGCATAACAGTGCTCTGCTCATGATTTTCATTCCCTAAACACTACTTAACATACATCGGAGGATCTGACATTATTCTCCCGGGTATTGCGTTCTGCGCTTCAGGCTGGCCGAGGCCGCTTAGAAGGCGAAGACCTGGTCCTCCAGCTTGCTGACGGGGCGAGCCTTCTTGAAGCCCAGGCTCTCGGTGGTTTTCTTCAGACCGCTGATCATGGGAGGGGGGCCGCAGAGGAGAACCTTGACGTCGTCGGCGGGCTTGGGGAGCCATTTCTGAAGAGAAGGGTCAGTGATACGGTCTGAGGGAAATGGAACCCCGATTCGCAAGAACAAGGGAAGCGGGATTTGACTCACGGTGATCATGTCGGCGGTGACATATCCGACACCGCCGGTCCAGCCCTCGGGGGGCTTGTCGAGAACGTAGTGCACACGGATGCCGGCATCCTCCTTGGTCAGGGAATCGAGGTCCTCCTGGAGGAGGATATCCTGGGCGGTGACGTTGGCGAAGATGAGGTCAACCTCGGTGCGG
Source organism: Clonostachys solani (assembly GCA_902141235.2). NCBI lineage: Eukaryota > Fungi > Ascomycota > Sordariomycetes > Hypocreales > Bionectriaceae > Clonostachys > Clonostachys solani. The sequence goes on from CABFOC020000035.1 coordinate 4,105,731, forward strand.
TCGCCCTTCTCGCGGCCGCGGACGATGGCACGGATGACCTGGAGCATGGGGGTGATGCCGGTGCCACCAGCGATCATACCAAAGTGACGGACCATGTTGGGGGTGTAGACGAATGCGCCCTTGGGGCCGCGGACGCGGATGCTCTGGCCGACGATGAGCGAGGCCATGTGCTTGGAGATGTTGCCCTGGGGGTAGGACTTGATGAGGAGGTCGAAGTAGCCGGGCTGGTGGTCTCCGGAGATGGGGGTGTAGGAGCGGACGATTTCCTTGGTGGTGCCATCGGGCTGCTCGATCGGGGCGCCGATGGAGATGTGCTGGCCGATGGGGAGGCCGAGGATCGAGGTCTTTGCGGGGAGCTTGAATCGGTAGCTGAAGGCGGGAGGCCTGGTCAGTCTCTCTAAGATTCTAGGAATCGCATGCCGCCTCCCGAGCGGGATCATTGGCAGGCTGGAAGGGAAATTCACTCACATGGCTACATTGTGGGAGATGACTGTCTTCTCTGCGAGCTCAAACTCCTGGAACGTGTCGGGTTTGAGAACAGGTACGATTCCTGCGAGGCGCAATGGTTAGACGGGAGATCCGACGAGACTCGAGAATCAGCTGGGAAATACTCACGGAGAGCGTACAGGTTGTATGCGCCGAATAGGACGGCTACAATGGCGGCGTAGATGGTCCAGTCCCTCTTGCAAATCCAGGTGCCGGCAATGAGGAGGCCGGCGGGGATGAAGACGTAGTCTCTCCGCACCAAGGCAGCATCTTCGGCAAATAACTCGCTCATGGTGAGTGTACAGAGGTTGAATCGCACTCTGTTGGCGGTGTACACTTGGCTGAGGAAGAGGGGCGGGCTCCTGTGGCCTTATATTGCGAAGGGGCCGAAAAGAATGCTGTGTGAATTGAATATTTCTTCCCCGCCACGGAATTGTTGGGAAAGTCGGCGACCGGGGGCGGTTCGCCTGTTTAGTGCAGTGAACGGTGCGCAATTACCGTAATGGTAAGTGCCTAGTGGTTATGTAGGCGACAGCTTCAGTTCTGGGCCAAAGCAACTAGCCACGCACCAGTGGGATAAGCCGAACACCGAACCACCGAATCAGGCAGCTTGAGGGAGAGATGATGGGTGTTCATGGTGGAAGTTTCGATGCAAGTGATATGGAGTTTATGGGTATCGAGGGTGGTCCTGTATATAACATTTAAGCAGAAAAAATAAACCGTCTCACTTCCTGTCTCTTCTTGCCTCCATCAGGGTACCGACAGACTGGTGGCGGTGCGAATTGAGTAGTGGCAGAAAAAGGGACGCGCAGTCTAACTCCGGCACAGGTTCCCCTCTCTTTTGGGACGAAAGTGGGATATTTCCCCCACCCGCGACAGATCACGTACATTGGGAACTCCATTGAGTGCATTGGACATCCGATACGCATCTCAGAAACTCCTTCAGGCCGAAGGCGACTGCGCATGCCAGGTGGAGACGCGGTAGGCTATCACAAGATGTTATGCAGATACCAATTAGCACCGAGTACCCGAGAGAGACCGACCGCGGGGAAGTGAGGGGCATGCGAACATTATAACACCGCCGCAGGCAATCTCTAGACATGTCTAGAAAAGGCAATAAAGTCCGACGCGATGGAGAAGCTCTCTATTCATTCCCTAACTGGACATGGCTTGCTTCTGATCCTGTCCGAAGTGAGAAGAAAGAAAGAAAGTCCAGTCTCTTCTTCACTGAGCCTTCCATGACCACAGTAATCATAAGCTAATCATAGCATGGATCACATCGGCTGTTCAATAGGTTCGGCTCCAATGATTCAATTGATCTATCAAAATCCTCGAGTTGTTCGCTTCGTTTGGCCAATTGTGGGGGACGGCAAGTGACTGCATAACACGCTCGCCCTTAGAAACTATTTTATATTGGGCTTCCCACCTTCCATTGCAGCCCAGTATCACTATGCTCATGGGCATATTCACTGCAGGTCTCTCGGCTGATAAGATCTTACCCTCTTAGTAAACTTATAGCCGAGACTCAATGTAGAAAGTAGTGCCGGTCGTGAGCTACCGATTTTCGGCGGCAGCAACCGGCGACATCTCCGCGCCTCACAACTGCAGTCACTCGGATGGCGCCTATTTTCCATCCCTTGACCATTGAATAGGGCCACGAGTATAAAAGAAAAAACTCTTTTTCTTCCTTTTTCTTCTTCATCTTTTTTTCTTTCTTCGTATTGTTTCCATTGTCTCCCCATTTGACTAGGGATTGAATGTTCCGCTTAAGCTTTGAGAGCCTCAACGGCTTTTTCAGAACTAACTAGAATCATATCCGAGCGACGTCGAAGAAACCGCGAGGGTTGGTTACGCCTTCATTGGTATGAAACAGATGAAAAAAGCGAACATCATCGCTTTAGAGAACTGTCAAATACCAATGTCAAGTTGGTCTGAACGATTCGATGGTTTGAAAGCACCACGCAAGGCTCACAGTAAACATTGAAGAGGAAGATAGACGGCAACTTCGGAAATTTTCTAATCAACCCTTGTAACAATGTGATTCCAACGCACTGGAGAGTAGACCGCCAAGTTAATAGAGCGGTTGACATTATTGGCGAATTCCTAATATAAACAAACCGGGAAAATCAACCTTGAGCAAGGATTAATATGTTGCACGAGATAACCTGGGGGTAGGTAGGTAAGACCGTGACATCTCAAAAGACTGAGCCCCTGGTCGCGTACTACTATACATTTATAATCAACACTATCCTAAGGGGCGACGCTCTACCATGTATCTGAGATGAGAATTGCTTGGCGACCATGGAGGCTCAGGGGCTTTCTACGGAACGTAAACTCGCTCTCGCCTCTCACAGGGAGTAGGGAAGGGTTGGGGAAGGGTCACCCATTGCTCGTTCACTCGTATTCTTCCATGGCGCACTGAAGGGGCCGGGAGTGGGCGGCGTGGGAGCGAGGACCAAGAATGGGGGATTCCGGGCTATATATACTGGCATCGCCAACGGCATCAGATTAGGTACTCAAGCACGGCGGGTCCGAACTTGGGAGCCGAGCCGCTGGTTCGCCTTACATAATATTATAATGGCGCTCACACGGTGGATGGCCTGGCTCTGCTCGTATCGCTTCAATGCATCCTGCAGCACATTGCAGCTGACTCCCACGGTAACCATCCATAAAGACGGGGTCAGGCCCACAGGCAGCGTCATCCTGTAAGCAGGGTCGGCATCCATCCCAGCAAATCCCGTTCTTGGGGAGAGGCTCCCACGAACGTCGCCTGCAACAAACATGGCCTCGAATGCACCTCTGGCTGGAGTTTCTTTTCTATCTCGGTCATGGCCTGACCGAGGCCTTCCAGAGCGTCGACGGTGCGGAGGGACCCCAATGCGTCCTCTCCAATTGCGTCGTCCATCCCATGGATCAAATTGCACGGGGTTCCCTAGCTGTTTGGCAGTTTCGCTGCTAGAGCCTAATGGTGCTACGTAGTTGCAGCTCCGGATCCCGATCCACGACACTGATCTTGATTCTTACCCTGGTCAAGCCCGGACCATTCTATGGCACGTTCAATGCAGGCTGGTTGTTTCATCAGCGAGAAAACATAGGTGACCTCACCGTTTCCCATCAGTTCTGCATGAGGCCTGAGCCACCAGCGCGCTTTTCGTCTTGTTTTTTTCCCGCAATTTCTCTTCTTCCATGTAAATTCGCATCAGCTGTCCTTGGTCCTTATCACCTTCCCACTGCAACACCGTCCCCTCCTCCCGCCCCCCCTTCGCCCTCTTCATCACCTCATTCGGTGGTGTGTATGAACAAATAGCCTTTGGCCAGCTCCGTCATTCTCAAATCGCCCTTGTTTGTTCTTCTCCCGCGCTAAGCACCAGCGTTATTCTCGGCTTGCCAGGCAGTTATTTACTTAGCCCCTGGGCCTTCGCCACGCCCTCAATTCGCTAGCTTGGCAGCACGTGCATTTGTTTACATACGGACGGGAATCCCATGCACTTCTCGAATACGACGGTGTGAAGGCTGCAGCTTACAAGAAGAGGAAGGACGGGTCCAATACGACCCGGCAAGCCGCCAGCAACCTACCTAGGATCAACCACCACACCTCCGCCTCCTCCTCGTCCGACTCTGTCCTTCCCAACACGCCTTTTTCTCGTGACGAATCAAGCGGGTGGCTCAGCGCCTGCGAATCCGTCTCTAGCGCTTCTGCAGAGCCGCTTTACAGACAACGGTCTCTTGGAAACGCCCGCCTCGACGCCCCAGCACCCGATTGGAGCATCTGCCCAGCTCGCGGTCGTCTTAACCTCCGGGGACTCCAAGGGCGGCAAGGGGGCTAATCTGCAAGTGACTGAGGTCCGCAGTGCCGCCAACCACCTACGTACCACCCAAGATCCAGCTAAGCTCAGCTAAGCTCCGTCTCCCAGGTCTCTGTACCTCATCACACCTTAGGTACCCCTACGTACGTTCCATGGTGGATGGACAAGCTCACCTCACATTCCCGCCCTGTTTGCTGTGCCATGTTTGCCCCTCTCCGCCTGTTGTTTCCGTCGTCTTGAAGATTCTTGCATAATAGCCGGCCGTTCCTCTGATCCCCAGCATTCCCTGTTTCTGCGCCCATTCCAGTTTGCTTCGTGCTGAACAAGATTCCGCAACCGCTCCACTCCAGGCCGAGTGAGAGCTTGAAGCTCCTACGCCAGCCGCCCTCAACCCGGACGACCACCACCCTCTCTCTCTCTCTGTCCAGCGTTTCTATTTCGCCCCTGCCCCATAGTTGTTGAAAAAAAAGTCGATTTCCTCCCATCCCATACATAGTTTTGCCCCAGACGCCCATAGACGTCAATTCAATTCCAATCTGAATTGGCGATCGCGTAACTAAAAACGGGAAAGCGATCTGCGACTAACTAAACGACGGATGCGGAGAGAGGAGCCATCAGGTGCTGTTTAGGACCGACTCGGGCTGTCTACGTGCAGTGCAGTGATTTGAGACATTCGGTCATAGCTGGGGAAAACCGAGACACAGTCCTGCATGTCCACTGAATCCAATTTCCTGGTCTGATTATCATCTCGCCAATTCTCCTGGAGCTTCCTTAGATCATTGCCTCAGATCACATCGAGCACCAGCTGAAGAACTGATTGTGGCAGCCCCGTGGGTGGTGGCCGTGTGGTGGCTTGGTTGTCCCTCCTCTCGTATCGTCCTACTCCACCACAACCGCCATCATGCCCTTATTAGTACCAGAGAAATGGAAGCGGATGACAATGTCATCATCTCGGTCTAGGCCAACTACACCGAGTCCGCAGGACAGTCTCGAAGTGCCTGAGCCAGAGCCCAAGACGCCCCGAGGGCTATCCCGAGCTCTCCGCTCTATCAGCAACCCGTCTCTTGACTCACTCAATAGCAGCGGGATGCGGAGGACAAACTCGGCCCGGCGTTTGACCAAGACGTCGGCGAGCTCGTCCATGATCGAGAGGTTCCAGCGTCGGTATTCCAGGGATTTTCAGAGCAGCATATCCCAAAGCGAGGTCTCGGTAGGCTCTCTGGAGCCAACGTACCACACCATGGAGGTGCTGCGATCTGGCCATCTGAAGACGGATGTCACGTTACTTAAGGCTCGGTCCGAGTATCTGGTCCTGACCGACCAGACTTTGATCAAGTTTGGGAGCATCGACGCTGCGCGGGTAGTGTTCCCACAGCTGGGCCCGCCTGAAGCTCGGCGTCGCAGCTTGGGATCCCAGCAGTTGATGGGCAGCAAGTCAGCAGTTACAGACATCCGCTTTGAAGTACCTCTACAGTCCATTGTTGGTGTCTTCAACGAGGAAGGGGCCAGTCCTCGCTTTGGTGTTGAGGTTTGGTGGTTCTCCCAGTGGCCTCGCCTCGGGTACTGCAAAGCCCAGCTTTTTTTCTCCCAACCGCAAGATCGGGATGAGTGGCTTATTTCTATCCAGCGGGCGTGTAGAGCAAAAAACAGGCGCTCGCCGGCGACCTCGATGATCCCCGAGAACCTCAAGATTCGCATCAACCATATCGTTGCGGCAAACGAGCCACAGCAGGCGACAGGATCGACACAAAATCTCATCTTTCCTGTCGCCAAGCGATACATTTGGACGTCGCAGAAGGCCACAGCGAACGAGGAAACGCAGCTGCAGGTGGACGGGTCGTCCTTCTATCTCGTTATTGGCCCTTATATGTGCTACTTTTTGGAAGTGTTGAAAGCAGACCATGGAACAGCACCAGGCGACCTACGGATAAAGTCAATCGCTTTCGGAACTGTCACTCTGACGAGATTCAAGGCATCAGTGCTCTCACACGAGCAGCGGTTTGTTATGAGCTTCCGGTCAGTATGCCCATTCACCCTACAGCGACGTATGTTCTGACACATTGCAACAGGCCTCCATTCGGGCGCGAGACGAGACTGGACCTTGCCAGCTCCAACTATCGACGGATTATCGAGGCGTTGACGAGAATGGATCGCATCTTAAAACCCATGTGGCCTCAACATTTCCAACAGCACATCTTCGATATCAGGGGCCTCCCGCCTCCCCTGCAGCTTACCTCTGGTAACGACTTGGGAGGCATTGAGCAGAGTTTGAGGGCCTATTGCGCAGCATATGGCGTAGGCATGCCGCAGTGGAGTGTAAATTGGGATCATGGGAGCCAACCAGTGTTCCGCCTCATCCCCCCAAAAGGGGCACCGTATACTCCTCTCCAACTCATGGCTGTGTTTCGGTCTCTGCGATACAATGGATATTTCAAGTCAATTTCCTTCAGGGACGTTGACTTGTCGTCACTGGCTGGTAAAATAGACGGTAACGAGGCTATCGTGCACACCTCCATTAACGGTGAGGACTCATCAGCTGGAAATGGTTGTCGAACTGAAAGTGTACTAACCCGATGCTAGGTTACAAAATCTCCGAAGAGCACTACGAGCATTTGACCGGGGCACCAGTTCTCACACAAGAACTTCACTCGCTAGCATTCGCGTCTGAATCCGTCCGCAGCATCGATCTTACAAACGTTTTGGGTGCCCAGACCCGGGGAAATCAACAAAGCCGCCTTCAGCCCGACTATACGAAACTCTGCAAAACCAGCTCCGAGATGCTGCGCCCTATCACGCTGCTTGCCCGAGGACAACTTCAGACTTGTCATACCATCAACATGTCCGGGAACCCGGTAGCCGTGGATGATATTGAAGAGTTTGGTTCGTGTCCCTATGCTTGCTCTCAGGTTTCTATTGTGCTGACTGATATCTGCAGCGAATGTCTTGCTTCTGGATAATGTCTCGTTCAGGTCGTTGAAGTTTGCGCGTTGTCGACTTGGGGATGAAGGCCTTTCGACTTTGTGGACCGCCTTTGCTGGACAAGCCGGCTCTTTGGAGGTGATCGATACATCTGATAATCAGGGCACGATTAAGCCCGAATTACTCAAATACTCCCTTCGCCAACTCCAGTACCTTCGCAAGCTCAACATCGCTGGCAACACTCGGCTCAACACCGGTCAGTCTCTATTCGAGGAAGCAACCCTTCACACGTGGGAATTGGAGGAACTTGATCTCTCCAACATCACGGTAAGCGTTCTCTCCTTTCTCTCTCTCTCTCTGTTTTTTTTTAGAACCAAAAGCAAAAAAGTACCGACGATCAATACTGACGGACCGTCAAGTTGAACGACGCCACTATTGATGTGTTGTGTGGTTACCTTGGAGCAACCGCATCCTGGAATCTCGAGACTCTGCGGCTTAATCAGTGCGGCCTGAACAGCAAGCAGATTGCCCTAATTTTCCGGTGTATGGGTCAGGGGCGGAGGATGGTAGTTGAGATTGATGGCAATCGATTGGACGAGGGGATAGATGACCTCTGCAGCGCACTCTCCCTCAACTATGGACCGTGGAGCCTTTCAATTCAGATGGTCGAGTTCAACTTGGAAACCAGCTTCGTCCAGTTATGGAAGGCTTTGACAGTCAACAGCGTCATCGAATGTCTGAGCCTGGCTGGCTCGGCCACAGCTGATGCTATGAGCACAGCCTCATGCAACATCATTGCCGAGTTCTTTTCTAAGAACGAGTCTGTAAGATTTCTTGACATATCCGGCTTCGATGCCAGACTTGATGAGGGACATTTGGGACGAGAGTTCTCTCACACCTTGAAAGCCATCAAGTCGAACCAGACGATTGAGCATCTGAGAGTTCGCAGCCAGATGCTTAACATCAATATTGGTGATCTTGCCGACGCGATATCTGGGAACAACACCCTACACACGTTAGACTGCGAGGACAATGACTTCAATCTATCGAACTTCCGCCATCTAGTAAGGCACCTGGGCGACAACTGCACCATTCGAAAGTTCTCGGCATTTACGCCTACGGAATTGGAGAATGTGGTGAACAAGGCGGTCATGACGGCCAACTTCCCGGTCAATCACTCTCGACGATCATCTTTGATGCTGAAACTGCGAAACGACAAGCCACAAATCAGCAACATTGAGGGAATACTTGCACAACAGCTCAAGGAAGAATGGGACGCCGCAGTGGCGGAGCTCACATTTGTGCTGGAAAGGAACCAGAAAAGTTTTCAAGAGGAAAACGGCGCCAACCTTTCTCCTTCTGATCGTGAGGGAGACAGCATCTTCGCAGCCTCGTTTGGTGGGCTAGCCCTGGAAGACTACGAGTCCAGCCGGAAGAGGCCACAAAGCGAATCCGAACTAGTTATCAGGGTCAGCGAGGGTCCTATGTTGCCAGACATCCAGACTACCCCAGGTGGGCAGGTGGTGATGCCAGCACGAACAAACTCGACCGTCTCTAGCGATGCAGCCGTGAGCCCAACAAGCGTCGCCGGCAGCTTTGCGCTTCCGGGCGAAACCCCCCCTGATGGCGGAAGCATCTCTGAGAAGTTGCTACCGCAGTTTGCGGGGGCGTCAGAAGATGACCACGACAGCAGCTACACCTTTCTTGACGGGCCGCTGGGCGACAGCGACTTGGTGATGCAGATATATCGACGCCCTTGGGGTGAGACGGTGAGCTGCATCCGCGAGGAAGACGACGGTAACTAGGTTTTTTCTTAACCTATCATTTCTTTTCTTTTTCTCTCCTCTTTCTATTTCATTTTTTGGATATATTTAGCAAGGGAAAAATAATTGGTATCATATCGTATCTGGATATATGAAGCGGCATTTACTTATACAAGCGTTTGAGCATGAACGCAATGGGTTGTGGGACGTTCGAAGGCGACTGAAAAGAAACATCAGCGGGCGTTTTGGATTTTGGGATTGATTTTTTTTTATATTTATTGCATCGATACCCCTTCATAGAAAGGCCTGGAACATCAACTGGTATTCAGGGATCCCACGAGGGACTTGCTAGAAAGGAATAAACATCAAATTTAAGCTTGAGTCAACTATTGCTTTGCATGAGAGTGTGTTGTGACGGTACTATGGGAGGCTCTGCTTACTGCAGGCCATTCTGCATACAACTGGGCGAGGCGATTACTGGCAACACCTGGATGACATTGAAACTGATACATTCAAACATTGTTCTAGTTAATTTCGAGTCTATGGCCACCATTATTATGTTATTGAGCGCTAATACTAAATACCCAAGAGCTAATACACTAATCAATTTTCAACTTGTGTGACTTAATTTTAATGTATTAATCTGATTGCTGCAGAAAATGCCCTATTCATAGCTGTCTTCAATCTACTGTCGCATTTCTTCTGTCACCCGGTCGCATAAACAGTGGGAAGACGGCAAGCGAAACTGCGCCACAGCAACGAGAGGCCCACACCCATGTCATCACTGCCAGACGCCTGATTGGGTGCGGCTTGGGCCTAAATCAAGGAGGTCGTCAGTCCGCATCGACAGACACACAGGCAGCACTCAATCAAGTTGGCGAGAGCTTCGTCATCTCCCAGCCTCGACCTAATTTAATCAGTCAACCCCCCTTTTCCCCGCAAACAATCCCGCTCACTGGGTGCAGGATTGTATCGTGTACCATTCCCCAGGTATATCGCAATTCTTGCGACACTTGCTGTTAATCTCTCGCGTGCCTGTCTTGCATCCGGGCGAGAGAGTGCTACACCCGCCGCAGCCGTCACCGACCGCCGAGCTTTCATGCTCCCCCTACGGCGTCCGCGAGCACCTCAACGTCATCGAATTCACCATAGCGTCTGTCCTTATATAACGCGATGTATTCCAATTCCAACGCCTTCTTAGGCGGCAACAGCCAACGGCCGGGTGGCCAGCAACCGCAATATGGCGGCTTCAATGCGATGGGAGGCCAGCAGCCAGGCCAGCAGCCCAGTCCATTCGCTCCTCAGCCTACTGGCTTTGGACAGCAACTCGCGGGCCAGCCTACCGGGTTCGGACAGCAACCACTCCAACAACAATATACTGGGTTTCCCGGGCAGAACCAGCAGCCAGCCAGCCAGATCCAGTCGCCGCCGCTGCAGCAGCAGTTTACTGGGTTCCCAGGCCAAGCTCAACCTCAGCAGAGCTTCCAGACCGGCGTCCCGTCTATGCCAGCGATCCCGGCCCAGTACCAACAGCAATTCCAACAGCAGCAGCAGCAGCCACAGCCACAGCAATCCTCGTTTCAGGGGCTGCAGACTGCTTCCCAAACTGGCTTCTCTAGCTCTCCCCAGCCGACCGTCGAGACCCCGATGAAGCCTCAGCCAACCGGGTTCAACGAGATGGCAGCATCCTTCCATACAGGCAGCAGTTCGAGACCCCAGGGCCGTCGAGCGGAGAAGAAGGCAACGGTGAACAAGATTCCCAACATCCGACTCTCATTCATCACAGCAACGGATCAGGCCAAATTTGAGACGTTGTTCAAGTCGGCCGTGGGGGAGAGCTCAACCACAATGTCTGGAGAGAAGGCCAGGGATCTTCTTATGCGATCGCAGCTGGATGGTGACTCGTTGTCGCATATTTGGACGCTTGCCGACACCACCCGAGCTGGCCAGCTCTACTTCCCAGAGTTCGCTTTGGCAATGTACCTCTGTAACCTCAAGATGAACCGCAAATCGCTCCCACCGACTCTACCTGATAATATCAAGAATGAGGTCTCCAGTATGGTCGATATTATCAGCTTCAGCGTTGTTGATGATACCCCGGATACCCGAACTAGCAATGCCACTCCCCCAGCCATTCAGCATCCCCAACCTCAACCGCAGGCATCCAATGCGCAGTTGCTCCAAGCCCAGATGACTGGATTTCCCGGGCAGGCCAGCCCATCTATTCCTACCCAGCCTACTGGCTTCCCTGGACAGCAAGTTGGCCAAGGCCTTCAGCCCCAAGCTACTGGCTTTCCTATGCAGAATGCCCAGGCCACTGGATACCAGGGACCACGACCACCGATGCCCCCGATGCCCACCGGCTTCAACCAGCCTGCAGCGCCACTTAATGCGCAGCCCACCGGGCGTCCTGGCCAGTGGGGACTCGTCAATGCGCCTGCTAGCGGTTTGCCTAACATTGATGCCCTCCAGGCGAGGATGATGCCTCAGCAGGGGCGTGAGGCCGGATCGTTCACGACTCAGGGCCTTCAGGGCAACGCCGTCATTCCATGGGCTATCACCAAGGAGGAGAAGACGCGATATGATTCTCTGTTCAGGGCATGGGATGGCATGGGCAGTGGTTTCATTGGTGGTGCACAGGCTATTGAAATTTTCGGTCAGAGCGGACTTGAGAAGCCTGACCTGGAACGAGTCTGGACTCTGGCAGACAATGGAAACAAGGGACGCTTAGATTTGGACGAGTTCGCCGTCGCGATGCATTTGATCTACAGAAAGCTGAACGGATACCCTCTGCCCAACACCTTACCCCCTGAGCTTGTCCCCCCTTCCACCCGAAACTTCAGCAAATCAATCGGTGCTGTCAAGTCAATGTTGAGCAAAGAATCAGATGATCGCAAGAACTCTGGTGCTGCTTTGCTTCCTCAGAAGACTGGTGTGAGCTACATGAAGAACCGATCTTTCAGAGGCGGTGCTGGAGGTGGCTCTACAGGCGGACGCAAGGATGCTACCGTCTTCCGAAACGACAACGAGGAGTTTGGGTATAAATCCAGTGCTCGTCGCAGAGTGGGCAACCACTCTCCTCGACCTGATTCTCCCGCATCTGTTGACTCGCACGAAGACCTTTCCCTCGACCAACTCCGCAAGAAGATCCGCGAGAAGCAGGTTCTCCTGGATGCCCTTGACTTCAATGATGAGCAGCACGCAGAGGAGGATGATATTCTAGACAGGCGTGACCGCAAGGAAGCCGATGAGCTCTACCGCCGAGTTCGCCGTATTCAGTCAGACATTGATGCCCATCCGGCCGCTGCCAGCGTCTCCGGAGATTCGGATGCGGAGAGACGCGCTCTTAAGCGTCAGCTCCAAAACCTCACGGACAAGATCCCCGAGCTTGCTTCTCAGGTCCGCAAAACTGAGAAGGCCATCCTTGACGCCAGAATGGAACTGTTCCGACTCCAGGACGCAAAAGCCCACCCTGGCAGTGCAAGCAATATTGTCGGCACCGGTCCTGGCGGCAGCGTGACAGAATCCGACCGCCTCAAGGCCAGAGCCAAGGCCATGATGCAGCAGCGCACCGCCGCTCTGACCGGAAAGAAGGTCGACGCTGTGTACGATGATGATGCTGCCTCTAAGCGCCTTGAGGAGGAGAGTATCAAGGTTAAGAATGAGAAGGAGAGCAACGAACGCATGGTCAGAGATGTCGAGGAGAGCGTGCGTGACTTTGCTCGGGGCATCGACGACAGCCTCAAGGAAGGCGCAGTAGACGAGTCTACCCAGCACGAGAAGCGTCGCTGGGAGGACGCATTGGGTGTTGAGGATGAGGTTCGCGATTTCATCTTCGACTTGCAGCGTGAGAGCCGCGCTGCTCGTGTTCGTTCTCAGGACAAGGTGGCCGCTCGCTCGTCAGCTCGTGTAGAGGAAACTCGCTCCCCCAGCCCCCGGGTTGAGTCTCCTGTGGCTACATCTCGCACTAGTACTCCCTCGGGAGGTAACTCCTACTCCGCCTACAAGACACCTGAAGAACGAGCTGCATTCATCAAGCAGCAGGCAGAGCAGCGAATGGCTGAGCGCCTAGCTGCTCTTGGCATCAAGGCGCCTGGGAAGGCAGGTGAGACTGCTGCCCAACGTGCTGAACGGGAGAGGAGCGAGCGGGCTGCGAAGCTACGCCAGGCAGAGGAGGAAGACGCTCGCAGAGATGCGGAGCGCAAGGCTCGTCTTGCTGAAGAGCAAGGTGTGCCCCCACCTGCCCCTGAGGCCGAGGCTGAAGCTCCCAAGCCTGCGGCCAAGAAGCCCCCTCCTCCACCCAGCAGGAACCGTGGTAGAAATGATGCTGCCAAACACGCTGAGGAGGAGCAGGCTGCACAGGCTGCAAAGGCAGCGGAGGAAGAGAGGCTTGCCAGGGAACACGAGCAGCAGCAACGTGAAACTCAGCAGCTCCAGTAAGTTCAACCCCTTTTTTTTTATTGAAAAAAATATTTTTTCTCTTTTTTATATATGTTAACCGATTATTTCCAGGCAACACGCCAAGGAACAAGAAGATGAGTTCGAAAAGGAGCAAGAGGCTGCGCAAGCTCGACTCAAGGCCCTCGAGGAACAGGTCAGACGTGGGAAGCTGAAGAAGGAAGAGGAGAAGAAGAAGAAGAAGGCTGCTCTCGCCGCAGCCAAGGAGAAGGAGGCCAAGCTGGAAGCCAGACGTGCTGAGATTGAGGCGGCGAAGCAGAGGGAGCTTGAGCTTCAACGCCAGTTAGAAGCCATGGACGACGACAGCTCATCCTCAGATGATGAAGGCCCGGAACAAATCACACCCCAAGCATCTACGCCTACGATCTCAGCAAGCCAGGAACTTGAGCGCAAGCCAAGTCCTCCCCCGACTCTCCCTCTTGCATCACCGCCAGTTGTTGTGTCTCCTCCTGCCGACAACGAGAGCAAGAACCCATACTTCAGGATGATGGCTCAACCAAGCCAAGAAGCAACCTCCCCCCCTTCAGTACCTGCCGCTGCTCCTCCTGCTCCCCCAGCACCAGCACCCGCTGCTCCGGCGCCCCCTGCCCCTCAGTCAGACGCATCTACAAACCCCTTCCATAGAATCAAGCAGGAGACGCAGAGCGCGCCTCCCGTACCAGCCGCCCCTGTCATCCCCAAGTCCCGGAGACGAGCTGATTCGGACGATTGGGGCTCTGATAAGGACGACGACGATGAGGATTCTGATGATGAGCGACCTGGCGGTGGCAACGCTGCCCAGCTTGCATCCATCCTGTTCGGCACCATGGCGCCTCCCAGGCCAATGTCCGCCATGGGCAAGGACTCGGCGACCGCGAGCCCGGTGCCAGCAAACGACACGCCGATCGCTTCCCCTCCACCTCCCCCGATGCCTTCTACAGGTGCCCCTGGTGCTCCTCCTCCACCACCCCCTCTGCCCGGATCTGGTGCTCCCTCAGCTCCTCCTCCTCCTCCTATGCCTGGCACTGGTGCGCCCAGCGCCCCTCCCCCTCCTCCCCCCATGGGTGGACCACCAGCACCTCCACCGCCGCCTCCAGGCAACGCCCCGGCACCTCCTTCCGGTGGGCGGCCTGCAGGATTCTTGGGCGAGATCCAAGCCGGCAGGGCTCTCAGGAAGACGACGACCAAGGATACCAGTGGCGCTGCAGTCGCTGGTAAAGTTCTAGACTAGATAATCACCGGAGCGAAGGAAACTTCAGGTCAAGGGCGGGCTACGGGATTCACATGGGAGACACAGCCAGCTTAGAGGAGAGATGGGATGCAGAATTCAACAGACTTCGAGTCCAGTATTCAGCTATTCAAGTGTAATCAAGTACATAGTGTCTGTATTGCGTTAGTCAGTGACATTTTTAGTCGGCACCAGAGCCACCTAGTAAGATGAAATTTATACTCTTTTTGGTACACTTTGCAACTGGCCAGATATAAGAAGATCATCACGTATTCGGTCAATTCACTTCAACCACGCAGGTGCCACACTGATCCAGGCTTTGCTAGACAAGTCTCGACGAGATCGAAGCACTGTCCCTAATCTAGCCCCATATGTCTTCCTCGGGTTTGATCAAGGTCTCAGCCAGCAGCCCACTCGTATGAATCGTGATCTCTCTCTCTCACCCAGCTAGTCAAGCTCGAGCCTCCTCCCCCCTCCCCAATGTGTCAACACTTCATGCAAGTTTAATGGCCTGCCGGGGTGGGGGGGCATCACATGTGCATAAGGCTCCAAGGGAGCTAGCATCAAGTTTTTCTTCTTCCCACTCTCTTTCTTCTTCTTCTCCTCCCTTGGGCCCCGCCATGTACCGGGGAAGATTGGCCTCTGGCATCCCTTCCGGACGTCTCGGAGGCTGCGTGGACCCGTAGAGGGGGGGCATGGCGGCTCTCGAGTCTCACGCAGGTGCCCAGCTCATGTACAGTCGAGGGACGGAGCGCATTTGGGGGCAAATGGCATGATGCATTTCCATGCCGGCAGACAACGCGCGGGGAGTGATACCTACATATTACGTTCTACGGGATTTCTCTCCCCATCTTCGACGTATGGGATACCCACGACTTTCGTCAGAATGGGCCCACGGAGAAGGAAATGGCGCGCGTGAGAGAGAAGAAGAAGGTTTCAAAGTATACAAGGATAGAGGCCTCATGTTTGCTGCAGCTAAGCTGGTAGGCCGCCCGTATTACGAGTTTCGGTATCCGCGTTCTCCCGTTTCTCTTGCCCTCCGCGGCCGGTTTGGTCTTTGCCAAAGGCCGGCCATTCTCGATAAGAGCGCCATTATTACTAGTGGCCGAGAGAGATTGGGAATTCATGCAGAGGCAGTGGCGTGGATGGCTTGGGCTGGAAGTTTGCCTTGCCCAAAGGCACGTCGTGATGTCATGAGAGGGAGTGTGTTGAGATCTTGGTCTTAGATAGGCGAGACTGGCGAGATAAGTCTGTTCCAGTTGGGAATACGGTTTAGCCCATCTACCTGGGAACTTTCTAATAGCACCAAGCCATGATAGCAGGGAGGACAGTGCAGGCTCGACGACTGCCATGCGATGGATATCAGTGGATATGGAGACCTGGCCATGGCTCATGGTTCACGGGGGACATCCGGCCATAGGGTCACCTTCACCGTCACCGGGATTGACATCTCCTAATATAAGGAGAGAGATGGAAAAAGAAAAGAAGGAAAACTTGGTTCGCAGCGCTACCGACGGAGCAATAGGCGCAGGTACCAGCTTGCGGCACGACCAAGCTCTGACATGACTAGGTAGTGCCGGCTAGTGATGGACAACTCATCAATTCAATTTTAAAAGTGCAATAACCCCGTAGACCAGACATGGTGATGGGTTTCGCGGGCATTCCTCGTCGTCGTCGTAATAATATGCGAGGGAAAAGGGATAGAGAGAATGGCCTGGTCGCGGCCGGCATTAGGGCGAGTGAGTATGAGATGATAGTCTGCTCATCCAGGCAGTGCAAAAGTGGTGGCAGCCAATGCGTGGGCAGATATGGGGGAGCCATGTGAGTGCCCGGTCGTATCAGGGCCCAAGCTGCGAATCTGATCTGGCGGTCAGTGAGTTGAATCATTCCATCATCCTCTTTGGCTGGCCGTCGCAGGGCGGCCATACCGGGACCTGCATAAGTTATATGAAGCGACCCGGCCGATGGCGTGAATCTCTGCACCAAATCTTCATAGACTCGTTCACGGCAGCCAGGTCAATGCACAAGAAGCCGATCTGCACGACGTTGCCTCGCACCACCACCACCACCAGCACATCGAGCGGGGGCGATACTCGACCCTCCACAGCAATGCCGTGTGGCCAGCAGCCTGTCAACGGGCTCGATGGACCCGATAGGACAAGCACATACGGAGGTACCACTACAATGTACGAGGTGGTAGCAGCAGATGGATCGCTGGATGGGATCCGGAGAGAGAGTGAAACGCTGGGGCTGTGATAATATTAGGCCTGAGGTGGGCAGGGATCTATTGCAAAAAGCTTCCCCTTTCAGTAGGTGCGCATCCACCACCAGAAGCTTAAGCTTGGAGAGCTCCAGTGGCCAGTTGCGTCACACCCGTGATTCTGCCGGCGTCTGATTGGCCCGCGACGCGCCCCAACCAAAACAATACGAGCGCGTCGTGAGACGCGTCGGCCAACGTCAGTCAGGCGACCTCCTCCTCCAACCAACCAACCGACAGTCAGGCAGGCAGGAGGAGACAACGAACCTCAACCGTTCGTTGTTGGAAGACCCATGTGTTCCCTATCAGGCCCCCAAGAACCTTTCATGCCGTTTGCCCCTCCGTTCTCTGCGGTGCCGCTTGCACCTCCATGCTTCTGCCAGCCCAGGTCTAGCGCTGCAGGCAGCAGCAGGTCTTGTCTTCCCTAATTCTGGTGGCCTGCGGGCACCCAATGACTGTCGATCTTTAGAAGGTTGACAGCCCCAGGCTTAGTGCTCGGGGCGCAGCTCCAATTAGATTGATCCCGATGGGCGGGACGCTGTAAGCCAAAAGTAGCCATCGGATGTATCAAACTCAATTGCCCTGTTTTGCCGGCAGCAGACAGCCAGCCAGGCCCAACGTAATTTAGCAGACAAAGCCGCGCTAACGGCCTGGCAAGGGAAGTCAATTCCTGTACGCAGGGTGGAAGAGGTCGAGTAAAGCTGAGGGGGGCCACAAAGACGGGCCTGGCACAGGCCTTGAAGCAGCCGGCCGACCTCAGTACGCGCCCTGTGTCGCGTCGAATCATTCCAAAACCCCCCTAAGTCCGACTCTGGTGCTGCAGCCCATCTATCGACGCCACTTTGCGAGCAGAGGATGTACTCGGTACCATCGAGATCGAGACCTGGGCCCCACCTCGCTATCGCTCTTTGGAAATCGTCATCCTCGTGGTAGCGGCTCCATCTTTTGTCACGATGGTATGGTGCTAATACGCTGTGTGGCATCTGTGTGTGTGCTCTTGGTCGGCAGTCACTGGATCGTAAATCCTTTGTGAGCTTCACGTCTCAGCATGAGGGCTATCTACCCGTTTGGGAGAGTGCCAGTCTTGGTTGTAGACCAGGAAAGCCGGGCCAGGTTGGGAAGTTGGGTCCAGTATTTCTGTAGCTTGGGGACAGACAGACAGACGCTCTCATGCAATCACATCATAAAGAACTCATGTCCTACAGACAGACGCCTGGTGGGTGGATGGATGGTGCATAAACGCAGCCAGTCACTCAGCCAGTGCCATTCGCTCATTCCGAAACCCCCGCGACGCGGCCCTTCTTTCTCCTAACCGCCCTCCAACTATTCTCAGCTTCTGAGTTCTCCCTCGCATTCGTGCTGGGGATCATCCCTGTCGACGCTGTGTCAGCCCAGACACCCTCCAGCCAATCCCTGCCGCTGTCGCTCCCTCCCTTGTGCTCCTGAGGGCTCCACCAGACCTGGTACCAGGGCCAGCTTGCTGAGTTGTCCAGCTCTTGGCTCTTCCCATCAATCAATCTACCCAAGTACATGTACCAGGTACCTTGCCGTCACGCCCACCCGGCCTGCTCCTTCCCTTGCACGTTCGTTTTCTTCCTCGCACCCGCCAGCCCATAATTTCATCCTTCAATGAATCTTACTCCTCGCACCAACGAAACGAAACCGCCTCCTACCTTGCTGCAACACCTCCACGTCCGACCATAAACGAAACGTCGTCGAAAATACTCTCTCGACATTTTTTTGGCTCCCGGACTCATTGACCAAAACTCCCGACCGTTTTCCTCGCATCTCGGTACTTCCAACACGTCCCGTCGACACGCGTTCTCCGCCGACTTAAGCACATCCACCTTGGCATCTCCCCATCTTCAACATAGTATCATCCGAACTCAACATCAAGCTGGCCCAACATTTTGCCACTTTCGCTTTCATCCCAACTTCCAACATTCGCATTAATAGGTGCGTTCGATCTTTTATTTTGCTGTTCATCCGTTCACTCCTTTTCTTTCGGACCCCTTGCCGCTGTGACATGGCTGTACTTCCCCATACCCCCTTTGAAAGAAATGACCACTTAAAGAACTCGCCACTTATGGTGGCTTACATTAAGCAGCACATGTTCATATTGACAATGCAGCAAAGTCACTAACAGTTTCTCTCAGCTCGAAAGAAAATACTCAGACAGTCTCGACTGCCTTGCACCATTGCTTGACCAGTCAATCAGACCCCAAGCCAACGCCTGGCCATCATGGCCAAACATTCCCGCTTTCCAGGGTCGAATGAGCCGCTACACATCTTCCAGGACGATTTATTTGATTCCGCCTTCACTTCTTCGGTACCAATGACCAGCCACGCACCAATGCCTACTGTCTCGAAACCTTCCCGGCGCCCTCTTGGCAGCTCGAGCTCGAACGTCGTCTTGAACCCCCCTAATGCTAATGCTCGGCGAAGCAATCTATCTCCTCACAAAACACGTTCATCCTCTCCGAGATCACCAGTCAAATCTCCTGTAAATAAGCTGCACGCAGTATCGATGGCTCCACCTCCCCTTGGAAATCGCCAGGTGACCGATTCGCTTCAGAAGAGGCCTTTCCTCTCTAAATTCAAGACCGGACCACAAAAGCCCTCGGTTGACTTAGGAATGCATTTTGGCAAAGAGAACGTTCATCCTCACATTTTTCCTGCTCCGCAAACCATTAATCTATCGGTGGAGGACTACTATCCAAAGCCTAATGGAAAACGAGGACTTTTAGATGCAGCACCCATTAATGCCGGCTTCAGACCCAACAAAAAGATCAAGACCGAAGATCAAGCTCTACCACCCTGGGATTCTTTCCCTCCTGTTCACGATGACGGCGCTAAGCCTCCGCACAGCTACGCCCAACTTATTGGAATGGCCATCCTCCGATCCCCAAATCGACGGCTCACACTGGCTCAGATTTACAAGTGGATTAGCGACAACTTCTCCTTTTACAATCCCAACGACGCCGGTTGGCAAAACAGCATTCGTCATAATCTGAGTCTTCACAAGAACTTCATCAAAATCGAGCGGCCCAAGGATGATCCAGGAAAGGGAAACTACTGGGGTATCGAAACTGGAACGGAGCATCAATTTCTCAAAGAGAAGCCGAGCCGAAAGTCTGCTCCGAGTGCTGAGAACCTTCCAGTGATGTCTACAAGGCTGGAGCCTTCAAGGCTCACACCGGCCCCTCCACCTCCTGAGCCCAGTCTCCCACCTCTGGGGCAGATGCCTCAGATTCCTCTCCCGCAACTTCCTCAAGCACAGCCTACAACCCAAGAGCTCTCCTCAGATGCCACTATTCCCGTATCGGATGGCTCTGTTCCTGAGGAAGTCTGTGAGAAGGCTTTAGAAAATGAAACCGCCTTGGAAAACTCGCTCTATTCACCCGGTCTCGGCCTGCTCAACTCATCTCCATTGGCGAGAAGCTCACAGCTCCGGAGTGGAACTCCTCCACCTCTCGGATCCCAGCAGAACTCCGCCTCCCGCTCTCGCAAGAGGTCAAAGTTTGCTTCGATGGACGATAGTGGATATATCTCTTCCCTTGAGTCATCTGCTCTCAGACCGACTGAGCGATCTTTCTTGATGACCTCGGAAGCAGATAAACCAAGGAGAAAGAAACAACGCCTCGGGGCTTCGGGTCGCGCTGAGGATGAAATTGCTCGCTTGCGCAATTCGTCCCCCTTTAGCCCTACTAAGCGTCGTTCAAAGTCGGCCTTTGGCCCAATTTCATCATCGCCACTACGACATGCACAAGATAACCAAATGCTACCCCCTTTGACTCCGCTTGTGAAGATCAAGGCCCCTGAACAACCAGTGTCAGTATCTCCTGCTACCAACCTTGCTCAGCACCGCGACAGAATGCGTACATTGCTGCAATCCCCATTGCGGAGAGTAACAGAAATTGGCGACGAGGTAGGCGGCATGGGAGTAAACACCCCCTGCCGTTGGAGCCCCGCTTTCAAACTGGAAGACAGCCTCTACAACTTTGATGACTTCAATGTTGAGAACCTAGGTGATTTCGGCGACTTCAACACATTCAACGATAATACTTTCGGGCTTATGAGCACTGTCTCAGGGAATGGGTCACCACTCAAGCGGTCCGCCAAGAGAAAACCTCTTGGGCGCTCTGCAACCACATCTGTCCTCGGCAACCTCACAGCATCGGCTGCCAAGAAACCAATCACCTCTGCTCCAATTCTCAAAGTCCCTGACACCCCCATGCAATTCTTGGAAACCCCAAGCAAAGCATTTGAGGGAATGAGCTCCCCTTCCAAATTTTTTCAACAATCACCCTGCAAGGGCGCCTCGCCATCCAAATTCGATGCAATGCTCGAAATGGTGGGCGACAACGACTGGCCTCACCTCATGCTAGATAACAGCCAGTTTATGCCTGCAACGAGCTCAAATCCCATGTCAGACTTCACCGGTCTCGATATTCTACAAGGCTTCGAGAAAATCGGGTCTGGCAACGGCAATGGGTCCCAGGCAGCAAGGTCTAGGGGAAGCAAGCCTGGCCTGGGCCGCAGCTTTTCCACCACCTTTTAAAACAGTCCAGATGAGCAATTCTGGAACATGAGAAGCAATGTTTATGAATTAATGAATAATGAGGAACACCTACTTGAAGATGGACTTTTCCGCTATCTTCATGAGGATCCCAAAATACATATTAAAAGAAAACATCTTCTTGCTGCCCTTCTTTGGGTCTTGCTACAAGAAGAGTCGGGTGGACGTTTTCGAAGCTCTATTTCACATCACTTCTTTGTCTTTGATTTCCTCTTTTTTTGTTTTACCAGCAACGAATGCACGAATTTCCAAACACGCGGACAAACGCAGTCTTTTATTTTTTTGGGAGGCACAGGTGTAGGATGAGCGACATCAATCGGAAGGGTCTGGAACGGTATTAGTTGGCGTTTTGCTTTTACACCAAGGTTCGGATGGATGCGTGCTGTTTTACTTTTTGCTTTTGCTTTTGCGTTTTGCTCACCATCTTGGATGTCATAACCTGGCTCTCAGGGCGAGAACAGGTTGGAGTATTGTAAGCGATTGGATTAGTTGGCACGTTCTGTAGCTAGACGCAAATTTGGCGTACGCTGCCCTGCATGGAATTGAAACAGTAATTTGCTAGTACATTCGCATGCGATTGGCCCAGCTCGACTCCTTTTGCTCAACAGTGATTTTGTACGGGAACGGATTCACGCCTTGTGTGGTGATCGGAGGGATGTGATCTTTATGAGTATTAACAAATGTAACAATCTTCATCACGGTCGTTTGGAGTGTTTGTTCCATAGCTCGTCGCACTTTGGCCCGTTCTAGCGAGAGCCTCGTGTTAGCAACCAATGCGCATACCTTGATGGACCACACCCATCTCATCTGGAAACAGGTACGCACCACTCTCTGTTTTAGGTTCGGCGACGGTGACCTTGAGGGTCCAGCATTCCCAGCAGACCTCGTCGTCGCCGCGCGTGAGCCAGGCCTTGCGGCGGCGCTTCTCGAAGAACTGGACGGTGAACTGGCCGCGGCCGCCGCCGGTGCTGTTGGCCGAGGAGCGCTCGGCGTCGAGTTGGCGCTCGAGGGCGGCGGCGCGCTGGTCGATCATGGTCTCGAGCTCATCGTTGTCGACGTAGGGGAGCGAGAGGTCGAGGACCTCGCGGGTCTGCGGGGTGACGGCGGGGAAGAAGCGGTGGAAGAAGATGGTGTGGAGGATGCCTGGGCGGAAGTAGTTCGAATGAGCGATGTGAGTTCCATAGTTTGAGCTCTGTTGGGGAGGAGTGGTGGTGGTGGTGGTGGTGGTCTTGGGCGGAGGAGGGGGAGATGGGATGGGATGTTGAGACAGGAGAGGATGACGTCGCGGGGCTTTCTGGATGACAGGGACGGGACGGAGAGGGGGGAGGAATCAGCTTGCCTTTGACGACGTCGCGGACGGACCTCGGGTCGGTGAAGACGTCGAGTATCAGCTCTGCCGGCTCCTGCTGGTCCATGTCGCGCGAGCGGGTGCCTGGGGTTGATGTCGGGGCGGAGATGGGGAGCGTGTTCCTCCTCCAAGCTCGATTGTAGGGAGGGGCACTCAGTGATAAACATGCCGCTATCGCTGGTTGGCAAGGATCTCTAGAAGTTAGCCTGTTAGCCTCACATGGGCCCATTTTTTATCATGTGGTCTAGGTATTAAAGTGGTCGGGTCTGCTTACACGACGCCGCATATCGTTAAGGCTGTGGCGCTCGATTTTGGTGGCTGGACCAGAGCCGAGAGTTGATACTATCTTTAAAGTCGAGGCAGTTAATCATTGGCTTTTTTTATTATTAACTTATCCTCAGCACTCGCTCATAAAACACATCTTGCAAACCAAGACAATAAAACTAACTCATTACATCAACCTATTTGTTCGAATTCCCAATATTCATTCAATTGACATCGAATTGCTGCCGTTGGCAATGAGCATAGGGTAGCGTCGACCCTGAGGCTAATATCAGCGGCCTAAAGCACATCGTGAATGATAGCATCGCCCCGACACCTCATCCTTGTGTAATCTGGGGCCATAGCATCCAGATCCTGTCATCTGCCAGAGGACACCCGGCACCTGCCCCTGTCCAAATATGACACATTCTTCGTCCGGAACAAACACAGGAGTACGAAGCATAGTGGCCACAACCTGGTTGCTCAGCGCTTTTGCTTCAGCCACCCTCATCTTGCTCACCCTCGAAGTGAAAAGAAGACGCAGAGTGTCCTTGACATCTTGCATTCTCAAGTCCAGCCCTCCCCCCTGCCACATCCCGAAGCCAAGCTTGGATTGCGCTCAGAGCCCACGGTTCGCCGCATTTGGAGAACTCCATCGCCACCAAACGAGATGGCATAAAGTCCCTCTCGAGTTCATTGTGCAATGTAGGAGTCTCGAATAAAGCCCCCCTCGAAGGTCTTGAGGATTCTGATATTACCTGTGTGATGTTGTAGCGGCTTGGCGGTATCTTCTCAGAGTTCGGCGTTGACCTATTTGTATCGCCGAGGAGAAGATCCAGGTTTGAATGTAGTGCTTGGTCTCCAGTGAGAGGATGTGCTTTTGTTTTCTGGCTAGGGGTTACTGCTGCCGCATAGCAGGGAAGTGCACTCACTTGCAGCGAAGGATGAGTTGGAAAATTCAATGGCTTGGGCAGAGTCCTTTAGAAACTTGGCGGCTCCCTAGGCTATACACAATGAAGTTCAGACCAAAGGGTAAGGTGTCTGGTTAGCCGCTGGCTGTTGGAAACATTCCAGCACTTCTATAGCGTGGTGCAGCCGATCTCGGTAATGAGAGCCGCATGCCATTTATTTCTGCGTCGTCCCCTAAGCTCACTCAAGTATATGATCTCAACCTTGACCTTGGCTTTAGGAGGGGCACTGCTGATTCTCATGGTGAAGGCATCGCCGGCATCAACTGATTGGTCGAGACGACTGGCAGACTGGCCCCGCGAGATGGCTTCATCATACGTCTCTCGTGCCTTCCGGCGCTCCTTTACCAGCCCACGGATGATATGATCGTTGAGAGTACAAGTAAAGGATGCCATAGATGCATCGTCGTATAACGGGAACTCGTAGATGAGCTCTACCAACGGTCTATCTTCTTGCAGGTTGACAAATGCCTGTGTCAAGGTTGTGCGAGAGGCTTCGGGGAGAATCAGACTATACGCCAGAAGGATACGGTATTAAAGCATTTTCGGCTCTACAACGTTGAGTAGGCTCGGGAGACTGGAAACTCTAATGCCTGGGCAGAGTCTTTAGCAGAACCTATGCATTCACATCTTCAGCTCGTGCTTGTAATTGGAGATGTGAAAGTCAATGCTGGCTCGTCAGGCCTTACTACACACCCCAAATAAGTATGGTACCCGGGACTGCAGTGTGGTTATAGTGAGGGTATCTATCATTGTGACAGGACTCTGCTATGTCCAGGGCTCTCTATACCAGCTTATGTCGAAGTATGGTCTGTCTGGGACAATAGGTGCAGTTGCTTGTGTGTCAATCAAAGCAACCCGCGACACTCTTATGCGCTGAGATGAAGTATTATGCAGCTGGGGGGTTGATGCATTAATTAATAGGTTCCACCCTATAATCAAGTCCCCGGGGTCCATCAAAAGGGACCAATCACACTCGCAGGGGCCAGCTTTTTCTCAACGCGCCGGGGCCGAGGTAAATCCAGCTCGTCATAGCAGAGCAGCTGAAACGACACACCTCCAGGCAGGTGTGCAAGTAACGCTCCTGCTTCCGGTTGACGGCCAATATCACCAAGAGACCAAATGCATCGGCGCGTTCTTCGTCAACCATAAGCCCTCTCTTGGACTCGGCATAGCGGCCAGTAGGTAGTTCAGTAATTCCCAGAGCGAATGAGCTGTTTGACCTCACGCGCTCGCTCCCCTTTTCCGTCATTGACTCCGTCGCGACGCCTATCTTCCCCTCGTTTTTCTCTATACCGGGACGGGTCCCACTCACTCTACCGCCACTCGTGCCTCTAACCTGCAAGGCTCGTGCTTCTCACCCAGACATCATCCCAGGCACTCGGGATACGGTCGGCGCCTCAAAATCAAAACATGTTTTCGTCGGCACGGCGCTGGCTGCGCCAGAACCGTACGCCCATCGCAATTGGCGTAGGTGTCATCGGCGCCGGGTATGCTGTGTCGCAATATGTCATCTCCAGAATCAGCGATGCTCGTGAGCGCATGAGCAGCGAACGAATCGCAAAGGAAAAGTACGCCATCCCCCATGCCGCTCCCTCTGCCCTCTCGCTCCCCATTGAAGCCATCGCAAGTAGACTAACTAGCTGCCTCGTAGTCTCCGCCGCCGGTTCGAGCAGAACCAAGAAGACTGTACATTCACCGTCCTCGCCCTGCTGCCGACTGCGACAACGAATATCCTCGAGGCCATGGACACGGAGAAGATCACATATGAGATTCAACAGATGAAGAGCGCCAAAGGCCTCAGGGCAGGTATCACGGAATCGACACCTCCTAGCATTGCCGACACCTCCCTCACCGAGGAGGAGAGCAAGAGTCTACACCCCGAAAGTGCTTCGACCGACCCGGCGCCATCACCAGCTGCCGCCCCCGGCGTCGAACTGCAGGAAGAGAGCGCTCCTCCAAAGCCAACAAAGTCAAAGCGACAGCTGTGGGATGATCTAGCTATCAGCGGTACGTGAAGGTCATGTTCTGCTTCCAAGGGTCGAGCGCGCTAACAAACTCGGCCAACTCCAGCTGTTACCCGCGCCTTTACTCTCATCTATACTCTTGCGCTCCTGACTATGCTTACCCGGATTCAGTTGAATCTGCTAGGTCGCCGGAGCTATCTCTCGAGCGTCGTTGCTCTCGCCACGAGCTCGCAACAGGCTACCATCAGCCTGGAGAATAACGACGATGACAACTCAGAACAGGCTTATGGAAGTGATTTCGACACAAACCGCAAATATCTGACATTCAGCTGGTGGCTGCTTAATAGAGGTTGGATGTATATTATGAAGCGGGTCGAGGGCGCCGTTCGCACTGTCTTTGGCAGTCTGAGCCCCCGTGATCTGGTGAGCTTCGACAGATTCGCAGAGCTCACTATGGAGGTTCGGAAGCTTGTTGAAGGTGCGACACAAGAGGAGCGCAGGAAAGGTAAATGGCTTGTCTATCTGTTGCCCCCGCGCGAGGATGAGGATCTCGTATTGGAAGAATCTGGTATTCTTCTGGGCACCTCATTACAAAGCTCGCAGCAATCGCCTGCTTCCCTTCGGAGGCTCCTAGACGAAACGGCAGATCTCATTGAGTCGCCTTCCTTCGCACATGTCCTCACCCTCCTTCTCGATGCGGGGTTCTCTTCTCTAGTTGACAAGAAGCTTGCCAAGGAAGCATTCGAGTTTCCTGCCCAGCCAGACGGGAATGTAGTCGTGCCCTACAGCAAAGAACTGAAGAGCACAAAGGTCGTCTTATTACCCAAGATCCTCTCCGTGCTCACTCGGCAGGCACACGTCATTGGGAATGGCATGCCCAATGAATACCTCCAGGACATGGAGTCGGTCCGTGACTTGGAGTCGTTTGCCGCTGTTGTCTATTCGAGCAACTGGCAGAACGAGGTCCAGGAAGACGGCATGATGGACAGTGCAGTCCATGTCGACTGGCCTGAGGAGCCCTCACAGAAGATCGGAGAGTCCAGCATCTTCGTGGTTGAGCCACAGACCGGCCTAGAAAGTGCTTGGGAGCGGGCGGTAGCCAAGCCGTGAGAAGCCTCCCGCATTTTCATAGGATAACAGTTTATTCTGTCAACGGGCTAGAGTTAGAGGAGCGTTATTTGGGTCACTGGCTTTCCCCCTTCTTTTCCTGAATATTTCTCATTTGTTTAATTAATATTTCCCTGGAAAATACAGATTTCATGTTGTGGGATTACAGAGAGCATTGTAAGATTAGAGTGAAAGCATACGATAGCAAGGAATAGGTGGCTACGCAAAGCCAGGCAATGGGTATCAATAGTATTAGTGTTGTGGTTGGGCGCGCCATGAGCGATATCTAACGTGCCATGCAATGTCTAACACTCGTTCTTGCTGTGACTGTGACGCCACCCCTTGGGTCTACAGCCTAGGCGCTGCGCATCGAGTCCACAAATTCCCACGCTCGAGCGATGATAAGCTCGAGAGTTTTCAATAGGCCTATGGGCAGGCACGCTCTTCAGTCTGCAGCGGCGAGCCTCGCACAAAGGCGCGGCTCCTTTAAGAACACCCAACCGCGGCCGCGAGAGACAATCGTCCAGCGCCAATGTGCGACGCAGCAGCTTCGCCTTGAGGTGTCGTGTCTCCTGTGATGTTGTTGTTGTTGTCAAGAAACAACGATGTAGCGCTAGTAATTGAATGTAGGTTGCGCCGGCGTGCGTCATGAGCGGCCAACAGGGAGATCCCGGTACCGTTTTCCTACCCAGAACACTATTTCATGAATGTGTCCTCTGCAGTGGTTCACATGAGGCCTCGGATGAACTGGTCGAGGCCAAGCTCAAACAGCTCGTTCTTCACACCTTCACCCCCCTTGTGCTCGACTGGCGAGAGAGGGTTCTTGACAACTATCCGTCCGTGTCAGCCGGCCTGTCAACTTTTCTTCAAAGGCAAAGAGAGGTTTTCTGGGCATCCTTGACTTCAGGACCCCTTTTCAGGGGGGTGCGGCTGGAGCAGGCATAGCAAGACCCAGCCAGATCCAACAAGATCTGAATCACCGACGTCTTTGGAAAAAAAAAAAAAATCCACCTACCATATTCTACCCAGAGGTTAATGTATATCTGGTGAAGGACGTTGCGCATGCTCAGGGTCCCCGTGTCGGTGATGAGGACGAAGCGAAGGTTGGAAGGGGTCTCGTAGTAGTGCAGCTTGTAGTTGGCCGTCTTGAAGCTGATGAAGGCGTCGTCCTCGCCGCCCAGCTTGCGTATCATGTTGCGCAGGGAGAAGACGGTGCCGAAGATGAGTTTGGCGTCGTCAGAGGCGGACGTCTGTGAGCTCGCGGGGCGGTCGGTCGCTGGGAGCCATGATTTTGTGTAGATGCATTCGGCTGTTGCAGGGCGCACGCGTGGTTAGGGGTGGTTGCTTTCGGGCAGCGGTTGGGGGGAGAAATTGGCCTTACTGTGCCGGTCAAATATGTAGAAGGAGTAGACGGTCATGTTGGCAGAGGTGTTGCGATGGGTCGAGGAGTAATTGGACGGTGGCGGGAATTTGGTTCAATTCGGAACCTGGCTCTGGATGGTCTAAGTGACCTCGACAGCTTCGATGCACCGGAGTTCCCACAAGTTGGTCAATTTGGGGCTGACGATGTCGAGGGGCGTAGATCTCGAGAGCATGGAATCCGCGGCTAGATGGTGGTGAGGCTGTTCCTGGATGTCGACGGTTAGTTGATGGGGTTGGCAGCCACGGAGCGGGCCCGTGCCACAGCTCAACCCAGCAAGGCACCTGTTCTGTATTTTGATAGGGCAGCACTAATACTACCCAAGATATGGAGCTGTAGCTGCCCTGGCTTTGTTCCCCCGTCCTGCGGGGCATCCAGAGGTCCATAGGGGTCTAGCCAGCGCTTCAGCGTACCTATATTTGGTAGAGCACCACGCAATACAAATCAATGGCGGGGTCCTCAGCTCCCCCTCCGTTCAGTATAAGTTCCCATGCAGCCTAACGAGGCAATCACCTCAGGCTTGGTCGTCAGCTCACCTCCTTTCTAGCGGCAGTTCTTCTAGGACCAGTGCATCTATCGCCTCTGCCATTGTTGAGTGGGCAGGCCAAAGCCCCCCGAAAACCGTCCCAACGTCTTGCTCTCTCTACCAGGAGTCTAGGAGCTATCAAGGGACCTGTCAGGCGGCGAGACTGGATAGACCGCCCTCGCTACAAACCATCCTCCTCCCAGGCCACTCACGTGAGAATAAGGGGTTATCGAAACGCCCTGTCCTGCACGGTGATCCTTCACAATGGCCGAGTCCGTGGACGCCGCTGGTGCGAAGCAAGACGCTTCCGCCGTATCGGAAGCTTTCCAGTCTCTACAGGTTACAGTGGACAACCATGACGATCTTGGTGCAGGGTCTCGTCCCGTGTTCCCACACAACGAGTAGGTGCATCTATATGGGGGAGGCTCTAAGGGCGCCACATCCCCTACCCTCTACTCATCATCGCGTAATAAACCTGGCTCAATCCGGAAGCTCACTGGTCTCTCTACCCTCAGGTTTGATTCTCCTCATACTGAGCCGAAATATGCCAGCCCTATGAGACATCACAAGCGCACTCCGAGTGCTCATCGCGAGGTCAAGGTAAGATGGGACTCTCCCTCTTTCCCTAACACACTCGGCTGTTGTTGGATTCTCTGGGCGATACTAATATGAAAATAACAGGAGACGCTTGATGCTCGTGTGGAAATCTTGAGTGACGAGTCTGATGGCAGAACTCACCATAGGATTAACCAGTATGTAATTCAGGATGAGATAGGTCGTGGGTCTTACGGAGCAGTTCATATTGGGACGGATCAGTTTGGCACCGAATACGTAAGTTCTGCAGGTCTCCGATGGCCATGCCATGCCATGTGATGCGGTGAAGTATACTCACTAACCTCGTTTCCTCCACTAAGGCCATCAAGGAGTTTTCCAAGGTCCGGCTGCGAAAACGCGCGCAGTCCAACATCCTCCGCCAGGGTCCTCAACGCCCATACAGGCGGGTCCCTGGCAGCAATCTGGAAGCGCATGGTAGCAGTATGCGGACGGCTGAGCAGAACGACGCACTCTATCTGATCCGGGAGGAGGTTGCCATCATGAAGAAGTTGAACCATCCCAACCTGGTTCAGCTCATCGAAGTCCTCGATGATCCAGAGGAGGACTCGCTGTACATGGTCATGGAGATGTGCAAGAAGGGTGTCGTGATGCAGGTCGGTCTGGACGAGACAGCGAAGCCATATCCTGAGGAAACCTGCCGCTACTTGTTTCGTGATTTGATCCTAGGCATCGAATACTGTGCGTCCCATCGCCCCTTTCCCCAAGGTCAACAAACGGTAGAAACGAGGACTAACGTCATCAAGTGCACGCTCAAGGAGTCATCCACAGAGATATCAAGCCAGATAACCTTTTGCTCTCTGAGGATGATGTCCTCAAGGTAGTAGATTTCGGTGTCTCTCAGATGTTCGAGAAGCCTGGCCCGATGCGAACCGCCAAGTCCGCAGGCTCGCCTGCGTTTTTACCCCCGGAGCTCTGTGGTAAGCACGGGGATGTCTCTGGCACGGCTGCCGATATTTGGTCAATGGGAGTATCACTCTACTGCCTCAAGTATGGCGGGATTCCGTTCCATACAGAGAGCATGATGGAGATGTACGATGCGATCAAGTCTGAGGAACCCAAGATCCCGGCGGATGAGAATCCGGTCCTCGTTGATCTTTTCAAGAGGGTGCTCGAAAAGGATCCTGAGAAGAGAATCACAATGCCGGAACTCAGGGTAAGTGGCGACCTACAACGGCTATCAACATGTTACTAATTGGAATCATAGGAACATCCATGGGTTACTCGTGACGGGACCGATCCATTGTTACCGGCAAAGGAAAATTGCCAACACGTAGTTGAGCCGCCAAACGAATTGGAACTCAACCATGCCTTCACAAGAAAGATGAACCATCTGCTCTGTGTCATGAAAGTACTGCACAAGTTCAAGACCATCAAGGCCAGGAAATTGGCAGAGGCGAAGGCGTTAGAGGCAGAAATCGAAGGGGGGGCAGATTCACCAGAGTCACATCGACGGGCAGTCGAGACGGCCGAGATTGAGGCACTGGTTGCACGGCGTCGCAAGTTCCTCAAACGCGAAACCGATGATAGCAGACCCCCCGACCGCGATGTAAGTAACCAGGAGCCGCTTTTCCTGGGCATCGGGACAGGCTCTCGGGATGATTTCAACATGGACGAGCCCAGCCCCAATGTCGTGGCCGACTCACCTACGGCAGTGGATTACAATGTCTACGATCGGGCATACCAGGCGGCCGTGGAGGAGCGGCTGAAGTCGAGTGCGACAAATAAGCCGACGCTGTACCTTACCAGATTTGTGAAGGAGAAGGACCAGTTCAAGGAGCTCGGAGACCTGATCGATGGGTCTAATGCAACCACGCCGCGGTAACAAGGCTAGCTGAGCCGAGCGGTGCCAAGCACAAATAGGCGAGCGGGCAATGCAATCAAAAGGGGTGATGGGCATGCAATCGATGGACAAATCGGGTCTTGCGTTGTGAGCACAGGGCTGGAGCATTGGTCGCTGCGAGGGATCTTATCTGGGTCGAGGATGTGACGAGAACATTGCGGTGTGAGATTTGAAACCAGATCAACGCCCGCCGTGCTGGACGACTCGGATCAGGGATGGATGGGTCACGGCTGACAACTTTTTTTTTCTGTTGAGGTATCGATACCCTTTGGTGTTTTGCAAACTGCCTGTGCGCACATGTAGATTCACTTGCATGCCACGGACGGGGGCAAACAGGAGGCCAGGCGCCCGCGAGCTTCTTGGCGCGTTCCGTTCCGCTCCTAGTAACAATAGCAATGGTACGCAAGAGGGAACGCCAAGGTCCACTGCCCTACAGGCTGGCTCCTTGGTAGACACTTCTTGGCGGCGGATATGCAATTCAATTGCGGAGCGTCCCGAGTTACAGATGCGATGTGCGGCACCACCACCACACACATGTACAGGTCAGCGTGTGTGTGTATCAATCACTAGGCATGGTTTGTTATCATATGTCGGTAGAGCTATATTATGGTTCATTCGGGAGGGGAATGGGGAGGGGGCCATGTATCCATCCTGTTGCGTGTTGCTCTGGTTCTCCCGCCTTGCTTTTCTCGCTCTTGGCATCTATTCCCCTTACACAGTGTCCCCTATACCTACGTAGTGACGCGTTTCCCGTGCTTGGCCATGCTTGGCGGGAGACCAGAGGGGGGGCAGGTGGCTTGGCGGTGAGGCTGCCGATGTGAGGATACGTTGCAACGGTAGATACATCACATTAATTGCTGTTGATACACTTGGTTTGATGATGTGATTGACCGCTGATTCAGCGCTGGTCCGTGAGTTGTCTATCGGCGCGAGGTAATTGGCCGCTGGAATCCGTATCCGGTGGAGTGAATCAGTTTGTTGAGACAGAGTGGGAGTTGTCATATAAGAGGGCGAGTTGGTTGATGGAGTCGACTAGGGACAAAGGTTGGCTTGTCTGATATCGGCCTCGGAACCAACCAGGCACACCTTCCCAGAGTCTGTGCTGAACATTAAAAATACACTGCTGACCAATCCCACGATCAAAATAGAAGTGGCAGGGAGAAAGGCTAAGGACTGGAAAGAGGAGAAACCCAAGAATAGAGTTAGTACTTTGAGCAACGGGTCGGTCCCGGGTAGGCCAGCAGGCGGCACAGACAGTATTTTGAGTCAAGTCAAAGGAATATCAATGGATGTGTACCTAGGTAAGGTATGTAGGTGATAATTGTACGGGGAGTGTTGCAAACTCAAGCGCCCACTTGCCGGTTTCACTGAGTTGTGAACCGTTGTCTCCAACGTCTTTGCTGACTTACTATAATTACCTACCGAAGCCGCAGATGGCGACAATGTTTGACAACCGGTCCAGAGGAAGGAAGAGGAACAGCTCAACATGCGAATAAGTGAGAGAGGGAGCAAGGGATAGACCCGGGATGGTGGGTCAGACCATTGGCCTCTCTGTGTATGCACTGCTGCATGATGCTTAGAAAACCACCAAACACTGCATGCTCGTGCAGGCATTCAGATGTATGTCTATGCCAAATACATGCCATCCCCGCCGACGGCACGACAGGGGCATGCAGCACCTCCTCACCAACCATTCTCGAAGCGTTGAGAGTCAAGGTCTCGTCGCGTGCGAGCGGGAAGAATGGCCAAGGGCATTCTAGACCGCTGCGCACACCAGAGACGGGAAATTTCCTGCCCACAGGAGGCCCCCCTCCCTCTCCGCTGGTACATGCGTCGTGCCAGCACTCACGTCTCTGTCGATGTCGTGCTGCTGGACCGATCCAGCCAGCCAGCAAGTACCACGCTGCCCTCTTGTCCCTCGTCTGGTCCGGCATCTTAGCCGGCCCTGAGAGGAATGCGCCAACATGAGCATACATAACATAAGGTATATGACAGGTGTTCTGCGAGAAAGAACGGGCCGGCCTGGTTCTTGATGTAATGTATGTAATGCACTGCACAGACACTGAACTGTTGCGCATCGTCTCACCTCACACCTGCCACTCACCCGCCCCTCCCCCCGCCCCAAAATAATTTTGCTTTCTTTTCTTTTTCTTTTTCGTGCGCAGCCATGATTGCCAAAGACAGCAGCCTCGTGCAACGCGCCTTTCTGTTTCAGGAGTTTGTGGAGTAAACGGCAGGTCATTGTACATGTCTAGCCACGAGGTAATTTCCATTTCGCCTCATTGACAGCATGTAGGTCGCTGTCGGCCAACGTGCAACAAACATGACGTCCTGCATCCAGCAATTGCTTAAAAAGTACCTACCATACGTAGAGCCAGGCGGCCGCTAATTTGCCCAGCAGACCTGCTGCGGGGAATAAAAAGACCTGACCCATTGCCACATGTCCCCATTGTAGCTTGCCTCGAGATAACGAACTCGAACACTGAGGGAGAGAGGCCGATGTACGTACCGCAAGGATTTTCCGTACCTACCCTATACACGGAAGTACGGGTCGAGTTACAGAGCAACCAGAAATTGGTACCTCTCCTTCTGTTGCGACTAGCTGGCCCAGACCTGTACCGTGCTGCCTCGGCCTAGGTTGATGGCATGTCGTTTTGAATCCGGCGCAGGCCTTGCAGTCCCCGTATTTGTCGGTGCCAAGCACCTTCAGGCTACAGACATCCGAGCAGGCGGATGGTGTGCGGCATTGCAGCACAGGTACCTGGGCGGGCCAGGTTACCACTGTTTTCAGAACCATGCCCTCGACAACATCTTCCGTCTCATCCTCCGCTCGCTCCCCACCCTTCTGATCCGAGACATGATGTTGCTGCTGAACTGCCGGCTGCTGGCTTGGCCTGCATCCGCCTTTGCTTCGCCGAAGTGCGAAGCGACGCACCTCTCATACTACGTACATACATACCTGCAGACCACCACCCACCTACCTACCTGTTTTATGAAGTACTCGCATGCACTGGAGCTGAGGGAAGGGAATCTCGTCGGCTGCCTCCTAGCCCTTCCCCACCACACCCCGCGACTTGCAAGTTACTGGCGGGGTGAGGCGAGCCCGTAGCGTATGACCAAGTACTGCACCGGTACCTGCAGCCAGCGTCACCCGCTGGCGAGAGCCTTTACCCTATTCCTGGCCTCGTTCCCGTACCTACGTAAAGGGCTACCTGGACAAAACCAGCATTTTAAACCCTCCTCGCCCTCTCTCCCAGTCCAGCCCGCCCAGATCTACTGAACTCATCGCCCGGTCTCGCCTCCTGCTACGGCCACCACTAACCTAATAAGCCGCTTTATAATATTCTCGTCGCCCTTGCGCCGAATTCCCTCAGGCCGTCCTAAAATTACCAACCAACCAGCCAGCCAGCCTTTGCAATATTTTCTCTCCTTCCTCTCTCTTCGCTTTCGATTCTCTTCTCTCCCCTACTCCGGCTCGCAGACCTGTCTTACCAATCACCGTCTCCGTGAGGCTCATCTCGTCGTTCCCCACCAACCCAGCAGAGGCGCACAGGACATCAGCGACACACGAAAAGGACCCAGAAAGGGCTGCCCTTGCTGCTGGGTTCCTCTCACTTTCACGATCTGGGCCAGGGAACCAACCCGACCCCTCCAGTGGGTTGCACCGGGACCGACCACCTGCTACTACCAGCACCCCCCTGCTGGCGTCTGGTCAATCTCCTTGTACGTACCAGCCCAGGTACCCTCCACAAACGGGGACTGTGCTACAGGGCTCAGCGACCCTCCTAAAACTTTGGCTTTTGCGCAGTCGTCACAGGGCTGCTCGTCACCCTAGTCCTAGTGCGCCACCCACTGTTCTTCGTCTGTGCTTTCGGTGCCCGGTCGCTCCCCCGCGACTTCAAAAACCCAGCCTGTGAGCGACTGGGAGTTCTCCAAGACTGCTGCTTCGCATAGAACACAGCACATTTGTACATCAAAACGTCTACCATCTTCTCAAGTCAGCGCCAGCCTTGCTGCGCTGAGCCGTGTCTGGCTCGCCGCTGACTGCGAATCTCTTTCCTTTCTTTCCCGGTTGAACGCCAATCTTCAAATTAGACACTGCCTTTCTTCGCATCGAGGGCACGCTCCTGTACAACCGACCGCATTGTCGACTCGACCCGACCTTTGTCATTTTATTCCTATAAATTATTCTTCGCCACCTCGCCACGTCCTCGATTCCCCCCCGAAATCAACTGAAGAGACAATTGTCTACTAAGGATAACACGAAAATGCCGACGACAACGCTGAGCGAAACCAACCGGCCTGCATCGACCCCGAGTTCGAAGCCTTCGTCTCTGAAATCCCATGATGGCGGCACGAAATCACCGGCCCTGGCCTCTGACGCAGGCTCCGCCCCCAATGGGCATACTCCCACACCAAACGGCGACTCGACGTTGAAGCCCCCGACAGCAGAGAAGACCTCCGTCAAGGATCGATTGACGCGCATGTTCTCTAGTAAAGACATGTCGAAACCTGGCAGTCCAGCCCCCAACGGCAGCGATTCTGCAAACCGGCCCCGAGGCTCCTCGTTCAACAACAACAATAGCATCACCAGTGGAACTGCCACGCCCATGTCCCGCAAGGAGTCTATCTCTGATCAGGGCAGTACCAAGGTCGTCCCCAAGCCAAAGGAGCCCACGCAGCGATTCATGTTGACTCCTGGTGCCCCTGGCGGCCACGAGCATCACCTCAAGTCAAGTCGCAGGCAGGAGAAGCTGTCCGATATGTGGCGCACCATCATTGGCAAGAAGCAGGATGCGCCTGATCACGACCTTTCCCTGGTCTCCAACTGGGTTGATGCTCTGCGCCAGGAAAAGGAAGAGGCCAATGACAAGAAAGGTGGCCCCAACGCCACTCCCACCCTGATCGAGAAGTACGGCAAGTGCCACGAAGTGGTTGGAAGGGGTGCCTTTGGAATTGTGAGGATATCTCACAAGAAGGTCGCTGGCGCGAGCGGCGAAAAACTCTTCGCCGTGAAGGAGTTCCGCCGGAGGCCCGAGGAGACGGAGAAGAAGTATAGCAAGCGGCTTACAGCCGAATTCTGCATCTCTTCTTCCCTCCGCCATCCCAACGTCATACATACTCTTGATCTTCTGAAGGACGCCAAGGGAGACTACTGCGAGGTCATGGAGTTCTGTGCCGGTGGAGATCTTTACACCCTGGTTCTATCGAGCGGAAAGCTTGATGTCCTAGAGGCCGACTGCTTCTTCAAGCAGATGATGCGGGGTGTTCAGTATCTCCACGAGATGGGAGTTGCCCATCGTGACCTGAAGCCCGAAAACCTTCTCCTCACAACCCATGGAGGCCTCAAAATCACCGATTTTGGCAACGGAGAGTGTTTCCGTATGGCATGGGAGACCGATGCACACATGGTGACGGGATTGTGTGGTTCCGCTCCCTACATCTCTCCTGAGGAGTATACAGACAAGGAGTTCGATGCACGAGCTGTCGACGTCTGGGCTTGTGGTGTAATTTATATGGCAATGCGCACCGGCCGACACCTGTGGCGAGTAGCTAAGAAAGATGACGACGAGTTCTACGCGCGATATCTCGAGGGCCGACGCGACGAAGAGGGCTATGGCCCAATTGAATCACTATCACGAGTATGTCTTTCCCCGCCCCGCACTTGATTTCTCGCTGTGAATTCGAAACTAACTATTTCCTGCAGGCTCGTTGCCGTAACGTCATTTATTCCGTCCTCGACCCTCACCCTACCAGACGCTTGACAGCTGCCCAAGTCCTTAAGTCTGAATGGGTTCGCGAGATCAACCTCTGCAAAGCCGGCGAGGAAGGCCTATAGCCTCCTTGGCCTCAAAAGCTGACAGCTGACCCCAATATAGTGGGTTATTGCTGTCAGCGCAACAGACCCTTTCATGACCCCTGTTCACCCCAGGCTGTGTAAACAGGTTGGTGAACTGGGGGATTGGGCTGTATATACAACCTTTGATACAGTGCTGCTAGACTTTCCTCTCCTCCTTCCCCTTTCCCTTTTATCTTTATATTTATTCCTGTCTTGTGAGAGAAGCAAGCGACGGGTTTTTGGGCTCTGTCTCTACAGGTTTTGTTCTATCTGGGTTCCAAGTATTCATCAGCGCGAAATCTCTTGGTTTGGGAAAAATGTCAATGGGGCGCTGTCAGGATGATTATTTGATGGGAGTCAACAGAAAGGTGGAGTCTTTTGTTTTTTCTTGTGTTTTCTTTATCAGGTTCTTTTCTCTTGCTTGGTGAAATCAAGTCTTCTGGGAACGGAGAGGGAGGAAGGGAAAGCCTCACATCCACATAAAGCGGGCCAACACATACAAATCCTCAATCGCAACAACGCACACACACACAACCCGCAACACCTCCCCCCCCCGGACGCGCAGGTTACGTAATTCAAGAACAATGGTCATATGACGCTTCAACACGGGCCAGTTGGACTGGCAAGACATCAGGGGGGTGGACAACTACATCGTGCGTTCCTCTGTCGATCAAGGAAGACGGAAGGGCGTCGAGACGACATAACGTATGTAATGAATATAAATATGCCAACGGTTTACACCGAGAGTCCCCTTTCCCTTGTAAAATAATCCTCGATGTTTATTTCTGTAGGCGGTTTGTTTCCCATCATTGCACATTAAAGACGATGTAGCTTCTTCGAAGCACACAGACACTTTAAAGGAGAGTGATGTGAAGACGAGAGTGCATTTCGTACAGCCGTTCATCTCTATTATACAGCGCCACCAGCTAAACTGACACTCCCCTCAACCTCCCTTGAAGAAGGGTCCAGTTCACACGAGTTGACATGATTCTACCACTGCTGCCGGCTCTTCCACTTGGCCCAAAGCCCAAGCCGGGATGACATCCGCTCTTCCTTTCCCTCTTACTACAGTATGGATGTGTATACTGACTTTGCGTACATGGAATTTGCGCGAAGGGATTGTTACGTATAAGCACAAGCATCTGCCACAGCTGATTAGGCCACTGGCATTTGCCTGAGAGTATATTGTAGCGAGGAGATGTGACGGAGCCAAGTTGGTAAACACAACTTCCCACCTAACAAAGTGCCTAGGTATAGTGCTAAGCCCGATTGCCACCCTTCGCGGTAAACATGAAACGCTCATCCAATACCCATTCCAAAAAGATCCCCCCTGCCTCTCAACTCGTCGTTCGTTATAAGATCAAATTATGACCTGTAGTGTTCGTTTTTACACCCAATGGTATTAAGTCCCGGTAGCAAAATGAGGAGAAAAAATTGACCTCGTCCCATAACCCGCCAAAATCCCTATGAAGGTTCCTGACCTGCCAGCCGATCCATTTGTGGCGACTGGCATCGTGGAATTAGAAAGAATATCGAAATTGGTCGGTATCGAAGAGAAATTAAGAAGAAAAAAGGAGAAGATGGGAGGGACAAGGCAAAACAAGTCCGCGCCGACCCTGTGTTGAGTATATCGTATAGGTAGTGCAAACGTATCAAGCCCGCTCCAAAAGAAGGGTGTAGACAAAAAAAAATCATGTGAGAAAGATTGATAAACAAGTTAATCGAGGAGATATCAGGAATGAAACAGGTCCCACGCTCTCTCGCACAACTTGAGGAATTCCTCCCTCTTTTGGCGTTGTGTTTCTGGAGAGTCTCGGCCGGCACCAAATGGACCTCTCCTCGCGGAGCTTGGTCCATAGCCGAGGGGTGGGCTGCCGCCCTCTTCGTACTCAGCCCTAGTCCGTCGTTTCGAAGCGCTTCGGCTGGCTTCAGCAATGCGACTGCCAGGCGCAGGTGAGGGAGGAGTTGGGGGTTGGTGTCCGCCGTAGTGCACCAACTTTGGCAGAAGTTCTGGTCGTCCGCCAGCCAGTTCGTGTTGAGCCTCCTCGGCAGATTTGTATTCCCGGGGACGCGAGGAGGGAGGACCGGGTGGTGGAGGAGGCCCAGGAGAGGCAGGGGGTGCGCGAGCGCTGTTGGGGTATAGAGATGCAGGAGTGTTATCGTGGTGTCCAGAGAGGCCCTGTCCGAATACATCACTGATTGGAGGCAGACGGTTGTCAGTCTGATTTGCGGGAATATGGTGAATATGCGAGGTGCTGGATAGAGCCGAAGGCTGGTTTGCTAGGTGTCGGCTGTAAGGGGTTGGGTTGTTGCGGCCAGTAAAACTCTGGCCGAGGGGAGCAGACTGAATCACCCTCTCGTTGGCGAACTGCTTGTGTGATGGAGCGACAATAGACAGGCCCGGGGGTGCCTTGTTCCTTCGCGACATGCCTGGTGTCTTAGCAGCGAAGCCGGAAGTATCTCTGTCCGCGGAGCTGTCGCCCTTTGAAGATTGCTGATGCAGCCGTGCCTCGATGATGTGGCGCTGCTGTTCTCGGACGGACATGCTTCGCTGGATATGGTCCTTCATGTGAGGGTCGTCGGTAACAAAGCCGGGCGACAGACAGTGAATGCCCATTTCTTGAATACCCAGGGGCTCGCGAGCAGTCATGGGTCGGGCAGAGGCGGGGTTTCCAGCGTTGCTGACATTCTTGTTCTTGGACAGGTCAAGCCTCGAAGGTCTCGGCCGTGAGATAGGCATGGAGGGAGAGCCGGGCTCTTTCTTGACAACGATTTTGGGAGGGCCATTGGGGAGGCGTGTGCTGCGTCTGCGGTGAGTTTCTGGACTGGAAGGATCTTCTCCCACAGGTGACTGGGGATTTCTTTTTTCTGCTTATACTTACGAAGTGTGAGGAGATGTGACAGTGAGGCCTGGTGCGTTCTTCGGGCTGCTGCTGCCAGTTCGCTGTGTGGGTGTGGCCGTCTTGGGTGCAGATGGGGAGACACTGCCGTGAGCTGCTGTGACGGCCGATGAAAGGGGCGCTACTACTGCTGGTAGTTTCGTCGGGGTAGGGGCGAGATCTGACGAGAGTGAGGGCCTCTCGTGGGGAGCCGGTGAGGGAGCCATCGCGATTGCGGTACTCATAGTGATGTTGTGGCCGCAAAAGGACGAGAAAAATCCCAAATCCAAGTGCCGTGAAAATGATCTGGAGAAGAAGGGAGGCGTTTCAAATCTTGGCCTCAGTGGTTGGAGGCAAAAGAGAAAGGTACGAGGCTGGACGCCGGCCGGCTTGGCACGCGCGACTTGGGCGTTAAAAAGGGTGACGGGTTTTTTTCGAGACGCTGCGCTAGCAGAGGGCCAATATCACGTCTGTCGGGGGTTAGGAATGCGCCTCCCGTCGTGGTAGAGGTACCAGCAAATGCTTGGCTGGCCGGCAGTTGAAAGAAGAATTCAAGCACGACAAAGGCGAGGGTCGACAATATACTACAATGCACGCTGTGTGCCGAGTATTGTGATCACGTAACAAGCGCCCGGATGGCTCTCCTATCCTATCGCAGTGGATAATATGCGATTTATGCTCGTATCCCGGAACGCAGCCCAAGGTTGGTCGCAGAGGTGATGCGCGCCTAGTAATAGTCGCGGAGTGAGGGGGTGTGTGGCGAATAAGTATTTCTTGCTGGATGTGGGCGTGATCGAGAACGGGAGAATCGCACACTGTGGTTGCCGTTGGGAGAGTGAAAGCCAACCACAACAAACAGCAACAAACGGCGGAAGAACGGCTGCTGGCGATGAGGATGGTGAGGAGGAGGAGAGGGAGAAGATGAAGGAAAGAGAAAAATTCGCAGCCCGTGTTGATGAGAAGTTCGAAACAAAGAAGCAGCAGGACGCCCAGCTAATGGAGGGCGGAAGCTCAATTAGGTATGTACCTACGGTGGTGGTCTGGCCCAGGAAAGAGCGGCGCAGGGGGGAGGGGGTACGCTAAGACTGAGGGACCTCGCAGTGGGCAGCAGCGATGGGCATTCGCAACTGGCATCAGGGGGCGGTTATGGGGAACAGACGTGATGGGAGGGATAAAAAGAGGGGCCGCTAGGACAGCTGGGAGAGGGGCAGCTGTTTCATTTCATGGGCTTTTTTTCCTTCCAATAGGTAGGTAGCCTCTGATGCGTCTGGGCCAAATCGTCTGCAATGTATGTACATCGTACTATGGAGCGTGTGTGGTGTGCAAGAGTCTATCTCGCAGCCAACCAATTGCCTGCCGACATGCCGCAATCCTCAGCGGCCAGGCCCTATTCGAACGTCGGGATGCAGCACGCAGCAACGACCATCCAGGCAATACTCAGGTAGCATATGTGGGTGGGCTCCGGGCTGGTGCTGCAGCTTCATTGCATTGTCGCAGCCATGGAGCGAACGAGAATGATGAAAGGGGCTTTTTGGGAACGTGACACGAGAGAGTTCCTGCTACCGCCGCCGCTGTGACCTCTGCCGTCGTCGCCATGCCCAGGTTGTGCCTGGAAGGGTGCAGAGCGATCCATTCGCGGGCTTCTGAAGCGATGGCTTCGTTCAGGGCCCCCCTAGTGTTGGGTTGGGACATCTAGCAGGACCACGCGAGAGCAGAGCCCGCCTCTCTCTGCTTTCTCTAACAGGACAATCGGTGGGTGGAGGGGAGAGAGGGGTGGCGTTTGTGAGACAGGGGGGCCGGAGATGGGGGTGTCCCAATCGCCCAGATCACCAAGCACAGTGCTGTTACATGCCCTATTGAGCCCCTGCCACTGTACTGCGCCGTACTGATGGATGTGCTACAGCCTCCGACGTCCTTCCTCGGGACATCCATCACGCATCTGGCTGCTCCTTCTTTTCTACTGCCTTGATCCATGATTCCATGGGGAAATGAAAACGAGCGATGCATCCAATATTCCAATTACATGCTTATCTCATCGCATCTCTTATACGACCTGATATTCACTAGTGCCTACCTGTTTCCGTCCGTATTGCCTTCCTGCAGCTGTGTGTAGCATTTCACCAGCTTCACCGGAGCGGCCACTCACACTACTGCACCCCACGGAGCTGAAGGTAGGAGCTGAAGGTAGAGAGCATCATTGCCGGACAGAAGGGGCAACAGAGACGACGAGGACACACTGTAGGATGAGTAGTCGTCTCGAGAGAGGGGTCGGAACCAGGAGGCACCACTCTTTGGCCAATATCTCCATGCATCGATTACGATTGCTAGTACCTTGACCTGAAGGTGATGTACATCATAGACAGGCGGCAGCCCACTATAATCCAGGGTATCAGAGGCGTTGCTCACGGAAGGTTCCTTTAATTTTTTGTCACTCTCTCCAACCACCGGTGTCGTGGAATGTTTTACATGGACCCAGTGACGCATAAGCCTAATCATCATCCTCGCTTTGTAACGTGGAATCTGATTCACCCAGGGTTTGCGATGAACACTCGGTTGTTTGCAACAGAACAGGCGGCTGCAAATGCAGTCCCAACCTGGCCGGGACACAATCGTGGTACGGGTTCTGCTGTGTCTGTACCGGGCGAGTTGCGGCACGGCTTGTTGATTGATTTGCCCAGGTTAGGCAACTAATTAATATCTGGGGATCTGCAAACGGCGCGGCCGCCTCACCCAGTTAGCGATCAGACCCTGGATTTCCGATGAAACGTACTTGCCAAAGCCACCAAACTTGGGATGCTTCAAGACGAACTAGCTGGTCTTGCTCTCATACATGCCATGCCATGCGATCGGCTCAAAAAGCACGCAAAAGCTTACCTCCCGGTTCCGTGCACAGGAACGTGGGCTTATCCCCCTCTCCCTTCATTTTCCATTTTCAATTTTTTTTTTTTTTTTGCTTTTCCCCCCCTCTTGATCTGTGATCTGCAGGCCAAGCGTACAACATGGCAATATTCTGTTGTGAGGTCACCTAACATTGGCTCTCGCGGGACATTTGATGCGAGCGAACCACTTTATTTTAATTAATTAGCTGTGTACACGTAGGACGATGATCTACCATTGATGAATCTCGTCTGCTTGCTGATCTGATATATTGGAACCTCATCTTAACATTGAGGAGAGACCCCCCTCGCCGAGCTGCTGCACCTGATACGGACTTCGCTTGAAGATTGGATTTTGATGGTACACGGCATGATGGATGGGGCATGAACTCAGCGGAATACGAGATGCTCCAATCACCCAAGAGCGGGCAATCTCCTTGGTGTGACTTAACGGTGGTAGACCTGAATCCTCACACACATCCATACACTCACCTGTCTCGGACCACACAGAGAGTGTTGCATGGCTCACATCAAGGACATCCTCTAATATAACACAACCCCGAATGCCACAGTGACGCACTATACTCCGTCGGGGTTTTGCATCTTGGCTGTTGTTTGCGATCTTCCAAATATTTCCCTACAGTACAAGGCCATATTATGGTACTTTGCCTCCATAATGTTTCTACATAGAAACGAGGGTGGATTGGGGCCGGTAAGCTGACACGTCGGACGCTCCGAGAATGGTAATCGAAGCAGGCCTGGCTACTGCCCATCGCTCAGGATGGAAATCATCGTATACTTGGTCTCTCAACGGGGTAGGTACTGCTGCCCCGCGGATGGGCCTTGCTGTACATGTGTAAGTCGAGCTTGGGGTACTACCGCGCCCAACTCCCAGCATGCATATATCATATCATACTGTACAGCACATACGGAGGCCGCAGGTGAGGTCCGCCATGTCAATCATTCTCCTAATGGCTGTGTCAGTTCGGCTAACGAGGAGCTTGGAAGCAATAATGGCCCTATCCGTGGTGGCGAATCACCACTTGCTACGTGCTAGTACCCCTGACCATTACGACCTCGGCCAGTTTTCTGTGCCATCCAGCCCTAACGAAGTGCCTGCCACTCTCCTCCAAAGAGCGATCTGGTCGAGATTCATTGGAGAGGCGGAAAGCCAGGGAAGATTGACCGACATGGACCCAGTCTCCGGCACACGCACACTCACTCGCACTGCACTGAGGCACACACAGTACGCAGAAACCTCCAACACAAGTGATGCCTCCCCCT
Source organism: Clonostachys solani (assembly GCA_902141235.2). Lineage (NCBI taxonomy): Eukaryota > Fungi > Ascomycota > Sordariomycetes > Hypocreales > Bionectriaceae > Clonostachys > Clonostachys solani. The sequence goes on from CABFOC020000035.1 coordinate 4,150,136, forward strand.
AACTATCTCCACACCACAAGAAGCACGCGCTGGCGCCCTCACCTGAGACGTCGTCTCAGGTTGTTGCAGGGATAGTGGGCCCAGGTCTCTGCGAATCGGGCCATCCTCACTCCTGACTGGCCAGCTTTCCCGCCCCTCCTCCCCCCAAACCCAATGGTCAATTTGGAGAGCTGGAGAACCAGATCTCGCTTCGTACCCAACCATTTGGGGCTCGTCGAACCAGCAATTCGTCAGCCAGTAGCTGGACTGACATGTCGCCCTGTGCCAATCACTTGACTCGGGAAAACCGGGGCCCTCCAATAGTCTCGATTCACCTGGTCTCAGGTTCCACAGCCGGACTGTAGCTCCAGACAACCTACGCCAGTTCACATGCTAGACGGCACTTATGATGGTGCAGTGGCAGCGAGAGGCATGATCTCTGCATATTCAGACCGAGCTGATTGTTGAGTACCTCCCGGCTCTAGTTGCCCAACGCGCGAACAGGATGACTTGCCATCATGATACGATGCCACACAACCGCTGGCAGCCGCTAGTTCAGATAGGGCCAAGCGGTCCTCAGGTAAAACATGGGTGCTTCCATCTCCAACATTGGAAGCGGTAGTCGCCGCTTCTATGCGAGCTTGTTGCAACTACCAGAGAGGAAGCTCCCTTGGGCGGACTCGGCCGGACAGCCATGCATATTCAAGCCTCCTCACCCTCACGCCCCCCGGTCTCCCTGGAAAACTGCCCGCATGTGGTGGTCACTTTATCCGAACGGACGGAGATAGGGGAGAGATGAGAGACCTGGCCACCCCTGCCGGCCGAGCCTGTCTTTCGGCGGAATAAACCTGATTGAGAAACGAAAGAATGAAGAAGATTAATAAACAGCACCTTTACCCCTCATCTGCATCAGGTATCAGGTATCAGGTATCAGGTGTGCGTTCAACTATCGAGGTCGCATGCCACTACCGTGAATTGGATTCTTGGTCCGACCCCAGCCGCAGCTCGGTTCCGAAACGACTGGCCACCTGCCCTTCGGAGGATATGCAGTCTATCTTGGCGAGCTGTTCAACAGGTCGCCGGTGGTCCAACACTCACCGTTCGCACATTTGCATTCAGGGTTTGGATGGGAGCGGGGGTGCAAAAGGCCCTCCTGCAAGGATACTCGTCGACCAAGCGGATTTCAGTAGGGCTGCAACTGGGTGTAAATTGTGCGCGGATAAGTGCCAATCAGGTGCTCGATGCCATTACCATGTTTGTGGGCCGCTGGCTCAGCCTTATGAGATTCTTATAACTGAATTTACCCTATCTAGTGAGTTAAACCCGACTACTATCTAGGAATTTATGAGGGCATCCCGGTAAGCCAGAGTGGCTCTGGGCTCATTCTGTGGCTTCTTCTAAGCCGCCTCTCTGTATTAATTTGCCGAAACGTTGATAACATTAATGCTTTGGCCTCCTTCCTGGGCTTTGATTGCGGATGGCTTCCTACGGCACCTTTCTATGCCTTCGACCTGGGACAACGATGAGTGCGATTCGGCTTCAGCTTCAGCTTCAGCTTCTTACGATGGCGAGGGACCACCTGCACTGCATCTTTGGTCTCCTCTGTATCTTTCTCATTATCCATCACGTCCCCTTGTAATGATTCGCGGACAATATGGCATTCAGCCTTTGGCCGCACAGCACCATGATTGCTGAAGGCTCGCACGATATCTGGATGGGTTTCATCGAGTGCTAGGGACATGGCAGACTCGCCGTCTACTGCCTCAATGTCTGCCCCATGTTTCAATAAGACCTGGATAGTCTCGAACTCGAGCTCTGTGGCAGCATAAGCTAATGGCGTCTTGTGGGGGCAGTCTTCGTTGTCGATTTCCGCTATGTTGCTAATCAACAGTTCAGCCAGATCGTAATGCCCTCTTCTAGATACCTGCGATAGAGGCGATCTCCCTTGAATATCTGAAGAATGGGGACTGGCGCCGCATTCGATCAGTTCTACAGCAATATGCACATGATTGCCTAGGATGGCATAAAGTAAGGGGGATCTCTGTTCCTCGTCTTGGGAATTGACATTTGTCCCCCTCTCAATGAGAAGCCGTACGATTGATTCATATCCAGCTTCGGAAGCATAACAAAGCGGTGACTTCGCTCCATCTGGGGACGGGTCCAGCTGTGCGCCTTGATCAATCAGGATTCGGATAATATCCTCATGGCCTTTCCTGCAGCGAAAGAGAGCGGAGTTTGAAACTTGTCGTTGAGCCAACTCATATCTGCGCCGTGTTGAAGAAGCGGTTTGGTGATGCTCTCCAACCCGTAGGCAGCCACGTAGGATAGAGCCGACGTGAAATTCGCGTAATGAGTCAAGGAAGGACCAGGTCTGAAACACCTCTCCGGGAGAAGCTTTGACAATGGGATGCTGCCATGTTCACACCCCTACCAGCAAGAAAGCCGTCGGAGTTTCCTCCTCTTCTTCCCCCTCGTGAGGTCGGATACTACAACGAAGTAATAGTATCCTTACTGCCATTTCGTTGCCTCCTTGTATTGCTTCGAAAATGGCCTTGCGGCCGTCTTTGCGCCGCAGCCAAGATCCAATGCTACTAAAAGTAAACAGATACCAGACCGACTGAACAAGACCCTTTAGGGACGCAGTCGTCAAAGTAATTGCATGGTCCAAGCGTGAGCCGTACTCACTGTGACTATCCTCAATAGAAGCCTTGTTGGATCTGCGAGCATTCGATCCTCGTGCACGTGGCCTTTGGATGCACATTTTCCTCACTGACTCTAGAGTCTGGAGCTGTATGTTCCTGCCAACCTCCACGAGTATTGAACTTCTTATTCTTTGGAGTCACTCTATCATCAGGTCGAGATCTTTGACATAAAAGCAATAGATCCATCCTCCTTGCTCTGGTACCGACAGTTCAGGACCGCCGAATCCAACGCCCGTTTCTTCCCGTACTCCCAGAAATCGTACCTCTAGGTGGATGCCACTGCTGCATATATACGAACCAGCGTGAGCTTCGTCATCGGGCTGATATGAAACAATGTGGCTAGAATATTTGAATGCATCTGGCTACCTGGCTAAGAGACTGCCATGATTGTCCCGACATGACCACGCAAAGAGACTGTGGTCGTCAGATACTCTCATTATCTCTTGCTGAAGTCTTATGAAGGCATTTTCTCCTTCGCCAAAGATCACGGGCATGTAGATTCCAAAGATGCCGAGAAGCAAGTAGGTGCGATCCGAGACCCTCGTTGTTGTCCGCGATGCTGCCTAGGACATCTTTTGGGCGGCACCATACTCAGAGAGACCCACGCCCGTGTTTTCGCACAGAAGTTCCTGGGGGAGTCCTGTATGATACGACAATACCTTGGGCAGTTACCTACTCTTTGTTGCCCAGCTTTCTTTAGTTCTGACCTAGGAATATGGCGATTGAAGGCGCAATGATTTCTTGAAGTGAAGAGTCTACCCCTTCGTAAACCATTTAATTACTGTTATTTCCCTCTGTGATGACACGTCGCCTGGATACGCATAGCATACCTTGGCTTCTTGATACCAAGTGTACAATGAGTTGATGGCCTCCGACACCTCGGCACTACTCGTTTTGTCGATGCAGCAGGTGTCGATCCAGACATATTTGAAAATATCCGAGAGGGCCTTTTTGCAACAATCTCGGACTTTTTTGTATCCTTTCTTGAGTTTTGTCCAGGATCTCTGGATATCTTGTAGGGTTACCTCCTCTTGGTCCCAGACATGGGATAAGATGGCGTATTCTAGTCTATCGCCACGAGGAACTTCAGTGAGAGTGATGGACCTTATGTCGAGGAGACGCATGCTGTACGGATATGAAATCAGCCACTGTTGAGAGCATACACTTATATCTAAAGTCGCCCGCGTAGGAAGGGCATCCGGATGCAAATGCTCGCAGGTAATCCGTGATTTTAATACGAGCAACAGAGACGGAGGATGAAGCATCAGTCACTTCGAGTTGCTCCAATTGGGTTGAGGAACAAGCTGCCAGCATCGGGATATGGCTATGGCAAGGCATACTTACAATGCCCTGGGGATATATGCACAACGAAACTTACAAGTACTTCTTTCTATATCCACCTTAGCACTTAATAAGCGCTAGGTTTAGGAAGGAAAACCCCTCCTTCAAATCAAATCCTTTTCTCTCTCTCAATTAGTTTGACCGAATGATTAAGAACATTGGAAAGTCTTTCCTTCTTTCATTGTTGGTTGAAGAGAAGTCGTCCAATGCATGTATGTTGGGTGGATCAATATAGTGGCTGGTGGGGCTGTGCGCCACATGTCCCACGCCACACTAGGCTCAAAATTTCTGAGCGCCCCAATCAAGAACTTCAATGAAATTCATCAACTTGGATGAAGATCGCACAACAAGCCAGTGAAAGAAGAAATTGACGCTTTTCAAATCTTAATTGTTTTTAAATCCCCCACACTGTAAGATTACAGCATCAATGCCTGGCCGAACCAAGAAAGACGAGCCAACCGCTCAAGATACAAGCATGGAGGACGCCCCGCCTTCAGCACAGCCAGAGGCGGAAGAAGTAGATAACGAGGACCAGGAGGAAGCTCAAGAGGAAGAGGAGATCGAGCCCCAGCGAGTCCGAATTGTGAGACCCATCTGCTCTATCTCGACAATCCTGTCCTTCTCGCTAACTTGATATGCAAGCTCCCGGGATCTACAGACACTGCTGCCTCATTTGAGTTCGTCGATGAGGGACACACAGTCGGCAATGCGCTGAGATACATCATCATGAAGAAGTAAGATTTATTTTTGGCCCCTACGAGAGATCCTATAAGACGAAGTGCAGAGCAACCTAACTCATCGTGACAGCCCCGATGTCGAGTTTTGCGCATACTCCATCCCTCACCCCTCTGAGCCTAAGATGAATCTGCGAATACAGACCTACGGTTGGTGCCCTCCACTGATGAACTGACCTTGCAAAACCAGCGCTAACCAGTTGATCAGACGGCCTTGCCGTGGATGCATTGAAGAAGGGCCTGGCTGACTTACAGGACATCTGCGACGTTGTCACCGATGAGTTCACCACGAAGAAAGATCAGTTCAATGCAGAGCATGGGATTGCTCGGTAGGTGAACTGGGTACTTGGGGTACAATTCGCTGGATTAGACATGTGTTTCATCACCAATTAGACATAAAAGTTCTCTGGGCGTTATGGAAATAGTATCTTTGTTTTTTTTTCGCATACGGCCTGGCCTGTAGTTATATGTACAAATGAACAGCGCGCGTTGCCTCTAGTTGCGGCCCTGAACAAACAATCCTCACGTTAGCATCCGAGTTCTCGGCTTGGTTATGCGCAACAACCTACCTCTAGGAATCCAGACATGAAGCTGGATGGTAGTCTCTTGTCCCCCCTGAAGTTCTCGTCCTTGAAGTATGACATGACGTGGGTAGTCTGCTTCCAGAAGTTCATCATTTCCTGCCCAGCCCTGTGTTAGCAGACGCGCGCCACAGCTGTAATAACAAGCCCAAAATCCGTACCTGGTACTCGGCATGCGACTTGAAGATGAGGACATCGGCGACTCGGAGCTTGTCAACGTATCGCTGGCGCTCGAATTCCTCTCGTATCCGGGTGCGAATGGTCGAGATGGGCATCGGAAGGTTGTACATGGTCTGCATCTCGGGGACCTGGCAACTGTGTCAGTCGGATGGTCTTTGGCGTGCCCTTCAGGGACAATCGGTATTCAGCTGGGTATGGTAGCCGTTGGCAATCCAATTGTTGGGATAGAGGCTATGAGGGCAACATACAGCTCGAATCCATTCCCGGTAGGAAGCCAGCACTCGGCGCTTGGCCTCGCCCCAGTTGGCGGCTGTAAAGGTAAGAGTTAGCGTTCCATTTGGCAATATCGGTGATTGATCTTACACTGGGTCGTCTTCTTGGCGAATTGAGTTGGGGTGATAGCCATGGCGAGCGAACGATGCTGTGCAATGCTGGTGAACTACTCCCTCAAAGCTGCTCTGACGTTGAGCAATGAGTGCAGGCCTAATGGTAATCGGCTCAATGCTCCAGCAAATCACGTGCCTGCACGGGGACCGAAGCCGCGCCACAAGTTGCTGCGTGCGCCACATTTCGGGACCCCCCTCCATCCCAGCTAGCCAGGTCCAGGCGACCATGTTTTAGATCTTCGCCTTATTTTAGTAAGGCGAAGCAGCAATACAATACCAACGCGGAAGGCCTTAGAATTTCTACGACTTTGCAACATAATCAAACATCAGCCAACGCCACCACGATGCCCGCGATCCGCCATGCTTCGAAGAGAAAGCCCCCGCCAGAGGGCTTCAGCGATCTTGAAGATGACCTTCTCATCTTCGCTAACAAGATGAAGGATGCCCAGAACAAGCCTTCAACAGGACCCAAGCACCAAGCACAATGGGAGGTCTTCCAGATTTCCCATCAGCGCAGCCGTTACGTCTATGAGCTATATTACGAGAAGGAGGCGATCAGCAAGCAACTTTACGATTGGCTATTGAAGAATGGGTATGCCGATGCGATGCTCATCGCCAAGTGGAAGAAACAGGGCTATGAAAAGGTTCGTACCAGTTCTTCTGAGGAGTTCATTTCTCTCAATATAATGAAGATGACTTTTTGCTAACCATTTCTTAAGCTATGCTGTCTCCGCTGTGTCCAAACGAAAGAGACGAACTTCAACAGCACCTGCATTTGCCGAGTTCCTCGAGCCCAGATGAAGGAGGACCGCGATGTCCAGTGTGTTAGCTGCGGCTGCCGAGGGTGCGCATCGACTGACTGAGCAGCTCTATCGCCACACGGGTTTGGAAGTTGCTTGGGAGAAAGTACACTCGCATATTAGGGTCGACAGCGAAGGCGTTCCGGAATGTTTCTGACGGGTTCTTTACAGCCTGCATTCACAAAGCAGCATCATGTTGTATTTGGTAACTTGGTCATGCTGTGAGGTAGAGCAATCCTTTTGTCATTTTTGCAAGTATAGGGTTTAGTGCATAATAACTGATTCTTTGGGTCATAGCCAATCGTTTCGCATTCCCTTCGTGATATCTTACTCTCAAGTCTTCGAGAATCCTGCTCGCCCACGCCCGAAACGAATGCTGGGAGGCACGAACTGTAGTGATGACATGGCGTCTGCGAGATCTGTCATCTCCTTGTCGCCTTTCTCGGGTGCTGCTTGCTTCGATGCCTTGTTTTCGGTTGATGGCTTCTTGGGAGTCTTATCGGTCTGCGTGTCGACCTGCCCCTTTAAGCTGTCCCGGCGCCGGGGCTCCTTCGATTGCGTCGTTGCTGTGGATGATCGTCTTCTGTGGTGGCCATGCTCTGTGAGCAGTGATCGTCTACCGTCGATGCCGTCTTTAGTAATGGCGAAGAAGAAATTCTTGGGATACATGTGCTTGTCAATCATGTGCATGCGCCGCTTCTGATGGGTCATGCACTTCCTCTCGCAACCCTCAACAAAACAGGAATACTACTGCACAGTCAGCAAACCAGGAGAAAAAGGGGGGCTAGGTTTGGGGATCAGTTATTGGCACGGAGGGCAACTTACAGTATGTTCACCATTGTCTCTCTTGATGACGACGAGCGGGTCATGAAATTCCTCGATATGGAGTCCGAGAAGGTGCTGCGAAGGGAAATTCCTCCGGCATTCTAGGCATCGGTTTGTGTGGAACTTGCTGTAATGGGTTTCATAGTCGCCATACGTCGTGAACTTGAGAGGTTCCTTGTGGGGGGGTAAGGAGCATCGCATGGCTACCGAGTTGTGGTCGTCTTCGTCTCCGCTTTCCACTGCTGAGTCTAGCTCAGTATACTTGACCGCAGGGCGTAGAGACACTTCGGTATCGGGCCCGGATTCTATAGCTTCTTCGGGCTCTCGTGAGCGCTTCATCTTTTTGCGGTGAGAGAACAGAGAGCTTTGGTGGGGTATAGTATTACTTAGGTATCCAGCCTCGGCACGAAGCTTGGTCCAGATATCCGCTAGTGAACCACTTTAATTGCCTGTCCTACTTGTAGGTATCCTGAGGGTTTCGGCGTTCTAAAGAAAGGCTGGCGTTGATAAGGTAAACAAGGCTGTTAGCTCACTGATGTTGGTAAGGTGTGAGAGGTACCTAGAAGTGATAAGTGGCTTGGTCGAAAATCATCCATTTGGCACTACGTCGATAGTGGGGTACCCTTGCTTGGGTTGGTTCCTCGAAGTCTCGGACCCCTGTTGGTCAGAATAAAATACTACCGTACCTGAACAGCGGCGGTACTCGCATAGCTGTAGGTTCGATGCGATGGTGTCCGAGGAGGTACGGCCCTCCATGATGCACCATATATGGATGATTCCGAGCGGAAAGGAGTCGGCATCCTACCGCCTGTTTCTCGTGCATGCGAATCCAATATCTCATTCATCTACCTAGGTACTACTTACTGGCTGGTGATAATTCATAGCTGCCCAGCAATAGAAAATAAGTGCATCCTAAAGTACAGCGCTCTGCGTGGGATTGCGAGGGCGTGCATTGGTGCTGGTTGGTTCCAGAAGCCAACCAGAATAAAGAACGAGGGGGGAAGGTGAGGCACAGGGAGAAAGGGAGGGTGAGACATGAATGTCAAAGTATCCCACAGTCTGAGAGAGAGAAGACGCTAGACAATGAATAGAATTGGCAGTACAATACCTGCAATTTACTCACATGCTCTGCCAAGCGAGAACCTACCTGTACTATACATCTCTGGGCAACCTTAATCCATCGAACAAAGTGCAACCTTCGTGATCAAACCGGTGGAGAGTTGCATGTACCTACCTCCACTGCGACTGGACCCGAAGAAATCCCACTCCGCCCGACGAGACTGGGTCGGGCCACTAACCCGACATAATTTTAGTAGAGCACGTACGCTTGAGAACCTACTGTACCGAAACTTGAGGGGCTCGCCTCACCCGCCGGCAACAAGTTCAGACTCGCGTCAACACACTCTCACCACTGTGTCGCATTCTCCACCCCGGTCTTCGCTTCACAATCGAGTACGCCTGAGTCTGCTGCCAACAACAATAACCTTTTGTCCTTGCGCCGCCCCGTCGCCGCCACCGCAAACTCCTCGAGCAAATGTGTTCCCTGACGGCCGCCGCTTTGATAAATGAAAGTCGCGACCTCCTCGGACACCTTGCACTTGTCCTCCCTCCGAGATATGAAATGCCTTGAGCCCTACGTCTTTCTTGGCCGAGAGTATGAGTTATGATCCAGCCGCATAGCTGAGAACACCCGCCTACTTCCATCTTGTCGCCAAGCCTGCTTTGCGCAAGACTACATCCCCCTCCTCTCCCCGTCTCCGCCGGCACTGGGAAGGCTCTCGAAATCTCGCCCTCCAGAAAACCGACAATGGCTACGCCTGGTGGCCAGGCCAAGCAGGCATGGCAGTAAGCTTTTCCCATCTTCACTGATTGTCCCGTCGCTTGCTTGAACACTACACCCTCCCCTCGGAGATTTTACTGTGTCTTGGATTTTTTTCCCCTTGTGCTCCTCGCTCCGTGAACAGATCGTGAATGCTGACTACATGTTTCAACCAGTCAAGCCCTCAAGGTGCGCAAGCACTTAACGAAACAGATAGAGAAGTTGAAAGCAGATGGCTCATCATCTGGCACGAATGTTTCCCACTTTGATGCTATTAGCGAAAGCCTGGAGCAGTGAGTGCCGACTGGACCCTGATTTGCGCGCGGTAGTATACTAACGTATTGGGGTTTCCCTTTCTGCTCGACAGATTTCGCCTTGCCTGCGTGTCTACCATTTTCCTCGATTTCGAATTCGCCGTTTCTGAGACGTCCGAAGATATGTTGTGGCAAGCTCACAGCACTATCAACTCCGAGTTCCGTCGAGTTTTAGGCAAACTCCGAAATAATTCGGCGCATGTCGTCGAAAGACGCAGGGTGGAAACAAAGTACAACCAATTTCTGCGCATTGCGCAACAATTTTATAAGGGATATATCCAGCGCCTATCTGCTCGTTATGACGTCCGGGAGCTCAAGCGCGTTGCTCATGGCATTGCCGCCGAGCAGATGCCGGCAAACGATATGATAAGCCCTGTGTCGGAGGACTTGAAATCGAAAGTCTTGACCTCTTGCCATTCCACCTTGATTCGCTTGGGAGATTTGGCACGCTACAGAACTCAGGCAAAGCATAAGAAGTCGAGCTATGAGACCGCGCTGTCATATTACAGTCTGGCGCATGACCTTGTCCCCGATTCCGGGTTCGCTTTTCATCAGATGGGCATTATCAACCTCGACGAAGGAAACCATCTTGATGTCATTTATCATTTTTACCGTGCGTGGGCTGTCAAGGACCCTCATCCGAACGCCAAGTCGAATCTCGAATCCAAGTTCAAGGGCCTCCAGGCTACTAACTCCAATTCGAGGAACAAACCATCAGTATCCACGCCCAACGATGCATTCATCATTTGGTTTGTTCGACTACAAGCGCTGTTCTACAAGGGAGAGGCGGTCACACCCCAGCACACTGAGCTTGATAAAGAGGTCATCCACCGCCTGGCAATGGCTGCTAAAGATCCCGCCACTGCGCCCGTTTTGTTCAAGATGTCACTTGTCAATATTGCTGCATACTGCATTTCTTCCGCTGAGTATAACGGTAAGCCTCCTGAACCGGAAAACAATTCGTCTTCGGATCTAACAACCTCAGATTCCAAATCAGAGACTGCCTTCCGATTTTGGCAATATTCTTTGGATTTCAACATCCGATTTATTCAAAAGTTGTGCGACATCATCGCAGATGAGCTCAAGCAGTCCCTGTCCCAGAACGAAGAAGCATCGGCCGAAGGAGGTCTGGCGATTCCGGACTTACCAACTGTTAATGCTCTTCTCCCAATTCTGCGAATTTCTTGTATCTGGGTTGCCACTCATCGCCGCGAGGTCTTCGCTGTGACGGGCGCGCTGAGCAATTCTATGGTCGCGTTGGTCAAGAGTTTGGCAACTGTCATTACCCTGATAGCGGCGGCAACATACTCGCGGACGGATCTGGCTACCTGCCCATATCTCCTTGACGAAGACGTGGAGATACGCGGCCTAAAATCATTCGGCGAGGATATGGTCCCGGAACCATGCAGATCCCACCTCGACGATAACGGCAAAGTGAAGCTTCATTTGCAATCCAAGGACGAGCGTCTCCCCCCGGCACGTGAAGTCACAGGCAGAATGTTGGATACACTCCGTTGTGCTTATTTCTTGACTGAAGACCCAGCTGTCCCGATAGCCACTCAGGTTTTTGACGGCTGGCTTGTATTCGTGTATCAACCGGTCCCGGCCTCTCAGCAACAGAGTGAAGTCCCAGGCTCTCAACAAAGGAGTGAGATTCCAGACTCTCAACAAGGGAGTGAGGTTCCAGACTCTGCGCCTGCTGACTCTGCACCCACTGAATCTGCTCCAACTACCTCTGCTCCCGTTACTTCAGATGTTCCGCCAGAGAAGAAAGCGCATGCAAAGAGATTGCCCCGTTTAGATGTCGGGGCGTCGAATAGCCAGTCTTCACCACGTGGGCAGGCTCTGGCTGCCAGCTCCAGCCCTCTACCTGCATCCAAGACTGCTGCTGATGTTGCAGCGATTAACGGGCTGGACGATGCTGACAAGACTGTTGTGAACATGCTTTCTCCATTCATCGATTGCCCGTCTCCAGAATCCGATCATGATATGGACGAGACATCTTATGGCATGCACAGTGCAACTGCCAACGAAATCGCGCAAGAGCTCCTGGCTAAATACGAACCTGAGCAGCAGGTCGACCCTGAGGCAGACCCAAGCTCGTTCGCATCAACTTCTGGGAGGTTTGCGCCCATGCATTGGGCTAGCTGGGACCCAAAGCCTACTTCCTCAGGAATGCTTCGATCGACTTCAATGCTGGGCAACGGAACTCTACCCATCCATCTTAGCCCAGGCCACTCATCTCGTGCTTCGGTCCCTGCCGGAGAAAGTCTTGATGATCCCTTCCGATCACCGAGTCAGCGATCTCCAAGAAGTCTGCAGTCTCGAGCTGGTAGTGGACTTGGAAACTCACACCCCTTGGCAGAGGAGGCTCATAGGAGCCAGCTGCTCCAGGCGTTCTCCAACTCGCCTGCCCCTCGGCAGGCATCTCTTTCTGGGTGGCCACAGGATCAGAATGCGTCCTTGGGTTCAACTTGGGGAGCCTCCCTAGGTACCGATATGGGAATTACGTCTTCAAGCAACTTCACAAATGTCAGCAGTCTCTATCAAGGTACGCCAAGCAATGGATTTATTCAAGCCGGTATGCCCGTTTACGGTAGTGGCTCTATGGAAAGCAATCGAATTCAAAATGGAGGTTCCCGAGAACAACCAACCTCTTCGTCGGCTCGCCGCCTTCAAATGGATAACAGAGCATGGAACTACAACGCAAAGGTCTTGCAGTCAGCATTTCAGGGTGAGGAGTAGTTGTGCCACGGTTATAGCGTTCACATAATTCGTGACGCCCAGAACTGCTATTTTTTCCCTACGCACCAGCATCGGCTACTAGGTGGTGCACGACGGAGTCTTGCCTACAACCTTGGCCTTGGCTCAAGTCAAGTCCAGGAGGATGACTGGACCTTGCAGCAAGATGTTACAAGTTATTTTTGTGCTTGGCTTGGGAGTCTCAACTCACATGTACATCATGCCTCTGGCCTTCATCAAAAGTTTGCTAGAGTGAGCATTTGTTCCGAGATCTTGACTACCTACTATATTGGACCGATGGATTTCTGCCTTTTTGGCGCGATAGCTCTTCAGGAGCTGTGCGATCCTACAGGAGCTGGATTTATTAGACCAAATAGTGTGAAACAACGAAGTAGTATCGTTATTGGAGACAGTCTGCAGTGCCCGTTGGGCTCGGCCATGGGGTTCAAAGTATGCTTACGCTGAGACGGGTGGTAAAGAAGAGGGTTGTCTCGAGTGTCAAACCCGTTCAGAATTTTATTTTCAAGTATTTCTTGATAAGATGAATGTTGCATCGTGGAGGATGCTAGCCGCTATGAGAATAAGACGTTCCCTTGATTTATGGGCTCTCTCAAATGCAAAACGCCGTTGTTGAAACCTTTTCCATGTCTTCCATATTTGTCATAACTCTACGCCGTGCTCATTTCGACATACATGACTCCCTCCCCGGAGCCCTTAGGAGCTTGACTCCTCTGATGATCTATTGGCCATAAGCCTGCTTGGGGAATGGGTAACTAAGGAAATCGGTCAGTATTTTTGGAAAAAGGAAAGGATTACCGGCATGTTGACTTACGAAGGGCCGAGCTCCTGGATGCTCAGCTTGGCAAGCCACTGACCCATGTCGATGGAGGTGGCAAGGGGCTTGCCCTCGAGAAGGCCAGCCAGGAACCCACCAGCGAAAGCATCACCGGCACCGTTGGTGTCGTTGATCTTGGCGGGTTCAATGGCGTGGACAGGGAACTCCTGGATGGCATCCTCACCCTGGATGGCGACGAGGGTGGGCTCGGTGCCCTGGGTGACGATGGCAACACGCTTGCGCTTGCCGTTCTCCTTGGGCAGGTTGGCGAGGACCTTGACGACGTCCTTGGGCTCCTTGGAGGGGAGGTCGTGGGACTCGGCGTAGGCGGCGGCCTCGGTCTCGTTGCCGATGATGTAGTCCCAGTAAGGGGCAGAGGCGTCAACGACCTCCTTGAAGAACTGGGGGATGAAGGGGGCAGAGAGAGAGAGAACAAAGGTCTTGTTGTGCTCAGCGGCCTGCTTGGCGAGCTCCATAATGGCAGGAGGAGAGACTGGTGCTGGGGTCAGCGGATGGCGTGCTACATTAGGAAATGTTCTAGCTGTTTGAAGACGTACCAGTGAAGTGGAAGCCTCCAATGTAGTAGACCTCAGCGTTCTCGACGAGGCTCCAGATCTCGGGCTTCTTCAAGTGGTCAAGACCGTAGTGGTTGGCAGCACCAAGGTCAGTGACGAGACTGCGGTTGTGGCCGGTGATGATGGCACCGCAGCGGCCGGTCTTCTCCTTGGGGTCAACACGGTACTCGACGCGGAGGCCAGCCTGCTTGACGGCATCCTTGAGGATGGCGGAGTACTTGTCGTCACCAGCACCGCCAAGGTAGACAACGCTGTTGGGGGGGAGGATGTACTGGGCACCACGGGCAGAGTTCTGGGCAGCACCGCCCGCAATCAGCTTGGCGTCATAGTTGTTGAGAAGCTCCTCGTACAGAGGGATGTGCTTCTCCTCAGCCAGAATGGCGTCGTTGGCCTTCAGCTCATACTTGTCCAGAAGAGCCTGGTCAGCTTGAGCCTGAATGTCTATGGAGAGTGGTAAGCAACATTTTGCAAGGCGGGGCGGGGCATCAGGCGGTAAGGCCAATTGACCCCAACCCAGGCTTGGGGGGCAAGATTAAGTGAACATACCAAGGAGAGGGTTCTCCAGGCAGAGAAGAGCGAATTCCTTGCGGGCAGCCATTGTGTCTGTGTAAATCAATTGGATTTTTATTATGTAGGAAGGACGGAGAAGAGAGTGATATAATTTGGGACAAGGTGGGGTGGAGGGGGAGGGGCAAAGTTACATTGGCTTGGTTGTGGGTGAGTGAGGTACAAGGTACCTACTCCTCACCTCCTGGCAAGTCATCCAGGTTTGCGCACGTCTCCAGCTAACGGCGTTGATTGGAGAAAATATTAACAAGACGCACGGATTTACTTTGTTAAGAGTAATAAATGAGGCAATCAAGGAAGACCTCGTTGCGGGTTAAGGATTTTTGGGCAGATCGCCAAGTACTGGATACCTACTTGCCGGAAAATACACGTGGGGTTACCCTTCACATCAGTGTAATTCTTCGTAGCCAAGGTGAGTGTGTATTGTCCAGCCAAGATACCCAATATGTGATATTTTTTCCGTTGTGGTATGTAGGTAACAAGAGATAGCAGGAATGGATAGCTTGTCAAGTACAAGAATCCGAGGCTCGTGCTGCCTCATTTAAAATGCGGAGCGGTGCAATTCAAAGTGTTTTAGAGGCATTCCATAACCACAGGACTGCATTGACTTGGGTAGCGTAATGAGCTTCAGAGTTCTGTGACATTGATGTGACGATTCATTATAACATATAGACCTTGATGATTTAGAGCTTCGCTCCCAGGCTCATCACACAGCACAGATACAGGGACCAAGTTGAGAAATTGTTTGGAGACGAATTTTGTGCGCCAAATGTCAAAGTGATTGCCCTCGGAGCTACTAGACTTCTGCTCTCAGTAGTACCCTCCAATATTCCAAGCAAGCCAGTGTAACACCATCCCAATGAGACCATGAACCAAGCCGCTTTATTCCTTGGTCTTCTGAGTACCGCGAAGCAGACCTGTCCGCCTGGCGGCAATAAGACCAGCCTTTTGACCCTGGGCAGCGTACCGCGAGATGGTAGAAGCCTTACCAATATGTTGATGGTTACCCTGGATAAGTGATTAGTCTCCCTGCTCAATTTCGAATGTGTGTCTTGGTCGTAACTTACACCACCGTGAGGATGGTCCACAGGGTTCATAGCAACACCACGAGTCTTGGGCCAGCTGTTGCGCTTGACAGCGAACTTATGCTTAGCGCGAGAAGCCTCTGTTTATAGTGTTAGTGATTTAATCATAGACCCAATTGATCAGAGAGCAAGGAAGACGTACTCAGGAGAGGCTTGTCGGTACGACCGCCACCAGCGACGATGCCGATCATACCACGGGCGCCGGAAAGAACAACCTTCTTGGCGCCGGAGGGAAGCTTGATGCGAGTCTTGCCCTCATCAGGGTTGTGGCCGATAATGGTGATGTAGTTACCGGAGGTGCGGCCAAGGCTGCCACGGTCGCCGACCTTCTCCTCGACGTTGGAGACGACGGTACCCTCGGGCATCTCGCCGAGAGGGAGAACGTTTCCGACGGTCAGAGCAGCCTTCTTACCGACATAGATGAACTGGCCGGTGTACATGCCCTCGTTGGCAATGAAGGTCTCGGTAACCTGCTTGAACTTGTAGGGGTGGCGGAAGACGACCTTGGCGAGAGGAGCACCACGACCTGTTCCAGAACCTCTGTTAGCAATTCGCTCTGCCATCCATTGCCCCAATCCCAAGCCCCCATTGGACATTGCTGAATGGTTTCGAGTTTCGAAGGGTTCACTTGCCGGCATCGTGGACGATCTCACGGACAACACCTCTCAGGTATCCATGGCGCTCGGCGAAGTCGAGGTTGCGGAACTTGGCAGGGGCCTTGTTCAAGCGCGTGTTGGCAGCTGCAATCCCTCCGTTAGTATTCAACCCCGTTCGATGTGGAATTCAAGATTCGTCGTTTTGGACGTCGCGGGTCGGTACTGACTGAAGATGGATCCACGACCCTTGCGCTGGTTGCGAATGACTCTACCCATGGCGGCTGCTGTTTGTCAATGCTGTGTTGATTGAAGGTTAGTATTGGTGGCAACCTGGGGTTGGGTTGAGGAAGTTAATACCTGGCTACGGCCGCTTGGTGTTTTGTCTAGGTCACCTGTCGTGGAGTTGCTATGATATTTTTTTTGTGTGTGGTACCTTGAAATTTAGCGGAGGAGCCCTGACCACGTGACGTCCACATTAAACCTCAGTGTGGGTCCAAATGCTTGATCCCACCCTGAGTCGGTCCCCCCAACCTACTACGACAGACGATTTTCTGAGCAGTAGGAGCACCAAGGCTCCGAGGCTCCTCCCGAATCACTGTGTACTAGTTGTTGGCAGGTACAAACCATTTTGCCTATTACTATGCTTTATCACCCTTATCTGTTTTTCAACCCCGGTAAAGCGCATGTTTGATACAGGACTGGAAGCACACAGACAACTTGTGCATGTATTTTACCTGCCAACGTGTAGGTTGTCACGTCAGCGCGGCAGCAAACCTGGATTCAGGTCGCGTTAATTCCACGACAATAATGAGAATGATGTCCTCATTCATGTGGCACCCAGACCCACCGAGCAGCTCTTGGCTGTCTTTGACTGGCGGCCAAAGAAGACGTGACAGCAGCTATCGCGTTCTTTCTATGCCAGTTCCTTTCCTGCGTCAAGCCAGACGGACCAGCTTGAGTTCGGGATCGGGGATGTGATGCCGGCTTTTTGAGACCTGGATGCGTTGGTCGCACTTCCGCGGTGGTGATCCAGCCAATGGCAGCCATTCAAGTTCCATTACTTTCTGGCTACATCATCCCTGGCACTTCAGACCTCGCGTCCAGCCGCCAAGTGCAACCATTGACCGCTGGATACACCTTGCTGTTTCCCGCTTTGTCAATGCCTCGACATGGCTTTGTGCTCTGAGGTATCTGTCCCTGCATACTTGTTTATTGGTATTCCATACAAAAACGTTATTGGGACCACTTCTCGCCTGTGCTGAGGCCTCACAGTGGTAGGACTACGCATGCTGCAAATGCTGCATGGACTGTCGTGCGGACGTGCGTGGAGCGTCATCCATTCCAGCCGCCCTCAGAAGGTAGTTGGCAAATTTGTGGTCAACAGCTACTGGGCTGACTCTTCTGAGTTTGTCAGAGAACCATGGTAACGCTGGTCGTAGATTGAACGTGGAGGGAAGCGCACCTCCATGCCAGCAAATACCCTCGGACAGGCTCAGGCCGGGACCGGTAGGTTAGAAAAAAACAAAGCTGCGGAATCCTTCATCTACCGTGCTTGCCTACCTCTGCTCTCCAACCCTGGCCAGTGTCCAAAAAGGCGTGTTCATTAGTGCATGTTAAATCTCGTCGCCGATCTATGTAATAAGACTTTCCCCTTCCTTCTCCACATCTTCTCTCCTACCTTATCCATCCCGCCACATCTACCAAGTACCTGCTACGAGCCTGGGCGCTTCCTGCTGCAACAAACCGCATCTCCAAAAGCCGTTCATCATGGCTGCGGCCGACGACTCTTCCGAGCTCTCATCGCTCTCATCGCTATCTCCTGCGCCCTCAGACGACGAAATTGAGAAGTCGCTTGCTACAGGCCCCAAGTCGAAGAAAGGCATTCTCAATTATTTCCCCAAGGTATCGGAGCTCCCACCTAGAGAGCCCTCGCCGCCTCCGCGCAAACGATCCCCGTCGCCACCACACGAATATGTATTGGCAGACAATGCCGACATTGCGGTATGCCTTCTCCCATTACAATAATTGTTTTCTGCTATCTATTTTCCTTGTATTCTCTCGCTTGGTTGTTTTACAGCACTGTGTGGTTTTTTTTAGGTGTTGGGGGACCCAGCCAGGGTGCTGTGCGCGCTGCGACGCCCGTGTCACGCGTTCGCGTCCTAACGTCATAGCCTACAACATGTTTGCATGCCCTGGATCGCTAACCAGCCGCGCAGTTCATTGTTATGTTTAGAAGCCGATTCAACGATGCGTTCCCGAAATCTCTCGCCCACTTTGGACCTCAGGACATTGAACGTGATGTCGTTCAACCGGTTCCGGGCGACCGAGCAGAGCATTTCCTATGCGCCGTCCTCGGCCTGCTTCTGAATCGAAAGCAGGACGTCAAGTGAGCGCAGACAACCTCGATGTATAAAGTCGCATATGTTAATAAGATCGTCTAAACAGACCGGGTCACTACGGGAGGGCGCTTGAAGACGCAATTGCTTCCCACAAGAACCAATGGGCCTCCTCTTGGGAAGGCAGAAGCCCGCTCTCTGGAGGGAAGACTTTCAACACAATGGATCCAACCGAAAGAGTGTGTGCCGGTATAATTATCTTCTTCTCAGCAGTTATACTGACCGTTTTCTTAGCTCACTCTACTTAAAACCCTTGTATTATGGTCACTCTCATCTTCGGACACTGTTAAAGGTTTAATTAACCAATCCTACAAACAAAACCGCCACGAGGACGATATGAACCAACCTCGGTCGGTGCAGCCCTGGGGCGCAGATGGCGACAGACGCCGGTATTTCTTGATTGAAGGCCAGGATGACACAGCCTTCCGAGTCTATCGCGAGAGCAATTTTTCAGGAACCCAACGAACCTGGTGGAGCGTCGCCGGTTCAATCGAAGAGCTACAGTCGCTCGCTGAGAAGTTGGAGACAAAGGACGGTGGACCCAAGGCAAGAAAGTTTGCCCAGAAGATCAGGGCAGCGCTCCCACGATTTGAAGCCGGAGAAGACGTAAGAGTCTACTCTCTCTACTATGATAGTCTGCACTTGCACGCGTGTAATGCTAACTGATCGGACAGAAACGCAAACGTCGAGAATACAGACAGTTACAAAAAGAGCGATTTAAGCGCCCGGAAGTCGGATTTTCGTCGTACGAGGGACGGACACGTGGGAAGCGCATCAAATACACATACTCCGATGATGAGGATATTTTCTTCTCTGATTCAACAGGGAACAGGCGGTCTGCTCGTAATACAGGCACCAATACACCGGCCGAGACGGGTCCAGTGACAACCGCAAGCGGGCGCCAGATTAGAGCACCAACTCGGCTCAACAATGCTGCCGGAGAGGGAAGCGCTCCAAGTAGTGTTAAGGGCGACACCCCGGAATTCGATAAGGAAAACTCGCTGGGACATGGTGGCCGGCCGAAGCGGTCGGCTGCCATTCATCACGGCCATAACGGCTGGGCAGCTTCTGGATCTCGCCGCGTGCGTAGTGAGACAGACGAGGACGAAAGTGAAGGATTTGGTGATGATGAGGATGATGTCGACGCCCATGTACCTGAAGAGGAAGAAGATGATGACGACTTTGATGAAGACGAAGCCATGGTTGACGACGATCTGGACGACCAACCGCAGAGCCTTCTCATTAAGCTCTCTGTTACGCCACCTAAGCTGCGAACAGCTCTCGATCCATTGGACGAAAATCAAAAGACGAACGGCCAAGTTGTGCCTCGTCTTGATCTAAACCCTAACACGCCTAAATCTGTCCAGATAGAGATGAAGGATGCGCTGGATCAAGCACCATTGCAAGACGAGATTGATGTGAAGGCGGCAGCTCCTAGCGAGACGATCACAATATCTCAGAAGTCAGCTCCAACACAGTCAATTCTAGAGACGACGGCGACAAAGCAGCTGGACCAAGCTCCGCCCACTACATCTCTAGCTTTCAGAGGGAGCCCTTGATTTTCTTTTGGTTAGGTGGGAAGGGACTAAAACATAGTAATGACAACCACACGGTGAAAATCTTCTTGGCAGGTGGGGTACTTATTTGTCTGGAGTTTGGGATTTTTAACATAATGGAATAAGGATCTGGACTGGGAAGAATAGAACTTGTCTGTACTCGGTGTCGATCAACTCACTCATGACGCCGTTAATCGGCTTTCAGGCCTAAACACGAACTTGTGCTTTTAGTGAATGTCATTAAGGAGACGGGGTTAAACCTCGATGCGACCCATGGATATTCGTCTCATCGGGTATCCAAATCCATCGAATCTGATGCCTGAAATAAAGGAGGTGGTGGTCATTACATATTAATTTGTCCGTTATGTCCATGCAAGAAAGAGCTAATGCACAATGCATGGGACACCGAGGACAATCTCTCACTTGGCCGCTGGCCTCGTAGGTATGACCCAACTATTCACTCCCCACCACCATCTTCTTATACGGGCACCAACACCATTGCCGTGATACCTCGCATTCCGGTTCCACTGTTGCCAGCCGCAGAGAAAGAGATTGTAGAGCAAGCCTTGTACTAGGGGCATTAGTACCTGGACGTGTCGCGCTCCTATTAGCCGGTGCTTCCTATGTTGTCCCGAATCTAGGAAGCGAGGACTTACTTGATCCCTTGTAGTGATTGCTGCCACTTTCCACCATGTATCCGCGGAGGAAATGCTGCGGAGATAGCTCTGTTCGAAGCGAAGATCGGGAAGAGGTGGCAACTCGTGGGATCTCGGAATCGGCCGCAGCACACTATATGGGATGTCCTCCACCTCATCTTCCTCCTCATCTAAACCATCGTATCCATGCTTGGTGCTTCCCAGGACGACAGGTTCTCTTTCGTCGGCGGCAGTTGCTGGGGCGTGATCGCGACGAGGGTCTGGGTGTCTGTTGATGGATGCGACCTGGATGGTCTCCGCAAGCTCTGTGGCGATTGAATCCATCCCTGAGAAGCTGCAGCTATTGATCAACAATAGCTTGAAGTCAGGGAAGGGAACACGGGGTCAATGAGTTCGATGTATTCGAACTGTCCCTTGTGTTGCGACCGTCGGTTGAGGTCCGTCGGAATCTAACGTTTTGCCGGGCGGTGAGAGAAGAGGATGCAATGACCTCAACTGATGTCCATTGACAAGGATGTCCTGGAGGAAGCTGCTTACGTACAGTTTTATCATTTTTATAATAGCATGTGCACGAAAGGTTTCTTCAATACAGTGCAGGTAATGACGGAACCAAGAAATAATCATTTTAATTGTCCAAAGCAAATCTTACTGGTGCTTTCCTTGACCTTTGTTTTATTATTGAGCCCAATATTATGGGAAATAATCATACCGTCAAGGAAGGACTTGAAGTGTGCCTGGCAGCGTGTCATGCCCCCTTCCAGCAAAAAGAGTCAAACCTGTGCCGTGGCGCTGGGCTCTGGAGTGCCTTGCAGGCAGGGGGCTCGCTACTTGAGGCACCCGCCTCCATCACGCAGCAGGTCAATGCCAGTAGGCAGGTTCCAGTTAGGTGCCTGCTGGTCAGGACAGCCCGCTATGACGGCAGTGTGCCCCACAGAGCGTGTCGGACAGGTGCCTCTGCTCAGTGGCAGGCAGGCCAATTAGCCACATAATAAGCAGCGCGCTCATGCCTTACCACCTGTGCAGAACAATGGGAGCTGTACTTACTGGAAATTTATAAAATCCATCTAGGCACCCAGTAGCCCCGTCTGGCATTGAATAACACCGCACCACATTTCTCACTTTTCTCCTCCCCCTTCCACGCCCAAATCACCTCCGTCTGGGGTCAACCTTATATTTTGCTTGCGAGGATACTCAAACCGCTGTCAAAATGAGTGACGCTCAGGCGAACGAGGCCGAGAAGAACGTGAGTCGATTACCCCTCTGCCTGTTTCTTTTACACTGCCCGCTATACGCCTGGAGGCAGCGTGTGTGGTGTGGGAGAAAAAAAAAATTGTAGCCCCTCTCCGCGTGTGCCCCGCGCTACGGTTGCCCGCCCTCTGATTCCCATGCCCCTCATACGTGCCCTCTGTTTTTGACATATTGAGTTGTTGTTCAAACAAGCTAATAATTGGTGTGGAAATCATGTAGATCGAGATATGGAAGGTCAAGAAGCTCATCAAGCGCCTTGAGGCCGCCAGGGGAAATGGAACCTCCATGATTTCGCTGATTATCCGTAAGTCGCATTGGCAGGATCAGCCACGTGTAGTGCCAAAAAATTAACTTGATGGCCCAGCTCCCAAGTCCCAGGTCTCCCAAATCGCCAAGATGTTGGCTGAAGAATACGTATGTTGAATTCCTTGGGCACGGCGTCATTTCTCTTCGGAGGCTTTGTCTAACGCGAGCGCCTCAGGGTACTGCCTCCAATATCAAGTCTCGTGTCAACCGACAGTCCGTCTTGTCCGCCATTACCTCCACCCAGCAGCGTCTCAAGCTCTACAACAAGGTCCCCCCCAATGGGCTTGTTGTCTACTGTGGCGAAATCTTGACCTCCGAAGGCAAGGAACGAAAGGTCAATATTGATTTTGAGCCATTTAAGCCCATCAACACCTCTCTGTACCTTTGCGACAACAAGTTCCATACCGAGGCCTTGGCTGAGCTGCTCGAGTCCGACCAAAAGTTTGGTTTCATTATTATGGATGGTAATGGAGCTCTGTTTGGTACTCTGAGTGGAAACACTCGTGAGATCGTTCACAAGTTCTCCGTCGACCTGCCCAAGAAGCACGGACGTGGTGGTCAGTCTGCTCTGCGTTTCGCCCGTCTCCGTGAGGAGAAGCGACACAACTACGTCCGCAAGGTTGCCGAGTTGGCGGTCCAGAACTTCATCACCAACGACAAGGTCAACGTCGCCGGTATCATTCTTGCTGGTTCCGCCGATTTCAAGAACGACCTGAACGCCTCCGACATGTTCGACAACCGTCTTGCGACCAAGGTCATCAAGGTTGTCGATGTGTCGTACGGTGGTGAGAACGGTTTCAACCAGGCCATCGAACTCTCGTCTGAAACCCTCGGCAACGTCAAGTTTATTCAGGAGAAGAAGCTCATTGGAAAGTACTTTGAGGAAATTAGCCAGGACACCGGCAAGGTCTGCTACGGTATTGAAGATACACTCAAGGCCCTGGAGCTTGGTGCAGTTGAGACCCTTATTGTCTACGAAAATCTAGAAATTTCACGCTACACTCTCCGCGACAGCGAGAACAACGACACCCTGATCCACACCACCAAGCAGCAGGAGCAGGACAGCCGCGAGAAGTTCCAGGATAAGAATACCGGCCAGGAGATGGAGGTTGTTACTCAGGAGTCATTCTTGGAATGGATTGCCGAGCACTACAAGGACTTTGGTACTGCGCTGGAATTCGTCTCGGACCGATCTACCGAAGGAAACCAGTTCGTCAAGGGTTTCGGTGGTATTGGTGGTATTCTCCGATACAAGGTCAACTTTGAACAATTGGCTGATCTGAGTGACGATGATGACTACTACGACGGTGAGTTGCATCCGATGTGACAGGTCGTTTCAGTGACTGACAGCAGGAATAGATTGACCAGTGGAATCCCTCGAAACCGAGGGACCAACTCAAGGTCAACCGTCTGAACAAGTACAGCACGACGGGCAATATGCGAGGTCCATGTCGCATGATGCCGCGCCGATGTCAGTCGCCCATAAGCGGCTGATGGGCAAAGGTGGCCCAGTGCTGGCCCACCGAGCTTCGCGGCCGAGCCCACTCCGCGCAACAATGACGGCGACTTGAGTTGACAAACGGTGGATGATGAAGGTAAGCGCGCCTGTTCGCTTCCAAATTGCCCCGGACCGTTTGCTCACAAAGACTCGTAGGCGCCGCCGAGAAAGTTACCCCAGAATGGCACGGATCATGAGCATTGCAGAGTCGGTTTGCCAATATCACCACTTCCCGACTCTGCAACCGCCATGTGTAAAAAGGTCAACCCCAAGATGAAGTAGTTTCAGGGTGGGCATTCCTTGTAGTGTTGCGAATGCGTGACCCCCTGCGTATCAATAAAGCAAATAGCTAGCTACCAATAAAGAGGTCGTCCGCACAAACGTGCATCTCTCTCCGTGATTCTAGTTACTGTTACTTACCCACCCAGACTTGGAGGCAAAATCGACTCTCAATGCAAGTAGAGCTTCTTTGTTGCAATGATGCAGTCGGGTAACGTCTGAAGTTGAAGCGCATTGCTGCTATTATTACCTTGCTACACCGCACTATGTAGGGGCGACATGTTCATACCTCCTAATTATGCGCCCACCTCAGCCCCTACTGAATGGAGCCCCATGCAAGCACAACCCCATCCAGACCCCTACGGCACAGTTCAGAGCAAGCATGCTGCAGCGCCCCTACGTAAGTCGCTCCAATCCAATGGGTCCAACACATTGAGAGCAAACAACCCATACCACCTTCTCAACAACCTGGCTTATCTTACATTAGGAGGCAGGGCGAACCGTACATACGTCCTACCCACCATCCAAAACCTATCTTTTGATTATCGACGTACTCCTATCTTTTGCATCCATCGATTTCTGTCTAGTGACGTCCCTAGAGCTGTATATTACTTAATTACAGGAGGATACCCAGTATAAACACACCCTTACTTTCACGCCTATGCGACTCTGGCGACAGCACTCACCGACCAGCGTCGCCGAGCTGGCCACGACACGGATGACTGCTCAAATACTCTGATATCTGCTTGCATTCACACTGGGATCAGCCGCCAACGAACATGGCTGAAGCCTCCACCAGTGCCGCGGCACCGACCGTCAAGTCGACCCATCATACCGTCGCCGTTGGCCTGCACGAAGCTGTCCTCGACTCCCCGACCTTTCGCGCCACGGCCGCCCACTTCGCCGAACAGATTGACGCAGTAGAGAAGTGGCTAAACGGATATGTGTCATCGACATCCAAGCTGGTGCACGATATTCTCGCCCTCGAAGAGACGATCAACACATACCTCGCCAAGACCACCCCGTCGACTGATGGCGTCATCGATAACGACTACACCTTCCTTGCCTTGAAACGAGTCGGCGATGGCTCCCGCGAGTGCTGGATGCAGCTTCTGAGTAGCATGAAGAGGATGGAGAGCTCCGTTGTTGAGCCCGTCCGGGGGTTTCTAATGGGGGACATGCGCAACTTCAAGGAGATACGGAAGGTCCTGGAGCAGGCGCAGAGGGCGTTCGATTCCACCTTGGCCCGATACGTCTCCCAATCCAAGACGAAGGAGCCCTCTGCCCTGCGAGAGGACGCATTCTCCGTATATGAAACAAGGAAAGCCTATCTCCAGGCATCGATGGACTACTGCCAGCTCGCTCCCCAGGTGCGGTTTACTATGGACAAGCTACTGGTCAAGGTATCAAATGAAGCCTGGAAGGAGATGAAGAAGGGCCGTGACGCCGCAACCAGTGCGACCCGTTTTGAACAGGAGATGGAGCGAGTACGGGGTTGGGCAAAGGAGATGGAAACGTCCGAGGGCATCTTCAGACGCGAACTTCAGATCGCGCGGCGGGACCTGGGTGAGAACGCAATGACAGGCTGCAAGCCGTCGCGTGAGTTGGAGGACTACAGCACTTCGACCGTCCCCTTCCTCGGCTCTCGCGGTCCTGTCAGTCTACAGCCCAAGGACAGCCAGGCAATTATCTCTGAGAAGCAGGGTTGGCTGTTCCTGAGGACTCTGTCCGGAAAACCGGCGAGACACAACTGGGTCAGGCGGTGGTACTATTGCCGAGACAAGGTTTTTGGATGGCTTATCCCGGGACCTCTGGGTGTCGTTCAGGGTGACGAGATTGGTGTTTTGCTGTGTAATGCACGGCCAGCTGTTAGCGAGGACCGGCGTTTCTGCTTCGAGGTCAAGACGAAGAGCCAGAGCTTGTTGCTGCAGGCTGAGACGCAAAATGAGCTGACTGAATGGCTCGAGGTTTTCGAATTTATGAAGAAGAAAGCCTTCGAGTCCAGCATGGACCGAGATCTCAACGCTTCAGGCAATCTCGATCCGGCCTTCTCAGTTACTCCCCCAGGCATTCCTGAGTTTTCTGCCAGGACTTTGGACGCGCATCTCAAACTAGGAGAAGAACCAATTCCTCCCCCTGAGAGAGCTGGTACCCTACCCGTTCCCAGCCCAGATCTAACGTTGAGCAACAGGCCGAGCTTCGATGTTAACGGCACCTTGACTCGCCGATCAATCACTGCCTTGAAACAAGATTTGGCACGAGAAGAAGGCGAGAGCGGACGAGAGCACGCAGCAAGGATCATCCAGAGGCTTGATCTTCACCGCAAAGCTACGTTCGGTGCCGGCGCTGAAGCAGCCCTTGCAAGCTCTAGCGGCTCTGCTGGAGGGCTGGCGAGTCTGATGTCAGCCAGTCATGCCATGTTGCCCTCACATGCTGGTTCCAACTCGCCAAAGCAATCGGCCGTGAGGTTGCCGTCTGTAGACACCCAGGGAGGAACGCTCGCCCCCTTGACCCTGGCAAAACCTCCTGCAGTAACGAACCTGAGCCGGATTGCCGTTCTGACAGCAGCACAGCGAGCCGCCAGCAGCAGCCAAAAGAAAGTCCTGCCTTCAGTCCTGGCCAACTACTGGGGTACAAACGTCTACAACGAAATACAGGTTTCGGAGGAGCCCGTCCTACCCAGGATGGACGATGATGATCCTGTCGGCATTGTTGTTTCTGCGGCACAATCTGATTCTCTCGATAAGGCCGTTCAAGACAAGCAGGCAAATGATCCACTGCCACTTCATTATCCTCCAGAACTACGGTTTCAGAACGCACAATTTAGATTGCTGTTTCCCAATGTTCCGACGGGCGAGAATCTTGTGCTGGTTTTTCGCGCAGCTTGGTCCAGTTCATCGGGTACAGAGCCAAAATCCCCGGGATTGGCGGGAGATGGTCGCATCTACGTTACACCGGATAACATGTACTTCTATGGCCAGCAGATGGGTCTTGTTTCGGCCTATCGCCTGAGTTTGGACACGATCTCAGAAGTCACAGCCGCCCCAGGCAGAGAATGTGATTACATCTATCTGCATTTCGGCCAGAACGAGAGCAATGAGACCGGCTTCACACGGCTGACGATCAAGATCTTCCTCGACGAGCTTCGCGTCTTGCATGCACGACTGAACTTACTCGTCGATGATCTTCAAGCAGAAGAGCCAATGGAGACAGAGGCACTCATTTCTGCGTTGATACAAATCGAGAAGGAGGAGTTTGAGAGGCCAAGCCCCGGTGCTGAGAGTTGGGAAGAAGTACCTGGCGACACACCTATAGACAATGGCACTCTTGGGGGACGGCCAGTGCGCGAGCGATCGTTCCGAGAAGCAACCCCAAGGATACTATCAGGATCCAGGTTCGCTTCATCGAAACTGCAAATGCCACTGCATCCAGTAGTGTACGAGCCCGAGGACATGAAGGAACTAGCAGCAGAGAGACACTTTGAAATCAGTGCAAAGTCTTGCTTCCATGTCCTCTTTGGAGACAAGAGCTTCGTTTTCCCGAAGCTCTATTTTGAACACCGGGCCCAGCAGATTGCGCAAGGCCCCTGGGTTCAAATGGATCAAGGCCGGATGCGCCGCGAGTTCCAATTCAAGGTCAACTCGGCCGACATGTTGGGGCGATCTCAGACAGCCGAAATAACAGACTATCAGGTGATTGATTTGCATAGCGATCATGTCACGTATGTTGTCACACATACCAGAACTGCTTGGCACTTGCCTTATTCGCAGCACTTCAAGCTCGTCACCAAGATCGTTATTACACACCTGGCGAAAACAAGGTGCAAGCTTGCCATTTATGTTAGAATCGATTGGTCCAAGTCCCCAGCTTTGTCGAGGAACCTTGTCGAACGCCAAGCAATGAGGGACATTCGAAACGATGCTGACGAGCTCGCTGAGCTAGCTACAGACCAAGTCCGCAAGCTAGGCGCGAGAACGCGGACAACAAGGGCAATCCAAGTGTACGGCCAAGTTGGGCAACAAACCCAGGTCGTCGTCTTTTCTCCCGCCGCTAGAGACAGCAGCCGGAAACAGGCCACGAAGCCACGCACCCTCACGGCCCTGGTGTGGGAAACCGCAAGATCCTTTGGGGAGAGTGCTGTCTCGTCGCTCATCATGTGGTCAATCGCCGTCTTGAAGAAGGTGTTTAGCATTTTCACAGCAAACCGGCTGATCCTTGCTGTTCTGGGACTGAGCATTTTGACCAACTTATTGATCACCTCGACCGAGACTGCTGCTTGGTGGAAGGAAAGACGAGCAGCAGGTTTCATGAGACACTTGGGTATTGGACCGAATATCCTCATGAGTAAAGCCATCTACATGGCCGATCTCGCCGAGGCAACTGGAGCGAATGGCAATGAGGAGCTGTTCCCACATAACAGTACCTGCTTCAGTGGATTCCAGGATGTCTTGAGCGCAACTGACATGGACTCGCCTTGGGAAGATGCCGGCGTGTCGTTCACTACACCGACGACCCGATCAACAGCACTGCGACTTCGAAGGACACGCCAACGGCTGGGCTCCTACAGACACGACCTCATTGTGGCTATGAGGGTGGTCAACAGCATTGAGCGAGAGATTCTTCAATCGGAATGGGAGAACTGGCTGATGAATGAGAGCGCCCAGTGTGATGACCTCAGAGCAATCCTCGACGGAGACGATGAGAATAGCAAGAAGAAGGACAGCGGTAGAAAAGCAAAGTCTTCAAAAAAGGTTGTCGAATCAATGTCGCCGGAGAAGAAGGAAGTTCTGAGGGAGTGGAAGGACAAGTACTGTGGAAGCTGCCAACGAGATCTTCAGACCGTGGTGGCGAAGAGGCGCCAGTCGGATCTGTATAATGGTGGGTATGAATCGAAATAGCCGGGCCAGGCAGGCGGCTCGGGGCCAGGTGCAGTCGTTGTTTTGCATTCTCAGCAAGAATACTCTTTGATTCCGTTCTCTTTTCCTTTTCTCTACTTACACTACATACTGTTCATGTTTAAACTGTGTATACCCTAAGTAAATACAACCTCGATGGAGAAATAAAAAAGCACGCCAGAGTTTTCATAGAATTCATTTCCTCTAAAATGTCTCCAACATACCAAACCGGATCTTTCTAATTACTTCTTATAAGCTTCAAGAAAGGCAGCCTTGATGAGCTGGAGCGTTATAGGGTAGGGAAGTTTGAGTGACGTGGCGTCGTGCTGTGGCGAGTGTGGCGGTGCTCTGGTGGGCGGTGACACTATCCGCAGGCAAAGAGCGACACTGACGTCAGCAGTGACTGAGCAGAACCCCTCCATCATCCTCTATGTCATATAGAAAGGCAGGTAGGTGTAGACAGTCTCGTAGATATACCCAGGTGAGCCGTTGGTCTTCTTTTAGACCCTCGCCCTGGACGTTAGGTGAAGAGGCTATTTGAAAAAGCTCTCATCAATTGATTGTCTTTGTTCGACCGAATTTAGTTGCTTCTCCGTCCACCAATTACTCTCCTATCCCTGCTCGCCTCCCAGTCTCCCGCATTACCCGGCGGCGCCTTTAAGTACTTGACCACCGGTCTCAAACTCGCAGCCAAAAGATATCCTTGTTTCGTTTCCGTTTCCTGGACTGTACAGAACTGCACATAAAAATAAAATCTACGATGGGTAACCATCACGAACCATTGAGCTACCTCGGGCCTGTTGATTGGTCGGATGTTTCACCAGATGACCTGAAACCATTCCTGGACGACGTGTTTTCTGCCGCTCAAACAGTCGTCGAGTCCATACCTTCGCCCTCAAATCTCAACGAGATCTCCAGGGCGACTGAGACTCCCGCACTGCCCCGCTCCCAGACCGGGTCCAGCGAGACCAGCGCTGCGCCGGCGACTTCTCCCAACGCTCGTCGCCAGAGTCCCGCTGAAGTCGAACAGTCTCAGAAGCTGCGGGAGGAATGGAAGGAAGTCAAGGTCAACTCGCGGGAGAACCCGCTTGACATCAAGGTGTACAAGCTGGCGGCCAAGGATGGCAAGGGGACGTGGTTTGCGAGGCGCAGCGTCCACGACGGCCTGTCGTACGATCAGTGGGAGAAGGGACTGGCTGAAGAGCTCATTGAGACGCTGAAAATCCAGGGACAGCCGGGAGGTGGGAGCATCCGAGGAATCGGGGCCGATAAGCTGGTAGAGCAGATCGACGCTCCTGGATCTGGTCAGGCAAAGGGTTCGTACTGTCCTCCCTCCCTCAACCCCAAGCCATTATCAGGGGATTTTTATAAAGGCTAACTAAGTGACAATAGTCTTTCACCTTTCTGCGCAATTCCCAGGCCCGACGTCCCCAAGAGACTTTGTGACGTTGCTCTTGACCTCGGGTGCGCCCAAGTTCGTTCCTGAGGACCCCCGAGTGGTCAGGCAGTTCATGATTGTCTCCAAGCCTTGTATTCACCCCGAATGTGAACCTCAACAGGGCACAATCCGTGGAAAGTATGAGTCCATCGAGCTTATTCGGGAAGTGTTACCAGAGAAGCCGGCCTCTGTGCGATCATCGTCGTCAACAGACATCTCGGGTAAAAGCAAGAGCAGTGACAACCTGAATGCCACCCCTCTGGATTCGCCCCAGAGTAACGACAATGCCCAGGAGCCTCCTACTACTATTGAGTGGCTGATGATAACCCGAAGTGACCCGGGTGGCTCGGTCCCACGCTTCATGATCGAGAAAGGCACCCCTCCAGGAATTGTGAACGATGCTGGCAAGTTTATTAAATGGGTAACTTCCAGATCAATCCCTCAAGATGGCCGAGAGTCAACAACCGAGGGCGGAGGCGTGAGACCGGCAGAGGATGGTGTCCAGGACAAGCCACGCACAGAATCGAGAGACCCGCCGCCGTACGTTGAGGAGCTTCCCTCTGGCAGCAACGAGACTCCTGTGCCGAGATACA
Organism: Clonostachys solani; assembly: GCA_902141235.2. Taxonomy (NCBI): domain Eukaryota; kingdom Fungi; phylum Ascomycota; class Sordariomycetes; order Hypocreales; family Bionectriaceae; genus Clonostachys; species Clonostachys solani. The sequence goes on from CABFOC020000035.1 coordinate 4,181,062, forward strand.
ACGAAGAAGATGTAGCTTCCTCAAATGGCGGCCTCTGGGGAATGGTCACCGGTGCGTTTTGGGGTGCCAGTTCTGTCGTTTCTGCTGGCTTGCGTATGCCTTTTGGCACATCCAGTCTGGGGCAGGATGAATACGAGGAAAACCAACCAGGCACCCCGTCATTAGAAGTAGAAGATGAAGAAGACTCGGGTAGTGATACTTCTTCGATCCGGACCTTTACCTCTGCCCTGGACAGGTCCATGACGCAGGAGGAAGAAGCCTTGGCCGACGTTCAGCAATCCAACTCTGACGATAAATCCAGTGGAAAGTCCTCGCAACAAAAGGAGCTTAAGAAGCTCGAGGAGCGCCGCCGCAAATTGGACGAGAAGGCCACAAGGATGGCCGAGCGTTGGGAGAGCAAACGACAGGAAGACAAGGAGAAGGATGCGGCGGCGCTGACAAGGGCGCAGGAGAAGCACGCCAAAGAAATGGCGAAGCACGAGGCGAAATACAACCGAGAACTGCGCAGGATCAAGGAGAAGAAGGAGCAGGAGGAGCGCAAGGCTGAGCAGCGGAGGAAGAAGGCCGCCGAGCGCGAGGCCAAGGCGAACGCCGCCGTGGAGCTTGAGAAGACCAAGGCCGAGAGGGACTATGCGCTCAAGCAGGTAGAACTGCTGAAGGCCCAGGTCGGGGAACTCCAGTCCCAGAATACCATGCTCACGGCGAAACTGGGAAGGTTGAGTGGTTTGGATATAAGCGACTCTGCCTCCGTGTCATCAAAGAACACGCAAGGTGGCAAATCGCCGAATCTCTAGGATTCTTGAACCAAGCGACGATATGTGTTGTTAAAAATTCGAATTGGCATAGCGATTGCAGATTTTTCACATTGTACAATAACGAGGATAAACGACGAAATCTTAAGTTCATATGTTTGGTATTAAACTATTTCTCTATTCTAAAGGCTTGACTAACAGGCTGGAAATGTGCCCCTTTTGGGCATCTGAATGTCTTAGAGCATCTCTGGCCGCTTTCAGAGCTTCGAGGAGTGCTGCACTCGCGTGCCCCTTTTGCTCTAGCGACACTGAAGCAAGGATGATCCGAGAACAGAGAGAAAACATCTCAGGATCAGATGCCCATCCAAGTGGCCCATCCTCCTTGGAGAGAAAGGTGATGAGACGAGTCAGGCCTCTCTGTAACCAATCGTCTAACCTCTTGGAAGTCGAACCTTCAGAGTCCCAGGTGAGACTCTCATAGACGGAAACCCAACGACTCGTCTCTCGGATCTCATCAATGAATAAATTCTGCTCTTCAATGACAAAGAGCGAGTCGTCAACCTTGAGGGCTGCATCGAATTGCTCGTCCGCAGATTTCCATGGAATTTCTTGGTTCGAGAAAGACGTGCCAGCAGCCCCGGTGATTCTGGCGGCAGCAACGGCCTTGAATGAATTGGAGTTGCTGAACTCAGCAGAGAGCCACTGTAACAAGCGGTTGGCTGCTTCGATGGGAACCAGGGGCTGCCCAATGATGGACCTCACCGCGAGGGAGCCGACCTCACGAACCTCGTCATCATCGTCGTTCAGGGTATCGTAGAGTGAAACCAAAGCTGGTATGAAATCATCTCCCGTACAATCGGCGCCGACCGATAGGAAGAAGGCGTGGAGTGACTGTGCGGCGGCGAAACGGCTGTCGAATGTCTTATCATCGAGGCCAGCATCTGCCATCATGATGCCCCAGCTATGGAGCCTGCTGGTAGACAAACGACCAAAGAGTTTCATGAGGGCAACTGCGCTCCCGCTAACTCTGAGAATGGCGTTGGAAAGAGATGGGTTCAGGGTGTGGGAGAGCAAAGATTCCAGAAGCTGTTCCAGGGGCAATGACCTCAGCAACTCCGTGTCCTTAGTCTGCCCTATGAAATGCTCAAGAATGTCTGCAAGGTTCTCGAGAGCAACAGCCTGAACATCAAGCGAGCTGTTTTCGAGACAAATATTGACATACAGGCTAGAAAATTGAGCGAGCACTTCAGATGACGCGGAGGAGACATTCCAGAGCTGTGGAAGGGTTTCGAGGGCTGTGAGCATAGTGTTGATACCTAGTTTATTTTCGAGAAGCAGAGTGTTGAGAGCATCAAGGGATGAGACGTTGAACTTTGCAGCTAGTAACTGATGCTTGATACGTTGGATCTTCAGGAGTGCACTATCTGAGGCAGTAGATATTGATACTTCCAGAGACTTTGAGGAAAACTCCGACTCGAGAGAAGAGAGGAGGCCCCATATGAGATTGATAACCTCGACATATGCGGCCAGGATATCAGGACAATGGATGTAGTGAGAATCAATTTTGGTCTCATGGAGGAGCTGCACCAGGTTCGACAAATTGGCTACATCATGCATGTCAGTTGTTGGTCGTCACGATCTGGAATTTTTATAGAATGAAGAAAAGACTTACGCGTGAGACGCTCAGGAGATACCTCAGCGAGCCTCTCAATGACGAATTTGAGCGCTACAAGCACTCCATGGATTCGGTTCTGGGAATTTTTAGTTTGGTCATTAATCGCTTGTTGGAGGAGGTCTTGCATGACCACAAGCCATTTGTCGTGCAGTAGACAAGAACAAAGTGTGCAGGCGGCCATCTCTCGGACGTGCCACACTGGACTGCCCAGATATGTGGATATATGCAGCATGAGCTCTTCACGAAGCTCGTCAGGGGGGCCCGCACGCCTCACGATGTCGAGTGCTGGAAATACCGATTCCGCACCCGCAGCGCTCGTGGCAGTGACAGACATCATCTGGTGGCCAGACTCGAGTAGGTTGACTAGAACCCTGGGTAATGTTGAATAGCGGTGGTATGGAATACGATTGGCCTTCCCGTCCCACCCTAACTCTATCATTGCTTTGCTTTCGTTGGAGCCGAAGAGACAGTCGATGAGGCTTCGGAGGAGAATAAGACCACAGTTGCGAATTGCCCAGACTTCGGACCGGAGGCCATTTGCAGCCAGCTCCAAGCACTGAGGGAGGTATTTCTCGGATTTGTTCCCCATTGATGTTAGGAATGAGCTCTTGAATATATCTTTGAGGCAGTTGAATGCGTGGACTTGGGGAAGATTGGAACCGTCAGTCTCACGGACGAATGCTTCGACTCCTGAAATCTCGATGAGTTTCTCCATCACCTGCTCGAAGGAAGGAGAAGGTGCGTCTGCAGAGAGTATGCCTGTCATGAGTGATGGAATACCTGCTGAACGGCGTGTGGTCGAGACCTGGGCAAAAATGGCACTCATGGTCCCCTGGTCCTCGTGAGTTAGTTTCGACTTCACACAATGAATAGTTTGTATAGGATGAAGAGACGAATCTCACCTGGTACCACGCGTCTAGGATATTGCTACCGCCACCCTTCTTGTTCAAGTACTGCGTCTGTTGGCAACATGTGGAAAAAGTTGATGACACAGTCGAGAAGGCTCCCCGGTGCCTCAGGGTCGAGAGCTGGATGAATGAGAGATCACCCATTCTCTTGAAAGATTCCAATGAGGGGCTGATGAACTTTGCCTGTGACCTGGTCCGGACTGTGAGAACCATCGCCCGGATGAGATTGCTGTAGTTTATGTTAGTATGATTTGAACTAATTATTTGAAATAATAAGAACAGAATACTAGAAATTACCTTGACTCATGAATAGCTCGGAAGCTGTAGCTTAGAATATCCTTAGTATTGATACCATCCACTTCCTCCAATTCTTGAGGCAAATGACCTTCGGGACTGTCGTCGCAAAGGATATCACGAACGGCATTCCATATTTGCTCACAGCAGCTCACCAGTCTATTCTGCACTGCTTGGGCGGCATCGAGAGATGACCCGCTGAATGCTTGCGTAGAGACAATCTGCCAGATATAACGCAGGGCAGAGAAGTCGCCATGAACAGGGTCTTCGAGCACAGCTTGACCAAGGTTGGACTGAGCAAGTGCAATTTTGGCCTCTAGTTTATCGATGGTGCGTGAAATGAAATCCAGTTGCTTAGTCTCACCACCAAAGAATCGATATAGAAGCTGACAAGCCCTTGCTGCACCATCGGAATGATCAGCTCTTGCTGTTCTTCGGGAAAGTTCATTTGCTCGATTCGACAGGTCTTGTAGCTCATCAACAGGAGAGTTGGTACGACTCGCTCCCGATAAAGAAAATTTCCTGTATCTCATATCGCTGAGAATCGACCTTGTGGCAGCCGAAGAGAGTTCCCTCACATCGTCAAACGGGTCCATGACAAGGTCAAATAGGGCCCGTGCCCATCTGTTGTCGACGAGATCATAGAAGATCTCCTGGTCAGAATCTGTTCCCCAATCCTTTTTTGGGTCGGACTCTAGCCGAAGAATGGATGAAATGGCTTTCAGGGAGCCAACATGCCGTTGGTAAGAAGCTGTCGGCGTGAGCTCTGAGCAAAGGTAGCCTATATACCAGCTGAGAAACTCTGAGTGATACTCTAGACAGTGGACTAGTTGTTCTTCTGGGAGGTCGACCAAGTTGGAACGATATAGGATGGGTTGGGCATCTGCTGCAGGTGAAACCCCTTCTGCAGTAGCCCTTTCTGCTGCCTTTCGCTTTAAAGCTTTTGCTCTTACTCTTGGGATGCTTCTTTTGAGGACACAAATAGCGCCTCTTACTCTCTTGAACATATCTCGTGCCCTAGCCATGACATCGACACGAAATTTGGCGTCTGGATCTGCAAAGTAGGTCCCCAAGTGCTGTCGTAACAAATTCAAGGCTGCGAGGGAATATGGCCTGGTGGTCGATGGAGAGGTAATGAGAAGAGAAAATGCCAGAGATCGAACTTCATGAGACGGATGAGCCAACACACTGTTGAGGATGTCCTGGTTCATGAGAATAGAAGATTTTCCGTCATTTTCTTGACTGCCAGTATTCAGTGCTGTGCTGGTAGATTAGCACCCAAACCTCAGGGACAGTGAGACCTAGGTCATGACTATAGGGGGGTTCTTACACGGCTCCTCAACCAACCCTACTCTTTTCCCAGTTTCCAAGGCGGCCAGCTGCAAAAGAGCGGGAAGATTCACATCTATATCCCTGTTGGACGCAATGATATCGCTGCTCGCCATCATCCGCAGGAATTCTAATGCCTCGGTCCTCTCCGCGCTGAACAGTGGCAGAAAGATGTAATTCTTCACAGATTCAAGGAGCGAAGGGTCTTCTTCTATGTACTCAAGAAGCCACTGATGCCAGATTTCGGGACTGATGATACTTTGTGGTTGGTTCTTAGCATTTCTAAGGCGGCGGTAAAGACACACAGCCAATCTCCCGGCCGTCGGGCAGACAAAGTGATTCTTCATCCAGGAAAACAGTTCGCCAAAAAAGCCGTGCCATACCTCAATCTCGCCGAGAGACTCTTTGTCTGGAAGGCTTCTAACATAGGAGAGCCTTATGTCATTGAGAGAATATATGTTTTTCGAGACAAAATAGTCCAAGGTCTTGATGGCCGACTTGGCCACTGGTTTTGATTTAAGTCCGACAATGATAGAAATCAAGTAATCCAGGAGAGATTTCTCAGTGGTTTTAGCGGCTGAGACATCCGGGTTTCTCTTTTGCAACCGAGTGAGGAGATCCAGAACAAGTTTCATCGAGCGATGGTGATCAGACTCATTCCACTCCATGTAAAACGTGAACAACTGTTGGGCGACATCCTCGGAAAATGCCCAGCTTTGAAGTTGATCCAACTTTGATTTAGAAAAGTGATCAACAAAACCGCATAGTCTCACACAAGCATTCCCCGAAACGGATTTGGGCTGCCCGGCTTCCTCCAGCAGCTTGGCGAAGGAGAGATTTGCATTTCTGTGCTTGTGTTAGAATGTTCATTCGATATGGGGCCATATGTCGTCTCTTGGATAGGCCTCACTGGATCTGGGATTCTTTTGGCTGGTTCTCAATCCAGGCGAGCAACTCCTGATGACTCGCCAGCTCATTGGCGAGTTTTTCCGAATGGGAACTCATGGCTTTCCTGGACGTACACCAGCTATTTCATTGCTCTTTGGCAAGAAATATCTAACATACGACACAGGGAGTATAGATATATCATGTAGCCAATTGAACTAACAAAGAATCAACACACCAGCACCGGTTCGCGCTACTTTCCGTGTAAGTGATCCTCTACTAAACGATACTTTCTCTCGCCAGGAGGGTATCACGTGCATACACACGTGAGGAAATTTTGCCCTCCCACCCCACTAACTTCCACGTCCCACATTTCCGCAACACCCAAAAATTAATCCTCCAAGCGCACAAGAGCCTCCACCTCGATTTCCTCAACCAACTTTCCCGTCCTGACCACCAATTGAACAGGTTCTCTTGGGAGACTGACAAAATGTCTAAGATCACAGTCGGTACGTACGAATCGAGATTACAACCATCTCCGTGCACGATCGACCGCGCGAACCCGTAAAAAACGATACAGCCTGCTAACATTTCTTTTGCAGCTAATGTCCGGACGCAAGTCGCCGAGCTCTTGGAGTACTCCAACGAGACCAAGAAGCGCAACTTCCTTGAGACCGTTGAGCTCCAGATCGGCCTGAAGAACTATGACCCCCAGCGTGACAAGCGTTTCTCCGGCACCATCAGGCTGCCCGCCATCCCCCGCCCCAACATGGCCATCTGTATCCTCGGTGACCAGCACGATCTCGACCGTGCCAAGCACGGCGGTGTCGACGCCATGTCCGCTGATGACCTCAAGAAGCTGAACAAGAACAAGAAGCTCATCAAGAAGCTTGCCCGCAAGTACGATGCCTTCATTGCTTCCGAGGCTCTCATCAAGCAGATCCCCCGTCTCCTCGGTCCCGGTCTGTCCAAGGGTAAGCAAAAACACACCGCCACATCACATGGCACAGAATACCCAAGTTGTTTCCAACGATGCTAACAATCCCACTAATAGCTGGCAAGTTCCCCACCCCCGTCTCTCACGCCGACGACCTGACTGGCCGCATCAACGAGGTCAAGTCCACCATCAAGTTCCAGCTCAAGAAGGTTCTCTGCATGGGTGTCGCCGTCGGCAACGTCGAGATGGGCCAGGAGCAGCTCATTGGTAACATCATGCTTGCCATCAACTACCTCGTCTCCCTCCTCAAGAAGGGCTGGCAGAACGTTGGAAGCCTGGTCATCAAGGCTTCCATGTCTCCTCCCCACCGCCTGTACTAAGCTGGGAGTCAAAACTTTTTTTCTATTTTTTTTTTTTGCTGAGGGCATGATGGTTGTGCATTGCCGGGGGCCTATATATCATGGTTGCTGAAGGCTGGGATAAGCCTCTAAGTTTTAGCATAGGATGGGTTAGTAAGCAATGCAATAATCGCACTCCAAACAATGTCCGGTTCGTACTTGAATGATTCCCTACGTAGTCTATAGAAAAATAGTAGCTATAAGTGTAAGTAATACGGCTCCCCGAATTAGCGGCTTTTACAAGACGAGAATGCCACTCTCACGAAGGATTGTTCGTTGTCGAACATCAGCTGTATGATCTACCAGGACGAATGGAATTTGTGCCGGAGGTGGGCATAATATAAGTGGAAGTGGGATTCTAAAATTTGTATGTAGTAGGATTGATTCTATGTATTGTATTAATGGGCACGTGCCCGCGTGGTATCTATATCTATGTACTATCGATCGCTTCATAAGTTCAAGTCCAAACAAGAGAAAAAAAGAGGAGCGTATTTTAGCAACTCTTTGTGACTCTCCATGCCACAAGCCCCCGCCGACCTATCACCCTGGTCAAGGTCTCCCAGACGCCATCCTCGGCAAAGTCCAGGTCGTCCAGGTTTAGGTGGTGCCGGTACCGCCAAACTTCGCGGAATCGGAGGCCATCTAGACCTTTGTTTTCCAGATATGGGTCGAGCCATGTGGCGGAAGCGGGCGCAATTAGGTATGTGCCATTTTTCTCCTTTAAATACTCCTGGTTGCGCCTGTCTGCCGGGGTGTCGCAAGTCGCAAGCGTCGCTAGCTCCTCAAGGAGGGACTCGCCTTTCATTCCCATCACGTCTCTGGTTGTAAGCACCTCGTTTTTCCCGTTCAGGAGCCAAATAGGGGGCGTATATGTCTTCCACCAAACAGCATTGGTAGCGTCGGGTTGGCCACTCATAAAAACCTGACCTGGAATAATACCAGCTTGATGGTAGGAACCCATTAGGACACCAAAGAAGACATTGAATATGATCCAGGTGATACCCCAAATGCGGAGAGCAATCAAATTGTTGGGTAGGCGGAGCGAGGATAGAACCAAGGGTACTGCAGGTAATAAAAACCTAGCTTCCTGATGGGGGAAGATGGACAGAACGGCGACACCCGACAGAGCCGAGCCCAATCTCAATGAGAGCTGTGGGCGGTAGAAAAAGAGAAGTGTTGCCGGCCCAATCAACATTGGTAGATTGGCAACCAAGTGCTGGTACCAGGGGTGTAAACCATGGCCAGCAAGGTTTTCAACGGCGGAATTGTACTTGAAATTATTCCAAGGTGTGATGACAGGGTTATTCGTGAGGTTGTTGTAAAGATTTCCCCAGGTCAGTGGCTCTGGGGAGTAAAAAGCCGTATCCAGCGAAATGGCGACCAAGGTGGTGATAGAAGCAGCCAAAACTAGGGCAATAAGGGAAAATGGTCTGCTAAAGTTAGCCTCGAATCTTGGAAATGCACAGCAAATATCCGGTGTAGAATACTGGCAAGACATACCTATAGAAGAAATGCTTAAGTAGGCGAAGCCCGGGTATCAGGAGAAAAGCAGGAAAAGTAATGCGATTGAAGACGCCAAAAACACAAACCATCCCAAGAATAACAGAGGATAGGATTGATGATCGTTGCTATTTGAGCACGGCAATCGTCAGTCAACTAGAACGGCAAGCCATAAAAGGGGGCACAAAAGTGTAGGCTCAAACATACCCGAACATCCACTATGCGCTGGATCAAGACCAAGCTCCAAGCGAGAACCAGTGTTTCGACCGAATTGGAAAATGTATGAGTCTGATAGGTCCAGGTAACGTAGGACGAGGCCACCAGCAAGACTGCGACTCGCCTATTTCTTGGCGAAGGGATCAGTTCGTGAAGAGCCCAATCTTCCAACACGAAGCTGGTGAGAAACATGAGGACTCGCAGTGTCCAAAAAACTGCAATAGGGGGTATTTCGCCATCCTGCCCATTACCAATCCACAGCCAGCGAAGGAGAAGCATAGGCAAGCCATAAACGGGCCATAGGGGGAAAACGCTTCGAATCGGGTGATCGCTCGTAAATTCCCATGTGCGCCGGACGGGATAACTGAAGATTTCACCTAGATTCGGCCAGAAAAGTAGATGTTAGATTCTGCGATCTGGAAAAGACATCCCTGTCAAGGTAGTGAGCTTTGGGGAGAGTGGTTGCGCGAGCTGTGCTGGAGCCGAACAAATTCGCAAAGCACAGCTGAGCATGACCATGGAACGGGCGGAAATTTTCACCAGTGTGTATGCGTACCTGCAATGATTTCGGGGCCTTGAAAATTCTCGTCAGGATGCAGATAGCTTGGCGACAGAGCAAACCACAGCCTAACGGCAACTAGTAGGAGATATGTTCGACGCCACATGGCCTGATGGAGCTATTCTGCAGCGATCGCGGGCCGCAAACATGGAGCGCAAGGCTGTTCGAAGGAGTATTTCTAGGCTTGTGTATTCGAGAAATTGGAGGGTACGCGACAATCAACAAGAAGCGTCCGGCGCTGGTGCGAGCTGTCGCGCGCTGTGGGAGAAGAGGGCAACGTCGATAGGTTTATATAAGTGTTGTCGATGTCGATATGTGCAAATCGAGGTATAGTACAGCGAACGGGAACGTAGGAAGAAGCGAATACGGCGTAGGTGTGGGTGGGAGTGTGTGTCTACTCCTTTTGGTGAGGCGAGCGGATCTGTCGAAAGTACACGAGCAGGAGGGCGGCGAGAATGGTTGTCCCGAGTTGAAGGTTGGTCGAAGATGAGGAATAGAGGAAGGGAGGGAGAGGGAAAGGCAGACGGTAAGCGGTAAAGGAGTGAGAATGTATTATAGGGAAGGACGAAATAATAGCGGAAAATAAAAGAGAGCAAAAGTCATCAACAAGGTCGGTCAAGGTGCGTGCTGATAAGGTCAGATCGATTCAGAAAAAAGAAGGTCAGGCAACATGGTCCCCCTAGATTGGATGATTACCAACAGCCAGCAGCAGCTACCAGCAATAGCACCTGGTAATTTCAAGGGTGCCGCAACTAACACTGCTGAATGGTAATTACTGAGTCGAGCTGCCCACGGCATGACCTCATAGCGCCTGGACTAGCAGCACATCAAGCCCTTGACGACGGCCACAGCAGAGGCTAGGCGATCCTGCCCAGATTCCATCAATTCTACTACACCATTTGGAGCTGAGCGTTGCCGCACGCGTTGTTGCTGGCGGGCGTTGACGCTTGGGGCGGTACATCCCCCGCGATCCAAGCACAGTTTTGGCCTTGACTGTGATTTTTGGGGGGGAGACGGAGTGGAGGGGCTCCCAGAAAGTGTTTGCAGCATCAGTCTAAAACGGGCAACGTGCTGTAGATTGCGCCTGACAATGGACACATGGGGGATCATCACGCACTCTACACACAAACCTCACACCACGTGGCTCCAACTCGGGACACCGTCTTTTCCATTGCGTTGCGCTCTCCTGCGCTTCTCCAGCTTCTGCTGCGCATCATCAGTTCATACTGGCATGGTAGCGCCATCTGGTGCTGCATGGACTCGTCGGGGCTGCATCTGCTCCAACCTATAGCGGGAGGATGCTAAGTTTCCGAGGACAACTCACCAATCTACATTACATTACCAGGCAGATAATGTCGGGCGTGTGGTGGCATCGTCCCGGATCCATCCTGGCACTGCAATACGAAAACGACAGCCAACAGAAGGTGGGTAAGCAAAATCGCCAGATGGACAAGCATTCCAACCACACGCGACAAATTAGACAAATTTCAATGATTCAGTACCTATCCTAGCAGTCACCAGTTAAGATGCCGGATGTATTACCGGTGAAGGATGGGCACATTCCCTTCTCCGGCCAGTCTCAGTTGTCCTTGGGATTTGCAACTGGGTACCCAATCGAGGTCGTATTACTAGTATTACCAGCACTGACCGATCAGGATGGGGTACTCGGACCCTCTTGTTATTGGTGGTCTCAACAGGGAACCGGAGAGAAGGGAATAGAACAAGAAACCTGCAGATTGCAACCTACTACCTGCTTCAATGCACACCTCAGGCATGCATGTGCGTGCAGCAGTGCATTCATTCACGTCCGGTCCTTTAATCTTCCTTCTTCTTCTTGCGGTCAAGCGACAATACAAGTAGATTGGTAGAGTGAATCACGTTGCCTCTAGCCACACAATAGGCATTCATTCCCCAACTCGAGCATTCATTCACACATCTGCCTCTGTTATTGTTCTGTGGCTGGTCGATTGTCTGCAGCTGGCAGCAGCTACTCCACCAGGAGGGGCAATATTAGGTAAGTCATCATCGTGAGCAGGTACATAAGGCACCAACCAGCCTTGGTAGGTTCACATAATGGAGGTACCAATCAACAGTGGTACTGTCACACACAGCCACAGGTACCCTCCAGATTGACTCGGCTCTAGCCGCCCGACCCATTCAATTTGCTTCATTGAGGCCTGTGCTGCGAACTCACATGCGACTGAGAGATGTTGTTATGCTGAAAGCACTTCGGTTATCTCGAGCTAAACTGCCTAGATGCATTTAATCGGTCTAGTGTGTAGATTTGAACATTGCCCTGGTGTTTGTGGCTGTTTCGAAGAAGGGCAAGGCAACGACTAGTACCTGTATAGTAAAAAGCACCGTTAACAAGTGCCCGTGCAACTTTACATAAAAGCCAAATCGACGCACGCGCCCGGGCCTTCCCAGGGGGCAAAGCAAGAGCAGCCTTTGATCAGATATCACCAAAGTTAGTACGTGGCCATGGCTCATGCCGCTGTTGGCAATAAATTAACTTTTCACTGTGCCGTGGACAAGAAATTGGGACTAAAAGTGCCGGTGAGAGAGGTACCCAGTGCGCGGCAGAGTGTTCTAATATTAGCACTCCAAGTCCTTTGCACACACCTGTAGTCAGAGTCACAGCTTGAGTTCGGGAAGGAACAGGCTTTCTTCTAGGCAGCATTGATTGTGGCTTGTTTCCAAGGTACTTTACTCACGCCGTGGCTCCCCCCAAGACTCGTCAACTCCCACCTCATAAGGTACTTAAGAGGCTGACACCAACCTTCGATTTTCTCCTCCTCCATACCCCTCTTGATTTCGAATCCATCTCTGACACAGTCTATTGTCGTCATCCATCTGCCACCTCACTCACGCGAACAATCTAATCTGCATTGTCCGTGTCTGCCTGCCTCACCGGTCGGAATATTACTCACTGCGTACGTCCCCACTCACTGCCTTGCCGCAACCAACCTTTTGGGCATAGCCCACATCACTCCCCTCATCCCCGCTGTTGTTACCTAGCACTTTGTTCACCAACTCCGAGCAAAGATCTTTCTTCTGCTGACAACTAAGCTAACCGACCGCTCTTCCCTTTCATAGAAACCATCACGCAATCAACTCCAATCACCGAAATCACACAAAATGGCCGAGTCTAAGCCCGCCCAAAAGATTTGGATCCGTTCCAATGACGACAAGACGTTTGAGATCGGTAAGTCCCAGCCCACTTATGACTACAGGAAGCAGCAGTCACGTCAGACTTTCCCGGCTAATCACAAGACCTACAGACCGCGATGTTGGCGAACGATCCGTTCTCATCAAGAACCTGCTTGAGGATGTTGGTGACAGCGACCTGTCCGAGGAGAATGCTATCCCCATCCAGAACGTAAGTTTGAACGGCAATCGCCGAGCCTAACCAAACCAACCTGGATGCGAACCTTTTGCTAACGCCCGATGCCATCTAGGTGAACGAGACGGTCCTTCGCAAGGTCATCGAGTGGTGCGAGCACCACCGCAACGACCCCCCTGCCTCCCAGGACGAGGAATCCGACGCCCGCAAGAAGACCACCGAGATCGAGGAGTGGGACCAGAAGTTCATGCAGGTCGACCAAGAGATGCTGTTCGAGATCATCTTGGTACGCCCTCTCCTTGACTATCTACTTTATTATGACTCTCTGACTAACAAGTATCATAGGCTGCAAACTACCTCGACATCAAGGCCTTGCTCGATGTTGGCTGCAAGACCGTTGCTAACATGATCAAGGGCAAGTCGCCTGAGGAAATCCGCAAGACTTTCAACATTACCAACGACTTCTCGCCCGAGGAGGAGGAGCAGATCCGTCGGGAGAACGAGTGGGCTGAGGACCGGTAGAGAACCCTCCCCGCTTAGTATTTTGCAGCCATTATCAGGTATGCCGCCTCGAAGATTTACCTTTTTTTGCCCACCATGGCGTTTTAAATGTTTTCCTATTACTCCATACTCGGTTATTGCTCCTTCTCGGATCAAGGTTGGAGATAACTTCCCTTTCTTTGTCGCTTCAGGATCCCAAATGGTATGTTTCCCAGCAGAATTCACCCCTAGGGCCTAAAAAAATCTTGGAGTATGACACAGCGTCAACTGTCGTCGGACTTGATAGAGGAAATCAGTGGCGAATGATAATGAAGTTTGTTTACGACATGTGTGTCCTCTACAATTCGCGAAACCAGTAATATGTGAACGTAGCACAAGGTGAGTATTTACATTGAAATGCCGGGTGATGTGGCAGGAACGCCAGTCTCATTGTCACCACAGGTCCAACACCGAACCGGCTCCAGAGGATGCACGTCTCAACATCATTACCTAGTAGTAGGAAACCGCTTCCATCATATACAACTGGCCTCTCACCACGCCAGGACGAGGTTTAGTCCATGATGAGAAACCCTATCAACGACATTGTTAATGGCCACCTCTAGTGAGTACATGCACAGGGGCGTATGAAATTGCAGGCAGTGAAAGACTTTCAAAAGTGTCGCATTTTAATTCCCTATAACCTTGACCGTGACATGCAGAAATCGAGAAACCGGGCAGCCTGCCTGTTCCATTCACCCTCAACTTCGACGCCTTGACTAAACCCCAAGGCCCAAATATCCATCAGTGCATCGGCAAGAACATCTAAACACTAGAAAAAACACCCATCCCCCCTCAGAGTAGTTGAACGGAGACTAGAGAGTATGTCATGCCGGGAAAAGGGAGAGGAAGTAGTCGTGATGCTGTCGATGCAGGAACGAGGTGCGCGAGGATTGGTGTTGGGCCGTATTTCTTTTGCAAAACACAGTTGAGGCAGTTTAGATGCCCAGGCGGGTCTTGCGCCAGTGTCTGCGCTTGGCGTTGTAGCTGTGAATTCGACAATTGTTAGCCATGGGAACTTGAAATTCTCTGGTGTAAAGTCCTCTCGTGATTTGCGTGGGCCGCCTCGAAGATTCTGTGAGGCCGAGCGGGGAGGCGAAACGAGTGTCGGGTTTACGGGAGGACCAAGGGACAAAAAACTCACCGGATGGTGTTGTCCGTTCGGAGTCTAATCCATTGGGGCACAGGGCGGTTCTGCTTCTGCGCCTTGGCAAGCTTCTGCTTGGTGCGGAAAGACTTGTGGCTCTGGATACAAGGAAAGAAAGAGTCAGCCCATTGAGATCATTTCCAAAGTGTGGCCGCGGCGTGCGGCTCGCATGGCTTGTCGAGCATCGTTCTCTCGATGGCGAGAGAATGCAACAGGCTCGCCATTACGTGCGCTGGGGGTCAAGGTAGGGTCATACCGGCATCTTGTTCGTGTGGATGGTCGAGTCTGAATCGGATGGTGATGATGGGTTTCGTGGAGTTGAAATCGAATCCGAGAATTTTAGCCCTTGCTCAGAATCCTGTGGGCGGAAAAGCCCTACTAGTCCATGGCGGGAACTGTGGCTTGAGCGTGGGTTCGGCTAGAGTTGGTGCCTGAGGCCGCGAGGAATTTTCAAACCTTAGTGGCTGTGCTAAGTATGACAGAATTCTGGAGGCATCTGCCTGCTCTCCGCTATTAGTAAGGAAAGAGGTAGGTAGGTAGCTACACTAATAAAGAGCTGCTTGCTCTCTCATGCCGTGAACACGTTACAATACAATATCATCGCTTTTGGTAGCGATTGTTTGGGACGAATGGGGAACCCAGAAAATGAGTCTCCATTGCAGTTAGAACCACCCAAATCTCCTAATACACAATATCCCATCAGCAAGACAAGGTGTCTTTTTCATCGCCTTATCCTTTAGCCAACCACAGTTAAGCTCCAGCGGTAGAAAAGAGGGACGCAACTGTAAATGCGCCCTCAGACGTAAGATCCAGAATAGGAGGCTAGGTTGAATTAATAATTACTTAGTAGCTCCGACTGAACAAAGCAGTTTCCCCTCCACATCGACTCAATCCTTCGCCTATCGCAACATCCAAGCCCGCAATAGAAAGTGCCTGCTATTATACCCCTTCCTTAAGGCAGTCCTAGTAGCCAAGCAGGGCTTGCCACCCCCTACTTCCGCCGCTCCCCTGCTGGTCCTCCGCGCGACAAAACCACCTAGTCCCCGTGACTGAAACCCCGAGACGTTTCGCGATAAGGAACGTCATCAACACCGACCTTTAGACGGACAACTTATTTCCCTTAATCTCTTCTCCTCCGCCTGCGAATACACCGGGATCTAGACACTCCCCCGACGATAATCTACCAAGAAAACACATCTCTTCAGCGACCGTACCGGAGAACAAGCGCAGGCGTTTGATCGAGACCTTTCCTCCGCATCCTTCACTTTTCTTCTGGTTTGCACAACAAGGATTACTCAAGATGGGTCAATCCATGTCATGGGTATCCAGCCTGCTGTGGGCAAAGAAGGAGATTAGAATCCTGATCCTCGGTCTTGTACGCTCGACCCCTCTGCGCGTGCCTGCGCCGCCCATCCAGATGACGACCGAACGACGATCTGACTTGCGCAAATGCTTAGGATAACGCTGGAAAGACCACTCTGCTTTACCGCTTGAAGGTGAGCATCCCCAACACCCGCAGGTCCCCATAGGACGAACAATCACTAACGAGACATCCAGATTGGCGAAGTCGTCACAACGATACCTACCATCGGTTTCAACGTCGAATCCGTAACATACAAGAACCTAAATTTCAATGTCTGGGTATGAAATAAAACGCCCTGCCCCAAAAACCCCCGCCAGAAGATGCTAACAACATGCCAACAGGATCTGGGTGGCCAGACCAGCATCCGCCCCTACTGGCGGTGCTACTACGCCAACACGGCCGCCGTCATCTTCGTCGTCGACTCGACCGACATCGAGCGCTTACAGACCGCCGCGGACGAGCTGTCCGCCATGCTGAACGAGGAGGAGCTCAAGGACGCCGCCCTGCTGGTCTTCGCCAACAAGCAGGACCAGCCGGGCGCCAAGGGCGCCGGCGAGATCTCCGAGGCCCTCCGTCTCGGCGAGCTGCGGGACCGCAACTGGAGCATCATGGCATGCTCTGCCGTCGACGGCAGCGGTGTGAATGAGGGCATGGACTGGCTTGTGGTATGAACTTGAAAATCTCCCCCCTTTTTTTTATTCGATCCTCCGTGATCAATACACCACAGTACCCCGAATCAAGGGCTCACTAACGTTCCTTTCCAGACGACGGTCAATCAGGAGTAAACCGACCTGCCGGGCTTCATCGCACCCACGCCACCGTACCTGCCCATCCATCCCTTCGCAGCAAATTTATATTGTAACAACATCTGAGAGCACGAAATCACGATAGCACGAAAACCCCTCCCCCCACCGTACGGGTTCCCGTTTCATCTAGGTAGAAATCGCATATGGAGAGGCACTTAGCGTTTTTTGGCGTCCTTGGGGGGGAAGCGGAGAGAGAGAGAGAGAGAGGCGACTCGGGGCTACCGGGTCGCCGTGCCTGGTTTGGGGAGCACGTTTCTCTCCCGTGTTCACGAGTGAAATTATCGATTGGTGTTTAATAAACGTGTCAACAATATTCACGATAAGACTAGTTTTTTTTAATAATCATAGACCCAGGGTTCTCGTCCCTGGTGTTTTCTTTCTCCGACGCTCACTCTGCCAGCTCCTCATTGGCCTCTTCCTCTTCCCAGTCTTGAATCGAAAACTGGCAAAAATGAGAGTGGATGACCTGAAAGGGGGGCTCAAAAGGGGGGGTCTGAATAATAGGGGTAGACAGATTTGGATCTTGCTGTCCTACGATATTAGACCACTCGCTACAACATGTCACTTCACGCGATCGAAAAGGGCAAGGATTTTGGAACAGTTTTGTTCAATTAACTAGTACTGCAACGACAAGACATCAGGAGCAGGGACACTTCCTTAGCATTGGGCTTGTCCTTGTGTCATAGTTGCCAGCCACCGGGGCGACACACTATGCACACCATATATATCCAGCACCTCAGGTGCGCGTAGGAACGCTTTCTAAGCAACCAGGGGCGAGACCAAGGCTGCGCTGCAGCCGTGTCTCACCCTCCCACGGCAGCCACCTCTGTCACTGCCTATGCCATCAACGAGTTCAACTGTTGATAGCCAGTCAGGACGTTGGGTGGTTCTGTAGAGAGATGTACTACAGAGATACCTTAGACCCATCGCCGATATTGGACTCCCATCTCGTTCCGAAGCGAGTAACAGCTTGAACTAGCCGGGCGGCGTACTCCAGCTGTTGGCGGACCCGTCTCGCAGGTATAACCAATCAGTCTGGCGCATCACTCTAGCCTCGACTGGCAAAGCAGTCTCACTCGGCACGAGATATGGAGCTTGCTACTTTGTAGAGCAGCAGAAGTTGATATCGGTGGGATGAGTCTGTGCAAGGTAAGACGATAAGGCAAAGCTTCATCTCTCTCCTGCACGGCAGAGAGAAAGATATAGCCAGCTCGTTTTATGTGAACTATCACAAGTCATCTCCAACTTTCTCGTCGGATACGACGTTTTAGCACTGCTCCCAACGGCACAATGGAATGCGCCAGGTGGAATAGAAGTATGCCAGATACTTCCTGTGTGCAACACAATGATGGAACGACAGGCCACCCAGGACAAACGTCAGAAAGAATCCAGTTCAGTCAGAGCGGTCCCAGGGAAGTCGAATCGAATAAACCTGGTTGCGTGTGAATGGATACTGCGAAGATGTGGTTCCGACATCAAGCCGGATGCTCATGTTCTTCTCATCAAGTCATGTGTAAACCAGAGTCAAAAGTCGCTTTATTCGTTCGTGAAATCATCAATGTTGTCGTCATTATCTCGTTTCGTAGAAAGGGGAGCAAGTGCCGAAAGAAGGAGTGACTGTTGGTGTAACTGACCGCCGTCGATAAGTGGGCGGCAGCGGGGTGTGAAGTTCCCGAGAAGCTTTGTCTCATCGGATTAGAAGAAATAAAGAAGGGGCGAAAATAACGATTGGAGAACCGTGTTGTTTCTGTCTCGGGCCAGGCCGAGCTGTGCGCATCGCTGCATGATTCTTATCTTTGACCCATGATAAAGGAAAACCAAATGAAAAATGAAGATGCGAAAGCCGAATGCTCTGAAGCGAATGTGTGGTAAGCCGCCAGGATGTGCCGAAGTGCCTGTCCAGGTGAAAGATGCACGCCGAGGCGCTGCCCCTGTACTCCAGCCATGACGATGGTCATGGTGGCAGTGCAATAGGAAAACATGAAATTCCAAGGCCGAGCTAGCGGCGCGTATTGCGACAGGTAAAGATGTTTCCCGGAGAAGGATCAAGATCAAAACTTCGTGCGTAAAATCAAGCGCTCAATGTAGTTGTAGCCTTTCAACAAAGGGAAAAAAAAAACAAAAAAGGAAATAAGCAAAATAGTAGAACGATTAGTGATGTTTCGTTGTGAATATAAGTTGTGGATATCAGTCGAATCGATTCGAAACTCCGGTGCCGATGCAAAATGGAAGCCAAAAACGCCAATAATAAATGCCCGATGATGATGCTGGTTCTATGCCGCTGCGAACTCAAAGCCCAAGACTTTTTTTTTCTCTCACTCCGGGAAACAGGGGAGGTGCTGCTATGCAGTACTGGATGGACGAAGTCGGTGTTGCCGCTGAGAGGCCATTCCCAATATTATGTTACAAGTTTTCACATAATGGTGGCATACTCCTGGTATCTATCCCAGCCGAAGCCCCCCATACCGATGCCGACACCGCATTGCATTGGTGCCAACATGCTAGGGAGCATGGTAGGGATAGGTGCCGTAACCTCGGGGGAACTGAAAAAAAAACCCGCCGTGGTGTGGGGAGGAGTGTAGGAGGGCGTGGGAGATGGCATCTGGACTTCGCCCAGTCCCATGTTGGTCCAGAGAGGAGTTGTGGACTCGACAGAGCTAACGCTGGGGCTGGATGGGAGGATTCGCCAAGGGTCGACAGCAGCCATGGTCACCACAGGAGGTCCCTGGGACCACATGTGGGCAGCAGGCGTGCTGGGGAGAAGAGTAGGCTGGCGGATGACCTCGACAACACGAGGAGGAGGGGGCACGAGAGGCTTCATCAAGGCAAGGACGTTGTTCTTGACGTCCTGGCTCTTGTTGTTGAGCAGCTCGCCGAAACCTTCCTCCTCGAGACCTTCCAGAGCGGAGACATGCGTGCGGAAGACAAACCTGTTGACGGCCTGGATAAAGTCCTCGTGGAGCTTCTTGCACTGCTGCTCCTTCTCAGACCAGTCGTGGGTGTTGGCCTTGGCATCCGCACAGTGAATCTTCTCGTGGTACTGAACCAGGGTATCAATGGTGTCGGTGTTCAGCTTGTATGCGACCTCGTTGCGCAGGACCATGTCGACGTGTACGACGTAGGCCTCAATGTGGACCATCTGGAAGTGGTTGCTCATGAGCTGGTTGGGATCCGAGGGCATCTCGGCCTCGGGCATTGTGGGGAGCATGATGGAGGCAAGGTTCCAGATGGCGTTGGGCGATGAGAGGATCTCGGTCAGGCAGCGCTGGTGCTGGGGCACACTGTTCAGAGGTCGCTTCACCCGATTGACACGCTTGAGTGTCTGTGTTAACCAAGGCTCAACCTTGGATCCAAGAACGACATTGACGGATGAAGCCCTGGGGGCGAAAGCAGCGGCCGAGGCCGGGAGAAGTTGTACGGGCATGGCTGGGGCTGAAGAGGACTGAATTGAACGGGCGAGGCAGATGTATCGGGTTTCGATCGGCGTTGGGTGAGGGTGGGGGGCCGGAGTTGGTGTAGATTGGCGGGTTCGAATGATTGATTGATTAGACTGAATAAGAAAACGAGATGGCGGAGCTAGAGCAGGGAGGAGAGATGATATTGGCTTGGTGGGATTCGCCTGCTTTAACTGCCGCAACCCGTGGGATATAGAAGAGAACGACGGACGAGGTACTCGTGAAGAAGAAGAAGAGGAAAGAGGGGGCGAGAAGATGGAGGGTGGGAGGCGAGGGTATTATAGATGGCAGCGAACGGGGATAGTGGTCAGTGGTCGGTGGTCTTGTCCTGCTGTGGGAGGTGCTGTGTGTGGGCTGGAACCCCTCCCTGGCAGCTAGCAAGGGCTACTTATTAGTACTGATGGGACCTGGCTGTAGGTGCCTCTCAGAAGCGTGCATGAATCCACCGACTCATCGCAGCCAGTTTACGTAGCCGGCTCGGAGTGCCCTGGTCTGCATAGGTGTCCATTCCCAGATGCCCGAGGCAGTGCAGTGCTCTCTTGCATGGCACTTGCATGCAGCAGCGCCAGGCAGATTCGGGGGGGGAGGGGAGGGGTGCGGCCTGCCCAGCTGAAAAGCTGCAGACACAGCGCCACACTGGCGGGGAGCTGTAGCTGCTGCTGTAGTACCACTACCAGCAGCCTGTCCCTACGTTACCCTCCTGCTGCTCCACCCGCTAGCCGCCCAAGGTAGAGACAGACGCCTCGTACCGGTACTTGTCCACATTGATTTGGTCTCAAGTCCTACCACCAGCAAAAGGGAGATGTCACTGCTTGGTGAGAGTGAGAGACGACACCACACACACAGGCAGACACACTCTCGCGATTGTGTCGTCCAAGCCAGAATCACAAGGGAGCATTTCACGCACCAGTCTATCATATCTCACATGCAGAGTGCTATTATGTGCGTGCACCACACAGGAATGGGCCCTCCTGTGCTTGTTTTTTTCCTCTCGCCTGCCGCCCTCTCAGCTTCGTCCCCACCACCACCACAACGTCTCGACCGAGACAACCCGCCTGCATTGCTGCGTCGTAACCGCACAGGCGCCTTGCTTTGACGCAACCTGATTATGCCGGCAAAAGTGCGCCAGTGCCAGGCAGAAGTTTAAAAAAACAAAACTAAAGAGAATGTGAATTATGACATGACATGCTTGGAATTTGATGTTCCAGTGAGCAAGCCCACGCCCCATCACCAAGGACACGAAACAGTTCACGGCATCCGCCGCCGCCAGTAACACCGTCTGCGGCGGCTCGAGTCGCATGGGCCGGTGGGTGCCGTAGATCAGATCACCATGGGAATGGGGGATCCATGCAGCATATCTCTCTTCGGCCACGGGCACTCACGTCTGAGCTTCGCAACACCTCTGATGCCGCCCATGATCTCCAACTAATCCACCCCAGAAAACGAACACGGGCTTATGCAACTTCGCAGGATCAAGTGGCCTCCTGAGTTTTAGCCCAGTCCATCACTAGTATAGCCTTGACATGTGCGGCCGCCAACATCGCAGTAGACCCCCTCCCTCCTTTCCCCATCTCTCGTTGGGAGGAGGGTGGCACTGGTCCCCCCCAATTCAAGTAATAGTGAGATTATTTATCATATTATAGACGGCGCTCGCGCAGCGCAATTTGTGCGGTCCTCTTGTCATCCTTGCGGGGGGGGCATAGTGCCATCCCTCTTTATTAGCTGAAACGACGGATATGGACATCATGTGCTTAATAGGAAGTCCAGCCAGCCCTCTTCCCCATGGTCTCTCCCCAAAACCGAGCATCACACCCCCCGTAGCTTCCGCGGCGTCCCTATTGACTCACGATGACCCGCATATATTGTACATATGCGTCGGCGCCAACATGAAACAACAGTGTTGGGAGGAAGAAGGAAATCTCTGGGTTATATGCGCTTGCGCCAAGGTCATAACTGCCTGATACACGGGCGCGCAAAATGAAACGCCAGGCGGACGACGACGGCAGGCAGAGCTGGGAAACACGACGTTCCCCAACTTCACGCCTGGTCCAGGGCAAAAATTCTCCCCATAAGGCAGAAGCCGTTAATCTTGCAAGTGCCAACAACGGGCGGGAGCGTGCCTCAGCCCGCTAGGGAGGGCTTCATAGATTTGGACCCAGTGTCCGGATCTGCTAGGGAAATGATCCTGAAAGAGCGTGTGTAAGTCCGGGGACATGGTTGGACGGCTGGCAAGACGGAAAATGGTACTATCAAAAGAAAACCCAGGAGTGCGGGTTGAGTCCAGCCCTCCCTCTCCCCTTCCCACGTTCCCTGACTGGGAAAGGAAAATTACCCAAGACGAGAACCGTGTGGGACACTCACACACACACAAATAACCCATTACGACGTCTCCCTGACCCTGCCCAGGCCAGGAGTGGCGAGCACCCAGCACCAAAAGGGATGAGCCAGACCAAAGGCTCCGAGCAACGAGAGCCTGTAGATGGCATTTGACAAGAAAGACATCCATGCTAGTGGCGGGTGGTGAGTTGAGGTCAAAGTGCCGTTACGGGCCCTGATTGGACAGAGCCGAAATATCTAGTGGTGGTCTGAAGTGGGGCCCGGCGGAGGTGTGGGGCCGAGCAGGTCCTGTGTCGCGATTGGCTGATTGTGCCCAAAATTCGCCCTTTTTGGCCAATCAGGGGGCCGATAAGTCGTCGCCTGATGGGGCATGTTGCCGGAAGTAGAAGGCATGCAAGCAAACGAGCACCAGGAGAACGAAAATGCGACGAGAAAAGAGACAGGAGACAGGAGACAAGAACAGGCTGGATGGAGGCAATATGCGATATGCACGCTGCGACAAAGACAGGTAGGTGGAGTTGATGGGGAGGAGACGAACCGAATATGCTCAGGACAAATTGTACATCAAGTAGCTACGCCGAGCTGTGTATTACGGACCAACTAGCGGCATCTTGACATATGTCTAAAACCAATGGACCTTTTGTCAGTAGACCTCTATCTGTCCTCTTTGGCTGATCAAACGAATCGTAAGATGAAGACCATACACTCCCCGCCTTGGCCGTGGCACGGTAATTACAATGGCCGTTATTGCGAAAATGGTGGCAGAGGGGGGTGCCACTTCGCACCAGGGCCTGGGCATGATCATCAAGAAATTCCTCCGGTCTTTATTGGAAAGGACGAAAGGAGACCTGGCACCCTGCTATCTAGATCCGCGCCCCCCTCTGGACTGGGTTTAATAAAGAATCATATCATACAAGTGTCTTACTCTAAAGGTCCCATCTCCAAACCAAAACAAAGGGGATATTGGACTTGGCGTAGCATGGCATCGTGAAGGGCTAGGTCGGGAATAGCCATTGGCGCATGTCGTCTCAGACAATGGGTGGGTAGCAGCAGAATAGCACCGGCTGATGAACCAGACCCTCGGCATCGGGCGCTACCGGCCTCTGCCTCCAAAGAGCGATGTCGCGATCATCATTGTTTGTCGTCTTTCCATTGTCTGGGCACGCTTGGCTTTGTTTGAGCAAGGTCGGAAGCCACGGCTGACTCATCTACCGGAGGAAAGTCGAGGTTGCGGGCTTCCAGCCACAAGACAGGTACCGGTACATGTCCGGGGTCTGGTGGCCAAGACACACGAATACGTCCAGAAGGAGTATGGCGCTGGGAGAGTCTATCCAGGATAGTCCACTCGATCCACTGCGGCTTAGCAGCTTTCTGAGATGCAGCAGTAGCGCCATATGATGGAAATCTCGTGGGTACCGGTGGTGAGGACCCCAGCGGCGGCCTGCCAACACCCTCCCCAAGGGCAACCCTGCGACAGGATCAGCCATAGAACCCTGCGCATCACTTGACTAAATCAGGGTCTACTTTGTCACATGAGGACGAAGGCAATCCAGACTGACTGATTGTGCGCATACCGCCATCGGATAGGATGACGTCGCAGAAGAGGAAGAGAGACGAAACCAACCCGTCACGGGAACAGGACGACACCGCAAAGCAACGGCAAGGGCCTTAGGCCCGACCAGAGAGAGATATGCCGAATGACATCTCAGATGACTTTTCCGATGATCCTACCACATCGGCCGTCAGTACACCCATAGCATAGCAGTGTAAGAGCAGGTCGTACTGGCCATTGGACAGGGGGCACGGGCACTGATTGTCGCGACTGACGCCGAGGGAAGGGCCGGGGCGGCCATATCGGCCTCCCGCCGCGTCATGGACCTCATGCTCGATCTATCGTCCCCTATGCTATCTTGTCTGCCTTTGGGCAAAGAGTAGCCAACTTCATGATGATTCTGACTAGGATGTTGACGAGAACCCATGGGTTTCTAAGACATAAGATCGGGTTTCTACCCGCCTGCTGCAGGTTCGACCTGCCTGCATAGACAGGCTGATACAAGGTACCTGATGTAGCATCAGTTCCACAGCGGACAATCCGATGCGGCCTTGCACGCGGTCCTGCACCAAGGCGGCAAGCAAACAGTAATATCATGTTCGCAAAAAGCAATATTACCATTGTGCAAAGCAAAAGTTTTCCCGGAAGATTCATGCATTACCGTTTCATACGAACCTTGTCAGGTTACATGCATACATACGAGAATTGGCTGCCCAGGTCCTGAATCAGGGAATCGTCCATGCCATTTCGCCATCTCAGCCATGGCAGATATCGCTCCCAGTTCCATAACACCGGTATTATCAAGTTGCAGTGGCGCGCGCTTTGGGGAAGGAGGTTGATGAAGGGTGGGAGAGACCCCTGCCAGCCTGGAAGGTCAGAGCAACGCCAAGCCTGGGCCTCTGGAGATCAGCCCTGTGTGGGAAACGGCCTAGTACTATTACGTAGCTCCAGCAGTAGTTGGAGGTGGTATTTGCTGATAGCATTCGCGATGCCTTTTCATGGCAGCGAGATGACTATTGATGATTTGCATATGCACAGTCTCTTTGTCCCACGGGCGACCCCGAAGGCAAACCGAGAAGAAAGGGGAAAGCAGGCCGACCAACTGCCTACTACCTAACCCATCGTGAATTCCGCGCCTCCGGCCCCCAGGGTTCCTCTGCCTCTGCTGGAGTAAGCAAGAAGGTAATGTTGCATCTGCTCCCTCACGGGCATCATGATCGTCTCCCTCGCAACCCTGCAGCTGGCCCATGGCCGCCATGCATACGGTCGGCAGGTTTGGTACGGCGTCGTGCATGTCGTAACCGGAAAAGGCACTCACCTGCGTCGGTGCAGCGTCGATACCGGCGGTCACCAAACCAGCCACACGGCCAGCCCGAGCTGCTGCCAGCACATGGACCCACCCAGCGCCCCAGCAGGGCGGCCGTGGCTGTGCTCCCCCGCAGCGAGCAACTCCCTGAGCTACAGCATGTAGTCATCAACTATCGACACCAGCACACAGGGCAAAACCTGCTCCTCATGCACTGCGCAGTCGAACCCTTCACTAACCCCCCCGCTCGCTCGCATCATGGCATCAGCAAGCACCAAGCCTTGATCACCAAGCCGTCATCGATCCCTTCTTCAGGGCCAGCCACCGCCGCCTTGCCCGCGAGACACGGACCTTGTCCAGCTGGACAAGGTCCCTTCCCACCCGAGCGGAGCCCTGCCAACCGTTACTACCGAGCTTCCCTCACCGACCTCGCACAAATAGTTTATTTTCCACGTTGACCGGAATAATCATTGCTATGACTCAAAGCCTGTTCCAGCCCGACGGTACCCAGGGTCTATGCATGCTAGGGCTCACAAGGCACTCTTTCGCCGTCTTCTCCTCCCGGATACGTCATTTGTAGTTTTTTTCTTCCGCGCATGTGATGATTGTGCTGGCCCGGGCACGTCTTGGACCATGTTCAATGCTGGCCGATCAATGACCAATTCCACCTCGTAGATACGAGCAAAGTATCCCGTGAATCCGAAACTACCCATCAGAGATGACGGTATCGCACAATTGAGTCTTTGGACACCCTAAATGTGAATACTATCGTCGTGGCAAAATTATCTGTCAGTCAAATAATAGCTCCAGGGTAGCCTCACAGGCACCCGAAGACTTTCAATACACAGCCCAAACACCACATACTCCCTTTCAACCCTTTCAAATATCAGCATCACGCAGGCAAAAAACAATAACGTGAACGAGAAGCGTTTTCATCATGTTTCTTTAAGTCCAATCCCGTGTTTTTCCTTTTCTCGCTTCGCACTGTAACAAATCATGAGAACCTTCAATACTCTAGCCCAACCACCACATACTCCGTGTCAAACCTTTCAAATATCAGCAGCACACAGACAAAAAAAGAAAAATTTGAACGAGCGTTTTCATTATGGTTTTTAAGGCCAATCCCGCGTTTTTTTCCCTTTCTCGCTTCACACATATGACGCATATGAACGGTAACTGTAACAAATTATGGTGACATGATAACCACCCCGGGAGATTTACACACACTCACACGATGCCCTCATCCTCTCAGCTCCTTATCCACACCCCTCGATATCCAATCTGCAATCGCCTGGATCGTAATCATCGGGTTGACACCACTCGCACTCGGGAACACGCTCGAGTCCGCCACGTACAGCCCCTCCCTCCCCCAGACCTTCCCCCTCTCATCCACGACGCCCTCCTCTGGCGAGGCTCCCATCCGGCACGAGCCCATCTGGTGCGCCGCGGACCACTGCCCGGACGGAGGTCTGTTGCCCTTCGCGCGCAGCTCCCGCAGCCACTCCGCAAACGCCGGGTCCGTCTTCTCAGGATCCTCGGTTTGATCCTGGGCGTCCGTGTCTTCCACAACCCGGCTCTTCTTCGTCCTGACGAAGGGCTCGAGGTTGGGATAGTAAGGTTGGATCTCGTCCGCACCGGACACGTACAGGATCTTCGTCAGGGCAACCACGCCTTCCTCTGCGTGTTTCTGGTCGAACTCGGAGACCGTGTAGTCGACAAGCGGCCTGCCCGTTGCGGGATCGCGCCGGATCTCCCCCGAGTCTCTGTCTCGAGTGATGGCGATGAAGGAGTTGAGGCGCCGATACCTCAGCAGCATAAGCTTGGTGTCGACCCCATTCCTCCAGGGGAACATTGTCAGGCAGGTATAAGGCTGGATGTTGGGGGGGCACGTAGTCAGAAATCAAAGTCCGAAAATCGACAGAAGCAAACAATTGTCTGAGTGCAGGTTGTACAAAACTCACCACCATGCATGTAGGTTCCAGCTTTACGCCGTGGCCCTTGCCATCTTGGTTGTCAAACTCGGAACAGCAGCTCGTGATGATCCCGCCCCCGTTAGGATCAGTATCGTGCCCAAACGTCGCGGTGACGACGTTACTTGGGTGCAAATGGAGGTTCTTGCCGAGTTGCGGGTTCTATCGTCGTGTGTTAGCTCGCTGCTTTCCCCTTTATCGTATCTGGACGGGCCGCTTCCTCCTGGTAGCATGATGTTCTTACCTCGATCCCACTGGCCATCAAGATCACCGGGCTTCTGAAGCTTCCAGCAGCAATAATGACCTTCTTGGCCTCAACCCGCACCTTTCTTTGGACCCTCTCACTCTCTGGCACATCCAGACGGCCGTTGGCACCCCTCGACGTCCACAATCCTTCCACGCCAACCGCCCTGTTGCCCTCCTCATCGAACAGAACCTTGTCCACCTGGAAGCCCTCCATGAACTGCGCGCCCGCCTCCCCAGCCGCAGGCAGCCAGCTCACCGTCGGTCCCCTCTTCCCACCCGATCCGCATCCTAGGAGGCACTGCCCACAGTCGTGCACCTTTCCCGCGGTGTTCTGCGGCGCCTCGGCCGCCGCCCACCCCAGCTTCCTCGCTCCGCCCAGCAGCACCCTGTTGCTGTGGCTGTGACGGATCCCGCCCGTCGACGCCCCCGCGAACTCCCACACGCGGTCGACGCACTCGTCGTACTCGGGCGAGGAGAAGAACGGCAGGCCGCGGCCCGCCCACTCCCCGCGCACCCGATCCTCGAGCTTCAGGCACACGCTCCAGTTGACGGTCCCGCCCCCTCCCCAGTTGGACCCCGCGATCGCCCCGAGCCCGCCGTTCTCCGCCATGACGATGCCCGCGTTCTCGAAGAGGTGGTGGGTGCCCTCGTCCTGCGACATGGGCAGGTGGGAGGCCGGGAAGTTGTACCCCTTGTCGACGACCAGCACGCCGTGGCCCGCCTCGGCGAGGTTCATGGCGCACACGGCGCCGCCGCAGCCGGACCCGACGACGACGACGTCCGTCCTGATCGTGTAGACGTCCGCGCCCTCCCCGGGCTGGACGAACTTGAAGTCGTAGCTTGCCGTGGCCTTCCAGTCCCGCGGCACGTCGCTGTAGCCCGACAGTTGGTGCAGCATGCTGCTGCTCGTCGTCACCGACTTGAGGGCGATGCTCGTAATGGACTTGCCCAGGCTTCTCATGGTAGGCCAGCGTGAGGTTACCCACGACTGGAGGATGGCCTGTCTAACATGGCTTGGTTGAGTCGTGATGGGTCCCCAATATCCCGTCAAAAGCCTGCTGCCGATATATGTACTACAGAAAGGGAGCACCAAAGAGGCAATGTATTAACTCGGCCATCCTTAAAAAAACCATGCTCCAACCGCTCGGGAATGCGGTGGTTTCAGCGCTAAGAGAGGGAAGACAAGAGGAAGGGGTGGCACTCACTTCATGAACGACAGGAGCTTTGCCAACGCCTCCTTTCGAGCGCTCACTGCGATCATCCGCAGACAGTCCTCTCGAACCCGAGCATCTTCGGTTATGTTCCGAGAAAAGAAGTCCTCGAGAGAGTCACGCGAGGGCGGCTCCGTGTTGGATCCCGCCGCCTTGTCAATGATGCTCTCGAACTCATCTTTAGGCACGATAATGGCCCCCAATTTGCCATCCGTCTCCTGCCTTGGTGCCACGGACACGGGCGCAACTGCAGGCAGAACTGCGTCGAGTAGACTATAGAGAACCTCCCATTGGGCCGGCTGAAAAAAGTCGGCGGAGGGAGGAGGGGGCAGACCGGGCTTGACGGGCTTGATGAGGTTTTCCTCCAGGGCAGCCATGACTCATAGAATGAGATGCGTGTCTCATAGCCAAGAAGCCAGCGAACGGTTAGTTGAGGGATAGTCCTGAGAAAACAGGGACCGAGGCTTGACCGGGGGTATCCAGGATTGCTGGTGATCAAGATGCGGGCGAGGATGAGAGGCTCAATGTCCACTTAGCAAGTCAGATCATTCTGGTCAGCAGCCAGGCATTCCTTTCCTGGGAAGGCAGAAAGAACTGCAATACAAGAGGTACAATGAAATGAATAAATTGAATTGACCTGACGGCCATGCGAAACAAGAATCAATCAGCGCTACTTTCTTGGCAGAACCGAGCTGAACAATTACAGCCCGGTATTAACAGGTATTAATAACTAACCTTAGCTACCACCTCACATTGCCTTGGTACTAAAAAGTGTGGCCGTTAACTGCCTGAAGCTCAACCCCTGGACAGCTCTGGAATGGGCGGCCCCTTTTGATGAACAGCTGAGGTAATTACATGGATGGATGCCTCCATGCAGTACCTAGCGCTGGTGACATTACAGCAATAATACTTAGTAGACAGCACCTGCTCGTTGCTCTTAGTGATTGTCAACATGTCCTCAATATACATCATGAGATACCTACATCAATGTAGGTAGGTAGGGAGCACCATCCTATAATTAGGTAGGTAGCGGCTCGATGTTCTAAAATACCTGCCTAGCTGGGTAGGTGGAAGGCTCTTGAGCTCTTGAGCTACAGGCACCGAGCAGCCCGTGTTGAACACAACCCGGTGGAATCTGGGCAATTGACCTCCATAGTCACCGACTGGTACAGTGCCCCGGTGTCTGCTTTTCTTCTGCCTCTTTTTGGTGATCGACGCCTATCCTGATATGTTACTTATACAGCAGAACAACATAGATATCAAGGCCAAGCAAGCACTTAACATGTGCTTCCCTCAACGCACACATGCAGTGCTACCAAGCAAATGGTGGGCAACGTGAAATGTGTAATATACTAACTACTTTGGCTACGTAATACACAGCAATACCGCAGAATGTGAGATAAATCTCCGACTTGTAGTTCTGAGGCAGCTCCGCTCTTGATAGAGACCTCCAACCCATGGTATCCCGACCGCTTCAACAGTCTCTCCTATACTCTAACGCCGTCTTATCAGCTCTGGTCCATGTTCCATCTCCCACAGAGTCCGAGGCTTTTCTCTCCCTGATTGCCACAAACTCGCAAACCATCTCCTTCATCCCTGTTGCATCATAATCCTCTGACCAGATGTCATCAACCCAGAACCCCCCCCCAAAAAAAACCCAGGGGCAAAAAATCAATAAAAAACAACGCCAGTCCTAACCCAGAGCAGTCAGGCCGGGGCCGAAAGACAAAAAGCCATTCTGCAAGGAAGCCCCAACACCAAACGCGTAGCACAGCATATTAGGTCGTGTAATATATGTGTGCGCATGTGTGTAACCGGGTGTGAATGATGTTAAATATATATATGGTGAAGAATCAAGCCACGAGACCAGGTGAGTGTTTGGCTGTTATCCCTTCAAGGAGAACATTGAAAACCAAACAGGTGCATCATCTGTCTCTTACTTGAGAGAAAAATGGCAAGCGTGTACAACAGATGGGTTGCAAGATGAGCGCATGCTTTGCATGTGCGACCGAGTGGTATGGTCACCACCTCGGCATTCTCTAGAAGGCGTTTTCCCATCATAATCAGCGAGATCGCGTCTCCACGACCTTATTTAAGGTTGAAAAAAGGGTTTCTTTTCCCTCTATCACCTCCGCGCCTTATTTTTATTTTCCAACAAGAGCAAATCCGAGCCAAGCCTGTTCAGCTCACGCTGTTTGTCGCTTGGCAGGTCGGGCTCGAGGCTTTGTGCCGTCTGAAAAAAGGGAAATCCTTCATTCTAAACCGGCTCGTCTTCTTCCGGAGAGCTTTGCCTTCTGCCTTCCCCAGGCTGCCCGTGGATGTGGAAACCGTCTGTTCGCTGGCGCTCACTTTCTTTGATATGGGTTCCACTCCCAATGTACGGTTGCCTTCGGGGCCTGGAGCGCTGCTTGGTCGCTCCAGGGAGTCTCTGCTCACGATGCTCGTGCCCTTCGTACTTGGAGACATGGGCATCTTGCCCGTGGCACTGCTCGTGGCCTGCGACACCCAATCACCAGACAAACCTCCGGATGTGCTTCCCTCGGTTGTTTCGCTGCACCTCTGCCTGTTTCGAACAGGAATCGTGGTCTCAGTGGAATTGGTGCCGCTGAAGTTTTGGCTAGTTCCGTTGAAAGGGTCAAAATCGACGAGAGTTTTCATCCCATCTAAAACCGATGCCCCGCCATTTACCCCCTTGTACTCCTCGCCCGTGGACGGAATGGTTAGAGGATCCATCTCTGGATGATGCTCAGAACCCAGAGCGTCTTCGTCTCGCTCCTGAGCTACAACCAGGGTAGCAAGTCTAGCCTCGATCTCGCTTTGTCGCTCTTTTTGCTTCAACCCAGCATCTTCATCCTCCATGCCTGCGGCGAAGCTCATTGTGCGGGGAGAAAAGGTATTTTCAGGGGTCAGGTGTTGTTTTTCAAGCTTGGCCTTCTCTTCGTCCACCATGGTCTGAAAAAGGCCCTTATTAATGTCAAGCTCCTCCGCAGCATAAACCAAAGTCGGCATGATGTCGGCGACTCCTTGAAACAATGGGATCGCGAAAAGGTTCATGAAGCCCAGCTGAGCCTTGGCTAGCGATGCCAGATCCTTTTTGGGAGGTGTCATCAAAGAGGACGGAATGCGCAGCTCATCCTCCATGGACGCTTGGCGGGAAAATTCCTCGGACAAGATGTGCATCCACCGGGTAGCAACATCGAATCGTCTCGTCTTCCAATGTGTTAGTCACATTGGGTTCTGAAATGCAAAAGACAGTGAGGGAACGGAAGCTATAACGACTTACCACATTGCTGATATCTGCACACTTGATTAAGAGTGAACAAGCCAGGTCTCTCGCTTCCTCGACCTGCCGTCCGTTCCAGCCATCGGCGGTGTTATTTTCACCAAGTTTAGCTTGGATATCACCTAACTTCTTCATGTAGTCGAAGTGCAAGCCCATATCAGTTGCAAGAATCGAGCTGATCATGAGGTTTCGCATCTTGGAGTCTTCAAATGCAGAAGGCCAGTGTCGACGAAGTATTTGCGAGTATGCAGCACAGTGGAACGACTCCAACACCGATCTGTCGTTGTAGAGCTGGGCTAGAGGTGCATTTAGTGTCACTAGGAATCCATTGTTAACACCTGGGTGCCCAACGTCATGCCCTATAGCCGTGATGAGTAGAGTCAAAGCCTCGAATGGACCGACGAGGGAGGCCATGGGCGATTTTTCAGCCTTGGGTTTGTCCCCGTCTGTCGAGGTAGGGGGATACTCGGCAAGAGCACCGATTTTGACGAGGAAGTTGAAGGTGGCTTGAAGCACATCTACCACGTGTCGGAAGTTGTGGTAGGGGACGAACGTGTTGTATGCGGCTCGGCAGGCAACCAAAAAGCTTATCAATTGTTCTGTCATTCATGGATTAGAACAGGAGCCGCCTCAATGTGGCACGGTACTCACCAGTAGGGATTCGCCAATTTTCCAGCTCCGGCATGGACAGAGCATGTCGAAACATGACCAAAGCAGCAACAACGAGCTCGTCATCGTTAAAATTATGGATAGAAAAGTGATATTGACCAACGGCTCGGGCGACTTCGGCTTGCCGCTCTGTAGAAACGGCGACATGGGCACTTGTTACCTGCTCGTCTTCAGATCCTGAACGGCAAATCCCCTTCATAAGCCCCGCGACCATGGCTTCACGAAGATATGCGAATGGCTTCTCTTCGTTCACACCAACCCATGATCGCTGTCGCCCTCTTTTGATAGCGAGAAGCGACTGCTGTTCTCGAGCGGCATCTCGGCCTGCCCGATAGGCGGAGATTTCTAGAGCTGCGACACAATTAGAGCTGATGGGGCTGACCATCACATCAATAGCGCCGAGATCCAGACACCTTCTTATGATCCCGCGATTACTGGCAAGATCCCTACGCGAGGCAGGGGAAATCTCTTGTGCTCCGCCCGTCTGTTCGAATGGCCCATCGGCTGTCGCATGGCTCACAATAGGGATGGGAACGACAAGCTTCGCAATATTTCGGAGGCGGGCCTCGGTAATTATTTTCTGGAGGAGGTTAAATCCATACAAGTCCTCGTCAGGCGCATGGATCCGAGCGGCAGAGGAGTTGGGCGAATCAGCCGTGGGAGACTCGGATCCCTGGGATCGATTCTCGTTGGTATAATTCTCGTGAGGGGTGTCTATCAAGACAAGGGTTGGCTTCATGCCGAGCATCGGCTGGTCATGAAGCTCAATGAGCTTATCGAGGCATGCCAGACCCGTGGCGCACACATACACTTTGAGAAGAGGTCAGTTCATCAAGCAGCCCCCTTTCTTATAGCAGGGGAGAACAAACCATCGTCAAATGTCTCAAGAAGCGGTTTGACCTCATCTGGGATAGGGCCTTGCACCTTCTTCACATCTCCAGAAGAGCATACCGACCGTCCGGGACCGAAACTCCTTTTCACATAAATTATTTGACATGCGGGACTCTCCATGGTGGCAAGTTATAGCGACCAGTCCCCCGCGACTGGAGCGCTTTTGACCACGAGGGCAGAGAGGTGTAACAACCAGGAAGAAATAATTCGCCCTAATAATAGTATCCGAATGCGTGCTGCGCCAGATGTTCTCGCCTCAATTCGAATTGGCGACTATTGCGAAGTCCAATAGTGGGCAGAGTCGAGTTCGAAGCGTTATTACGTCGTGGGCGGCGGTAGTAGTGCGCGACACAAGAGCGAGATCTAGGACGTCGTTTGAAGGCTTCGTGCTCTGGTCGGGTTGCTCTAAGGAAGAGGATTTCTCCAATGGTTGCCGCTAGTCGAACGCTCGGCGAAAGGAAGCCTGGAAGAGATTTCGGAATCCTGTGTGAAGAGAAGGGGGATGTTTCTGTTTGGCGCGAAGGAGAGAGAGGATAGAGACCTAAGCGACGATGGAAGTGAATGGTGGGTGTCAAACGGTGCCCCGATGAAGCATGGAACTACCGACACAAGATTGATTGTTGCGATTGAAGCAACCGTCACGGGCTCGGACGAGAAGCAGGCTGGTGTTGGCTAGCAACCACCATTGAGAGGTCAAGTCGGCGGAAGGGCTAGACGGCTTCCTCGTGAGGGTGTGGGAAAGAGTGAGGCCAGGTCAAGTCGGTAGGAGTGAGACAGAAATGTGAGACGTGGATTGTGGAGGCGGCCTGACTGCGCGGGAAGGAGTTTGTCAAGCGAAGTGAGTAGAGTAGGTAGGTAGAGACAGAGATAAGACGAGGCAAGTGGCCCTGGCCAGGTTGGGCAGCTCTGTACTTGCAGGTACTTACGCCAGGGTACCAGGTGTAAGTAGCTCCTGATGTTCCTTGCTGCGCTGGGCTGGGGGATTGCGCGCCGTGTCGCTGGACTGAATTGTGAGGCGTGCCTTCAGTACAGAGGGTACCAGCCCAAACCGAGAGCGGCGATATGGAAAACCAGACTGGTGCTATTCAATTCGTAGGAGGACAAGGGCCACCTCTGAACAAGCACAAGAGCAGACTGAATCTTATTCCAGATCCTTTCCGTACGCAGCGGATGATTGGCGTCGGTAGTGCCTCGTTGATGTACATGTGTGAAGAGGGCGAAGGGCGAGGGAGGGGGGCGAAAGTCAGCATGGAATTACAGATCGGCGGTCGCTCATCAAGGCGACCTGGAGGTACTCCAGGGCATGTAAGGCGACTTGGAAGACGGGCAGCGCTGAGAGCTGGTAGCCGGCGGTCCCTGGACAGCTGCCAGGTGGTGATGGAGGTCTGTTCCCCAGGTGAGGTACTTTGGGCGACTTTGCGGGTACCTGGGCTGTGTACCTACCGATGCAAGTGGCAGTCCACATGCCGCTAAGAGGGAAAGTAGGTTTGATCTGGATGGAGAGGGGCGGTCGCAGACTGCAACAGCATCAGATGGTAGGGATCATGCTGTTGAAGTCCTGGGGGGGAAAAGGCTTTTGATCACAATATGGGATGGGGCTACGGGCAGTCAAGGATTCCGGTTTGCTGAGAATGATGACGGTGTTGGAGGTTCTTTTGGTGGAACATTCGATACAATACACCGGATTGGAAGATTTCTGCTTCTTTTTCTCCTTCCTCTGTTTTTCCTTTTTTGACACCCCTCCCAACCTTCTTTTGGCCGTGCGTCCACTGTGTGTCTGGGTCCAGGTGGTGGTGTGCGAAAGGCACATTACCCAGCAGATGCGCACACCAATCAAAGAGACGAGCCAGGGGTAGTTTCTAGCAGCATCAATGGCAAGATTGCATTTGCAAGCTAGCAATGCGGCCTAAGCAAGGAAGAGCAGGAAGAAAAAAAGAAAAGAGATTTGGTACTGGTAGGCTGGAGGAAATCTGGCGCCAGAGAAGCTAGCGTCTACCCACAAAAGAAAGGAAACAGAACCCCCGCTAGAACACACCCGACCTTGTTCACAAATCAGCTGCACGTGTCGCATGGATCACCGCAATCGAAGGGGTGTGGAAGGTCTGGGCTGCGTGTCCCAAAGCAGCCGAACCTTGGAAGAAACTGCCCGGCCTAGCAGGCAGGCAAGTTGAGCTGCCGTCTGCCTGCTGCGTATCTGTTACCCGGGCACCGTGCCTACTAATATATCTGCCTAGGTAGGTAATATCTGAAGGCATCCATGGAATTCAATCGGGATGGATCAATTAGGCACGCGATGTCGGCGAGCAGACAGCCCTAATAAGCACGGGCGTCTTGGCCAACTGGCGACAGCTTTCATGGGTTTTAGGCACCTTAGGTGCCTGCCGTTCAGCCTCCCGCGCGCCGGAGCTGCCAGCCTACTGCTAGCGAGCAGCTGTATCTCGCTGCGAGTGGGGTTCCTCTGCGCTGTGCTACGGCGCTGGTCGTGATGAGATAGCTCATGTCCTGTGGATGTGCGCTACACATTGCTGAGAACAGGGCCGGATTTCTGAAATGAAAAACAGCTGCTGGTTTCAATCAATATCAATTAGGCCATGTACCGGGGCCCTCTGATTCAGCATTGCGCAGGTGTATCCCGAAATCGGGCTCTGACATGGCAGCAGGAATGCTCCAGAAGCATAAAAGAAGAAGAGGGTAAATTGGACTGGCATGGCATGTATTATGCTCGCATTTGCTCCGGGGCCTATTATTGGCACGGGCAGCTGCCATTTTTCGATATTTAGCTTTTTACATATCAGTATCTGGCTCGGCTTGGCGATGTTTTTCTCTGGATGTTTCAGAATTCCAGACACTGGTAATAGCTCACGCCACAGGAGTCACCCAACAAACACAGTGGCAAGACCTGGTCGCACGTTCACGCACGCGATGGCTTGGGGAAACCCTGCTGGCTGGTCGTACCTGCCGGCAACCCTGAGGGAAATAAGACGGGGAAGGCGCAGAAGAGGGAAGAGGCCGAGGTGTTCCAATTCACAGAAGAGCGGCGCAGGAGAGCCAGCACCGATGGCGCTGCAGCGATATGGGGATTCTAGATCAGAGCAGCAGTCTTCTCCGATGTTGGTCTTTGATGGAGGACCCAACAATGGGTCCAAAAGGGAGAGGGCCAAGGCGGGGAATGACCGGGCTAGGTTGTACGAATGTACCCCGTTGTACACGCCTTGTTCCTCCGCCCGTTCAGCGTGCTGGCTTCTGGTCGTATTCTAGAAAAAGTCCATGGAAGCTCAGCTGCCCCGTGCCCGGGCGCGTGTGGGCTGGGGGGGCCTATAACGTGCTATAGCACACCCAATTGCCCCATCCATCCCCTGTAGCTCGCCCCCTGCGATCAGCTCCCATTGGCCACCTCTGACACCTCCCAGGTGTATTCCCCAACTACAAGGAGTGACCTCCTGGCCAAGTACCTTTATCGCAAGAACTGTTGTCTGGCCCCTGCACCTGGGAGTGGGTAATGAGGTCCTACCGTGCCTTCTCACGCACTTCCAATGGCTTCAATGACCTTGCCTTGGAGAATGGCCCAAGCTGCAGTCAATACCAGTCGATACCTCAATCCCAGCTATTTCCAACCAGGAAAGGCCTCCGTGTGCAGCCCACTGCGATTTATCTGCCACTGGAACCTAACCTAGCGACCGGATGTGCCGCGATGCAGCCATTCTCTCCTACGGGCGCTCGCTGCGCTGGAGCCGCTACAACTCTGCCTCCCCCCCGC
This sequence comes from Clonostachys solani, assembly GCA_902141235.2. Lineage (NCBI taxonomy): Eukaryota > Fungi > Ascomycota > Sordariomycetes > Hypocreales > Bionectriaceae > Clonostachys > Clonostachys solani. Next base: position 4,218,388 of record CABFOC020000035.1, read on the forward strand.
CCGCTCTGGGATCTTGCTGGTTGCAACTTTGATTACTGCCATCTCCAAAACACCGAGCCCAAGACTAGCCGTTCCAACTACTGCGGTCTCCCGGCTGCCTGCACCCTCCCAGCTCTTTTGCCACTCACACATGCGCTTGCCTGCTCATCTGCCTCTGCCTCGCTCTCTTACTGCCATGCAAAATCATCGTCAACTGCGCAGTGCTAACGCAACCAGGCCCGCCATGGTACGAGACATGTTTTCCGGGGCAGGCAGTCAGGTTGGCAGATAATCACGCCGTTTGGCTAGCTGCGTGTATGCGCATATGTATTACACGTGTAGGCTCCCTCGAAGAAGCAAAAAAGAACCCAAGAGAGTCAAGAGGCGCACAGAGCCAGGGCGAGGGCGACCAATTGGAGCCATCACCCTCCCATTCGCAAGCCCGGGGAACTGCAGTGTCGCTGTGCAACTCCACACGGATATGCAAAACCGCCTGCCGGAAGGCGGAATGACGGAGGATGGAAGCTTCTGTGCCACATCACATAAGAAGAGATGGGTAGCCACCACATCACATCACATCCGCATGCGTGCGAGATGGCACGGGCGAGCAAAATAGCTTGAACCTTCCGCCGGTAGCTTGCCGCCGTTGGGGTCGACTGGCCCGTTGATCAATTCCTTATAGCCCGGGCAAATTACAAATCCATCCCCCACGTCGCATCGCATGGGAAATGCCGTGCCAGTTGCTGCCACCGGTGCATACACATGCTCTGGTGCCGATTTGCATATGTAGGGCGGCCATTTTAGCACGCATCCGAGTGTGCCCTCCATGCAATATGCCGATATGGACGCAGGGAGGAATAATCATGGATGCCGTAATGCCACGCGCCAATCAACCTCCCCGCGCCAATTGGCTGCGGCGCTCTTCGCTCTGGCCAATTCTCCTTTACCAGTATCAAACCATGCAAGCTGGATTCTAACCGGAAGCTGCATGCGGCGACTGGCCAGCGAACACAATCCTCAGGATTGACTGCCCCCCGATCCTACATATGTGCCTACCGACAGCTGAAACCAACAGATTGGAACCCTCCTCATGCGCCGCTCCTTAACAGATCTACCTAACCAGGCAGGGCACGCCTCTATCGAGCAGAGAATGTGCACGTAAGCGAGCGGAAGGATCCTGGGGCAGTCATGTCATCTCGTTAGCGAGGCCCCAAGGTCCCCTCCAGGGCGCATCGTGGGCTGAGTTATGACCAGCCTTCAGATGGGGCTCTTGGCCCCGAGGTGCCACAGGAGGAGCAATCGGATGACATCAAGGCATTAAGGACTTGACCATCTCGCCGATCTTTCATCTGCCCAAAGGATTCGCATCTGGCCCCTGGCCCTGACGTCTGACTAAGGAGCACCTAATCGCCTGGCGCAATCACACCAAGGCCCTTCCTTCGGGCGTCGTTTGGACCTCCTCGGGAAGGAACCTCAGCTCGTGGCATTTCGGATCTCAAGCTATCGGCACTGACCTCTTTTTTTCTTTTGCCTCTCCCTGCCAGGGTCCCCCCTCCCTTTCCCCTATCCGGGGCTAGCATTCCTGCAGCCATCATTCCCGTGTTTCCACGCTAGAGACGAATAAGAAGCAATTGTACCCAAGAGCAAAGATAAAACGGAAAAGCAAAAACTCCACCCTGAACAGCGAGAGATAAACAGAGCGGAGCAAGGTAGTCACGATTCAGTTGTGACCTCTTCTTGGTCCCTGGAAGAATATGCCCCTCCCTTCTATATCCCTGCCCAGGCGCGGCCGCAGATCAGCGGCCGTATCTCTGACTATTGGTCGTCAAGTAGTGTTCGCGATGAGGCGGCAAGATTGGTGGTCGATCGTCCTTTTTATTTACTTTTTCGTTTGTTCCCTGTTTGTCTCATCCGGTCTATCATTTTTATTTTCCTGGCCCTGCTCCTTGGCAATTTCTGCCTATGCGAACCATGTCCTCGGAGCTGTCAGATGTTAGTAGACGCGAGCCAATCACTGGTTGCACAAAAGTGACGAGCTGACCACATCCCATCACCGCCGGGCTTTGGGTCTTGGGCTATGATCGGTTATGAACAACGCGGTTTCATTTCCCACGTCCCCGTATCGTAAAACTGTGTGGTTGATCATTCGTAGCGAAGTTCCTCGAGAGCTTCGGGGAGAAACATGGAGCTTGGTTGACTTGCGTGTAAGTTATTCATATATATACGTCGATCCATTTTAGTGTTCTCATGAACCCAAACGCCAGACCATCATGACCTAAGTAAAGGCCTGTAATGTCTATTTCTATTCCATTGGGCCGTCCTTTCCGACGTCTAATCCGTGTTTATCCGTCCATTTCATCAGTAAAACGTGTAGCCGTAAGCGCATGCTCTTCTCCCTTCCTCAATGCCGTATCGGTCAATAATTATAAACAACCCTGTTAACCTTGAAATGCATCCGATTTCTCGCTTCATTGCCGCTGGCCAATCAGTGAACCCTGTCAATTGGCCAGTGGTCCCCTGCTCTCGCCCTCGATGTGTATTTCGGCCACCTCGTCAGAGTCTCTATCACTGCCGGTTTTAGCGGGCACGGATATAATGTCCTTGCGATTCCATGAGGTCTGAGCGTTGCCGTCCGTTGCGGACAGTTGCTCTTGGCTGTCTAACTCCGCAGTCACCGAGGCCATTTCGACATCCTGGTCATCGAAATTTTGAGGTCCCATGCGTTCATCGTCTGTTGACCCATGCTGAACATCGTCGCTGCCGATATCAGCACCTGTAGATCCCTCCCGGCCATTACCGGAGATGCCACTGAAGCTCCATCCTTGAATTATTGGGTTTGATTGGGCAGGATCACTGTCCGTCATGTCGACGCCTTCATCTTCAATGCTCGGGTGGAGCGAAGCCTTGGCAACGACCTCTCCATACCCAGGGAGCTGTTCATCATCATCATCCATGGACTCTAGAGATGCGAGAGCCGATGTTGCTGAGGCCTGGTCAGCCCTGGGCCGAATAGCTGTCGTTTTAATCCCAGTATTTACCGTGCCGTTGCGGGAAACCCCGTTGTCAGACTGATCATCTTCTCCTATCTCAGTGTCCGAGTCTTCGTCGTGACTTGGTTTATCAAAAGACTCGAAAATGGGCTGGAATCGTGGGCCTCCCAAAGGCTTGCTTGACCGCCGGCGATAGAAGAGAAGGTATGCCGCACTTGTCACAACTGACGAGGGGTCTGACACCTGGCTTACGGACGAATCTGGGAGTCTGGTTAGTACAGAGGCCTTCGTTAGGGCAGTATTGCTCCATCATTGTCTCACTTACCATTGTAGTTGTACCAGCGCCCATCCATAAAGTTCTTCGCGTATGCCGTGTAGTGGCCCCCTCCAAGGCCCCCGTAATGGTCATCGACAGCAATCAAGTCGTAGACTTCATTCTGGCCATCTGTCTGTTCTATAACACGAGATGTCAGATCCAGGCCATCAATGGGAAAGTCCACCAAAACGTCCAGCTTGTCGCGACGATAGCCCGAGCTACTGAAGCGTTTAAGATGAGCGACGAGGATATCTGGAGTTTTCCAGAGATCAAACTTCTTGCTTGCTCGCCGATGCTCCTTGCACCGAGGACAGTACCACATGTCTTGTTCGGAGAGAACCTCAGCCCTTTCAAATTCGTCCAGGCATTCCTCAAGCGTGATGCCACGAGAACGGCGGTTCATGCGCCTCCGCTGTGAAATCTTGAGGGCCGGGTCATTGAGGGTTTCGGGATCTATATAGGTCTTTTCCCCCTTGCCATGGTCGAGGTCGCCGTAACCGAAGACTGTGCCCCAAGCATCCTCGCTCCAGTCCACGACAAGACCTTCTCCCAATCTAATCAATGGGCCGCCATCGGCAACGGTTGGGGGCATTGGCTGTGGCTTGACAGCAGCAGCGGCCCGCGCGGCCTCTCTCCCAGCCTTTGCTTGTCTCTCTCTGCGCTTATTCCCTTTCTTTCCATATGTCTTGTGATCCTTGAACTTCTTCTTGCCGCCACCCTTCTGATGGGCACGCTTTGCGAACTGTAAATATGATTAGTAACGTGTTGGGTATAATAATTAAAGAGACTCAGGGTTGAACCTACTCGCGGCTTGTCGTCTTCCTCGTCAGTTTGTTCGTCCATCATACGCGTCTGGCTAGGTTCAGCCTTCGGGGCCTCGTCATTGCTACTTTCTTCGTTTCCGGAAGGTGTGCTGGCCCAACTACCGGGACTGGGCTGGTCGGCTTCCTCACTGTCCTGGGGTATGCGGTCGGAAATCTTCGGCAAGGTGCGGTTGCTGTCGACATGGCCCCATCCTGTGGGAACAGCGCCATCGGTTCCATCAACGAAGTAGCTGAGCTCAAAGAGATTTTGAAGCTCCGGGTCGAGGAAGCTTTGAAGGTTTGTGGCGTAGGAGGGCCTCTTGTTGCTGAATTGCTTCAGGATCTTAGACTGCTCCAGCGGATGGTTAGACTGAGCCACGGTATTTTTAGTATCCGAAGTCATTGTGACATCCACCATATCCTCCTCGCCCTCAACTGACCGCGCTGCAACTTTGCCATCACCAGAGGAGTCGACGTCTGAGGGGACCACGACGCCATCCGAATCAACATTATTTGTGTCGTCTGCGTCGTCATCGCCTTCATCCACGAGTACCGGCCACGTGGAGAATGTTGCAACCTTTTCGAGAACTTTACGTTGAATCGTATCATAGCTCGAGGCTTCCTCACGTGTCAAGACGATGAAGTGAGGGGGGGGATTTGTGCCATCTCCAATTACATTAGGCCGACGATGAAACACGGGAACCACCATTGTTTCGTACCTAGGATCATCCCATTCGGTGGCATCGATTGGTGAATCAATGTCGAGCATGGATCTGTACCTCTTGGCCTTCATTTTATTAGGCCAGTTGGTCGGAACAGCTTCGATCTCATGGATAGTTGGCAGGTCTGTTGATTGAATCTCTGCCGACACATCCTGTTGGTCTTCGTATATTTTGAAGAAGCGTTCTTTGAATTCCTCAGCGCCCATTAACCGGTTGATGGGGACACCAGTACGGGTAGAGATGAATTGCTTCAGGGCCTCGACAGCGCTGTGCTTTGGCAGTTCAACATCGATCTTCACGGGGGCCTCATTCAGAGGAAAGAACTTAACAGTCCGATGCCACAGGTCCTCAACCGGGAGGGGAAGAGTCAAGTTGTTGAAAGGGTCAAACGTGATGCTTATCTTGCCACACTCGGGGCATTTCAGGGTCGATTTATACATCCCAGTGAAGAGGTCAGCAATAACCGAGTCGTCTCGCTTCCTGGTGATATCCCAAACCTCTTCGGCCATTTTGCGGATTGCCTCAGGGTTATTGATCATCTCGTCAGTGGAATCAGGTTTTTCAATGTATGGCTTCTTCTTGATGCGACTGAGATCTTCCTGAAGCGCGTCTAGAAGGAAGCCGAGAAATTCTTGGGAATCCTGTTGGCCCCATCCTTGAAATGTGCTGCGGCAGCGTCCTACTGTAGTCTTAAATTCTCGAGGGCTTACCGAGCCCCTACCTTCCTCGTAAACCTCCTTCAGCAAGTTCATGTAGGCTAATGCAACTCGTCCATTATAACCGAGAGGATTTGTCTTATTGATCTCCTCTGTGTAGGAATCAGTGAGGAAGTACTTGGTCAGTTCCTCGACACTGCGGACGCACTGTAATGCCGAGTTCATGTAGCAGGTATTTCCGAGGTTGTGAAATCCAACGGCGCCCAGGCTTCTTCCTGGTTTTGTGCGTAGAGCCCGCCCACGACCCGCCAGTGGAGCGGGACTGTTGCGCCCGCTATTGTTCTTGGATGAGAGTCCAGAGGCGTTACCCCTAGCAGGGCCAGACTTGGCTCCCTTACGACCGGTGTACGTACTGACCCAAGCGTTCTCAATGGCTTCATCAAGCACAAGAGTCTGATCTGTCACCAGGTTCCAGTGCTGTAGGGTAGAGCTGCCATTGTAGTTGCCGTTTGTTGTGGTATCCGCGAGATCAACCTTGATCCTCTGATCTCGAACTTGTGCAAATGAGGGGCTGTCAAGGAGGAGATACGGCCATGTGTTTTGAGGATTGGCGGCATCTTTTCTCCCTGGTGAATCCGGCGGTGTTGGAGCCGAATTGCGCTGAGAAGGTTCACAGGCTGGGAGCGTCTGCGGCACTGAGAACAACCGAACTTTGCGTTCTAATGGGATGCCCGCCAATGTCTTGACATCCTTTAGGAAGGCATGAGCTGGAGAGTTGCAGCTTCGAACAAGAGTCAGAGGAGGAGGGTTTCTTGCTTTCAGAGTCTGCTCAATTGGCAATGGGCTGACTTCGGACCACAGACGATGAATGCGGAAGATCGGCGGGTGAAACTCATACATCACGTTGGATTCTGACATGGGGTCAGGTGCAGCGTCGATGGCGAAACGAACGATGGGCTGTTGCCCATCTTGCATGCCATACCACTCTGCTATCAAGCCCCATGCGTCCTCGGGGAACAGCTCGAAAGATTCCAGACTGGAGCCAGGTTTCAGGCGAACATAGTCCTTTCCAGAAGAGTCTTTAATAACTTCTTCAATGATGTCGCTGTTGTCCACGGGGCCGAGGGGGTCGGAATCAACATCGCCATTTCCATCGCCTTTCTGACGCGAAGAGTCCCCACGCAGAGCAAGTGCTTTGTCAACCCAAGTTCGAGAGACGAGGTACGCCTTGTCCCCTTCCTTCAGTGGGGTCTCCTTGGAGGCATTCAGCAGCGTTTCGATTGTTTTAACCTGCTCACTGATGGATGGAGGACCTGATGCAGTAGACTTAGCAACCGTTTTGCCCAAGAATATTCTTTTATGGGATTATATGACTTACTGGCGGTAGCCCCTGATGCAGGGACGTCTGGGGGGTCGATGCTCATGGCGCGGGGCAAGCCTCCACCAGCCTGCTGCTCCCCGTTTTGGTTGTTCTGTTCTGCTTCTGGGTCCATGCTCGAGGCTCGGCGCTTAAGAGGTGACGATGAACGCTGGGGAAGGTCGGCATCACCATTCATAATGGCCCTTTTCGATACACGCAAGGGGGAGCGGCACCTTGGCTTGGCGGGGTGCGCTGACCCGGACTCGTCTTCGGCGTCTAGAGTTGAGTCGGCACACACAGAGGCGGACGGGGAGGACGCTGTCGAGGAGGCGTACTCTGCCGAGACAAGCGAGCTCCCACTGGGCTGGAGCCTTGGGGGAACACTCGATACCGGGAGAGAATCTGCGGGCAGGTAGGATGGGGTGTTGGGCCCGGAGGCGGAGAACGAGAAAGCTGGGTCGTCGTCGGGTTCGCAGGACAGCAGGCGGCCAGAGTCGGAAGAGGGCGAATCAGAGGAGTTTCGCTCCTCTTGCGTCGAGGGCTGGGACGAAATCTTTCTCTTCTTTGAGGAAGCCGTCTTGAAGGTGAGCTGCGGAGGGCAGCTCAAGGCGATCTGGGAGACGGGCGTCGACAACGAAGAAAATCGTCTTGGTAGGTCTGCAGACCAAGAGAGAACTATTGTTGCATCAGTCCAGTCGGAATCTAGCGTTCCGGGCACTCAGATTGGAGGATCTGAATAGTCGAACCAAGCGGAAACAGAAGACTGCGCAATGGGGATCCAGGCAAGAAATGTGCTAGACTGCAAAATATGGCTGAGCAGGGCTGTGGAGGTGGGCGTCTGGTCTTTGTTGCAGAGGGCGCAGGCGGCAACATGTTGGCAAGGTACACTGTGGGTCTAGCACCTGCGGCTATCTACCTTGGAGGTACAAGGCATGTCAGAGTCTGAGGTGGGTGAGAGACGGTGAGCGAGGAGTCGGGTACTACCTACCGCTGCGGGTGTTAGTGAGTCCGCTACGACCGGTCAAGTCGAGCAGCTGTAATAAATCACAACTCATGAAGCGAGACGATGCTAGTCAGCGCTAGACAAAATTTATTGCTTTTATCTGATGTTTGGCCAGTATATCGACTCGCCATGTCTCAAGAGGGTACATGGGTAGGTGCCACATTGTTTCCCGCAACAAAAACCTGCCTTTGTTGATAGGCGGCGTACAGAGAGGCCTGTGGTTAAAAAAAAACAAAAAAAAAAAAAAAGCAGAATCAGACAAATGCTAAGACTCGGAATAGTGCCACCCCCCACCGAGACGGTGAAGAAAAAAGAAACGAAAGAGAAAAAAGCCATTTGTTCCCACACATGTCTTGGAATCAATACGATGAACTTGTCCCCCCTATTTTTTAATGCTTCGCTGCCCAAAACGATGCCTTTGTCGGTGACAGAAATCCAAGGTTTTCCTCGTGGAGCTCCTCTTTGCCCTTGACTATTACTAGTATGGCAAGTCTTGATCAATGCCATGAGGGAACCGTCTAAAACTAGGGCCAAAGGCCAGTAAAGGGAAAGAACAGCCGAAAGAATGATGCCTGCTAGTACTAGGCAAGATCGGTGTCAACCCCTCTTATGGCGTCCCACTATCCGATGCATGTAAACACCCAGAAGAAGCGGAAACAACCTTGCCCAGCCCCCCAATTGTGTTCAACCACTGGCATGGATAATTTTTGACATTTATGCTACCATCAATCTATTCTAGACCTACGATGCACACCCGTGATGGTAATCAATGTACTAATTGCGAGTGAAAAAAAAGCATCAGCGATTAACAATGACGTACTGAGTGGGCGGGCCCTACTGAGGCACCTGCCTTAATTACCTGCCTTACTCCCGGAAGGTACTAATACATACATCGGCAAGCACCCCCCAGAAAGTGCTAACCTGCTCCTCCCTTACATGCCTGCCCAGGCGCGTGCCTTCGGTCGTAGGGACGAGTGCCCTTGGCGGGGCCTCAGTTTCATTGTCTAGCCCTATTCGAAAGACAATTGAATTAGGACAAAGGATGGAGAGGCAATGCTGTAAAATAGCCCTCACCACCAATACAGATGGCATCAAGCAGGACATGTAGCCATATAAATCCATTTTGGATGCCAAAGAATCCTTCTACTCACGTGTATAGGTCTATCTAATACTACTCGTATAAGTCTATCTCCATTGTCGCACCACAACACTTCTCCGGCCCAAAAACCCGCCATTAGAGACCCCTTTTGACACGACATAACCAACGCCACCACTCTCGAAAAACATCATCCTTCAACTTCGGCTAACCGAGCAATTTATAACTTTGAGTCTCTGTCCTCATATTCACTGAAGTCCTTGACCGGACGTGCTCCTGAACTGGCGAGCAGGCCAGACTTGAAAGCACGAACATCAGTGATCTCAACCGCTGAGCTCACAGCAGTAGAACCATTGGCAATGTCTCCAGTTTCAGTACCAGAGACGGCTCGCTTCAGCCCACACTCGCGGGCCTCGGATATGATTGATGATACTTGGTCTGCTGGGAGGCCAAGATCCTTGGTCAGATACTTTTCAAGGAGATCAATGCATTGCCGCTGTTCTTCTGGGACGTCCTCTAGCCCGACTTGCTGGAGAAGTGCAATGATTTTGGTATCAAGTTCGCTCGCACCGCGTGCATGCAGGTGAACCGAGATCCGGGCCCTGGCTGGTGAAGATGGGCTCACATAAGTCTTGTAGAACTCCAAAATCTGGGCTTTGGTAAGTGCTTTCACATGGGCGGCGTCGTTTTGAGCTGCAGAGTTGATTAGTTAGCGACCGTGTCAAAAAAATGCGAAGGATCAAATGTGAATGTCAATGACCTACCTTGTTCGAAATCGTAGTACTCTCCTGAGATATGGCTCCAGTGTCTGGATGACTCCTGGTCCAGGTTCCTCAGCTTCTCTAGGCGCTTGATAATGAGACTTCGTTTGTGACCCTCAAACTCAACCTCCGTCATCTTCTCCAGGACGTCCCCAATTTGCACTAGGAAAGCTTCGATTCGAGAATCGAGGTAGTCGGGAGTTCTCTCGCTCTGGATCAACAGACGAATTCCACAAGTTGTGGCAAAGTTGCGCATTCCAGCAAATACAACATACCCCAGCTGCTCCTTGGTTCTGAGCTGATCAAATGCCGGCTCATGAGCGATCTGGTCAAACAATAAAGTGGTAGCTCTGGCCAACCGATCGGCTTTGTCACCAACATAAAGCAGTGTCTCCACGCAATGGTTGACATTATCCGAATCCTTCAATGTCTTGTTGAAAATGAAGTTTGAGCCTCTCGGAATGATCAACGACCTAACGATGGGGATCTGATCGCGGGGGAGCGCCCTAGGCTTGAAGGTGTTCTCGATAATTTCTGTCACCTTCAACGCATCCTCGCGATGCATGTTTCCATGTGTGTAAGTCTCGAGGAAAAATTGAGCCAACACCTGTTTCTGGAACAGCCGAACGCTCTCAGAGGTGATGGAAGGTAATTCTGCGGCCAGCTCCTCGACCAGGAAAGCGCGTTCCGAATTCAAGCAATTTAGGAAATCGCCAACTTGGTGATAGGCTGAATTTAGCTCCCAATTGCTGAAGCCCCGGATCAGCCGCTCCTTGACAACCTCGAACCGTTCATCCTGAATCTCAAGTTCCTTCATCGTTGTGGTGACCTGTTGGAGTAAAACGGCAAGCTTATCATTGTATCCGGAGATATCGAGGAGAAGGCCTCTTCCGCCCAGGCTGACGGTATATTGCAGACCTGCGAGGTCGGCATCGTAGGCGTACTGCTCTAAAGCGTCCCGTACAAGTTCGGTAAACAGCCTTGCTTTGACCACGTTTTCGGCTGATGCGTAAATAATCGGGCTCCGCAGGCTGACGTATACATTCGCCTTGGGCACCCAGAACGTATCATCCTTCTTCCACCACGTCCTGGCAAGGCTATCGTTGCGAAGCAACTTGGGCGCTATAGCAGGCTGTAGAACATCCTTCTTCTCAACCTCAAGTTCTTTAGGGATGAAGTTATTCTTGTGTGGTAGGTGAAGCTCCGCGTAGCGGTCTCCGGGAGGAGTTGTGAAGGCAGCCTCGAAAGATTGCAAAAGATCCTCCGGTAGCTTCTCATATCTATACTCGGTTCCATACCACTTCTCCTTCTTATCCCAGTCCCCAGGGAACTTTTGAGAGACGATGGTCATTCTCAAGTTGTCAGGGCGGAGGGTAGCCAATGCTTTTAGGATGGATTTCGGATCAAACGATCTCAATCTGCTACTTCCGCTCAAAAGCCATTCGCGGGGAATAGGTTTCTGCATCACTGATGCAGTTCTGCTCGTGAAGCGGCTGGCTGGAACTTTTTGCTTAAACCTGAAGTCAACATCGGCCATGCCCTTCTGTTCATCAAATATCCACTCCTTGGGGGACGATTCTCGTAGCATTGAGATGTACTGGAAAATAATCTTCACAATTTCTGGATATTGCTTTAGGCCCTATTGATCGCGTATTAGTACAAGGTAGCGTGAGGGCGGTTATTGTCATTAGTGTAAACATACCTCCTCAGTCAATCGGATAGAAATATCAAAGAAACCAGGCGTGCCTGGGCAGACGGGATATGCACCAGCGGACAGGCTATTGGCCCAACCTTTAGATTTCACGTAGGCCATGATACTTCCAGGCCCCTCATGGCCAATGAGATGGCTCAAGTATCTGCTGGGCTGGGACTCATAAAGGAGCTCCTCGTCGATGAATGGAAAAACCAAATTGAGCTCACGAGAGTCCATGACTGGCTTGGCAAAACACTGCATGCCAAGATCTTGCTTTTGGAAAGGAACCTCTGTATCCCAACGTTGCTGGGGAAGTTCTTTGTTGACCACTCCCGAGAAGAATTCCTCCGCCCACTTCTGCAGCACGTCAAGCGACTCACGTCCCAACACCACCAACTTCATCAGGTTGGCAGAATAGTGTTGACTGTGAAACTCGATGAACTTATCACGCACATTAATCCCTTTGGCTTCCGGCTCTGTCTTGAGAACCTCGAAGTTTCCTGTCGAAAAATGACAGTATGGATGCCTGGGATTTGACAGGGACTTGTCCAGCTGGTGAAGCCGCCAGGTATCATTCTGCAGATTCTTCTTGTTCTCAGAGTCAACAGCCTTGAGCTCTCGGTCAAGAGTGCTCGAGAGAAAGAGTGGCTCAATAAAGAACTGGGCAAAACGATCCAAAGCGCCGCGGAGGGGTGATGGATTTTCCTCTGTTGGCTCTCTGTCATCAGCAGGTTTGGCAGCTACTTCAAAGTAGTAATTAGTGGACGTCGAGGCGGTATATGCGTTAGAATTGCCGGAGTTTGATGACAGGTACTGGCTGTAGTCATTCTCCACAGGGAACTTCTTGGTCCCCATGAAAAGAAGCTAGATTATGCGTCGATTAGCCACAGGGCGACGCTGGCTGAAGAAGAAGAAGAGAGACTCTGGATGCCACTTACATGTTCGACTGCATGAGCCATACCCGGCATACCCTCCTCGTCACTAAAGTTTCCGACATTGACATCGAGGGCGGCACTGGCCTTATCCGTCTCCGGATCATGAACTAACAAAACCTCGAGCTGGTTTGCGAGACGAACCACACGGTAGTTGCGATCATCCACCGATGGCTTCTCCAGGGTGTCGGTGAGCAACACAGCGTGCGACGGCCTGGGCGCCGAAGCCGGGGGATCGGAAGGAGGCATGGCTCGCCAATTGTCCTATAGTTGATGGAATTGGCAAGGAGAGATGGGCGGGGAGAGGGAACAGGAGGGGGAGATATAGGCGAGTGAAGACAAAGAAGTGGCAGATATGGACGAAACGAGTTTCAGATATGAGTTGGTGGGATAAACTGTGTCCGTCCCGGACTCCTTGGCTGCAAGATATTGGTGTCGCCTCCCCTGACAGTATAAAGACTGAGGGATCCACCCGCGCTAGGTAGGCCTTTGATGCTAGTCCCGAATCCAATCCGATTGTGTGTTGCCCCCTGTGCTCGTGCTTGTGTTGATCTTTGTGCGGTGTGGGATGTGCTGTGGGGGTGTTTGTGCTATCGCCAGAGTCTCGGATCTCTAATTATGTTGGAGGGAGTGCAGTGGGTGCTCCACGCGGAACCTTGATGGTTGTCGAGGCGTGGTCGCAGGAGCCTCCACTGAAGGAGGTATCGACGGTCGAGGCTTCGACGTAATCAACGGAATTGTTGGGGTTGGAGGAGCGCTTAGCCTGGGTTTGCTTCTTCGACCATTGGGCCCTAATAAACTGTCTACTGGTTCGGGATACTTCTCTCCTTTCACTGCTGCGGACCGAGGTGACCGGAATGGCATGTGGCCTCCCCATTGGCTTTTATTATGTGGCAATGAAATGAATCAGTTTTTTTTTTAGATTTTTTTTCTTTCGCGTCAAGCAGAATTTTCACGAAGTCCATGGAGGTAAGATAAGGTAGGGAGTACGTACTGTACCTTCTCGACAGGTAGCGACGGCCGTTCTTACCGCCACCATCGTAAAACGGGCTGGGTGGGCAACGCTTCAAAGTCTAATACAGAGAGAGTGGCAACCTCACATCAGGCAAAACTACAAGCCGGCCATTACACAATTTCTTCCTTTCATCTCCCCCTCTCTCTGTCTTTTGCAAAATCCCTTGCAAACAAACACGAGGGTTGCCTCCCTTCCTCTTCTCTCCCTCCCGCCTGCCACATCTTTCTTTGCTTTTTCCCCCTCCCACCAAAGACGGTTCCTGAGCGTACATGCACCTGCCGTGGCTTATTAGGTAGGTAGGTACGAGGTAGGGATATGCCTGCCTGGGTAAGGTAGGTACCTTCATACCAATTCCCTGGCAACCTAAGTTATTGTACCTGTGCTTCGCGCACCCGAGAGCATGCCAGGGGCGTCTGCATGGCGTTTGGATTGCGTACTATTGAGCTCGCCATGATGAATGGAACATGGAGGAATGCAGAGGTTGCATTCTATTAGGTGGAATGTCTCTGCTCTGTTCGTACATAGTACGATACCTTACATCGAGCTGCAGGTTCGTGCAGCAACGGAACTAATAGTACCTCCACTGTCTATCTGCCCTCCCTCTGTAATAAAGTAGGTACTTCACGATGAAGGCTGAATTTATGGACCTTGCTTAACCCCTTGGCCATATTCTGCCTCCTAATTGTACCTAATTGGGTATGCTGATATCGTGCTTTGTGGGTCTTCGCACTTGGAGGTCGCGCGGGGATTCGACAATTGGTGCTGTCCTTGCATCATCCGACCCCAGATGTTGAAATCGCACGCTGATTGGAATGATGGTGTTCGCTACTTCCTAGCACGATTGCTGTCACGACTCAGGCGCTGGCTACTTACTCTCACAACCATGCACCAACATAGCGGATGCAAGGGGCCCATCATGTTCTTTCCATCCATGCTCGGACTTGACCTTTCTTTTTTCTTTTTCTTCAACTAAGCCCAGTCGAACACCCCTCAGCCTCGTTATCAGGATTCTTTACGTCATCCTCGGAACCACCCTTGGCAGCCATGAGTTTCACGATATTAATGATGAACACTGATTTACATGTTGGGCAATAGCCTTTCTCGCAATTCTACATTTCTATGAGCCGGCGAATTTCCACCTTGTCATTCATTGCGCATCGTGGCAACTTGTGCCACCGGCACACGAATATGAACCCGACCATGTTTCACTAGCCATTTTTGATAGATCATGTCTCGAGTCACGGGATGCCGAGCGCCACAGGCACTCCGATTCCAGTCTTGGTCCTGGCCTTCTGGAAGCTCCCCATCAAGCCAGTGGGAGACGACAGCGTGTTCTCATTTTCCTGGGCGGTCTGCGAAAGCTCCAGCCCATGTCTCCGCCCCCTTGCATGATCCGGATCTTTTGCCCTTCGGTTTTGCATGGATTAATTATCGAGAGGCCAGTCAATGGCTGGTTCATGTTGGTCACGAGGTGTAACCATTTCACAACACACAGGGTGTTTCAGCTCCGTCTTCGGCCGTGTTCTGGACATGAGTTCAAGATGGTGGGTGGCTTCGGCTGGTTCTGTAAGTGTGCCATTTTATTGAATTATATAGGCTCGGCAATGATATTTTTAACCTTCTTAGGCGAGGTCTCTAATGCGCCGCGATACGATGAAACCATGATGATTTGTACCATCCAGATGCGAACGAGACAGTCCTTATCTATCCGACCGCGAGTGTATTAACTGGCTCCAGGCCGATAATATTGCTCGCAGTGTCTTGCCCACCGGCACCTGCGCATCGAGCTTGTCCCACGTTGATAGTGGGGCACAACATCCAGCATCTACCGGCATTTGAAGAGTGCTATCCAGACGCTAACAACGAACATTACGACCCTACCTTCGCGCTTCTGATGAGACTTGGCTCCGAAGCGTATGGATTGCCGTGCGATGTCAAAGGTTTGGATAATCATGAAATTGCTGGGATGAGTCATACGACGTAACGAACAGAGAGCTTTGTAGCTTATGAGACGCACATCACCAGACAGGGCGGCTCAGGTTCTTTTCTTCTGGCCCTTTGAGCTTGGATTAGGGCAATCGGAAGCTCTGTGGCCGACTTGGTGGCAGCTGTAGCATTTCAAGGCCTTATTGCGGTTTGAGGCATCGCCGCCTGAAGATATGCCACCTGATGATATGGAGGTTAGCTTACTGAGCTGGACCTCCTTCTTCTTCCGCTTGTCGCGGAACTCTTTTGCTTTCGAATTTTCCGTGTTCTGTCTGGGGTTTGCTGCTGGATCTTTTCGTCTGCGTGAGAGTGGGCTATCGCCGTTTGCATGGCTCTTATGTAGATCGTCCGAATCATCGTCACTTGAAGAGTCGTCTTGTGAATCCTCTTCACCGTCTGATGTGTTTTTCTGGCTTTGTTTCTGTAATAGAGGTCAGTTCCTGATCTGTGGAGAGGTGAGTATAAAGCCGTTGCTGTTCGGCTTGACTTACACCAGCTGGGGCTTGCTTGTAGTTCTGTGTCGAAGTTCGCCCGCACTTAGGATCATCCTGTGACTCATCATCCGATGAATCAACATCACCGTATCCAACGTAGACAACTTTGAGTGGCTGCGACTGCGGTTTACCAAGGGGTTTCTTATCCCAATTAGTATCCAAAACCCAGTGAGTGTCAAGCACGGAGTGTTTCTCTAGTGCGGCCTGGCGCTTTGCTTCTCGTTGATCAATTGCCGCCTGTATAGAGGCTTTGTCGATATTCGCGATGATTTTTGCTTGTGCCGCCGCATCGCGGTTAAGTTTTCGCTTCTTAGCTGAATGGCCGTCGGTGTCGGACCCGGGTGTTGTCGGCGATGATGCCGTCGCAGCGGCTCTTTGCATGAATTTCATCGTCAAGAGCCTCGAAGAGACTCCTCTGGGGGTTTCTGGCGCCATGATGATCGTGTTTTGCCTTCTCAGCGTCAAATGCGCACGTATGTTAGCTCTTGACAACTTTTAAGATTTGGGCTGGAGTCGGATTTCGTGATGGGCACTAAATTTTGTCGCGGCATTGAGCGCCGGAAAAACTAAAAGTCCGCACACATATGTCGCAGCGGGCCTGTTGCACCTCTTCAAGCCGTCCCGGATTGAGAGCCGGACGACCGCATCCCAACTCGCACGCCTCGCACGTACACTCACTCACAATGGCTTCTTCTCAATTGAAGGCCGTCGGATCCCTTGCTCGCGGCCTGCGCGTTTCCCGCAGGGCTTTCACCACCTCTGCCCGCCAATTCGAGGCTGTGCCCACGGCCGCAAAGACCACCTCCCCAGCTGTCGCCGATGAGTCCAAGCCTGTCGAGATCACCCAGGCGCCCAATAGACTGGGCGTCTGGTCACGAAGCCAGAAGCCACGATCACAAGCTATGACCGGCCCCCGTTTCGAACAGACCGACTTTTCCGTCCAGGTACGCGAAATCACGCCAAGGGGAAGAGATGGAGGAATATGCTAACACCTTGAATAGCCTCAACCCAAGGCTGCTATTGAATTGATTCACAAGGAGCCTGTACGATGGACGCACGATCGAATTGTTGCCTGTGACGGCGGCGGCGGTCCTTCCGGACACCCCAGGATCTTCATCAATACCGACAAGGCTGAGATCTCATCCTGCAACTACTGCGGCATTCCTTACGTACGTACTGTCGTTCATCTCGTCACAACGGAATATACGTTTTGCTAATCAATGGACAGGCTAATGAGCACCACCGAAAGCACCTCGAGTCGCTGCCCGAGACTGCCTACCCACTTGCATGAACGCCAATGAAATAGAAGGAGGAGCTGGATAGACAATGTTCATCGGAAGTCAGTGTATTGTTGGGTCGGCTAAAACCTGAATCAATTCCTGATATCATTTAGATATCTGAGGAAGGAGTGTATATTTTTGCATCAATCAAAGCACTGTTCTTGAATCTGCCCGTGCATGCTCTCTAGCTGTCGCTATCGTAAACTGAGATGGGGGCCTCAAGAAAGTATATCGCTCTTTTACTGGCCATTTGACCGGGCCAACGAGATACCTAGTGTTTAGCATTCGGCAAATGCGCACTCGATTGAGGTGTTGGAGTTGGATGTATACTGATACCATGGTATTGCTAATTGCTTGAACCTCATTTGCTTACCTACCCAGAAGAGGCTGTTTTACCTCCAAGATAGTACATTTTGGCAGCTGGAGACCCACATTACGACATCATTGCTCCGCGCGCTGTGAAGATGCCTCAACAATCCCACACAATTTCGGTCGGCACGACTCTTCTGTTTACCATTTTCCTCTTCGTTGCCTTCTTCCCCGGTCTATTCCACTCCATCTGGACCATCCCTGCGAGCATTCTTCCATTTGCAAGAGCTCCCTCCGAACCTGTCGCACCCACAACCATGACCTGGTTTCAGAAGCAGTTCAGCCTCCAGGCGAAGTCGCGCGGATCCTATTTGGTGACGGACCAAGTTCTGCAGGCCTTGCCTGAGATCAGGAGTTACAAAGTTGGACTGTTGAATCTTTTCATTCAGCACACGAGCGCCGCCTTGAGTTTAAATGAGAATTGTATGATATGTTTCCGTTCTAAATTCATGGCAAAGCAGAGTTCTAATGGTATAATTTTAAAGTCGATGAGGATGTTAGGGCAGACATGAGCGACTCGCTGGACCGCATCGTCCCAGAGGCAGGCCCCAGAGGCGAGGCACTGTATCGTCACGAGTAAGCCCTTCGTTCCCACTATGCATCCGTATTCAATAACTGATATATGGTGATTTAGCGCCGAGGGTCCTGACGATATGCCGGTACGTCTAGCTTCCGACTCCCTACTTGAGAGACCAATCTAATAGAACCATGTGCTAGGCCCATGTCAAATCTGCTCTGATCGGGGCCAGTGTAACAATTCCCATCAAGGATGGAAGATTGGTGAGCTTTCCCGTGAAATCTGACATCCGACCTTGTGGCTAATCCAATCGAACCCAGACAACTGGAACATGGCAAGGTATATACTATTTGGAGTTCCGGGCAGACAGGCAGAACCGTCGTATCGTAGCCACTATTCAAGGAGAAAAGGCGTAGCATCTAAATGGGCAGGGAATTGGGGCTGGGGCAAGGAATGGGGCTGCAACCAGAGCAGCAAATATATTTTTCAACAACGCCAAAAACCAACGCCTGGCCATCTCAAGTTCATAATTAATTCAAGCTTGCACCCCGTTCTCTTCCTTCATGTCTGTGTCATCACCAACCAAGACCTTGGTTTTTGGTACGTATCCGTCGGGAGCGCCAGCACCCGGTGTGGAAGCAACAATGTTGTTGTTCTCGTCAACAAATTCAAAGTTGTAACGGCTAAGCAGATGGGGGATAGCAGAGAGCTGTGGTCCATATCGCGCGGTATTGTCGTAAAGCTCAAAGAGCGGCACCGCAAGAAGCTTCATGTTCTTGGGTACGCTGAGCACCTCTGCATCATTCATTGTCAGTGAGTTCGTGAAGGGGGATAACAGATGAGCAGTAGAGCTCTGGTGGAGACAGACTTGTCTTTGGCAGATGGATGAAATACGCCTTTTTGCACTCCTTTGGTCTTGTCACATGGGCGGGGACGAACGGGTACATGAAGGTCTCGAAATTCGGTCGCCACCACTGAGCGAGACATTCGCCAACTTCCCAGTCGCCTGCTTCCTCGCCCTCTCCTAAGCGGCCAACCGGGGCAAGCCTTTCATCGAGGCGAGACTTGAATCCTTTAATTTCATCATCTTCGGGTCGCAGGTAATCTCCGGGGAGCTTGAAGAAAGCGTTGGCGATTTGTAGCATGAGGATGTGCGGGTGGTTGTGCTCGTGGCACACTAGGATACCCTCACAGGTACGTCGCATCCCATGTTCAGAATAATGCTCCTCGAGGCGCTTTAGTCGAGCGATTACGGATGGGTCTTCCTCTGGTTGAGTTTCTTTCACTCCGAAGGTGTAGTTGGAGAGCGGATACAGGGTGACTTTGGCAGGCTGATTCGCGTTGAAGGGGAGTGGGACGATCGGCTCGTTGCCTGACTGGAGGGCATCCTTGGTGATTGTCGACATTGCGAGTGGTCTAGGGTTGCTTCCGATCCTGAAATTGTTGTTTGGGTTGATTGTCTATTAAATTATTCGAGAGCCTGAAAGGTATCGCATGAGCTTAGCGGCCGAGCTACGCGAGAAGCAACAGTAAAGCGTGGCAGAATCGGGTGCAGTGGAGCTCAATGCGGTAGGCGGTGAACTCGAGGTCAAGCTGAGCTTCGAGCTCCAACAATTGCCCGCATTTCTTATTGACAATGGTGCAAGTTCAGCTACTACAAACCTCGCTATCTTGTGGTGAGAAATTCTGGATTACAAATTATTGGGTTTAAACTACCCTAAGCGTGCACTCAGAACGCAGAG
Source organism: Clonostachys solani (assembly GCA_902141235.2). NCBI lineage: Eukaryota > Fungi > Ascomycota > Sordariomycetes > Hypocreales > Bionectriaceae > Clonostachys > Clonostachys solani. Next base: position 4,238,102 of record CABFOC020000035.1, read on the forward strand.
AAGATATCATAGATTCACTACATTGATCCCACCTCTATAGCTCTCTGCAATGTTTCGTTACTTATTATTCCTGAGGTCACTATGTAATTTAATTTGCTGGTTAGTATCGGGATAGAAACTTTGATCCTGTTAGCAGTTGTACACTGAAAAAGGGGAGCGCATGCGAACAGAAGCTACTGTGAATCTAATGAGTGGTTGTCAGGAAATAGGCATCGTAAAGATGTTTCGATATTCTAACCTTCTAAGACAGGTCACAATATTGAGAGACAATAGCTTAAAATGTTCAAATTTCCGAGATTCAGTATCATTAATATACAATGGGAAGAATATTAGTATTTTGTCACTGTCATTCATTTGTCTACATCGGTGGCTCTTGCGATCCTTGTTTTTCTGACAGCAACACAGTACATGACGGATGAACCACGTCAATAGCTGATCTTGGGCAGTATTGGATTGACTATCATTACCACCGTGGCTTCTGATAGTCGCTTCCACCACTGGTGGCAAATTAGTGTTATGTGACAATCTTCACCACAGAGTTATTGTTCTATCAATATTTTTAGACATCATCTGAGCGCGGCAAGCTCCGTAATGCTGAATACCAAGCGGGGCAGAGGACCTAGAATCAGTTCAACAGTAACCGGATATTGATAACACCAATTGAGAAATTTATCACGGCATGTTGAAGATGAATGTCATTAGATGCTGATAATGGCATTGGCGTTGATTAGATCCTTAGGATTGGACCCCCTGTATGCCAGCTGATAGAGTTCTCCCAGCAAATGCTAGGCAACCAGGCTGATCTGATGCTCGTGCTCAACATCGTGGCAGGGGTGTTGTCCCTGGTCTGGCGTTCCACTTCTTTTACCCCCACGATGAGAGCGCATCCCACCGGACGCGGGGTCCCAAGTACACAGAGGTACAGAAAACGGTCAACTGGACATCATGACAGTGTGCCTCTCTCCAGGTATTCACGTGGTAAGTGTTGATGAGGTGCTCGAACCCCAGGGATTTCTCCATCAACGCTCGCACTAAGAAGAGAAGGAAAACAAGATGAGAAACTAAGTGGAAGCTGGGGCTTCTGTCCGACTCAGCAAATTCGAATCCAGACTGAGCCTACCTATCTGTCAACTGTTACTGCTTAACCAGTGAGTTGGGAAAATTTACTACTCGAAACGCCTACCGATAGTACTTGGGTATCTTGTGGGGAAAAGCATGTATTGAGATCGGATTAATGCGGCGAGTTCTTTCTTCTATAACTTGCCAGTGAGTGGTACCTGCTACTTCTAACGTTGTCCGTGGCCAGGGAGCCCTTAAAACAGTGCAAACGCTTGTTCACAAAACGTAGACGGCCTGGAAATCCGAGAAAGCGCATTCCAGCCATCCTCCATTTCTTGCCTTATGCAAAGCTAAACTAGATATTCGCTTTACGCTCTTAGCAAGATTATTAGCGTAAGACTGAGGCCGATAAGGCTGATCCGAAGTTTTCCAATATATTGGCGGGGATGTACATCCGCCACGATCAAGTTGATATGTGAGAGAACGAGCTCGGAGATTAATTTCTTACGCTCGATTCATCTGTGTTCGAATCTTTGCCAACTCTGATGGTCAACATTGGCAGGTACCAGGTACGGTGCAGTACTTGGGCGCCTTGCCGTGCACGGACCACACCAGGTCGGATCACAGGCCACAAGCACGTCTCCAGCCTCCAAATATTAATTACCTGCCCTGTTTGCGCTGTTTGCCCTCTCCCCGCTCGCATCAATCGCCTGCGCTGCCGATTACTGGCCGTAGCGTGATAATAAATGGTCCAGGTACCTACTATCGTATGGATGATTAGTAGTGCTTGGCCGGTACCGTTAGCACCAAAGTATTTTATTTAACCCATGTACCATGGCATCTGGAAAAATCGCACTTGAGAAAGGCGGCGAAAACCACCTTCGTAGATAGGCGCCAATTGTCCCGCCCGTCTCCCATTTTCCCTCCCAGCTTGCCCCGAGGCGTGCGCCATGCTGAGACCAACTGCAAGGAGGCTGCTCATACCGTTTGCGGGAGTTCCTATCACATCTTGATCGGTATCGGCGCAATGGAACCAACGCGGGAGCGCTTGGTTCAGAGCCTCGAGCTCAAGCTAGGCGATCTCGAGCACAAGGTTCAGGCCTACCGCCACGAACTGGTTGTCGAATTTCAGCGCTACTACGACCAGACGCTCAACGATGTCACACCCGCTATCGCCGACGAGGTCGAGCAGTCAATTCAAGCATCGCTGAGTGACAGGTATCCAGCTCTCAGCCCAGAGCTCAAGCTTGCTGGTTTTCGTCCTGCTCACGCTCACCAGGCTGACTCACCTGGGCGATCATCTCTTTCCGGCCGGCCTTCTCCGCCACCCGCCGTATTCGGCCCTCCCGTAGCCGCGGACAATTCCCATGATCGAGAGCACGAGTTCCCGGGACTGTTTACTCCCTTTTTCCTCCCTTTATTAGAGAGCTCGCCTCCAGTGCCCAGCTCGCTGCCAACCGTTCAGTCGCTGCCTATGCCAATGGTAGAAGGCAGTGGAATGGGCAATGACGCTGCAGCGCCCAGTTCAGCTGATCAGCAGAAAGGGATCCAAGACATGGAGGGGCCCAGCGAGACCGGGGGCCACGCGCAGGGCACGTCACAGGCACAGGCACAGACACAGTCCGAGTTATCAGCGCAGGCAGCCTCGCAGTCCGCCGCAAGGCGACCAAGCAATGGTCGACGTGCCACCGATGACACACCACTCTCTCCAGGATCTGATAAAAGCGAAACCAAAACACCACGAAGCGCCCTACGCCGGTCATCCTTTTTATCCAAGCAGTCCCAGCCAAGTCCTCGTCGAGTTCGCTTCGAATTTCAGGGCGCCGAGGTTCTACCCACTGCGTCGCCGCAAACCGGTGATCCTTTTCTCCCACGAATAACTTCTCCCGGCGCATCGGATAACTCGCGATCCTCTGACGAGATCTTGGGTGACGGCACCGGAGAAGACGACTCTTCCTTCAATATAGGACTCCCACCCCGCAAGATATCTTCCTCAGATGCCCTAAGAGCTCTATCACGAGCGCCTTTAGACGAGGGCACTGTTTGGACTGTTGTCAACCCAACCGCGTCTGACGAGAATACTTCGACTTCGTCAAGCCCGCTATCAGCTGTACCAACCAGTGCTGCGCCTGTTCCAAGTGTGACAACCGAAGCGACGATGGCGGCAGCAAACTCAGTGGTGGTCAAGCCTACCGCACTACCAACGACGACAAAGGCTCCCGAGACACGCCAGAGCCTTGCTACAGCTAATAACTCGGGAGGTATCAATCAGGGGGCTGAGAGTGAAGACTCCTCCGACGAAGAATTCCTATCCATGGGCCAATCTCGCTCATCAATAAGTGAAAAGCCGAAGGAGACAAACGTGACGGAGGCGCCCAAAGAGAATGGGGAGAGACTGGAACTCATCAGCCCGCTACCCACAAACGAATCTAGCTCCTCAACCAAGACTGTCGAGGATAAGGATCTATATTCTCCAGACGAGTTTGAGTCTGAAGACATGTTCCATTTTGAAACCGGTGGCCTGAGTGCGCCTCCACGACCACGACAGCCAAGACCACCCAAGCCTGAGTCTCCCGAACAGTCACCACCCCCTTCTCCTCGCAACAGATACAACGATGTTTCCGAACCATCGCCTTACGGTAAATCGCCTGCCATTGCGATTTCAAAATCATCTAGCCCAATTACACCTACCTCAGCAAAATTCGCTGTTGGGTCCCTAGGATCATACAAGGGGCGCCCTGTGGTTATGCCAATTGTGAAAGATCCAGATTTGCATGCTCAAGTTGCTTCACTTGGGAATTTCAATACGTTCGTAGGGGGGTTGGATGGACGCACCGGAGTTGACGAAGGTGACCTGAACAGCTTTCGGGCAAGCTTAGCCCAAGGCGACTTCTCCGGAACCCCCCGCAGTCTGACAGAGAGAATGATGATGGAGGAAGCACGTGGCGATAGAAACACCCGGGTTTGAAGTGGGTGACAGAATTTTTCTTGATTTAATTTCCACATTATCTTTCAAATCATGGTGGTGTTTTTTTCATGGGTGGGTTTACTGGTGTGTATGTGACAAATCTGATATGGAATGCATTCTGGCGGCGTTTTTGTTTGCACCTGGGGTGGGCAGGCATTCAACAAGACATAAGGTTACTTGGTCATGATTTTCCAAGCCCTTGGGGAGGGGCCACGGCTACTGGAGTAGAAATGTTGTATTTCATTCTGTACTAGTCTGTACTCGAGCTTCAGATTCTCATTAGCTAAAGAAGCTTGTGATTGTGATTAAATACATTACACGTGCAAGCCTACGCAGCATTTCTCTGTGTAAAATATACTGTGATACTGTTTACGCACGCACTATTCATGAACCCCCACGACTCCACCAATTGGGTCTTTATTATGCTTAGCAGGACAGAGTCAATATTTAGGAATGTTGTCAGTCAATCCGTCTTGTAGCTTCAAATTCACCGAGAGGTGGGCCCACCAATCCGGATGGCGGGTATTAGTCATCCATTCAGAAGAAATGGGCGTAATTGATGTCTTATGACGGAACATCAGGCTATCGTTCAACAGCAATTCAAGACAGACAAACACCACGACTTGGGATATCGAAAGACTCGTGCAAAATGGTCAAATTCGGTCTTGAACTTTTCAAGGTATGATGGCCATGAACGCAATATGTATGCTTATGCAAAACAATGCAGCTGACCACAACCCATCAGTTCGGCACATACCTCTCGTTCCCCATTGGGATCATGTACTATTTCGGAACGAATATCGAGGAGCGTTTCTCCGTCCCTGGCTTCTGGCCATCTGCCGAGCAGTCGAACACTATTCCAAAGGACCGCGATGAAATTAGGGCCGAGTACGAACGAATTGTTGCACGACAAAGGATCAAACAGGCCGAGCAGAGGGAGCGCGAAGCAGCGCTGCAAGCCCAGGCACAGCATGACGATAATTCTCACTAAACCCTGTCTCGGTTGGACATGGAAACCAAGTATTTGGCTTTGCCCGTCAATGACCATGGCGTGAGCAGCTTAATCAGGCTCAATGAGGTTGGGATGGCGTTTTGATTCGGTCTCGGATGCCCTCGGTCATGAAAACTACTGTATCTACTTATTTATGTTGTACACTATGAATCACTGTACTCTACACTACCTAAATGTCTAAATACCCGTTTACTTTTTCCCAGTCTTCATCCGAGAGAGATCCTTGACGAACATTGACATATATGGCCCGGACTTCGGGATATACCTTAAAGCCGGATAGCAGGTCGCTCAAGTTCGAAGCCGTCGCAGATGAATCCATATCGACCATGGTATCCTCATTGGGTGCCCAAATGATATCAGACTCCATCAATTCAAGGCCAAACTTGCGCGAGACAGCTTCAGTAACTGAGGTGAGCATGGCGGGCTCCGTCCAAGTCACGAACCCACCTTCTGGGAGTTCTTCGATGTCCTCAACTCCTTCGTGTTCGATCGCTTCCTCCAGAACTTCCGACAATGTCGGCCCGCCTTCCTTAGCCTTGAAGATCGTACGACCTCGTTTCGTAAAGTAGAATGCCGATGCACTCGCCACTGCTCCGCATCTCTTGGCCACTAACTTCAGGTCGCTTATTGTGCGTATCTTGTTATCCGTCTCGGCCTCGGCAATGATGGCGATGTTGGGTGCGATGAGCGCTTCGAGCGTCATGGGCTCGAGCTGGGCGCCTGATGTTGACCGGCCTTGCCCTCTGGCTACTGCACCCTCGATGATCGACTTTGGAACACTTGCTGTAATTGCCCAATGGTTAGAAGATACTGCACATGGATGCGCTGACTTACGTACCCTTTGTTGCAGCCGCAATCGCTCCAGCTAGTTGCGGATTGAATTGCAGATTCTCACCATACATCCTCGAGTACATGGTAATGACCTTGACGAAATTGGTCCGATCGATCATCTTCTTCTTATCAGTGACAGCCTTGATATGCTTTGTCTTGGACCATTTGTTGTGTCCTGCTTCTAAACGAGCCGTTGTCGCAAAAGATCGTTCTAGACATCGTCGGCAGATTGAAGACTGAATTGGGGCTACATCCCAGAGGAGGGATTTCTGATGGATAGCTGCTAGACGCCGCAGCGTCTGCCTCTGGAGGATCATGGGTTATTCGATCGCTTCAAGCGATCTGGCGGCAGGGTAGAGAGTTCTCTATGCTTCGAGGAGCTTGCACTAGCATCTCATACTGAGGATTAGGTAGCTGCATAGTGATTTTCGCCAAGTTCCATCCATCCCACATCCACTGCGGTCCGTGCTAAGCTCCAGCGTCCATGCGCTAGGATTTCCTGCTAATGGCCGGCTCCTACGTGAGACTGACGGCGCTAATAGCGTTGTAGAATCCCACCTCGACACCGGTATTTTATAGGAGGGACGGAACACCTCCGCCGATAATTGGGCACCCCCCTACACAGCAAAGCAGGCGCCATCTTCAAAGGGCGGAGCTGTCCAGTTCGCAACTACACACACACGACACCCATAATACACGAGAACCACGAAGTATATAGGTGCCGGCACCCAAGAAAAGATACCCAATCCCGATATCGAATGCCATGTCCTCCTCTCAGGAGGTGGAAGCTCCGGCTCCATCACCAGGCCTCCCGGAACAACCAAAGACTCCCATAGGCACCACTCACAATACAGACTTTGATCTGCGCAAGATCAGCTCTCTTCCTTCCGAACAACAAGAGCTGTTTCTCCTCACGGCCGTGTCGAAGTTGACGAAGCATGTTCTTTCCCTGGACGGAGACGGCTGCACTGCGCAACAGCTGTTCATCAAGCGAGACGTCTTCCAGGTCATTTCATCTTCCCCGGCGCCGTCGAGAGTAATACGCAACAACCTTGGGCGGTGCCTGGCCCACGTATTTGGGATTGGAGACAGGAAGCTGCTATTCGAATCAATCAATGAGCTGATCGCGATCCTTTCAGGGGGTAAGGTCAAGACGGAGAGCGATGTGCGAACCAAGCATGCGGCTGTCAGCTGTCTTGGCGATGTGTTTGCTGCTGCTGGAGACAGCGCCGTCGGCCTGCACCAGCTTGCTTGCTCCACTTTGCTGAAGCTTCTGAAGGCATCGTCCAGCAATGCCGGGCTCCGGGCTGCCATCTTTGTGTCCCTGGAGAAGATCGTAGGCATGGTCAAGGGTCTCATGGATGAGGTAGCTGCTCGGGACATCTGGAGGCAGGGGCGCAGCTATGCGACAAGTGATAAGGGATCCTTGGTCCAGACGTCTGCTTGCCGCTGCCTGAAGACTCTTGTGCGAGACACGACCTACTTCCGGAACTCGAGCGACTTTGACAAGCTGGAATCAGCCATGGTCAAGGCCTTCGATGCTTTGTCTGTTCACGTGCGACAAGCCGCTGCGGACTCTCTGGCGGAGGCTCTATTCCAGGGGTACTCAGAGGCGGCTGCTGGGGACACGAAAGGCAAAAAGTCAAAGGCTAAGCTCAAACGATCTTCGACACATCCAGCAATTTCGGGGGCAACAGAAGATGACGGTCTTCCCCCTAGGTCTGGGAGTCCAGCGCCCGGTGCCAAGCGTCCGAATGATCTTGCTATTTCGCTACGTGATATGATTTCTATTCTTTCCGGATATTTTACCAAGTCAAGCTCTTCGAATAGGGTCCGTGGGGCCCTCGGCGTTTGCTGTACCCAACTTCTCCATCGATTGGGTGAAAGGATTGTCGAGAGGAACTACATCAAGATTGTTGAATGCCTATCGGTTGAGATATTGGGATCCAATACCATTAGCAACCATCGGTATCGCCTGCTCGTCTCTCGACGGATCGTAGATACCATCATTCAGGATGTCGTTGGCCGCAAAATCCTGGGAGAATCTAGCCAGATCGTGGCGGCCAAATCCCTAATCAACGACATTTTGAAGAATTACCCGCAGGTGTTGGCTGAGAGACCAGAACCATCCAAGCATACGTTGATCACAGCATTGAGTGCCGTGGCCTCGCTCATCAAGTCACTGGGATCAGCTGCCAACAGCTTCGCAGACTCATGCAGGGACGGCCTGCTCCAAGTTTTGCAGCACCCGAGTTACTCGGTACAGGTATATGCTTCATATTGCATGAAGGTCTTCGTCGTGGCTTGCCCTCAGCAGTTGCTTCCCTGCCTCTCAGTCTGTATGAACAGTCTCACACGAGAGCTGTCCCTTCTTGGGAGCGGACGAAACTCGCCTAGAAGGTGTATTGGATTTGCCCACGGGTTGGCTGCAACTCTGAGTGCCAGTCCATCTCGCCCACTTTATGGCTCCCTAGATGTCAATAGCCGTGTGTTGACGATGGCGACAAATCTACTTAAATCCAGCGGACAGTCGGAGCTCCGTGTCTCAAGCACTCAAATCCAAGTAGCATGGATTCTCATTGGCGGTCTGATGTCCCTGGGACCAAATTTTGTCAAAATCCACCTCTCTCAACTGCTGCTATTGTGGAAGAATGCGCTACCCAAGCCTTTAGCTAAAGACAATACCTCGGCGAGAAGCTTGCTCGAATCGTCCTTCCTAACCCACGTCCGAGAATGTGCTCTCGGTTCGATTCTCTCGTTCCTTCAATTTAACAGCCGTCTATTGACAGTTGATGTCTCGAAGCGTATCGCGACGATGCTCCAGAGCACAACAGATTTCTTAAAGACTCTGCCTTTGAAGAAGACAACGGAAGATATTTCCCAACGGTTGACACGGGCATTGCAGCTCCAGGACTTGGACCTGATGGTTCAACGCCGTGTTCTCCAGTGTTATATCAAACTTGTCAACCTCAGCCCTGCGGGTAGCAGCGAGTCTCTTTTGCAGTCTAACCTTCTCACAATTGCCATCTCGCTGTTTGCCGACCCTGACAACTACCAGCCTAGCTCTCTGAGCGCGTCAATAGCAAACACGGCTGCCACATTCGACTCCATCTGGGACGTGGGTGATAACTCAGGGTTTGGTGTTACCGGTCTCGTGTCAGGATTCGATGTCCGGGATTTGCCTGGCCAGCATGTCAGCTCCCGCCAGCAGCCCCAAGAATACGATACGCCGGAAGAAGCCATTCTTAACGCGGCAAAAACGCCGGTCTGTGGTAGCTTGGAGCATGACGCATGCCTTCTTTATGTAGAGGGCATCAATGAATCGTCACCTACTTCAGACCCTCCAGCTACCGAGGTCATCAACAGCGCAATCCAACTTTTTGCATTCGCGTTCCCTTTGACGCCAGCCAAGGTCCAAGAGAGTATCCTGGAGCAGATTAAAACATTTGCCTCAACCGGTTCTCTCCAAAGAGATCCGGGACGAAAAGCAGCTATTAACATCAACCTAGCGACGGCTGTTCTGTTGACCATGAGGGTTTGCGTCAAGGAAACTCAGTCCCCTGCCGGAAATATCTCTAATATGGCTGTCGAGAACCTTTTACAAGATATAGTGCGAGACTTCGTACTCGATACTGATCAATATGTACGAAGCCTTGGTTACGCGTCCGTGGCACGTCTCTGCAATGTGTACGGGAATGCTTTCACCAACACTGAAGTCAAATATCTCATTGACACCATTGTTGGCAACCGAGAGCCAAGTGCCCGTGCTGGGTGTGCAATGGCTCTTGGATCAATCCAGACTAAAGTGGGCGGAATGGCCGCTGGGTACCATTTGAAGACTATTCTAAGCATTCTCATGTCCCTTTGTAATGACCCTCACCCTGTTGTTCACTATTGGGCTCTAGAAGCTCTTTCCCTAGCTTCTGACGCGGCCGGACTGAGCTTTGCCGGATACGTGCCAAGTACTCTTGGGATGTTGGCCCAGCTATATGTTTCTGAGACGCACCATTGTGAGGTGTCAGCGACAATGACTATGAATCTTGAGATGGAACTATCCACTACCTCATCAATCGCGAAGTGCACGGACTCGTTGATCAATATTCTTGGTCCTGACTTGCAAGATGCAACCAAGTCTAGAGAGCTGATATTCACCCTCATTGGCCAATTTGAGAACGAGGAAGACCTCCGTGTGCAAAAGGCAGCGTTAGGTTGCCTGGAACATTTGTCCGTCTATGCACCAGGCCATATGCATTTTGGAGACTATGTGAGGCTTCTCCAGAAGTACTTGTCTGTCGAGAACATCTCGCTCAGAGACTCGGCCATTGATGGGCTGTACAATCTCATGAGGAGAGAACCACGAGATGTCCTGCGGGAGGCCGATGAGGGCTTTGAGGCGCAGCTTTGGTTAGTCCTCGATACTGTCCCTACTCATGACGGAATCATGAACATCATCCGCAATTGGGCGCACCAGACGTGTCTTGCCGAGACAGGTACATGGATCCAACGGTTCCAGACCGTGTTAAAGATGACCCGAGCTCGAAATCAAGGCGAAGATGAAAGCTCGAAATCCAAGGGGGCTGCCTTGCCCGATCTGAATGATGAGGAAGTCGCAGGCTTCGCTTCTGCCGGTGGTGATGCTAAGCAGCAAAAAGAAAATCCTACAACCTCTGAAGTTGAGCCGCTCCGGTGGCAGGTGACGGCATTTGCACTCAACTGCGTAAGCGACTTGTTCGTAATAGTAGCCAAGGACGTGATGGCTCATGGGGAGAGCGAAGGTCAAGCCTCATTACAAGCCAAGATCGCTGATGTTGTCCGCATGGCCTTCTCTGCATCTACAGGCAGTGTTTCAGAACTTCGAATCTGGGGATTGAAGCTCATTGGGGCCGTGTTGCGCATGTTTGGCAAGGTTCCTGACCCAGACTTTGATGAAGCCATGCTTCTCGAGCAATATCAAGCCCAGATCAGCTCCGCATTGACACCGGCCTTCGCCGTCGACTCCTCTCCAGAACTCGCCGCCGAAGCGGTTAATGTCTGCGCCAGCTTCATTTCGATAGGAATCGTCAGGGATGTTGAGCGTATGGGTCGCATTCTCAAGACACTCGTGAGCGCACTTGAAAGCTTTGCACAAGATGGCGAGAATGCTGGGATCGGTGACTTGACCGGGCTGAGCTCCAATGCTCAGGTTATGATCAAGCTCTCTGTTTTCTCGGCATGGGCCGAGCTACAGGTAGCCAGCACGGAGCAGAAGTACTTGCACGATGTTCTAAAACCACACATCGGGACTCTGACGCCGTTGTGGCTAGAGTGCCTGCGCGAATTTGCTCGACTTCGCTTCGAGCCAGACATCTCCATGACACTTGGACCCCCCTCACTATCTGGAAGCCTTGACACCATCTACGCTGCCCTCAATCGTGAGACGTTGTTGCGCTTCTATCAAGATGCATGGCTCAAGTTTGTCGACGCGATTGCGAGCCTCATTGAGCAAGACAGCAACTCGGTGTTCGATGCTCTCGATGGCAAGGATTCAGCAAAGCAAGAAGTCAGCGCTCAAGTGAAGAACCAAGGCATCAACTACCGGGATGAGCCTGTGGCCTTCTTCTTTGTTCTATTCGGCTTAGCCTTCGAGGCACTTGCTATCAGGCCTGGGCATGGAGACCCTTTAGCTTCTCAGGAGCAAACGCTTGAGATTCTACGAGCCCTCAAGAAGATTCTACATCCCAACGTATCCGGGCATGCTATTTACCGCCCTGATGTCTTCTCTGAGACAATGGACCTCCTCGATCGACTGGTACTCACTGAAGGGCTAGAAGTTCAAACGGCCATCATCGACATCTCTAGCGCGCTCGTTGTGGCCCACCCATCCGCAAGACGTCACATTACCGATGAGGCAGACCTGTCAGAAGACATCGATCAACTCTTCGAACTCACCAGGATCATCGTGCTTGTCCTCACTGGTCTCCTACCAAACCTGTCTGCAGGCAACCAACCTGTAAGGCACCAGATGAACGAGGAAGCAATCTATCTGATTCGTACATCGTTGGACGCCCTTGTAGATGCAGCAGAAGTTTTCCCTTCTGTCATCAAAACAGACTTGCACGCTTGCATCATCCATATATTCGCCACTACTCTGGCAACATCTGGCTGCCAAGCGTTGATTGTACCGCAGTCCCTTGCAACACTCAAGCGATTTGTCAAATCCATGGCCGCCTCGCGAAGCTCGTCTGCCGAAGCCGCGAAAGCTACAGACACCCAGCTACTGGGTTGCCTACGTCGTTTCCTATCCACCTACCTCAACGCACAGAAGCGTGAGGCCCCAACCTCCTTGCCTTGCGTCAAAAATTGTCTTCTGGCCACCACTATCCTTTTCACTGGTGGAGAAAACCATCTTCCTGCATCTGATCCACTAGTTGCTCGCTACCTCGATGAGGTTATTGACTGTCTGACCGACCGAATGGTACGTCTCTCTACCCCTCACTTGATCTCTCATGTTGCCTCTCATCTCACTGCCACACCGCATCTTGTTTACGTCCCTCTTCCCCCTTTCCTCGACGCACTGCCAGTCCTTGTGCATTAACTAACGCCTGTCAGACGGCCAAAATCGCGGCCAATTGCATCAGGTCACTTTTGGTACAACCGACACGTACGGCCGCAGATCAAAGCATCGCGCGTTATCTCCTCCCCCGCCTCATCACTTTCATCATGAACGTAGACCCCGAAGATCCTGAACAAGCAAGGACCCTGGTCAGCCAATCGCTATGCCACTATGTCGCCACCGTTGAAAAGCAACGTGTGTCCGCCGCCATGGCGTTGGTCATTCCGGCACTCCTTGCGAAGACGAATGCAGAAGGCCGGGAGGCCTTCGAGGAGACTAGTGCAAGACTCCTTGAGCTCGCTGCCATTGATCCTGTAGCTTTCCGCGCGATCGTAAGCGGCATGAGCAACAACCAAAGAGCGTTCTTGGAGGAGATCATCAGATCTGGTCAAGAATCCACACGTGCATCAGATCAGGCTTCCTCGGCGGGCGTAGGCACGCCAAGCATCGCTTTGAAGATGAATTTTGGGGGCTAGATCCGATACCATGCCATCCTGGCTGGCTCAGATCCGTGGCATTCTATTCTCCGGACGGCTCATGATGACTGCAGCCGAGACTTGCATAGATTTCGCACACTGTGATAGCCAGCTAATTTCGGAGGGTTGCAGGGAGGGGCACTTCCATGCAATCAGACGAAAAGCGAAACAGCTCATCGATGACCTCGCTTCTGCCACACACCACACCTCGTCGGATACGTCCAGGCCTAGGTGTGTGGGACGTGTAATGTCTCAGGCAGCAGAAAGAATTACAAACCCAACTCAGCCGAGTTGCCTCTCTCTCTCTCCTGACGAATCGGAAAATTGTGTTCGAATTTAATGCCGAAAATTCCAGTCCAATGCTAATCTCAGCACTCCTTGTTGACACACCCCGTGCCGCCCAACGACGAAATCATCATACGAGGAGGGGAAGGGAACAACAATGGTTGGGCACAATAGTAATAGGTCAGATGCGCCACCATGCGTGTCTCTCGTTGATGGAGGGGTCAAAACAGCTCTGACTGGCGGCGGTCTTCTTCCGCACCAATATGCGGGAGGCGAAAGGCTCGAGGAGGCTGAAGACGTGCAGCTGGGATAGTGGATATCTGGGGTTACGCGAGCATGCAAAACACATCTAGAACCTTCTTGTAGCCAGCGGGTAGTCGCGAATCGAGTCTAAAGTCCGACCACCTGGTCCTTGTATGCGTCCTCACCGACATCCATCCAAGTCACTTCCCCGAGCTTGCGCCCGTCGATGAATCTGCCTGTGCTGCACCATAACATACATGGATACACAAGGTCGACTTGCAGGTACCTATGAAGGGGCCCAAGCGTGTTACATTACGCCAAGGAGCCTAACGCAGTGCCCATATGCATGTTGCCAGCCTCATTCGCATCCCCATCCTAATGTAGACCTACCTACGGCTGCTGCGACGTAGAGATACACTCAGCTCACACGGGGCACTCTCGGGGTGAAAAATTCATGCGTTTGATTGAAGAAGCAAAAAAGGAAAAAGTTATTATTGAATTTCAAGTCGTTAGATTTCGTATCAAGCCAGTTATTCATCATAGCCTCCGTCTTTAATCCAATCTGGGGGGGGGAGCATTTGTATGATTCGGCGGAAGAGAGCACAAACGCCAACAGTCCATTCCTTGCATGTAAAAGCCGATAGCGAGTGTGATGGGGTTAGAAAAAAACAGAAAAGTGCTAGTTCAAGCACAGCGAAAACAAGTAGACAATAAACAGCAGCCTTGTAAAGACCATTCGATAGTTGGCCCTCTATAGGGAGTCAAAAGGGCCAAAACCAGCAACAGGGGATGGATGTTTCTAGAATTCTTCCCCTACCCTAGCTGTCTGAACCCCTAAATCAACAGTAGCAGTGGCGATGTCGACATTCGTAGCGAAACACGAGGGATAAGCGGAGCTGACAGAGCTGAGGGAGGGAACAGCAGGAGAGGAGCCTTGTATGATGGCAGCTTCTGTATGGTCAAAAATTTTCAATGCTTCAATGCTCGCAAGGGTGCGGTCGGCACTGGAGAATGCCTTTCACTGTCATCGATGAGTTGGGCAGTGACAGGTGTGCCGTTATACTCTCTGTTCTGCAAGAAGTCCACGGCTTTGGCAGCTGCTGAGGGGCTCCGATAGACTACAAAGGCATACCCACAGATTTGCTTGTGGGAAGACGAGTTTCGGGGACCAGACTGCCTAGCAGGAACATCCAGACGACGGATGTTCATGGCAAGTGGACCACAAGTGTCGAAAATCCAGAATCTGATTTCTGACTCGTCCGCATGTGAGCCGAACCCTTTTACCAGGATCTTGCGGTCCCCGGAGTCAAGGGGCGTCGTTAATTTTGCAGGCATAGAATTGTTCGCGACTGCAGCACGCCCAGCCGAGTCGTCTGAACATTCACGTGCATGTGAAGCACGGGGCGGCTGGGGGCAAGACTGCCCTCCACCAGTCAGGGCAGCGGAGGATGCAGGAATCTCTGTGTTCATGGGCAACAAATATCCCGACCGGCCGCTATTGGCCACCGTGCTTGGGGCGGACCAGATCTGGTCTGAGTTGTTGGTTCGCACCGGCTGGGGGGGCAGGGATGCGTGTGGGTGTGTGTACGTCCGTGGCTGGGATGCCTGCGTCTCGGGGCTTCGGTAGTTGTAAAGGTGGGAGCTAAATGGACCATCTCTCTCCATCTGTGGCCAGGAACCAGCCATGACCGGCTGGCCATGCCCCGTATGATGACCCTCAGGAAAGCGCTCCTTGATCGGGAGGGCGTCGTAGCAATTCTTGGCTGAAGGACGGAGGTCTCGATTCTGGTAGCCATGCTGCAACAGAGCTGTTTATGAGCAAGGGCAATGGTTAGCGTGCCTTTACAAGGACATTCGGGTGGTCTCACCCCATGCTTTTTCAAAGTTATGATGGCCTTTGAGTCGGACCCATCCCGATGTACTCGCGGTGAAGATCTCGACGCGGTCGACTTCGCAGACCTGGGAGATGTGGCGTCTCATCTCCTGCCAGGTTACATGTAGTGGAATCTGTATCTCGCCAAGCATGTCAGAAACATGAGCACAAAGAATTGCCGACCAAACAGAGCCAGGGCGGACACAAACATTGCAAAAGGTGATGTAGTAGACACCAGTTACCACACCTGGATCGACCATCTTCATGCGAGTCTCTGGCAGCTGCCCAGTTGTTGCCGGGTTGCTACTCATGAAATGAGGGACAGGTCCCATGGGACGGAATGGGAGGGACATCTGGAGCTGTATCTTCAAATCTGGAAGGATTGTTGGTTGCACCAGAGGGGTGTCCAAGGCCTGTTTGGTAGGTGACCAGGAGAGGGCGGAAAAAAGAGCTGCGGAAAGCAGAGCGCAGTCACTACAAAAAAGATGTGAACACCGATCTGAGATGACATGGACGAGAAGTAATCTCAAGTTCAGACAAGATCTCGCTGGGGGGTCCTTTTTATGCTCGAACTGGATCCTTGCAGATCTGATGAAGACAAGGGGAGCCAGGAAGAACAGAGCTGGACCTACGAACCAGATCCCCCCTCCACCCTCCTTCTTTCTCAAAGAATTGAGTAAATTTCCCAGCCCAAAAGGGTATATCAAATCCCTAGTTGCGTTCGATTTCCACGGCTAGCCTCAGTCCAGATGCAATATCGCGGTGGAACTCCCTCCCAGATGCAAGGAGCCTACATCCGCCACACGCAGCATGTAGCTTGCTCAAAGGAGGCGAGGTAGCTCACCATGCCCCCCCCCCCCGTGAGAGTAGTAGGACATTCAATCGGGTATAAATAGCGAATCAGCGAGGTAGACGATTGTGACGTGGATATATTTCTATGCAACGAGGCCTGTCATGGGGGAGGGAAGAACCTGCGGTTGACGAGGAGAGAAAGGTACTGCCAGCCGAGAAACTCAACCTTGAAGAGTTGGAAGCCGCACGTATTCATGTCTGCCGGTACCTCCAGGGGCAAGTATTGGAGATGAGCGGAGGTGTAGAGCAACCAACCAGGCTAGCTCTCGAGACAGCGTCTCCTAAGCCCTGTCGACACGATAAAAGTAACATGACAGGTCACAATCCGGGATTATAAGTCCCAATGAACCTTGTTGCTTTATACTTTGTTCCTCCGATTCAACCTTGCGATGTTCGAGCTGAAGATCGAGACCAGGATTATGCTGTTCGAGGGTCCCAAACCCCGGTCTTGCCCCATGTAAAAACCTATCCAGGCTTGAGCTTAGAGATAGTCCTCGGGGATACAATGTTTGGATGTACCCTCCTGTCTCCAAGTCCTCTCTAGGGTCCGCTCAACATCGAGGGTGTCCTGCACAGATGTGTCCAGCTGCAGCCAAACCAAACGAGGTACCCTCCTCTTTCGACCCTGTTTTTTTTGGCTCGCGGTCAAAATGCAGTTCTTGCTTAGGATGCCACACCGAGACGATGATGCTCTGACGCGGGAGAGAAGAGGAAACTAACCAGCCACCGCACACGCCCCCGCATCCTTGTTCTGCCCAACTCCTTCTACACCTCGACTCTCTGCACCAACCAATTCTACATAGTTTTCCGGAAAAAAGACGAGAGGAAGGGTGAGACACTACAACTTGTATCCACAGACAAAATAGCAAACAGGGGGAGGGGCCCCATGGTAGCTCAACGGCCAGGGCACGCTCAGGCTCGCCAAATAACCCATGTAACAAATGGGATAATCAAAAAGAACAAAAGAAACTTGAAAGTGTTCAGCTATGCTTGAACGAGAAGGTATCCTCCAACATTGAACCCTCGTCTTCTAAAGCGATGCTGTCTCTTATCGAATCGATCTGGCCACGAATTGATGACAGAGGCTGTCGCGCTGAGCTATCCACCCGAAAGAAACTCGTATCTTCCTCCCAACTAGCCGCCTCGTTGCCCGTCTCGGATAGTGACAGAACACATAAATGCTGCCTATCTGTGAGCAGCAGTTTTGGATCATCATCCTTGGAATCTATCCAAGCTGCCTGCAATTTTCCAGCCACCTTACCGTCGACAAGCTGCTCTTGAAATTTGACGAACCCAGGCCCATTAGACAGCGGATCCCAGTGGAAATGGAGGTTCACTTGTTCGACGCTACAAGTAATCAGAAGCAACTCGTGAATTGATGGGTGCCAAGCTACGTCAGCGGGAGAGTGGAACATGAGAACTGCTCTTAGTTCTCCGGCGAGTAGGTCCCAAACCCATACTGTTCCCGGGTGCTCATCCAGTTTAGTCGCTAATAGAGCACCAGAAGAATCAAATGAAGCCACTGAGCAGCCGACCTTCAGTTCTGTGGTAGATTTAGTATCCTCCGAGGCCGCCGGAGGGGCGACATCCTGCGATGCCCGAACGAAACAAGAGTCGAACGAGGAGCTACCAGCAGAATTCTGACGTTGCTCTTGCCAAATCTAAACACAGCAATCAGAATAGGTCCGAAACCATCACACTACACCAAAATAGGCGACAACAAGTTGCAAAGGGACAAGGTTAGGGGATTCCCTAGTGGCACTCACCTGGAGGGTGTCACTCGGCACGATGGTAACGGGATGGACCAAGGTCAACTCTTCCCTCCAAACACTGGTATTCAAAACAGTGACCTTTCGGGTGTGATCACAAAAGGCACACAAACGCGAGTCTGGACTAAAACGACAAAGCTTGATCCCCACGTTCAGCCGTGTCGCTTCATCGTCCACTTTGTCAGCCCCTCCTAAGTTTCGGAAGAGCTGCCCGTCTGGAGTATAGAGTAAAATCCTCCGACCTTGTGCTGGCGAATCCCACAATAGCAGCCATGATCCGTCTGGTGACCACGCAACGGCCTGTGCATCCAAGGTCGCAGGGTACCACGATCTCTCCAGCTGGCGGGTGTCGGGATGGTGAATGCTGACAACGTCTTTGCCAGCAGATCGAGTCAAAAGAGCCAAGTGGCCAGATCCCGTCCGTATAGAGAACCCGCGTTTGGCAGAGCCGGGGAGGTGAAACTTGGGGCTAGGTATCTCGACGGCTTTAGATGTCGAGAGATTGAATAGAAGCAGCTTCAGACCAAACGGGGCGAAAAGGATGAGTTCCGAGTCATTTGGACCAAACTGGATATATGAGGGTTTCCCTTGGCCAGCCAGTGGGTTTGCGATGCTGGCATGACATGCAGAATCGGTCACAGAAAGGACTGTAATGTGATCAGCCGACGCCGCCAGGATCCTGGTCGAAGAGGGACTCCATATAAAATGGACAATAGGACTCGACAGCTCAGGTGGTAGCTTCGAGAGATTTAGCGATCGCAACGTCTTCACGGACCGGATCCGGATCGAAGACCCCTCCAGTGTTGCAATCAACTGTCCATTCGGACTGGCACTACAGTGTGTTGAGGCTGGTCGTTTCATATTAGCCGTACATTCTACTTTGGTTTGGAAACCCAGTGGCGCGATAGGAAATATCGACCCTACATTTTATCAATCGCGAGTAGTGCATCGTAACCTCAATCTTTTATTGTGGTGTTTTTGGTGAGAATCTCCCGTTGGGGGTGCACTTGCTGAGACGAGATCGAAGTTGCGATGTTGTTGATGTTTTCAACCCGCAACCACAATAGTCGGACGTAGAAGGAAGGGGAGGGGGGGAGAAGGCACTCCTTTTGAAAAAGTGTTTTTGACGTGTGATTCATGCAATTTTATGAAAAAATCAATCTCAGTCCAGTTCCAAGGTGTCGTCAATCGAGTCGTGATAATTATCGGGCAGGCGCGACACAGGTGGAAAGTAAGGTAAGTACCTTAGTACCTTATGCACACGGTGATGACTAAGGCTCTGGCATTCACCTCGCCCACGCACCTTCTCTTCCCAACTCACTCACTCAGAGGTGCAATGCGACAGCCTTTTTCGCTGATTGAATTTTGTTTCAAACTGATGCAATTGTTTATTTTTATTTGATGTTTGGGGGCAAAAAATGTATTCAGATTGTATCCGATTCATTTGGGGCTATGCAATCTTTATCATCTGGTTTAGTACAGGTAGCTAACCTAGGGTTGATACTAGGACCGACAAGAACTCCCAATTGTAATCGTTTTGCTGCCATGATTTTTTTCCCCAAGGTCGAACAAATTCTTGTGGCTTTCGGTTGCAAAGGGCGAGTTGTGCTCCGCCTCCGTAACCTTGCGCCTAGCTTGAGCCATCTCCTCCAGTGTGTAGATATGATGGATACCAGCCAGTTTGGTGTTGCCTGCCGCAGCCACCCAAATGCCGTATTGACCGTATGTTTAGTCAGCAGTTTCTCTCGGAGTGGTCAGTGTGTAGGCTTGTCACGCCCGAGACCCGAGTTCAATCATCGGCGAGATAGTTGGAAGCATGTTCATTCACTTTTTGCACTCGATGGAGTACCGACTTGACATTTGTTTGGCACGCTTTCAATTTTTATCCTGTCTGTTTGCTCTTACTTCTCCTCTTTGGTCTTTTTTGTTATTCTTATGGTGGGGGGAGTTTCTGAATTCATAGTACATGCGTGCGTTGGCCTGATAGTGCATTAGAACCTCAGCTGGTAGTGCAACATTTTGGGTATTGTCAGGTTGGGCTGATTTCCCGAAACAGACTATTCAGTGACGCTCATTGTGACTAAAAACCAAAAAAAATGACAGATCGAAAATGGAGGCCTCAACTACTTGGCCAAGCCATCCAACGACTGGATATCACCTGGGCTCAGTCTCATTGGTAGCGCTATAGGGTGGCAACCATGTTCCTTCTTAGTTAGTACCGACGTAAGAGTACCATCATCTTTTAGCCCCTCCATCTCTAACTTCAGCCATCCTATCTTACCCTTCGCCTTAGGATCCCGCTCTCCCTGCTGCGGCACTCTCAACGGCGACGCGAACACCCCTTCTAATCAACAGCATAACTCTAAAAAGGATGTTGGGTCGGTAAGGGCCGGTTTCTTTGCGTACCTAGTCGGAGTGTTCATCACATCACCTAGTGCCTTTCATCCATACTCTGTGACACATCTACATGTGGAAATCAGATTGCACGAGGGCATGACAGGCTTCCAACTGTCGGAATAAGCGACGCGCCAAAAAACGAATACAGCCATGTATTCAATCAGAGCTGGCCTCCCTTGGGCACGCCGGGCCAGACCATCACTGTGCACCGCTCTGCGCATCGCTTCCCAGAGCCAGAGCCGAAAGGTTTCAGCCGGGCTTGGATCACAAACGGAAAGGAACACCGGGGCGGAAATACAGCCCCCTCTAGACTCTCGGAGGGAGACAATCAAGCAAGCAAGGCCCTTTTCCGACTTCCTGACCGACACCTTCTCCCGCCAACATGATTATCTGCGGATCTCAATCACGGAAAGATGCAACCTGCGCTGCGTCTACTGCATGCCCGAGGAGGGTGTCCCCCTATCACCCAACCGGGAGCTTCTCACCACGCCAGAAATAGTCATGCTCTCCTCTGTCTTTGTCTCCCAGGGAGTGAATAAGATTCGGCTCACTGGCGGAGAGCCGACGGTGCGTCGTGATATTCTCCCTCTGATGCATCAGCTCGGAGATCTTCGGAGCCGGGGCCTCCGGGAGCTATGCATCACGACAAACGGCATCTCCCTGCACCGGAAGCTGGATAGTATGGTCGACGCTGGGCTGACCGGAGTCAACCTCAGCCTGGACACCCTGGACCCCTTCCAATTTCAAATCATGACAAGACGGAAGGGGTTCGATGCAGTTCAGAAGAGCATCGATCGCATCCTGGAGCTGAACAAGGCCGGAGCTGGAATAAAACTCAAGATCAACTGTGTCGTCATGCGGGGCGTGAACGACCGAGAGATTGTCCCCTTTGTGGAGTTGACTCGAGAGAAGGACCTCGAGGTCCGCTTCATCGAGTACATGCCGTTCGACGGCAACAAGTGGAACAAGACGAAGATGTTCAGTTACAAGGAGATGCTGGGGCTGATCGGGGAGAAGCACCCCAGCCTGTCCAAAGTTCAGGACCACCGGAACGACACGAGCAAAACATGGCACGTCCCGGGTTTCGCAGGGAGGATAGGATTCATCACGAGCATGACGCACAACTTCTGCGGGACCTGCAATCGTCTACGCATCACCAGCGACGGGAACCTCAAAGTGTGCCTCTTCGGCAATGCCGAGGTATCACTCCGAGATATTCTACGCAGCTCAAACGGTGGTGAGCCCATTGACGAGCAAGCCTTCGAGGCCATGAAGCAAATCGAGATGGACCGGAAGCAAGGCATTATGCCCCCAAACCAAGCATTGGGTATAGATACTCACGAGGCCGAGTTGCTTGAGGTTATCGGAGCCGCTGTTAAGAGAAAGAAGGCCAAGCACGCCGGTATGGGAGAGCTCGAACACATGAAGAACAGGCCAATGATTCTCATAGGTGGGTAAGCAAGCAACAACCCGCTATCATTTTACTTTCATTTCTCGATTTATATATGATGACGGAATGATATGATACCATGATATTGGGGGATTTGGGCTTCTTGCAAGATATGGCGCACAGGGTTAGCATATTCTCATGGTGTTACATCTCATTCACTCTTTTATAACTCTGCCCGCATTCTTAATCCTAATGTAGGATATCAGCTAAATAGCCAAATTGTAGATGACCTTTCTGCATCCTTTACCAGCCGCCGGAACGTACAATATCCGTTTAAGAACTCGTTTGCCGCTCCCAGAGGTTGGCCATCACATCTCTTCCAGACCGACCGACAATCCCAACACTCGCGGCTGTTCTCGACATCGAGGCATCATAATCAAAAGAGTTCTGCACCTTCCAAAGAGACGGCGGCGACGGGAAGCCCAAGCAATCAGCGCCTCACTCATGTATCTGAGACTGGCGACGCGCACATGGTCTCCATCAGCGACAAGGACGTGACTTCACGCGTCGCAACAGCCGCCTGCACAATCCGCTTCTCTACACCCGACGCGGTCAGGCTCATCCGGGAGAACCAGATGAAGAAGGGCGACGTGCTCGGCGTTGCCCGCGTGGCCGGGATAATGGCCTCCAAGCGGACGCCGGATCTCATCCCGCTGTGCCATCCGATCCCGCTCTCCCACGTCAAGATCGACCTCGACGCGAATTCCTCGGATCAGCAAATCGAGGTTAGAGCGACCGTGAAGTGCGACGGCAAGACCGGCGTTGAGATGGAGGCACTGACGGCGGCATCCACGGCGGCCCTGACAGTGTACGACATGTGCAAAGCGGTGGATAAGGGGATGATCATCGACGGACTGAGAGTGGTTCTCAAGGACGGTGGCAAGAGTGGGCGGTGGGAAATGGATTGACCGGAGCTACAGCCCAAAGCAAGCCAGCATGTCACTTGGTGTACGCATTTTGATAGTACATACGTAATATCTACTTACGGCGAACGGAAGACACGATGGAGAATACAACGTTCATGTTGCCAAGCTGCCAAGCTCATGGCTGCCTGCTGGCAGCATAGCATTGCCACTCAAAAGCTCACAAAGCGAAATAGGTCCGATGAGGAACTGATCCAGAACATCCCAGGAAACGATCATGGGTGGACGATCGGCTAACTCAAGCTGCCTCTCCTCTCGTCGTTGATTGGCTTCGGGTTTCGCGAAGAGAGACCCTCTGGAGGGGAACAGGTACGTATGCACAACATTGCCGACTTGCTCAACTCGGCAATCTGATTGAGTAATTGATTGATACGTAATAGGAGGGGTCCAGTGGCCAGAGCAAGGTCGGCCAATCACAGAAACGACCATTGTCATTGCAGGCTGTTGGGCGGGAGAAATGAGTGGAAAGTGTGGCGATGGTGGCACGCGACAGTGGGCTAGACGGCCGATAAGAGATCAGGGTGCACTTATCGCATCGGGGTCTAGCTGGTATGGAAAGGAAATGGAATCTTCGGTCAGGGTGCACTGACCAAGTTCCTCAATCCCCGTTTTTGGGAATGTGAACCCGAGCCCATCGATTGGGCGGACGGGAGCAGGCTAGCCCAGCCATTACGTTTTGTTTCCCAGACCGGCCGGTCCACCGGTTACTGTGATGATGGACAGGCCTGTCGGTCAGCCGGTTGGTTGGCTGGCCGCTGTCAAACACTGTCAGTGTCCACCTAAACCGTGTGCCAGCCTTCCCGTTGTGGCTTGAGTCGGAGGAGGGGACCGGCCGCCAGTTTGTGCTAGGCCGTGGAGCTTTCGGAGCTGTTGGCAGCCCCATCATCATGGTGGTTTGCTGTACCATTTCATAGGTACCTAGGCAAGTAGTCGAGGTAATTAGATGCATTATGCGGCACCTACTGGTACGTTAGCTGAATGACAACTATGCGCACGCAGGCAGCGCTTAGATTGCCATCTGGGCCAGCTGCACGACGGGCTGCTTAGCTGTGTTCTCTCGGCAGTGGTAGCAACGCCAAGGGGGAGACAACAACCTCACCAAACATCAACACAACGCTCCGCGCCTAATACAGGTTGGGGCAAAAAAGAGCGCATAACCCTCGCCCGGAAATCTATTGACGATCCTTCATTGCCAAGTGGAGAGCAGAGGGCCGCCGAGGCGCCTAGGCGGTCGTTATGCCGACTGGGTGCTAATTTTGAGTTGTTTAGCGAGCCAGAGCCCCAGAGCCCCAATGCCTAGTGGCTGTGGTGGCCTAGGGGTCGCCGACAGCTAGCGGGTTGGAGCTGGTTCCAGCCTGCGCTCTAAGGGTTCACGTTGCTTTTTCTCCCCTCTTCTGCGCTCATTTCAACTCCACAATCTAAGCGCAAATAGTCCATCTGAGGAAATATCTGAGACGATGAAAAGATCTGGTTGCACTCCACATGGGGAACCGTTCATCTCTCGTACGTGTTGGTTTTTCTTCTTCTGCGTTATCCATGTCTCGGTAGCGAGATAGGCTATGCACTGCCCGGGCCGGCCAGTCCCATTCTTGGGGATTCCGGATCTTGCATTCTCTGAGGTGTGAGTGAAAGGACCTTTTCCTCCCTCGTCGCTCTCCGATCATCGCACATCCCGTGCGTGCATACAGGCGATTATATCCAGAGCTTATATCCATCCATCCACAAGGTAGGGTGCCTCATGTACATGGAGGTGTATCACCCGCGCACACATCTGTCCGCATACGATCACGATTACTGTCCGTACTGAACAGGCAATTGCTGTATGTATGCAGGCGCCGATGCAGGGAGGGGTTGGCGTCTGGGATACCAGGGCGGAGAAAAAGGGTGACTGATGCGAATGCAACGACAGCGCAGACGCACACGGACTCTGAGTCCGGAACTGAGCAGCAGGCGACTCGTAATAAGTTTGGCGACAGAGATCTGACTTCCTCTAAACAGGGGCCCCTACTCCATTGCGATTGTTTAACCCTTGTCGAGGTTGGGCCCCAGGCCAATGAGCCGGCGTTGATTGAATCAAACAATGGAACTGGAAGAGCCACAATTCCGCCGTTCAGCAAACTCGCGCAGACAGATGCAGCGAGGATTTGCGCAGACTCTCCCTCCTCCTCCCTCTGTTCCAGCGGCTCTGCTGCAGCATGGAAGGAGACGAGCATCGTATTTGCCTCTTCATGTTTGCCTGCAGGCCAGATGTTGACTTTGGCTAGTGATGGGGTCTGCTAGACTAAGACTGGCTTCCTGCACGTCTCTAGCATCTGATGGTACATCTAAGTGCCTGTCACTTACCGCACACCACAGTTTGGGCACCGGCACCGTGCTTATGCACTAACAGCACTGTAAATCTCTTATCGCGCGCTCTCATTGGTTCTAGTACTTGGTGTCTGCGCTTCAGCTACCTACCTGGTAATAGTGGCAAGTGATATACCATAGCATTATGTCTGTTTTGGCTTGGCTTGTTTTCTTTCCAGGTAGGTAATCACAGAGCAGTGTTCTCTTCCCCTCCGCCCCCGGCATCAAAGACCTAGTCCCTCACCTTCCCCTCCCAAAAAGCCAAATAAAGCAATTTGGAGGAGCGCGTCGCGATGGGACCAGAGGTCGGAGGAAGGATCTCATCTCACTCATAGGCTCTGAGACAGCTCCGAGAGCAGTGCGACATAGGTTCCGGACGGAAACCAAGATGGGCGGTCTTAGATTCTAAAGAGGGCACCTCGTTCTCATTGTGAAGATATCGGCCCCACTTGCACGAATCAGACAGACCCTTTTCCAGCTACTCAGTTCGGCTGCGGCGTTAATCAGAGGCGAGGGTGAATAGAAAGACAGGCAATGAGATGCATCCCTTACCGCCTTTGCCACCAGCGATGCCCATCCTGCCAACCGCCAATTGCCGTCTCACGATTGTCAGCCCTTCTGGGTCCTCCACTATCCCCCAACTTTCAGTGCGCTAAGCCGCCCGTGCATACAACACAAGCTAATAACGGCGCATCTCCACCCACCACCACACTGCAACACCGCCAAAAGGACTGCCCCCGGGAGCGTCGCCGATAACTGTGCGCGCCCACCCAGAACCCCCCCTCCTCCGGCTGTCTACCTGGTGGTACTTATTCGTATCCCCGTCCTCCCATACATCAAGCACCTACGCTCGATACCACCCTCCCCTACCTGACCGGCTGCTATCACATACCTGCAAAGCCAACATAACTCTCGCGCACGCCGCACACGCACACACACACAATCCGACAAACAGCCTGGGTTTTCTCAGATCTGATTTCCCTCGCTGCATCCGCTTGACACCTCTTCTTTCCCCCAGATATCGCCTTCCCGCTGTATCCTCGAGCGCACGGATCGGACAAGTCAGCAGCCCTCGATCTCCCATTGCCTATCGCAAACTGTCTCATTAGGCAGATCCTAAATTCGGCACAAATACCAAGGGTCCCCTTGCACGACGAGATCCGGCGCATACGCTTCACTTGCCCTTTACCTACACACCTGCTCGCTCTCCACAGTCACACGAGCGACTTCCCGCACACTTCGTCTATTTCCCGGGCAGCGTCACCACCTCGCGTCTCAACTTCTTTGTTGACGTCGACGTCTTTTTTCCCCAGCCCAACCTTCGAGACAATTCAGCAGTGTCATGGCAGCCGAGCTTATCATGCCGACGCTACCAGGCGATCAGCATCCTCACCACCATCACCACTTCGCTACCCAGCGACCTCCACACTCCCGGTCTCTCTCCTTCCAGGTCCCCCAGCCACACTCCAACCAGCTCTCTCCTCTTAGCACATCCGATCTCGACAAGCACCATGCCTCTACGCCGTCATCGCCTAAAGCACAGCATGCGCGCCCAGCCCGGCCGATGTATATGCCCGCCGTCCTGCGACCGAACAGCGACTTTATCTGCCAGAAGATCACTGGTGTGAGCCCGACCAACTCAGACACAAGCAGCGTTCAAACCGCGGGCCGTCGGCGGCTGTCCGGTGCCGGTTTCATGATGATGCCCGGCTTTTCAGCCCTTGGTCAGCGCCTCACGCGGAGAACTACCGGCGACAGCACCAAGAGTTTCGAGAGCGGTTGGGATCTGGATCTTTTCCCTCACGTCACTGATCTTCCCACTCGGAAACACTGGAAGGTAAGCAACCTTGCTCTTGTCAACCCACCTTTGGGTGTATCATAATTATGATTCTAATATGTAATCAAATCCAGCCCGACCCAGAATCTTCCGTTTGCGACGACCCTACCTGCAAGCGAACCTTTAATTATTTCACGAGACGTCACCACTGCCGCAGATGTGGCAATATCTTCTGCGATCCTCACTCCAACTTTGAAGTTCCTCTGGATCAGGACGCCAACTTCAACCCACGGGCTCCCCCTTCGCGCACCTGCAACCACTGCTTCGAGCAGTATAGAGATTGGCACAGCCGCAACAACAGCCAGAGCTCCAGCTCTGCATCATCAGACGACCAGAACGCTGCACCGCCCACTCCAATCGCTGCTATCCCAGGCGCTGCTGCCGCTGCCCTTGCACTTCCCAAGGGCCCTGAAGTGGCAGCTAGCGTCCCCCGCGACTGGAACTGGAGCACCTTTTAATCGAATCGTGCGGACGCGGTGATGAAGGCTACAGCGTAGCCCTTTTCTCGACATCCGTTTACACTTACGAAGTGACGAATATACGAACAGCAACATAGAGTTGATTAACTCTGGGTGGAAGGGCAGCGCCCTTGTTCCTAGATTTTCACGCTACAACGCCTCTGGACGAAATACGTTATCTCAACCGTGCCGCGGGCTCGGATCGCTTCTTACGTTCTCAGACTTTCTTCCTCCGCCTCTTTCACGCTACTTCCTTTCGTGCGGAACTACGTCTCTCACTCAATAGAAGGGTGTTTTTCTCTTAATATTTTTCTTAATTCCTACTGCATCATAGCATTTGCATTTCAGATACGGCTTTGCTTTTTCGACTTGGTTTGGTTTTCGGTTTTCTGGGCAACGGATTGGAACAGACATGGACTGGCATTCTGTTAGCATATAGAAGGAATGCGTCGTTGGTCGTGCGACCCTTTGGATGGAAATACCCATGGCTTTGCTTTGTTTTGCATGTTTTTATTATTATCTGCGATTGCTCAACAAATCGCAAAGGGTGGATAGATGATTGGCTCATCATAGACGGTTGTTATTGATTTTGAAAAGAGACATGTTTTCCTCGGATTTTCATGACACATGAATTTCGCCCGCTGATAAGAAGTGACACCTTGATTCTCCTTTTTTCGAAGATACGGTGAGACAACATTACGGAGGTGGGTTTCACGCAGACAAGACAAGCTTGATTTGTGCCGAGTGGGTGTCGATGTATCACTTCGTCATACCGTGGTCTGAGATGGTTGAGAATGCAATGTTTGATTCCTATGTATGTATGGTTTGGGGGCTCGACAAAAAATATGAACCCCGTCTGCTTTTATAAACCGCTAGCTCCTGAATTGTAAACGCCTGGTTTTTGAAAATCAAATGCAAAGATAAGGATGCAATGTTGCTGAGCAAGTCCATCCATCGTATACTCGTTTCTACACTACAGCTGCCCATCTCCTCCAACCGTGATTGTGGCAGGAAGAACAACAGCCCCGGTATCACACCCGTGGTATATGCCAAATTGATCACCTAATTGTGACTTACGCCCTGCGGCGGCCCTTGCCGTTGGATCGCTGGGGCGAGTCCTCGGCGATAGCGCTGCCGTTGAGCATGTTCTCGCCGCCGTAGACCTCCTTCTCGATGCTCTTGGCGGCATCCCAGCCGGCCTTCTCGGCCATGACGACGTTAGAGCTCAGGCGGCGAGAGGACTTGCCGTTGGACTTGTGGGCGGCGTTGCTGCGCTTGACGTAGCTGGCGATGAAGAAGCTGACGAACAGGTAGGTCAGGGGCGCGAGGTAGAGGACGTTGAGCCAGATGGCGAAGGACTCCCCGGTGGTGGCGACACAGCCCTGGGTGATGTAGAAGGTCTCGGTGGTTGTGGAGGCGCCGAGGGAGCCGTGGGGGATCTGGGTCCCGTCGCCCTCGCCGCCGAAGACGAGCTTCTTGAGCGAGTCGAAGGTGCCGGCGGCGAGCGACTCGGCTGCAGGGGCGGATCCGGCGGTAGGTGCAGCTGTCTCACGGGTGACGGTGACGGGTGCGACGTAGTACACAAACGAGTGCATCATGGCGTATGAGCCGCCGAGGACGAACTGTGTGATCTGCATGCTGGTGAGGGTGCGCTTCATGATAGTTGGGATTCTGATGTTGAAGGCTGTGAGGGTGTAGTAAGTGTACTAGAAGTATAAGGGTTAGCATATGTTGGTCTGTTATTCGTTCTGTAATTGGGAAAATCGCATCAAGGGCGATGCTTACCATCAAGGCGTGAATGAAGGAGTTCACGAGAACAAAGATCCAGATCGGAGCGGACATGAAGCGCATACCAGCCCACATGCACAACATGGCGCCGGCATGGTGGTAGGTCTGGAGCACGGAGCTCTGCTTGCCCTTGGCGAGGATGATGAAGGTATCGAGAACCTCGTAGAACTTGCTCAGGTAAAAGATCCATCCATAGTAGGCGAGGCCCTCGTTCCACATGCGGCCAGCTTGGCTCTTGTCGGGGAAGCCATCAACCATGGCAGCGCCCTGGGTGGCACTGACGAAAGTCGAGGAAGCCTCATCATAGAAAACCGAATTTCCAGGGCCAGGGGCACCATGGAGGCGACAGAAGCTGTCCGCAGTGCCTGCCCAGCCCATGGGGCCCATTGGGCTGAGGATGCTTCGTCGCATTCCACCCAGCATTCCCCAGAAGGTCCATGCTGAGTAGACGGCGAGGAAGATGTTGTGGAGAATGACAAAGACGCCAAAGGGCGTGGTCTTGCTGATGCTCCAGGGCTTCTTGTTACGAGACTTGTTGAACCTGTTGAGCAGCTTGATTGTGACTGCATATGTAAGAGCGATGGATAAGGGGACCTTGGGGTCGAGAGCAGAGACGAAAAGATTATCGGGGATGTTGAAAGGATGCATAACGGAGTTGGGCTCATGAGTAGGCGGGATCGGAGTTGGGTTGTTGGTGGGCGGGAAGCCGAAAAGGCTCTGGTCCGGCAGGGCCAACAGCATCTCCAAAGGCTCAGACATGATGAAGAGTGCTGAAGAGTGTGGTACTGAAAGATGGTCAAATCCCAAGTTCTCAGACCTGCAATTGGAGCTCAGAGAGAGAAACGAAGTGAGGGAAGTCGCTGGGGACTACAGACCCGGAGTTCTCTGGCGCGGGCGGATATAAAAAGTTGGACCTGAGGAGCAGGGATAGAGTCAAAGGGTCAAAGGAGGTGAGGGGACCGAGATATGGATCAGAAAATAAGGACCAGGGGAGGAAAAACCTGCCATGGATCAACAAATGCACAAGGTACCTGCTCGGCCGGCTGCTAGTAGTTAGATTGCCGTGGATGAGGTATGGAGGAGGTGGAGGAGGGTCACAGCATCGGCCGGGGACTCAACAAGAGCTCAGGTCGCTGCATTATTGGCGCGCAATGCTGGGCGAACTCGCCATCAGTGTTTCTGCTGGAGCGACAAATGGCTGGCCGGGCGGTAAAACAGGTGGCAAGCAACTCGCTCAAGCCATTGGGACAGTATTCGAAACTCTACACCAACCTACTACTTACCCAGCACGCAGGCATATTATCTGTATCTGTACATACGATGTCTGCTGCCCGGCGTATCGCGGAAACTTCCATCAGAAGGCAGGCGGCAAGCATACGAGATCTCATCGCTATCCCGGTAAGATTGATTTCTGATCTAGGGAGGCAGGCAGCTCTGTTGAGCTGGGTTTTATCGAGAAGGAACCTCGGTCCGTCTAGCTGACCAGTAGGCATGTGTTCACTTTCCCAGATCAGCACAAGCCCAAGGTCTTGCCAGATGGACGGGAGCAGGGGTCTAGCAGGTCCCTGAATTTTCCTAGTTCAGGCCCCAAAGAACAACAGCGCGGATCCCGAGCCACCTGGACGCTACCTGGTGGTTGTTAGCAGGAATCACACTCTCTATACGCGAATCACTATCGTCCCGCCGGTAGCCGATGGCCGGGTGGAGAAGTCGGAGCCGGGCCCACCTCTAAATTTGTTGGGGACGCGCTAAGACGTAACGGGTCACACACCGACAACTCCTTCCTCCAATCAAGGAATTACGTACCTACCTCCTTCTCACTTCACTTCTTTACCTCGAGACTTAGGCCGAGGGACAATGACGGACTCCGCGTTTAAAGTGGCAATTCATTAGCCCTGTTGGCTCAGATCAACGCCTCTTAACTTGCCGCTTGGGTTATGGCGCTATAGCTTGGAACGCAGATCCAATCGCTCGGAATGGTGGCATTGACAGAGCGTGCTGATAGTGGGGGTAGCCTTTTCAACAATTTTGACTACATACTCACCTGTAACAGACGCTCCGTGGTTACATGGCTGTATGTATGACCTTTAATAGTGGGGATGTCGGAGTCTCGAGGCATCAGCCAAGCCGTATCCAACACGATTATACGCTTTGCTTAGGTAGTATATGGGGTAAGATGTTCTACGGTGAATCCCGGGATCGTGCCCCCATACAACTATTCCGCGGGGTAGACATCTCACGAGGTGCGGCTCCCTCTTTGAAGAAAGAGAAACACAATGAATGCTTCTTCTAGTAATGGCGGACCTCATGGGCGAATTTGCCATATACGTATGAACATCCCCCGACAATGAGTGGACCGAGAAATCCCGTCGAGATGTTGGCATCTCAAAGGATGGTGTAATAGATATGTCGGGACCCAAGTCTTGCAGATCAAGGCTCCTAGCCCTTGTTCAGTAGCTGACGACACCCGCTCTTGTGCTTCTCAGTGATTCGTGTGAATATCCTTGATTCCAGCCATTCCTCGCCAGGCTTATGTGGTATTCTGGGCCGTGCTGAATGTCTGAAGCTTGGCACGGGGCGGACATTAACCAAAACACCGCTCTCAGCCTTCCACAGAAGTTGCAAATTTGGAATCCTTGTGTGTGGTGCGTGTTATCCCACCCATTTGTTTGGGTAGAGTGGCGAGTGGGCGAAAAGCTCAACGAAAAAGCTAATGCATGTCTTTGTCCTGCCTCTTGTACCTACAGATCCCTACCTACCTACTATATCGAATTACGTAGATGTTTACCTGCCGTTTTCGTAAACTCGAGAGACTAAATAAAGATTGCCATTCAAGGCTGGCCAAAGTGAGTGTACAAACACCACTTGCCAAGACTCAAACAATTTTGATTCTTCGTAATTAATCCGTTGCACTATATGACTTTTCTGTTGCTGCGGCTTTAACGGCCTTCTTCCGCTCGATCTCTTGTTGTTTAAGTAGCTTCTTTTGACTATCTGATCTAATTCACTATGAGGGCGAGATGGCTGAAGAAAGAAACGTACCTGAACGGTTAGCGGTTCCTAGAGAATGTTGATTGAGAACCACACAACGTAAAATATAGGGTCTACCTACAGCATCGTCCTCTAAGAAGAACTGCAGGATTGGTATGCAACATTAATATGGGGATCACCGCCCAATTCACAATGCAACTCGCGACTCCTGTCCATCAAATAAAGCATGTCTACACAGTACCTAACTAACTGTATACTTGCTCTGCTTATTTCATTGGGTAAGATAGGTTGATACCTACTTGTTGATCTTGGTCTTGATAGACCTCGGCTGTGTCGTTGAGGAAGATGGCTGACGTCTTGGATCCTGGGCCTTGCAAATGCTTCAAGGAATCGCATGTGGAAGCGAGATGTCTTAATAGCGTGAAGACCGGGTGTACAATCTCGCGTGAGTCGGAAGCAAGAGTCTTGGCCAATGGCGCAGGGAATCATGCATGGATCCTTGCCGCCTCCTTCTCGTCTTCGCCCAGATGTGAGGGAATGAGATGACGAAAGCTGTGGCGCCTTTGACGCCGACAAAATGAGTCTTCCCGAGGAACCTCACTGTCACACGATATCAAACTACTCGGTACAATATGTCACGTTTCACGTGATCGCGAAGGGGAGGGATGAGGCTTCGTGCTTGTCACTCTTTCCCAGCCCTCAAGCAGGGCGTCATTGAACAAGAGTCGTGACAACATCGTTGGTGAACTTCTTGCGGTCAATAACCTTAGCCTTTCTATCGTAGACAATTTCACCAAAAACGGACCAAGGGTTGCTGTCCTGGCCGGAGCTCCTGACACCCTTAAGTTGGGCACCTTAGGTTTGGTAGAGTCAGCCTTAGTTGAGCAGAAATTATCAAAACATTCACAACCGAAAATAAAAGCTAGAAATGCCCGCCAATGACTCCCAGGAGGTCTAGACTAAGAGGACCTGCACCATTTGAGCAATCCGTGGTTGTTACTCAAAAAGGCGTGTTGAAGCATCAGAGTTGTGGAGGGGCAAAGCGTACGGTGTGATTCTTCAAAAGAAGCGCAGAAACAGAAAAATGACATTCGTTCCCTCATGAAGGGCTCCCATGTATGGCTCAAATTATTAGAATTTCTCCAAGCCATTTGAAATTAGAAAAAAAAATCAACTTATATCTAACGTTTCAATTGAATGATCAGAGAAGAAGAAGAAGCAAAGAAAAAAGCTCTGTTGACGTCTTCTACACGGTAAGATTTAAAGTACTGTTTGGCGTACTAGTTCCAAAGTTCCACCGGAGAGGTGGGATCAAGAGCAATTATGACTCCCCTCCATCTTTTTCTTTTGCGTCTTGGCGGGGTTGTGCTGATAAAAAATTTGGGACAGATAACGGCCGATGCTCAGCCCATTTGTAAGCCTTTCTGAACAGACAAACAAGCAAGCAAATCTGCAGCGTTTTCCCTCACTCTTCACACCAGCCTCCTTTACGATTGAAACTCGAACTCGCTGCCTGTTGACGACACTGTCGTCGCGCCCCTCGTGACTATGTCGCGAATCAACCAGCCTTCCAACCAGATCAAACTCACCAATGTTTCCCTGGTACGCCTGAAAAAGGGCAAGAAGCGTTTCGAGATCGCATGCTACAAGAACAAAGTCCTCGAGTGGCGATCCGGCATCGAAACGAACCTCGACAATGTGCTCCAGATCCCCAACGTCTTCCTGAACGTCTCGAAGGGGCAGACGGCCCCCAAAGAAGACCTCGAGAAAGCCTTCGGCAAGGGCAAGCCAGTCAATGATATCATCCTCGAAATTCTGAAAAAGGGCGAACAGCAAGTGGGAGATAAAGAGCGGGCGGCCCAACTGGAACGCGTCCACAATGAGGTCATAGCCATCGTCTCAAGCAAGCTCGTCGACCCGCGGACGAAACGAGTCTACACGTCGGGCATGATCGAGAAGGCACTCGACATGCTGAGCTCGCAAGCCCACAACACTGACAAGGCTGCCGCTGGTAGTGGCGCCGGCACACCGGCGACGGGAGAAGAAGGGGAGGCAAAGCCCAAGGCAAACTGGACTGGTGTTTCTACGACAAAGAGCGCGAAGAGTCAGGCCTTGGACGCGATGAGGGCTCTGATAGCACACCAGCCCATCCCCGTCGCTCGCGCACGAATGAAGCTACGCATCACATGCTCCACTAGCGTTCTGAAGCAGGCTGTCAAGTCGAGCGGCGGCGACAAGGGAGCAGCATCTAAGGATGAGGATGGGGAGAAGAAGGCGCCTGGAACGGTCAAGGATAAAATCTTAGGGTATATTGAGCAGGTGGAAAGTCAGGACGTCATGGGTTCGGAGTGGGAGGTCATTGGATTCGCTGAGCCCGGCGCCTTCAAGGCACTCTCTGATTTCATTGCCAACGAAACCAAAGGCCAAGGCAGAGCCGAGGTCTTGGACATGGCTGTAACGCACGAAGATTAACAGACGCATAGGTAATGATTTATGATACCCAGCCAGTATTTGAACAATCCCATTCATGGACACCACAAACCAGGCATTGCCTATCGTTTCCACGTACACCAATCATCGGGAGAGTATGAATAACTTTAAAAAGGACACGTTTTTTTCTTCTTTGAATGCTTTTGGTTCAATATCTCTGAACTAAAAGAAGACCCTTGCCATGTAGCAAACCGTTCAAAATGCTCAGAAAGGTGCAGAATCCAGCCATCACGCCTGTGTCCACCCTATACCATAAACAATCATAACCTTTAACCACCCTTCTTCTTGGAAACACCGACGGTTCGGCCACGGCGACCAGTGGTCTTGGTGTGCTGACCACGGACACGGAGGCCCCAGTAGTGACGAAGACCACGGTGGGCACGGATCTTCTTGAGACGCTCAAGATCGTCACGGAGCTTGGAGTCGACACCGTTGGCCAGAACCTGGTAGTCCTTGCCGTCGACAATGTCGCGCTGCCTGTTCAGGAACCAGGAAGGAATCTTGTACTGGGTGGGGTTCTGGATGATGGTGACAATTCGCTCGAGCTCTTCGGAGGTGAGCTCACCGGCACTATTGGCATCATGTTAGTACTCTGCAACATTGCCCGTCTACATAATTCGATGCTTCATACCGCTTGTTCAGATCGACATCGGCCTTCTTGCAGACCAAGTTGGAGTAACGACGACCGACACCCTTGATCTTGGTCAGGGCGTACATGACCTTCTGCTTGCCATCGACGTTGGTGTTCAGAAGACGCAAGATCTAGAGAGAAAGATTCCTGTTAGCCAAATTTGTTCCATGGCTCGAAACCTGCGCGTCCAGAGTCGGGGGACGGCGGCGACGTGCTGCGGCGAGCACGCACACCATTGCTTGCGCAGATTGGTGAGGTGATGACTTACGAACTGGAAGTTCGTCTTCTCTCCTGATACGAGCGACATGATGGGCAACTGTGTTGATTGCCTTGTGCTCGGATAGATGTTCGATGCTTTCGAGATTAAGTGGAAGCAGTGAATTCAATGCCCTCGCTACATGGTGGAATTTTCCCTGTGGGGCCAGAGTAGGGCACGAGTTGTGCGCACACCAAACTTAGTCACGTGCATTTATTTTCCTGGTGTTCCGAAGTTAGCCCTCACTCCATCGTATTTTTTACCTGCACCTACTGCTTCTAACCTGGTTCGGCAACGGCTGTAGGAGAGCCCCTCATAATCCCACATCCACCAATCACGACGCAGGCAGCAGATTAGACCTAAAAATTGTCTTCTGAGTCGGGCGTTTTTACCTTTCCATCTTCACGACCAGCCGCGATTGAGTAGCTGTTTTCCCAGCGCGTCTGAGCCCATGGTGCGTTTGCCCTGGGCTGCATTTGCCCTGGGCTGCATTGATCGCAACTGCTGCTAAGCCAGTACAGATGATATAGATATGATCATCATCTCTTGGATACACGGCACAGCATAGGTAGGTTCTCTTCGTACCCTCATACATAAGGGCCAAGGGGCCCAAACAACCCATCGTCTTTTGCCAATGCTCGGTCAATCTACAACTATCGATTGATCTTGAGCCGGATGCCGGGCGCAAGCTCAGGTATTAGACGAGAGCAACACCGACAACGCTTTTTGAGTACGGAACCTTCAGTGATTTTCACCAAATGGGGGCTTTTCGTAATTTATCTGTTGTTACATCTTCCCAAACTCGCTGGCTGCTGCCGTGCTCATGCCATTTTCTCTCCCGGTATTTAAAACGGTCTGAGCACACATAAACTCGTGAGCCGAGTGTTTTATCCCTCAACTGCTTCTCATAACATGCCGTGATCGCCTGAGATAATTTGTGTCGTGCTACTTGGCTATCGCTGCTTCTCAAATACAAGTTTCCTCCCCTTCATTGACTTTAAACATCAGCACCCGTCTAAAACGTTTGGGGAAACCCCTGTTAAACCCCCTCCCCCCTTAAACAAAACAAAACGTCTTCAGCCCATCAAGTACTCTGCCGCTCGATTAGCATTCGCTCATCAGCATACTAGGCCGTTCCACATACCTTATTAGCACTGGGTCCTCATCTTGTACTTGTTCTTGCAGCAACTCATGAAATATTCTAGGTCTTGCGTTTGACAATCATCCCCGAAACCCCCAACGAGACTACCCCCAGAAATACGGCAGCAATCCATGCTCGCATCGTGGGCTACAACGTTGTTCTGTACGCACTTGCAGGCAGCGGCAGAAGAGACGCCGAAAAGTGCTGCGGCGATGGCAGCCATCATAGTAGTTTGGTACTTCATCTTTTGGTTGCGAGATATTAAATAGTGTTCAGTAGTGTTGACTGAGACTGCCAAGTAGAGGTAGAGAAGGAAGTTGGGCACTCTCTATTTATATTTTGGCTCTGTGCATACTAACATGTAGGTTGTTCGGGAGTTTTCACTTCCTGGCTTTGAGACACCCAGTTGAGTCAGACAGCCGGCTATTGAAGGTTGGCGGATAATATTGTTATTACATTCCTTCTTGTCTGATATATCCTCCCTGGTGTGCAACCTTTATAGTCTTCTCGGAGTGTGAATTAGGAAATTGCGCAGCTGTTTCCACCTCCCGGGTTGTAATGATATCAACATGTTACCCGAGCAGCCTGCAAGTCAAAGAAAATAATTCAACACGTGGTTTCGTAGCTGCGGTGGCAACTTGCAGAAGCAGAGAATCCAGGCTTCCTCGCAAAATGTAGGTTGAAATCACTGCTGAGACAATTGCGTTCTAGGTGTTGGGTCTAGTGACTGCATACCTACCTGCAAAGGGAGGGAAGGGCTTCAATGATGTCGTCCAGGACAATGGTAACGAACCGCTGCCCAGAAACGCTTGGTCCTGGCTCGGAAGCGTCTCAAGAGGACAATGGCACCGATGCAACGAGAGCCCGCAGTGCTAAACATGTATCTGGTATGTAGAAGAAAGGGAAATATCACAACGGAAATCCACTCCCATAAAGCTCTTCTAAGAACCGCAATGCCGGAAGCGCGGACATCCTAACCGGCTGCTCTATTCATTCATGTTTATTGGAAAAGAAGATGCCAGGAGAAAAGAAGCTTAGAATGAATGAACATCAATAAATTCATCGGTAGTCTAAAGTCTATCTAGATCTCTTTCTCAACGCCATAGCTCATTGCTCATATCCCCATGTCCTATATCGTGTGTGTATGTCCCCGTCGCCGAGTCATTATATATCAG
The DNA here is from genome assembly GCA_902141235.2 of Clonostachys solani. NCBI lineage: Eukaryota > Fungi > Ascomycota > Sordariomycetes > Hypocreales > Bionectriaceae > Clonostachys > Clonostachys solani. The sequence continues at coordinate 4,275,945 of CABFOC020000035.1, forward strand.
GAATCTTTGAATCCTATTGAATCTCGGTCGTTCTATGCTTGGAACCAATAAAGCCACCCCAAACGCCAATAATGTAGGTAATGCATAAGAACTCTGGGACATGCTCTCTATCCGTCCCATCGCTCATCGCTCGTTGTAGTGCCGGAAAACCGCCAGAGCCGACTATATGTCCAGTGTCGGTCTCGGCGACTTTTCCGGGTGCGCGAAAATGAAGAACTCCGCCCGTAACCCCCCGCTTGTAACTCCGCATTGCCCAGAAATATTGAAAGGCAGCATCCCATACCGGGTGAAACCGTTCGGGCAATATCCACAAAAAGAAAAAAGTGACCAATTCACAGGCGCTCCAGAAATGGTGGTGGGCGTCGCCATTGTGGCGAGTGTGTGAGTGCGAGTGCGCCTATGCAGAAAAACACCCCCCACCCACCGCATCGGGCCTTCGTTGATGGTGGTGTGGAGGGGCGCTGGTGGCTGGCTTTCCGCATTGGCGGGCGCCTCCTGTTCAAATCAACCGTGGTTCGTCAATTGACGATGTCCTCGTCCCGGTGGTGGTGTCATCCGGAGCGATGGAGTCGCCGTTGATGCTAGGTGCCCGTGTGCAGCAGGGACTGACACCGTCGAATTCGAAGTCGTCTATTACTTGGCTGAGCCGACTGGCGCTGGAGCCAAAGGTCATTGTGAAATGGCTCAGCATCTCCTGGTGGCGGATGTTTGTGGTGGTGAGTGGTCGATCGCGAGGGTGGATGGGCTTGGACCTCTTCTTCTTCTTCTTTTCCTTCTCGTGGTCGCTGATCCTGTCTCTGTCGTGGCTCCTCCATGACGAGAAGAATCTGGAGGTGTGGTGTCGCAGCGACGAGCTCGTGGAGGTGGAGCTGGTCTCAGAGGCTGAGGTGGTGGCAGTCGTGGTGGTTGTGATGTTGCTACCGGACTGCGAATAATCGCTGGAGTCGTCGGATTTGTGCAGAGCACGTCGGACACGATCGCGAATCGCCATTATAATGGATATATTTTTTCCAGGTCGACTTGGAAAAGTTCAATGATTCTTCAATACACTGGCGGGTGCCTGTAACGCAGAGCCCCTGTAGCCGCACGTGGTGCCTGATGTAAGGGACGGTTGAGTGTGCCAGATGGAGAGATAGAGTGCGACGTTGTACTCTGATCAGCCGGGAGAGTGGCAGGGAAGTGTTGGCGGTGGTGAGGACGGCACGATCAACACAACGAACGACGGCGACGACGAGAGTCGAAGATGAGATCAAAGGGAAGTGGATATATCGTGTGGGAGGAAACGGTTGACTTATAAGGTCTCATGGATTGAGCTATAAATCAATGCGCAGCCAGCAGAAATAGGACGGATAACCATGTTGGCTCTGGCACATCCTGGTTCCCCCATGATGGCAGGGCACCGGCAATCTACGGGCTTCTGGATTGGGACCCATAATCACTTGTCTAGTCGCTGGACGGTCTCGCCCATCTACGTGGATCTCCACCATCCACCTGCGCCAACCAGTCCTGGGCACCATGGAACGGCTGACGGGCAAACCGGGAAAGGTACCTCGGAGGCTGTGGGGTGTGGACGTTTGCAGAGAAGTACCTCAGCCAGACAATCTTCATCGTCTGCTGCCGCTAGTGTTACGGAGGCTCCGCATGACGTTGTCTTGCCTCAAATCCGTGCCCTGTCTGCCCTCCACACATCGACTAAGTTATGTACACCATTTCCAGCGCCAACCGGGCAACCATGTCGGTACCTACCGTGGGTATCAGCAGGGTCCAGGTGCTCGTTGCAGCGCTGCTTTTGACGTTGGGGGTGGCAGACCCAGATGGGCGCTGGCTAGGCATGCAATAGATTCTAACCCATGCATGCATGCAGCGCTCGGGTTATCAATCGTGGGATTCGTGGGCGAGCTGAGGCCGAAATATCTCGCTACCTATTTTCAATCCGTCGTTATTATCAAGCAGGGAGACATGGCTTTGGTGAAGCTAGAGGTCATGTTATCTCGGTGTAAATAGTCGGACCAATGTTGTACTTGTCTGCTTATGGGAACAATCATCAGGGGCTTCCTGAAGTCTGTGTTTCCCTACCTCCTGATCGCCGTTGGACTAATACCTACGGTTAGCATTGACTATTTTTGTTGCCGAGCGGGCTGAATTACCATTAGACTGGCACCTAGGACAGTCACGGTTCATCAAACCCTTTTAGTCTGGGTAATCACCCAGCCCGTCACGATTCGCTACCGGGTCGTTGTCTGGATGCCCCTTCGCGGCAAAGATGCAGCCTCAAACCTGAAATAGACGGCTGTTTGATGAGCTATGCATCCTTCTTTCCTCAGACGGTAGGGTATTCAGTGAAAGTCTCCGAGCTGCGCATCCGTTTCATTCCATGACAGTCAGTGTCAGAGGGAGCGCTTGCGGGATTTTCCCAAGAGCAGCTCTGGAGCTAGTCCCGAAGCGGGAACGGGTCCAAGATTTCATCTCACTAAGGCTGCCACCAGAAATTGATTGATGCCTGTAGTACCCGGCTTAGGGAGGTACTTTCAGGGCTTCTCCACTGCCAGGTCTCTGGTAGGTACCTTGGTCACCAAGTGGGTGGTACCGGCTGTCAGTCGGCGGCTTCTTCTCTTTATTCTAGATCGTCTTGGCTGAGGTGGCTTGCATCACGATCTCTTCTAGGGCCTCGCCTTCGCCGGTGTCTTTGTGCAGGTCTTCAATAGATTCCAGCGCCACGTCGCCGATTAGAAGCAAAATCTTTCCATGTAACCACATCGTTGATCTGCCCAGGAGCCGGAACCCTCCCATTGCACCCTCGTATTTTTCCCAGGGCACCCTTCTGTCAACGGAAGCAGCGGTACGGGGGGCACGCTCCAACATCTCCAGACTTGGCTGAACCCCCAAAGCAGGTTGACGCGGAGGCCCCAGAAAAACCGGCCCAGAAGAAGTAGGTATGTACGTAAGAACATTGGCCTCGACATTGCCTCCAAGTCGGTATGAACGCACATTATACGTACCAACAGCCAGATTCAACCCTGGCGCCCCATCGCTCTCTGCGCATCGCTCTCTGCCTTTTGCCAGGTCTGATAGAACGCGGTTGTTCAGGCTTATACGTGCGGTACACTAATACCGGCCGGGTGTGACATCTCGGCACAATCCAGCTCACCGCACCCCGATGTTCCCGGGCGCCCGTTAGACGCGACGTTGCAGCCGCCTTGCAATGAGATCGCCGCACCGTGGCTGACAGAAGGGTGTGTGGACAGAGTTTTCTTTGCTTCTGCCTGCCTTTGTCTTGCTGCCTTCCTTTTTCTATTGCTTGGCGATTCAAATTGTGCCCTGTATGTATGGTGCGTGCCGTCAATAGCACCATTGTAGGCCGCCCTTTCAGCCATTTAGCCAGTCATCCGCTCATATGGTCATTTAATCAAAGCGGAACGGCATACCAATCAACTTTAAGGAACATATATGATACATTTGACGGGTTATCTTCCCTGTATTGAAATTTAAGATCATGTACCAATAAACAACGCTGCAGGGATGTTGGGGTGATGGCTGACTATGATTCTCACAACTACAGCGCCGCACTCCAGCAGTAGCACTACTATTCTTGTGACCTACCTTTACGTGTAATACCATATATTAATAGCACATTTAATAACAACCACGATGAGCAGGACGAAATCACGATCATTGAAAGACCCTTTTTACCCGCTTGCTCATCAGCGTGCAACGGCATAAATCGCATCTTACATCCCGCAGCAGGGATACTGATTCAGCACGGATCTGTTGTTTCCAGCCATTGGTAAGACCACACATGCCTTGTGTCAGTGCTCAGTGCCAAACTGTCCACGTAACATGATGTTGGTAGAGTAGGCCCAACACATCATCCCATTCCGACGCTTCCCGATCTACACCACTTCCTGGAGGTCTGGCTACGTGAGGCGACTATGTAATTTGGCGTCCCAATGATATTCGAGCCTCTAGAACCTGAGCGATAAGCTGTTTTCACTTCGTCTCGCTTTGCCCCATCCTGTACGTGTTCCAGTGGTCCTGGCTCTCGGTCCCCCGTCTCAACGCTGCCGGGATACCTGGGACACCCCACAACTGGATGATCAGCTGCGTCCAGAGACCCCATCCTGACAGCTGTTCCACTTCAAATGGCTAAACAGCGCTGCGACGACGCAATATCTGGGTGCTGGCCCCGCCTCACTGGCCAAACATTGCGCAAAGCATGGTGTTTGAAGAAGGGCTTAGCGGCTGTGGACGAGACATGGCCAACCCTGGTTTAGCTGAGCGAGGCTCCAAGAACTGCAGTCGATGGAGCGTCATTTGAGGCATCAAGCAAGCAAAGGGACAAAAGAAATACCTCTGTACGGTGGGTTGTTGCGGTGGCGGTGACGATGCCTGGATGCGTCGGCTTGGCGGAGGCCCCGCGCCGTCGTCATTGATCTTCTTGACGTCCAAGGGAGCCTAGCAAGTGACGATTGTAGAAGCCAAGCTATGTACTATCTTGTTTAGCTCCCAGGCATACTCTTGCCCATGAAATATATCGAAATATACAATCCTCTTGTGGCAGAAACAAGGGTTGACCCAAAAAGCAATGGATTCCTGCAGTCAGCTCGGCAGAATGACGCCACAATCGATATAGGTAGCTGTTAGGGAAGGTAGTGCTGGAAATCAGCGGTTTGCTGATGAATACAGGTGTCTAGCTATTAGCACCTCTGTACCTACTGGGCCAAGCTGTGCCCGCGCTATCGGGTTCACATTCAATACGAGATTTCCCCAAATGATCAGCATCATGGGTTTAACCTTGTAGATGGATGTTACTGAAGCACTCCCTTATGGAAATAGTAATGGGAGCAGGTTGTCCCGTTAGTCAAGTGAAGGCCTGGTGGTCGTCATAGTGGTACCTGCAGTGGCTACCTGGCAGATGGCACCTGATTGGCTGAATCCTAATCAAGAGATCAGGTACCGTGATCACCCATCTGAGGTGATGCAAACCAGAGCAATTGGCCAGCTGCCACTCAGCCCAAGCCTCGTACGTGTGCGTGCATTGCGCCCGTGACTTGTCTCCCATTTACCATCTCCCACGGTCATGCCTAGTCGTCGCCTCTACATTCCGACACTATCCATTGCCGGATCCTTCAGCAAAGCATCCGCGACGTGCGACACGATGCACCAATCTAGACTGCTATATCCATCGGCTGAAGCTTCGTGATCCATCGCTATAGTCTACCTACCTCTCGTTATTTCTACCCGACCACCCATCGATTCGGCCGAGTAGTATCATTCCTGTAGCCCAACGAGAGAGGCATTCTCTCCTCCCTGCAGCAACCCATCGGTGCCGGCCCATCATGGCCTCCTCATCGTCTCACTTGCCGTCGTCTTCCCGCGAGGATCAGCTCCGAGTATCGGTCCACGAACCGGACCATCCAATAAACGAGAACTCGCCGCTTCTGTCAGCAAATGGTGATAGTAGTCAGCCTACCAGCCCCGATGCTGACGATTCCGATGCGATCGACGAGTCTCAGGAGACCAAGAGTTTCTGGTATCTAGTGTTGCTCGCTCTCGGTATTGGTGGTCTCCAGCTTGCGTGGTCCGTGGAGTTGTCCAATGGATCTCCGTATTTGCTGTCTTTGGGGCTGAGCAAGTCACTTATGGCACTCGTGTGGATTGCAGGCCCTCTAACGGGAACTCTGGTCCAGCCTTATGTGGGCATGCTCAGCGACAACTGCCGCCTTCGTTGGGGTAAACGGAAACCGTTCATGGTGGGAGGGGCCGTGGCAACGATTGTTTCGCTGCTCTTTCTATCATGGACAAAAGAGATCGTCACTGGCTTTCTGGGGTTGTTTGGAGCCGACCCCCAGTCCGCCGGTGTTAAGAATTCAGTCATTGTCGTCGCAGTGATCGGTATCTATGTCCTTGACTTTGCTATCAACACTGTCCAGGCCGCGATTCGAGCTTTCATGGTTGATTGCGCTCCTGCCCACCAGCAAGAGGCGGTCAATGCCATGGCTAGCCGGCTTACTGGAATTGGGAACATCCTTGGCTATATTGCTGGAAATCTGGATCTCCCCAAGTATCTCTGGTTTCTCGGCGACACCCAGTTCAAGATCCTCTGTGCCATTGCTTGTGTTGCACTCGGAAGCACCATTCTTCTCAGCACGACAGCAATCAAAGAGAGAGACCCGCGGCAGGATGGTCCCCCTCCATCGGACCGACCGGGTGTCTTTGTATTCTTCTTCTCCATCTTCAAGTCAATTAAGCGCCTGCCCCCTCAAATCAAGAAGGTGTGCAAGGTGCAATTCTTCGGCTGGGTAGGATTCTTCCCTCTTCTCTTTTATACATCTTCCTATATTGGCGAAATCTATGTGGAACCATATCTCGAACAGAACCCCAATATGACACCGGAAGAGCTCGACAAGCTCTACGAGCAAGCGACAAGAGTTGGTACATTTGCATTGTTGGTCAACTCCATTGTGAGCCTGATGACCAATCTGTTTTTGCCCTTTTTCATTGCGCCGACATATGGCCACCAGCCTCTCATGAGTGATGCCCCGAGCGAGACTGAGAACTCCTTGAAAACGTACGAGGAAGACCATTCCATACTCGACCGTCTTCAGATCCCTGGCTTCACCCTCAGGCGTGCATGGTTTGGCTCATTGGTGCTGTTTGCCTTTTCCATGTTTTGCACCGTGATTGTGCGATCTGTCGAGGCTGCCACCGTCTTGATTGGCATAGTTGGTATTACCTGGGCAATGGCTCTTTGGGCACCATGGGCAATCATCAGTGCCGAAATCAGCCGCCGCGATGCCCTCGTGCGGGTTCGAAAGGCCCGGTCTGTGACCTCGTCTCGCCCCGGTGGTGATAGGAGTGCACGGGCGGGCGCGCCCAGCAACTCCGGCCATCACGATGACGCAGTCGACGAGGAGGAGGTGGACCAGGCGGGCGTCATTCTCGGCATCCACAACATGGCCATTGCTGCACCCCAGATCATTGCCAACGTGGGATCAAGCATTATTTTCAAGATCTGGCAGAAGCCACGTGGTACGCCTGGCGACCACAGCTTTGCCGTTGTGCTCGCACTTGGTGGTGTATGTGTCCTGGTATCATCGTACTTTGTGCTACGGATCAAAGACAGTCCTTCTTTACCAGCTGATGCCATGGTCAGCGCGGAGGAGGGTGTAGGCCCTGGTGGCGCATCTGGATCACCCACCAGGCCAGCTCACCACCACAGGAGGAAATCAAGCTTCGAGAAACTACCTAGGGCCAGCCTCGGCAGGGCGACGCTCACGAGAAACAAGAGTTTCAGTGGGGCGGAAATGCTTTGAACAGGAGGTGAGTTTGTTGTATGATAGGTTCAATTGGATATCTACTTGAAGGAGTCGAGGACATGGGCGTTTTCACGAGCACATAGATGCTGTGTTTCCTCTTTTTCTAGGAGGATTTTCCGTATAGGCACCAAATTGTTCACATGGATGCTTCTTTCGTGATGTTAGAGCATGGATTTGTACAGACATGAGCAAGATAACAATTGGCATAGAATGTCGGAAGACATGGATCTAAAGAATTGGATTCGGTTTCCTTCTCCTCCTTCGCCTCTACTTCGACTCATTACAAAGAGTGATGAGTAGGTCGAAATGTCTACATTACCCGCCCAACGTGTAATTACCACAGTAACAATCCACCCGTCCTAGAATACTGTACCCCATTAGATTAACCCCAAATAGCCCCCTTTTTTCGAAGTCCCTCAACCGCCATCTCTCAAGCCCGAGTCGATTGCGTACTCGTCGTAGTGTTGACCAAGTACGTAGCGGGATCGCAGGATCCCAGAGGAGAGCGCGTCACCCCCGGTATTGGACCACGGCTCGGATCGTAGGCGGTGATGCCAGCCCAGTAGTAGCACCACGACGAGCTCCCGTCGCAGTACTCGTAGCTGCAGCTCACCGAGCTCGTCGGCTTGGGGGCGTGAGTAGTCGAGGGTGCGGGTGTAGTGGTGTCCTTAGTAGTGGTGGTGAGGCCGGCCAGGGAGGTGCCGGCGACGGAGAGGACGAGGACGAGGAGGCAGTCGAGCATGATGGGCGGGCTTTTTTGACTGTTTTATTCGCTCTGGGAATTTCAATTTTCCCTTTGTTTGCTCCCAGTTTATTTTGGGGTTTCTATCCGATTAGCAAGCTGTGATTTGGGCTCAGATCCTACTGCTTTGGTCATATTTATACAATTTTTCTGAAGGGTGTACCACGCAAGCCATTGCTACGAGCATACATGTTAGATTTTCGAGGATATTTGCTCTCGCGGGCGTCGGATATCGCCTTGTCCCCTTTTCCAGGAAACACACGCAAAGCAGCAGTGTTGAACAAGGAATCCGGCCTCGGCGAGAATGTTTGCCGTCTCACAATCATGTGCCGGGCCCCCGAATTTTTTTATCTTGTTGCGTATAAGCACAGTCGGTGTATACGCATTTGAGATGGGGATTTCTGTGCTCAATAGGGGGCGCCATTGTTGCTCGTGTGGCAATGCCAGCTTGTCTTATTGTCCACTTCCAGTTCACTGGTACGATTCTCACACATCGCTCACCTCTCGGCATGGCGATGCTCATACCCAAAGTTACGTTTTTCAAAAGTTGCAAAGGTGTGGCATGGTATGTAGATATGTATTGTTACATGTACGAGCTATAATTTATGTACAGATATGATGGAAATGCCATCCAGTCCCTTAGGAGTCATTGGTAGATCTCCTATAATTTTATATAACGCCGGTTCAAAATGCAAGAGCCAGATCCAGCTCACTTTCCCCAACTGATGTACAAACTCTACTCAGAGTCTCCCTAACCGCTTAAGCATGGGCTGACCTGGTGAAGTTGGGTCGGCCTCCCCAGGACCAGGTGCGGGTGGGCTGGGGAGCAGAGGTAGCGCTGACGACGGGGGCACTGGAGACAGGAGTGCTGGAGACGACCGGAACGCTGGAGACGGGAGTCCCTGAGGTGGTGGGCTGGGGAGTGGAGGGGGAGCTGGTGGAAGGGGAGGAGGAGGAGGAGGGGCTCGGGGAGTCGCCGCCCTCGGTGTAGACCTTGACGGAGTTGACGAGCCAGTAGGCGTCCTTGAAGGCGGCGGGGTTGCTGCTCACGTAGTCGACGCAGGTGGAGGCGAGGGCGGAGCACTCGGCGTTCTCGCTCCAGACGGCGCCGGCCCAGTCGCCGCAGAAGGTGTTGGTGAAGATGACGTTGTGCTCCTTGAAGTAGCTGTCGATGTTGCAGCCGCTGCCGCCGTTGAACTTGGCGGCGGGCTTGGCCCAGGTGGTGGGGTCAGGGCTGCCCGAGGTGATGTCGGCCGGGATGGAGCTGCGGGGGAAGAACCAGACGGCGATGTAGTCGCTGTTCCACTCCATGGCGTAGATGCCGCCGCCGATGGCGTTGAAGCCGTCTCCGTAGTTCTGGGTGTTGGAGGTCATCTGGGAGCAGCCGACAGCAGCTCCGGAGGCACCACAGTCAGTTCCCTTGAGGGTGGTGCTAGAGTCAGTGCCGTCGTTGTTGATGGTGCAGCCCTGGCTGGTGTGGAGGGTGACAGCGGTCGAGTCCTGGGTTGAAACACCCTCCAGGATGTCGATCTCGCCAGAGTTGGGCCAGTCAGCCTCTATTATAAATGTTAGTATTCCTCTTGGTATAAATGTGTATATGTTTAGAAGTTCCTACCAAGCGTCGACCAGAAGGCGGGCCAAGTGCCACAGGTTGCGGAGGGCATGTGAGCAAAGTCTCCGATGAAGAGACCGTGAGTCCAGGACTTCTTCGTGGCGACGCGGACAGACTTGCGTCCACCGGATGGGTTGGTCTCGGCGTAATCAGCGCCCATGTAGACGGCGCCGTTCTGGATGGTGGCCAGGCCGAGACTCTCAGCAGTAGCGCGGTCCACGTAGTTGACGTGGCCGTGGGTTGGGTCAGAGGCAGAGAAGAAGTTCATCTCGTCGAAGAAGTTGGAGGCATCGTACGTGGATTCGATGGTGTACTTGGCCTGGGCAATGCCGGCGGTCATGGCCGCAAGGGCAAGCTTAGCAGTGGCGGAGTAAAGCATTTTGAAGGAGCTTTGTTGATAGATGAAGTTGTGTTTTGGTTTTTCAAAAAGTGAAACGGATTTCTTGTCCAGACAAGAGAATCAAGGCAGTCCTGTTGTGATGAGAGATGGAAGATGCTGCGAAACCGTCGAGGTGCAGATCAAAGCGAAAGATTGAAAAGGTGAGATCAAAGAATTTGTCTCGAACCAGAAAAACAATGAAGGTTGATCCGAATGAATGGATGGACTGTGAATGAATGGAAAGGGGGGATGAATGGGGGAGCTGTTGACGATTGTCGACAATTGGAAGAGGCAAGCCCCGACAATATATACACCTGAATGGCCTTTGGTTTTTTCGCCTTCACTCCTCCTGTCTCTCGCTCACTCGGCCCCGAACAGCTCAGCTAGCATCTTGTTCGGTCTTCTGTCTACCAACACGTGTTGGGCCTCCTGCCTAAGTGGAAGCTGAAACTCATCCAGTCTGCGCGGTCTTCCTTCTATGGCGCGTAGGAGGTGTCGTCCAGACTCTTCGCAACTCGCAGGGCCTTTACTTGCCCGACTGGGTAAGTGGCAAGATCTGTCCCATGTCCGCGAGGCTCCCGCTACAGGGGAGACCCTGGCATGTTTCTAATCAAGGCGTGAGAGTGTCTCATGTGTGTGAGGCGCTACGGGCACCTAGCCCCGGCGCCTGGGATTGCGGCATCGTCTGGTTGGTCGTGGATTGCCGGTTGGGGACTGCCAGCATGATCGGTTTGCGATTCTGCACCATTGGCGCCCGACACGCATCTGGAGATGGAGACATGAGGAGCCATTTTGCGCTGACCACCAACCAGACGGGCCCCCATGCCGCCTCATCACACAAGTGCCAGTTGGAGAGACGGAAGGCCATAGATCCCACGGGCGGCGGTAGGACAGCGCTGACTCGGCTTGCCACAGGGAGAGAGCGCGCATGAATCACGGGCTGTCAACCCAAAATTAACTGTCTCTGGCGCACAGGGATGGGAAAGCGGCCCATGCGACCGTGCTGGCGGTTTGGTCCGATGTGGTGATAACGCAAGAAAGCCATCACCAGCAGCGATCAGCATTGCAGGACAGGGCCCAGGGGAGGTCCGGCAGATGCAATAGGGAGGTCAGTTCGTGAAACGCGCATTGCTGATGAAAGGGGCCCGTTCGCCAACACCCACTAACCACAATCTCGTGATCCTCCCCAATCGGGGCCTGGAGGATGGGTTTGAGCTGATCCAGGTCTCAAACACTGTCGGTCTCCCGTGGCGTGGATCATGGATCAGGAATGGCCGAATGGCCAGGAGCAATGCAACGCTGGTGATTCAGACCCTGGCCGACGCCCATCACATCCATGACATCCTGGCCAGAGTCTATTGAGCTCAGGTCAGCTCAATGGACAAAGACGGAAGCCAGATGCGGCTCATCACTGCTGTCCCTGTCGATCTACCGCCCACCTGCCTGGATTAAGCTTTTTCATGGCCTCCCAGCTGGACTAATTCTTGCTACCTCCCAACCTGGGGATAGATCACAGTAGAGGCTGCTGACTCGTCCAGCATGTCCACGGCCTCATTATAAGCAGGCCATTATCTGCACAATTAATTGTCCCCGACGGTTCGTCCGAGATTCATGCGGTGAAATTTAAACATCACCCGGGATCAGGGGCTTCCTGTATTCTTTTGCTTTTTTTGGCTTCCCATGCGATGAGGCAGATTGACTTAGAATAAGCCAAGCGCCCCTTTATTATACCTAAGCTCAGTAAGAGGAAGGATGGAGAGTACCGGCCGCACGAATTGTGATTCCAGGCTCCGGTAGGTGCGACTGTGATTTGAATCCTTTCTCCTCTTTCCATGATCACAATGGGTTTCTGTGAAAGCGGCACCAGTTTTCTCTATGTTCCCAGATGATCAGGAAACAGAAAGCCGAGACTGCCCGAGGAAAGTCAATTCACAAAGCTCAGTGTGATAATTTTATGCAGTGTGAAAGTCAATACCGCTACTCCCTACTTGAGGCTGGGAGTAGTGGATGGCCTGTAAGCTTATCGCCAAATACAAATTAAGCAAAATGCCCCTCTGCTCGACTCTTTTTACCGATTTGCTGCACAACCTGATTGTACTGGAGCCTTTACGGCAGGGATCTAACAATGTGTAGACATCTCTTCTAGAAAAATGAGCAAGCCACCGGAACATAGGTACCTCATCATAGAACCATTCCCACATGGTTCTCAGCTTCCGAACATACGCCTGGGGAAGCTTCGCCGCTCAATCTACTTCCCTAGAGCATATTTATGTCTGGAAATGTAATTATACCTGGGCCCAGGTTTTGGTCCAAGCAGAGATGTCCCAGGTAGATGGGACACTACAGATCAACTGTACACCCCGCTCTATTGAAATTCAACCTGAAAGCCTCATAGAGTGGTTTCCGGGTTTGATGTCCCAAGACTTTTGTCATTAGAGACCGATCTTCAACACCCCGTACAGGAGATGACTTTCCCTCATGGAGTCCCCGATACGAACACGGTGAATGCGTTGAGTCACGTCTCTGAAGACATACCCCTTAAGCTTTTATGCGAATCACAAACAACCAGAATACATCATCTCAATTATATAACATCTATCCCCCTCATGTTATTGTCTAGTATCAGTCACGTCAGCCTACGCCAATCATCCTTGGACAGGCATCTCTCTAATCTCACAATTGTTGCACTTCTGCCTATATGCGAGTCCAATCATGGTATTTCGGAAATGCACTTCTGCCTGGAGCCCAGAACACGTGTAAAGTAGCCATTTGCCTGATGGTTCAAATAACAGGGCGAGGCATTCGGCAGGGCGGATCCTCGGGAGCTCACTTTGAGATATATTAGACACACCACTCGTCCCTACTCAACAAGATCCTCACCTTATCATATCTTACACCCATATCCAATCAATACATAAGAACTTTTCCAACATTCTCTCTCATCATGTGCGGATTCTACGACTACAAGAACGACAAAGGAGTTTGGGAGAAACGCAAACTCGATTGCCGAGACTCCAGCTGCGGCACCTCCGCCACCAACCCGAATAAATAACAACCTCGCGATCACCAGTCACTGAATTGTGGCAACTGCTTCGTCTTGGTATATCCAAGGCAGGAGCGGATCTTGGGTTTCCGCGTTGTTTTTGCAAATTGTTATGGTACTACGTCACGGCTACCATGGCCAGGAGATGGAGAGTTTCAGTTTCTGAACAGCAGGTACACAGCCTAAATAAGACGAATCCTTGACAGCCCAATGCTAGGGCATCGTTATCCTCTTGCAGATCCAATTGTAGATATATCACCAGGAACAATCACCCTTCAAATGTACGCAAATACATGCCCGCTAGAGATGTCCATCTGTATATGCTCCTGTGCATCAAAGAGCAAAGAAGTATTGGTTAAGTTCAGGGAAGATGGTGTAGACTTTGGCAGTTATTTGCATCTTGATTCATGTCCTCGGCCGACTCCCCAGCTGCGGAGTCCATAACGCAGATCAGCGCCATAAGATTCCCACGGCGAATCTATTTCTCTCACGAGGCACTGTATGAATTTTGGCTTGTTTGTGTAAATTAATCTTGGTCTTGATGCGCCTCCTAATGCCGTTTGTTCTCTAACAATGGCTGAGGCCCAGAAGCCAGGCACCTCAGGTTCATCTGAAATCGAAAATCATCCTATCCCCCCAGACCACACTATTCTCCCCTCGTGCTTGCCAAGGAAATCGAGCCCGAGTGTGTCCGCGAGAAGGTAGCTCTCCCCCCTTTTTAAGTCGTTTTTTCCCGGATCATGAAACAAAAGTGAGCAAGCGCCAGGCCATCTAAACGAAATTGAATACGCCCCCAAAAGGTGAAAGACGAAAGAAACAAGACATGAAACCGTAGTAGGTACACCCGCACATCCCTGATTGTGAAAATCTGAAACAAGAAAGAATCACGATGCAAAATATCGTACAGACATGATAGCAACATAGCAGCCGTCCAAAACAATGGACAATACATTTCCCCCCATGGATGCTGGTGTTATAACTTGACACGCTTTCCTGTGATCTTGAACCATATCTCGGCCACCAGATCCTCTTTGAAACGCTCCCACGGATTCCGGTTGAGCCAGTAGCTGAATTCGCGGTAGTGGTACATCTCTCCCCAGCAGTCGCGACCCCATTCACACCCAGCCATGTTGACAAGAAAGTCGCGCTCGTCGCCATTGTAATGGTGGCGAGTGCTGACCTTCCCATTGCCATCGTCACATGCTGCTGGGGGAAAGCTGTTGATCTTGCGCTGCGGCAGGAATCCGGTATGCTGGCGGACCCAAGGCAGACTCGTGTACATCTGCTCCAGCGCATCCTGCTCCTTGTGCTCCCATTCCATGTGTTTCTGTTCGTACAGAACGGGGTCCCACCACATATCGAGGATTCGTTCGGTCCAGGCGCTGCGTCGCATGAAGAAGGAGCCCAGGTTAAACCCAGAGCAGTCTTGTGTGAGCAGCAGATTTAGAGAGTTGGCCTTGTTGTCTCCAATAGGGCTCTGTGCCTCATTGTCGAGGTAGATCTCCGTCAAGGGATGGGTTATGTTCAAAGGGTTGTATTCGTTGATGTCTCTGTAGACATGCTTGTTGAGGTCGTCGAAGAGGTGGCGCTGGAGGGGGTAGGATGGCTCCATTACGAATGTATTCAGATCGAGCCACCAGAACCTTTAAAGTAGATTTACCACATTAGCCATTGCCAAAGTCGCCTGGGATCCCCAACGTGAGTAACTGCTGCGGTGTGCTTACCATTCGGCATTGGGGTATTTGCGCATAGTCTTTCGAACGTAGTCGACCTTCTCCCAGCTCTCTCTCCACTCGTGTGCGTATCGTTTCTTCGTGCTCATGTCGACGATCTCCAGGTCGTAGCCCCATTTCGCTGCGTATTTTTTCTTGTTCCTCACGCTATCACGCTCAATGGCCCATTCACGGGCTCCCTTCCAGTCCATCACGCCTCCACCAACATTAGCGCCCAGAATGATGACGAACTTCTCACCACCATAACCCCAAGACGCTCGTCTCCAATAGTACAAGAGAGCTATACCACACGAGTCAGTCAAATCATCCCAAACCACACACCAAAACCATTGCAGCAATGGGAATGGTTAGTCCAAGCGAGAAGGGAAAGAGAGAGCCGCAAAGGCTCCTGGGACACATACGAGAATTAAAGAATAGGATAATGCAAAACAACACAATGGCAGCGATCAGCAACCTTATCTTGAACTTCCTGCCCATGCGCCCAAACACAGATCGTATCCTTTGAGCCAGGGAACCATTCGGACCGTACCAGGGCCCACGAACGTGCTTCCCCTTGTGGCCGTACGGGCTACTCGAGCCGGCAAAGCGCGGGAGGTTGCTGGACAAGCGTCGCATGTGGCGGGCGAAGAAGCCGGTCTTCTGCTGTGGTGCGAATGACGGGTAGCCATTGATGTTGTGGTTCCTCATCTTGGCTGAATCCCAGGCGACCGGGCCGCCGCTCAGATTTACAGGACTCGTTCGACCGCTGTGGATGTTCAACCCTGGACTCGACCACCCTCCGCCCGGGACAGGCGAGGGACTGCGCGAGAGAGACATTCCGGGGGCTGGAGTGCCTAAATGGTGAACGGTCAGTACCAATGCAGGATCGAGGCAAACCGAAGGGCCAGCTCGTGGCACATGGACACAAATCTGGTGCGCCTACACCACACAAGGCCGAAAATAGAGGGTTGGCAGGAGAGGGTGGCAATTGCAATGGGGAGAACCGTGCCGACTGTAACCTTCTGGCGCCCGGTGGCATGGAGGGGAAGCAAAGAGGGACGCCGTTTTATTTACCTGGAATGGGGGAGAGGGAGCCGTGCGGCGAGGAGGCTCGGGACTTTGACTTTTCGGGGGCGAGGAACAAGCTCTTGCCGGAGCGTTGCTCGCTAAGTGTCTGGCCGGCTGAAGAGCGCCTCCGATGATGCTGTGGGCGACTCAGAGAGCTCGAAGAGCCGGCCAACGGTGTCTGGCCGGAAGAAGCCAGGTTGGGCGAGCGGTGCGAGACAGTGCGACACGCGGGATCGGGTTTTGTCGTTGAAAGTTTCCAGTCTGAGGCGCTGGATTGGTCTCGATGATGCCACGGTACGGGACGGGATCTTATCGATTAACGACGGCGGGCTGATTGGCGGGATCTCAGACACTGGGAAAAACAAGTCGGGCTCGGGGTCGAGGTGGCATCGAGGTGATTGCCCGCTTCTGGTTATGCTCTCGGATGGGCTCGGCCCTATGTGCGTGGTGCGAAGCAGGACAAGAGGTTAAGTTGGCGATCTGCTACGTAGCAATGTCAGCTCGGCGATTTGGTTGGTCGCGCGCGGGTTGGAGGCTACCTTTCATTGAACTGAGGGGCGACCCCTGACCGACCGGCATACTCTAATGACGAGTATAATTAGCCAGCAAAAGTAAAATAATGTTGCTCTATTAAGTAATCCTCGGGGGACGTGCTCGTCTCTTATAGAGGATAAGCCATTAAGACATCGGATTGATAATTATATGGTCATATTAGGCTATGTGAGAACCATAAAGGAAATTCTTCTAGGACCCGCTGATGACTGCATCTGAACTCACGAGTTCCTCGTATATTGAGGCGGTCAAAGATGCTGTTGCCAGCTCACCATTTGTCCATACTCTTTTTGCGGCGCAGAGGCAGTCTTATCACTGCGTCTTCCACTCAACTCAGGACACCAACTCTATGACATTGAATGCGCCAGTCCAAGGTAGTCCGCTGAACTAGGGCACTTGACAGGTTCAGTTGCTGATGACCCGCCAAGAAGCGGAGAGCTGGGCAGAGTCAAGAGACGAATTCCTCTGGCTAACTTTGCGCATAGGGCAAACCCCTGAACTGAATTAAGCAGATTGTGATTGATCGGCAATGAGCGATGCTACTCTTGCATCTGCATGCGAGGCACATGCACCGTCAAGATTAATCTGGTCTGCAGACTGCCACAGGAAAAAAAGGGTCTTGCTGGCTAATGTTACATTGAACAGGGGCTGCCACATTGAACTCCAACTACCCTGCGCCTATCCCACAGAAGGTCAAACTGCCTGAGCGGAGTCAAAATTTGACACATCAAAGTCGCCTGGGGATGACTACCGGTGCTCTGCCAGTATCAACAGTTACGAAATGATTAGAATACTTGCTACACTGCAATTTGGACGGCTGATGGAGCGATAACCGCTGTTGAAATTTCCATTGAAAAATACACGACAGTGCTAATCAGTACATGTCCTGCCGTTGGTACCAGAAAGTCGGTTGCGCTCAATCCTACCAATCAGAATGCATCTAGATAAACTTTACCGATAACGAGCTACTGGAACTAGATCCCCTCCAACCGCTAAATGACGGACGTCCTATTGCAATTCCGGCCTTGGACCTCGTATAAGATGGGCCGACGATGCTCAATCACATTACAGAGTCGATACTCGATGCCGCCAATACCTCAGTGATGAATCATTGCACCCACTTGTTTTGGTCTTCAGATAGACATCTCTGAACCAGAGGACCGCTGGCCATCCGTCATGGCTCCAGGGTAGGAGAAGCTGGAAAGAATGCAGATGTCTTGTTCCCCACATCAATATGGGATTTTAATTGCCCATTGCACCATCTCACTGATATAAACACCCCTGCCTTAACATGCTCGTACGGGTATTTCGTACCACTGCTGTCAAGCCGGCACCTCATGTCTCTTAACTCTGGAGCGGATGGTTTTCCTTGGCATGAAGCTTGGAGGCTCGTATATCCTCCCGGCCGGCACCAAATTGCCTTTACTTATCTACGAGCCTGCCTGGAGCGTTCGCTAGTGCGGCAATAGCCTTCTCGTCACGCAAGTCCGCTTTTCTTCTTCTTCTTCTTTTTTTGGAGAAGGGCAAGCATTCCAAAGATTGCGATCACCGCCGTTCATCGCACGTAATATCTCGATCCTTGATAAATTCATCACATACCTGGGGAGAATATCTAAATTTGTTGAGATCACGATGCCCAGCAAGCTATGCTATATGCGGTGGTCTACCACGGGCTGGAAGCGAGCCCATTGCTTTTGAAGCGAAGAGGAGGTTACAAGGATGGAAAGTATGGCATCTGGAGCCGAGAAGATGCCCTAGAGCCAATCTCAAGTCAGCCAGATGCGAGCCAAACACCAGCTTCTCCAACCCCTGCTCCGAGATATGGAGCACCGGCCAACCACCACCGCCTGTCAGCCCAGACCAACACGAAGCACCCACTCACAAGACTTCGTATCACGATCAAGCGGCGCTTTTGAGAGGGACTGACACTGACAGTTGATATGTCGCACCCTCTCTGATTCCGGTCACCCGAGGTTCTGGAAGAGTAGCACCATCTATGGAAACAGTCACAGACTCGACATCGGCACGGTGGATGTCCACGTTGAACGTGGCACCACGGAACACCCGTGTAGCCTTGATGCCGTCCCAATGCGATGGCAGTTGTGGGTTCACACACAAGCCCTCGGCGTCGCCTCTGAGGCCACACAGCCCTTCAATGAAACTTCGGTAGACCCAGGGAATCGTGCCCGTGTTGAACAGCTGGCTCGACCGGCCAGCCGTGCGAGGATACTGATGGTACGCCCCCCGGTAATAGTTGGGGATAAACACTGGTATCTGCCCTCTCTGTAGATAGTCCTCCTCCGCCGGACCTGGGATCATCTTTCGGAGCAGCCGGTACGCCCGGTCGCTCTCCCCAATGCTGTACAGGCTGTGGATATAGAAGGCGCTGGCATGGTTGTACACCGATCCATTCTCGGCGGACCCGGGGAACTTCTGGGTTACTCGTCCAATATCTTCGCGCATCTTGGTGTAGGGCGGTGCGAACATGGCGGCTCCGTATGGCGTCTCCAGCTGCTCCTCAACCTCCTTCAGGATCTTGGCTGTCCGTTCTGGCGTTGCCGCACCGCTGAGGATGGCCCAGGCTTGTGGATTGAGCCAGATGCGCCCCTCGACGTCCGCAGAGACACCAAAGAGCACACCGTCGTCGGTGATGCCGCGAAGGTACCAATCGCCCTCCCAGAGGTGCTTGTTCGCCGCGTCGTTGAATTCCCTGGCCCCCGCCCTGAAGTGCTCTGCTGCTTCCTTGTTCCCTACCTGCTCGCAGACATCCGCCCATAGCTTTGCGGCGAACGCAGTGGCGACGGTCAGCCAGCCGGAGACGCCCTTGCCCTTGTATCCAGCCATGTTGAGGGGGTCGCACCAGTCGCCCTGCGCGAGGTAGCTGATCCCGTACTCGTCCTTGGCACCCAGCAGCCAGTCCACGGCGCGGCTGAAGCGGTCGAAAACGGTATGGGTGTCGCCGTGCGTGCTGGTTAAGCTCTCCTGGAGAAGGTCGTAGTCGCCTGTCTCGGCGAGGTAAGTCTCGAGAGCCACCGGAAGCCAGACGCAGTGATCGGTGTGCGGGATCTGGTTGATGTATTTGAGCGTTCCTCCCTCAATCAGAATGATCCCGTCTGGCATGGAGCCGTTGGGCTCCTGCTGCTTCAGCGCGGTGATGAACGCATCCCGTGCCGTGGCAGGCCGGATATACGACATGCCCATGTTGTCCTGCAAATAGTTCCTAGTTTGGGGGTCCGTGGTTAATCGGTTGACGTCCCCGTGATAGAAGGTCTGCCGGGCAATCCAGTTGTTGACAAAGTTATCTAGATCCTTGTCTGGTGTCTCTATTCGCAGGACACCAGACCCGCTGGCAACGTATGCCGCGTACTCCTGGGCTGTTGTCTCAAAGGCCTCTGCGGAGAGATATTTCCCCTTGATCTCCTGGATCTCAGCATCGTCAAAGGCTGGGCCGAACAGGAATCGGTACTCGCGTTCCCCTGACGCAGCCAGGGCTTCCCGGTACTGGACGACAGCGGCCGGCGTCTCGTAGATGGCGTCACTGCCGCTCAATTCATCCCTTTCAAGTATCGCCGATGGGGCGTGCAATCCACCCTCGCCCTCGAGCGATTGTTGTCGAGTTTCCCAAGACACTGGCGGCTTCTCACAGAGGAAAAAGGTCTTGTCTTTGAAGTACTTTTGCTTAGGATAATCCTCCACCTTCTGGTAGGGAGCGATGCAGCTGGCGACCACACCACCAAGATCTTCTCGGTAAACAGCCGATTGGTTCATCCATGATTTGTATCCAATAACAAAGTACGGGTAAACACTGATTTTCCTCTCACGATCAGACAGGTTGGTCACCTTGACAGTCCACAGCTCAGCCACATCGTCAGTTGGGAGACTTAGTTTCATAAGTACACGGATCCCGAGACATTCCACGGTCCACGTGATGTCACTCTGACCCTGGGAGAAGCTGAAGCTGTCGAGTTTGGCGCGGACAGGCTCGTAAGGGGCGGAGAATATCTCATTGGTCTCCTCGTCCTTGACGTAGACGAATCGGCCGGGGTGATGGGCGTAGTAGTTCTGCTCGGGCTGCATGAACGTCTTGGCCTCGATGTTGGGCGAATGGGAGTACTTGGCCGGCTCGGGCTGCATGAACTGGGCGGTGGCGTACCCGCGGCAGGTTGCCTGTATCATCATCTTCCGGTTCCAGAGGAACCCCCCAGCCACGGGCATCGCGGTTGGGCTGGTCAGCTCGTAGCGGCGGCCATTATCAGTGGGGTGCAGCATGATGAAGAAGCGGCTCGGATAGGAAGGAGATTCGTGTCTACAAAGGGGTGTATCTGTCGCCGGGAGCGCCCGCAGTATGCAATATATTGTCACTGATCCTGCAGACGAAGCAGAGGAGAGAGTGTGAAGCATCAATGCACGATCCAAGGCATTTTTTCAGGCTAAATAATGCCGCTGCTACCAGGGTCTATACACCCCCGAGCACCGGAAGTCCCAAGAAGCAGCTACTTGGCAAATCCCAAGACTCTTACACCGACATACATAAGGCACTGGTAAGCTTGTGTTACTACCATGACGAGCCGCGGGGGGAAGCGATGTGGGGTTGCAGCCATTTGACGGCCCGTAATGCCGGAACATAAGTCTCCACTCCCGGGGATTTGTCGTCCCGGTTCCCAGAATCAACTCTCTCGCTCCTGTGCTATGTGTTTGGGTTAAGCTATAGGATGAAGGAGAAGAGAGGTTTGCCTTTCTTTCAGTTCTTTCAGTTCTTTCAGTGTGAAGATGTTCTTTTCTGGGAGTAGAAACAATAGATCCCTAGGATTTACTTTATCTACTAAAATGCAACTGTTTGCCACCCTCTTCAGGTAATATTTGTGACGGAATATCATTCACAAAAGAGGCTGAGAATAGTTGCTGTATGTCAAATAATACCGATTGGTAGCGGTGCCTTTGATTTGCATTGCAAAGTCAAATTCTATGGGAAAAGAGACAAAGGCCAGATACATCTTAGAAAGCAGCCATATCCGAAGATAAACAACACCTCAAATGAAAATCTTAGCTACTTGTGACTTCATCAACAGTAACGGTATATGATATCCACTGCCCGAGGGCCTCCCATATCGAACCAGACCAGGAGCCAGAACCAAGTCAAAGGACTGACCCTCCTCGAGTTGATGCTGTCCAGGTCCCGGCTCCATCGAGTTCCTGTCAAATTTGTTCACACGCCGAGTGTTGTCATCAAAGAGCTTCCACTGAAATTTGGCAATCTGCTTGCTGAGATGCATGTCCAGAACGATGCTTTGTTTGATGATGTTGACCATCTGCTCAATGGGGAGCGTCTTCTTTCCCGACAGCCAGATTTGAATTCTACTCATCAAATCATCTTTGAGTTGGTTGGATATATTCACAAAGTCCCTGTCTTGTCTCGGATTGGAACTCATCTCTGCTGCTTCATGCACCATTTGGGACGTGTTTGCTCTCCACGTGTGGAACTTTCGCTCGGGGTCGCCGCTTTGGTTGATGCGTCCTAGTTGGAGATGGCCGACTATGTAGCGTTGAGTTGATTAGTATAAAGTTGAAAGGTCATGATGATTGGATAGATGCTTACAGAGTAGCTTCTCAAGATCAATGATGGCCTTGCTCGTATCGCCGGGGCTCCAGCAGTAGGCCGAGAACACCTTGGATACAAGCCATCTCCAGATGAAGTCTTGGATGATCACAGGGCGTAGTCCAGGATTGGACACACAATGATGCACTGACTCTGGTGGGATGAAGATTGATATCGAATTTTGCAAGTCCGTCTTGGCCCTTGCCAAGTTGGATCTGCTGTGTAGGTTGATCCTCTCCCCGAAGTACTGTATCGTGAAATTTCTGATGTCCCGGCGTAGCTGCTTGACCAGCTCGATAATGTCATTGTCAGTCAATTGATCGGGGGGCTTGTTTTGTCGTCTGATTTCGTTCAATTCAACCTCCATTTGCTTGTTCGCTTTCCACAAATTGTCGGCCTTTTCCTTGTAGCCCTTGGTAAGGTCCTTTGCCTTCTTGCGCTGGGCCTTCTCCTCTATCAGCTCGTTTCGAGTATCTGCCAGCTCTTGACGCAATTTTCCCACTTCACTGGATGTGTTGGACGCGAGTCTTTCAAAGGCTTCTACAACCTTGGCCTCGGTTTTGGGCATAGCCTCAGGAGCCTTTTGGGCAGAAGGGCCGGCACGAGTCTCGAAGGAGAAGGCTTCTGCATTCTGTGAAGCCTGAGGGGTTCCTCTGGCGAACCTATGAACTGGCTGTTCGCCCACGAGTTCCCTGATAAACAGGATCCCGTAGTCGAAACCCACACTTGATCTTGGCCGAACCTCACCAGCACAGGCTTCAACAACTGCCTTGTAGGCATTTTCAATCCTTTGCTGGCCCTACTCAAAGAGCCCAAGTAAGCAAGATATAATAAAGGTCAATGGCAAATATAGTTTGAGTTACCTCTTGTGATAGTTGGTTCAAATGGAGAAGAGGCATTGCGAATGGGAGGGAATACAGACAGCGGCGGGGATATTTGCTTCTGAAAGGGCTGAAAAGATGGACTCCTGAATGAGAGGTAGAAGAACCCGAATTTCCAACCTCTTTATTCCCGCATATCATGAATGGCGTGTCATATAATTTCATCGTATCTTTCCAGGACCCAGACAAGGCAACGAACGCCACGAATGGCGCAGCCAACCACATATGGATCCTTCAGTCAGCTTAGTATGAATGTCCTGCATCTCTATGAAGCCATGCAGCCACATATAATCTTGGTCTCCTGTTTAGGTCCTTTCGAGCTCTTGGCGTCATATGAAAAGAGATATGAGCCCGTCAATCCTCCGGTCGGCTGAGGCTGAGGCGCCAACTTCTGCATATTGGTAACAATATCGAGGTCTAGCTGTCAGCCTTGCTTCAGCCCGTTATTGCGTTTCAATCCTTCCGACTCACCGGTGCTAACACAAAGGGGAAATAATATGATGTTGATATTTTTGTTGCATGAATCTGAGGCTGATCATTCTGCATATACGAGAAGGCACCGAGTTGTAGATGGCTGAGAGAAGTAGCAAAAGGGATTGAGAGTGTATTGTGCGACCTACGTCAGGATGTAGTTGTCTATTATAGTTCCTGAAAGACCACGAGATAACACATGCGATGGCGGCTCGGCTGAGGCAATTGACGCCTGTATGTACCTATGCATGACGTTCTGTTCTCGATTAGTCTACCTACTTGGAACAAGGCTCTGTCATATTGTGTCAGCTCTACTATTATTAATTTTTAAAGTGCAAGAACTTAAAAATAGTGTAGTCATGCACTCCTACGGCTGATTGTCTCTTGTCTCAGCATAAGGATGGTTCGGCTGAGAGATGGCTCATGTCTTTCATCGGGACTTCTTTACCCCAAGGCTGAAGAGCCCTGAATCAGGCCCATTTATGGGACTTCCAAATCCAAGTGGCAGGCTTATTGAACAACTTGACACAAACTGTGGTATGTCATGTGAATGAAGATGTTGATGTTAAGAACTTCATTGTTGTTGGGATAGATTTCGGGACAACGTGAGCCCCATTCCCCCTCCAAAACTCGCTATAGCCTCTGACCGCCCCCTCCAGGTTCTCAGGAGGAGTGGCTCACAAACGACGACGTTGCCGATGAGAAGTAAACCTTGTCATCACATGGCCAAGACATGGCCCTTAAGAAGGCAAAGACCCAACCGAGATCTATTATCACGATAATCGGACTCTGGGGATTTGGATGGGGATTTGGATTTCCTCACGAAGCCGATCCGATACGATGGTTCAATCTGTTGCTCTTAAAGAAGAAGACCTATCTCCAGCTCTGAGAGACTCTGACTATGTCCTCCGAGTACATAGCGATAACTAATATGGCAATATAAGAGATTTATGTTGGAAGGATATTTGTCGATGAGGCTTTCCAAAACCTGTGTCGCAAAAGATTGGGCACTAAATGGAGCAAGCTGACTCAAGCCGGAGCCAAGGAGTTATTGAAACCTCAATGGGACAGCGGTATCCAGCCTCAATTTACACCAAGAGATAAGCCCCAGGAGTATATCATTGCAATTCCAACTAAAGTCTTCAAGAATAACGAAGAGGAAATGAATGATCACTCCAAAAACTGATCATAAGGAACGGTAGAATCCACTTCAATGGATATCCGTCCCCATTCACCTTTGGCTACCTTAAACAAGGATCAAACATGGTTCTGATCAGTCTCTTATTCTACAACACGGACATGAGGCGCGCTTTCACGGATGTGTTTGCCAAGACGGATAAACTTGTCGATGAGCAAATCTCCAAGTCTACACCTCAATGCCTCGGTTAAGGTCTGTTTAGAATGTTCATTCATCCGTATGATGCTATTAGACAGGGTCAGACAGGGTCTTCGCAGAGGCATGGTCTAGCTGTCTTAAGCAGACGGGTCTGCGAGACATGATCTTCATACAGGTGCAGTCCAGCTGTCCATGCAGAGAGGTCCTGGTGGACGGGCAAACGGGGTCTTCATACGGCATGGTCTCGTTGTCTTAAGCAGCCTGGTCTGCGAGATAGCGTCTTCGTGTAGGCATAGTCCAGCTGTCCAAACGGGTAGGTCAGCTAGACAGAGTCTTTGTATAGGCACGGTCCAGCTGTCTCAAGCAGTCCGGTCTGCGAGACATACTCTTCGTGCCAGCACGAACCAACTGTCCAAGATAACGGGTCTATAAGACAGGCTCACTCTGGCAGTCAAAGGAAGGAAGGAGGCCTGTCAGACGGAGGCTTCGTGGATCGCTGACGGCCTGTCTGTGTGAGTCGGGTCTGACAGACAGGCTCTTCGTAGGTCGGCGGTGTCCACGGAGGAAGTATAGGTAGACGGGGTCTTCGGGTTCGGATGACCTAGCTGTCTGACGGAAGAGAGGTCAGACAGGACAGGCTCTAGGTGCCTCAAAAGACGGCTCAGCTGGACAGAGTCTTCGGGTTCGTGCGATACAGCTGTCTCGAGGGGTTGACGGAGAGGAGGACAGTTGAATCGCGGCGCCAAGATGGCCAATCCATTGAGATAATACGGCAAGTGAAACCGCAAGTCCAAGTTCCAGCCCGGATATTTCGTCATTCTCCTTCGTCGCATGACCAACTTCCTGGTTTTCGATCGGACCAAAGTGAGACAGAAAAATGAACGTCTCGGGGCCGAATGGCGTAACTAGGGAGATTATGAGCTGGCTTGATCCCTGCTTGTATGTATATTCAATTTATTGATGGACGGGAAATCTGGCTATACTGGGTTGATAATTATCAAATAACACCATGTTTGTGAGGACATACAGCTCGTTCAGATCGTTAATGACCTTGACTAGAAATATTTGTATTGGCTTCATATAGAACTCAGAACATCTCACACAAGCGGTCAGGGTTACGCAACGCCGCGACCCTCGTGATTCGGCCGCGCGGAGGTTGGTGTAGGACCCGTTGGACGGCCCGCGGTCTAGCCTGTTGATCCATTCGGAGATGAACCGAGGGTAGTTGAGTAGACCCTAGGGGGATTTGAGACTTTGAGAAGGGAGGAGACTCATCTCTGAACCTTGCATGAGGCATTGCCAAGCCATCGCAACTAATATTCTGTAGCTAGGATTGTAGACTAAATGAAGGCACGAATGCGGCTAGAAATGAAGGTTGATGATGAAGTTTACACGGGGAGCCATACTGGACAATGGAAACGACCTTGATTGTCTCAAATTACCTGGCTGGCAGGGGGTATCGACACAACTCAGCTCTGTGCAGAAAGATGACTTGACTAACTTCATCGATCACTGCCTACCCTTGGATGTCGGGACTAAGCGCGCTCGACAGGGATTGATGTATGAAACGACACGCAGCTCGCCATCCGCCTCTATCGAGCAAGCGATGTATGTATGTAGACCGCTACGTGTCTGTAGTGATTCAGGGGTGCTTTGCAAAGGATTAGCATTTGGAAGGGAATGCCTCCAAGACATGGTTGGTCACTTACAATATTGCCTGCAGAGCATCTTTATAGCTGGCAATTATGTCTGAATTTGGGGATTGAACGTGGCGAAGATGTCGATCCAGAGCATTGATGATGGTTTCCTCGCTCTCGGCATAATGCCGTACTGGTATGTACACCTTGACCATCGGAATTGGGCTTCCGGATTTTAATTCGACATAGTAGAGAATACCACCTGTTCGGTGGTCATTTCCTATTATATTCACATCATCTGAAGGGACGTAGCAATCCTGGCTCCGTGAAGCATGGTAGAATTCTCGCAGATCTTCCAGTGCCGGTTGCATTCCAGGATGATTTAGTCGGTTCCCCAATGTCATAGTATTCTGCATCGAGGCAAAACTGCTTGCTCGAACGCGAAAGTAGATCTTGAACCGAGACGCAGCTGTATCCACCAGATCCGTGGCCAGCATATCCATTTCCAGGGGTGGTGTGGTGGAATCTTGGACATAGTCCTGGAAGACGCTGAGGGCTTGAGCGATCTCTGACGTGCTCCCCGGTGCTGACCGGATCGTCTGTAGAATAACGTCCATGTTTGTCTGGCCGGTTCTTTTCGCCTCGTACCCCGGGAAGAAGTATGCTTTGCTAACTATGTCGTCCTCCCCCAGGTCGAAGGCATAGAACTCCTTCGTCGCGTGTCCTTCTATGGCACCTCGGACGTTTGGCCCGCATAGTCGTTGCCGGAAATGATTGAGCCAGTCCATGTGAGTCGCGGGTAGCAGCTGAACCATCATTTCCAAGAACCCATAGGCAGCACTCTTATTGTCGGGATCGAGCGGCGTGCCTGCGTGCGGTCCGACAGGCTCGATTGAGAAGCGTATCTTGGGTGGTTTCCCAGCAGTGCCCCAGTCCCAACTCAACTCGATCGGGGTGTGGTCATCCGTCATGAAGCTCCTCCATTTCTGTTTCCCAGACACGGGAAACCTGCCCAGGCTGGGAGTGACAGCCCGGATGAACTTCAACAGTCGAAATTGCGCATCGTCCAAGTATCCGGCTTTGTCAAGTAGAACGGCCAGCGCGTGTCCGGATGACCGCCACCACAAGAGCGCATGGTCGTCGAGATCATAGGCGGCATCTGAGTCCGCTCGATGGAACGCTGACGTTGCGGTGCTTGGCCGAGTAGGAGCCATGATACAATGAATTTCGAATGTCAAATCGCGACCTGACTCCAAGATTGCATGAGCTGGAAGATTACATGGAAGATGAGAGAGCCTGGCCAACCAATATATATCTCCCGAGCTGCTTAGGTGTCTATGTGAGAATACCGCTCTTGCCCTCAAGTCGTAGCCAGCTGGAACGAGTACCACGGTTTGCTCTGAAGTTTCGGGTGTCATTCCGCAGTCGGAGGGATTCAGCCAGTCTCTGGTTGGTAGGCATGTGATCCATTCAGCTCGTCATTGTTGCAAACAGAAGTTCGCAGGCGGTGTAATCCCTTTCTTACACACAGTGAGACAATCTCGGAACGAGCCATATGACTCGATCGGGGCTTCGCTTATCGGATCTTGCACAAGCAAGACTTGGATCTGCCCTTGCCGGGACTTGGGTCTTGTGATTGAGAGATACGTGGTGGCTGGTTTGCTCCCTGAAGTGGGCACGCAGCCTTGGTTTTCGTTTCGGATAAGGTAGGTACAGAACATATGGGCATACTTTAATAGGATCTCATATCATGATGAGTTCCTTGGAAAGAAGGTAATATATTTGAAAAGTCCTACGGGCATATGTATGTTTTGTAGTGCTCTAAGCACCAATTATGGAGCGCAAAACTCAAGAATGGCCCTGCACAGCCTTTGGCACATACGGCTCACCCAGATACTCGTCTTCTTCATCCGTCAGTTCGAATTCTTGTGAAGCCAGAATATCATCCATTCGTGAGAGGCTGTTGATGCCGACGACAGCTGAAGCGACCCGCCTCCTGAGCCATGAGAGTGAGACACGGCTCATTGGAACTTGATGTTTGCTGGCAAGGCATTCGACCCGTCTGATAATTTCCTTATCGGCCTCCGACTTTCCATAATAATATCGTGAGCCCGTTGCCGACCGTTTCGTTTGTCCGGTTACACCAAGAGGACGAGCGAGAATGCCTTCGGCTAGGGGTGCCCACTAGAGACGTTTCATGTTAGACAATGTGTCATGATTTCGCAACTGTTGAATAGAAAGATTGCTCACAGATAGAATTCCAACTCCGGTCATATTGCAGAATTTCACCATCTCTCGTTCCTCTTCGCGATAGAGAAGGTTGTAGTGGCATTGCATTGCCACAATTCTGGTCCACCCGTTGAGTGCTGCCACGCATTGAAGCTGGGCCAGTTGAAATGCCCACATTGACGACGCGGCGAGATATCGAACTTTGCCGCTACATACAAGTTGGTGTAGAGTGCTCATGGTTTCTTCAACCGGCGTATGAGGGTCCCATCGGTGTATGTGTAGCACGTCGATGTATGGGGTCTGTAATCGCTCCAGTGACTGATCAACTCCAGCCAGAATGGCGATTCTCGATAGGCCTGTATTCGGGAGTCAGTATTGGTAACGCATGAGGGCGGAGAGGAATTTACTGACCGTATTGGTTCACGTAGTCTTTGCTTCTTTGAACTGGGCTATCCAAAAACGCAACAAAGTCACTGGAGGGGCCGTTTTCTGTGTCTGCAACAATTCGGCCAATCTTGGTCATCAAAACCAGCTTTCGTCGCGGGATGTTTAGTTTCTTAATCGCTCGACCTATGATTGATTCCGATTGACCGTTGCTGTACGCATTCGCAGTATCTTTTCGCTGATTAGCGGAGACTTCTCTCAAGCAGTGGAGGTTGCGTTACTGACTTACTCCAGGTATTGATGCCTTTTCGGTAAGCGGCATGGAGGAGTTCCGTCGCCTTCCGAAGGTCAGCTATGTCTGGATAAATTGTTGTTTCGTGACTATGAACTGGGGTTTACTTCTTCTTCGCTCTTTACCCAGCTAAGCCATTGCGTATTGCCAATACCTAGGGTCCCGAGGATGGGATTCGAAACACGTAGGCCACTGGATCCAACCTGTCTATACTCGACTTGAGTTGACTCTATGGATCTCAGTAGCGACTCGGGTAATTCTGATGATGTAGAGATCATAGAGCTCCCATCTGGTCCAGTGGGCGTAGAGAAAATCAGGTCGCCAGGTCGATTCTCGTGACCATTTCGGAGGGAAGACACTGAGAGCTTGACTTCGTCTTTAGCCCTAGTTGGGGCATCGCAGGTGCCCCGGGGAGGAAGGTAGTCCAGGGCCATGCCAGCTCGTCACGCCAAAGATGCTTGTCTTGAGACTCTGAGCGTTTGCGTCTGCGTTGAACCAAGGCTAGACACCAGGATCAAACTCAGGCCTTGGACTGATCAATCTCAAAGATACACTTTTGAGAAAGAGCTCAAGTGGCCATCACAAAGCGAATGATGCGGGAGTATTCAGTATGCCAATAACGAGTTGGTCGAGGTTTCGCGGAATGGTTAATCGGGACTATCCTGGTTCCCAACTGGAATGGAAATTTCGGATCACTACGTATCCGAAGGGAGAATATGTGAGACAGGACTCTTGGAACTGTCAGTTAGCATGTCTTACATGCTTCCGGGCTGGGTACTGATTCACTTTCTGAGATGCGCATGACGCTGAGTCTTGGAAAATCGATCTGCACACCTTAGTTTAGGGAATATCCCGACATGTATAGGGTTTCGGGTATGTGTAGTCCCCATAAGTTCTTACCAAACGGTGTCGTTGTTGCCAGAAGTCCTTCCCGCCTTGCAGCAAGTCTGGGACTTTGATATCTGCGTGTTTCAAGCTACAGCTGGCGACCCGGAGTCTGACTTACCGAAGCACTATGCAGCTATGCTTCAACAAGCTTGCTTATTATGGAAACTTTTATTGTTTTACTTGCTTCTGTGGCCGCACTGTTGGTGATTGTTAGGAGAAGCCCTCCGAGCCGGGTTGCATCACTTCTGCCCGCTTACCAGCCTGGGACTGGTATGAGCTATATCAACTCGGTGACACCCAATGGGGGAAGCCACAACGACT
Organism: Clonostachys solani; assembly: GCA_902141235.2. NCBI lineage: Eukaryota > Fungi > Ascomycota > Sordariomycetes > Hypocreales > Bionectriaceae > Clonostachys > Clonostachys solani. Next base: position 4,306,404 of record CABFOC020000035.1, read on the forward strand.
CTGAAAAGTTGTATGTCTCAGATTTACGTGTAAGATACGGCTCTTTGTGTGATTTGTATCCAGCTGTATGAATCCATTCGACGTTTGAGGTAGCCAACCAGTTTTTCAGCCCCAATGACGGGATCTTCGAATCTCGCGATGGCTTCAGCCATCTGCGCCGTGTGGCTGGCTCTGACTGGAAGCGAGGTTCAACATGTCGACATAGCGATCAAAACAAGAACCAATGACGTTGGTGGCAAAGAAAATAACGATATTTGTCGAATCCAAGGGGGCAACCTGGACATGGACGAGGCACTTCGACGTCTCGCCGAGCAGGATGCCCGTGAGGCCATGTCTGCACCACGTGCTTCCAAAGTGCAGCTAAAAAGCCACTGTGCTCTGTGCCCAAGATCTCTGCTGTTGATCCATGAAGGATCCACAGACGACCTGATGGAAAAAAGGCTCGATTCTCGGACGGAAGAAGTCCATGACCTTGGCTTTTTTGACGAAGCATCCACTGAGGAATATGGCTCCATTGTACACTTTTTCCACACGCACGGAGGATGGAAGGTGTCAGTCAAACGCTGCGTCCATCTTTCCCAAGTAGATGAAGACCACCAAGAGCCCCTATTGGAGGACGCCTTGGGAAGGCTTTTCGGGCGAGATTTCCTAAACGCCTCGTCGGTTGGCGATTCCTCAACGAGTATCCAAGATCTTCAACGTATCTGGACGTGGAACGCCACTGCGCCAGCAGCTGTTGAAACATGTGTACACGACCTTTTTACCAACAAGCTCAGAGAACAACCTGCCGCGCCTGCTGTTTGTGCTTGGGATGGCAATCTGACGTACAAGGAGCTCGACACGTTGTCTGATACACTGGCCAGTCACCTCACTGCCCTGGGCGCTGGTCCAGGGACCATTATACCCCTATGCTTTGAAAAGTCCATGTGGGTTCCAGTGGCCATGATGGGAGTCATGAAGGCTGGAGCTGCATCTGTTGCGATGGACTCGAGCCACCCAACAGCTCGTCTACGCACGATCGTGCAGCAGGTACACTCCCACTCAAATTCAAAGCGGCCCTTCGTTCTATCATCAAAGAAGAATCAAGAGCTATGCCGCGCAATACTGCACGATGCTGCGGAGGAGCCCTTGTTGCTTATTGCGGAATCATTAGCGAAAGATACAGCCAACTTGTCGACTTGGAAACAAGCCACTGTCCAGCCAAATGATTTACTCTACGTTGTCTTTACTTCCGGCAGTACTGGAACTCCTAAAGGAGCAATGATTAGCCATGGAAACTTCAGTAGCGCCGTCCATCACCAGCAAGCTACCCTTGGATTTCAACAGACTTCCCGTGTATTCGACTGTGTGTCATACGCCTTTGACGTCGCATGGTCCAATGTTATACATACACTCGCCGCAGGGGGTTGCATCTGCATCCCAAGCGATAGTGACCGGCAAGGCGATATTGGGGCGGCAATGAGATCCTTGAGGGTGACAGATGCGCATTTGACACCGACTGTCGCGCGGTTGATCGATGCCAAGTCTCTGCCTGACCTTCGTTCTATAATGTTTATCGGGGAGAAGCTAAATCAATCAGATGCCTTGCCCTGGAAAGAGATTGAGCGTGTTCAAAACACCTATGGCCCAGCCGAATGTACAGTCACAAATACTTTTTCCACCATCCAACCAGGAGACATTGGCGAGCCAAGCATAGGAAGAGGATGCGGAACAATCACTTGGATCGTGCGCTCTGATGCCACTCTTGCAGCAATCGGCGAGGTCGGAGAGCTCTGGCTCGAGGGACCGCTCGTCGGCCAAGGCTATCTAGGCGACCCGGAGAAGACAGACGAAGTCTTCATCCACGACCCAAGCTGGTTGCTTCAAGGCGCTCCGGGATTGCCTGGCCGCCATGGGCGTCTTTATCGGACTGGCGACTTGGTACGATACAATGCCGACGGTAGCCTCCAGTTTATAGGCCGCAAAGATGACCAGGTCAAGATTCGTGGGCAGCGTGTCCAGCTTGGCGATGTTGAATGTCACCTTCAGCGATGTCTTGAACATTTAACAGAGACTCAAGTTCATGTCGTTGCCGAAGTTGCACAACCGTCGGGCAACGGCGAACCGCTGCTTGTCGCTTTTCTCGGTGCCGGAGTTGTTGCAGATGCTGCTGCCACGATGGCAACTCTGATCTCGCATCTCGAGAATACCGCCAGCCACCATTTGCCGGCGTATATGATTCCGACTTTCTACATCCCACTGGTGGAGATTCCAAGAACTGGAACTGGCAAGACCGACCGCCGTCGCTTGAGAGAAATTGTTGCTAAAATGACCCTTGAAGAGCTTGCTGGCTTGACTCCCACCAAGGAACCACACCATGAACCCTCGACAGTCTCTGAGCACACACTTTGTCAATTATGGGCTTCGGTTCTTGGTATTGACCACCAAACCATCTCGACTCATAGTAGCTTTTTTCGCATTGGCGGCAACTCAATAGCCGCTATACGGCTGGTTGCGGCTGCTTCTACCAAGGGATTCTTGATCTCTGTTGCTGATGTCTTCAATTTCCCCCGATTATCAGACTTGGCGAACCGCCTTGTATCAGCAGATCCAATCCCATCTGAGGCAGTTCTTCCATTTAGTCTGCTGGGACCTGACGTTAAAGAACACTTTGTACGTGACCAGGTCGCTGCACGTTGTCAGGTTCCTGCAGATCGAGTACTGGATGTCTTTCCATGCACGGAACTCCAAAAGGGGCTGCTCTCAATGACGGCCAAGCGATCTAACAGTTATGTTGCCCGGCACATCTTTCGGCTATCGCCAGAGAGTGACCTGCATCGACTGCAAGAGGCTTGGGAGAGAGTCGTGGATCTATTTGACATCATTCGGACCCGGATCGTTGATGTGCCAGGGATTGGCCTCGTCCAGGCCATATGTTCGGATCCTCCCCCCATTCTTGACAGTGGTAGCCTGTCAGCGTATATTGCTTCTGAGAAGAATCCCATGGGTTTGGGGACATCTCTAACGTACTGTGCGTTTGTCAATGACAAGGAAACCGATCAGTTATACTTTGTTTTGGTAATCCATCATGCTCTCTTTGATGGTTGGTCTCTGCGCATACTCCTCGATGCCCTGGTGAGGGCGTATGGTGAAGCAGCCATTTCGCCACCAGTTCCATTTCAGAATTTCATAAAGTTTAATTCTAGCCTGGAATCGAACGAGGCTGCGGATTATTGGAGGTCGCAGCTTGAAGGGTGCGAGGCCGCGTCGTTTCCACTGTTGCCGATGCCAGCATACCAGCCCCATGGAGGGACAACGATATCACATGCCGTGACCGGCCTCTCGTGGCCGCGGGTCGATATCACAGCACCCAACATCATACGAGCCGCTTGGGCAATACTGCAAGCTCGACACTCTGATTCTACTGATGTTGTTTTTGGAGCTGTGGCTGGTGGTCGTCAGGCTCCTGTTCCTGGCATTAGCGACATTGCAGGACCAACTATTGCCACGGTTCCTGTGCGTGTGAGAGTCGATAAAAACACACCGACAACTGAATTGATAAGGCAGGTGCAATGCCAATCTGTTGGTATGCTGCCATATGAGCAGTTTGGTTTGCGCCGGATCAGATCTCTCGGCGAGACAGAGGCTTCCGCTTCTGGCTTCCAGACCTTGTTGGTTATCCAGCCGAGGGAAGATGCACAGAACGGCGTGTTACCTGTCGATAAAACAGATCCCATCTTCTTAACGCAAGTTGAAGCCGATTCTACACCCACCTTCCAACAATTCAATACCTATGCCCTAACGGTAATTGTTGATATCTGTGATGAGGGATATGACATAGTTCTCAGCTTTGATACTAAGGTTCTAGCAGTTGGAATAGCTGAGAGGATGGCAAAGCAGCTGGAAGTCATTACACAGCAACTGTGTGATACGACCCGCATTAACGCAGCGGTATCAGACATCAAGACTTCAAGCGTGCAAGATCTTGCTGATATATGGTCTTGGAATGCTTCCGTCCCGCAAACCATTGAAGCTTGCGTCCATGAACTCTTCGATGTTGCGGTCAAGAGACAACCTGAAGCACCTGCTGTTTGCGCCTGGGACGGCAGCTTTACATACCGGCAACTTGACGACCTTTCTACCATCTTAGCTCACCATCTGACTGCTCTAGGAGTAGGTACAGGAGATCTAGTCCCGTTATTCTTTGAAAAATCTAGATGGACCCCAGTGGCGATGCTAGGTGTGATGAAGGCTGGAGCTGCATCTGTCGCGGTGGACACGAGTCACCCCCCAGCACGGCTGTCCGCTATCGTGCAGCAAGCGCACCATCACTCCAAGAAGCGGCTTGTTCTATCATCTATACTCAATGAACGCTTAGCTCGTGGCTTAGTGACCGATGATGGGGTAGAGGAGGCTGAGGTTGTTGTTGTTGTGGAGATTATAGCTCAGCAGACAAATAACATCAGCATCCTACCGCGAAAGCAAGCCAGGGTCGTTCCAGATGATTTGCTATATGTTGTTTTTACATCCGGCAGCACTGGGATACCAAAAGGAGCGATGATAAATCATAGAAACTTTGCCACTGCCTTCCATCACCAAGCGAGGAAACGCATGCTGAGTTCGTCTTCGCGCGTGTATGATTACCCCTCCTACGCTTTCGATGCCGCATGGAGTACGGCTTTGCACACTCTCTGCATTGGTGCCTGTTTGTGTATTCCCAGAGACCAAGACAGGCTTGGTAACATTGCTGAGTCGATACGATTCTTCGAGGCAAGTTACATCAGCCTGACACCTACAGTGTGGAGGCTCATTCGACCAGAGGATGTCCCTAGCCTGCGCACTCTTCTTTTAGTTGGAGAGCCTCTTCGCAGGTCCGATATCGAGGCGGTCGAGCACCTTGAGCACGTGTACAATGCATATGGACCTGCTGAGTGTACGATTGAGAGCACCTTCAACCAGATTACCTCTCGTGACTCGGATGTAAACAACATCGGCAGAGGTCGTGGCGTTGTGACCTGGGTCATATCTGACCAGCTGTCCTCAAGTACACTTGCAGCTGTTGGTGAGATTGGGGAGTTATGGATCGAGGGACCTCTTGTTGGTCAAGGCTATCTGGGCGAACCAGAAAAGACTGCTGATGTCTTTGTTCAAGACCCAAGCTGGCTGCTACAAGGTGGGCCGGGCGTGCCAGGTCGCCATGGACGCCTTTATCGAACCGGTGATCTTGTCCGGTACAATCCTGATGGTACACTCCAGTTCATTGGGCGTAAAGATAACCAGGTCAAGATTCGGGGTCAGCGTGTCGAGTTGGGCGACGTCGAGACCCATGTCAAGCGGATGCTCAACACCCCAGAGGCGCAAGTTGTGGCGGAGGTCATATCTCCCCTGGACAGCCCAAACCCAATACTTGTTGTTTTTGTTGAGCCTGGAAGTTGCGAGAGCATCGAGGCTACGGTGTCAGATCTTACCAAAGATCTCAATGACAAGCTTCTGCCACATCTCCCAGTGCACATGGTCCCATCCCTATACGTACCGATTGCGACTCTTCCAACTACCATTACTGGAAAGGTTGATCGAAAGCAGCTTCATCTGATGGGAAGATCACTAGATCTTGTTCAATTACAAGCCAAAAACAAAGCCGATCGAATACTGCCTTCGAACAAAATCGAAGCAATCCTAGCAGACACCTGGGCCAGCACCCTTGGGATCTCGTTGGACCATATATCGATGGATACTCCATTTATGAGAATCGGAGGTGATTCAATCAGCGCGATGCAGGTCGTCTCTAGACTTCGGGCCCGGAAAATATCTCTTACTGTCGGTGATATTCTACAGTATTATACTATCAGGGATATTGCCCCTAAATGTAAGCTGCTCACCCAACAATCTACGATAAAAGAGGAGTTTGAGACAACAGAGGAAGCCTGGGGTCTATCTCCGATTCAGCAAATTTTTTTCTCGGCTCACCCTAGTGGGGAGTCTCACTTTAACCAGAGCTATTTGCTTCAACTAAGGAAGAGCTTCAAGAGTGCCACCCTGCAAAAGGCTGCCGAATCACTTGTTTCCAGACATCATATGCTTCGAGCACGCTTCAGATGCACACCTGGCAATTCATGGGAACAATACATTTGTCAGGATGATCCATCCACTGGGGCATGTTTATTTACAGTGCACGATGGACTCTCGCAAGATGAGATGAGCGCTGTTGTCCAATCCAGACAAGAGTCGCTGGACATCACCCATGGACCAGTATTCACGGTTGATTATTTTGACAATGGAGTGCAGGAGCCAGTAATTCTCTTCACAGCACACCATCTCGTCATTGATCTCGTCTCCTGGCGCATTCTGTGGCATGACTTGGAGCAGTTGCTCAATGGAGCAGCCCTTCCACCCGTTGAGACTTCGTTCCGCGAGTGGACCAAGATACAGCAGAGGCTTGGGCACGACAGTCAATCCACACCCAATTTACCCTTCCAGCTCGAAAATGGGTTCGACTTTTGGGGCGTGGATCCAACAAGGAATATCTTCGCTGCTGCTGAGACGCACAGAATTTGTCTAGATAAGACCACAACATCCCTTCTACTCGGCAGCTCAAACTTGTGTTTGAGGACAGACCCAATCGACATTATGATTGCCGTGTTAATAAAGTCCCTGTGCGATCTATTTCCGGGCCACCCAGCACCGGCAATATTCGTAGAAGGTCATGGTCGTGAGCCACAAGAGAGTCCGGTGGATTTGTCCGAAACCATAGGCTGGTTTACATCGTTGGTTCCAGTACAAGCACCAATCCAACCAGACACCAGCATTGTTGACACGGTGAAGTTTGTCAAAGACATTCGTCGACAAACGGTCGGGAAAGGCTTGCCTTACTTTGCATCTCGGCATCGAGAAAAGATAGACCTTTCTGCGCCTGAGAATAACGCCGCATTTCTCTTCAACTATGGAGGGGTCTTTCAACAGCTTGAGCGGAAAGACTCTCTATTTCGTCAACTTGAGGCTGATATTGCTGAGGTGGCCCCAAACGCACGCCGCATAGCTCTGACAGAAATCGACGGGTCTGTTGTAGGCGGGAAGATGCATCTGTCAATATCAATCCACCGCGATATAAACCACTACAAGTTACTCGAGCAATGGGCCTACAACCTCAAGGATGCATTCCGCACGGCGGCACACTCTCTTGACAAACATGGTGAAATTCCAACCCTCAGTGATTTCCCGTTGGTAACTATCCCATCATACGGCGAACTGGACAGTGTGGTGGCCCAATTAGCAGCAAGAGATATCGGCATCAAAGATGTTGCTAGACTATTGCCCTGTACACCTATCCAAGAAGGTATTCTTTTTGGCATTGCCAAAGGATCAGCGAGCTATCACATCATTCAAGTCTGGAAGTGCTCCAGCTTGAGCCGCAGCGTGCAAATCGACCCTACACAATTGGAGGCTTCCTGGCGGGCGGCTCTGAGCCGACACTCTATCTTCTCAACGGTATTTCTCGAGTCGGTGGACCTGGGCGGATTTCTACAAGTGCAGCTGCAAAACGCACCGTTGCGAATTCGGTGTGTCCATTCTGGCACGGACTGTCCAGCGGTTATGTTGGTAGAAATGGGGAGACCAGTGTTCTCTGACCGTGAGCCGCCTTATCTGGTTACGATTTGCCAATCCTCAAGCGGCGAGGTCGGCTGTCGAATTGACATCGACCATACTCTTATTGATGCAGTTTCTTTCCCGGTCGTTCTCAATGACGTTGTAGACGCTTACAGCGGAAATTCAGACCGAGCAGGACTTCGTGCTCCCGGGTTTCATCGAATAGTAAAGGAAGTCTTGGCGGTCTCGCCCCAAAGGAAACTGGAATACTGGAAGAATTATCTTTCCGGAATCAAGCCTTGCAGTATACGAGCTACAGTTACTTCGGAAACTGTTCGTACAGAGGGCTGCCAAGAGATAATCACGCTTCCATGCCTCGTGACGGATAGAATTGATGCATTCTGCCGTGCTGGAAACATTACTCGCTCGACGTTCTTGCAGGTATCGTGGGCAATAGTACTCGCTCAACTCACAAATGAACAGGATGTGTGTTTTGGATACCTCACCTCCGGGCGGGATATTCCCGTCGAGGGCATCGAGGAAATTGTTGGACCTCTAATCAATATGCTGATCAGCCGAATTAATTTGGGCAGCTCAGCTGCCAATGTTATTGGAAATACCGGGAGGGATCTCCTCGAGCATTTCAACTATCAGCACATCGCTTTAGCAAAGCTGCAATCAGAATTGGACCTGCATGGCCAGCAACTTTTTGATACCATCTTGACAGTTCGTCAAGCCCAGAATTCAGTCAAGGCTGGCCAGCTCAATTTCCAGGACTTCTTTACTTACGACCCAAACGAGGTATGTTGTTGAATGCCCTTGCAGGAGGATGAAGTATGTTAACTGTCGTTAGTTCTGCATTGCCGTTAATGCTGAGTTGGACGGGGCCAGCACTCATGTTCAACTTGTCTACCAGGACGACTGTATTGAGACGTGGCTCGCGCACGAGGTCGCTGAAATATTTCAGTCAGCTATTAGCTTTTTATTGGATGATGGGCCAGAGATTGCCGATACGGCTCTCCATGATGCCTTCTTCAATTATCGATCAGGCGGCAGTCGGAGTCAGGCAGAATTAACCTGGAAAAACCGGCTTCGTGGGCTAGAAGCCGCTCAGTTTCCAACTCTACCCAACCCTTCAACCAAGCCTAAGTTGGATTCAATGACAGAGCTCACAATGGAAGGAATAAGCCTACCAGGGACTGACAGTGAGACGACCGCTGTCATATGGACCGCATGGGCTTTCTTGGTGGCTGGTTACACTCACACCAATGATGTCCTCTTCGGCGGTACGATCTCGGCGTTTGATGCTGCATCTACCTCGACGGATCCCACGGCAGTGCCTGGGCCGCCAGTAGTACCAGTACGCATTACGATAGATCGTAACATGCAGGTAGCGACAGCGCGACAGGAGGCGGAGGCAATTTACAACGAGATGTCACAGTTTCGCCGGATAAACCGACACTGGATTCGCCAGCTTGGAGACGAAGAGAAGCAAGCCTGCGATCTCCAAACGTTGCTTCAAGTAGAAAATGCTGAAAGAAGTGCCCTTGTAGATTCGTCGACGACAGCCTCAGAGTCAGATGGCTGCTTCTCACTGCGTTTAAAGTGCTCAGTGCGAGATGACAGTTTGGACTTGAAAGTCTGGTTTGACTCTTCGGTACTTACAATGACACAAGTTCGAAGAATTTCGTACCAGTTTGAAAACCTCATTGGACAGTTCAACAAAATTGAGCTCCAGTCTCAAGAAATACATGACATTCAAATGGCAAGTAGAGCCGACCTTGCTGATATCCAGCTGTGGAACGGGTCTATTCCTCAATCTTCGAGCGCCTGTATCAACGATCTCTTTGCTGCTACAGCTGCCAAGCAGCCTGATGCTTTGGCTGTATGTGCTTGGGACGGAGAGTTCACATACAAAGAGCTTGATAACCTCTCAACCAGATTGGCCTGCTGTTTAGCTGCAATGGGAGCGAGAACAGGAACCATCATACCATTATGCTTTGAAAAGGGCAAGTGGACCTCGGTAGCTGTCTTGGGAGTCATGAAAACCGGAGCAGCATCGGTCTTGATGGACTCAGGTCATCCAGAGGCCCGGCTTCGTACAATTGTACAGCAGGCACATTCAAACTCAAACAAATGCTTTATCCTGGCTTCTAAACGAAGCGAAAGTCTAGCTAGCAGGCTTAAACTTGGTCTACATGGTGGAGAAGAGGTTACTCTAGTCATCGCAGACAATTTGTCCCAGACTGCGGAGAATATGCCAAAGTTGCCGGCCAAGAGGCCTCAGCCGGATAGCCTACTATATATCGTTTTTACATCAGGCAGTACTGGTACCCCAAAGGGAGCCATGGTTAGTCACAAGAACTTTAGCAGTGCAATTCACTACTACCGGTCTATTTTTGGCTTTGCACAGACATCGCGTGTGCTGGGTTTTGCATCCTATGCCTTTGATGTGGCCTGGTTCAACATCTTACACACCCTAACTGCAGGTGGATGCCTTTGTATTCCAAGCCAGGCTGACCTTCAAAACAACTTGGGCGGGTGTATTCAAAAAATGCGAGTCTCCCTTGCTGCACTGACGCCTACGGTATGGGATCTACTGGGTGAACAAGACCTCGAGAATTTCGAAACCATAATATTCACTGGAGAGAGACTTGCTCCCTTAGACACCAAGTATCGAAGACTTGCAGCGTCCATATTCAATGCGTATGGTCCAGCTGAGTGCTCAGTTATCAACACTAATACCCAGATCAGCCAGAATGACACTAAGGAACCGAGTATAGGGAAAGGATACGGGGTCACAACTTGGATCGTCCGCCTTGACGGTTCTGCAATTGCAGCTATTGGCGAGATCGGAGAACTTTGGGTCGAGGGCCCTCTCGTCGGCCAAGGATACTTGGGAGACGCAAAGAAAACAGCTTACGCCTTTGTTGAAGACCCTTCATGGTTATTACCAAGAACAGGCGTAACTGCCGGCCCGAAGAGGCGCGTCTACCGTTCCGGTGATCTTGTTCGCTATAACTCTGACGGGACCATCCAGTTTATAGGCCGCAAGGATGACCAGGTGAAAATCAGAGGTCAGCGCGTTGAGCTTGGCGACATTGAGGCTCATATCAAGAAACTACTAGCCTCAACACCTGATGTACGGGTTGTGACGGAGATAATTTCTCCGCGTGAGAGCTCTTTCCCCGTTCTTGCTGCATTTGTTTGCCCAGCCAGAATTTATCAAAGTCTCGAAGTTACTGTATCGGACCTTACAAAGGATCTCAACGAGAAACTACTTTTGCACCTCCCATTATACATGATTCCAACCATCTACGTGCCGATATCTACTCTTCCCGTTGGCCTTACTGGGAAAATCAACAGAAAGGAACTTCGCCAAATCGGTCAAGGGCTAACACTTGCTACTATGATTGATGGAGGCGATGCTCCTAGTACAAAGCCTCCTCTTGTTGGGATTGAGCTGCTTATCGCCAATGTTTGGGCGGAAATTCTTGGAATTTCACTGAATTCCATCTCACGAGATATTCCATTCATAAGACTTGGGGGCGATTCAATCACCGCCATGCAAGTTATATCTAGGCTCCGTGTGCACAAAGTGCATCTTACAGTAAGCGACATTCTCCAACATCATACTATTGAGAAGATTGCTTCTAGATGCAGCCTAAGATCAGAGGAGATATTAGTAGAAGGGCAATCTGAAGACACAGAAGAAGCCTGGGGATTGTCTCCAATCCAAAAGATGTTCTTCCTTTTACACCCGGATGGAAATGATCACTTTAATCAAAGCTTTCTCCTCCAATTATGTGAGAAACGCACTGTGACCGAGTTTCATAAGGCTGCTGTATCAATCGTTTCCAGGCACCCAATGCTTCGAGCACGTTTTAGGCGTAGCTCAGCTGGTTCCTGGGAGCAATATATTGTGCTGGAAAACCCAGGAGCGTTTTTGTTCACTGCACATCGAGAGGTCACTCTTCCTGCTAGAGATTTACTCATACAGTCAAGGCAAAAGTGTTTGGACATTATCAACGGTCCGGTATTTGCCGTTGATTACTTCAGCACTGGACATGACATCTACGTCTCTTTCACGGCACATCATCTGATTATTGATCTGGTCTCCTGGCGTATCATTTGGCATGATATGGAGCAGCTTCTGAAAGGAGTGAGCCTTTCTCTGCCCATGACAACATCTTTTCGCACCTGGACCAAGATACAACACCAGATTGGTCGCTCAGGAAACTCTAGAGATAAGTTGCCGTTCGAATTGATAAATACATACGAGGATTGGAATGTGCCACCACCAGAGAACACTCAAGATTCCGCCACAGACTTCTCGCTTTCTCTCGATGCATCTTTAACATCTCTTCTACTCGACAGATGCAATCTATCTTTGAGGACAGAACCTACAGACATCATGGTTGGCATACTACTATTTTCGCTACATAAACTATTTCCTACTCGTCCTGTACCAGCTATATTCATCGAAGGTCACGGTCGCCAGGCCACTGGAAATCATTCGGTTGAGCTATCGGAGACTGTGGGCTGGTTCACGTCTCTATGCCCGGTACAGATCGCACTGCAAGAACACGACAATGTCATTGATGCGATAAGGCTAGTCAAGGATACTCGCCGGGCTGTTGCAGAAAAGGGTCTGCCTTATTTTGCATCCCAGTATCAACAGGACTCACAATTTACACCTGATCACCATCTAGAGTTTCTATTCAACTATGGAGGAGTGTTTCAGCAACTTGAAGGGGGTGATTCGATGTTTCGTCGTATTGAGCATGATATCATGGAGGCGTCGCCCAGCACGCGACGAATGGCGCTCGTGGAAATAAACGGGATCATTGCTGAGGGAGTGCTCAACCTCTCAATATCAATCCATCGAGGAATGAAGAGCTTTCAACTAATGGAGAAATGGGCAAATAGTTTGGGGGATGAATTTGGGTCTGCGATACAAGGTCTAATCAACTCGCCAACCACACCGACGTTGAGTGACTTCCCAGTCCTAGACGCCTCGATTGTGAAACTCAGAAGTTTAATCACTCAGATATCAGCCTTGGGCTTTTCCTTGACTGATATTGAGAACTTGATGCCCTGTTCCCCGCTACAGGAAGATATCCTTTTGAGTATTGCGAAAGAGCCAACCAGCTATCATATCGTTCAGATATGGAAATGTACCGATATTGCCCACGGAAATCCAGTTAATGTTGAAAGACTCGAGTCAGCCTGGCAAATTGCAACATCACGGCATTCCATCTTCTCAACAATATTCATAGAATCACCAGATCTCCAAAGGTTTGTGCAAATTCAACTTCGAGAAGCATCAGTCCGGATAAAGCACCTCAAGTCTGAATCAGATTGTGCCACCAAAGCATTGTCTGAAGGATTTGATGAGCCAGAGTTCTCCGCCACTGAACCTCCTTGTGTTGTCACCATCTGTCAAACGTTGAGTGGCGATGTAGCTTGTCGCTTAGATATCAGCCATGCGATTATCGATGCGGCCTCTTTACATACGGTTCTTTCTGACGTATCGGTGGCGTATTGTCAACGCAGCAGACTGCCACCTGCAACAAGCTTCCATCGGGTGATGGAAGAGATAGTGCGCTCTCCACTCGAGACTAAGCTGGAGTATTGGAGAAACTTCCTTGCTGGTGTTGAGCCTTGCAGGATTGCAAGGGCAGCCCGCTCGGTCGACAAGGGCGGAAATCATAAAGATATTACTCTCGCGACCTCTGTGACCAGCCGGATTCATTCCTTCTGCCAAGATCGAGACATTACTCGCTCGACATTCATACAAGTCTCTTGGGCAATGGCTCTTTCTTATCTAACAAGCATGTCGGATATCTGTTTTGGATACATCACGTCAGGTCGGGATATTTCCATCGACGACATTGACAAAATCGTCGGGCCACTCATCAATGGACTCGTTAGTCGCATCAAGCTGGACGGCCCGGTTGCGGATGTGCTCGAGGAGACCAGCAGAAATCTAAACACCCACTTCAACGTCCAGCATGTTTCCTTGGCAAGATTGCAGGGCGAATTGGGACTGTCGGGCCAACAGCTGTTTAATACAGGACTGAGCATCCGGAACGATTTTGGAAGCAGTCAGGTCAGCCAGGACCTCCACTTCCAGAATACTGTCACGCGTGATCCAAATGAGGTATGCCAATATCCCAACCGTAGAAATATACCAAGGAATTTCGCTAATACAAAAATCTAGTTCGATATCACCGTCAGCGCTGTGCTGAGCGGTTCAGAAACGGAGATTCAGCTTGTCTACCGCCCCGATTTCATTGATGAATCACGTACACTTGAAGTAGTTGAGACTTTCCAAATGGCGATGGAGTTTTTACTTCAAAATAGGCCGGAATCTCAATCACAGTCTCTCTATGATGCTTTTTTCACCTTCCGAACAGGTGCTAATAGACTGTCTGTCGAGCAAAATTGGGAGGAGTGGCTTCACGGGCTTGAATCGTCTCAGTTCCCTCCACTGTCAAACTCAATACATACACCCAAGCCAGAATCTCATGCTCAGCACAGCATTGCTAGGACTTATCCAATAGGCAGTGAAGCAGAAGTAACGAGTCTGTTGTGGACAGCATGGACCTTCTTGGTTGCCGGGCATACTGGCGTGGATGATGTAACTTTCGGAAGTATAACATCATCTTCGAGTATAAGATGCCACCACGATGATGCAGCAGGCATAGGAGAGACTTTAATGGTTCCAACGATCGTGCCTGTCCGAATGATGATTGACCGCCGCGCACCGGTTCAGAAGCTGCGAGAGAAAGCAACGGCAATGTATAGCAAGTTGACGAAAACTTGTCATATAGGTCATCATTGGGTCCGGCAGCTGGGAGCAGAGGGTGAAAAGGCTTGCGAATTTCAAACAGTCCTTGAAGTGCTTGGGGATGGTGAAGCTGAACAACCTTGTTTGGCCACGTCAGAGATGCCCATGAACTTTGCCCTACTGTTGAAATGCGTCGTGCAGGACAACAGCATCGATCTAACTGCTCGATTCGACTCTTCTGTAATCGACAAGACGCAAATGCTGAGAATACTTCGCCAGTTTGGAGGCTTGATCAAACAGTTGAGCTGTAATCAACTCCCATCAACAACATTATCTGCCGCTATCCAAACTATCAGTGACGAGGATATCAATGATATTTGGATGTGGAATTCCCCTGTTCCAGAGCCTGTTGAAGGACTTGTCCATGACGTCTTTATGAAAATAGCGGAGAGGCAGCCTAATGCACCGGCAATCTGCGCCTGGGATGGTGAAATGACCTACAGGCAACTCGATACTCTATCAACCATTTTGGCTCATCAAATTGTCTCCCTCGGGGCGGGTCCGGGAACTATTATTCCTCTGTGTTTCGAAAAATCTAAATGGACACCTGTGGCTATGATGGGGGTCATGAAATCTGGAGCGGCATCCGTAGCTCTAGACTCGAGCCACCCGGAGGGTAGATTGCGCACAATTGTGCAGCAAGTACATTCCTATTCGAAACAACGATTGATTCTTTGTTCTGGGCTAAATGAAGACTTGTCCCGCAAGATAGCCCAGACTGATGCCGAGGAGACTCTTGTGGTTGTCGCTGAAAGGATCACTCAAGACAAAGCTGAGGTTCCGATGTTCAAGTCAGCTGAGATTTGCCCCGACGATATGCTCTATGTCGTTTTCACATCTGGCAGTACTGGCATACCCAAGGGAGCAATCATAAACCACAGGAACTTTTCCAGCGCGGTTCAGCGGCAGGCCGCCCAGACCGGACTTGACTCATCGTCCCGCGTGTTTGACTTTGCATCATACGCGTTCGATGCAGCGTGGTTCAATAATTTGCATACACTTGCCGCTGGAGGATGCATTTGCATTCCAAGTGACGACGACCGGCAAAGCAATCTTGTGTCCTCTGTTGTCAATTTGGGAGCCAACTACCTACCCATCACACCAAGTGCGGCACGAACGATCAAACCAGAAACAGTGCCCAAAGTTCGCACATTGATGTTCGCCGGAGAAAAGCTCCTACGGCCTGATGCCGATCAATGGCAGGGGCTTGCCACAGTCTATAACGCCTATGGTATCGCAGAATGCACAATTGGAAGCTCTGTGGGAATAGTCGAGGCCGGGTCCACGGAACCAAGCATTGGCCGGGGTTGCGGATCCGTCACTTGGGTCGTTCGCCAAGATGGGCTTGGGCTCGCAGCAATTGGAGAAGCAGGAGAACTCTGGATTGAGAGTCCGTTAGTTGGTCAAGGGTATCTGGGAAATCCCGAAAAGACGGCTCAAGCTTTCATCCAAGATCCGCCGTGGCTACTTCAAGGTGGAGGGCCTCGTTTTCCTGGCCGCCGCGGGCGCCTCTACCGGACAGGTGACCTTGTTCGTTACAACAGTGACGGCACCCTTCACTTTGTCGGACGCAAGGACTATCAGGTCAAAATCAGGGGTCAGCGTGTAGAGCTCGGTGATGTTGAGAGCCACATTCAGCAGGTGTTGGCTTCTCCCCCAAATGTACAGGTTGTTGCGGAAGTCATCTCCCCGTCGAGCAGCCCTAACCCGATACTCGTTGCTTTCATCAGCCCTCCTGGAGATTATCGTGAAGACAGTGAGAGTCTGAAGAGCCGTGTGTCAGCTCTCACACATAGTCTCACTGATACGCTTCTAAAATGCCTCCCAATATACATGGTTCCATCGGTCTATATCCCAATTGCAAAAATACCCACTACTCTGACCGGAAAAGTCAATAGAAAGAAGCTTCATGAGATTGGCAACAATTTGGACCTCGGTCTTTTAGGCCAGAACAATGGCAGTAATCTCACACGTCCTTCGACCCGGATTGAGTTGATACTAGCGACGGCCTGGTCTGAAGTTCTTCACATTCCCATCGATCAGATATTTAAAGATATTCCCTTTACAAGGCTGGGAGGGGATTCGATTACTGCCATGCAAGTGATTTCCAGGCTTCGCAACCAACAAGTATATCTCAGTGTGGGCGACATTTTAAGGTATCATACAATAGAGATGATTTCCCCAAGGTGCAAGTTTGACCATGATGGAGCAAGGGGGGACGAAGTGGAAAATGAACAAGCATGGGGCTTGTCACCAATCCAGCAGCAATTCTTTTCAGCCCATCCTGACGGCCTTAATCACTTCAACCAGAGTTTTCTTCTGCAGATGCAGCAAAATCATAGTGCAGAAGCAATACGCAAGGCAGCTGTGGCCCTTGTCGCCAGACATCCGATGCTCCGAGCGCGATTCAGGCGCATCTCAGACGACACATGGGAGCAGTATGTTATCCGCGACGGCCCTGATTCTTTTTCATACGTGGTGCATAACGTATCTGTTGCCGAGATGAACCAGCTCGCACAATCGAGACAGGAGTCCTTGGATATTGTGCACGGCCCAGTATTTGCTATTGATTATTTTAATTTACTAGGCAAAGAGAAGAACAACATCCTGTTCTCAGCACACCATCTGGTCATTGACCTGGTATCTTGGCGCATTATATGGCAAGACTTGGAGAGGTTACTAGGAGGAGCAGCTCTCCCTCCGTCTGTAACCACTTCATTCCGCAGATGGGCTGGCCTACAACAGCAACTCTGTTCCAAGGATGAAAACGCTCCCTTGTTGCCTTTTGAGCTTATAAACAAGCCCGAATTCTGGGATATAACGCCAGAGCAAAACGTTCTCAGCGCGGTTGACGATCATAATGTGCACCTTGATAGTGCGTCAACCTCGCTTCTGCTTCAAGACTGCAACGCAAGCCTAAGAACAAAGCCTGTTGATATTATGGTTGCCATCTTAATCCATTCTCTATATTCCGAGTTTCCGGATCGTCCTGCTCCAGCCATTTTCCTCGAAGGCCATGGCCGTGAATCATTAGATGATACTTCGATCGACTTGTCGGAAACTGTCGGATGGTTTACCTCTCTTTATCCAGTACAGATCTCTCTTACAAAGGAAAACACTGTCGTTGAAGCGGTCAAGTTCGTGAAAGATGTTCGCTCAAAGATCATCGGCAAGGGTCTGCCGTATTTCGCCTCTGAATCTCAGAAAAAGAGTGGCTCATCTTTCTGCAGCCAGAATATAGAGTTTGTTTTGAATTACGGCGGCAAGTTCCAGCAGCTTGAAGGACGGCGCTCTATATTCCATCGAGTCAGGGCAAACATTGAAGAAGCATCACCAAACACACGGAGGATGGCTTTAGTAGAAGTCAACGGGAGTATTATCAACGAAGAACTGCATTTATCAATATCAGTCCAACGACATATGAAGCAGTACCCAGCCCTTAAGAGATGGATATACAACCTTCCGCACAATTTCCGCACAGCAATACGTTATCTGTCTACCCTGGCCTTGACGCCAACCTTGAGTGATTTCCCACTTCTGCCTCTTTCATACCGGGGGCTAGAAAAGATCATCGCCCGTCTAGAGAAATCTGAAATATCTCCAGAATCCATCGCAGATATACTCCCATGCACACCATTGCAGGAGGGAGTGCTGTTGGGTATCGCAAGGGGGTCTGCGAGCTATCGCATATCTCAGATTTGGAAATGTTCTATAGCCTCTAGTCAGTGCCTGGTGTCTTCGGAGAAGCTCAAGTCTGCATGGCGGATGGTCATAGGTCGACATGACATTTTCTCAATGATTTTCATGGAATCAGCAGAGCTTCAAACATTCATTCAGATACAGCTTCAAAATACACCCCTTCGCGTTAGGCTCATACACTCCAGCGAAGAGACCGCAGAAGAAGCATTATCGAAGACTTCGATGCCTGTGTTTTCTGATTTCGAGCCTCACTATTTCATTACAATCTGTGAGGGACTGGGCGGTGAAGTAGCCTGCCGTCTGGATATAAGCCATGCTCTTCTTGATGCGGCATCATTTCCTATTTTACTAGACGATGTATCAAAGGCCTACAGTCAAGTGCGAATGCCTCAGCCCGCCCCGAGCTTCTATTCCATCGCCAGGGAAATTTTCCAAGTTCCAGCCCAAACCAAATTAGAATACTGGGCCAGTTTTCTGTCTGGTATAACTCCTTGTAGGATACAGTCCCTGAATGATTCGGGCAATGGAACTAACACTGACGGGGGACCTTTCAAATACATTTCCCTCGAATCCTGTCTAACTGACCGGATTGACGCATACTGCCGCAGTCATGATCTCACACGGGCCACATTTCTGCAGGTAGCTTGGGCAATGGTTCTGTCCCAACTGACTAACAAACAAGATGTGTGTTTTGGTTATCTTGCCTCTGGTCGAGATCTTGTGGTTGACGGCGTCGAGGAAGTTATTGGTCCCTTGATCACGACCCTCGTGAGCCGCGTCGATTTATCTGGCACTACTGCGAAGGTGTTGGAGGAGACTGGGAGAAACTTGTTGAATCATTTTGATTTCCAGCATGTCTCCTTGGCAAAGATACAAGATGGACTTGGACTACGCGGCGAGCAGCTCTTCAATACTTCAATGACCATCCGGCAGGCTATTCATAATACCAGGGCAGGAGATGGGCAGCTCTGTCTCGAGAGTGTTTCTGGCAATAGTACGAATGAGGTATGAGAATCCCGAATCTAAATGAGTATAAAGGTCATTAACCAGAAATAGTATAACATCGGTGTCGCTGTCGAATTGAACGGAGCTGCGACCGACGTCCAACTCCTTCATCATCCGGACGTCGTTGGGGGAGTGCTCGCTTTGGAGGCTGCCGAAATATTTCAAATGGCCATTGGCTTTCTGATGGACAGCGCGCTGGAGCATAAAGAGAAGTCTCTGTATGATGGCTTCTTTGAGTCTCAGACCGGGTCTGACCGACACTATGTTGAGTCAGTTTGGAGAGAGCAGCTGCAAAAACCAGACGCAACCACATTTCCCGTCCTGCCGAATCCCGCCTTCACACCTAAATCGGATTGTCTATTCACCTGCGATTTAACGGACATACGGACTTCTGGAGATGAGATGGAAGCAATCAGTGTTCTATGGACAGCATGGGGTCTCGTGATAGCAGATTACACAAGAGCAGATGATATCAGCTTTGGGGCGATAATATCAACACCAGGTGGTCTATTATCCCCCAACTCAGCTAAAGCAGTAGCACCGACATTACCAACGACATTACCAATACATATCACGATCAATCGCGACTTACGGGTACAAGAGATGCTAGAAGCAGTAGCAGCGACTTATATCAAAATTAAGCGGTGTGGCCGGATAACCCAGCATTGGGTCAGGCAGCTCAATGAGGGAGCAAAGAGCCCTGTATTCCAGAGCCTTCTTCAAATACATAAGCTTGAAGAGGAAAGCTCGAAACTCCATACCTCCATGTCGGAGCTATATAGCAACATCGCATTACGACTGCTATGCGAGGTTCGAAATAACGGTCTCCGTCTTCAGGTACGGTATGACTCTTCACTGCTTGAAAAGGTACAAATAGAAAGACTGGCCCATCAATTCGGGGGTCTCGTTCGACAACTCAGCTCTGGCAGACGGAAATCTCTGCGACTCTCTGATATACACACCATTAGTGAGGAGGACCTGGCCGATGTCTGGTCATGGAACTCTCGTGTCCCAGAGCCAGTCGAGGCATGCGTTCATGATCTTTTTGCTGCCACTGTTGAGGAAACCCCCGATAGACTTGCTATTTGTGCCTGGGATGGAGACTTGACTTATAAGCAGCTCGACATTTTATCTTCGAGGCTGGCTAATCATCTTGTCACTTCTCGAGGTGCCGGCCCGGGGACTATTATTCCTTTATGTTTTGAAAAGTCCAAATGGACCCCTGTAGCTATGCTCGGGGTTATGAAAGCCGGCGCTGCATCCGTTGCTATGGATTCAAACCACCCGAAGGACCGGTTAGAAATATTAGTGCAACAAGCATTTGGGCATTCGAACCGTCGTCTCATTATATCCTCCCGATTGAACAAAGAGCTGTCTCACATGTTGGCTGCAGATACCTCCGATCAAGGCACAGTCATCATTGCAGAGGATATAGCACAAGAAAAGATGGAAGTATGGAGATTGGATGCTGTCGAGGTTCAACCAAGTGATATACTTTACGTCGCCTTCACGTCTGGTAGCACAGGGATCCCTAAAGGAGCGATCATTAGCCATCGGAACTTCAGCAGTGCTATCCGTCATCAACAGGCCTCTTTTGGTTTCAAGTCTTCACATCGCGTATTCGACTACATTTCTTATGCTTTCAATGCGGCATGGTTCAACCTCCTACATACCTTGGTCTGCGGTGCCTGTCTATGCATACCAAGTGACAGTGAACGAAAAGACGACATCATTGGCGCCATGAATAGGCTCCGGGTTACATACGCAGTTGTAATCCCAAGCCTTGCTAAATTAATTGATCCTAGAGAAGTACGCAGCCTCCAACAAGCCATGTTCGCCGGGGAACCATTCAACCAAGCCAACTTACAGCAGTGGGAGGGTATAACGATTTGTAACTGCTATGGGTGTGCTGAGTGTACAGTGGCGGCCTCCGTGGGGCCTGTCACGCAAGATAATGCAATAGATCCGGGTATTGGAAGAGGCTCCGGAACAGTCACCTGGATTGTTCGACCGGACGGTGCTGCGCTTGCAGCTATTGGAGAAGTAGGAGAGCTCTGGCTCGAGGGCCCGCTGGTTGGACAAGGATATCTGGGAAACCCGGAGAAGACGGCTCAAGCTTTCATCCTCGACCCCCCTTGGCTAACAAAAGGAGGAGGTAATGTGGCCGGTCGTCACGGCCGCCTATATCGAACTGGAGACCTTGTCCAGTACAGCGCAAATAAGACCCTGCGTTATGTAGGCCGGAAAGATAACCAGGTCAAAATTCGAGGGCAGTTTGTTCAGCTTGGTGATATTGAACAACAACTACGAAGATCTCTTGACTCTAATCTGGATGCTGCCGTTATCGTTGAGGTTTCCCAACCATCTGGTAGCAACACACCATTGCTAGTTGCGTTCTTGTCTGTTGGAGACGCGCTCGATGATAACAAGAGCGATGCTGATGCTGTGCTATCAAAACTGATATGTCTCTTGGATGAAAAAGTCTCAGAGTATTTACCGGCACATATGGTTCCTTCCGCTTATGTCTCATTGAAAGAAATCCCCTTGACCGGC
Organism: Clonostachys solani; assembly: GCA_902141235.2. NCBI lineage: Eukaryota > Fungi > Ascomycota > Sordariomycetes > Hypocreales > Bionectriaceae > Clonostachys > Clonostachys solani. Next base: position 4,328,077 of record CABFOC020000035.1, read on the forward strand.
ACAGGAAAGACTGACCGACGTCGTTTGAGAGATATGGTTGCTAAAATGACACTCGAAGAACTTGCTGGCCTGAATCCCGCCCGCGCTCAGGGGCGTCATCATCCTACCACGCCAGATGAGCGCCGGTTAAGGGACTTGTGGGCTTCTGTTCTGGATATAGATCGCGAGTCTATCTCTACGCATGATAGCTTCTTTAAAATCGGCGGCGATTCAGTGGCTGCCATGCGGCTTATTGCAGCCGCCCGTGATCAAGGCCTGTCGTTCTCTGTCGCTGATGTATTCCGCCGTCCACACCTAAAGGACCTTGCAGAGATCATCTCACAAGTTCCGGTCGAAATAGAGTCAATTGTCCCATTTTCATTAATGGGGGCACATATTGACAGGAAAGATCTTTGTGCACGGGCAGCCGCTCAGTGCCAGATCCCTGATGATCAAGTCTTGGATGTCTTCCCTTGCACCCAACTTCAGCAAGGTCTACTAGCAATGACAGCCAAGCTGTCCAGCAGTTATGTGGCCCGCAAGATCTTCCGTTTGGATCCCAGTACCGACGTTTCCAAGTTCCAAAATGCATGGAAACAAGTTGTTGAATGCTATGATATCCTCCGCACGCGGGTTGTCAGCCTAACAGGCACTGGCCTAGTTCAAGTCGTCTGTGCAAAGGCTCCTGAGGATCATATATCGGGTAGTTTATCGGAATACCTTACAAAGGACCGGGAGTACCATATGGGACTGGCATCTGCCCTGTCATATGCCGCTTTTATTGATGATAGTGAGAGCAAGAATCACTATTTTGTTTGGACCATTCATCACGCACTCTTTGATGGCCTGTCTCTCCCTCTGTTACTCGATGCCATCGTCAAGAAATATAACGGAGAACAGCCACCTGCCACTGTCCCGTTCCAAGCTTTCATTAAACTCAATGCCACGCTTGATCTACATGACGCTACTGAATATTGGAGATCACAGTTTGAGGGGTGCGAGGCTCAAATGTTTCCATCCCTACCAACACCAACACACCGGCCCCGGGCGAATGAGACCATAGTCCATGCTTTCACTAACGTCTCATGGCCACAGACTAATATCACGCCTTCTAATATCGTACGAAGCGCTTGGGCTATCCTCCAAGGGCGGCATTCTGGCGCGGATGACATTGTCTTTGGTGTGGTTGTGAGCGGCCGCCAGGCATCAATGCCAGGCATCGGCAGTGTCATGGGGCCTACCATTGCCACTGTGCCGATACGGATAATGCTGAATAAGAGCATCCAAGTAAATGAGTTCTTGCAGCAAGTACAATCTCAGTCCGTTGATATGCTCGCATATGAGCAATTCGGTTTATCTCGGATAAGAGGTCTGGGCAAATTGGAATCGGAAGCCTCCAACTTTCAGACTTTACTTATTGTCCAACCTGGAGAGGATACCAAGGCCAATGACGATCAGTCTAGACTGTTGACGGAAATAGACGCCGACCCCGCCACCACCGTTCAGCAGTTCAACACTAATGCTCTGACAATAATCTGCAGCCTGTATGATCATGGCTTTGATTTGGTCCTCAGCTTTGATAGTGACATGCTCCCAGTCGAAACAGCAAAGCGGATAGCAACGCAGATGGAAGCCGTTGTACAACAACTCTGTGATGTTCACCTCTGCAACCGATACATCTCCGAAATTGAAACCACAAGCATGGAGGAGCTAAGCACTATCTGGTCATGGAATGCGTCAGTTCCAGAACCTAAGGAGGCTTGTGTTCACGAGCTGTTTTCTGGGATAGCAAAACAAAGGCCTCACATGCTAGCTATTGATGCTTGGGACGGAACCCTGACATATGGAGAGCTTGATGAGCTATCCACAACGTTGGCCGGCCACCTTATTGCCAAAGGTGCCGGGCCTGGCACCGTTATCCCATTGTTCTTTCACAAGTCAAAGTGGATAGTGGTGTCTATTCTAGGGGTGATGAAGGCTGGAGGTGCATCTGTTGCTCTAGACATGGGCCACCCAGAGTCTCGGCTACGAACAGTTGTGCAACAGGCATGCTCCAGTTCCAAGCAGCGGATAATTCTATGCTCAAAGTCAAATGAAGACTTATCCCGCAAACTAGCGCGAGATGGTCCGAACCAAACTACTGTCCTTGTTGCGGAAGAATTAGCGCGAGACGAGATTCAAATAGATGCACTGCCAGAAACAAGCCCTGGCGATTTGCTTTACGTTGTCTTCACGTCGGGGACTACTGGAACACCTAAAGGAGCAATGATCAGTCACAGAAACTTCAGCTCTGCCATCCATTACCAGCAATCTATTCTCGGTATTACACAGTCATCGCGCGTATTTGACTTTGTTTCATATGCATTTGATGTAGCTTGGTGTAATATTCTGCAGACTATAACATCGGGCGGCTGTCTATGCATCCCAAATGAGTCTGCTATGCGTAACAATATAGGAAAGAGCTTGCGAGAGATGAAAATTTCGTTTGCCATACTAACACCAACGATTTGGGCATTGGTTCGAGAGCATGATATTCCAACTATGGAGACTGCTGTTTTCGCCGGAGAGAAACTCCTCTCAGAGGCTACACGATTCCAAGCTGTGAATCGACTGAATGCTTACGGGCCTTGTGAATGTACAGTTTTAAGTACCATTTGTGAGATCAGGCAAAACGACACAAGAGAGCCGAGCATAGGCACAGGACATGGGATGGTCACTTGGGTCGTCCGTGCCGAAGGTTCCTCGCTTGCCGCGATTGGTGAAGTCGGGGAGCTCTATCTCGAGGGGCCGCTGGTTGGGCAAGGCTACCTTGGTGATTTGCGGAAGACTAACGAGGTCTTTATCCAAAACCCTGCCTGGTTGCTAAAGGGGGTACCTGGTACCTCTGGCCGGCGTGGGTGTCTGTATCGAACCGGGGATCTTGTTCGGTATAACACAGAAGGTACCTTGGATTATGTAGGTCGCAAGGATGACCAAGTCAAGATTCGTGGTCAGCGTGTTCAGTTAGGCGATGTCGAGCATCATCTCCAGATATGTCTCAAGCCTCGACCGGATGTTTCTGTCGTCGCAGAGGTTGGCCAACCTTGTGGGAGCGACACGTCTCTCCTATTCGCCTTCTTGGCCATAGGGGAGGCAGCAAAGGGGACCGGGACTGAGATTCGTGAAGCAGTTGCAACCCTGAGAGATCTTATTGACAAGCAGATCGTTGAATTACTACCCACGTATATGATCCCCGCATTCTACGTTCCAGTGGTCGAAATCCCAATAGGTGGGACAGGAAAGGCAGATCGGCGACGACTGAGAGATATCGTCGCGGGTATGACTCTCGAGCAACTTGCTGATATAAATCCCACCCGCTCCCGCGGACCGTTTCAAGAGCCTCTCACAGATGCAGAACTCCGGCTTCAGCGTTTATGGGCCACTGTTTTGGGGATTGAAACTCACACCATTTCCACTCAGGATAGCTTCTTCCAGGTTGGCGGCGATTCGGTGGCTGCCATGAGGCTCGTTGCAGCCGCCCGCGACGAAGGGCTATCATTCTCTGTTGCAGACATCTTTGAACATCCCGAGCTCCAAGAGATGGCTGGCCAAATTTCGCGTGCAGATACCGTCCACGATGCGCCCAAGCCGTGGCATCCGAGTACATCCTTGAATGAATTGTCACCGACCATTCATGCTCTGTACCCAAACCTCGACATTACCATGGTCCAACGCACTACTGACTTTCAAACACAGTGCATCCATTCAGCATCGTCGGCCCCGATGGGTCAAACCTATCACTTCTTTCTCGACTTTGCTGACGTCGAAGCTGAGCGGCTTGAAATCGCTTGCCATCGGCTTTGGGATGCATTCGACATTCTACGTACCGTTTTCGTGCAGATCGATGACCGATATCTCCAAGTCGTCTGTGGCGAACTTCTGTTGGACATTTCTATACACACAGTCAGGTCTACGGTACAAGGATCCCGGGACTGGTGCTCAGCAGATGATGCTGTTTTAGAATTCGGTAAATCCTATGTGCGGATGGCCATATTTCAATCTCCGGATGGGGCTACTCGCCTTGCAATGCGTCTTTGCCATGCACAATATGATGGTTTTATGTTGCAACAAATTGTACGGTTCTTGGAGGCGGACTTGAATGGCACTCCAACGCCAATGACGACTCCGTTCTCGGAGTTTATTCAGCATATTGAGCAAAACCGCGAGGCATCCGGCCAGTACTGGGGAGAAGTTCTCGATGGATCTACTGTCGCTCGATTGGACCAGGATCCCATCAGTGCCGCTGAAACAGCGACCATCACCAATGAGATTGTGATGGAAGCGCCTAGAAGCGACGTGACTGCTGCCAATACTTTCATATCTGTATGCGTATTGGCCATCTCCGATCTTCTTGGAAGTAGAGATCTGACTGTCGGCCTCCTCGTATCTGGGCGTGCCATGATTCCTCACCAGATGAATATCGCCGGGCCTTGTGTAAATGTCATTCCTCTCCGGGTCAACCTGGAACATTGCGCCGATTTCAATGAAATTCCCCGGGCAGTTCAAAAACAGCGTATTGCTAGTCTGGCCTTTGAAGCGAGTCAATTGGGTGATATTACCACGGAACCGACCGCACGGGTCTCAATGAGAAGTCTTGGCTTTGTCTTGCAGTTTCAAAACATTGAGGAGTACCCTGAGATCACAGTACACGGATCATCGTCAAAGCTTGAGGTTTTCGAGAAAGGTGCCGCCTATGACCTCCCTTCGATCTCGATTGTTGCTAGACCGGTTGGGCTGAAGTGGAAGGTTACTTTCACTGCAAGTTCTAGATTCTATCGCCGTGATAGCATTCTACGATTGTCAAATTCTCTGCAAAATATAATGGAAGAACAAACTCAATCTTGGTGAAGACTCCTAGCTGCTATGAGTTTCTCGAGAGAAATTGCTAATAAGCCAGGAGACATGCTCGCTACTGCAAAGCTTAAGTAACCTGGCCAGGATAGATCATATACTTAAAGTTTCACGAGCCTCAACGTATATTGAATGTATAAATAGATTATTTTATGTTGCCACAGGTTATTTGCTATCTTTAATGGTGATGTTTATGTAGCCATTGCTCAAAAGTAGCCTTGTATACTGTATTCATATATGCCCGGAGAATCATACAAAATACTACTTAGGGTGATTCAAAATCATCTCAGGGGCTAGTGCCTATGACAAAGCTATGTGGCGCTTCCATTTTGATCCTAGCGCCCTCGCCGCTCTTGCTCAGCAACCCGCTCAGTCGCGCCGCGAAGCGCTTCAGTCACGTGACTGAGTACCTCCACCGGCCTGAGTTATACAAACATATTATACAAACAGAACGGTCTAGACGGACTGCTTACCGTTAGGGCCACTTTCTCCGGTTTTCGCATTGTACACAACAGAGCTGTGGAGCATCAGTACTTAACTGGAAATATCCGCTGGTTCCAATAATGGACCAGCAGGTAAGAGTTAATAAAAAGTAAAGCCAGTGGCTGTGAGTATATAGAACGAGTAGGTATTGTTAAACCGAGGTATCATGGAGGTCAGGTTTTATTGGAACGGACCATGCAGTCAATTGAAAGATTCTGGACCCCCTCTTTTTCAGCTGTGCAAAGAGTCCTCCATCTGTAATCATCTGTAGTTTATGTATTTACAGCTAGTATAGTTATATAATATCTCTTACTTATATAATAAGATATATTTTAACTAATTAAGCCTTATTTTATTAATAGAAAACTTATCCTTTATAACACCTTAGTTTGATATACCCCTAGTTTTAATATCGGACGCTTAATTAAATATAATATATTAGAGTTAATGTCTTGACAAAAAGTGCAAGCTAGGCAGAAGATGCCCACGATCTTTATACCTCAAGCTTTGCAGCCTCAAATTTGGGAATAGAACTACATCTAACTGATCAAGCTACTCGAGCATATGGAAGTGTAAGAAACGAAACATACGTTCAACACTACGGCACTCCCCTCCACTCGGTTCCCAGTATAGCAACCTCATCCCAGGACCCGGAGGGCCGCATGGGAAAGGCAGGGTTTAAGAATAGGAGCAGCACAAGAAACAGGAAAAGTTAATTAGATTTGACATGGAAGAGTAGCTTTCTTGTAAGTATTTTGTGCCAGAAGCTTCGACCTTGCTAACATCAGCCCGCCTGTCTCTCCATCTCCTCCCTTCGTCGACTACACTATGATAGGCAACTTTAAAACCCACGTAATCATACCTTCACGATCGGGACCTGCATAGGAGATATTAATATATTATATAGTTTAGAAACTCGTAATCTTCAATCTCTTCCTTGCTTAACGCCAAGGCTAGACTTGCGGTTGGGACTGTTTGGAATCTCGCAAGGTAGAGAGGGAGGAGCAAGAAGGTCTCCCGACACCGGCCATCATACCAAGTCGTAGATTGTTCGTTTTGCATATTGCATACTAATTCAACGAACATGCTTCCCCATCTCTATGATGCAAACTCTTCCAGTTGCGGCCATTCCAATAGCACCCTCCGTGCTGATGCTACCTGACGTGCATTCCCTTCGTTCTTAGCCCGCTCAAGCACACAATATAATTTCTTAGTAAACATAGCGGGAGTGGCGTCCTGAGCTATTGGAATTTGGGAATCAGCAGAGGACTCGCTCAAACTCTGATCATCCAACGTCATTGGAACATCCCCGGCCTCGTCACTAGCCTGGGAGGAGGAAGTTTCTTGCTGTGGTCCAGGTGAAATAACTAGGTATAAGAACAGGTCAGCACTCTTCATTAATATTCATCCATCATGTTTTTACCTTCACCCCCATCAGCTTTGAATATTCGGTGTGAATAGAAAGGCCCACATCCATTACTGCTGCAGCGACGGTATCCTTTCAGATTGGTTTGCCCCCAATTCTTAGGGGCGTAAAGAGTTTTCTCCAAGTAGCCCGGTCCCGTCTGGAGAGCAAAATAGTATGTTCTCGGAAGGATGACGGCTACTTCTCCCTCTTTCTGCACCATAAGAGAGATCTGTATTTCATGCCTTTTAAGAAAATCAAGTGTCGGAATAATTTTTCGGTGTGTAATCCCCTGCGTGCATTTCCCTATATCTGGAATCGCCTCCTTAATTCTTCTCTCAAGTTCTTCGGTGCAGGTCGGATGGATAACGACGTATATTTTGGGAGCCCCCTGGTCGTGATAGTAGATCCATCCCAGATTCCATGGAGCCTTTTGAAGTGGGAAGAATGCTTGCCTCGGCATCAGCCATGAGAAGGTGCCGTCAAAGCTTTTGTCTGCTCTATACTCGCTATGCAAACGAACTTGTTGCTTGAGTGAAAAGGCGGCCGTATCACTTGTCCTCTCTAGTATCAGCTGTGTGTGAGTGTGAGGAAGTGCACAAACTTCCTTGAGCGCTTTTTCCAATTCCTCTTCTGCGCAGATTTGGTTGTTGCCACTCGCGGCCGCCTCGAATTTTACTTCCCCCTGCCCTATCGATATCTCTTCTTCTATTATATTTGATTGAAGCAAGACTTGAGAGCCTGAATGACATAGCTCGAGGGATTTCGATGGGCCCCTCTCGAATTCCGAATAATCAAGTTTCATTGGCTCTCGACCGTATATGTGATTGAGACGGAGGAGGAGCGCTCCCTCTCCACAGTCAGTGGTCAAACTGTCTACCCGCTCGCTGCATATACTTGTAATGTCGTTAGGGTCAATTATGTCAACTGCTTCAGGTACGGGTTTAATTTTGGAATATTCGTTCGCCATCGTCAACTGGAGTGATGCGGAGCCGTGTAGCTCCAGTTGGTCCGTCTAGGAGATTAAGATATCAAATAGAAGGTGAGTTCATGAATTGCGTTCCCCTGTACAGCTTTGAAGGATCTTGGTAGAGGAGGAATAGGGAGATCGAAGTCACGAAAAAAAGAGCTAAAAAATCTCTCTTCTGGAGCAGAGACGAAGAAAAGGGGGTTACAGCGCTGGTTGCTGGTGCCTAATAACAACTGAGAGGCCGCCCGCCATGGCGGCATGCAAGATTGGTTGGTCACAGAGAGAAGGTTGAGAAACGCCCATGGCGTGAGACCTGCATGAGCAACCAACCAATCAACTGCTTAACGCAATGTCAGCCAACCGATGCAAGTTCCCTCCATACTTTTAAGCATAGTCTGATGGAAAAGAAGAAAGGATATGCATAGTATGTATGTATAGTAAGAAACAGATGGTAAACTGGGAGTGTTCAACGGCGTTGCCACTCTGTAAACCATGCTATTTCCAGAGTTTCTAGAGGGTTCATCATCCAGACCAGTGAAGCCCCCTTGATTGAAAAAGATACGGCTCCAGGGAAATGATGAAACCAGATGGTTTGTGCTGGGAGCATCTTTAGGAAATAGCAAGTCACAGTTCTTGTCTTCTTAGATGAAGTGAAATCTCCAGAGCCAGATTTCAATCGGGTCAACGTTTGAGAGATCTTTATATGAATTAAGTATGACTTCCCCGGAAGTTTGGTGGAGTATTACAAAAACGGACCTCACTGCGTGAAACCGGCACACCAGGATTCGAAATTAGCATTCTGCCGACTGGGTACCGTATTTTGCGGTCAGCGTTTGGAAAGCGGTACATTGCTATTGCACAATTTTGTGCAGGTGACATGCTGAGTCAACTCAGGCTGAGCAGGGTAGAGCTCTGTCTAAAAGCGGCGCTGCTCAGGGAACTGCCGACACCAGGATGGCACTGTCACGGGGTGTATTCAGCTAGCAAATTGGCCAGCGACTCACAAAGAAAAAAGTGACTCAGCGCACCATATAAAATTAGCGTGTCTTGCAAGTATACCACTTTAGATGCACATCCCGTTTTATTTCAAGCCGCTAGACCACATTTGCTCTAACCAAGTGGTGCCACGTGATATCACCACACACCTGACTAATCACGGCTCTTGCTGTGGTGGTCAGGATCTGTGACTAAGCAATGGCCTGGTAAATGCAGGAATACGTGGTGGTGCCTGCCAAGTCTGTAACAACAACAGCGCTTAGCTGTGGGCAGGGAAGGAGCGGGTGAGGTCCAAGTCCAGGACCAGGGCCAGGGCAAGAGTTACATGCCGAGCCAAGCTAAGCCAAAGGCAAAAGCCGGACGACTGACTCCCAAATCAGTGAGTGGAACTAGACCGAGACTTTGCTGCCCAAACGAAGGGAAGAAGACCACCGATCAGCAGATTGGGATGGCTCCCTTCTCCGTGGCCCGATATCGATTGGCTCTCGTGGATTGCGGCTGCTGCACCACATCCCTGCCCCTCTGTCTCGCAAGCGCTGGTGACTTCTCGGCAGCATGGCGACTTGGCACGCTGAAGCCAATCATGGCCTTGTGTCATCTGCAATGCATGAGCACGGCCAATCGCGACGCTGCTCCACCACCCCGGGCGCCTATTTGATACAGCGTCGTTGATTTCAACCACCAAATCATCGTTGAAACGTCAACTTTGGCCCATGGCATTGGCCCTGACTAGGACCGCGCCATTGGATCGGCTTTCCTAGCCATCTCCTCCGCCGTCGTAATGTTACTAGCCGCCATGTGGTGTTGCAGCTTGCGTAGCAGGCGCCAAGACCATGTCCATTCAGGTCCTGGCCGCCCTTTTCTTCAGCATGCCGGCAAATATCGTCGTGAATGAGCCCTTCTCTCGTCCTTTTCTTTGATTCCAGACCAAGCTAGTCCTTTTCCTTTCTTTTGTTTTTCTCTCATACGGTATCTCTTGTGCTCAGTCATCGTCCATCTTATTTTCTCTCACTTTTTTTCAGCTGCTGGTAACAAGTTCAGCTGAGAGACCGGTCACACTCATTCATTCGCTCCGTCCATTGACTGTCTGTGCTATTGTCCTTTGTCTATTGTCTGTCACCACCACACTGGACAAGTGAATACCGACAACACTGTTCTATTGCCTGTTCTTACACGCCGCCTCTCATTACGGACAAGAAAATATATTCTTACCGGTCTATTTGTTCAAGCATGTCACCACTCTATTCTTACATCTAAGTCATTGGTATAGTGTGTGGTTTGAAGGAGCATTGGATAAAATACAGCCAGAGTATTTCTTCTTGGTATTTTATCTTTTATATTTCGAACCAGCCGGCTCGACGTTTCTTTAATCGCCCCAATCGAACAACACAAACATCGACTACCTAGTCATGGCACCGCAAACTATGCCCAGAACACACCTCGCACCCCCATCCCTTCGCAAAGAGACTGAAGATTGGGAAGAATGGGAGGATGACGACGTCACTACACCGATCGAGCCGGTAGAGCAAGTCCAGATGGAAACTCAGGCTGCCACTCCCGGCTCAAAATCAAACAACCGAGCATCAAAACAGCCAGTCGTCAAAGTCAAGAGACTAAAATCACGACATCGCCAAAAGGCTCAAAACGCCAAGGCTGGAATCAAGCTGATCACCGACATGGCCACTCTGGGACGCCAGAACCGGGGTACAGTATGGACACCGGATAGCAGGCCTCCCAAGTTCGTTGATGCTGCTGCTTTGAGAGCATTGGAGGGTGAACCGACCTCGGCTTCGGTTGGAAACTGGAACTGGTTCAAGAAGAACAAGGGAGGAAGTCCACAATCAGCAGCCCCTCCAGCTTCAGCCCTGACTCTAGGCAATGGCGTCTCTCCAGACGGCCAACACATCATGATTGGCCTTTCCATTGATCAAAATGATCAGCAGATATATGCAAACAATAACAATAACAGCACGAATACAACAACCCAAACACCCGATATTCGCGGCCCATCCTCAGGCATGACCTCAACGGAGCACCTGATCTCTGTCTGGTCCCCAGATACTCCAACTCCAGACACCACCTCCTCTCACACTTTCCGTGCAGTGTCAAGTGTGTACTCGCAGATCCCGAACCCGGCGCGCATAGTGCCATCAGTTGATCCTGAAGCGCCCCCGGTTCCCCTTCTTCCGAAGACTTACAAGCACATGTCTGTGCAAAGGGTGAAGAGCATGGAGGCTACCCCGAACACTGCTGAAGATGATGATGCCGGAACCCCTTGCACCCTCTTTGAGGAGGATGCAAGCCCAGTTCCAAAGAAACAAGCCGTTCAGCCAAAATCACCCCCCCTTCCCCTGAAAGCCTACAATTCAACACTCACCCCGGATAGCGCCGCTTCAAAATCCCGTGGCTGGTGGGATCATGTCGTCACTCCATTCATGGATAGCAAGAGATTTACCTTCTCGACCCAGGTGGTGAAGGCCGATTCCCCTAGATTCGAATCCCCTTCCGAACACAGCCCCAGCCCGCCTGTCAGGGAGATGGATATGGACGAGAAGCGAATCATCTCAGACTTTCTAGCTGTGCCAGTTCCTTCCGCTGGCAAGCCCCCCAGCATCAAGGTGCCGACTCCCAGGCGAAGCCCATCACCCCGCCTAGTCGACACCCGAGATGAGAGCCCTGGCCAATCTTCAACTCAGACAAGCCCCGTCACTTCTGATAGCGCGTTGGGCTCTGTACAAAAGGCTTTGTTCGACTCGCCAAACCCCAGTCTTGCCGACCAGCCACCCCCCTATTCACCTCCCAAGAAGAACGGACCAGCACCTGTTAGATACCGGGCTGTGTTCCCACCTGGCCACTTTCTCCATGCTCAGTTTCCGCCATCACCAAGACCCCAGACTCCTGGGTCGGCGGGTCTCGGAGCTACAATGACGTCGCAGGGCGCCACTCCAATGTTAGACGTCCCCATCACGCCAACGGTGCCACGCGACATGCCGGAAGCCCCTCCGATGCCCTTGCCAAACCGACCTGCGGGAACGTTTGTTCCTCAGGAGCACTCTCTTGGGGCTACCGGTTCGGAAAATAAGGTTGAGCGCCAGCGTCGCCGTCATGAGAAAGAGGAGGTGGTAGCTAGGCGTGTCGGTGGATGCTGGAGAGGACGGGGTTGCGTGCCCAAGAGCGGGTGCTTTGGCCGAGCAGGCGCAGAAGGCCGTAAGAGACGCAGGGCATGGCTCGGCGTCATCATTGCTGCTATACTCGCCCTCATCCTCATCATTGTGCTCTCAGTGATGCTCACTCGTCCCCACAGTCAAGAGGTCCATTCGATCTGGGTCAACCTCACAGACTTCCCACCAATGCCGACTGGTGTTCTGACTTTCGAGGGGCCTGATAACACGGCTTCCAGGAGTGGTTGTACTGAGCCTTCTACGCTCTGGAGTTGCTCGCTGCCCAAAGAACAGCATGATTCAGTTTCTCCTTTCAAGCCGAACCAGCCTACAATCATTATGCAAATCCAATGGGATAATAGCACTCAGAAATCCTGGAACGTCCCCAACGGCGATGCCCCCAAATCTGTTGCAAGGAGAGCCTTGGGAGGGCCGGCTCATGCGGCAAGCGTACTCCGGACACGAGAGACGAACAAGTTCACCCCCAGCCCCGAAGCTCCTGACTACAAGGAAATGTGGTTTTTGGGCGAAACTACGGACAATGTTACTGCCACGGAGAAGGCCGGGGAACCCGCGCCTTTCTATATCAGTATCCTCGATGACGCGAGCAAGCCGGTGGAAAACCCAGTGCTTAGCAAAAGACAGACAACAATCGGCGATGGAAATTTCATCAAGAATTACATCTCAGCACCCGACCTGCTCGAGGATGGCACGCCCGCTCCGGCGGTATTGTTTCCCAAACCTGTTCAGCAGCCCGTGAGACTGTATGACAGAGGGCTTTCTACTGAACGCTATGCATTTTACACATACTTTAAGAGGACCATCTACCTCAAATCTACCGCAGCGAACAACAGAACCGAAGAACCCGTTCCCCTTGACGAGGAGGGAGGGTGTGCCAAGACAGAAGCCAACTACTTGGCCACTTGGTCGCAGACGCGTATGCTTGTGCAGATATGGACGAAGAGATTGGACCAAAATAACGTCAAACTGCTTGGAAATGGCAGCCGCAGCAGTAGTGAGGAATCAGATGGCCTCAGTCGTCCTGGGACAATGCCATATCCTGTCACCGTCACATTGGATACGCATGGTGGAAACCGTACGGAGAAGTTCGTGTGGATGTGGCCCATGGACGCGAGACAAAAACTCGACACAGACAGCCCGAAGTTGATGAGCAATAATCTCGATTATGCAGGGACTGTTATCAATCATAGAAGTGGAGGAGATGCAGCCCTGGGTGGCTTCGATGGAGGATCTGGCGGATGCAAGTGCGAATGGGAAAATTGGAACTCATAGATGGGTGCATGGTTTATGAACATATGAAAGCGATAGCATATTGGTCTTTTGGATCATACATAATAATAGTTAAACAAAATCAAATCTTGTCGGACAGACTGGATTATTTATTATTTGACCTGCCAGTAACATTTTGTGAGCCTTTTGTTTCTACGCGCTCCAATATCAGTTTCTCAAAGGGGACCAATGTTCCATCACAGATGTTCGCCGCTCCATCTTCAATATGACATGAGTAAGAAGTGCATGGCAGAAAAATACCTAGGCATTTTTCATTATTAAATAATTTGATATTTTATCAAGAATTGCCTTTTCAGACAACCGGTTGTCGAAAATTATGAATGTAGTGTGGTACATGAGAGGATAGAGTGGGGCAAATACCACGAAAATCCAACGACACAAGGACACAACCACCAAGCTTCCAAGCTTCACAAGCTCGACAACGGCGAGGCCATGTTCCACGATGCTCTCCTCGTCTCGCAATCCCGCTAGGTGGAGGGTCCTGGCCAGATCCGCCACCCAAGCTCACCGCGCGGCACGACCCTCCTGCCGCAGGCCACTGACGACCCTCGCGATAGAATCGTCCTGCGACGACACGGGCGTCGCCATCCTCACCCGCAACCATGACGGGAGCCCCGATAGCAAGGGCCCTGCGTACTCCCTGCCCTTCAACGAGTTCATATCCTCCGACCACCGCGAGTTCCGAGGCATTGAGCCCCTCGTCGCCGTAAAGGGCCACACCAGCTCGCTCGCGCCGCTCCTGCGCAGAGCTGTACACCACCTCCCCGACGCCACGGACGCGGACGTCACAAGCTCAAGGGAAGGCTCGAAGAGTAGTAAGATATGCTGGACGGAGGACGGCAGGCCGAAGAAGGTCCCCGACTTCGTGTCCGTGACGCGGGGGCCCGGGAACATGTCCAACCTGTCCGTCGGCCTCAACACGGCCAAGGGGCTCGCCGTCGCCTGGGACGTCCCCCTCGTCGGCGTGCACCACATGCAGGCCCACGCCCTGACGCCCAGACTGGTGAGCGCGCTGGGGATGAAACCGGCCGCTGACACCGGCGGCAGCAAGAGACCGGCCCGCGGCTCAAGGGGGACCACCAAGCAGCAGCAGCAAACCTCCAGCAGCGGCAGCACATCACCAGAGTTCCCCTTCCTCTCCCTCCTCGTATCCGGCGGCCACACCCAGCTCGTCCACTCCAGATCCCTGACCGACCACCGGATCCTCGCGTCCACCCTCGACGTCGCCCTCGGGAACCTCCTGGACCACGCCGCCCGCGAGATCCTCCCGCCAGACGTCCTGGCCGCCGTCCCGGACGTCAAGTACGGCCGGCACCTCGAGGCCTTCGCCTTCCCCGGCGGCGGCACCCAGGACGAGTACGCCTTCTACCCGGTCCCCACCGCCCGCGCCTACGAGCTCGCCAGCCTCGACTCGGGCTACGACTGGTTCCTCCCCTGCCCCATGGCCAGGGACCGCAAGCTCGCCTGGTCCTTCTCCGGCCTCGGCTCCTCCGCCTCCAACATCGTCGCCCAGATCTCCGCCTCCCACTCCTCCTCCTCCTCCTCCTCCTCATCACCGTCCGCAGAGGTCGAGGAGCGCCGCGCCCTCGCCCGCCACACCTTCGCCGCCGCCTTCCGCCACCTCGCCGGCCGCATCGTCCTCGCCCTCGAGGACTGCCGGGACCTGAATCCCCCTCCCGCCACGCTCGTCGTCGCCGGCGGCGTCGCCTGCAACCGCTTCCTCATGCACGTGCTGCGCAGGACCCTCGCCGCCCGCGGGTACGGGCGCATGCGCATCGTCGTGCCCCCGCCCGCCCTCTGCACCGACAACGCCGCCATGATCGCGTGGGCCGGCATGGAGATGTACACAGCGGGGTGGCACACCGACCTGTCCGTCCTGGCCATCAGCAAGTGGCCCATGGACCCGGACCGGGGAGAGGGCATTATGGGTGCCCCGGGATGGCTGAAGAGATAGATGGGACTCCAACGAAATGCAGCTTCAGGGATGAAGACTGACATTGTAACGTATGACTACCTGTAGAACTAACTGTACAATACGCCAAAATAATATCATCGAGAAGAAAGGATTTATGGGACATGATGTAAGAAATAAAAGAATAATAATTTGTTTACGCCAAGCAAGTAAATTTGTTTTATTGTGAAGGTCGTATATAAAATACATGGTCAAGAGTCCTCCGATTATCTGGTCCAATCAGTTCTTTTGAGGACGGATCTATGCCACGCTCTCTAGGATAAGTCCCAAGCCATCCAACCCCGACTCGCACAACGAAACATCTTACTCCAAAGCGCTTGTGACATTTGAGAACTCTCCCTTCTCCAGCTTGGTCTTCCAGAAGATGGGGTTTGTGTCGTTGAAGCCGTGGTGCGTCCAGCCCTTCTCCTCAATGTGGTACAGGTTGATATAACCACCGGAGAAGGCATCACGGTGAGTTGCGGCAAGAATACTCCTCCTTCCCAGCTCGAGAGCGTCCTCGACGCTCAACTCGTAGTCGTACTCGGTGTCCAGCACACCGTAGGCAAATGTCTGACCACTGCCGACGCAGAAGAGGTTGCCGGCCACACGGGTGCCGTCGCTGTCGACGTAGTACAGTGCAGGCCCCTCCTCGGGGGTGACACCAGCACACATGGTGCCCATGCTGAGGCCCATGTTCTTGTAGCTGTAGACAAGGTTGGCGAGGATCTTGGAGGCAGCGGCGACGCTGATACGGCGCTTGTGACGGAGCTCGTGAAGGCGGCACTGCATGCCCAGCCAGCCGAGCCAGTACTGGCAGTCTGCAGCGCCACCGGCAAGGGTTCCGAGCAGGACGCTGTTGATTTCGATGACCTTCTTGACGGTCTGCGAGGCAATCCAGTCACCGGCCGTGGCACGAGAGTCGGTAGCGACGATGATGCCGCCCTGGAATCGGAAGGCGAGGGTCGTTGTTCCGTGGGCAATCTTGATGGGGCAGTCGGGGTTGGATCTATCATCGGTGGCAGCTCGGAGCCATTGTGAGGGCTGTTATCATCATCATTTTAGTTAGCTACTGGCCAGGACATCGTCTGGAGCTCATGCATGGTTACTGACATGGGCGACGGGGGGCATGGCAAACTTCAGAGACAATGGGGTCTCTGTGTTCATCAGCTCCTCGGTCTCATCCTTGAAGTCCTCATTGTGGAAAGCCGGTCGGCTGTATTTGGCAACGAGAGTATCCATTGCGGGTGCTGGTCGAGCTCGTCGCTGCTATGCCGACTGTCGGTACCTCTGGGCTACTAGAAATCGATACTTCGTCGGGCTTGGCTAAATATCAATACGTCTCAATTGCGAGATCAACGGTGGGCGTATTGAGAGGATGGATCGATGGGTGGTGGGTGGTGATGTTGAGCGAGGGAGCTAGTAGCTGAAGGGTCACAGTGCTCGCTCGAGGTAAGTAGGTCAGGCAGCTTCTGGATCGCGCGTCACTCAGTGTGCCTGCTGCCGCTGGTGGTGGGTGGTGCTCTGGCAGCTCGTAGAAGGTACATCCCACCACACACTCCGTTCCCCACTTCCAGAAGTAGCCCAAATTGCTGCCCATTATATAAGGCATCAAGATATGGCTCAGTCAGCACTCCGCTGGACTAACATCAATAATCACGACCACCTTATTGTGATTTAGGAACAAGACAGCTGGGAATTGCATTAGGAGAATCAAGACGACGAATGCGATAGCTGTTATTTCTAGATACATACAGCCTGAGAGCCGCTCATGTTCTTTGCAGACATGGCATTCGTAATGAAGTTTGAACATGCTGCTTCGACGAGAGATCCTACACACCACTTTCCAACACTCCTGAGAGGGCTCGCCGGCAACCAGCCCGAATACGGCTCGAATAAGAATCATTAATATCTCAGAGCCCAAGATAAGTATGTACCATACCGCTGAGCCCAGAGGTGGAAGAAAAAGAAAAAGAAATAAAAAGAAGGAAGAAAGGAAACCCATTATTAATTTCTCCTCGTCATACCCATCCAATCCCCGTGAATACTCCAAAATGCAGCTTGGAACCGAACAGACCGAAAATAGGCTTATAGAAAATAATAAAACACAATAAAATAAAACAAAGACCAAAGAACGAGGCGTGAGATAATTTTTGTTGCAAACGAAGACATCGTGATAGTGCTCAACGGTGATTCATCGCTGAAGAATCTGATGAGAGCTGGGCAGCCAGCCATGCATCATCAAATGCGGCTGTGCCCGACTAAGGGTTAGGGGTGGTCTCCCGGCTGTTGCGGCCCGCATCTCGCTTGCTCAAGAGGCCGCGTCGTAAAGGCTTGGGACTCTCCGCTGATAGATTGGACGTCTCAGCTGGTTGGAAAGCGCTCTTCAGCGTGACCGTGCCACTGCCCACACTAAGATCTTTAGCATGACCAACACCGCTCTCGTCCACAAAATAGATGTGCTCGCCCAGGTCGTCATCACTGCCGAACAAGTGCTCACCCTTGACCTCAATCTTGAATTGGGCGTCTGGTGCACAGACGAACTTGAAGGATTCGTCGAAAACCCAGTGTCCACCGGGAGATTTGAAATGCTTTGTCTTGCCCACACTCTTCTCCTTGGGCAAGATTTGAGTGATAGAGACATACAGATCAGCCGACGGAGGGTAGTCGGAGGCGCTAACAACGGTGAATGTAGCGGTACCGCTTCCCGCACCAGGGATCATCGAGCTGCGAACAGAAGCACCCCCGAAGCTCTTAGTACGGGAATGAGGACCTTGTCCGTTGCTTGACACGGGACGGTCTATGGGAGAGTCCGATACAGCGTTCGGTGACAGGATAGGCTCATCAGTAGCCATGATAGTTGGAAGAGTGTGTCCGTTTGTTTTCGCATCCTCATCCTTCTTGCCAAAGAGACCTTTCCTGAGGAATGTTGCGCTTCTTCCGACTCCCGAACCAACAACGCCCGCAACAGCGGCACCGCCCTTGAAGGGGGCACCTGCCACACCGGTGACAATGCGTCCTGGGGTGGAAGCGAATGTTCCAGCAAAGGTTGAGGTTCCCTGTCTTGCCCGGCGAATGTAATCCGGTCGGAACAGAAGCCTGATACGGACGCTTCCGGATTTCCCATCCAGGAGATAACGACTTTCAGAGGCCTTGAAGGGATCGAGGGACTCCAAGTTGATGCTGGCAGCACCCAAGAAATCAGGCTTGTCGGCAAAGTCGTAGTCATAGACGTTGACCACCAAATTGGCCGCTGTTCTAGAAGGAACATCCACCTCGAAATTTTCATTCCACACTGGCGAGAGCGTCTTCTTGATCGTCTTAGTCTTGTAAACTTCGGCCCCGTTGAGCTCGAATTTACAATAGGGGTCACTCTTTCCGTTGCGATCGGCAGCTGGCAAATCTGCAGCATCCAGAACGTCTACCCGCAGGCGACCCATGTTGTTGATGCTCTCACTTGGGTCGAGCTGCATCTTGAAGGGAACATACTTGAGACTGACCTTCACCCAACCTGACTTACCATCCTCGCTCTTGAGCATGAGTTTTGTTGGGTTATTCTAAAGTAAACCAGCTGATTAGTTTCCGTGGAGTTTTTTTTTTTTCAAGAATTAGTATGGGTGAACAAAACTTACCAAGCATTGCTTCAGTGTGTCAACGGTATTTCCTGTGAGATACGCCAGCGTGTCGTCGTCATCATCCCCCTTCTTCTTCAGTTTGATCGTAAGGCGAGAGAAATCCAGTTCACGAATCACGCAGTCGCCGATTTCATCAAACTTGTAGGTCCTCTGCCGTGATGTAGCAGACGTGTATGAGGGATACATGTAGTCATCCACGAAGACCTCAAGTCGGCAATTGCTTTCAGCCATCTCCGATTCCATGAGATGGAAAATGAGCAGACCGCTCTCGTATCGAAGAAGCTCCTCGGGACTGAGTCTGATTTTAGGCCTTGACTCAACGGAGGGTCTACCCACGGTAGATGTGGGAGTAATGGGTGTAAGCGGGGGTTGCTCGTCGCCTTCTTTGTCCTTGCCGGCTGAGGTATCAAGCCTTGCCTTGAACTTCCCGGCCTCACCTGATCGATCAAGAGAGGATCTGCCCTTGGAACCCACGGTAGACTGGTCAGTTGACACTCTGGGCTTGGTGGCATCTCCATTTGCAGCCTCCTCTTCCTCTTCCTCGGGATCGGCAATATTGAGGCAAGGGTAGAAGGCGCAATTGAATACCAAATTACCCTTGGCAACTCCCCTTCCGTGGAGACGAAGGCCTTCCTGCCGCTCTTTCTTCTCTTCATGGATGAGGTACTCGCCATCCTCCTGTTGGATATAGTCGCCAGCGAATAGTTCGACAAGTCCCAGACTGCGATCCTTGCCCACCTTTTCAGTATCCATGACTTCGAGGGTAAGCTTGTCCCTGGCTGAATGGACTGGAACATACAGAACCTCGTCCCAGATTGGGTTCAGGTCATTTCTGAATGTTACTGTGCGAGCCTTTTCAATACCCGAGAGCAACACGCGTGTGTAGGGGTCCGATTTTCCAAAGGCCTCCAGATTACGCAAGTTCTCGGCTCTCTTGAAATGAAAGCGCATGATTCCGATGGGAGTCACATAGCCACCAGTACCGACAACGCCACTAATGGCAACAGGCTTCCACTTAGCCGTCAGCTGAACACGGCCTGTGCTGGCGCCAGAGAGATGGTACCATTCTTTGCCCTGAGCCATCATCTCAAGGATGTCATCAAGCTTGATCTGATACTTTCCAATGGTTTGGTCACCGGCGATATCACGATCGTCTTTGATTGTAACGCCAAGTTTTGCCTTCTTACGGTCGGTGATGAGGATTTCTTTAGATCCGTTGTCCCAGATGGGGTCATTGATGCGCTTGAGCTTCTTCGTCTGGTGAATTTCCTTGCCATTCAAGAATAAAACAGCATACGGGTTGAGCTGCCCAATCATACTCTTCGTACCATCAAGTTCAGCTGCACGCTGGACCGTAAAGCGCAAGATACCTTGGTTCGACTCAGGTGGTGGTTGCTCAACCCCTTCATCGTCCTTGGTGGCTTGGAGGACCGGGAAAAAGCGGAAGTCACACGTCACCGTACCATGAGGCTTACCACTATGGATGACTTCCAAGCGCTCATTCTCATGCTCGTACAACTCCTCGAGGTTCTCAAGGGGAAACGATGCCACACCCAGTTGCTTATGCTTGCGGAAATCGTTGTGGTCAAAGATCTGGATATCCAAGGACTCCGTAAATGACGAAACAATAATGTAGTGTGTCTCATTCCATCGTGGATTAGCATTGTCCTCAACAACCTTGGTTCTGGCAAGCTCCTTGCGTTGGGTCAGTGAGATGGATGCGTACGGGTCGATGGTGCCGCCGAAATTGTCGCTGTTCTTCAGACCATGGGCACTATAGATAGTAACGGCGACAACACCAACGGCTTGATCCAATTGTGTGCCGGCAAGCATCTTGGCAACTTCAATCGGGAAGACCTTGGGACTGTACATCATGGGGGCAAGATTTCCATGGATCTGTTCCAGGATGAAAGTCTCGAGTCCAGGGATGAAATTGATATCAAAACCCAGAGTCTCTCCGCCCAAGGGCTTGCAGACATAATCAATAGTTGGACGCTCCAGGAAACACATCTCAACTCGGTCAACGTGAGGGAACGGAATCTGAAGTTTGACTTTGAGGCGCATAAGACCGGAGAATGCCATATCCTCGACAATGACATCGAGACCCTTACTGATCATGGCTTTTCCGACACGAATTTCTAGAACGATTTTGGGGTTGATTTTATTGCTAAGTTGCCGGTAAGTCATGTCCGTTTTGTCGTTTGGTGTGAAGCTAAATTTCCAATCCATAAGAACGACATCGTCCTCTGTCTTGGGATAAGTTTTGACATGCTCCATTCGAGGAGGCTTGCTGCCCAGAGTGAAGGTCTTCAATCTTAGACTATCAAGAAACGAGGGGGTGGCGGAGCTCAGGACCTGATCAACAGACTTGACGACAGTGTCGGCGAGAACGGGCTGATAGATGGGCCAAAACTTGACAAGAAATGAGTTGATCCATTCCACAGACTCATTGTCGTCTTCCAGCTTCTTAAGTGCCATTTCACGTCGAATGTCGTCGCGAAAGTTGCGCCGAACTCGTCGAAGCGAAGTTCGATAATATGTAGAGCAAATGGCCATGACGATCATTACCCATGCTAGACCACCGCCAAGCACGGCAATGAGCCAGGACGTCAGACAAGCAAAGACAATGATAGCTGCGTTATGGTACCAGTCTGCGTCGCATTAGCTTAACCTTGTTCGCAAAGGGGAGCGGTGATCCCAATTGGTGAGAATTCGCGCCTCAAAACATACCGCCGTACAAGATATCTGGGATCTTCTGTTCGAGCCATGTCTGGTGATCAAGCAAGCTTTCCTGCTCTTCGTCCTTGCCGCCAAGTGGCCCAAACATTGGCGCCCATCCAGTTCGCGCAAATGGCACCTCTCCAGCTTCCGGGTCGGCATCAACGACAGGCCTTCCATTTGCATCTTTCGCGACATCGATAGCGCCGGCCTTGCTTGCCTCCGGGAGGTCCTCGTCCGGGCCGGTACCATCGTCAACGTCGGTGGCAATGGCGATGCCCTTGGGCCTCTTCTTTAATTCGGCTGGGATCGCCTATGGGACACGAGAGCAATTGTTAGCCATGATAATCTAGAAACCAACCCATTCGAGGGTGCGCTCGCTCCGGCAAGATGCATAGGTGGCTACTTACAGCTCTGGTAGCCGCTCGCTTCTCCTCCGTGCTAGCGTCAGCATCGAAAGTGAAGGCCGTGACACCCGCATTCTTGGAGGCCTCAACAATATTCTGCTCGGCCGCCTCCGCAGCGGCTCTGGTCTGTGTATTGACGGCGGACTCGATCGTCGCCTCCTGCTTAACCTCAGGAGCCTCGCTCATCTCGCCGGGGTTGGCGCTTCGCACCGAGCTAATGTCACCAATCACCGGGGTTCAATTGAGTCGTTTAGGCGGGTTAGGAATGCTGCTCCAGACTCGAGCACCGTTGGCGCAAAAAAATGGGCGGCTCGAGAGAATTCCAAGATGAGCGACAAGAGAAACTATCTGCCGTCTACCTGCCCAGGAAAAAAACTCAAAGGAGTGAGAGTGCGAGACCTGAGCTGAGGGGGTGGACGACGTGGGGATGATAGTTGTAGACGAGCTAGCTCAAGCTGGGGAATGGGCCCAATCCCGTCGGAAGGTAGCTGGGAATAGTCGAATACTAGCTAGATGGGAAGGAAACATGGGAAATAGAAACGAGAGAATGGAGCTGACGACCACGTTCAGCAAGATGGGTCTGCGGCTGGGAGGCACAGGTGAGCAATGCAGCTCTATGCAGGTTGACGGTGGAGGAAATCTGTCTTGTCTACGAGCTGGTGATGAAATGGCAGCAGGAGGCAACCTGATCTGATGCTGGGTCGCACAAGCCAAAAGCCAAGCTGCGCAACGCTGCAGGGTCGACGTAATTAATGTCGGGTAGGTAGGGTACTTGGGCGCACCAGTGGAGGCACGTAATAGTGGCCACAGGTGGCTGGGATTGCGCTGCTAATGGGTGGTATCTCGCCCGCTGCTGGAATATTGGGGGTTCCCTGGACCTGTATCTTGGCGGGGCCACTGGTCGCGATTTGAGGTACCAGCTACGTGCTGTTTGCGTGGAGGCTGCCCTTCTAGACCCTGTCGAGCTGGCCTCTGGCCCACTGCAGCTCGTGGCGCTAAGAATGTGTAGGAGGAGCACTAAGGTGCTCCCTCGTCGATGAGGTCAAGCCCGCCACGCCAACCTGGTTTTGGAGACGGAGCTTTTACGCTGGTGATCAACAGAGCTGAAGCTAGCCCAGATGCTGAACATCCTGCTGTTCGCGGTTTGGCTCGTTCAGGCGGCACAGGAACGCAGGTGGGACTTGTGAGCAGATCTTTCAATGCCTATTATTTTTTTATTACAGCGTAGTCATGCTGCACAAGCCCGGCCCTCACTTATTAATAGACGCCCAAGGGCTTCATAGCTGACATCACTCGTGTCTGCCGTACCTGCCCATTGGGAATCAGGTCTCCGTACCTCAGAGGGGGTATTACCGGGTGGTTAATTGCATCCTCCATATCGCTCAACCGAATGCAGTGACGTGTGAACAACCACCATATCAGCTGTGTAAAATTGGGGCCGTCGTCGCTTGTGCCGGCGCTACTCCAAGACATGCATCGAAACCAGTAAAACCTCCATGTACGCATCAGCTATTGCAGATAGTACGAAGCTCTTGTGCTCTCCCTCACCGACCGGCCAGCCACCCCGCTGAGCATCTGCATACGCGCTAGGCCCGAGTGCTTCAGCTGTGGTGACTCCTCCTGTCTTGTTATTACAGAGGATTTCATCCAAGAAAATCCAAATTAGCAAGAGGACGTCAAGCAGGGCGATGGGTACGTATTCGAGCCCCCCGGGCCTGCGCGGCCGGGGTGGGTTCCCCAAATGCCAATACAGGACGGTGGCCTCCCACCAAAAAAGAAAAGGATCTCCACCACCGCCAGCGCCGAGCCCAACCCACCGGGACAGGTGCTTTCATGTCTGGAAGTTGGACCTGGGTTAATTGCAGGTCTCTGGTTTGTCGTGCGACGTTCCACTCCATCCCTGGCTCCCTCCCCATCAGCACCAGACAAACAGAGCACTCCAGTTGGCACAGATATTATAGCAGTTTATCCGGAGGGTAAGGTGATTCCAAGCTCCAAACCGCAATAGGCTGGAGCCCTGGGGTGTGACGTGCCTCTGTGTCGTAAATCAGGTTCACTTGCTGGGACCCAACACAAGAACTAAGCTATGCTACTCTGCAGGATACGCTGCGGGCTTTTTCCTTGATTTTCATTCTTTTTTTCACGAGCTGCTCCAACCTCACTTTTCCAAGTTTGTGGAGCTTGTGTGGAAGACATGTATCACATCAGACCCTCTTTTTCTTGAATTTTCCCCTGACAGCATCTCTGACAATGCCAGTATTATGCCATAGTACATGATTTGAAACACCACTCACGAATCATTCAGATCCAAGTATTACAGATCATCGCCTCAGGACTATAGCCACGGCCGAGATTCCCAGCTTCCTATGCACAAGTTCATACAGGAAAACAACTTCCATCCGGGCCCCGGATTGGAAGAGTCTAGATGAAGGCATTGTACGGGGCATTGGAACCGAACGAATAGAAAGAGACGTATCAATGGTCTTGAACTTGTTCTCTTTTCATCATTTCTACTGCATCCATCTAGTCTACAGTGTATAGTCCGCCCAGCATGCTCCAGGAGGGACAACGTTCGTTTCACTGTCCAATTGTGTGCCAACAATGTAGAAGTAGCCATGGAACAAGCCGAAGTATTTGGATCACAAAGAATTGAGTCACATGCATGCAGAGGGGGGAATAGTGAGATTATGCGCCTCGCGCATATCCTAAATCTTCTATTGACCAAATTTAGGAAATCAGGGAAAAGAGAGCAAATGTGGAGACTGAGTAAAGAAAAGCCAAACTCCCTTACACCGATGAGGCGCTGGTCAAGTCAAACCTCGAAGTTTCGCCTGCGGACGCCATATTGTATGTAAAGCCGTTTATCATCAAGCTAGTAACGAGCGGTATTAAGCCACCCAAAGAGCGGGAAAAAAAAAGAGAGAGGGAGAGGGAGAAGGCTACCAGACATGTAGTACATCATCGTATCGTAGGACAAAGATCCATGTGCAAATCAGAAAATCAACATCGCTGAGAAGAAGAAGGAAATATCTGGGGTGGCGTTCTCAATACCCAAAACCGTCATGTTGGTGAACCGGGCAGCGTCCAGGGTGGTTGACAAACCAGGCAACAATGCAAGTTCGGTGGAATCGGCAAAGACACTCCAAGCGTGCCATGGGAACTCCCACAACGAACTCTTCTAGGCAAATCGTGCACTCAGCATCATCCACACAGTCCTTCTCTGTTGCTGGATATGTGTACATTCCGGTTAAGCGAGGGGCTGCATGTGATTCTCCTTCCCCTGGCCGGGGGCTCCCGAAAGTACTGTGGGATTGAATGCAGGATGTAATGTGAGACTCGCGGAGAGACTCGTAGTTTTCTAGGCTTCGCGACGGGAGTTCAAGATGGCAGACCGGGCATTCATCTTCTTCCGCAATTTGAGGAGGTGGGGGCAGCTGTCGATGGTGCCGAGATGATACTCGAGCTTCTCCAAATGAACTGTACCGATGTGGAATATTGGATGATGTGGCTCCAGATAGGCTGCTTTCTGGGAATCGAATAGAGGATGCATGCGAGATCCTGCGGCCAGAGTTGCTGGCTCTCGAATGCGTTCCAGGACTCTAGATAGCGGCGGCCTTGAGTCAATAATCTGATTCAACGGCATGTAACTAAAAGGAGACTTACCAACGTCACACTTCTCACCCGGTAGGCACGGCTGGATAAGGATGGTGAGAAAGGATCTTGGAGTTGGCCAGCATTGAATGAAATCCCATGACGACTATTTGAGGACATGGCGGCCTCATAGGCATTTCCTATGCTGCTTCTTGATCTTGAATGAGAACCGCGAAAGTTCGCTGCTGGAGGCGTTGAAGCAGAGGAGGACAAGCCTTGCGGGGGGGCGATATTTGGGTCAGGGACGCAAGGGTTGCATAACCGGACTCTTTCCCCTCCAGGTATCCCGTTGACATCAAAGTACCCAACCCCAAGCTGATCTGTGAGCAAGGTCTGAGGTAGTATAGGTATCTCTGCTCCCGGAGGCCTGACTATATATTGGTGCGGTATGATGATCCTGTGTGGCGAGCAAGAGTTGCAAACGACCCGACCACACTTTCTAATCTGGTGTAAGTACGTTGATACAGCTCGATCGAGTGGGGGTATATCCTACCTGCAATGGTGCTTGCGAACAAAGATGCTGAACTGCGTTTGGCAGATAGGACAGTATGTGACTTCTGCATCTGGCTGCCACCTAGGCAAAGCAAAATCCGATGAGACGCTCTCACTCCCACCGTGTTGTGCGTCAATCTCCTCGTCTTGAATGGGTAGGCGAATAGATGGCTCGCCCCGTTGGGTTTCCGGCAACGGCATATTAAGGGCGGCATTGAGATCGAGCCCTCGAAATCTGTCAATATCTGAATGGCCCTCGCCATCTTCTCTGCTGTTATTCCTGTGTATGTTTTGTGAGGCCAATGATGCGTTCGCTCCGTAAGTCGCCCCGGGCTGACTTCCACTGGGCTCCCCAAACTCTGCACCGACGTTGAGAAGACTCGCCGTCGGCGCTGAGCTGCTAAGTCCACTAATTTCCATGTTCAATCGAGAAGGGGCGGCACTAGTGGTGCCTTGGTGCTGATGACTTCCGGAATTCAGAGCAGACCGTTCACCCGGTCGCAATTCACTGCTCTCTAACCTGGCACCTCCAGTTTCTGTAGAGTTGATATGAACGCCGCTGTGATTTCCGGGTTCGATATCTAAGCTGGCGGGCTGTTCGTCCACTGAAAGTCGTCGCTCGATGCCATGCGAAGGGCAGTCGAAGTATCTAGAACATTCTTCGTCGTAGTAAAGTGATGTTCGCCAGGGGCAAGGAGCTTCGTCATTCTGTTCCTCGGCTGAACGATGGCTAGTAAAGGCACGGTTACTAGCCTCGTCTGCTAAGCTCTCATGGGCGGGGCTAGAGCTCGATGGAACTGCAGGACTGGCCATAATGATACATCAGACGGGTTACCAATCAAAGCGCCTCGAAAGCCGTGTTGTTGCCGTTCCGCCTCGCGTTGCCTCGCCTTTTTGAAGGGGAATTAAGTCGAAGTAGCGACCGACTTGAATGTTTGAGTTCGATGTGTGGGGATGTATGGCGATGGGCGGAATCAAGCCTCGTCGAGTCGGTCGGTCAGTCGGCAAGGGAGCCTCGTCGTCGAGCAAGTCAGGTCAAGACTCGAATGCCGTTTGCTATCAGAGAATACGTGTAGGCTCACTGGGGAAGAGCCATTCTATGCCATGACGGAAATACGCATAGAGCAAAAAAACAAGTATCAGTGACTGAAACTTTCAAAGTATTTGGGTGAGATGGGACAATATGATATCAACACCTGTTGGCTGAGGGGAAGATATAATGTAGGCAGGAGCCCCTGTGGGTTTGCCTGGGCATGCGACACCACGATGGCAGGGGTTGTCGATAAGGCCGCTTTTAGGGTGTGGCTCACAGTTAACATGTGTTGACACCTTTTGCGTGTTGATCAGTGGTGATGCTACTGATAAGACTAGATGCTCTTGCTAGAGCGGCAAGGCGCTATGCCTAAAGAGCCGTAGTTAGGTAGCAGTGGAGACGAACCCTTGATGAGGTCCTTGCGTCAGATGTGGCTAATCGATTAGAATTAATGGGGGCCGTTGCTTGTCTGAGCAGCTGGTCTAATGTATCTGACTACTCACTGCAAAGCGAAAACCACCTTGCCAAACCTTGCCATTATTCTGTCTAGTTATGTAAAAAATGAAAATCTGTCAAGAGAACTTAGCGCATTTCCGGTAAATTTGGGCGCTGCCAGTTGTTCTTCCTGGGCGTATCCTCAAGTCAGTCATGCGGAATAAGTAAGGGAGCATGCTTACAGGATCAGGCTGGGATGAGGCGAACTCCGATATCTTGTCGACATCACCCTGTACGAACTGCGCAATTGTATTAGTAGGTATTCGGGGAGGAGCATCCGAAGCTGGCCTCTATTACATGAAAATAATCGTATCAGACCAAGATAGTACCTGCAACCGATTTTAGCCCATAAGTCTCCAGGGTAATCATCTCTCACGACTACAAAGCTGGGCGGGTTACCACCGGTAGGTACCTGTAGTATGCTGACTCTGTGATTAGAGGCTTAAACACCCCGACCAAATGAGTCTTATTACCGCTTCAGTTCCCTCTCCAGACAGGGAATGACTAGATGTCTAGGTAGGGTAGCATGCCACCGTGGAGCAGCACCCTGGACTCACAGAGCATTATCGCCAATAGATTTCCAGTCCTCTCCTAGAGCAGATAATAGGTTAAACAATAAACACATGACATATAACCCGGCGAAATCTCAACACGATCCCCAAGCACTTAATTGGCACTGCACGAGAAGTCTTGCTCTTTACTCACGTGATTCCTTGACATTAATCTAGAACGAAGCCCCGCCATATTCGCAATGGTTCCAGTACCTTGCGTGACTTTGAGGATATTCTCCAGCACAGTATGATAAGAAGGTGCAAATGTACTGGCTGGCATGACCACGCTTAATAGACTAGAATTAAATTAGAAGCAGGGATATGCTTAATATGAAAATTCTGTAACAAGTGTCGTGCTGCATGCGAGGCAGAGTCGCATAAGAGTCTGAGGTGGGTCCCACTTTTATTGAAGTCCGATGCTTTTTCCAGTGACTCACCCCTCTTGCCCCTCCATTGCTGCTTCTAAAACGCTTCTTGCTGTGGGCGACTCAATTCCTCACCAGACACACTCCAGTTTTTTCTTCCGGAACCACACCTGGTGCTTTCTTCAGTTACGATCTTCAGCATAGAATTTTATTCCTACTGGCACTCGATACATCTATCAGCGGCCTAATTCGCCTACTTTAGCGTCGCAAAACTGCCACCAATGGCGTCCACCCAGGCGGCTTCGCAGCCTGTGCTGCCCGAGTCTGGCAAGAGGAATATCTTGATTACAAGTGCTCTGCCATATGTGAACGCATACCCGCATCTGGGTAATCTGATCGGAAGTGTCTTGTCGGCCGATGTTTATGCTCGCTATTGCAGAGCACGTGGGTACCAAACCCTCTACATCTGCGGTTCTGTAAGTAGCAACACCTACATATCTCACCAGGCTGAATGAAGCTGACGAGGAGGCGCAATCATAGGATGAGTACGGAACCGCGACGGAAACGAAGGCTCTCGAGGAGGGAGTTGACCCAGAGACGCTTTGCGCCAAGTATCGAGCCCTCCACAAATCCGTTTATGACTGGTTTGGCATCGGCTTCGACATCTTCGACCGCACCCCGACCAAGCATCAAACTGCTATTGTCCAGGAAATATTCAGCGACCTGTATAAAAACGGGTACATCGAGGAGCGAGAGAGTGCTCAGCCCTTCTGCCCTGTAGAATCACATAACACTTTCCTCGCCGATCGCTTTGTTGAGGGCGAGTGTTCTATTTGCCACGACAAAGGAGCGAGAGGAGACCAGTGCGACGCCTGTGGTGCCATGCTAGACCCTCTCAAACCCGAACAAGATGCATCTAACGCAGATGGCCAAGCAGACGAGGCTAAGGCTACCGGCTGGCTCATCAACCCTCGCTGCAAGGTCGACGGTGCGACTCCCGAAAGACGGACGACAAAGCATCTCTATCTGAAGCTAGACGCTCTTCAAGAGCGGGTCGTTGAGTGGTATAAATCGGCGACCAAGAATGGAAATTGGAGCACCAATGCGCTGGCCATTGCTCAGGCATGGATCGACAAGGGTCTCCAACCCCGTGCTATTACTCGAGATCTTCGTTGGGGTGTACCCATCCCTGCGGTTGAGGGTCTCAATGTGGAGGAATATCTCAGCAAGGTATTCTATGTCTGGTTCGACGCCTGCATTGGATATGTCTCTATCACCAAGACCTACACGGACGGTGACGACCTAGCGGGCACCAAGTGGGAGCAGTGGTGGAAGAACCCCGAGAATGTGACGCTCATGCAATTCATGGGCAAGGACAATGTGACATTCCACAGTATCGTATTCCCATCGTCTCAGATAGGAACAAACCAGGAATGGACAAAGGTTCACAAAATCTCTGCGACTGAATATCTCAACTACGAGGGTGGTAAATTCAGCAAGTCCCGGGGTGTTGGTGTTTTTGGCCACAATGCCAAGGATACTGGTGTCGACTCTGATATTTGGAGATTCTACCTCCTCTCGCGCCGACCTGAGACTGCCGACACAGAGTTCAAGTGGGAAGAGTTCCTCGACACCAACAACAACGAGCTACTGAAGAACCTCGGCAACTTCATCAACCGTGTTCTCAAGTTCTGCGTCGCCAAGCTGGATGGAGTCGTCCCCGAATCTAGCTATAGCGACGATGTCATTGACGAGCACAAGAAGGCGACCAACCAGGCTCTCACACTCTACATTGAGCATCTTGAGGGAACAAGACTCCGTGCTGGTGTCACTGATATTCTTGATATTTCCCAGCTTGGAAACAAGTTCTTGCAAGCCAACAAGCTCGATAGCAGACTGCTCACCGAGGAACCCGAGCGCTGCAAGGCTGTCATCCGCGTGGCCATCAGCCACATTCAGCTCCTGGCTAACCTCGTCACGCCTTATATGCCTGGCATTGGCGAGGCCATCTTCGGCCAGCTGGCTCTTGAGCCCACCACCATTATCCCTGACGTTTGGGATTTCAACTCGATTGCGGCCGGCCACAAGATTGGCACACCTAAGCCGCTCTTCTCCATCATCCCATCCTCAAAGATTGAGGAATGGCAGCTCGCATATGGTGGAGAGGAGCTGAAGCGACAGAAGGCTCTCCAGGCGGAAAAGGCAGCTGCCAAGGCTGCTGCTAAGAAGGCTAAGAAGCAGAAGTCCAAGGAGAAGAAGGACAAGGAGAAGGAGGCAGGAGGTCCGGCTCCGGCTCCGGCTCCGGCAGAGACAGTTGCCCAGGAGGTGGCAGATCTCTCGCTGAAGGATAAAAACTAATTGAGACGAAAAAAAAATGTACAGAAAGATAGATGGTTGTCTGCTGTGTAGCTAGGAGTTGGTGGCTGATGGATAGACCTGATAGATACCTATGATAGATATCTAAAATGGGGAAAGAATTGATGAAATGAGTTTACTGTACTTGTACCAAGTTGCCTCCTTTCACTGTGTCAATAATCAATTGGAAAGTTATCATTCGTGAGCTGTTCTTGTCAACTATCCTCCACATGCGATATCATTCGAGTTTGGGGTTGGACTTTTTCTCATTCAAAACTCCAGAAACCATTACTTAATTATTCATTACCCCGCATGGCCCGATCCGCTTGCTAGGAGGACCCCACACATCCGTGATCGGTTTCGGTCCCGTCATTCTCTGGAAAGAGGAATCAATTGGAGATGTCAGCGTTGTGGATTAGCCTATAATTCAAAGGTTGTATCACGATAAATTTCACATGGCACTGGGCACCGGAGGCACTCCCTATCCCGGGGGTTTTCAACCCTTTAGGGTAATCCCGGTACTCGCCGTGTTTTGGCATGTCGCATCTGGAGGCCGTCCGTTTGGTCAATTTGATGGACTCCATAGCTAGAATCCTTTGCTCCAGGGTCGAAAATTGGGGCCCAGTGCACGGATAGGTAGCTCGCAGGCAGCAAGGAAGGGGACGGCGTATCCCCAATTCGACGAGCAGACCAGCTGTGTGCTGTATCAAGTGCCCGGACATGGCATTGTGATAGGCGCCACGGATATTATACGGATGGCCCATTGGCTCTTGGCGTCTAGGCCCAGGCGACCAGGCTCTTGAGTTACCCACCTGCACGGCTCGAAGTCGAGAGTGGACACTGCCCTGCGCGTACCCAGATGGATGTGCCAGTACGCGATAGGGCTGAGGCCGGACGCTGACGCGTGTTGCCTCTCCTGGCCTGACTTCTTCAACAACGGATAATTTTTTTTTTGTTCTTGGCTGGGTTGGAGCCGTTGCTCTGGGCCGTCCAATCGCAGCTGGTTGTGTCATTGCGGCTAATTAGTAGATTGAAGATTGCCAAGCAAAAGCACCATGAAGGGCCGTTCGTCGAGGCTGCGAGGGCGTGGATCGGGCCTGTGAGCTTCAGAGAAGCTGCCCCCGCGGATTGGGTCCAGAACGTCCAAAGGCCAGTCTATCAGCCGCGACAGACGGAAGAGTGGGGGGTTAGTACAATGTCGCTAATAAAGGTAGGTGGACGCGTGGCAGGAGGAATAATTATATCTAATGTCTCAGTGCTCTTTTGTCTTGGCAGTCCACAAGTTCGGAATCAGCCAGCGGTACCGGCAAGCCGAAAAGGAGGTGCTCGAAGCGGCTGCGCGCTGAGGACGGCCATCAAGGAAATCCTCAACAAGGAACCGTGCAATCGGGCAATTCCATGTTTGAGGAATCATGGATGCGATTGGAAGCGTCAGCAGCCAACGAGATTGAGGGCTGGCCTGCAAGGAGCCCAATTGATCATTATTATGACCAAGGGCAAAAAAAACTCTTCGCTCGGCACCAAATTGGCCGGAATGCCAAGATCGTACACGCAACCAGTTTCATCTTCCTTCTTCGACTTCTTGGCTAATAAGCACATGAGCTAATGGGCCGCCTGCTGATCCCCAATTGGCCCAAACGCCGTGCGGCTCAGCGAATGCCTCTCGACAGGCTTGCCGATTAAGCGTGCTTGTGCCGACTTGCTCAGATCAATTGCACATTCCTGATTGCTATGCATGGCATGCGACTCCGAAGTGAGCTTGTGTATTGGGGACGACAGGGCCGTACGAAACGGGCAAGATCGGCTTCGAGTGAAAGTGGCTCGAAAACGGGCTGGTATAATAAGCTTAATCGTCCTTCACTTCGTTCCTGGATTGAACTCTCTTTTCTCATCCGTCATTCCTGGCTTAACGCCCATTGCTCAGATAGTACCTGAATGATGCGCGTAGCAGTGGGCTAGTGGTGACGTTAGCAGCAGTAGCAGGTCGCCTGGCGGGGGAGTCAGCGCATGGGCAAGGCTGTATAGTAAGGGGGGTTGAAGGGCTCCAAGTCCACGCTCCAAGCGTGCTTCAATAGTACTGCCGAGAGATATGGCCCCAAGACGAGAGATAAAGATGACGAGGCCATCTCATAAATAGTACGGAGCCACTTGGGAGGAGTAGAGGTAGCTGATGCGAGGCGATGGACCAGGCCCAAGCCAAGCCAAGACCAGACGGTGGTAAATAATAGTAATAATAATATGGAGATTGGCGATGGCCTGCACCCTGCCTGTACACGGCATTTTCTTAGCAGCAAGAGAGCCAGGATAGAGGCAATTGGCCAGGGAAAGCAGCGCCAAGAGCGAGAGGTGTCATTGCTGCGCCGGGGCGGCAGACATGAATTCAGCACCCTCAGCTAGGCATGCAGCTCAGCTATTGCCACTTAGCTACATGCATACGGTAGCAAGGTAAGGTAGGTAGAGTATGAGTGTAGGTAGGTTGGATTCTAGCAGGTTGGAGAGGTAGGATGGATGTAAGAGGTAGACGTTGCCAGCGCAGGCGCGTAGGTGCTTTTAGGTGGTGGTCGTCCAGTTCGCTTCAGCTCTGCCTGGGGCCTGGGCCTGGGCATTACAGCGGCGGGACGCCCCCGGGAGCGGGAGGGTACCTCTTCTCGGGGCGGGATGGTCCCCCCAATTAGATAAGTGGTGCGGTGCAGCGCAGAAGAGAAAAAGAGCTTACGACGACAACCCACCTTGGGCGCCTCAAGTATGCACTGGCTGGCCCCCCTCGGCCTCTGGGGGTCGGGTCCTTCCTTGCCTTTTAGTACTACAGCCAGACAAGTCCGTGGTTGTTGTTTTACATTTGCCTTTGACAACCTTTCCTCCTCTCGAACCCGTCCCGTTGATCGCTGGCGAATCTCGTCGCTCCCAGGCACAGCCTCCCTCAACCACGACGCCGCCCATGTCCGGCCCGCACTCGGTGCCTCTGGGCCCACTGCCCTGTAGATAGTACCAGATCCAACTGTACCAATACCGGTACCGTTCCTACTGTGCTGTACCTGGCTGTCTCCAGTTCCACTGCTATATGGACTGGACAGTGAGGTAGGGCATTGTAGGTTAGGTCAGGTACGTAGGTGTTGCGCTGGGGTTTGCAAGTACGCGCGTCCGGCCTTTTCGAGTTGGATCTACGCTCCAGCCAGGCAAAAAAAAGAGAGGGAGCCAGGAAAAAGAAGGAACAAAGTTTGGAAAGGGAGCGAGAGAGCCATGGCCGGTCCGTCGCTGTCCCACATCCTCGAGTCTCCCCAGCCGACGTCAGGGCACGATCGATTCTCGACGACACTGCCCTCCATTGCGACGAGGAACGACAGTCCCCCGAACCACCACCTCCCCCACCATCAACAACTCCACCACCACCATCACCATCACCACCACAGCCATGGCTACCCCAATAGCACGCCAATTTCGACAGCACCGTCGCATTCCAAACTTGGACCTGCTGTGTCATCGGCATCACCACTCTCGCAACATTCGACAATAACAACGTCGACAGTGCCAGTGCGACCAGCGCCAGGATTGGCCATCCCAATCGAGTCAACTTTGGCACTAACACCACACACGTCTGCACCAGCTCTGCTTCCGGCGCCTCTCACAGCCTCCCCGACAACCACTTCGGCATACAGCCACCAGACGCTGTCTAATAACTTTGACCATACTCCGTCTCACTCCCAGAGTCTCGGCCGCGATAATGTGCCTGCCCAGCCAGGTGCAACGCTCCAGGCTTCGCAGACGTCTCCACCAGCAGCGGTCGCTGGCGCATCGAAGGCAGCGCAGGTAGCTACACCCACTTCGCAGTCCAACCATCGGGGGAATAATCTGTATGCCTGCCGAGATTGCGGCAGGTCGTACTCCAGGCCCGAGCATCTGGTCCGCCATGTGCAGACGCACACCCTAGGTCGTCGATTTGTCTGCGACATTTGCCAAAAGTCGTTTGCGCGCAAGGACCTGCTGCGGCGACATGTTGCGAACCATGACAACGACTCTCCCAAAAAGCGCCGGCGCACGACCACATCGCCAGGCGCAGGGCGAGTGTCGCATGCGTGTCGGTCCTGCGCTGTTGCAAGAGTGAAGTGTGACGACACCAAGCCGTGCAAGCGCTGTGTTAGTAGAAACCTCAATTGCGTCTCCACCGAGACTCCTTCGACGGCAGCCATGCACCTCATGCACTTATCAGCCAATGCGCATTCTGGTGCCCCCAACCCAAATAACAGTGGAAATCTGAATAATGATGGTGATAAGTCGGTCGCGGCCACCCACTCTTCCCATTCGGCGACGTCGACCAGGGATTCTAATTCCCCGGCGCCCTTTACCACCAGTTCCCACCAACCCCGCTCCGTCACTCTGCCTGCGCCTCACTCGATTGTGCTTGATGCAGCCCAAGACCGGAGCAATGTGAATCTACCTCATTCACTGGCAAAACTGCCCTTCCAAGAGCCAAGTTAGTTTCTGCCGAATTAGTCCTCTATGCCTGCGCCACCGTCCAATTGCGAGGCTGAAGCTCTGTCAATCCTAGCCCACAAAACATCAGCTAACGCCTATCAAATATAGGGAGCTCCGAGTTCTTGCTGCCGCCAATTGAGCTTGAGCCCTCCGCCAGTGCAATGGACCCCAATCGCCTCCCATATGCCGATTTCCTGCGCGATATTCTTCTCGATGGCTCAGCAGACTCTGGCCGTGGATCCCACATTCAGGGCCTAACCGTGCTTGATTTTTGTGATCATGAGAATTTAGAGCTCACCGTCGAGGACTTGGCAAACTTGGAAGGTACGCATAGGTTGCCTCCCTCCAGAATGGAAGCCGTATCAATTAAGGCGTTGGATGAAATTAGCTGACCACATTCCCTAGATGCCCTATACAGTCGCCAAGCTCTTGCGAGAGCATGGGGGAACCCACCGAGGACTTGGGAAGCGAGTAGCCAGGATACCGCATATGGTCGCGAAGAGTCGTTCGAGCGAACTGTTCCGGAAACTCTCGTACAATCTGGTCGGGACCGGGTTCTTGCGATCCTACTCAATGCGAGCCGCCAAAACCCAAGCCTGAATCGGATCGTTGGATCCTTTCCTTCTCTTGAGGTCATGGACTTCCTGGTTCAACAGTTCTTGGCCTCGATGGCACGCCAGCCATACGATTGGATCCATTTCCCTACTCTGAGGCCCGCGTCTCAATTGCCTGAGTGGATAGCTATTGCTGCAGCAGCAGGGGCCGTATCCTCGCCCATACTATGCCTCCGGAAATTCGGCTTTGTTCTCCAAGAAGCAGTTCGTAAGTGAACACTGCCTTCAAAATGCCCCAAAAGATAATGTGTTAACAGAGTTTCAGGAACCTCCATTACGACTCAGGTGAGCCTACTCCCCACTGCTGAATCAAAACAGCATCCCACAGCGTTTGTCCTCGTGAAGTGTGCTAATAAAAACAAAAAGCTGGAAGAGAATAACCTGGCAATCCAGGATATGGCCCTTCTTCAGTCATTGATCATGGTGCAGGACGTCGGTCTCTGGAGCGGGAACAGACGCAAGATGGACATTGCAGAGTGCTATCTGGCGACCCCTGTTCAGGTTAGTATACCAAGATCATGGCTGATAATGCCAAGTTCCTTTCAAGCCAGCTAATAATTTTATAGATGATGCGGCACCGGCGAAAATTCCAGGGCTCTCATTACCCCTCAATGTTGGCCGACGCCGCAGACGAAGGTGCTGTTCTAGAAGATAAATGGCGAAGATGGGTCGACAGAGAGAAATGGAAACGGTTAGTCTGAACACTTCCAGCTATTGGAATTCGGGAGACTGACATCTGCACAGATTGGTGTTTCATTGCTTCGTTAGGGATGCACAGTGTTCCATGGCGACGCTCACAAACCCGACAATATCCTATGCTGAACTCACATTGCCTCTACCCGAATCTGGAGAACTCTGGGCTGCGACTACAGCGCTGGAGTGGAAGGCGGCCTGCCTTCAAACCCATACCGATCGGAATGTCAAGGCACCAACCGTTGGTGACGTTATCCAAGACTGCCAGCTCCTGCGTTCGGCATATCGACAACTGGACGTGCCCTTTTCACTGTCGATATTCATGCATGCCTTCTGGGCGCTTATCCTTGAACATCGTCAGTTGAGCGCCATCCATCGATCCAGGTCCAACTTGGGCGGGAGCTCAATGAGCGGAAACCAAAACCTGCTGCTGAGCTCTAGACACCAAGAACTGGTGAAAGATCTACAGACTTTCCAAATGGTATCTGCGGAGTGGCTCGAGATGACCTGCCAAGACCACATGGTGCTCAATCTGTTGTTGATGAACCTCCATGCTTCTCTAGATGACATTCAGCTGTTCACAGGGAAGGATGGCGAGGAGGAGGCGCGACGCATCTACCCAGTTCTTCAGCAATGGAGCACAACCTCGGAGGCCCGGTCTAGCATTTGGTATGCAGGTCAAGTCATTCGGTATGCGAGGTTGTTTGCTCCAGGACAGCTCAAAGACTTTTATGCCGTGGCGGTCCAACACGCGGCAGTCGTACTGTGGGCATATGGGGTGATGACGAGAGCGGGTCGAAGACAGCGATCACTTTCACCCCATCATTCCCAGGAGCTGCTCTGCCTAGATGAGGGGGACAGCGCGGCCATTCAAAATTTCATTGGTATTGGTAGTGGACGGCCGGTGATTCGCAACCTCAAGGGGAGTGCTGTCGTGTCAGAGTCGCTCGTCGACGAGCCGTGGGGATGCATGGGCATCGTTCAAGAGGTGTTGCGGTCCAACTTCCAGTATAATGATGCGATACCCACAGTGGTGGAGAATCTCTGTCAGCTGTTGAAGCAGGTGGGAGATGCATCCTGGGCAGGAGGACAGTCTATCTAATCTGCCAGAGAGAATGGTATATACAATGATTTGATGAGGGCGTAAAAGTTCAAAACAGCAGCAGTGACGATCCTGCTTGACTAGCCACGCGCAGCCCAGTTTCTGGGCCGCCCGGATGATGATCCAGGCGAATTTGCTGGGTCAAGTAATATAATGGTGATTGGTACTTTGTATACCCGGGCGCATGTAGATACTTATCTTAATCTTATTTGTTTAATTACAATATCTTGATGAAGACCATCGTTGGGCACATACTGAAAGCGCGCACATTTTTTTGGGAGCTACAGCACCAACTGGGTGACAGAAGAAATGAGACATCAAACTGAAGAGCAGAGTATTTGCTGCAATAACGAGAACAATACAGCAAGGCAAAACGATATAAATCGATAGTGTGTAGTGTATTGTCTTTCTAATATTTATCATTGGCTCTCAATAATATGACAATATCAACCTCAAAAATACCGCAGGATAATGTTTTCTGTGGATTTAGTTCTGTCACTAACCGGGTGTCTCTGAGCTCAATGGTCTCATCTTTTCATTCTCTATTATGCTGCTTCTTTATATTTTTAGCAAGAGCAATCTTATGTTTTACAGGGCTTCTTATAAATTTCACAGGTGAAAGGTTTCTTATCTGAGTGAGATCTTATATGGAACTCTAGGTCACATTCATACTTGAAGTCCTTCCCACACTCGTCACATGTATATTTTATTCATCGAAATGAAGCGCCATGTGATTTAACAAACTGGTCTCGCCCTTGTAAGATCTATCACAGATCCCGTAAACACATAAAACGCAGGAATCTGTTTTTGACGATTCAGGACGCTTAGGCAAGGCTGGACGTCTTTGTCTTCACGTGGCGTTTGCAGCGTTCGTCGTCCGGGCTTGATCCATGGGATTTGATTAGATGGTCGCGTAATGATCCGATGTGTATTCGCCAACGCAGATATCACAGATATGCATCTTATCTGTATGGAAAGTCTGGAGCTGCTTTTTTGACCTAGCTTTTATCTTTGAACCTCGCACCGCATTGTGGGCATGCGAAAGGTTGGCCCTCCTTTTGTTTCCTCTAGTATTTCTTATATAATTCAAGCTGGCCAGCATTGATGTCTTCGCATAGCTGCAGTGAATTATCGGAATATAGATTATGGCAGTGGCGCAGGAGGAGACCAATGCTCTCGAATTCTTCTGGGCATTCAGCACAACGGAGTTTCCCTATGGCCTCGCTTCTCTCATTGTTACCCATATCGAATGTGGGCTCTGGACGTTTGAGTACAACGGTCTCGTCCTCCTGCCACCCCAGATCCTGTCGCCGTGTGCCATGTCGACCTCCATAGAGAGGTATTGGTGGTATTGGCACGTATGACAGAATCTTGGGGATGGTATGCCAATCCTCCGGTGAGAATCGATACATGGCAGAGTCGGCGAACCAAGAATCAAATGCAATGGTGCTCTATGCCATGTCGATATTCCTAAGCGGGTCGAATATCTCGTCCTTTTCCAAAGGAGCAAAACCCCATTCAATCGCAATTCCATGGTCTGGTAATTTGCAACGAGATATTTACATGGGATGAACTTGCTTGTCTAGATTTGAATTATTCGCCCTGTCGCATCTCGAGCCTAGCGTTTAAGGCACGCAGCTGCTGGCCCACTCGTTTCTCCATGGAATGCAGTGTCTCCATCATTGTTGCGTTAATCTGAAGCTGTGTTGTTATTTGCCGCTTCAGATCATCGATAGTGAGCGTGTCTGCCTCGTGCTTCCTTTTTAAATCCCAGATATCCTTCTCCATCTCCCGTAAGCACTGTTCAAAGTACCCCTGGGTGGTGTTGAGAGATCGCTGGATTTGTGCCACTCTCGGATCAGGCGCTCTGGCTACGACCAGCAATGTCGCAATCTTTTCTTTAATGCCCGATATCATAGTATACATCTCTGCGTGGCTCGGGATTGGAGAAGTATCGCCATTATTGCCCTCGTCGAGGCTGTTCATGGAACCGGCGATTTGGTTCTGACAAAGGCCAGCAGCTAATTGCTCGACCAAGGTAACTCTTTTCGTAATACCTTCGAGGGTATTTAGGGTCTTGGTCCTAAAATTGTTAAAATTTCCCCTCAACTCTGCTGCATCGTTTCGGATGTCTGCTACATCGCCTCGGATGTCTGCTCGTCGATTTGCTGCTGCTCGCCTGTGCACGAATATCTCATGTGACAGCTTGTCAACATCGCCTTTAACCGTGTGGATCAGTTCTGAAATCTTTTGGCGAAACTGGACATCAGGATGTCTAGTAAATTCACCGTCCATGTCCACAGGTTGAGACTCATGATGAGATAGTCGCGGGGTGGGCGGGCGGGGACTAATGGCTGCCTTGCTATCATATTCTTCGAATTCAGACTCTAAGCCTCTTAAAGCGTTGTTGAGAACTGAGGCTGGTGAGTATGCTGTGTGATATGATGGCGATCGGCGCCCATTCCGACTAGATATGCCATGTTGTCCAGAGTATCGTATTGCTACCAACGGCCGGTGTTCATCATCTTCTAGCTCTACTTCTGGGTCTGCTTCAAGCTCTAGCTCCAGACCTGGTGATGGCCCTGGTGCCGTTGTATTTGCCGAGTTTCCTTCAGGCGAGATGCCATCAGACAGACTTCCGCTCTCTGATTCCCGTAAGCCCCTTTCAAGTGCTAGGGGCTGGGAGGCATTCTCTGAAACCTCAAACTGGGCAACTATAGGTGGAATCCTTGAGTAGTATGATTCCACACCTAACGAGACAAGGTTATCTGTGCCATCGGCCGTCCGAGGACCAGGCCCACTCGTCCTGTTTATCGTCTCATCCGTCCTGGGCCTAAGCACGCCCTCATGGACTGCTGGGTAGACTCGGCGGTTAGAAGCCCAGAACAAGAGTCGTTCATGTGTGGGATATTGTGCTATGAGAAAGTGGCCTAGAGCCACAGTCCAGTTCTCCTCGCATAAATTTGCGGACCGCCAGAGTTGGGTCGGGCTGGGACTACTCCATGCACCTCGCGCTTGGCGATAGGCACGTGCGACGAGGAAATAATGCCGTATTTCTTGGTGGCTTCTAGCTTCCCAGGATGAGCCT
The DNA here is from genome assembly GCA_902141235.2 of Clonostachys solani. NCBI lineage: Eukaryota > Fungi > Ascomycota > Sordariomycetes > Hypocreales > Bionectriaceae > Clonostachys > Clonostachys solani. The sequence continues at coordinate 4,368,895 of CABFOC020000035.1, forward strand.
TCACGAAGATATACGAGATATATCTTCCAAGCTATGTTTCTGTTGCGGGCGTTGTCATTTACGGCGTTAATCTCTGTCCACTGAACCCAAGGCAGATTAGTGTTCTGGGGAGGGCCCAGTGAGCCGATTCGTGGTAAGTTGTCCATATCAGAGGTAGCTCTCGGCCATATACGCGCAGGAAGCGGTACAAGTGTCGGTACTCTAGGAGAACCAACGTGCCAAGAACGTTGTGAGAAGAAGATCTGATGTGAGTCTGGGTGCAGCTTTGTGTGATGTTAAGGACGTATGCTTAAGGTTGCGTGATAGAGAATAGATGAAATTACTTTATTACGCGAGGTGAAGTATGTAGCTAGTTTGTCAGTTAACCCTTCTTCGAAATTAATATCACATCTACTGCAAATTTTAGGGGCCTGGTAAAATTTCAACCTCCAGTTTGAGTACTGGGTGTTGGTTAGGTTGGTAGACTGAGGTGGACGTGAGATTGGCTGGTTTAAGATGTAGCCTCAGAGGTGAGCAACCTGCTGTAGGATTAGGATTCTGGCTCCTCTCAATTCTCTGCTGCGAGCTTAATACATGGCATCAAGCTCTTAAAAACAACCAAGCTGCCTACCCAATGAGTTGGTTTATCGCTACATAAGAGATCCCTATATGTTTCATATCTCAACTTTAAAGAGTGATCATCTCGATATCGTACCTGCTTTGGATACTTTTATGCTTGGATGGGAATAAAAAGCCCCTCCGCTTCGACCTATACACTGGTTCACCATTTTGTACAAGCTTATGCCGTACCCAATCACTATTTAGTACGCAAGAAGGTAAATTGCCATCAGGTTCACTCAAGTCATACCTAAAGAGGCATTTGGAAGAAACAGGCTACCATTCGATTGAAACTCTAGTAATATTCTATTTAAAGCTAGGTACGTAACGTACATAGCTAACGGGTTTCTCAGCTTTGAACATCCTTGCCATCGTGTTTAGAGGCATGACCTGGAAGCGGAGGAAGTAGAGCGTCGATATCCGCATTGCTGGCGAGGTAAGGGTCTTTTTGAGACACCATTCTGTATCAGGAACCTCGAATACTGTCCCAAAAGAGTCGCGGCCGATTTGCTCCAATTTCAGTGTACTAAGTTTCGCTTCCCGAGGAGCCCCCATGTGTTCCGCAAATGAGGAGCTACCTAGTCGATAGCACTGACCGAACAGAAAACTCTTCTGAGAACGTCTCGAGGGGATCTTGCTTCTCCAAGGCTAGCCTTGACCAAAGCTTTGGGACCTTGCTACATTCTCGCTCTGCTCCCCCGCTGCTTTTTCATAGCTTTTGGGTAGCTTTGCACCAGGTGAGCACATCTCTCTAATCGGGTGAGCATATCTCTCTAATCGCTGCCAGCTCTTCGAGGAGCATGCCGTTGACTGTATTCTGGCATCTCATCTGTGTTTGAAGCGTGTGGATGTTATTCACGCTCTTAGGTATGATCCTTATATAATTCTTCATGCTCATCCTTGAGCTGCTTGTGCGTAACGCCTTGTAAAGTGAGCTGATATCCTTCAGTTCCTGTCGAAGACTGACCAGTTCAGAGTTCGGCTGTACGCCGCTTTCACCTGAAGTATTAGCGACTTCTTGTGATGGTTGCGCCTGCCCATGAGCAAGCATTGTTCGAATTGACTCGATAGCTTCTGTCTGCTGGCGAGCATCGCTTAACTATTTCGAGAGAGGATAGGCTAGAGCTTTGGGAGCCATAGCGTCTGAATAATTCTTGTCCGGAATTCCAGGCCTGATTTATGCATTCCGACGCCGCCCCCGGAATATAAAAGTACCTCAGTAGCATGCTGCTTACCATTTTCGAGCCTTGGATAGGTAGTATTGCCAGATTATTCAGTGTTAACAATAAGCACACATTAAGAGGCAATACATGGAATATTGTTCATTCTGTCGTTGAATATGACCAGGTATTCTGATTCTCCTAGAAAGTGGTCGCCCTTCAATTGGTGTCTCACTTCTTCTGTCACCCAGTTGCCAGGGACCCCGGCAGCGATTGCCAAACGGGCAAACCCTGGTCCGTTGATTCGACGGTGGCAGCAGCTATGACGCATCGAGTGGCAGCGCAGCCCAAAACCACCTTCTGACCTGTCGCAGGCAGATGGTCCCAAACACGTGGGATTGCTTCTGCCTCCAGCCCATCCACCAGTGCTGCTAACAGGAGGTCTGACCTCTACCTAGCTTTCACCAGGAGGCTTGGGCATCTCACACTCTCCCACCCAGCTTTCCCAAAATCAACATTCTTGCATTGCCTGCATCCCGCCCCTTCCTATGCGAACGAAAGCCAGGACGGTGGGCAAATGATTAAACCGTCTCAGCCAGCCCAGTCATTCTTTATGCCGCAGCTTCCGGCAAGCTCCATGCGGATCAAGAGCAGCTACCACCCCTCCGACGACATCCTTCGCGAGCTTCGATAATACCTCTCCCTTCTCTCTTCCGTCCTCGATCGTCCTGCGCCGTTGCCAGCATCATCGACAGATCTTGTCCCCCGCCCGCTGCCGACACAATGGGGTCCGCGCTCGAATCCGCCAGCGCCTGGCCGTCATCCACAACTGCTATCGTCACCGCTACGGCCATAGCCACCACAGCCTTCATCGCCTTTGGCAAGATATCTCTTTGGCCTCGGAGAGAGAAGGTCCTACCTAGCCCGCTCAAGACGCTGTCTCCGGCTGCAGTCGCCTCGGCCGATACTTTCACCGACCTCGTCTACCAACCTAACCAGTTCCCCGGCGCAAGAGATGTCGACACTCCGGTGAGTCTGCATTCCCATTTCCTCGTGGAGTGTGGTGAGAGGTGGGAGGAGGGGCCGTATTACAAGCTTAGCTTTATATCATACGATCTGAAAGGCTAATTAAGGCGATGTTCTTTTGCGTGCATAGTATGGCTCTACCCGTGTCTATGAATTTGGTCCCGAGGATGGCGAGAAGGTCCTTTTCATCCACGGCATTAGCACATCTTGTGTCACCCTCTGCCGCATCGCTGAAGGCCTCGTTGAGAAGCATGGCTGCCGTGTGATGTTGTTTGTAAGTGGTTTCCTCTGGCTTATGGTCTAGTACCTATCATATGACCTTGGCATATATTCTCTTCGGGGGAATCTTAAATCGGCTGACAAAGACCACTTTGCTTCTTCCTAGGATCTATTCGGCCGTGGCTTTTCTGATGGTGTAGGCGACCTCCCCTATGATGAACGCCTCTACCTCTCTCAAATCCTCTTTGTGCTCGCCTCTAGCCCTCTGGCCTGGACTGGCAAGGATGCTCGTCTCCGTGTCGTCGGTTACTCCCTTGGTGGCGGCATAGCCGTTCACTTGGCCAACCATCTGCCTCATCTGGTAGACTCCCTCGTCCTGCTTGCTCCTTCTGGTCTTATTGACGCCCGGAGCTTTGGCGTCGTTTCACGCTTCGTCTTCTCTTCTGGTTTGATCCCAGAGCGTATCCTGGCCGTCTTGACCCGGAGCCGACTGCAGCAGCCCATTGCCGCCTCCAGGTCTCCTCGCCACAACTTGCCCGCCAAGCTCGAGACCATCGCCAAGGCTGAAGCGGCTGACCCTCCACCCGGCGAGGATGTCACTCCCCTGGAGCACCGCGTCCTGCTCTACGTTCGTTGGATGGTCCTCAACCACGTTGGATTCATCCCATCCTTTATGTCCAGCATTCGGCACTCTCCCTTGACAGACCAACACGACAGCTGGCGCCGCCTTGCTGACCGGAGACCTGGGAGCACCGCCATCCTCCTTGCCAAAAGTGATGAGATCATTGACATCGATGACTACAATCGCCAGGGCCCTTCGTTGATCGGCGGCAAGGAGAATGTTTTGTGGCGAGAACTTGAAGGTGGCCACGACTTTGTCATGACCCATGCTCGGGACATCCTCGAGGTCCTTGACAAATTTTGGTATTCCAACTCCTCTTCTTAAAGCCTAATCAGGCTCAACTAGAATTAAAGGGTACGGCTATGATTTGGGGTGGTGTTTGCTTTTCTTAGAGGGATTGGAGTTCTTCCACAAGGCAAAGCTAGGCGTTGTTCTTTTTCATCACTGGTTCTCTGCTTTTTCCTCTCTACGCTATACCTTTCTCCTTTGGGTAGGAACCCGGCGCCATGGTGATAGAATAAAAGACATGCAGAAAGACTGTTGCTTTCGCTCTCTTCGCAGACCAGCTTTAATGAGAAATAGAGTATTGTTTTTTTTTTTTTTTTGCCGTAAACAAGGGTTATCCCAAGATCAGGCTACACACGTGACTGATCACACAGTTTTTTTTTAAACATAATTTGCGGCCTATGCACAAAACTTCAATACCATACAAACTTCTTTCAGCCTGGGCACAGGCATCAACATCTCCGAAAACTCTAACAGGGGCCAGCCAATATATAAGTCGGCCATGGCCCCGAGAGGGGACGCTCATCACCACCAACCACAGCCACTTTCCCACACAGCAGCAACAGCAATAACAACAGCAAGATGTCATTATCTAACACTCACATCCATAAAATCCTCAAGCCTGCGTTCAATCCGAGGGCTTCTCGCGGCAACGAAGCCGCTGACAACAGAGCAAATCCGGCAGCTGCATCTGCTGGGTTTGTCTCTGTATTGCAGCGACCAGGTGGACAGGGCACAGGTGCTGGATCAGGTACTTCTTAGGGATATAGAAGACCTCAATAGGTCTAACATTACTGATGACCACCCTATTGTATGTGCCTATTATAACCTGGCATTTAACTATTGGTTCCAGCATGTCATGTGCTGTGTTGAATTGATCTGGGCGGAGGCGGCCCTCGTTTAAGTTTTGGTTTGGTGGATTGATTTGGATTCGGGCTTGCTTGGTGCGATGTGGCGGAAAAGCTTCTGGGAAAGAGAAATAGAGTATATTACATAGGGATTCTTGTACATTTCTGAGAGTATTGAAGGGGTTTTTTATCCCAAGAATGATATCTATCCTGAAAACGGTGAATTATAACAAGGCGAAGGGGGAGTTGTATCCTGAAAAAAGAAATCCAAAGTCAAAAGAGCAGAGTAGTCTCATGCCAAAAACGCGCAAAGGGTGGATGCCATATTAAGACAACATTATACACAAAACCAATGCTGCACATATATTCTAAGCCCGGGTGCAACAGGTTGCGTCGGTGGGTTCGGGTCGCTTTCTCAACTACCGGTCAAGAGCTTGGCTTTGGCACTGCAACGGGGAATCAGGGTCAGCAAATCGGCCAGTCTGCGTATCCAGGGGAGGAGGAGAAAAGTTCCAAGGGCGATAGACACCCCATAGCTGCGGAACATACCATTTGATAATAAACGCCCTGCTTCTTTAGAAGTTCGACGTGAGAACCCTTTTCGAGGAGTTTGCCTTCGCCCAGGACAAAGATGACATCGGCATTCTGCACAGTGGCCAGTCGGTGAGCCACGACAACCATGGTCCTGCCCTTTCCGGCCCGTTCGAACGCCGCCTGCACAAGCTTCTCGCTCTCCGAGTCCAAGGAGCTCGTTGCCTCGTCTAGCAAAAGGATATCGGGGTCTCGGATAAGGGCGCGCGCGATGGCGATGCGCTGCTTCTGTCCACCGCTGAGGGACACTCCTCGACTGCCTATGTTAGTATTGTAGCCTTCAGGCAAGGAGACAATGAAGTCGTGGATGGAGGCGTCGCGGCAAGCTGCGTGTAGTTTCTCCTCCGTGATGAATTCCGGATCCACCCCTAGCAGAATATTTTCTTTGATGGTTCCTATAGGTCTGTCAATGCCTGCGCAACTTGTTACTTATGTTGCCGCCCTGAGATGCTCGTACCTTGGAAAAGAGTGGCCTCTTGAGCTACAAGCGACAAGTGTTTGCGGTAAGAGTAGATATTCAGCTCGGAAATGTCCTTATCGTTGCAAAGAATTTGTCCATGATTAAGGTCATAGAACCTAATTACAATAGTTAGCTCTCGATCTGGGCAACTGTGAAGTAGAGGAGGGCAGAGGCGTACCGCTCTAGAAGACTGATGATCGAAGTCTTGCCGCACCCGGATGCGCCTACCAGGGCAGCGAATTGACCCTTCTCTATTGTGAGATTCAAATGCTTAAAGACAGGGGTCTCGCGAGTCTGGTATTTGAACCCAACGTCCCTGAGTTCGATCTTCATGCCACCTTCGACATGCTCAAAAGCTGGTTTGTCGTCGACTTGATCATGGAACCGGGACTCTCTGGCGTCCAGTATGCGATTGGATGCAGCTGTTGCTTGTGCAGCATTAGGCCCGAAACTCAAGCTTTGCCCAGACGACTCGCCAGCGTTCATAATAGCCATCAGACAGACGAAGAAAGCCATCACGTCAAGTTCGCCTCTAGACAAAAGTCGGCCACCATAATAAAAGATGAGTGTTTGACAAGCCATGGTGGAGCTGTCGGCGAATCCAAAGATGATGCTGACCCAGCGGGCCTTCTTATAAGCCGTGACAACATGGCCCTGGCAGAGCTTCTCAAATCGTTCAGTTATCGAGTCCTCAAGAGTCAAAGATGTGACAGTCCGGAAAGCGCCAAAAGACTCAGAGGCAAACTGGGAGCTCTCTGCAAAGACTGCATTATTCATCTTCTCGAACTGAAGCTCGTATCGCAGACGGAAATACGAACCTGCTGCTGTGATGGGCAACACAACACAGATAGCAACGAGAGCCAGCTTCCATGTAAAAGAGAGAGCAATTATAATGGATCCGATGATGCTGAAGATGGCAATGTATACCATGGTCATGTTCACTCCCATGAGCTCCTCCAGTTGCTGGGGATCATCCTTGGTGCGAGATGTCATGGTGCCGTGAGAATGGTCTTCTTCGTCAAAGAAGGATGCCTTTTGGAAAAGAATTGTCTCAAAGTATTGCTTCTGGTATTTGGCGCGAACGACAGTAGCCATGCTAGTCGACGAGAGGAACCCCCCAAAATAGACGATTCCCACGCCGATTGCGAGAACAGTCCACATCAGAGACCAAAATTCGGCTTCGGACATAAGTTTGGGCAGATCGGCTGCGTATTTGAACAAATCGATCGATGATGCAAATAAGAAAGCCTGGATCGGCACTGATTCAAAAACGTTAGAAAGACATCTCTGAAACGAAGGAATGATTCATGGACATACAACCCGCGCCAGCTCCAGCAGCAAAAGTCACTGCTAAAAACATCAAATACCAGTGAGATTTAGTTTCAAAAAAGAAGCGTCCGAAGGAATTAAAAAGGTTTCTCTTCTTCTGGCCAGGCTTCTCTGGGCTGCCTTTTCCAACCTCACGCTCCGATTTCGCTTGGCTCTTCTCACGAGTAAGAGAGTCAGCCTCGTCCAAACTGATGTCAGAGTCAATGTTTGTGTTGGTCGGCTCCCCAAGAGAAAGTGCCTGGGCTTGAACAAGACCATGATACACGCCACCGACATTGTTCATGAGAGTCTCGTGGGTTCCGGTCTCGACCACCTTTCCCTTCTTCAGCACAACAATCTTATCGGCCTTCTTGATCGTGGACAGACGGTGAGCAATGGTGATAGTGGTTCGTCCTTGAGCCACCTTATCGAGGGCGGCCTGAACAATCTTCTCTCCACGGACATCGATCGCACTCGTGGCTTCGTCGAGGATCAGAATTGAGGGCTTCTTGATGATAGATCGAGCGATGGCAATGCGTTGTTTCTGACCGCCTGATAGCCGACCTCCAGCATCACCAACCACGGTGTCATATCTCTGGTGTTGCCAGTAGCGGTCAGAATTCCATATTTATACAAGCGTAACCGCATGAACCGTGTAGACTTACCTCCGGGAGCTTGTCAATAAACTCGTCGGCAAAGGCCTCGACACAAGCCTCCTTGACTAACTCTCGCTTGCGCTCCTCAGTCTCATTTTCCCATGGTGAACCCACAAGTCCATTAGCAACATTCTTGAAAATGGTATCGTTGAACAAGAAAGGCTCCTGTTGCACAAGGCCAATCTGCGATCTCCACCATTTCGACTCGATATCATCGAGAGAATGACCGCCAGTGGTGACAGAACCGCTGAGCGGAACCACAGGTCCGGTCTCCTCAGGCTCGACTCGCTCAGCCGCTTCCTCGTCATCGTCACCTTTCTTCTTGTCCTTCTTTTTCTCCACCGCCTTGGCAATAAGATACTGGCCTTTGAGGCTGTACCATTTTTCAATGAGCCCTACAATTGTACTCTTGCCACTCCCAGATGGGCCAACAATAGCAGTGATTTTCCCTGCCTCGATGTTTAAATCCAAGTTGTCGAGGATCTTGACATGTGGCCGACTAGGATACGCGAATGTCACCTCGTCAAACACAATATCCTGAGTTGCAGAGACCTCGGGATCTTTGAGGTGCCCCTTGTTAGGCTGGGGGGCATCAATGACCTGATCCGAAGTTAGCCTTGGGAAGTTGGGGGTTTGACGACAAGGGCTAGAAACTCAATGGTTCCTTAGTAGACCAATACAAACTTACAGTCCAAAACTCACAGGCCGCGACAGAAGCCTTGCCAACAGCCAGCAGGGGTGTGGACACGCGCTCCAACGAGAAGACCGTCATCATGACGGAAAGGAGGACCACAGTAATGACACCCACAGAATCGATTCTGCCTTGGGTGAAGGCCCTTGTTCCATACCAAAAGGCCAGACCGAAAGAAGCAAATGCGCCAAAAAACACGAGAGAAAACTGCAGTGAAATTAGAGGCGACATGAACTGGGAGTAAACGGTTAGCAACAATAGAATACGCGAGACACACAGATAACTCAGACCTGAGCATGTTTCTTGGCTTCTTCGACAAAAGCAGCATATCGTTCCACCGTCCGCTTCTCGGCGCCACAGGCCATGATCATCCTAACACTAGCAAGGGCCTCGCTGGCAACTGCTGCTGCTCCAGATTCGGCTTTGCCCATCCGAGCGTGGCCTTTGAGGACAAGCGGTAGGATGATAGACACGGCAAGAAGTATAAAGACGACACCTGAGAACGTGACCAGGGTGAGCTCCCAACTCCAAGTAAAGGAGACAATGATGGAGGCGATAATCAAGGAGTTATACTCGACAAAAACGCCTAGCTTTTCGGAGATGCCAAGTTGGAGGATGTTGCTTGTTGAAGTGATGGTTCCGACAGCATACCCAGGGGGTAAAATGTCGGTCACATGCACGGTCTGGTTAAATAAACTCTTAAGATAGTGTAGTCGAATTGCAGCAGAAAGTCGGATCCCAATCATTCGGAATGCAAACTTGACATCAGTTAGTAGGGAATCTTTCATGATGGAACACAGCAGGAATTGGTCAAGCGTTGAAGCCCGGTAGGCAGCGCACTCACCTTGTTGATGCTCCCAAGACCAAACCGGGCGAGGAAAAGACCAAACATGGTCAATCTAAGTTAAGAGTATGAGCTTAGAGCCGTAGGTCAGCGAGGGTACTCTATTTTACTCACGCCAGTTGATTAATGTCCTTTTCGAAGCCGTCGACTCTACCCGTAGAGAATTCACTAAATTTTCCCACAAATCTGCCTTTAAAGGTGTCAGCCCCGCGTTTGAGGACGGTTCCGTAGCCAGACAGTCATTAGATAGATAGGCATGAGAGATTGATATACCAAAAATCACATTCATCAAAGGCAAGGTCACTCCCGACCCAATGGCAGCAATGAGCCCGGCAGCATAGGCCGCCAAGTCCCATTTCGTAGCATATCGGAAGATGCGCTAAAAAAGATACAAAAGAACAAACAGAGTCAGCTTCTGGCATTGTGTTGAAGGCCGTTCTTGTACCAACCATATAATCCTGAAAATTGGCTGTCCGTTCAGGCCGCGCATGCTTTTCCTTGTCTTCTTCAGCATCTGGAACATTGGTGACAACTGCCCCTTGGGTAACCTTTTCAGTTGATGGGCTCTGGTCCGCCGTTGAACTGACGGCCTCCGCCGGTTGGCTCTTCTCGTCAGCCATGGCGCGTTATGATTCTCCGCCCATTTACCAAGAAAACTAGTCTGGGATGAGAAAGGGGGCAGAATACAAATGGCCAGGTCGGCAGCTGGTCGGCAGAAGCTGAGGTTGACTAGCCAGAAGACAGCAGACAGTGAAAAGGGACAGGCATGGCAGAAGGACAGTCAGCCCGCTATTTAAAAGGATGGCATAGTAATTTGGAGGTTTGGCTCCCTGCACCTGCGCCTATGAAGCTGATATGTGGCGTTGGAGCTGCCCCCATGCCTTAGGCAACCGTAGGTACATTGGTGGTACCTTATCCCAGCAGGCTGCTCCGGTTAATGTAGCCTCTAGCCACCTCAGGCAGCCATGTTCTCGCAGCGGGTAAGCACAGGTCTGGGTGGAGTGGTGCTCGGATACCAGTACGAACCCGAAATACGACAGAAACCACCGCTGCGCAAGAGGGCGACAGCTCAAGCTGCTTGGCCTTAAGTTGTACTGGTACCGTGCAAGTACTCGGTAGCGTGCGCATGCGAATTAAAGTGCTCCAACATCTAGCGAACAGTCCAATAGGGGGCCCTCTTTTTGGCATCAGGAGGTCGGCTTTCGCTAAGATCTTCCGGGGGGTCCACCCTTCCCACTATCAAGGCTTGGCACCAAAACAGTTATGCGTTGAAGTTTAAACGGCTGTTCTCACATTACATGTCACCATGCATGTTAAAGGAATTTTACAATTGTTTGGCTGCAAATAATCACATGCTGCCTATTGCGTACCATGACTATCTTCTCCATCCGTTCACACCCTAAAACTCAGTTTGATAAGCTTTGGACTTGAGGTTAACAAGACTGTAAATGATAAGATTAGCGGCTGGGTCTAGATGCACGCACGTAATTCCGATCCCTGCCTGTGGGCTTTCCCAATGCAAGTCTACCAGCATGTCAGACAATGTGTGTCTTGCTTCTCGTTCGTTCCGAATAGATACATACGTGTATTCATCTTGTCTAGAACGTACATCGGAAAACAGGAGAAAAGTGCAGCATAGTGATCAAATCGGCACGACGCTTGGCTTTCTAAATACATCTATCCTCTCAGTCGAAAATGAGCAAACCGTTATATACCGTTTCATAGCTTTTGCAAATGCGAATATCAAGCTCGGGTGGTTTTGCTCGATCCAGCTTCTCGGGTTCGTCGCTTTGTGGTGCCCCAGTTGTGGCAAGGCGCCCCGCACCCGCTCCGTGTCGCTGTCATGGCTCGGCCGGTCGGTGTCATCTTCCACCCCGAGATGCCGGTAAGCAAGAGCTTAGCAGCCGGGTGATATCAAATTTGAGACACTCAAACACTATCCTGCTTATTTCCAGTCTGTGACTAACATTGTCAGATTACTGAGGGCAATCAGGCAAAGCACTAAACATTGTTAATTCATGTGCTAAATAATTATTGACCATGATAAGATTCCAGGAAGTACATCATGTATGCCCCAGATCCACTTGTATCAACGCAATAGCCGTGCTTCTATGAGCGACAGCTTCAAGCGGTATGAACGCGCGACGATGAAACAATGCCTCATTTCTTGGTGAATGTCAATCGCGATATTTTGAATTGAATATCTGGTAGGGATACTCCGCCATTCGGCTTAGATCTTGGTGTTATTCGAATCTCGAAGCAGCGACTCAGGTAGCCGGTTCATATAGTCAGCGTCAGGTCTCGTCCATGGTTCAGTGTTTTATTCAACAAAAGAACCAGCAGATTGACAGAGGTTCACAAACCTTCTGCAACCGAACATCTCAACTACGAGAGAAGCAAATTCAGCAAGTCCCGTGGTGTTGGTGTTAGTGTCTTGAGACACAATGCCAAGGGCACTAGCAACAACTTGAACGAAGCAGTGCCTGGGTCTAAGGCACCTATCATACACTTTCCCATCTTTGACTCATCAGATGACTGAGAAGTATAGCCGTCCTAACACGCGGGTCAGGCACAATAGTGCTTGTGTGAAACAAGTTACGTATTGATCTCTAGTTTGATACAGCCGGTGTGATATGTTCATCATTCACACCCATCAGCACCTACCAACTAGTTGACAGAAAAAATCAGACACTAAATTGACGAGCAATTATGAGTAGAGCTATGGCGAAGATCACAGCCTTGGAAGTGAAATTAGCCATGACGTGAGATGTAGCTGCTGCATGCACGGGAGGCTACCCTTTTAATGCTCCCCTCTCTTTTTTGATTAGAATCAAGTTAGCAGGATGAAATACGTGTAAGTTGTAGCGTGCCGTTGACTGGTGCTGGAACAGTCAGTTCAGCTCTATGGTCCCTGTCATGAGGGGTGTATGCTTCAGAGAATCCCAAAGACCGCGTTTAATTTCGGCGAACTTGTTATCAGACATGATACTAGATTTTGCATTTGCGCGGGCAAAGGCAGTACTACTGAGAATATCTCCTTGACATAGAAGCTTATCGTACGGAATACTTGCAATATACTATATAAGGGGGTCTACACAATATATTTTCCTTGAGGCGAGTAAGCATACTGCACGCATTTCAATAGCTCGGTCACCAGTAAAGCGCCCACCCTAGAGCATACCATTATCAGTGGCCATAGTGGGCTGAGTGCGAGTGTCATATTTAGCGATTGGATTGGCTGTCTTTCCAAGAATCAACGGCATTTCAAGCAGCCGAGGGAGATCCCTATCAATTGAGCTTAAGGTGAGTCGAAGGACTGGGTGCGTCAGCAAGACGCCCTCTGACTCACGCGATGAAGTCCATTGCTGCTCTGTGCGTGTTGATCTCCAGGCACCGAGGCGGGTCCACCGTAAACATCCATGGTTCGATGATAGAGTGTATTGTCTGTTTATTTGTTTATATTTTTAGCCTGAAGTATTAAAAATACTAGGTCGTCATAGCTCCAAGAGTGTAGCAGGACATGCTTCTAGCACTAGGTAGACGGGCTCGGCGGGCTGCCCCTCAACCCCTCCATCCGCCAGCAACTTAGGCGGGGCAGCAGCGACGTAACCCGGTGCAAGGGGCAGCTGCTATTGGCGGACGCGAAAGGTGCCTGCAGTGGGTTTTTTTGGGCAGGATTTTGACTCTCTCCTCATCCACTAAGCAGCAGTCAGTAGACCCGGGCAGTATTTTACCCCTCCATCCGTGTGGATGAAGACACTTGCAGGCAGATTTGGGTCTGCCAGACCATTATTCCAACCCCTCCTTGAGTCACAATTGCGTCCAAGGCCCTGGCAACCGACTCTCACGACCCGCAGAAATAAACAGATCTTGTTGTCTGCCGCTCTCGCATCACCTGCCTCACCTCGTCGTTACTCTTCCTCCCACACACCACCCGAAGAACCCATCGAGATGGCTCCGAAACCCAAGTTCGAGCTCAAGACCCCAAAGGGCACCAAAGATTGTGAGTAGGCAAACACACGCCAAGCACGCCGCCACGTCTACGGACCCGGACATGCTCAAGCGAACCGAACCCAATGACCAATTCATCATCAGCTGTCTGACCATCGCGTGTAGGGGGTGGCCAGGATATGGTTATTCGTGATAAGATCTTCAGCACCATCACAGAAGTCTTCAAGCGCCACGGTGGCGTCACCATCGACACGCCCGTCTTCGAGCTCAGAGACATCCTTGCCGGAAAATATGGCGAGGATAGCAAGCTTATTTACGACCTCGCGGACCAGGGTGGTGAGATCTGCTCCCTGCGTTATGATCTGACCGTCCCATTCGCTCGTTTCCTTGCCATGAACAAGGACATCCAAAATATCAAGCGCTATCACATCGCCAAGGTCTACCGACGAGATCAACCTGCCATGACCAAGGGACGAATGAGGGAGTTTTATCAATGCGATTTCGATGTTGCCGGTACCTACGACCCCATGTTGCCCGACGCCGAGATCATCAGAATCATCTGTGAAGTTTTCGAGGGACTGGGCTGGAACAAGACTTACACAATCAAGTTGAACCACAGAAAGATTCTGGATGGCATCTTCCAGGTTTGTGGAGTGCCCGAAGACAAGATTCGCACCATTTCATCTGCGGTAGACAAGCTCGACAAGCTCCCATGGGCCGACGTACGCAAGGAAATGACAGAGGAAAAGGGACTCGACGGTGAAGTCGCTGATCGCATTGGGGAGTGGGTTGTGCTGAAGGGACAGAACGATCTCCTCGAGCGCCTCCGAAGTGACGAGAAGCTCGCTGCCAACGAGTTCATGAAGCAGGGTATGACCGACATCGGTCTCCTTTTCGAATACCTCGAGGCTTTCAATGTCCTAGACAGAGTCTCTTTCGACCTAAGCTTAGCCCGTGGTCTAGACTACTACACAGGTATTATCTACGAAGTGGTAACGGAAGGGTCCGCTCCCTCTACAACTCCTGGTGCTGAGCAAGCGGAGGCACCAAAACCTGCCAAGAAGAAGAAGGGTAAGGGTCCTGATGCCGAAGACGATGATCGGTCAAACGACCCTACTATTGGCGTTGGCAGTGTGGCGGCTGGTGGTCGCTATGATGGTCTTGTTGGCATGTTTTCTGGCAAGACTCAAATTCCCTGTGTTGGTATTTCGTTCGGTGTCGACAGAATATTCTCGATCACGAAGGCCCGTATGGCTGCGGCTACCAACACATCTCTAGTCCGGAATAATGAGGTCGATGTTTATGTCATGGCCTTTGGCGGAAAGGGCTTTCTCAAGGAGCGCATGTCCATTTGTGCTCAGCTATGGGAAGCAGGTATCAAGGTACGCATTTCCCCTCAGTTTCCGGCTCACCTTTGACGCAATACAAATTTCTCACAACACACAGGCCGAATTCCTCTACAAGATCAAGCCCAAGGTTCCCGCGCAGTTCAAGGCTGCCGAGGTCAACGGCGTCCCATTTGCAATTTTCCTCGGAGACGACGAGGTTGCAGCTGGCAAGGTCAAGGTGAAGGAGATGGGCTTGCAAGAGGGTCATCCCGAAAAGGAAGGCATTCTAGTCGACCTGAAAGATATGGTCACCGAGGTCAAGGTGAGGCTTGAACGCAAGAAGCAACTGGACCAGGTCACTTCCCAGGCTGAGGGCCTGAAAGTAGTGGATGGGATCAAAGCTGAAGAAACATCACCCGAAACTCCAGCTCCAGCTTCGTAAAGAGAGATTAATGAGCATAAACCAAAAAGATCAAAAAGAAAGCAAGTCATATTATGCAACATGGGAAACCACACGGACATATTGGAAAGGGCTATAAAATCGCCAAAAAGTTGTCGCGACCAATGATCGGTGAAGACGCATTACGTCCTCTTTGGATGGTCAATGCCAGCGTACTGCGACGTGAATCGTGGGGATTCGAGAGATGTCGAACAAACTGAGCCCCTGTACCCTGAGAATCGAGGAGTTTGCATCGCTACTGCATGTGTAGGTGTCGCAATGCTACGTAGCAATCAAACGTACCTACCTAGCTGGCAAGGTCAAGGGGTCCCAGAGTTCGCAGCCGAGACATGGTATCTGTTGTAGAAGTACCAACCTGCGTTGCCCACATTGACGCCACATGCACTTTTGAAAACCTCAGGATCCTCTGGACATCGGTAAATGAGGAGGCGAAAGAGCCGCGGTCGTCTTTTGGGGGTTTCTTCCCACTGACCTTCTCAGGCTAGCGCGATCCTGAGCTGCCAGTTTGTCGACTGCAATCTCCACTTCGGAAAGAAAGTGAGAGCGGAAAACAGGGGTGAACCATGTGCTCGGGGCTTTCTGTGCCCTCCTACCTGGCTGAGGACCAGCGCTGAGCCGCTCGCGTCTTGATCTGAGACGGGGAAGCCCGTCGGCTGCTCGCTGGGTCTGTCAGGCTGGTGAATCAACTCGTTCCCGTGTGTATCAAGTTTATATCGTTTGTTCTGGAGTGAACTTTGTATAGGTAGGTAGATCACGAAGTCAAGCCCGGTTCGGATTTACCGTGGATTTCCTGTCTGGCCTCTTTTTTCATCCCTCGCTTTCATGCTTCCTTTTTCTTTCCCTTTCCTATCTGCTTTCGTCCGCTTCTGCCCCTCATCTTTCCACATTTCGTTCTGGCTACCCCTCCTGATCAAGGCTGATGCCAAATAAAAGATTGCATTAACAGGAGGGGAAAGCTGCAGCTGCATGCATGACCCCCTACTTCCTGCCTAGGGCTGGAGAACAGCACCGGAGCTGAATGTTATGCAAGGAGCTAATCGTAGAGAAAAAGAAAATGATGAAAGGAAAGGGCATGATTGGCAAACCGTCTACTGGCTGGTCTTATTGCGATATACTGTCAGTGGCCTCTCGATATTTGTACTTGTGTACATGATACATACAAAAGTCTCACGATGTCTCATCATCCACCCTCAGCCCGGCGCCCAGCTCTGGTCCGGTCCGGCCAATGTTGATGATTCAATCGAGGCTCCTCCCGTCTGGCTAAAGGTGGGCGAAACAATGCTTGACCATGGCCCTTGCACCTTCTCCCTCACCATGACTCGCCGGGGGGTTCTAGCGTAGGTGCCAGCTTGAAGCGCTCTGCACGCAGCCCAGCCACTGGAAACCCTGTAACCTGCAAACACCACAGGGCATCGCGCCCCGCTTGCCTTTTCTGGGCCGTGCACCACACCGAGGATTCTTGGGAAAGCGCAGGGCGAGTCAATGCAACGCAACCGGACATCACAGACGAACAGCTTCTTGTCACTTCACCTCTTCTTTCTTTTTCCTTTTCTTCCCTCCCTTTTTTCTCGATAGCCCACTCGACCTCCTTGCATTGGCTTCAAGAGATAAAAGCAACGAACACTCCAACCGACGTGCCATTCATATACAAAGCCTTCCGTTCGGACCAAGCTACAACCCCTGCCTCGGTGCTCAAGGTCTGTCATCGCCACGGATAAGCACCGCGCTGTTCTGCGCGCCGCCTGCCAAAGCCGCCGAACCCGGAATCCAGTAGGGCCCATTTGTGTGTTTACTTGCCTACCTATTTATTTGGGTCTTCCCTTTTTTGAAGCTGAGAAGAACACCAAAACAGAAGTTCCGACTCGTCTGAACCCTCAGTGGTATTATTCTGTACAGCATCAGCAAGGAAGCTGAGCATCCGGTTTCACAGGGTGACATCCCAGGCTTACAGGGTTGCGCTGCTACTGCGTTTGGGAAATTCCCAACAAGGAAGTAGGAATAGTCCATTGGTCGCCCTCCACCTTTCCACTTTACACCCTTGAGCCAGAGGCTGGAGGAGCGAGGAACTGCTCCATTTCTATTGCCCCCTACGCCTGGGACCTGCATCCGTCTCAATTTCCCCCTCCTGCTGCGAACTGTCGAAAGTGCTATATTGGGGCTACCTCCACCTTCAACTCGACCCGCCATTTCATTTCGAGTTCACTCGCCGAATTTGGTCGCCATCCGACAATTTCATCCGTCGCACAGTCTCGTACGGACTCGGACACAACAGACCCATTCTGATTCAGGACGAAAAGTCGTTTCCAATATGGCGCGAGTCCCGCAGACGTCTGCGGAGTGGAAGAAGGCTCTGATAGGCATCAAGAAGGATTATCTGGAGAGAAAATACCGTTCCTGTCTAAAGCAATGCCTTGACCTGTTGGATGGCGCCAAAGTAGCTGTAAGTCCTCATCATCTTCCTTGACCAATTGCTATATGCTTTGGACGCTCATTGAGAATATCAGCGAACTGCGCAAGCTGTGCACCTCATCTATCTTCATTTTTATGCGGCCAGCACCCTCGAATCTCAGCTCCGCTGTCTTCACCAAGCTTCTGAATTTCGAATGGAACTTCTCAAACAGGCTCAAGACCACTACTATCGTGCCTCGGTACTCGCTGAAGCCGAGCTGGAGAAGGTTGGATACTTACTGAGAAGTTCTGCCGCGTCATCTTTGACCAATTCGCAATATTCATTCGTGAGCTCCCGAGACTCAGTATCAACCCGAATGTCTTCGCCATCACCAACTATTGAGTCTGAAGACATTGAGAAGCGACTCAGTATCACCAACCACTCAACACCTACCGAACCCTATGTGCGCCCAGACTCTCCCACGTTGGGGCCTCAGAGCATATTTTCCCCTAGCACATCTCCCGAACCTGGTGCTCGCGAACTAGTTGAGGAACCGAACGACGTATTGAGATCGTTGACCGCTACTCCCACCGAACCAGCAGACCAACTCCTCTCGCCTTCCCTCATCTGCGACGACGAACCGTTCAACCGGGCCCAAGCTCTTCATCGCTATGCCTCTGCCATTACGTTCATTCGCCGCCAAATCGCTCATCATGTTATGACTAGCAAGGAAACGCCATCACCTCCTGCGCCTTCAAACGAAGAAATGCGTGCGTTGGATCTCAAGGCCAGGATCGAGAGGCTCCGCGCTGAGGGCTGGCAACGCAAGCGATTTGATCCGAGACGCTACGATGCTCTTTGTGAGGCCGCCTTAGCCGATCTTGCCGATTGATGGCGTTTAAATCTCGATGTAACTTATGTAATTTTTCTCTCGACAACGATGTTTATGATATTGGGCTTCTTTTTTTTTTTTTTTTTTGGGTATTAGAGCGGTAGGACAATCTGGGGTTGTCGTTTGGCTGTTTATCTACTAGCGTGGCGCATTGATGATGACAATGAGATTTTGAGATATCTGATGCGAATAACTTCGTGTCTTCCCAGTGGGGGACTGTTAGGGATTGCTATATTTGGCGCGGTGGGATGCTAAAAAGATGTTTGGTGTATGATACGAAATCAATCAACAGTTCTTCTATTCCTTTGCATACCTTTGCCTTAGTTGGGTTCGATCAGATGTAGTCATGCATTACCTTGATCTACAATGACATAAATTTGACTTGCTTCAACGACATTTAAAAATATCGCAATCGGATGAATTGTACAGCTCTGCAATTGTGCTGTTGTACTCTCTCGCCTAACATATCCTCAAAGCCTTGATCCCTTGAAACAAAACAAACCACAAATAAAATAGAGAGATGGAGCTTCGCATTATACCTCATTTCAATTCACTTAAGCGCCAACGAGGGCCCAACGCTTTGGGGTTCTCATCCAACTTTTCCAGGCGGCCACAGTCATCTCCCACCATACAGGGTCCTCACTGATGGCTCTGGCTCTGGCTGCGTTTCCTTGCCTCCTCCATCTCTTGCTCCTCAGCTGCGGCTGCCTCTTCCTTTGCCCTCTTGTCTCGGACTGCGCCCAGAACCACCTCACGGAACACGGCGCCATCCTTGACCTTCTCTCTGAGCACATTCAGCTTCTTCTCACCGCCAACAGCAGGAATCCCTTCCTCGGCATCGCCCATCTCATCTGAGTCGGACTCATCTGCCTTGAGAGCCGCGATTCTCTTCTTCAGACTGACCGCCAAAATGGCGTGCTTGAGCTTTGCACGTGCTTCACGAGCACGGCGGATCTCAGGCAGCAAGTCGTGGTCGGTAGCGGTCTTGCCGCTGAGCCAAATGTGACCCAAGGCTTCCTATTCGAGGAATGACAAGTTAGTGAATGGGCAATTTAGAGTTGGCCAGGGGGTCATCTGAAGATTGGTGTGCATACCTCACTGGTCCAACGTTTCTCTGGTTCGGGGAGGATAAGGTGCATGATGAAGTCTTTGGCATCATTGCTGACGTCCTTCCAGTATCTCTCGTGGAATACAACGGAGCCAGTGGTGCACTCCTCAAGCAAGTCTCGGAGGTTCTCACTTCGGAAAGGAGAGTAACCGCAGAGAAGGGTATAGGTGATGACACCCATGGACCACATGTCCGCAGGCTTTCCGTGGCCCTTGCGGTCCATGATCTCGGGGGCAGCATATCCAAATGACCCAGCCATTGTTTGGAGAGATTCCTCCTTCTTGTCCAGCGTCTTAGCGATACCAAAATCAGCCAGGACGACTTCAGAATCGGGGTCTCGAGTCACATAGAGCAGGTTCTCGGGCTTGAGATCTAAGTGAAAGGTTGTAAGTATTAGCCTCATAAGTCCTCACTACATGCAACATGCGAATGTAGCGCCACGGTCAAAGTTTCATACCTCTGTGGACAACCTCGTTCTTGTGGAGGTAGTCGACGGCGTGAAGGACCTGCTTAATCGTTTGGGAAGCATCCTTTTCGGTAAACTTTCCTTGTTCGCAAATTCTCTCGAAAAGCTCTCCGCCGGTGGCAAGCTCGGTAACAATATAGAACTTGTCCTACAAAGGGAGCTTCAGTCAGCCTCAGAGCACGGAAGGAGTAGTGGTAACCAAGCTGGATGAACGAACCCTGGACTCAAACCAATCGACAAACTTGACAATATGGGGGTGCTTTAATCTCTGGAGCATCTGAAGCTCGTCATAGACCATCCTCTCGTTGCCCTTTACATTCTTCTTCAGGATGATCTTGACGGCGACCTTGCCAGTCGGGCCCTCAGCCTCGCGCACCACGCCGTAAGTGCCAGCACCAAGGGTTCGGCCGAATTTGTATTTGGCTCTGTTGATAAACATTTGCGTCAGCTTCATGTTTCCTCTTCATGTCGGGGCTATCGATGTGGATTCTATGCGTACTTCTTGTCGTAGCTTTCAGGTTGCCCCTGCAGGCGGCTCATAATGCCTGAGACTAGTGGTGGGCAGCAAATGTTAGCCTCGTTCCATTGAAAGACCAAAAACGCTCGAGCTCTTCGACATCGCCATCATTTCTCGCATCCTCGTCATGGAGCCAATCCCCAGTCTTCGCTGGGTATATGGTTCTGCTGTTGACTTACAACTCATGGCTGTGATAGTGTGGTTTTCCGCGGGGTAAAGAAGGGTTTCACAAGTGACGCGGCGTCTGGCGGGGTAAAAGGGAAGCGGCTTTTGCGCTTCCTTCCGACTCGAGAGCGTCGTGTGCAGCAGCGGCCACAACGATGGGAGGGTGCAAAGAAGGGAGGACGCTTGCGACGAACGTGACGAAGCGAAAGATAGGCGGAGTTGGGCGAAGTTATATGGATAGGTAGGTCGAGACTAAAAAGGATCAAGGGGAGTGGCGGGGGAGGACAGACCATGCAGGCTGACTGCCACAAGCCGTGGGTTACCTCCTGTGAAGGTACTGACCAGGTACCTCAGCTTGCTTCGGCGGTACCCATAGCCCACTGACGCGCCAGAGCTGAGCTGTCCACTCACTGAATGCTCGGATACAGGCTGGTGGGTTGGGTGTCAGTTTCCCCTGTACGGGGAGCGGTACTAGCGACGGCCCTGTTCCTCATAGGAGTAACCGGGCAGCGACAAACCTTGCTAGTCTCTGGGTAATGTCTGCAGGGCTGGGAGGGGCTGATTGAAGGAAGGAATGTTGCACCGTCTCGCTCTTGAGCCACACTGCTGCTCGTCAACCTGCCCAAAGCTCACATATGTTGCGTGCATGGGGACCCCGATCGCCATGGCCTCTGTGGCGCTGCCATGGGCACTTACTTGCGTTGCTGATGGCTGAGCCGTGTCATCCCAATTTATTACGTAGTGCGCATCTATGGATTCCGTCGAATCAGCTTCGTCCAACCAGCGCCTCTTCGTTATCAGACAAACCAGCCTTGAGCCGCCTCCAGGAGCTGAAATTGGGGCTGAAATCTGGCAACTAACACGTAAGCACCACCGGGCTGGTTGAGACATGTGCTTGGGGCTACGGGCGTACGACGTAGGATATCGGGATTGCGCATCTTGGTTGAATACCTGCAGAACGGCCATTCTGATTGCACACGTCTATTAATAAACTGCCAAGCTTGCTCAATCATCGACTGCGTTAGTTTGTCCATTGAGTTCAACCAAAGCAGACAAGCGTTGTTAAGGACTGGTGTAACATCTCTCCTAGCCTTCTTGTCATTGGTACGTAATTACACCTAGAAATGGAGCCAGCAGTTTCCCGTGATGGAAGCGCTGGTTTTCACTGACACGGAGCGCCTCTAGGCAAACCATCGCGCGCTCAATACTACCTATCCAGCTGTCTGGGACAGTATCCTTTTCCTATGCCCTCTAAACCTACCCCTTTTCCTTGACGAATGCTTTGTTTTGGGGGGCTCATCTGCTTGGCATTGCTTGCCCCTCTGAGGCCTGGCCAGGCGTCGACGGAGACGGCAGCTCGTCGCGGGACTCGACAACAGCCGCCCAGCCACTTGCACCAACAGGCCCTTGAAGCTACCTAAGCTCCAACCTGTTCCACCTCATCATTCTCACCACCACATCCTGTGCGCATCCATCATCGGCGCACCTGTGGCCCACCATGGCAACAAATATGAGCGCCAAGCGGCTCATGAAGGAGCTTGGGAAGGTAAGCAAGTCCCCTTTCTTCTCCCAGGGGGCGCATCAGAAATCTTACCAGAGGGCCGTTGGCCCCACGTAGATCAACAACGATGGCCTCCCCCCAGGCATAGAACTTGTTCAGTCGGGGTCAGCAGGCTCAGAGCTGAGCGACTGGCTTTTTGACATCCGGGTCCTCGATGAAAATCCCATATACAAGGATGGGGTGTACCGGCTGAAGTTTCGCTTCTCCAAATCGTATCCCATAGGTGCGCAGCCCCGCCAACGATCCAGTTTCCTCCCCCTCCTTTCACACACATTCAATTCAATCTCACACGCCGCAGAACCACCGGAGGTGACATTTGAAAAACAAGCCGACCGACCGATTCCTATCCACCCGCACATATATTCAAACGGCATCATTTGCCTGGATCTGCTGGGCAGCCAGGGATGGAGCCCAGTCCAGAGCGCCCAAAGCGTCTGCATGAGCATACAGAGCATGCTCACCAGCAACACCAAGAACGAGCGCCCACCGGGTGATGAGGAGTTCGTTCGAGGGAACACCTTACGCCCACGCGATATCGAATTCTTATATCACGACAATACAGTATAGGCCTTCACCATGGTCGAGACCTATGCAACAACCCAGCTTTTAGCGCTATCCCATCCATCACGATGCGCTTTCACTTGTACATTGCAGCGGTGGTCTGCTGGAGATATCATAAACCAGACGGCTGAGCTTGGGTCCTTTTGCAACCAGTAGCCGGTTCCAAGCCCCCTTCCAATAGGGTTCTGGTCGAGAGCTCTTCTCACATGGGCATCGAGCAGATTGAAGAGAGGGCTTGGCAGGTTATTCTCCTCCACATTCGAGGGTCTACAAGGGGGGAGGATCGTAAAGTCTTTTGGAAAATCCTCGGTTTCCTGTTACTATACCTTGGGCGCTGGTGGTTGCGATTGGAAAATGACCTTCGCCGGCGTTGGACGGCTAGAGGCGGCTAGAGAGCGCGTTGGGTTGCTCACAATCATCAATGAGATTTACGAGAACACAGAGGCGTTATGAAAGTGAATGCAAATGCTCAAAGTTTCTGAATGATTAAATTATACCACATGGTTTATATCCATGCACGAAAGCCGTCTTGGACGACGGGTTGTCTCTAGGTAGGTAGGTACGCTTCACGAGCCAGGAGCAAGCAAAACCTCATGTGCCTTCTGCGCTCGATGACGTCGAGCGCCTAGCTCACTGTGGGGTGCTGCTATCAGTTACTTCCCTAGCTAACTGCTACCTGTAGCTCTTAGAACAAGCCAGGTCCGCTATATCGCCCTCGCAGGCCAGCCATTTCAAATGCCACGCCAAGGATCTCCGAATAGCCTTTGAATATGCGCCCCGGAAATAAAAGATCTCGATAATTTCACCATGAAGCAGCTGCGGAGGTTTACCAAAAGCTTCGCTGGCGATCATGGCCTCTCTCTCTCTGGCAAGCCCCGTAAGCTCCCCGGGTCCCGCTCCCGTGGGTCCCCCATTTCACCGCCTAAGATGAATGGACGACATCCTCCAGCTCCCCAACGCAGCTCCAATTCCACATGCCGATACAGCGCAACCTCCAACCCTCCGATCTCTCCAAACCGCACCTCTTGCGATGAGCCGCCATGGCTCCTCGCACGGAATTCAGCACTGAACAAGTGCGCAACAAGGCCCGGAAGGACCTCCTATACATGCTTGAGGGTGTACGTAAGACCGCAATGACCCTGGACGTGAGTGGGCTATGGGAGCAAGCGTAGCAAGCTGACGTTGGTTCCTTGCTTGAGTAGGTTCGAGGGAAGAAGAATGTTGTCTTTGATCGCAGTTTGGTCGGCCCGATCGGCACCATTGTAAAGGCTACCGCGCTTCAGGAATACGGGGTCGATAAGTTCTTTGTACTTGAAAACAACAATGTCGATACGAGCCAGCGCAACGTCGTTTTCATCGTGAGAGGCGAGTCCGGCAGGCATGCCGAGTCAGTCGCAGGTCAGTCCAGCCCTCTTTTGACACCGAATCGAGATCCCCCGACCATTCCATACCATCGCCTATCGCTTCTCGTCGAACCGCAGGGCTCTCCTCTGTCGTTGCGTCGCAATCAATGAGACTCAAGTCAGACCAATGGGGTCGCGTGAGGCATATCCAAGCGTTTAGGTGCTAACATCTGCTGTTTGTTAGCCCAAATCAAACGAGTTCAACGTGAGAGCCAGACTGGTCATGAATTTCACATCTTCTGGGTGCCCCGCCGGACACTCCTATCCGATCAAATACTCGAGGAATCAGGTGTTTTGGGCGACGTGAACGTTGCAGAATTGCCCTTGTCGTTCTTTCCCCTGGAGAATGATGTGCTATCTCTCGAGCTGAACGACTCTTTCCGGGACCTGTATCTCTCAAAGGACATCACTCCCAATTTCTTGATGGCCAAGGCTCTCATGGAAATCCAGCAGAATCATGGGCTATTCCCCCGGATCATTGGAAAGGGAGATAACGCCAAGAGGGTTGCCGATCTTCTGGGACGGATGCGACAAGAACTGCTGGCAGGCGGGGACTCCAGCGAAGCGAACCGCGCGGGCCTAACGCCAAGCACGACAAATGACAGTGTTATCATTATTGATCGCGAGGTTGACTTCGTCACGCCTCTTCTTACCCAGCTTACGTACGAAGGCCTCATCGATGAGGTTTTCGAGATACAGAATAATCAGACGAAAGTCGATACTGCAATCGTCGGTGCCCCCGCTCAGTCTCAGTCCTCGGCAGCGACACCGCAGAGCCGAAAACGAACAATCCAGCTCGACTCGAGTGACAAACTCTACGATCAGCTTCGCGATGCAAACTTTGCTATTGTAGGAAGTCTTCTCAACAAGGTCGCCCGTCGGTTGCAGCAAGTGCAATCCGATTACGAGACCAAGCACAAGACCAAGACAATTGCAGAGCTCAAAGAGTTCGTGGGCCAGCTTCCTGGCTACCAGCAAGAGCACCAAAGCGCTAGGATACACACAGGACTAGCGGAGGAGATAATCAAGCACACACGGTCGGATCAATTCAAGGGATTACTAGAGGTGCAGCAGAATATCGCCGCTGGCGCCGACCCCTCGACCCAGGCCGAAAGAATCGAAGAGCTCGTAGCCCGGGACACACCGATACGAGAGGTTTTGAGATTACTGTGCGTTTACTCATGCATATCAGGTGGTATCAAGCCAAAGGAATTTGACCACTTCAAACGCCTGATACTCCAAGGTTACGGCCACCAACATATCCTCACTTTGAACAGCTTGGAAAAATTACAACTCTTCCTTTCACGCTCATCGCCTCTGGCGGGGATGATACCAATGACGGGCAACGCCGGGCCTAGCGGCGGGGCGAAAACGAATTATACATACCTGCGAAAGCAGCTACGTCTAATCGTGGACGAGGTTCAAGAGGACGACCCTAACGACATTGCTTATGTGTACAGCGGTTATGCGCCACTTTCTATCCGTCTCGTCCAATGCATCCTGCAAAAGCAGTACCTATTGAGCGTAACCAAAGGAGGTGGCGCAAACGTCGCCAACGCTGCTCTCTCGTCGGGGGCCGCTACACAAGGCTGGCATGGCTTTGACGATGCTGTAAAACACGTGCGGGGCCAAACATTCTATGAACTTCAAAAAGGAGAGGACAAGGCTGTAAAAGCAAGAGCTCTCCTTTCCGGAAGTGGGAATAGACAGACGGTCTTTGTAGTGTTCGTTGGCGGTATCACGTTTACGGAGATTGCGGCACTTCGATTTATAGCAAAGCAAGAAGAGAGTAAGTCTTCATCCATTTCACGTGCCCGCAGATGGCAACATGATGCTGACATCCATACCCCCAGGCCGAAAACGGATCGTAATATGCACTACATCAATCATCAGTGGGAATAGAATCATGGATGCAGCAATCGAGATGGATTCTTTTGCGCTTGGAGGAGAGGCCTCAAGCTCGACTTGAGAGTTTCATCTGGCTCATCAAACATACGTGCTGGCCTTGCACCCGGTCCCGGACGAGAAGGAAACTTGATTAGAGAGGCCCCTGGTGGCTTATCCGGCTGCCCGTTGACGAGCCAGGGCTATCACAGGAGGGACGAAGGATCAGCGTGTCCTCAGACAGTAATAGAGAAAGAACGAATGGTAGCAAGCGTTTCGTTTCCGATCGTAAACACGCGGATTCGGTATTTGAACACAAGGCTGAACCCTTGACCCAAGTGGGTGTCAGGAAAACGGGGACCGCAAAGGTCAAAATATCCAGAGGCAATAGCTTAAAGAATTGGTCAATAATTAAGATTGAATACACTCGTCAAATGACAACGATATGTTTGCCTCGATCCCTTCGAGGTTCAAATGGAGAAGCCAAGTACGCTCCACACCCGCACAGCAAATTCGGTGGACCCGAGATGCGTCGTCGCACGTGACCGGCCACATTGGCGGTCGCCCCAGCGTCCATGTCGAGGAATTAGCGGCCATCTGGGCTTCTGGGGAGGGAAGGAATGTCGCTGTTCGCACGATGGCGTTAACTTGCCATATCCCCATGGTACAAGGGAAAAAAGCTAACGTGTAATTGCCTTACACTGAGCGCACGTCAGGCCGTTTTTCTTTCCCTGCCCGCCATTAATCTGTTTGGAAAAACTCTTCATGTATGAGCCGTAACTTCTTCATATCTATTTCCTTTTCTTTTCCTCCTCATCGTACCATTCTTATCCTTAATCCCGCTCGCCAAAAAAGTCGAGGCCCACTTTAGTACCCTCATCGTCGACGTCCTGGTCAGTATAACCATCCCGATGGACTTGGCTCGAACTCAGGAATGCTGACTGGCTGTAGCAGTTCGGGGTGTGTCTTCTTGGCTTGTTATATTATGCATTCGCGTTGTTTGAATGGCCGTATCTCATAGCGCTTCCCGAGACATCGAACATATCGTCCCTGGCCGAGCGCCGTCTCCTCCATCCTGCCTTATACCACAGCGATTGATCATCAATACGTCTCCCAATTGGGCGTGCCATGAGTCCGGCTCTTCGGTTTCGCAGGTCGGCTAAGAGGGACGCGGCGGAGGGCCCAGCACGCCCGAAAAGGGGCGCCTCTCGCTCAGTATCAAGGCGCCAGCCAGTGACACCAAAGTCCAGCCATCAGATATCTAGCCACAGTCCCAATGAACTCATAGCGCCCGACCTCTCGCGGCAGAGTTCGTCTTCGAACCTGTCGTCCGAGGTCGCTCCGGAAATAGTCGTGTGGACTGAGGATATGGACCTTGACAGCCCAAGTCAGGATGACTCCGATATCCTGTCGGATCTGGATATGAGCAGGTAAGATGAAATATCATGCATTTGTAAACTAAGAGTTCACCGCCATGCTGCACAGCCCCTCGACTCCCTTGTATCCATGGTTAAGCTTGTTGTATCCTGACCGCCACGACATAGTGACGAAGCACCCGATTTTTATGGGCTGTCCAGACAGGCTGATGAAGAATCCGATGAGGATGATGAGGCATCCGAAGAGGGTGACGAGGCCCCCCAAGATGACGACGAAGCCCCTGAAGATGAAGACGAAGTATCCGAGCTTGGTGATGCCTCGCTCGGGGAGGTCGATGTGGCATCGGAGAGTGACAATGCCGCACTAAGGGAGGCCCACGAAGCATCCGAGGATGAGGCAGCACTCGGGGATGTCGACGAAGAATCCGAGGACGATGATGAACTGCTCAAGGATGTTGATGAGGCGCCTGAGGAAGTTGATGGAGAACTCAAAGACGCTGATGGGATGCTCGAAGATACCAATGAAGTGCCCCAGGTTAATGACGCCCTTGAAGACGCCGGTGGAGTGCTCGAAGATGCCGATGAAGCGCTTCAAGACGCTGAAGAAGCACTCGAAGTCAGCGATGATACCAAGGGAGTTCTGGCTGTCGCAGCAGAAGGTGAAGCAGAGCGATCCGTCTCCTCGCCCTCAGCCTTGACCGAACTCTCCGAACTCTCCTCCTTATCTTCAAATGTGTCGAGCAAGGCCACGACACCTTTCGATGCAGATGCTTCCAGAGGTACATCTGCAGATCAATCAGCGCCCAGGACGGTCCCGGTACACCAAACTTCATTCTACCAGACTGAAGTGGAACGCCTAACCTTCAATGTGCGCCCCAAGGCCTCGATCCCAAGGAATATATCGTCTCAGAGGTATGCTGCCGAGTGCATCTGGGCTGCAGAATCCTCCAGGCTAAACCCTTATGCGCTACATCCCGAGGAATATCTGCTCTTCCGACATCATATCTCCCATGCTCAAGTCACAACGTATCTTAATATCCGAAACGGCATTCTACGTCAATGGATGATTCGGCCTTCTGTCAATGTAACGCGTCAGGCAGCTATCGGCTGTGCCAATGCTCGCTGGTTTGATGCAGCAAGCGTGTGCTATGACTGGTTGGCACGACGCGGATACATCAACTTCGGCTGCGTTCAATTCGCTGACTCGGAAAAGGCTCAAAATGGGGACCAGCCACAGGTTCAAAGAAGAAGAAGGACAATTGTCGTCCTTGGTGCTGGTATTTCAGGCTTAGGATGTGCTCGGCAACTAGAAGGCCTCGGGATCCAATACGCTAGCCAATTCCACGATCAAGGGGAGGATCCTCCCAGGGTCATAGTTCTGGAGGGCCGAAGCCGTGTTGGGGGAAGAGTGTATTCTCGCGAGTTGAAAACGCAGTCTTCCGAGAAGAACCCTCAATTTGAAGGCAAGAGACTCTCAGCCGAGATGGGCGGTATGATCATCACTGGCTTCGATCGTGGAAATCCCATGAATATTCTTGTACGGGCACAGCTTGGGATCCCCTACCACGCCTTGACAGCCGATACCACCATTTACGATAATAATGGCAAGCCAGTGGATATGGTCCGAGATCTCCTAGTAGAAAAACTCTACAACGATTGCTTGGACCGTGTGAGCGAGTTTAAGCACAAGTCACAACCATCCAAATTAATCGAAGGAAAGCGCGATCTCATTGAGGATGGCCGCGACGCTCCCGGAGATGGCAGCAAAACCATCATGCAGGCAGAAGAAGCCACTGCAGCCTTGCCTCATGCCCCCCCGGTCTCGCTACAGAGTGTCCCAGAACATGTAAATATGGTCCCAGTCTCATCGGACAAAGTAACTGGCCGTGTGCACACTCAGCCTGGCGTTCCTGCCACGCTTAAGGCGTCCGAAAAGGCCAAGCTCATGGGATGGGACGCAAAAGCAGGTTCTACTGACAGTGATAACGTTGATCTGAACGATGCTGTCAATCAGGAGGGGGCTACACTCGGCTCGGTTCTGGACTATGCAGTATCGCAGTATAAACATCTCATTGATCTAACGCCTCAAGATTTCAGGCTCTTCAATTGGCACGTTGCCAACTTAGAATACAGCAATGCCACCAACCTCCATCGACTCAGCCTTCCACTTTGGGACATTGATGCTGGAAATGAATGGGAGGGGCACCATACCATGATTGTGGGTGGATATCAAAGCGTAGCCCGAGGCCTTGTCCACTGCCCAGAGCCGCTGGATGTCAGAACGAACTTTCCTGTCAAGAGTATCAAATACAGAGCTGAGGCTTCAAACAACGGCCCTGCTACCATTGAATGTGAGGATGGCACCGTGGTAGAGGCCGACACTGTTGTCTGCACGATTCCTTTGGGCGTGCTCAAGCAGAACAATATCACTTTCGATCCTCCTCTTCCAACTTGGAAGACAGGCGTTGTGGGCCGTCTCGGCTTCGGCATCCTGAACAAGGTTGTTTTGATCTATGACAAGATCTTCTGGGAACCTGATAGGCACATTTTTGGGGTCTTGAGGGATCCTCCAAACCGCCATAGCACAAACCAAAGGGACTATGGAGCGAATCGTGGCCGCTTTTTCCAATGGTTCAATGTGTCCAACACGACGGGCGTCCCTTGCCTGATTGCTCTAATGGCAGGCGATGCGGGCTTCGAAACTGAGCATTCCAGCAATGATGTTCTGGTTGCAGAGGCCACTGAGATTCTACGAAGTGTATTCGGAGCCGATGTTCCGTATCCTGTTGAGGCTATGGTTACCAGATGGGGTTCCGACCGATTTGCAAGAGGAAGTTACTCATCCGCATCCCCCGAAATGCAGCCGGATGATTACGATGTAATGGCACGGCCAATTGGAAATCTCTTTTTCGCCGGGGAGCACACGATCGGCACGCATCCAGCGACGGTACATGGCGCATACATGTCAGGGTTGCGAGCAGCCTCGGAGGTGTTGGAGGCGATGCTGGGCCCGATTGAGGTCCCGACACCGCTCGTTTTGCCCAAGGATTCGCTTTTGCTCCAGAAACGCCAAGAATCAGCAAAAGACCCTCGTAAAGCTCGCCTGGAAGCCTATGAGTTGGAAGTTTGGCATCATTTGCAATTACATCTTGGGCATCGCCCAGTCCGGCCCACCAAGCCGGCTGCTAATGCTTACATGCTGTTCAGCAGGGACAAGTTTGAGGACGCACGGAAGCTCTGTGAAGGGAATCGAAAGCCCGGCAGAACTAAATCGGCCCCGAACGAGGTCCGAGTGATGACTTCCAAGATGTGGAAGAACGCCTCGCCAGAAAAGCGCAAACCCTACGAGGACCAGGCCGCCGAAAACAAGAAGGCCTACGCAGAAGCTATACTGCGGCACACAGAGGAGTCAGAGAAGTGGGACCGCCAGGCTATCGCGCTGCGGGCGGCATACGAGAAAGAAAACCCAAAGCCGGTAGACAATGAGAAACTCACTCCAGAGGAAGAAGGGCCAGGGCCCAAGCATCGTCGAGTCAGACCCGTGAGCTATGCCGAGGACCGCGATGAGGACCGTAATTGAGTTGTCTCGCCGTCGAACTCGCCTTATTCTCCTGGCTCATCTATCTATTACATCTACCCGTTCATTTAGACCCTCGTTTTTTTGTTGTTCGTCATTGGTTCTAGGCGTTTACGTTCAAACAAATATATATCATGGTCTGCTCTTGGGAGGGGACGGTTGTTCTCCATCGACTCCTGGGAATAATCTGCGATGGAGCTCTCTTCCTTCTTAGAAAATAGTCGGCAGTCATTGCGGTATTGGGAATCAATCAATGGGTAGTACAAAAAGTTCAATAGAGGTAGTCAAATTATGTCGAAAGGTCGCGCATGAGTAGGGTGGTGGGCATTCCGGGTTGTAACATATGAGGATTAAACAAAAAAAATTTATCTCCCTGTTCATTCACATCGGTACTTTTACTAGAGGATATATTTGAGATCTGATACATTTGAGGTTGCCGCTGCCGGGCACCCGATGGCTTTGATACAAAGGAAAGGGTTTTCTGTCTATTCCTGCAGCTACCCTGCAACCACTTTCGATGTTTACATGTCCGCTGAGGCGGTGGCACCGGTAATAATTTCAACCAGTTCTCCGGTAATGACGGCCTGGCGAGTTCGGTTGTAGAGAATCTGGTACTTGCCAATCATCTCACCGGCGTTCTTGGAGGCGTTCTACAGGGTTCCCCACGTTAGACTCCTTCGGTAACAATTGAAGCTGCCAAAATGAGATGTTCAAACTTACGTCCATAGCGTTGCGTCGGGCGGACTGCTCGCAGGCGTGGCCCTCGGCAAGGGCCCAGTACAGGGAGTTAGCAAGGGAGTACTCGCGGAGGTTGCCAATGACCTCATCCTCAACCTCGAAGGCGGAGAAGTTGGCTGTACAGAGAAAAAGAAGGCGTCAGTAATACGCTCATAGTGCCCTAATATCCATAAAGTACTTACGGGAAGCAAGGATAGCCTCCTCGGAAAATGCCTCAATGAAGGTAGACTCGTAGCTGGTGGCGTTGATGAACTTGTTGTACAGAATCTTGACGTCGGTGTACTCGGTAGGGAGAAGAGAGATCTGGTCGGCAATGGCCTGGGCATCGGCGAAGGTAGGGACGTCCTTGCCAATACCGGCGAAGGAGAGCTGGATGCTGCTGGCGTTTGAACGGGACAGCTGAGCCTTGGCCTTCTCGCCAATGATGACCAGGTCGCGGGCACCCTCCTCGGCGATGAGTCTACGGGTGCGACGGCTCAGACCGGAGTGAATACCACCGCAAAGACCCTTGTCAGAGGAGCAGACAATGAGGAGGGACTTCTTCTCCTCGGTCTCGGGAACCTTGGTCTCGGCAGCCTCGAAGACCTCATTGGAGGTCTGACCGTAGTTGCGGGAGGTGCCCATGGCTCGCTGAGCACGGGTGAGCTTGGTAGAGGCGACGACCTTCATGGTGTTGGTAATCTTCTCGATGTTGCGGATGGACTTGAGGCGGCCCTCAATCTCTCGGAGTGTCGCATAGCCAGCAGCGGTGCTGGGGGCGGCGGCAACCCTGCTTAGAGGCAATAAGAAACGAATCAGCATTTACAAATTCCTCTGTCCCATCCTCCTCCACCAAAAAGAGCTCGGCCGGGTGGTTTCCAATGGCAATTCCCCGCCGCGGTCGCGCCAATGAGTCCATCCACCCCGACTGCTGATAGCCCTCGGTTACAATTTCGGTCGACTTACCGTGCGGGAGCTGCCACAGCAGCACGGAGTGCCGGGCGGGCGGCGCGAGACAGCATCTTGACGGATTAGAAGAGTCGGATCGAGCCTCTGCCAACGGTGGCTCAATTGATTCCGGCGATAGGATTCAATTGATTGGGGTGATAGGAGTTCGGTTTGAGGGTGGAATACCTCTCGTTTTGCTCATGTCGCTATTTTCCCGGAACACGGGCGGAGCTAGCAGGGTCACGTGAACCTGGAGATTCCGCCCGTCCTGGTACCGGGGTACGTTCTGCAGTACCTACCACCTGGCACCAGTGTTACCAGGCCACCAGTCAGCGACGGATCCACTAGCGCTGGTACGTACCGCCCGCGCTGCTCCTGAGGTACTCAGTGTTGCAGCCAAGTACCAAGAACCCAGTCGCACTAATAACATTTTATTATGGGCAAGAGCTGCGGAAGTTCGCGCCGGGTAGAAACAAGCCTCACTGACTTTCCTTGGTACATTCCTCGCTTCTTCTTCCTTCTCTCACTCTTCCTTCCCTCTTTTTATCCCTCTCTCCGACATTTTCAAGGCTCCGATTGCCTCCGCATCTCCAAAGTTGGCTCGCTTGGGGTGGTTTTCCCACCTCAAACCACCCTTTCGTACTCCTATCCCGGTTTCATTCTCTCTTACAAGACTGCCTTTTTTTGTCCATCGCTTCCTCAGCAATCGAGCAACAGGATCGGCCAGGCACGCCAGGCCTCTACCACTCCCAACCCGACTATCCAAGATGAGCTACGACAGTTCTGATGACGACCAGCCTCTGGCTCGGACTAATGGACATCGTGAGTCTTTTCAATTTCTCCCTTCTCTGTCCATATACTCGCCATCACTCACTATGTGCCTCGGCGCAAACTTTGAATCTTTGGTGCCAAACACAATGAGCAGCCTATTGTTGCGCGCGCCTGCCATTCACACAACACTCAATACAATGCCGCACACCCACCACACTCTCGCATCCTTCTCTCTTACCTTCTTCCTCTTTTCTCTCACTCAGGAAATTTCGCCTCCTTCAACCCTTCATCTCAATACACCGAGTCATCGCTGACCAGAGGATTCCTTACCACCATGCTAGTATCCGCATCCACCGTGTCAGCAGCCCAAGACAAGGCCCTAGATCGCGCGGTCCCCAAAAAGGGCACTGGTCTTGCTGGACTCTCCGTCCGTAATGGCCCAGTTAGGGACGACGACTCGATGGAAGTCGATGCGCCTACGACCAACGGGAAGCGAAAATCACGGACGTCTCTCTCGAAGCCTGCATACAAGGACGACTCCGATAGCGATGCGCCATTTGTAAGGCGCCCTTGGGCTCAACGCAAGGCAGAATGAGACATGCTAATGTTTCTACACAGACAAAACGTAAAAAGCAAAAGGTCGAGACGGATTCGGACGACGAGCCCATCAAGTCCAAGGCAAAGAAGCTGCCTCCATCCTACGATGAGACTGCTCTGCCCGACTCCTCTGACGATGACACCCCTCTCGGTGCCAAGCTCGCGAAGAAGAAGGCCACGATAGTGAAGCAGGCCGAGAAGGAGGCCAAGGTTATTCGGGCAAAGGAGGCCAAGCGAAAATCCATCAAGGATGAATCCGATGATGATGCTCCGATCGCCAAGTCATCCGCCAGCAAGCGTCAATCAAATGGAACCGCGGCGAAAAGAAAGTCTAACGGCGTCAAGAAGGAGGAGTCCGATTCCGACGCGCCCATCGCGAAGAGAGGTAAGGCCGCACCTGCTGCGAAGAAAGGGAAGGCTGCAGCTGCCAGCAAGGAGAAGAAGAAAGAGGCCAGTGACGGGGAAGAGGAAGAGTACGAATGGTGGAATGCGCCGAAGCCCGAGGACGACAGCATCAAGTGGCAAACTCTCGAGCACAACGGCGTTCTCTTTGCCCCTGAGTATGAACCCTTACCCAAAAACATCAAGATGCTCTACGATGGAAGTCCTGTCACTCTTAGTGTGGAAGCGGAAGAAGTAGCCACATTCTGGGTGTCAATGATGACTCCTGGCTCTGCGCACCACTTGGAGAACCCCAAATTCCGAGAGAATTTTTTCAATGACTTTTCGGAATTTGTCAAGAAGTATGGTGCCACAGACGCCCAGGGTAAGAAGGTGTTGATAAAGGACCTTGATAAGTGCGACTTCACCAAGATGGCCGAGTGGTGGACAGCCAAAACAGAGGCCACCAAAACCAAGAACCTCTCAAAGGATGAAAAGGAGGCTGCTAAGGCGAAGAAGGAGGCCCTTGAAGCGCCATATCTTCACTGCATGTGGGACGGCCGCAAACAGAAAGTCGGTAACTTCAGAGTCGAACCCCCTAGTCTGTTCAGAGGCCGTGGTGAGCATCCCAAAACTGGTCGGGTAAAGGTTCGAGTGTTGCCCGAGCAAATCACCATCAACATTGGCAAGGACGCCAAAATACCAGAACCGCCTAAAGGTCATAAGTGGAAGGCCGTCCAGCATGATCAGAAAGCCACTTGGCTTGCTATGTGGCAGGAAAACATCAACGGGGCTTACAAGTACGTCATGTTGGGTGCGGCTAGTGATGTCAAGGGCCAGAGCGATTACAAGAAGTTTGAAAAAGCTCGCGAGCTCAAGAAGCACATTGACAAGATCCGCAAGGATTACCGCAAGGAGCTCAAGAGCGAGGTGATGGCGGATCGTCAACGTGCAACTGCCATGTACTTGATTGACCAGTTCGCCCTGAGAGCCGGAAACGAGAAGGACACAGAAAACGAGGCAGATACTGTGGGCTGTTGCTCGCTCAAGTTTGAGCACATCACTCTTCAGCCCCCGAACCAGGTCACATTTGACTTCCTCGGTAAAGACAGTATCAGGTATAACGAGACAGTCCATGTCGATGCCCAGGTCTTTAAGAATTTCAAACTGTTCAAGAAGCCACCCAAGACTGATGGAGATGACCTATTCGACCGACTGAATGTGAGTTTGGACGGAACCGACACCTTTCTAAAGGCCCATCTTGAGCTAACTATGATATACAGACCTCACAGTTAAATAAGCATTTGAACAGCTATATGCAAGGCCTAACTGCGAAAGTTTTCCGTACCTACAATGCCTCGTTCACCATGGCAAAACTTCTCAATGAGCTTGGAAATGATCCTCGCTCGCGTGGAAGCGTCGCTGAGAAGGTGAAGCTGTACAACGATTGCAACAGAAAGGTTGCCATTCTCTGTAATCACAAGCGTACAGTCGGCGCAGGCCACGACGCACAGATGCAGAAACTCGGCGATAGGGTAAGTGAAGCGTAGTGCGTCAGCAAGATACACACCAGCTAATACATGCACACAGATCAAGGGGCTCAGGTATCAAAAATGGCGAACAAAGAAGATGATCCTCGACGTTGATCCTTCATACAAGAAGAAGAAGGGCGCTGCTTGGTTTGAATTGGATGAGGATCTCGATCAGGAATGGATCCAAGAGCATCAGCAGTTCCTCATCGAGGAACAGCGAACGAAGATCATGAAGAAGTTCGAGAAGGACAATGAGAAGCTCAAGGCAAACAAGGAAAGGCCTATGCCTGAGAAGGATCTCAAGGAGCGACTTCAAGTTGTCAAGGAGCTCGAGGCCAAGTTCAAGAAAGAAAACAAGTCTGGAAAGGTCGAGGCTGAAGGCAGAGGGGCTACGGTTGACAAGTTCCTCAAGGCCGTTGAGAAGTTCGACGAACGCGTGAGAACTCTTGAAACCCAGGCTGAGGATCGTGATGGGAACAAAGAGGTAGCGCTGGGCACCTCAAAGATCGTAAGTCATCACCTGGTCATCTAATCATGCGTGGCCTGGTACTAACTGGCACAGAACTATATCGACCCCCGATTGACTGTGGTCTTCTCAAAGAAGTTTGATGTCCCTATCGAGAAGTTCTTCTCCAAGACCCTACGAGACAAGTTCCGTTGGGCTATCAAGTCTGTCGAGGATGCGGAGGACTGGACATTCTAAGCTGCAAACTTCCTTTGTTCAACCTTTCAGGGAAAAGTTGGCTGTGGATTCCGATGGATCCACCCCTTATCAGTTCATCGTCAAATTACAGTAATAACAATCATTGCTTATAAAAGTTAGGACAGGAAAGCGTTGGGGGAATCGTTTGGGTGGTGGCATGGCAGAGCCCTGGGGGCAACAGCGGGAAAAGCATTGACAATGGTCTAGAGCAATCAACAACTACAGGGTTGGCCCGTCACACTGGCCCATTCAACAAGAATCTACGACGCCATGGCGACATGGCAACTCATAGACGATGACAGTTGGAAAGTCATAGGAAATCACGGGGAAGGCATTTGTCTTTTTTGCTAGATCAGCATCTCTTTATCATTAGTAACCTAGTTTCGCATTTCAAACAATAACAAGTTTCAGCTCCAATAACCGAGTCCACCGCCACATGTGCCAGTGCAACTGTGATGCTGTGGGAGGTCACTTTGGGGAACATTATAGCTAGTCTCGTAAATATGCCATCCCAACAAACGAAGGGGGCTGAGGTCCAGTGTCTGCCCCCGGGTTTGATTGAATATGATGAATGTGTAGTATAATATGAGCAGTTTTGTTCAATAATATCGCTAATATACTAAAAATCTATCCCAGTAGTCTAAAATCCGACTCGACACGCTTTTCAATCATTTGGTCCCGTTGAGGAAACCTTCCCTGTTCCAACGCCAAAACGAAAATGCATTTCGAAAGCCCATTCTGTGGTGCTCAAGCCCAAAGTTCATTGTGTCCGATGATCGTGATATGCCTAGCATGTCGTCGCTTCAATATGTTGACATTCCCATATTGATGGCTTTCATGCCTCTCTATTAATAAAATCAAGTTGCGCCGTGGTTCCCATATGATATTGTAGCTGTTGTATGTATGAAAGGTGCATGCCGACGCTACTACAGCAACCGCATGACCAGAAGAAGTGTTCCGAGGGCTGGGGCCAAGAGCACGCAGAAGAGCCCTGGCGGCTTGACTGAGGAGCCAGATGCCTCGCGCATGATCTTGCCCTCCGAGGTCATGTACCAGCCGGAGGGGATGGCACCGGCCGATGTGGCGGTGGCAGACCAAGGCCAGCCAGTCTGCGTGGCGGTGGCAGCCTTGTCGGTGCCGATACCCCCCACGGGGATGCCGACGCCGGTCGAGACGCTTCCCACGGCCGTCGCCGTCGCGGTCACGGCATTCTTGTTGTTGATGTTCCCGTTGACCTTGCCGTCGACGGCCTGGATGGACTCCCAGTCGCCCGAGGTGTCGCCGTACTTGTACTGCTTGCCGGTCGAGTAGTCGGTGACGACGAGCTTCTTGACCATCATGCTGAAGGGGCCCTTGGTGTAGTCGGTCGGGCCCCTCGCCCACTTGACGGTGCCCGCGGCGTTGTAGTTGGGGTCGCCGCCGGCCCAGGCGCCGAGCTTGACCCGCATGGGCGTCTGGGGGTACTGGTTCGTCTCGGCCTGGCTCTCCGCCAGCGTGCGCAGGATGGTGCCGTCGGCCATCCAGACGATCTTGTCCTTTGTCCAGTCGACGGTGTAGGTGATCCACTTGGACTGCGTGTCCGCGAGGTCGTGGAACTGCCCGCGGTTGTACGACGTCACCTGGCCCTTGCCGAAGTAGTTGGACTGCACCTCGCCGGCGTCGGAGCCCAGCCACTCGATGTCGATCTCGTCGAGGGCGTCCGACTCGAGCACGAGCGAGGACACGATCCCCGCCCCCGGGGCCGCCTTCATCGTCACCTCGACCCGGCCGAACATGATGTAGAAGAGCGACACGAGCTGGGGCGCGTCCCCGCCCTTGGACACCGTGAAGGACACGCCGTTGGTCTTGTCGTACGTGGGCGAGCCCGAGGCGGCGAACGAGTTGACCGCCCCCTGCGTGAAGTCGACGTTGATGGTCATGCCCAGGGCAGTGTCGGCGGGGCAGGAATCTGGCAAGTCGTCAGGTCAGCAAAGGTGTGGTTCCAGGGCTAATGTGTGTGTGTGTGGTTACGTACTTGAGTTTAGAGGGTTGCATGAGCTATACGTCTGTGCCTCCACTGCCGTCGCCGCCAGTGACCCGAGGGCCACGAGGCTGTTCTGCCAGAGACACCGCATCGTCGAGGTGTGTCGGTGTGTGCGTGGTGGTGGCGTACGGGGCGGTCCCAATGAGGAGGGGGTGTGTTTGCTCGCACAGGAAGGGAGGAAGCTTTGCTACCGATGGGGTGTGATGGGGGAAGCCCAAAGTATAATTCCTCGGGTGGCGGTTGTTTGTTGTCGCACGAGGCAGGAATGTAGGTGTGGTGTGGGCTGGCGAGAGGTTTGGGAAGATGATGCAGGTCAGATGTATGTCCAGATGCAAGGGAAGCATATATCAGGGAAGGAAACACAAGACCCCCCCCTCCTCCAAACCCCCAACCACCTACAATTGCTGCGGTGACGGGTTCGTCATCGATCTAGCTCTTGGCGCCAGGAACAGGAAATTTCTCTTGGGTTTTTCTCTCGCTGTTACTGGGAGGACCCTTGGGCGCCGCCAGCAACGGCGCCATTGGGCCTGAGCCGGTGCAAGGGTGATGGAGTCCGTGGACGCCGCCGGGCGGGTGGCTGGTGAATTCGGGTGGC
Source organism: Clonostachys solani (assembly GCA_902141235.2). Classification (NCBI taxonomy): domain Eukaryota; kingdom Fungi; phylum Ascomycota; class Sordariomycetes; order Hypocreales; family Bionectriaceae; genus Clonostachys; species Clonostachys solani. The sequence continues at coordinate 4,408,107 of CABFOC020000035.1, forward strand.
TGGTACGGGCGAAAAAGTGGGTGGCTGAGGACTCGGGGCCACGAAGCCCTCGGACCACCACACACGCAAGCCTCAGATCAAACAGACCTAACCTACCCTATACTCTCGACTCCTTCGTCACTGAGCGTTGTGCCTCGTCTCTAATCTCGCTTTCATGATTCCGCAAGTTTGCAGATCAAGTGGAAATAGCTCAGATAGAAAATACGATATCTCTAGCCAGGTGACGCATTATGGGGATTTCCTGCATGCCGAAGCGTTGATGTGTCTCTTTATTGGTGCAACTAAAGCCTATATGAGCCGGTTTTTGCTCGCATACACAATGCCTCCAATACAGACTATGACAATCGGCCCATTACCAGCAAACACAATAGGGAGTGTGCGTACCACACAGAAGAAAACATGATCACGCAGCAGAACACATCGAGAATACCACAGCATGAATATGCAAAGGTAGGCCAAGAATTGCTCCGACGTGGAGGAGCTTGATGTCGTCACTGCAAAGGCCTCACTGAAGCGAGACGCACAACATACACACTAGATAGATGGGCACATCACTTCACAGAGCATAACCGAAGAGGGACCCCCCACAGATTCTATACAGATCCAAGGCATAATTAACATGCAGCCAAGACGAGGAGAACAACGGGCGGCCCACGACGACGCCACCCTCGGGACTGCGCATTGAGAACCAGGTCCAAGCGAAGTTGGTGCGTAGTTGGTATACCGGATACTGCTACAACATGCTGGAGGTGCATTCGAAATTACGACTGTTTCCCCCCGTCGAGTGACGAAGCGATCCAGGACTGAATACAGGCACGCACAGGCCCGAGGGACCAACCAAACAAGCCGCGCCGGCCAGGCATGAATCTCGCTAGTGTCCCTGCGACCATGTTAAAACCGTCTTGACAGCTGGCAGACGTTCCCACCCACACCAGTATCGCATACGCTTGTGCATGACTGGTCCAGGATCCAGCCGTGCTTGGACATCCTTCTCATCTACGAGCCAGGCTGCGGCGAAACGTCCTTGAAACACCAAAAATAGAGAGGGGTGTGCGAGTATACCACCACCGTCATTGGCCCACCCTGTAGGTATTGTCCGGAGGAAGGCCACCGGCAGTCCCATTCCGCATCGCAACTGCCGGGGGGTAACTCATCATGCATGAACACAAACACCAAAGGGAGCATGTGAATGTATGTCAATCGGCCCTAGTCGGACGGCCGGTCCGTTGGCGGAGAGCGAACATTTTCGGAACACTCTATGCTCAAGCCTTAACCTTCCCTCCCACCGGGTGAGAATTTGCCAAGATGAAGCTCAGTCAGAAGCTTAACTGTTTCCCCGAAACCCACTATACGTGGACGATGAGATTCCAAACAGACAGGAAATGACGCGGCCAAAGCTACTTGGCCGGCGCGTGATCTCAAACACTCATCGCGGAGGTCGTCTTGCCGTGCATTATGCCTGAAACACATGCCCACGCCTCGGATGCCCTACATGTGAGCAGTGGGTAGGTGTGTATACCAAGACATAGTCCTGAGACAGTGTTCGGATGATGCACTCTGAACTCTACCCACACGGCCCAGGGCCCCAGTGAAGCAGGAAGAGAGACCTTGGCGGAGGAAAGCGATCCAGATGCAAAACCCCAAAAGGAAAACGCACAAGAATTGTTCGGAGTCCTTTGCCCGCGAAACAGGTCCCGGGCAGAGCCGTGGCTCTGGAGTTGAGATGTAGACGCTTCGTAAATGGCTAACACGTGAGCCAAGCGTAAGGTGCCCAAGTACGCACCGATTAGACCCAAAGAGTCCCTCCGTGTAACATATTTTTGAGGCTGAGATGGTATGGCATTGGTAGAATTCATGTCGTAACGGTGCGCATTGCCGGCCGTCATAACCTCATCCGATCCATGTCTCACCATGTTTTGCGGCAAACCGCTTCACCCATCGGAGAGCATCAGAGGATCGGGAGGAAAATTTTTCTCTTGCGAAAAAAAAATTGAACTGACAACAAAAGAGTAGATGCAGTATAGTGCAGAGACATGACTGACAACTCACGCTCAGGCAGGTTCCATCAAGAACTTGCTTGATAGGTAACCGCCAGCTACGTAGCAAGACAGGACCATGTCTGGCCAGCCATTCAGGCAAAGAGAGAGATGGCCGGTACGTTGGATGAGAAGCCGGTCCTTCTAACCCGCGTTGCCGTCTGGATAGCGGTTTGCATCGGCAGGGACTTTTGGAGGCGTCAACTAAAGCTGTCGTCTGGTTTAACATCAATGGTGTCGGCTGTACTCCGTAGTATCTCACGATGATTATCGATAAGACACCAGGCTAGATGTCACACCCAGTTTTGTGTGACACTAGACCAGGACGTGGGTGCGGGACAAAATTCTCAGCCGAGCCTACTGTCCTCGCCACCTGATTGACAGTCCTAGAATACGGCACCATTGCGTGATTGGCCGGTGCTGACTAGCTGGATACATTATCACGCTCTATCGCGCTCTGGCCAGACTATCAAGGTTGGTCAACAGATTAGAGATTGGGAGACGGTGGGGGCCTATAATTGGCGTCCATCGTCTAGCGGTACTTGGGAATAGCTTCTGCACCAGGACCTTCGCCCCGGCCTGTCTGGTAGGCTAGCTGGGGGCTGCGAAGCGGAAGCCACCCGGTTGCGCCATACAGCTACTAGTTTACTGGTGAAAACCTACCGAAAAAGAAAATCTCTGGATGCTAGCTGGGAGACACGTGCAGGGCTATCTGGACAGCGTACGAGGGCGGGAAACTGGGGTGCGTTACAGCAACTCTGCTGCCCGCGCGACAGGTGCTGGATTGTCCCACCGAAACACAAGAAGCGAAGTGATGCAATAAAACCGTGGCCTTGGGGTCCAGTTTGGAAGCATTCTCGGCGCCTTCGAGAAGACGCCAAGCTAGTCGCTACCTCGTGGGTGAGGGAGCTCAGATAGGAAGCTGGTTATGTCCCAGGTGGCAACCGGCATCACGGCTGGGCCAGGGTGGTGCATATGAGGCATGTGGCATGCCACTTTAGGACGGACCTTGGATCCTGTTTGGGGCCGCTCACCGTGATGACCGCCGACCAGAACGAGATTGGCTGGTTGGCGAGGCGGGACGGGTCTTTACCCGGCCCGTTGGAAAGAACGTCGTAGATCTCATTCCCTTCATGGTCTTCCTAGAATGGAAAGAGGAAGTTTCAGGAGCCCTGCAACCTTGCAGCCTGGAGCAAGGATTCCGGATGAAACCCCTACAGGTCGCAAATGCCGGGCTAGGAATATTGAGATTATGGCCCATACCTGCTTGGGGTGCTAGCCCGAGGCGAGAGACGGCTTCAGCTCTAGTCGGGCATGCCTCCCAGGTTTAGGACTAGCAAGCCCACGATGTCGGGTGCCATGCCATAACCATGGACGCGGAACTTGGAAGTCTCGATGCCCCCACAGATGCCAAAAAATGGTGCCCTTTGGGGTTGCTGCATGGCCGCAGCCATCTGGCGCAGTCTGCATACGTACAAAAGTACGTGTCTGACTGTACCTGTTGTCGTGGAATGGAATAGGCAAGAGGAGGAGCGGGACCGACCGACTGACTCGTCAGCGTCAAGTTACGAATATGGGGTCGAAAAGCTTGAATACATAATACGGCATTGAGAAACGTGCTTGATGGTCTGGGACCACGGTGGCAAAAGCACTTCATCATTGAGGGTACTGGCAAGGAATCGTTCATGCATGACCCATGTCATGCTAGCTGGTGGGTGATAAGACTTCAATGAAGACAATGGGGAGCAGCGTGGGTCCCATTGAATTGGGTGATTTCAAGTTGAGGGTACATAAAGCTTAGCTGTTGGGTGAGATAATCTCAGGGTCCGAGAATTGGCTGGTGTTGGCTGGCTGGTTGGCCCGTTCATGGTGGTTGGTTGATTGACAGGCAAGCAGGGACATGATTAGGGTCCGTGCTGCTGGCGTCTGAAGCGAGGATCTTCAAGGTAGGCAGGTATTAGGCATTGATAGATGCCTGGCCTAGCAGTTCCACCGCCCACCGTACTTGAGGTCCGGCTCTGGGGCCGTATGGTCACTGCATTTCGGTGGTTTCGAATAGCTTCAGAGGGCACGTTCTGATGCTCGCTTGGCGTTGGTGCTTCTCTCAGCAGGGCTAGAGCGTGGATCAGTGGAGCTTGGCCATGGCTATAGCGTCTGAGACTACGGACGTCGTCCGTCCCAAGAGGCAGAGATGGCTGGCGATGGGGGGTCGGGGTCTAGACAAGGGCCTCTGGAGCGCCTAGGGACGGGACTAGCAGAGCTGGGTACGTAAACCACTGGCCCAAGTGCAGGTGGCTTTGGCGCGAGATGATGTGACGACGGACGGACGGTCGAGCAGGATGGACTGGATGGATGCACAATATCGGATGAGAAGCGCGAGATAAGGCCAAGTGGGTGTTGCGTGGGAGAGGGCGAGGGATCCACCTGAGACGTTGAGTCGGTTCCTGCATAAAGTGGCTTTGGACGGTGGATGTTCCTGCATAAGCCAATGCAGAGCCATGACTAACCATCACATCTGGTGCCATCCTTCTGCTGCATGGAGGACATGTGCGAGTGCATATGCAACTGAGTGGTCAGCAAGTGCAACTGTGCCGATGAATGCATATGCCCACCGGCATCCCCACCACCTCTTCTGCTTCCGTGAGGCTGCCGCTGAGAATGCACCAACGAGAGGCGTAGGACGTCTGACGGGACGGCAAGGTCGCATTGCGAAAGGCCTGGATCAATGTGCATCGGACCTACTGGAAGCATCAAAGTGCTGATGCCGGCTTAGTGTACCATGCACTCCAGTAGCAATAATACACCGTTTAAGGTCGCTACCTACCAATAGAGGCGGCAGCCATGGTGACTTTCTGTTTCCAGAGGAATAATAATAGATCCCGGGTTGGGAGACCTGACTGACTGATTGACTGACTCTGACCTCTGCCTGGTTGTGCATCCTGCCGACTGAGCATTAATCCCTGCCCACGTCATAAAGTCGACGGAAATGAAGGTGCATCTCGCTAAATGGAATTTAATGAATTTTGTTACACTACCACCCCACTTGATCTAATGATGATGAGCCCATTGCGCCCCACCGCCTGCGACTGTGCATCATGTGTTGTGTAGTTTGTGCAGAGCGGGCGGTGATTTGTGCCCCTTTTGTGCCTTGCCATCCGGGCTTGTGCGAGCTGGAGGCCACCGCTACGCTGCAGTAGCTGCCGGTGCAAGGTGATATGCGTGCGCAAGTCTTGTCGTCTGTTCTTTTTATGCAGCGCTAGGGTTTCAGGTTGGATAAAGTCGGGGCCAATGGGAAGCCGACCAGCGACATGGTGTGCCCCAGACAAGTCGCGGCCCTCGCTGCCATTGGCAATGGTGGTTGTGGCCCGTGTGTTTTGGGTGCTTTGGCATGGTTCTGGCGATCGCTCCCAATCGAGCCAATACCTGGACCGTGGCGGGACTGTGGTGTAGTTTTCTCAGAGGAGAATATTGGTGTTGAACGTGCACTGCGTGGGGGAATTGATCCGGACAGAGAACATCCGAGCACATCACGTGACAATAGCTTCGAGTCTGTTTCTCTGATATTGACTAATGACTACACAGCGGTAAAGCTGAATGTCCTGATTGAGATGGTAGCAGCGGAGATACGTTTCTCTTGTTCCCACACTCGAGCCTACTGTTTCAGACATCTCTTGAGTTTGCTCATCAGCGCATGTACCGATGTCACTTTCAACATGATATGATAGTGTACTCCGTGCGGGCGAATGTTTAGTAGCAGGCAGCTGCTTTAGATCAACGACTATTGGGCTCCGGGTGGGCCCGCAACAGTGGCTTCCATCTCAGCTCCATCCAGCAGCCGTGCTACGACTGCATGGTATTTCGCCTCAAACGCAGATAGCGATGATGTGACGAGGAAACGCCTTGCCAGCCCATCAAGGATTGCTGGAAAGCCGATGCTACTGTCGGGATCTGACTCGCTAGAATGCACAGTAGACAGAGAACCGGCGCTTCAGTAGTGGCCTTGGGACCATGTCTGGGGAATCAAGGATGGATCAAGGATATCCAGCACGCTTCTGGCGGTCGTGGCTAGCAGCAGGCTTGGAGACAGGATGAATGGCAGTGCTGATACTAGCCCGCGAGCCCCGGCGAATGGAGAGCGAGCAACGGGGGACGCTTGTGCGAGTAGTTATGTCGGGGGAGCTGGCCAGCGAGCCGCGAATGGCTGCATAAAAAGCCCAGCCAGACGCTCGTATCCATTCGTCATTACCCATGCACAACTGGATGGACCCAACACAATGTCTGGTACGAGCGAGGGCGCCACCACCGCTCGCTCGCAACATAACTACCTACTGATAGTGGGTAGCCAACACCGCCGCGATGCACTACTGGAGACGGGCTTGCCGCATAAAAACAATCAGCGCGCGTTTTATCCATGCCCTCTGCTACCTGGATAAGGTAGGTCCAGAAGATGCACACCCTTCTGTTGGGTTGGAAGGCCTTAGGTAATTCCCCGTATTCTTACATTGGGGTCACTGTCAGCGGATTACATCCTGGCTAAATATATGCATGGATTAATTACGACCATCCACTTTCATAAAGCCTGCATAAGATTACACTAGTCTTGAATCCTGAATCAATGATGCCATGTAGCCAAGCACTTGTGCACAAGACGGACGTGGGATGGGATAAGCCCGCTGTATGTACGCTCGCACCTACAACGCAGGTACCTAACCAATGTGCCCGCCCGTCAACCTCGCGCTGTGAAGGGAGCCGTGATTCGTCCATCTGGCCACACGGGCATAAGCGCCTCTTGCGCCTGGCTGCGTGATAGTAGCTAGCTTTGAGCTTGCGCGCGGGCACAGGCACTGCCGCCACGGCTCAGCTGATGCCCGGGAGCGAGCAGACGGGTGACGAGTCAACTGGCGCAACTGCCTCTCTACGCCTCAGTGATCGGCCAGAGCATTATGGAGACGATGATGTATGGCTTCAAACATGAAGGAGCGATACGACGAGATAGTCGCGCTTGGAAATGTGACACGACGCAGCTCCAGCGAATGAGTGTGCACAACCCGGTGCATGCCCCGCTGCTGGAGGAACAAGAATGTCTTGTGCAAGCTGGTTGTGTGGGCTCCATCCTATCACTGTGCGGGATTATGCATTGCTTGTGACGCTGCCTGCGTTCCACCTCGGCATAAAGGCGCGTAATGAACGCCAATTTGTGCAGGTGCGTGCCATTCACAGACGATGTGATGTGCCATTCATCCTACTGCAACGCGTTGCAATGTGCTCGGTCCTTGGGCAAGGAAAAGGGTGTGGGCCCGTCGTGGGAATTCCATCTACATATGTCATGTACATCACGCACTGTTTTTTATGTACCCATCTTATGCTGATGCACGGGCGGCGGCCTCATGCCAGGTACCTCCCGAGCGGTACCTTGGGTACTGATCTGGCATCACCTCGGACAGAGCGGTGCGTGTTGGTGTCCACAACCAACCCAGAATTAGAATCCCAGGTGGCTGAGCCAGAGTCTTTCCACTACACACACCTCCCACGGCTCGTGTAGGAGGAGCAGGAAAAAAAAAAAAGAAAAAGAGGAACAAGGCAGCGGACACGCACGATGATGCAAACTGTCGTGTTTTTCTTGTCCTAGTCTCCCGGCCACGGCTCGGAGAGTCACGGCCACAGAAAGAAGAAAATAGCACAAAGCATACATACACACACACATACGAGGCGATATCTCTTCTCGCCGCTTCCTGATTTAGGACCCCCCGGCTGGAGGGCATGGTGGGCTCTTGGTTATGAGTGGTCTTATTGGTACTAAGAATGACCAGATTCACCACTGGCTTCACTCCACCACTGCCAGTTATCACCGTACACCACACACCCAGGCTGATGGACCCGGCGTGTCCACCAGCCAAACGTATCTGAGGGTTTCCTTTTGCCCCAGACAATCCAACGACAGGGGTGTAAGTTGGAGGGGGGGAGGGGGTCCCTTGAGCCGTCTCGCCCGCCGGATGGATCCCTGGTCTGGCATTAGGGTCCACCCAGGCTTGCCTGTAAAGTGAGACAGGCCTGGAGGCAATGGCGGGCGATTTCCCATTGACCAGCTATTGACCTACTTTCCGGTCCGTACTGTGTGTGCGCGTTGATCGCCTGGTTCGTCGTGCTACTTATCCTCCCCAGGACCCCGTCACTCTTCCCTTGGGTTGTTTCTATTCTTCAATTTTATGATCGGCATCCTTGTCGTCTTCTCTACTTCACTGTGTGGTAATTGTCTTTTATACATGCCCTCCCGGTTCTTCCTTCTTTAAGTGGCTTGCACTTCCCGGAACCCTCGAGTTTCCTGCCTCTCTTTTTTACATAGCTACCAGACGACGCGGTCCATTTGTTGCGCCCTCTCACTTGGAGCAACAGACACTAATCGTCCCTGTACAACACGATCAACCCTGTTGATTCGACCATATATCAGACGGTCTTCGCTCGCCGAATGCCCGCTGTCCATTCTTTCTGCAACGGAGATTCGAAGAACGGGGCCCACAATCTTTTGGCTATCGTGCCTTCGACAAACACGCACGGCTGTACATTACATTTAAACTAACGGAAGCACTTCCAACATATAATTAATACCTTCAAACACCGAGTTCCAAACTTGCAGAGGTATGTGGCTACCGACTGGTGGTTGTTGGCTGTGCCAGGTCGGGCCAAGCTAACAAGTATATACAGCAATGGACACCACAATGTTGCCTCAGAACAACAGGCAAAACGCCTACTATGGTCTCTACACCCAGCCAGCACAGATGGGCGCCTACGCCGTCATGCCCCACGGCTTATATCCTGCGCAACCTCCAACCCTCTACAGCAACGGCCCTGCAGTGATGACACCCACTGGTTCCCCACGACCTGCTACACAGAAGCCCACAGTTCTGCTGGATACTGACTTCGACAACACCTACTACCCGTCCACACCGCCCTTGTCGACCTCGGGCAGCACTGTTGGCAGCCCCAAGAGCTTCGATGCCCTCCAGACCCCCATGAACCCCATGTTCTCGGGCATCGACGAGTCTGAGATGCCCAAGGAGAAGCTCGAGCCCATCGACCTGACTATTCTGGACTGGTCAAGCTGCGGGTCTCCCCCAATGACACCTGGTAAGTAAAGATCGAACAATTCGTACTTTTTTCTTCTGCCGTTACCGCTGGTCGGAATGGGCGGTTTGGCGGTGTAATTGATGTGCGGGTACCTGCCGCATGTACAATCTCACCCACATTGTGGCGGGGCAATTGTGGCTAATGCGTTTTTGTCTTGGCAGTCTATCTGGAGTCTCACCTTGGCAAAACTCCTCTCAACATCTCGGTCAGCTCAGCTCCCACTGGTGCCTGCCCCTCGCTGTCGCCTTCGCCCGCACCATATGCTCGTTCAGTTACCTCTGAGCTTGACATTGATTTCTGTGACCCTCGCAACTTGACTGTGTCTGCCGCCACTGTCAACTCTACTTTGGCCCCGGAGGCTCCTGTCACCACAACTCTGGCCGATGATCTGATCCGCCGTGAGCAGATCAAGCCCGTCACCTCGCAGCCAGCATTTGACTTCAACCCGGACATTCCTGACGGTCTCCCCTCGTTCGAGGAGCTTTCCTACATTGAGTCTGAGGAAGATTTTGTCAACAGCCTCGTTCACTTGAACGGCCAAGAGACCATCGACACTGGCCGACCTCGTGCCTGCACTGGATCGTCAGTGGTTTCTCTCGGCCACGGCAGCTTCATTGGTGATGATCTGAGCTTTGAAGACGACAACTTCCAGTTCCCCACTCTTCCCAGCCCTCCCTCTTCAGCCAACGTTTCCTTTGACGAGGACAGCCACCGCGACAAGCGTGCCAAGAAGACCTGCAAGATTGAGAGCGTCCCTGCCGTTCCCATGATGACTGCTGCTACTACTGAATCTCAGTCTAGCACTGAGCAGCCATCCACTCCCATCAAGGATGACGACATGGCCTCAGATGACAGCAACAACTCTTCATGCTCCGATGATGGTTCTGCTCCTGCTCCTGCTCCTGCCAACCGCCGTGGTCGCAAGCAGTCTCTGACTGAGGACCCTTCAAAGACCTTTGTCTGCGATCTCTGCAACAGGCGATTCCGTCGCCAGGAGCATCTTAAGCGTCACTACCGATCTCTGCACACCCAGGAGAAGCCCTTTGAGTGCAACGAGTGCGGCAAGAAGTTCTCCAGGAGTGACAACCTCGCCCAGCATGCTCGCACCCACGGGAGCGGTGCCATTGTCATGAACCTCGTCGAGGAGGGTGAGGTCTCTGCCTTCGATACCGGTGTGATGCCTGCACCTGGATCCGAAGACTACTCGCAATACGGCAAGGTTCTCTTCCAGATCGCCTCCGAGGTTCCCGGAAGCTCCAGCGATCTCTCCTCCGACGAGGGCGACAGCAAGAAGAAGCGCAAGCGTGCCGATTAAATCTACGACAACTTCGCACCCAAGGTCTGAATTCTCCATTTGAGATCTGAAATTTGATACGACTTCAACGACCTTTATTACTTTGACCGGCTCCCGCTTCTCATACGGAGCGTGGTGGTAAGGGTCACATCCTTTGTTTTCTGGGAGCAATTTGTTGGGTAGAGGAGCATAAAAAAACGATAGTGTTATCAGGGCAGCGATCATGACTTGCATTTACAACTTCGATTCATGTATTTCTGTTTAGCAAGCCCTTCGAGATCTCTCCCCGCGAGATCAATCCGAGGAAGACGGAAGTCTTCCAATCATGACCGCAAGGCAGAGTCGTCGGCAAGGGCTAGGAATGGGACACAAGGGCGTGTGCTTTTGGGCGGTTCAGCATCATCATTTTATTAACGACTGAAAAGACGAACTTTTGGAATTGGCACCCGAGACAATCCGGCAGGCCACAGCAAAGTATATGGAACTTGGTATTTTTTGGTATTTGGTATTTGTTTTCTTTTTCTTTACTTTCGTTTTTAATGCCATCGGATCCTGGAGTTGTTGATTCAACACTCGTCCTGGCAACACGGAGCTTGTTATTTCTGGGAGGTCGATCCAGCTTCGGCCTCCAGTTCTTGTGTTTTCTCTTCTTCTTTTACAGTCTAACCATCGTCGAGGACTTGGGGATGCCGATAATGGTTCCCGGCTGTGCCGGTCACAGCCAGGAATAGGAAACCCACTTGATCCTACTTCGATGCAAATTGCCACAGAATAAAGACTTTATTGCTTCCAATATTGATTCCTACCTGACTCGTGTGACCTTGATACGAATGTGAATCCGAACAAATAATTGACATAGACTGGACGGAGCCCTCCCATTGTGCCAAGCACTCGCTAGTCATGATGTGCACCTTGCCCCCGGACCTTTTGGCAAGTTCGGATTCCAGTAAATGAACTGGCTATCGCTTCCACGCCCGAACGACTACGATTCATGTCCCCGCGGAACGGTGTGGCGGCTTGGTCCATCTTGGGTCGCCTGGCCTGTGCTTTGAGCTCAGCTCGCCTGGAGGCCCCGGCAGGGTCCCATCCCCCATCAGCCGAGATTGTGTGATTTAAGCCATCGCTCGTCGCTTCACTAACAGGGATGCAGGCTTCTTGGGACGACAAGCTGGAGCGGGAGGAAGAGCGGTGGTGATCCAGGCAGGGGGGGGGCTCCAAGGTTCTGGCCCAACTTGGCTTTTGGGAATTCCCGTCCGACGGACCGGGGATAGCAAGGCACCCATGTCCTTGCTGCCCATTTTCTCTCCTTCTCCCCTACCCTTGCCCGGACCAGGATGCTGGGAGAGACGCTTGGGCCACGATGGCATGGGAGGCCGTGGCCCAATTTCCTGCTTCCAGAGGACTCCCGCGTAAAGCCTCCGGGGCGCATTGATTGGGTGATGATGGCGAAGGTTGGGAGAATTTTTCCTCGTTCCTGGTTCGGCCTCTCTTTGGGGCTGGGTAATGCGGTGAGGTGAGGTAGCTTTCTGGTCTCCCGCCTCTTTCCTCATCTCGCCTTCTTTGCTTTTTTGTTTCCGCAAACGAAATCATCGACGGGAGCATGGCCTCTACGGTACGGACCGCCCGTGCTCTAAGTTTGATGACGAGAAAAGCACGGGGCGTTTTATAGCTGCAAATCATTATACATGTTGGTCTTCCTCAGTTGACCGGCTCTTCCTTGTAAGAGAGAGGCGGCAGTCGGAGGGGGGATTCGCTGGAGGTGAACGGTGTAGTGGCTTGTGCAGGCAGGATCACCAAGGTTGGCGCTGGCTGCATGCACTTGCGCATGCAGAAACGCCAACCGCACATCTTCTCTCCCGCCAGGCTGGGCTCCCCTTGCTATCGCGCTCTTGGTCCTTGGCTTTTCACCGCCTGTCGGAGGTATCGAAGATCAACCAATCTCCATACCCAAGCTGCCACACCCCCCCACCCCTCCCCTACCTGCTATTACCGGGTGCCAAAGGGAAAAACGACCCGCCTGCGTGGACGGACCTGGAATTGGTTTGGATGTCAGGTTGGGCCACGTTCCTGGACCCCAGGTCTCGGTCCTCTTCGCAGGCACCCTCTGACAGCAGCCGTATCGTGTGCCCTGAATCTTTTTCTCCGACAGGAGCCCTTCAGTGGCGAACGGATTGAGTCCGTTACGAAACAGCTTTCCCAAAAAGTCGATCTTATCAGACCATCTTGAAGGATCGGGACCCTGGCGGGCGTGAATTGGAGGGGGAGTTTGTCGTTCAATACGCGGACGCAATAATAGAATGTTCCATGTCTTATATGAGAGCAGGCCCTCGACCCCAGAGGAGTGGTTCAAAAGCGGAAAGTGACACATGGAGCAAATCGTCGGGGCTGCCTGTCAAGACGCAAGAGTGAGCTCGTGGCAGGCATTTTCCCGGCTCCCGGCTTTATTGACGGGGGACGAGAATAGAACCGTGTAGGACCTCTGTTCAATGCCATGAATCTGCCCGGGCTGCTGATAGTTGGTCCTCATCTTGCACACTGTATGGGCGTCCCACATGAAACAAATGTCACAGGTCTTGGGCGGGGCAGTTCATTACCTTGATGGAGCCGACATGATAGGATGTTCGTAGCCGATGTCATGTGAATCTTACTCGTATTCTGATATTGACAGGCAGCTCGGTAAGACCGGTGACTCTTGGATGAAGTGCCTGGGCTCGGTGGGCAGGTGGGTAGTTGTTCAGATTGTGCTATTGGGACCATTGTGTTTCCTTCCCTTGTGGACAGATGTGAAAGAAGGCATAAGTGACGCCATTTCTCATGATCTCTACTGCATGCATCAGGCACAATAGATGTATGTAAACGACTGAGGTTGCTGCTATCTGCCGTGTGGAGCATCCAGGTCTTGATCATGCAACTTTCCGCAACACTCGAGGTCACATGACCTTGAAACCCACCAAATGGGATTCACATCAATATCATCAATATCCGCATGCATGGAATAGGCAGAATCCAACGATAAGAGCACGTGCGAAACAGAGACTCGCCATGTCGCCTGATCGCCTGAATGTTATCGCTCTGATATCCGGCGGCAAAGACAGCTTCTTCAGCCTGCTCCACTGCCTGCAAAATGGCCATCGGGTCGTGGCCCTCGCCAACTTGTTTCCTGAGACTGCCGACGGCGCCTCCCAAGGATTCCAGGTCATCGATCCTGCTGGCTCCCTTGGATCATTGACACAGGCGGGAAGGGGGGACGTTTCTGGGGATCTCAATAGCTTCATGTATCAGACAGTTGGGCACGAAATCATTCCCTTGTATGCATCTGCGACCGGACTTCCCCTGTATCGCCAGCCCATAACGGGCGGCTCAGTGCGTCATGAGCGCGACTATGACTGCGGCCCGGCCGAGACGGCCTCAGACGAGACCGAATCCATGGTTCCTCTGCTCAAGGGCGTGATGCAGCGCCATCCTGAAGCCAATGCCCTGTGTGCAGGCGCTATATTGTCCACGTACCAGCGAACAAGGGTCGAGTCGGTTGCTCTACGGCTCGGCCTCACTCCTTTGGCGTATCTGTGGAAGTACCCGATCCTGCCTTTCCTGGGCCAGGCGGATGACGATGCCCTGCTATTAAAGGACATGGCGAAATCTGGGCTTGAAGCCCGCATTATCAAGGTTGCCAGTGCTGGGCTGGATGAAGACAACCTTTGGCAACGGGTGACGAGTGATGAGGGCGCGGAGCAGGTAAAGCGAGCCCTACGCAAGTTCGGTGCTGCCGGAGGTGCGGTTCTGGGCGAGGGTGGTGAGTTCGAGACGATTGTAGTGGATGGCCCCTCGGCGCTCTTCAAAAAGAGAATCGTCATCCCCGAAACGTCTAAGAAAGTAGTTCGCGAGGGGGGTGGCTCTACATGGCTCCTACTACGAGGGGCTGGCTTGGAAGACAAGCCAGAAGACCAGAGTGAGGTGACGGTATCAAAACCGGACTTGTTCGAGGCCAAGTTCCAGGCTGTGCTCGCTGAGCTCTCGGACCCGTCGAAGCTGGAGACCTGGACACAGGAAGACTGTACATCTCAACATAAATCCTCATCCCTTCTTGGAAATGCTCCCAAGTTGCCGACTAAAGATGCCCAACTTCTCCACTGGCACGTGGTAGGAAGTCAGCGTGGGCCAGATGGTGATCTTTCTATAGATGCCGAAACCGCTCAGGTTATTGATGTGATTCGTCAACGGCTTGCTGCCCACAACCTGGATGCAGGCCAGATTTCAAACACCGTCGTTGTCATCCGCCGTATGTCTGACTTCCCCAGGGTCAATGCTGTGTACGCGAAACTCTTCACGAAACCAAATCCGCCTGCCCGTGTCACCATCTCTTGCGGGGATCTGCTCCCCAATGGTTCCAATATTGCGGTCTATCTATCCATTAGCTCCGCCAAGCCTGAGCTGGCAGACCGTCAAGGACTCCACGTCCAGTCACGGTCGTACTGGGCGCCCGCCAATATTGGGCCTTACAGTCAAGCCGTAGGTATTCGTGTCACCGCCCAGGGCGAATCCACTGGTTTGAGAACATGGTCTGTTGCTGGCCAGATCCCCCTCATTCCTAGTTCCATGGAACTTCCAACCGACGGCCCGCTCTCGTCCCAGATACAAGTTGCTTTATCGCTACAGCACCTATGGAGGATAGCCTTGGACTTGAAGATACAATTCTGGACGAGTGCTGTCGCTTTCTTCTGTGCTCAGCAGGACTCTTCAAACAGCAAGATGATGATGAACTCGAAACTGGCTGGGCTGGCTTGGAAGGTGGCTCATGGATCTCCGGACGACGTCGAGGAGACCGAATCTGGACCGGATCCATGGGATCTCAAGTATAACCCGCAGTTTATGTCTCTGGGTGGGGATCAATCGCAGAATGCCAAGCCGCACCTACCTGACTGGGAGGTTCTGACGCTGCGTCAACAAAACGAGCCAGAGGCCAGTATTCCCCCTTGTTTCGCGGTCGAGGTCGAGGAACTGCCCAGGCAGTCCCAGGTGGAATGGCATGCACACATCGGTCTTGCTCAAGTTGCAGAGGGCACGGTTGAAACGATAAGTCTCGGAAAATCCGAAGTATCTGCGTCGTGGAGGGCGTGGCACACGGTTGTCAAGACGTCCGGGTCTGCCTTTCTCCACACGGTTGTGGCTCGGGACCTCCCAGCTTCGGGCGAGTTGCTGGCGTACGCCTCTTTCGAACAGGAAATCGCTTCGGTTTATGAAGAGTCGCTTGGACGTCTGCGTATAGACAAGCCATCTGGGACTTCGGAAACGCCGTATCTTACATATTTGGATGTTGGGGCCATTGAGGCTCCATGGAACGGTGCATCCAACTCTCTTCAGCATGCTCTTATACCCTGCCGCACTGTTTGGTCGTCTAAGGGTAGCCGCCTAGGAGCGATATCCCTTTATAGAACAGTGGTATCAACATAATCCACTAAATAGTATTGGTTACTGACATAAACTGTTCGAGTATTCACAGCCGGGCTTCGGCTTCTTGCGTAGCAAGCGGCCCTTCGAATATGTGCTTGATGCGCCCAAGGCAGCCCAAAATCCGAGTGTCTGTCCTATGCACGAAGACTTGAAGATCGGCTCATCATCTATCACTACTCGACAAATCGGTGTACATTCATTGATTATGTTCGGGAAGGAGGGCAAAACCGGAATGGCCAGAAGAAATTTCTAGCTACTACGAAAGGTACGGTAGTCAGTTGACAGCCTTGTTTCTGAAACTATACGCCTTGCTTCAGACTAATACATCGGCATTCCCTTGTTGAGAGCCACACTCGCGCAAATGCTATTTCCTTGGAAGGGAGGCATGGTGCGTGTCTGGTTACTGGATGTGTCTTTTGACTAGGGACTGGACTTTATTGGCACTTTACCCATTCGAAGGTGCTGACGCAGCATGTTCATACTCGTGACCACTCCCCTGCATCTCGCTCTAGGAAAACCTTTTGAGGCGTGGTGGTAGATCTGCAGGCGGGCTGGCACTGGAATGTCAAGCACAGGTAGCAAGCAGACGGTTGGCGGGTGAGCTCTGTGCAGAATGACGGGCTCAATCTCAACCATCGTGATTAATCAAGCGTACTTCTCACGGTCCCTTGAAGTGCACCGGAGCTGAATTCACTGCGAGCAAAGCCGCCGCCCCCCTGGTTATACCCATTGGATAGTAGGCATCACCTCCTGCGTACAGACACCAGCCACCAACCGAAGTGTTTGGGTGCCTTTCCGGCGTAAGGGCGAATTATAAGCATGTATTCAGACCCGCCTTCCCATTCCGGCAACAATCACGTATTCCCCGGATCTTCGTTGCAGAACAGCTTGATCGTAGTGCCTTGTGTAAGCGCCTTGTACCACGCTCCGACCGCCACAACGTTTGGAGTTGGACCGAATGCTGCAAGAGAGTCTCGGCGGTATTTATTCCCGTTACTCGACGAGCTGCTACAGCAGTGTGTTCCTGAATCTCTGTGCCCGCACTTGACCCAGCCCAGATCATGGGAAGGGATCACAGATGCCAGATGGTGGGGTGCCGTCGCGGTGTGGCCCAATACGGTGATGAGGCTGAGCTACGTAATAAATTGGGGCCGAAACAGTACCGTGTACTTGCCGGCTCATGTGAGCTCGGACCAAGTTGTTCTCGTGAACAGTTTTGCCAGTCATGCTCATCAATTGATTCGGCAATGCCAAGAGACGGAACTTGGGTAATGATTTACTCCTGCAGTCCGGTGGCTCTGCATACTGCCTAATTACCTTACATGTAGGCACGATCACACCGACTCCTTTGCTCCCACCCAACTCCGCTCGCCCTATCGCGCCTTCTCTGGTTGACGCCTTTCTCCCTGGCTATGGCGTGATGAGAGATGATTGTTTCACCCACGACTGAATTAAGAGACGAGCAAGGGTGAAACCCCAGTTATGGCCAGCCTGAATCGTCAGAAGGTCTGTACGGTCAAGCAATCCTCCACTGCCGCTTCCACCGAGATATTGCACACCCCCGTCGGAATGAGCTTCAACACTGACCCATCCGATGGTCCACAGTCTTCGGGCCTCCGCGCCGCCACGACTCGGACGCCGCCGCGCCAACGGCTGCGGCGAGGGTCTACCAGCGAGCGGATCGAGGAGATTCTCGAGGTGAGTGCCCCTCTCCATTGGACCCCGCGCTGCCCGGCCTGAATGGCATTGACTCTCTGGATAGAATGCCCGCGAGCGAGCCGATAGCATAGTTGCCGAGTCAATGGCCTCGACTGCCCATCTCGATTCTCCGCGAAACGACCGCAGCCACTCGCCTCAGCAGCTGGACGACGACCGTGTTGACGTTGACGAGACGACAGCCTTCCTCTCGGAGCGATTGAGGGGCAGCATTTACAGTACAACTCTGCAGGGTCCCAGTGATGGGGGTCCACGCAAAAGAGGCTCTGCCCTTGCGGCGTCGCAGTCCACGCTGCTGGGCGAAACCAACCACCCTCCGAGAGATTCGAGCGATGATTCGGATGGGGGTGGATCCTCAGATACAGATGGTAACTGGTGGCAGACTCTTACCGCCCCCTTCCGCTCAATTGAGCTAGAGAACAAGGGAAGTGTGGCTCGTGATCATCTGGCACTGGGTGCGTAGTATTTACATTCTGTCTTACCTTACCATCCATCCCCGCCATTTTTGGCGAGGATCATAGCACGTCAGCTAACCAACTCGATTATTCGTGGGGCCCGTATAGAACGCACATTTCTCGCATGGCTTCGAACCTCGTTGGCCTTTGCATCCATTGGCGTCGCTATTACACAGCTATTTCGCCTTCAGACGTCCCTCCCTGATTCCGGGAGTGTGATCAACCAGGATACCCTACGACATATCGGCAGACCCCTGGGCGCCGCCTTCCTAGTCATCAGCATTATCATACTTCTTCTCGGTTATAGACGGTACACGCAGGGGCAGAAGTGGATTATATTGGGCAAGTTCCCGGCCAGCAGAGGCACCATCATCGTCGTCTCCCTCGTGGCACTTGCAATCATGATATTATCATTGGTCGTGGTGATTGTGATTCACCCTTCGGAAGATTGAACGAGCCGGATTGCTTTCATTTCTTTGGGTGAGGTAAGTACTATGGCGGTGTTTCTTATTATGGCCTGGTTTTCCAGCCAACTGGAGTCCAGTCTCGGGAGACCATGTGGTTATATACATGTTTTTTTCTGCAAGCATGAGTTAGAGATCTAGGAGCACTTAATTTGCATGGCTACTGCTGGTGTTCTGATTTGACTTGGCTAGGTTTACAATACAAACAGTACATGTGCATTTCGGTTCAATGTTGCAAAATGATGACGGCCGTCTGCTGTAAATAGCTCCACCCAAATGTACCTGCTTGTTAGTGACGTACCTCCAGGCTTGACCCATTTGGAGGCGGGGTTGCGGTACCTCAGTATCTGTTCCACATCCATCACATCTCATCAGGCTGCCATGTGGTTTTGCCAGAGGCTCTATGTTACACAAGATACTCCACCAACTCGACTGGGGATACTTTTCATTTGATTTTATCATATTTCACATCTAATCTGACCCACGGTCATTCAGCCCGCAATCATGGCCCGGGGAGAGCCTGTCGATGTCTCCTCGTTTGCAGCGACCCAGCTTGCGCTGCTTGACCAGGAGCTGCAGATCGAGATTCAAGAAACCGGCACGCTGGTTTCTAGCCATACGCCCACGGCTCTGCAGCGGGCGGGCCTGGCCATCACGAATCTCACAGTGGCTTCACAGCGAACCGGCCTCGGGGGCAGGACGGTGCTTGATCTCGGCCCGGATGCGGCGACATCCACCACTGGCGACCTGCCTGAGCATGGCATCCGGACGGGCGACATTGTCCTTGTGGCGGAGCAGCCAGCCGGGAGTGCCAAGAAGCGAGAGATCAAGGATCTCGAGAGCAAAGGGGCCAGAGGTGTTGTCGTCAGGGTCCAGAAGGGAATAGTCGCCCTTGCTCTGGACGAGGGGAAGGACGAGGTTGTGTTCAATAGTCGGGTATGGATCGTCAAGCTGGCGGACGAGGTGACATATCGAAGGTGAGCCATGCACTGTCTAATTCTCTTCCTATGCTGGGAAACATTATTTGATCGCCTATTCGAACAATGACCAGAATGAAACAGACTATGGAGAAATTGCAAAACATGACCGAGCCTGAATACTCGAGTTTTGTTAGGGTGCTGTTCGGCCTGTCTAGCCCCTCGCCCGTCCCTAAAGACTTTTCCAGCGATGGCGATCTCGGGAAGATTGAATGGATCAACCCGCAGCTGAATGATTCCCAGAAAGAGGCCATCCAATTCGCGCTGGCCTCTCGCGAGGTGGCGCTGATCCACGGACCTCCAGGGGTGAGCATTCGTACAACCTCTATATTAGAATTAAGACCAGGCATCGACTGACCCATGAGCTTAGACAGGGAAAACTCATACTCTGATCGAGCTGATTCTGCAAATGGTCAAACGCGGGCAGAGGATTCTAGTCTGTGGACCGTCCAACATCTCCGTTGACAACATCGTTGAGCGCCTGTCCCCGCACAAGGTCCCTATTCTCCGGCTTGGTCATCCTGCCCGCCTCCTTCCATCGGTTCTCAACCATTCCATGGATGTCCTCACCCAGACTTCCGAGGCCGGGGCTATTGTGAAGGACGTGAGGGCGGAGATGGATGCGAAGCAGGCATCCATCAAAAAGACCAAGAGCGGGCGGGAGCGAAGGGCCATCTACGGTGAGCTGAAGGAGCTACGGAGGGAGTTCCGGGAGAGGGAGAGGAAGTGCGCCACTACCCTCGTTGGCGGGAGCAAAGTTGTCCTTGCCACCCTTCACGGCGCCGGGGGCTCTCAGCTGCGGAACCAAGAGTTCGATGTGGTGATCATCGACGAGGCCAGCCAGGCCCTAGAGGCGCAGTGTTGGGTTCCGTTGCTCTCCGCCAAGAAGGTAGTGTGCGCCGGCGACCATCTGCAGTTACCACCCACGATCAAGTCGATCAACTCGAAGGACAAGTCCGGGGGGAAAGATGCCGCAAAGCCGATCCGGGGCATGACCCTCGAGACGACCCTCTTTGACAGGCTACTCAAACTGCACGGTCCTTCCATAAAGCGTATGCTAACAACGCAGTACCGAATGCATGAGAAGATCATGCGTTTTGCGTCTGATGAGCTATATGAGTCGAAGCTTGTGGCTGCGGACGCCGTCAAGGATCGCCTTCTGAGCGGCCTCGAGTACGATGTGGAGGAAGGAGAAAACACCACAGAGCCTCTTATATTCATTGACACACAAGGAGGAGACTTCCCGGAACGGACTGAAGAGGACGGTAAGGATGGCCCGAAGAAAGGCAAGGGAAGTCTGCTTGGAGATAGTAGAAGCAACGAGATGGAGGCTGCTCTGGTCCGCCAACACGTCAAGGAACTGGCCGAAGCTGGCGTCAAAGCGGAGGATATTGCGATTGTCACCCCGTATAATGCCCAGGTATGTTTATCCAGCTCCTTCATATGTACAACGAAGATCGGCAATTGTTACTAATCCCCTACGCTCTCAACAGCTGGCTGTATTGGCTCCCCTCAAAGAGAAATTCCCTGGTATCGAACTCGGCAGTGTCGACGGTTTCCAAGGCCGTGAGAAGGAAGCAGTGATTGTGACCCTCGTTAGGAGTAACACAGAGGGAGAAGTGGGCTTCCTGTCAGAGAAGCGGCGGCTCAACGGTAAGTGAAAGAAAATGTAGCCCTGGTGAATGGCGATCTACCGGTGTCGCCGGGACGGCAGATCACTAACGCAACGTGTGTGGTACAGTTGCAATGACTCGCCCTAAGCGATCACTGACAGTCATTGGGGACTCGGAAACAATCAAGAGGTAAGCATCTTACTTTTTATAGTCCCGTGTGTTGCTCTCATATTGACCCTTTTAATCGAAAGGGGAGGAAATTTCTTGAAACGGTGGATGGAGTTCTTGGAAGAAAATGCAGACCTCAGATACCCTGATGCTTCGACCCTTTCATTGGAGGCTTGATACGGCGTATATTATAGGTAGCTCGCCCTTGAATGGCGTGAGAATCTTGAGCTGAACTCTGCTTTCCCTCCAAGGGGTTAGATCCGTGTTCTCGCCCCTAGATGAAAGAGCCTGTTGTGAAGTAACTTTGTCGTTTCTTTATCGGGTGATTGAAAGACATCACTTTTCATCCTACCAACTAGAAGGACGGCAGCAACACCTATGGCTTGCTTCAGTCTAATCTGAAGCCTCCGAATGGAGGGCAAAGGGATGATTCAATTCCACACAGCTTTAAGCTGTGATGATTTGGCGGACACGAAACCGCTTCACCTTTCGCGTAGACAACTGCCATCTATCTTGAGTCTACCCTAAGTTATCAAGGAGGGGAGCGCAATGGCGGGTTTCCAGACCTGCTAGATCTGCGTCACCCATAGATGCGCGACGGCTATTTTACTTTGGGGTGTAATGGGAGCAAAGTGAGGTCCTAGATAACGACCGGAGCGGGCAAGTGACGGAAGTGTGGTGGGTACAGAATCCCGATATTACGGGGCTTGCGCGGCATTTCCGGGATCTACGGCCGGTTTGTGGCTGGCTTCTGGCATCGTGGCAAAGAACACCGGGCCTGATTGTCCATGATTGGAATATTGGATAGACATTTTCATAGGTACCTACCTAGACATCCATCCATAGTTGAGCCAGATGAGCCCTCTCCAGCTGTGTCTGCGCATGACACCCGCCGCACATATGTCGAGTTGAGGGATAGAACTTGGAGTTGCCTCGTCTGCAGGGTATCTGCAGCTGAATGCATAAAACGCGCCGCATGGTGAGAAAATGACGCCTTTTGCCCAGATACGCATTCCCGAAATATCTCTTCCATGTGGATGGGTCGATCAGGCATGAATCTTGACCCCATCCTGCATATGTATATTGAATACGACCTCAATGCATGGCTGTCTGCCTGAATTGACGAATCAACTTCCGTGATGTTTATGGATACAGATATTTGTCTGTAGCGGTTTTGGCAGCTCAGTTACATTCTCACTATCGATGTAGGCACGTGGCTTGCTGCAGGGGGCAATATTGGCAGTGGTAGCCTCGTTTCAAATGCAAGGATGGACTGACATTATTGAGTATGAGCACGCACTAACCTAAAGGCTCGGACTCTTTGTTGAGTATGAACTTCCTCTCTTTGCCTGCTGCGGACTGGAGTGGAATCGCAACTATACTGGGAAACCCTCGCCGCAAAGACACAGAACGTACCTATCTATAAGGAGAACTCAAGCATTAGCAAAGATTTTCAGTCCTCTCTGCCTCCGACTTCGCAGGAATAAACAAATTAATAGTAGAGATCATCAGACCACTTTATCCTGACGAATAAGATCACTGTCGTTAATAGTCGAACAGGATCATTCATCTTCATGAGGCACCACGGCATCCAGAACCTTTTGCATCACAACTGACCCTCTTTGGACCAGAAAAGTCATTACCAGGACATACTAGACTTGATATTATTAGTTGCTTAAACTCTGAGATTCGTGGTGTCGTGTGCATTTAACGTCTCTTCAGGCTCCAGGCTTACCCTCCCAATTGGTCTGTACTTCTTCTCTTGCATACAGAACCTCATTTTCCAGTTCAATGTATATCAAGTAGTCGCCAGCAACATGGTCTCCAACAGGTCCTTGGGCCTTTAAATCATCTCAATAGTTGATTCAGCCTTGGTATACTGTAACCAAGCCGAGAGAATTCAGGAACTAAACTCAACCCTGATGGCCGTGTATAACCACGAGCCCTTCCATTCTTATCTAGCTTTGCGGGGAGAGAGGTCCAGCTCTATGAGGCTCTGTCGAAAACCATTCGAGCCTGACGTGCTGAAGTAATATTCCGGAGACATGCATGTACGAGCAATTTGTCTGTCTGACCAAACTTCCAAGGAACAGTGCCTGCTAAACAATAACAATTCTCACAACCCTGTACTCTTCAATTTACAATTACTGCATCTGACTGCGACGACTGAGTTGCGAATACGTGCTAAAACGCCGACCTCTCTTGGGCTCTACAAGGTGGAGGTGGAGTATATTCCCCCCCATGACTGTTGGTTCGGTTAGCATTTCATCTACTGGCAAGGAAGTGTAAGGGGACTGGATGGATCTGCTCCTCGATATTGCTGTCGAGTTGGCCGAAGGTGGATGGGGCGGTCGTGTGTACCGCAACTCCTTTGTCCATGCCATCCCCATGTTGTCCATGACCGAGGAGGCCTGAAATTCCCTTGGCAAAATCGTGGATTTTCGCTGAAACCCATGGAAGACAGGCGAAATCTTGAAAAGCATACCCTCAGCGGCGCTGCTGCTGCTTGGAGACCTCAATATCACCAACGACTCTCTGACCCTACTAATGTGATCATAGAGCTTGATCTTAACAGCGGGCTCAAGGACTTCCTTCGAGATCTCATCGCCTCTGGCGGTTCACCATGTGGCAGTTGACTCGTCGTATGTGTAAAATTGACTTAGGCCAACGCCCCGCCATTGACCCTGGCCGGTGATTCACTTTCAATGCTTGGCCAGCCGTCTTCCTAGCAGTCTCCTGGGGACCCATCGGTTGGGCAAAAGAGGATGCAGAAAATTCAGGTCATAGTGCCCTTAGTAACCTCGTAGCTTCTTGATCGAGTTGTGCTTTTCTATGTGTCATGGAGTTAACTCTTTCTTCTCGAGTTAATATATCAAGCAATTTCGTTTTGTCCAAGACCGGTGTGGTGTCTCGTATCATGGGCGTGGCCGCGGCACGTTAATGTGTACTATGTGAAACGTGCCAAAAATATCCACCGTACACTCATGGCTGGGTTGGGGTTTAGATCGCGCTTCCCGAGAGCGATATAGTTCTGAAACCGAGTCTTACACTGGGGAAATGATACACTGAGCTTTTCGTATTGGATTGGTGTTGAAGGGTTCCATGCCCTCCCCCCTAGCAATCACGCAATTGAGTGGCGAGTGTCGCTCTGTATTGGTAGGATCTTTCTCAAAAACTTCAAAAGCTCGTATTGAACATCAGCCAAAATTTGCAGTTCTTCAAAGATTCTCATAGGTGGCGCTTTCGTTTGTGCGAGCCAATACCGTTTACACACAACTGACGCAGCCAGGATGGCCTGTGCTTTGGATGGGCAGCCTCCTAGGGAGCCCCTGCAGCGGTTCTCTGGACTGAAATACCCATCCCCTGTCTGCTTGAATTGGAAATGTCTGACGTGGACTGCCAGGTGCTTAGGCCTCTGTTGGTCGAATGGTTCCTGAACCTATTAGTGGATCTACCTACTGCTTCGCGTGCCCTGTGTCGCTCTTTGCGAGCGATGGCAAGGGGAGGCAGGCTGGGCACGCCGATGCTGGGGAGCGCTATTGGTAGTAGGTATCAACATGCGTCGTAGTAGGATGGGCTATTCCAGGTCAAGGAAGTGGTAGGGTGACATTCGCGTCGGTGTAGGTCGGTTAGTCAGTTGGGTACCGTAGGAATGGATGTATTGATGCCATCCCCGGACTCACCTTCTGTGCCCGAAGGCAGGGTAAGAAAGAGAGCGAGCTGGCATTTCTCAAGGCTTCCAAAACCTTCCAGGCTGTCTTGTTATATTAGGCGCGGCAAACTATAATAAAATGCCAAGGATGAGGTCCCGCTACAACGTGCTTCTAGCTTTTATTCAACTGCTTCTTTTCTTTTCTTTTGTTGCCGGCGACTTTCGAAATCGCTCATTTCTCTGATAACTCCCTGTCTAGAAACGCCATTGACAAGAACCCCACAGTACCGGATGACGCGAGAAACACTGGCCGTCGCAGATGTGCTATGTATTGACTTTTTGGTGCCCATCCATGCATTGCATCGCAGGAGGATCAAGCCAGGAGCCTAGACAGGGTACGAGTCATTAGGTGCAGTAGGTTGTCGGGTTGCATAGAATGCCTATCGTGGCATCACCTATGTAAGGTCTGCTCTCTCCTGAGAGCATGTCATGCGCATACATCAGACTCATGCAACTGCCTCATCGGTGCCTGGATCAGAGGGTACACAAAGCGTCCAATTCTCCGCAGCTAGGCATGCTTTTTTGGTGGCCCAATGATGCGATGGATGAGGCGCATCCATCGGCGCAGACCGACAGACCAACGCCAACCTGAATGTGAGACTGGGTGGAATGGTGCTGAGTCGTGCTCTCGCTTGGCTGTCGTTGATATCGCGATCTAGACATCTTGCTTGTCACCCATCCCAAATCCTCGGCTTGCGTCTTCCCTCACCCACCCGTCACATTTTGTATACCATGTATGGACTCGGAGGCTTGAAATGCGCTGTGTCACCCGGCTCTATTTGTCTTAGCAGGATGAAAATTGGGGACAGGAACCAGCCGGCTCTCCCGAAACGGTCGGCCGGCCGAAAGAACAAACCTCCAACGGTTTGCCATCCCTGTTGGGAGTTGCATGGTGAATGGAGACCGTCTTGGCAAGCGACAAACAGATATCCATCCATTCACCATTAACCGAGGACATGGCATGGCTCTTTCTCGGACTCGAGGCAGACTCGGTCCTGCATACCAGTAGACATGGACGCCCGTGCTCCCAAAAGTCGGTAGGCCGGCAGGGAGCTGGCACCTATTTTTAAGACGGGGGTTCCGCAACTGGCCCAGAGATCGGTCTGGCGCTCGACGGCCATTCGCCCACGTCTCAGGGTCGAGGACAGGGGGGGATGCATTGATGCATGACTGGACGACTGGGCCTTTCATGGCCAAGTGCCAACCCCCTCAGGCATTCCATTGCCTTTGATCGTGCTCCAATCGTCTTACCGCACCTCTCTGCAACATGGATGATTCTAACCGCCTACTGGCTTGCGGGCCAGGCAGGTGGCAGCGCCATGAAACTGGGCTGCATCTTCCTGCCCACCACCATGGCGGGTATCAGGTACAGGTCTGTTCTGGACAGCCCAATCCCGTGCCCTTGCTGGTGCTCGAAGCGGGCAGGACATGGCACAAGACCATCTTGTGCAGGTAGCTGGACATCTGCTCGCTGCGATGTGCCTGAGCGCTGGGGATGCACCGGGGAA
Source organism: Clonostachys solani (assembly GCA_902141235.2). Lineage (NCBI taxonomy): Eukaryota > Fungi > Ascomycota > Sordariomycetes > Hypocreales > Bionectriaceae > Clonostachys > Clonostachys solani. The sequence goes on from CABFOC020000035.1 coordinate 4,434,626, forward strand.
CGGGGGGCCCTGATTGCTTCCATCTTATCTGACACCAAGGCACATTGGCACCTGCTCTTCCTGGTAGGTTTGAGAGCCCGCGGCAGGAGCGAGCCTGCCAGTCTTGCTCGTCTCTCTCGTCTCAGCCTTGCCGGCGGTCCATGCTGGTATGTAGTGGCCCATGCTCCTTCCCCTCTCCAGAACCCGGACCCAGACCCAGACCCCAGCCAAACCCGGACGCTCCTTCCTGGCCGTGACATCGTCATCATCCCTCCCGTCTTCTTCTGCTACTTCCTCTTCTCTCCCTCCTCTGCCCCCACGATTTCGCTCTTCTATCCCGCTCTTCCGCAAGCCGTTGCTTCTTCTCCACGAGGGACGTGGGACTTGGAAGAGAGAGCATCCGTCCATCTCACTGCCCGCCGCGAGGTTCTTGGCGCGAGCACATGCATCATTTCCTGCCTGCCGCTCAGGCGATGTCCCACCCTCTTGTTGGATGATTCAGATTTCGAACACGACCATTTCCTTGCCAGTACTTTATATGCATACGGCAACCGAGCAAAAAGAAAAAAAAATCACTACCCGTCCTGATCCGACCTTTTTATGCAATCGCGGCTTTCTGCAACCTTATATTATTCGTCTGGCAAAATTAATGTCTGGCTGCCGCTCGTTCTGGAAATTAGACGATTATCACTCCTAGTATACAGCCATTCGACATGCGCAAGAGCTAGGCTTCTCTTCTTTTCCTTCTTAACTACGGTCCTTTCTCTCGCCTCTCTTTCGTCCGTCCTTGATTCAACTTTCAAACCTCCATCGTGATACCCATTCTCTTTCACCTTCCCATCTCTCTTTCCTAGGCCCGATACAACTCCGAGGCCCAAAGCCCTTACAATGAGGAAGCCATGGAAGACATCCCCGACGTCCAATCGCGCTGGTGAGGGGCCTAGGAGTCCCCTTCGCCTCAAAACCGATTCGAAAACGATCCGCGGTCGAATTTCAGGCCCGATACCAATTCCTACCCCCACTGATAGCGCATTACCAACTCGCCAGTCAATCCTGCCCATGGAACCTCCTATTATAAGTCCTATGGTCTTCAATTCCCAGACCTTCGAGGCCGATACCCGGAATGCCCCGGATCCTCCGACCTCCGGCAACCTGAACACTACACAAATATTCTCGCCCGGAGTGTCACACACAAGATCTCGATCTAGTCCTATAGCCCCCGCCCGCAGACACATCCCAGAGCGGAAAGACCCTCAACCCAGTAACAATCGCAACTCAACCTTCAGCACAGACACTGGAGAAAGTAAGGGGAGACCGCAACGGAAGAAGTCGACTTTACGCGGGGCTCTTGGCAAGATTTTTAGCCGCCGCAAGAAAACCTCAAGTCAAACGAGTCTACGTTTGGATGGAAACAGCATTAGACCTGTGCAGGGTAGACTTACCAGCCATCACCGCAGTGTAAGTGGTAGCACTCTCCACGAAATTCTTACAAATCTCACCAAGTTCTAGACAACGTTTGACGTGAGCGTTTTGAGTAATTATGACGACTACGGGGCGAAACGATCAGCCTCTGTCCCCCCCGGTGATTACGGCCGTGCCTTGCGTTCCCACTCGATAGGCCCTGAAGATGTGCTCGCCATTGAGAGTGCTCGAGTTTCTGCTCAAGCCGATAGGGAGTCTCAGAAACGACGGTATGAACACTCGAGTGTTCACTCTTTTCGAGAACTAACCACCAGGGAGGGGGAGCCGGCTGGTTTAGCTCCGAGACCTGTTACCGTATACGGTGGATCGAGCGTCCATGAGACTTTCCCTTTCCATGATGGGGCTTCCACCATTGGCCGTGCTATTACCAGTGACCAAACTGGCCTCAAAAGGCGATCGCGAAGTCTATCTGCCATTGGTGATGCCGTGATGGAAGGCGGTGACCTTCAACGTACAAGGAGCACGGAAATTCGCTACTGGAGACAAAGCCATGACACAAGTTACAAGCCGCCCATGAGCCCCCCTGACGCTATTCAAACTGAAATTGACAGTGGCTTGTACGTTGGCAGCCCGGAGCAACCGCAGTCGCCCGTTTCACCACTGCAATCGTTCACCTTTGGCGATGTTGGTCCCGCCCATCTCCCGCCAGAAATGAAGTCTCCCTATGGGCCAAATTTGGACTCCAAGCTTGGTAATTTAGAAAAGAGAACGAAGCGTCTGGAAAAGGCAATGTCAGAATTGTCGCATGCTGTCCCCGACTTTCGATTTCGCCTTGATCCGTCCAACGGACCTCCAGTTTCCTATAAGCCAGCCAATAGCAATGGGCCAATGAATTGGGGACCAACCTGGTTTGATAACAACACCAAAGTCTCTAGCCGGCCAAGCACAGGCCGTTCTGGGGCGTCCTCCAAATCTTCCCTCGACTTGGGACCCGCCTATTATGGATCAAATCGACGTCTAATTCCCCAGCCGGCCCTGGGAATCGCAAACCGCCCATTGAGTACCACGACGATTCGAGGAGTCGCTAGCCTGCCCTCAATCTCCCAGGAGTATGCTCGTCCACTTACCACGGAGCATTATATCACTCTCATGGCCCTGCTTGAGACAGAACGATCCGCTCGTCAGGCCCTTGAAGCTCAAGTAAAGACTATGGGTTATCAGATTAGTGTGATGGCCAAGAGCCTATCAAATGATTTCCCCGCTTCCAAACCCTCTATTAGCGAGCAGTCTGCTTTTGATTATGATGACGAAGAGGAAGAGGAGCTACATCGAGGAGCAAATAATCCTATGGAAGAGACCCTTGTTCCACAGGATTCCGGTTTAGCCTCTACCAGTCCTGACGAAGATGAGATTTCCCCGACATTTGTAACTCCCCTTGAAGAGGCCAACGACGAAGGACTTGTTATGCGCGCGAAGACCGATAGGACACTTTCCTTGTCCAGAATTACGATGAGCCAGCCAGGTCCTGGCCCCCGTCCTGGTTTAATGCAATCCCCGATCTGACATCAGCAATGCTCCCGCTTTGTCTGCATTGCAGGCATCTTACGAGAACTTTTGTACGATTTAGGACGATGCTACTGGAGAGATGAACCCTTGGCGCCGAGTTGCACTAATGCCTGTTAGCGAAAGTATATGAGCTCATGACTATTTTTTATTTCACTTCTTTTCGACTTGTTTTTTCACCCAGATTTCTGTTGCCTGCCACTTCTGTCTAATCTTACACTATTCAATCTTACGATTTTTGCATTGAGGATGAATTGCATAGTTCCAAGGGGGGAACATATCCAGGAGATATATACATACAATATACGTAGCAATTCTATATGATTAACGACTTCACAATACTCAAGTAATACACTGACAAGTGACCTAACGGTTTATATTTGTGGTGATCGTGCACTCATCGATAGAAGACGACCTTGTCACCAAGGCTCGTGCTTTAAGTTTTATGTGTAGTCGCGGAACTATCTATTTTCGTGGGAAATATAGTGACATATCATGTCCTAATCACGAAGTTTTGAGCGGCGTGTGTTGTCTTTAATCCCCCAGCTACCTACTAGAGCCATAGAGTTCTCATCACCAGGGGCTAATCTATCATCCCCGAGGGTTTCGGCTAGACATGTCCAAGGATCACGCCCACCACCCCACTTAAGGAGGTTCTCTTTGAGGCGCTCTCCATTCTCACGACTGATGGCACCGCCGTTTTCCCCAGCTCTAAACACGATGTGCCAGACACGCTCTGCGAGGACGCGATCGAAGAGATAGCTGTAGTAGGTACTGCCATATGAGTGGAGGTGGCCAAAGAAACCCTGCCAGCAACTTTCCTTGGGTTCTTTGGGGCCGTGGGCAAAACGGCTTTGGATATCATGGAAAACATGGGTTGAGTCGAACGAAGCAGACGCGACCTCGGGCGAGTGGTATGCTTGATCTACCATGGCGAGAAGAATCTGGTGCTCGGTATCGATACCCTCGAAACGCTTCGATAGGCGAATACGTTCTGCAACTAGCTCATATGGGAGCGGTTTGTCTGTTTTCCAATGGCGAGCGAAGAGAGAGAGAACGGTCGGGTCAGCGGCGAAGTGTTCCATTAGTGTTGATGGAAGTTCGGCAAAATCTGTCGCACATCGGGTTCCAGACACATTTTGAAATGATGTCCGAGCCAAGACTGAGTGGATGGCGTGTCCCATCTCGTGGAAGAGCGTTTCAACAGAGTGGAATGACAAGAACGCGGGCTCCCTAGAGTTCTCACTCTTGGGGAAATCGCATACGAGTGCAATGGTTGGAAGTTGGCTTGTGACGCCATCGCGGGTGGAAGTTTCCATCCCATCGTTAGCAGCCTGCTCAGGGGAATCAAATTGTGGACAGTCTCCCGATGCCATTTCGGCACTCGCCTCTTCAATTTCGTAAGGAAGTATCTCTCGCGAGCAACGAACCGTGAAGTGAGCTGGGTTAGGAAACTTCTGTGGTCTATAGAAGAGGTCGCAGTACAGAACTGCAACTTGCTCTCCGGAGTCAGCCACAACATCGAGTCGCTTGACATCAGGATGCCAAGTTTCTCCCGGTAGGCTCTCTCGAGGAACAAAGCGAATCCCATACAAGCGATCAAATAAGTGTGACAGCCCTTGCATGACGGTGCCAACGGAAAAATACGCGGGTAGTTGGTCATCATGTCTAACTCGAGTTCTCATATCCGTTCGGATTTTCTCCATGTAAAAGTCTCGGTCCCATGGCTGAAGTAGGAGATCTGGGGCAGAGAGTCTTTCTCGTTTTTTCTGGGTGAGCTCTTGCAGCTCACTTTCAATGATTGGCTTGTTATGGTTTCGTAGAGCCAAGAGAAATTGCATGACGGAGGCAGGGGACTTGGCCATCATGCGATCCTTCAGAGCCATATGCCCGTGGCTCTGGAACCCTGCTAAGCTTGATAGTTCAGCCCTCAGTTTAAGCATGGACTCCAACCACATAATGGTCTGCTTAGAAGCCCTGCGCTGCGCTAGGTAGAGTTCCTTTCGGGTTTCTTCGTCATAGACGCTTTGCAACGCTGCTGCTGCTTCGGAGCCCATGGTCGGAACTGTTATTTGAGACCGAACTTTGAGAGCTGCAGCAAGGCTGGGGTATAGGCCATAGAAACGGTGGGATGGAAGTGTCACCTCCTTCCGCTCAGGCTCCATGCCCTGAACAAAAGCAGAACCTGTTTCACTGATGCGCGATGAGAGGTCGACAAACCTATCTCGCGATTTTTTAGGGAGATTTACGGCTGATTTCATAAAATCAAGCCTTAGTAGTTCTGCAACCGATTTCTCTTCTTCAGACCAGGACGATGTAACCTCTGGTTGTGCGAGGGCTGCTGACAGCTGGTCGTTCAAGCCCGTCATGGTATTAAGCTGATTCATATATTGATAAACCATGGACCATGCGCCAGTTGCCGCCTCTTGAAACCTGACATCTGGGTGCGTCATGCGAACAAAATCGGATAAGTCTAGGACTCTGCACAGTAAATCGCTGAGACGATCCAAGTCCCTGACAATAGCTTGATATTCGCGAATGGTCGATGCTTTCAAGACCCGACGAACTATTCTTGTAGCCTTGTCCAGATTTTTCTGCGCAAAGACAGAGAAACCTTCGGGACTTGTTAAATATCGGTTCTTAAACAGGCCCTTGCTACTCTTCAGACCGAAGTCGGGGAAAGAGCGCCCAGAGGGCGCATCAAAAAGACTGCGCAGAACGGAATCGTCGTGGCGTGGGCTCGAACCGTGCAGCACTGGTCGGTCTGTGAAGCCAGTATTAGGCAGGGATGCAGCCGAGGAAATAGATTGCCATCGACGCTGAGGAGACTCGACCGCATGGCGAATGCATCGTGTACAGACCCATAGGCCACGGCGGCCATTGGGATTTAACATGTCTATACTTCGGCTGGGTAGTCGATAACGAGCATTGGGAGGAATATACGATTGGCTCAATGGTAGTTGGTTCGATGGAGAGGCTCGATGGAATGGTTGAGAGCGAGGCAGGGAGAAAGCGGAAGATGAAACAATTCGGCGAGATACCCGCACGCAGCAGAGACGAATTAATCAGGGGAAGATTCCATGGAAAAGAAAAGAAGAAAAGAAAAGAATAGGGTTGCGCTCAAATGCAGTGGGAAAAAATTGGAGTGTTTGCAAGCATGTTAGGTCTAGCAGTACCACCTTCAGTATGTAGACGTTAAAAGATCGCCGCCGGTCCCTCGGAGATTCGCGGTAGGTGCGCCCCTGCCACGGCTCGGTTGTGTTTCTGGAAAGTGCGCACACGCTGCGTCCCCACTCTACAAGGCCGAACGGATCGGGTTTTTCCGACAGACCAACGACCCAGGGCGTGCTTTGCTTTTCGGCTGTACCAATTCGCGAGACTTATCGAATGACTTCATCCGCCAACACTCTTTTGCCCTCGCACTCCGTCGCATAGTTGACAATGGCTGCAAGGGTACTGTTCCAACGGGTAATTGCGACTCCGTCCCTTCATTGTCCTGTTTCTATGAAGCTAATTGGCATCTTTAGCGCGCATTGGCGCCGTTGGCGACAATTGCTCTCAGTGGCATGGTCTTGGCCCCATCAACTATTTATGCCGAAGCTCCCACTGAATTCAAGGTTCGCGGCCTTGTGCAGCCCCGAGAGAACTCAATTGGACTGACTCAAAACAGAGGAAACCTATCTACGATGACACCGATTTCTCTTCGATTAATCCTTCGCCTCTGACACCCCCCAAAGCCCCATCGGCTGTCCCAGTCGACGAGGAGATCAAACCCAAGAAGTTGACCCCTACGGACCGCCTCGCCATTCAGATTGGCAATGCTCGTCTATTCCTCTACCAGTATGCCGTGAAGGCTGAGGATGCCGTCAACTCGACCATGGACTCTGCCTTTGACCTCGAGCAGTCTTTCACCAAGACCATTGCGGATTTGGCACCTTCCCGGGAGAGTGGCGAGAGACTTATGCCAGGAGCCATCTATGTCCTCGTTGCTGCCATGGCCGGAAGCATCGTCACCCGAAACCGAAGCGTTATCCTCCGCACAACTCTTCCCTTGGCCGTTGGTGTCGGTGCCGGATGGTCTGTTCTCCCAGTCACAATGCGGAATATCTCGGACCTGGTATGGAAGTACGAGGAGCGAGTTCCCGTTGTCGCCCAGGCCCATTTGAGCTTGCGCAACAGTATCGAGAAGAGTGCCAGCTTCGTCAAGGTCCACAAGGACATCGGAGCTCGATACGTTGACGAGAAGGTGACGGATACGAGAGAGGCCCTCGAGGGCTGGGTCAAGAAGGGGAAATAGAGGGCCGAAAAGTGACATGTACCATTTATAGAGTCTTCACCACGACGCTCATATGTATTTGAAAAATGACGATAGGCTATATGTTGCCAAGGTTAGAGTTTTACTCTGCTGTAGGTGCCTCTTCCCATCCACTCGGATATTGGGTAGGCAGGGTTCATGTTTCTACCAAGACTCGGGCTGTATTCTAATGCGAAATTTTACCTTCCTTTCCTTCCTTGCCTAGTAAATCACTGGATATTCCCCATTCTCCCCGGTCTAAATCCTCAAAACTCCGCTGATGCTATGTAGTAGTTGAACGCCCGTGGGTTCATTGAGCTCGTTTCTCGGCTCAAAATCAATGCTCATCAAACACTCTATGCGACAAGGTCGGCAGTCTTCTGATTTGTGCTAATTTGCTCCGACAAGGCATTCCGGGGTTTTTTATCTGCCCTGTCTTTGCCCACCTGCCCTCCTGCAACCATGGCAGAGGCGTTCCTCTTCTGGGCTCTCCTGGATGGTTTGGCAGGGGCTTGGTCTAGCCCAAGCTTGACGTCAATCCTGCTTGCTTCTTCGAGCAAGTGGTCGAGCTTCAACACGGTGCACACCTGTGTATAAGATTTGCTCTGGACAGTGGGCGTGTACATAGCATCCTTGCCTGGAACCATCTGGGACAGGAGGTACTTGGTGTTACCCCACCTATTGTCAACCTCCATGGCAAACTTGACATACTCAGCTACGGCATCGTGCCAAGGGAGCACTCCACCATTTTCCTGGCTTCTAAAACAGCTGGGGTTCTTCTCTGCAGCCGTTGCGATCATGGCGCCATCAGCCCCGAATTCTTTGGCGAGCTGAGTCCCCTGGTCTCTGTTCTCCACATCGCCGTTCATAAGACACGCTACCCCCGCCTCGTGACAGACCTTAGCTATCATGCGTAGTTGTCCGCGGATCGCGCGCTCCCGTGGCCGCATCGGCGTCGTTCGACAGTGGATAGTCAACCCTGTGATACCGGTTGCGCACAGCCTCCTCACAAGTGCCTCCGTCTCAGCCGCTGTTTCTAGCAGGCGAATCTTAACGCTGATTCCGATGTTGTACTCGGGAGGGATATTTTGAACCAGAGCCTCCAAAATTGCGCAAAGCTTATCGGGTGTACGTAGGAGAGCGGCACCCATGCCACCACTGGTACTGAAGGGCTTCGGGCATCCGGCGTTGACATCAATGCCGGCAACATCAGCGGCGACGATTTTGGCTGCTTGGACCGCGCGTTCCGGGTCGGATGTTCCCATTTGAAAGATGTGCCTGGTGGACTCCTTGTCGGGGCAGATTCGATAGATGACGCTCTCTTTTTGGTCGACCGGCGGTTCCTTCTGGCCCTGAGACGAGAGACGCACCCAGTCGATGGTTTTCGAGGCCTCATTGACGCGGCGTGTTGTCCCAATCATAGCACGGTCGACGGTTTCGGGCCCTGCCATCTATTAGTTGTCCACGGCCTTCCCAAAGATAAACACCACATCGTCGTTGCCGACTTACCCCAGACGAGGTCTGCGCCATAGTGGAGAGCAAGCAGGCGGGATGGCAGTTCCCCAGAGCGAACCATGGGGGCGAGGACGACCTTGCCGCGGTAGTCCACGCCCCGGCTAGGGATAAGAACCTTCTTGACCTCTGAAGCCATGAATCTTTTGATGATGGACAATATCATACCCTTGAAGAGATGGTTACATTTTTGGAGTAGTCGAAACTAGGATGTTAGCACGGCCGGTTCTGGAGACTCACGGCCCAGTAGCACTAAAAAAAAAAAAAGTAACCACACATTACTAGATCGGGCTACACAAGTCTTGGCATTCCCTTATCGATTAATGGCACCCGCCTTGGGTGACAGAAATGAGACATCAGATTGAAGAGCAGCGATGAGCGGAGCCTTTTCCGCAATAAAATATCATTGCATTCTTCTCTTCTCAAATACATATCATTGTCTCTCAATAATATAACACAATACCAGTCACAGACTCGAGAATAAGCAGAAGAATGTTTGGCTGTATCAAATTCAATGTCACCCGGTTAGCACCCCTTCCCCTCATCATTGGATCGGTACCTTACGTTTTTACCATGTGCAAAAGTCTTCGATCTACTTTTGAGTTTTGAGGGGGCAGGGGGGATCTAACCAAGTTCTGAAAGGGACGTCATGTGATATCAAGCTCACTTCGTCTGACCTCCCAAAGATGAAGTAGCATTCTTGATTGCCGCGCATTTTCTCACCGTAAGATGCTGTTAAGCGATCACATGGCTGAGTTAATCCTCCGTTGCGACGGCAATGGCGCTATGCAATGCAGGTGAGAAATTTCCGTGAGAGTGCTAGTGCGGTTTGTTACCCTGATGATAAAGAGACGTGACCAACAAACAATGGTGACAACACCAAACCTAGATGTATGGTGATAGTGAATAAAGCTAAGCTGGTAACCAAACGGTATCTCCAGGTACCCACCAGAATGATCGTGTCGATTGGTTTCAGCCCTGGTTTTGAGGCTTATCTAACAGCTGCGTCGCTCCACATCGTCAGGGTATCACTATGGGTTGTACCTAAACTTGTACAACAGCTCTAGCAAGGAAACCACTTGATGGTCTTCTTGGAAAGAAATGTCTTTAATTTTTACTAGCGAACCCTCGTTCGCTGGCCTTGGCTCTTGCTTCAATTTGATGAAGTTACTGTCGAACCTTAGTCTTGCCGAGGGCTGGAGCCATGAGTTCATTGCGGAGCTCAAGCTCCAACTGAAGCCGAACTAAGCTGACAGACCATGCTGACGGATCTGATGGTGAAACATGGGTAATTAATCGTCTGAAAAAGGGTCCAGCCAGGGATTTTTGCTAGCTTTACATACACATGTCAAACGTCTATTCAAGACAGCCTCAATTCCTGCCAGCAGGTCACGAGCAATTCGACAGTAGTCAAGTCAAAACGATGATTGGTCTGTGACAGATGGCCAAGCCCCCAAGATGCGCCATCTTCTCTCTCTCTCTCTCTCTTTGTCTGGGCAAGCAGGCCTAAGTTATTTTCTCATACACAGATACGAGGAGCGAGAGTTTCTGCTCATTTTAGCTAAACGACACTATCGTAGCAAAAATAATAATTCGCACTCATCCCCGTCACTTATACGAGGCCGCTTACTCGAATTTTGGGAAAGTCGTGTTTTCACTTCGTAAAAATATTATACGGCTGGCCCTATCCGGAAGTTTGAGGGCAGCAACAGCATGTCAAGCGCAAACTCGCAAAATGCGCAGTGGGAGGGCGGCATGAGGCATGGCATGGTGTGGCGCAGATGGCACCGGGGGATTGATGCTGGGATAGGCCTTTTCGCTAGGACGGTTGGACGGGCGTCTGTGCTGAAGCAAGGGAGGACCCTCTGGAGGACGGGGCGTGCCTCTGGAGGAGGCTGAGCCTGGGAGGAGGGGGAGACCCCACGTCCCTTTAGTTGGAGATCCGAGCCCGCGCTATTGCCTGGCTACGAACGCCTCGGACTACGGCATTGGGCAATGGCATCTGTCTACCCAACGTGTGCCTTCCAGCCAGCCAGGCCAGCCAGGCCAGCCAGGCGAGGCCCAATCAGCCATACTGGATGCTAGCTGCAGCAGAGGCCTGTGGACCGCGTACTTTGATAACTTCGTATTATACGTGGTAGCGCTGCCGAGTAGAAGGATAAATGGGAAAATGAGGAATGGACAACCCCGTCCGTACCTACCTCAGCCATCAGCCCATTGACACGACCTGTACCACCTAATGTACACTAGCTCGTAGGGGGATCGTCCCATTCATCACCCTCGAGTGAGGATTCGCGAAGGAGGAGGCCACCTCAGAGCAAAGGTAGCACTCTTAATTAACTCCCTACTACCCCTCTGGGTACCCCTGAGGAAGGTTGGTGTGGTGAAAAGATAGTTAGGTACCAACAGGCCACACTGCCAGACGGGCATGAGTACCTTGAAACACGGCGGAGCATGTGAGGGAGTAGCGTTGCGGCCAACTGTCCAGCAAGTACCGACGGTACCTCCAAAGTCCCCTCAGTGGCCCTCGCTGGTGTCACTGGCGCCGCTCGAGGTGACGGCATAACGTCAAGGGGTCCAACCAGTCCCCCACCTCAGTTTCAGGGCGACGCGGCTCTCCCCTCGCTGCTGCTGTTGCCGCTGGGCTCTGCCCGCCTCCATGCTGCCCGCCCTCATATGGGCTGCTGTCTCGTACTCGCAAGGGTTGGCACGAAAAGGTCCGTGTTCTGAAAAGCTGGTACAGTAAGAATAATGGGCTCGGGTCCCACAGCTCCCCTCCAGACCCAGCAGGTAGATACGTAAGTAAGGTGCTAAACAAGAGGTCCCTCAACACCCGCCCATCTCAAACATCCATGTGTTGTGCGTGCCCTGCTGGGCACAACGATCGACAGCCCCTACTTTGCCAATCTGTTAAATCCCATTTTCCCACTTTTGCCGCACACGCCAGCAGCACTGCTTGAGACATCTGCACGATAGACATGCTCTGCCTTGCCCTTCCACCCCCGACACGCCCAAATTAACCTCGAGGGCAGCTACCCCCTCCGCTCGCGTGCTGGCTGCGCATTGTCACCCTCCTCGTTTAAGACCGACCCCACTATCTACATCATTGCAATACCTACCAGCGACGCCTAACCTGCTACCTCCAGCTACCTGCCGACCTACACCCGACCGCTAAACCTTGGCCTTCACCACTCCCATCCTCAACCCGACCCCGTGAACCTCCCCTCTCTCCCTCTCACTGCGCTTCAACCTCGGCCGTGAGGGGGCTGTATTGACGACTCGCAAAGTGCCTGATCCCTCTCGTGGTCGTCGTCATCCGACTCGCCGACATTCTTGCTGCCGACCAGAAGTCTTGCAGGACTACCTCGCCCGCCTCCAGGGATAAATGGTGTCGCTAGGACTTGTCGACAAGATGGAGAACGAGGCGCCCAAGAAGAGGGATCGCTTCATGAAGAGCTTCGGGTTCAAGCCCAAGGCGAACAAGCTCGAGAACGAAGCTGCGACGAACGTTGATGATTTCCTACATAGATCGTCCGACAACCTGACCGTAACCCATGCGCCTCCACCTCCACCCCCAGATCTCTCCCAAAAGCCCCCTCGAATTGATACCACAGTGCCTCGCCATGGGGTCGGAATGAGCCAAGATCGCCCAATGGCTCTGGGGCGTCCCGCGGTGGGCAAGTCTATTCGAAGAAGCCCGCGTCCTAACAAAAAGGGATTGTTGGTCAGATTTGTAGACACATATCCGGAGGTGATAGGTGAAGGAGGTGACGAGACGGAGTTGCCCACCATAGAAATTTCCAAGAGGAAGAAGGCAAAGCAAGCTGCATCAGGACCACCTCCACCTCCCCCACACAGAACTCCAGTACAGTCACAATTCCCAGCACAGGGATCCGACCCATTCGCAGACCAAAACTCCTCGCCGGTAGATGACTTCAAGCCAAAGGCGCTGTCCAGATCCCAGACCGGGTACTCTTCCATCTACACACCTGAGAACGACAATGACGGACCGCCAAAGCCATTGTCAAGGTCACAGACCGGTTTTTCTTCCGTCTACGAACCCGAGTCTGACGAAGAACCGCAGAACAGCCAGCCGCCAAAGTTGGACCTCCCGCAGTTCAATTTGGCGGCTGCTTCCCCAGATCCAAGCTCACGATCGCCCCCCGCATCCCAGGATACTCTGTTACCGGGTAGGACATCCTCCTCGAGATATTTGGAATCATCGCCTAGGCATGATGAGGCTCGCAGGTCGTTTATCGAAATTCACCAGGCAGAGATGCGAGAAGCTGAAGGTGCAGCATTCGCAAAGGCTGCGCGAACAGCGAGTGCTGCGTCTAATCACAATTGGGCTGATGGCCGTAGACCGCCGTCGGATATTATTGAGAGCTCGCCCGAACGAACTAGGCAACGGCGACCTTCACAAGACTCGGATCCGACCAGCCAATCCGTCCAGTACAGTCCTGCCGCCTCGATTCACTCGAATGACTCGGATCACACCACGTCGTCCAACTTACTTTCTGTCCAATCCCCCCCAACTTCATCCCTTTCCAGACAGTTCAGTGTTGCCGTCCGCCAACCTGAACGAGCCCAGCTCCCAATAAGAGCGGCGTCTGTTAGGGTTCGCGAGACAGTTGGTTCCTCTGCCGAAGATGCTCTGGAGATGTTTGTGTCTCGGACAAAGCATCTATTTGAGCTGTTTCGACTTCATGCCGAGAGCGTAAAGCATCTTTCTACCAGCACTCCCAAGGATTGTGCCCGAGCTGGTCTCTGGTGGTTTCTGAAAGGCAGGATGGGGTTGGAGTCAAGCATCCGGGATCGTCCAAGCAGTCCACAGTCGCAACTGAAGAATGAGCTCAGCCGACAGCAGGCTTTCACTAACCTGGCAAAAGGATATTGGCTCTGTGATCCGATTATCATTGAAATCTCTGGGTCTCAAACCGTGCAGCCGGACGCGGAAACCATCGAGGTCTCGGACAGCGTAATCTCCGCTCTATCAAAGCTCGCCATGTCGATGAAGAGGAACCAACTGATGCCCCCGGAGGACGCATTTCTACCACAGACTCTGGACAAGTCTATTTGGGTTGAGTACCCCTCTCTTAGCCAAGACATGGTCGCACTGCTTTCTGGTAACTGGGGTTCGGGGATGAGCGCGATGCAGCATCCCATGTCCACTTTGCATCTTTTGGATGCTTTCCCAATCACCGACACGCCAGAAAATTTCAGCTATGGTAGAGTGATGATAGACCTGAGCCTCATGGAGCAGGGCGGCAGGGAGTCTGAGAAGCTGACTTTCCCTTGCATGCTATCCATGGTGAGACCACAGAAACACAGCGGTCTTGTTTTTGTCATTGCAAGCCAGAATGGAAACGTGCAGCTTGCGATACAAGAGAACAAGAACGCAGGACCTGTCTGGGATGATGTTCGTTGGCGAAATGAGGCTTGTACGCTCGAGGTGCGTTTGCCGCGCGGGTTCATGATTGTTATTCAACTATCGCAACACGACTTCCGGTTACTGTGGAACATGTATGATTTCGGATCAAAGGTCAAATCTACGCTGTATCCTCGAAAGGACGAGGTTGTCGTCTTCCGCAACACTCTTCGCTCTTTCCAGTACATGGATGCGGATCCCAACTCACGACTATTCCCTAAAGAAGTGGTCAACAAATGTGAGGTTGCCCTGTTTGAAAAGTTGTTAAAGGAAGTCGGGCCATCCGGCACACGTATCTGGCATCGAGGTTTCCGAATTGCCGTCGTCACGGGTCCTCAGACGAAGACCGTCAGCGGGGTACACCATACGTACCCGCCATATCAGCCGTTGCAATTTAGTTTTTTCCGCGCCGAAGGGGAGGCGCCCGCTCTCTCTCTGCGTTTTGAAAATGGCCGGCAGAAGGGCAGGATGATACTGACTTTCAGCGACCAGAAGGAGCGTGTACGGTTCCACTCACTACTAACCGGGACTGCGCTGAATCACGACGAGAGAATTTTCACCGATGTACCGCTGAAAGGATTTACCATATCTCAGAGTCTTCGGGAGCCGCTTGGAGTCTCACCCTTTAGTCGCATGCCCTGGAAAGCAGCCAGAGTCGTGAACGAGGAATTCGGCCCAGACGGCGATCAGCCGCCCACCGTTCTGGCAGACAAACTTAAGGTGGTCCTCGAGTATCAGAACGGTACTGTCACTGATCGAATCAACGTGGGGCCCGGCGAGCTGAGGATGCGCCTGGAGGTTACCAATGCGAAATTGTTTAGACTGTGGAGGCAGCCTCAGACCGATATTGGAATCTCTGTATCTGAATCGCAGGTGCCGAAGGAGCTGCCGAGAAATCTCTCCGATGCCCTCCAGCTGCTCAAAATCAACCAAACCATCCGAACAATGGAATTTGAGACGCTCAAGGATCTCCACAACTTCCAAGCAGCAGTTACCGGGTTCGAGGTCGTTTTCGATGGGCTGGCTGCAACACTTGCCATATCTCGACGACGCATGGTGGTGCCAATTCACAAGAAGTGGGAAGCGGGATTCACGAGAATCCAACTCGTCCAGCAAGAGGACAAGCTTCAGATCCTTGCTTTCTTCGAAGATTTCCACCATGGGCATTGTATGAACTGGGTTCTCAAGGGCACCGATATCTATGAGACCTTCTCTCGGAACGGAAAGGCCGGAATCAAATTCGTCGATGCAAAGTTTCCGCTCCCGCGACTCCCCGCAGAGAAGAATGGAGATTATGATGAGATGGCCTTTGTTTGTTTGGATTTACCAGATCTTCCCGGGGAGCACGACGATATCGCAATTTTGTTTGAAAATGAGGAGGGTAAGTCTATCTTTGCACCTGCCCTATTAATGATTTCGTTGCTTGAATTCTAACGTGGAAACAGAACGTGATCGGCTTATCGAACTACTCCCTGCACCTGTTAAAGGATCTACGAGGATGTCACGGTTAAAGTGAGGTCAGCATGACTATTAGCACTGGGATTCGGCATACATATCGAGAGGCATTGAGAAAAGTCATGACACATTTCAGAACTCATCAGCCAACAAGATGAGCCAATTATTGTTTTTATAAAAGAAGCTGTTGTTTACTCTGTTATAATGGAACTACGAGGGGTAGGTTTATATAGACAAGACCCCCTCCCATGTAAGCGAGAGTTAGCATTTCTGTTGGGGAAGATATGGTGGAGGAATCACAAGCGAGCATCTGATCCATGGGAAATTACCGCATGAGGTATCCGGGATCTCAGAGGAGTTGGGAAGCCATTGGTTATTAGGATTCTGAACGAACAAGATACAAAATTCAAAAACACAAGATAATTATGCTGCAGCCTTCGCCGGGTGTTGTCTCTAGCGATGTGCCTAATGAACTAGGTGAGCTTTCGTGGTCTCATACTAGCCTGGCAGGCTCGACGTACGGCGGTGAAGCCTCGTATTTCATTCTCGCATTTTTCGGGTCGGGACACTCGGCATGATCAGCTGTCAGGCATCCAACGGTCGCCATGTACTTGATAGTCCCTACCCTTGTGGCCATGTATGGAGACAGGTATCAGCCAATCTCTGCGGGTGCCTTTCCCATGCACTGCCGGATAGGTACGACCACATGCTTGGCCTTTCCTGGGCCAATCACACTCTGCACATGGCACATTTGAATACCATACCTTAAACGCACCTCGATCCATCCTAGTTGGCGAGAAGGGAGGGGCAACATTACCAATAGATTCGGCGTGGAATCCACGGCAAGCGAGAGCTGCCAACCTAGGCGCCCTCCCACAGCGTAGACCCATGATGGCATCCAACTAGAAGGGTGGTAACTATATACAGACGCACTGGCGATGTGCGGCGTGGGAGAATCCGAGCAGATGCTATCTGGATGAAAGAGGGGCAGGGGATGCCTTTGCAGCCATTGCATCGCGATCTCTACCTTAGGTGCGGCGTTTGCTCCGGGATGCATCTGAGGCGGAGGGGTTCCCTGCTTTCTGGTGCAGACCTGACACCATATTCGGGCGAGACAGCGCCCTTTTCTGATTCATTTGGGGATGGCTCTCTTTCTTCCCCTCTTAGTGATTCCTGCTAGTCTCGATCTCCTATCATCCCCACGATTTGTGTTTTTCCTCGCCGTCCTGGCGGTTGGGTGCTGCACTGGTCGGCCAGTCAGTCAGCAGGCAAACAAGCTCCGGGAGGCTCGACGCAGGTAGATCACCCACGTCATAGAACAGATCGGATCGTCTGGCAGTTTCGGCGGCCTCAGCCACATTCTGATTGAGGTAAACCGCCAGAATCACGATTGTAGCAAACAATAAAGCAGCCAACCAGGCCTGCCATCAGCTTCTGCAAACGCACCGCTTTCTTTCTAGTGCCGGCGGCACCTAATTCTCTTCATACCTTTGACCCAGGAAGCTTGGTCAACTACCAACCTAGGCAGTAGTGCCTGACCGGACTGTGCCACAGCTTCCAAGTCGTCACCATCCCCCCAGGCCCCGTTCTCAGCCAGAAATCCTGGCCTGGACGCTGCAAGCTGGGTACTTAACAAACAGGTGCGTCTGGAAGCTATTCCAAAGCCCTCCCGGTCCCTCGGACGATAGTTGACACCCGCCAGCTGCATATAGCCTCACTCTGCCAGTCAACCTACCTACATACCTATCATTGTCATTTCCACCTCGATTCAGACATACCTTACCTATTACTTACCTACAGACCACACCAAACGCTCTCCACTCCTCCACTTGGCACCACGACAGGACCAACACACGCAGCATACCAGCACAGTGTTGCTGGGAACTCGCTTGGGCTGGAGGCTGCTCAGCTGCCCGAGTCTTGTCGCCACTGATTCTGCTGCCTCTCTGTCCACCTGCTCACCAGGCCCGGGGCCTTCGGGGTTTACGGCCATGGGACTGGGACTAGTCACAGCTGGCCGTCGCCGGGCGTCGTCTCTCGTCAGTAAGCACATGGGCATCTCCTTCAATGTCTTATACTGCGATCCTGCTGCGAGCTGCGCATGAACAGCCGTCCCTCCCGCGTCAATTCACCCGCTTCAGGAACAAAGCACCTACGCACACGCATGAGCCTCGAACCGCTGTTGGTCTCTCTGCTCAGCTCAGCTCTGCCGCTCAGCAAGTAGCCTTGCTACAATATATACTTTATTACCTGCAACTTTTCCCCAACCAAAATCGCATCGTCATCCCTCCCCCTCTCCGCTCCCCCAAAACCCAACCGCATCTGCCTAACGGTCCCATCTGCCTGGGACCGGACCTAGCCACCTGCAACGCTGCAGCAGGCGCCCTCCGTCGGCTATCTCCAGCACAGCACCAGCTTACCGTCCCGCCGATCCCTTCAACAAATTCATTTCATCTCCCCTCAAGTTCCTTTTGCGTTGCTCGGCTTGACATCATTGCCTAGTATGAATTAGTCTAGCCCGTTCCGACGCGCGCTCTTTTCTACCTGCGCAACATTTTAGCTGCCCCCGCACACGCACACACCTACGCACACTCGCACAGCAGCAGCAGTCACACTGGCGCATCACTCACTGGGATCATCGCTGTGTGCCTGGCTCTGTTTCTGCCTCTGCCTCTTGTCTCAGTCGCACGCCCTCTGTATCCTTAAACCCATACAAGACACTGCCCCCCGAAGCTGTCCTCCCAAGTGGTAGCCCAGTCCATCACGCAGCCTCAGTCTCAGGCCTCCCCTCCCCCACATCCCTCAGCCAATAGCTACCCCACCTATTCTCAGGCTCTCTGTCGCATCTCTCAAACCGCATCTGCCTCTTCTCATGCCGTTGCACTAGGCAAAGTTCATTTATTTCTATAAAACATCATGCTAACCAACTGGTGGTATCCGCCTGATGAAGGCAATAAATCGTCAGCCCGATCGTCGACAGACGATGGCCGTATTGATCCTGAGGATGACACTCAGCTCATGGAGCCTGACCAGGGCAATGGTGAGCTCTCACCCTTCCCTCCCAAGGCTGTCTAGGTTCAGACAGCCCATACATCCCATGTCATGTTGCGCGCTGAGCTGCATATCCATGCTCACCATCCGGCAGTGCTCTCGCATATCATATCACAGCTGCGCCCGGGGGCAGATTTGAGTCGCGTCGTCCTGCCGACTTTCATCCTTGAGCCTCGGAGTATGCTCGAAAGAATCACCAAGTGCGTCCGTCCGTCATGTGCTGCCTGCGATTTTTCCAAGATGGTTTTGAACCAAGTATATGACCAGTGTTGCTGATTGATTCCAGCTTCATGTGCCACCCTGAAATGCTCCTCCACATCCCCACGATAGACGACCCAGTCGAACGCTTTGTATCCGTAGTCAAGTTCTATCTCAGTGGCTGGCACATCCGCCCACCGTTCGTACAAGCCCGCCCTAGCCGTTGACAAGCTCTGGATTCGCTAACGATTATTGTGACAGAGGTGTGAAGAAGCCGCTGAACCCGATCCTTGGTGAACTATTCACATGCTATTGGAACTTTGAAGACGGCAAGAAGGCCTATTACATCTCTGAGCAAACGTCGCACCACCCACCCAAGTCCAGTTATTTCTACATGGCCCCTGATCATCACATTCGTATCGATGGGACCCTAAAGCCTCGAAGCCGATTTCTCGGAAATTCTGCCGCCAGCTTGATGGAAGGTATCGCTTTCCTTGAACTGCTAAACAGGGGCAAGGACCCCTCAAAAGGAGAGAGATAGTAAGTTCTTCTGCGAGGCACTCGCACAAATATGACTTATTGAGACGGCATTGCTAACCAATTTCCGTATTAGTATCATTACACAGCCCAATATGTATGCTCGAGGTATTCTGTTTGGTAAAATGAAGTATGAGCTTGGAGACCACAGTTTCATCCGATGCCCTGAGCTGGATCTGTCAGTCGACCTCGAGTTCAAGGTCAAGGGCTGGGTTGCAGGAACGTATAACGCTATCGGTGGTGTGATCAAGCGAGAAAGCACAGGCGAGATCCTCTATGAACTGTCCGGGTTATGGAGCGAGGAAATGTTCATCAGGGACATGGCGGCAAGTTCATCTTTTGCAAATGCTTAAATGACCGTCTCACTAACCTGAAATATATAGACCGGTCACAGGGAAATGTTCTTTAACGCTAATAGGTCCAAGCCGAGTCAGCCTCAAGTGCGCCCCGTCGAGGAGCAATGGGATAGAGAGTCTCAAAGACTTTGGAAAAACACGGCCGATGCCGTCAAGGACCGGAACCACGAACTGGCTACGGATGAGAAAACCAAGATTGAGGATCGCCAGCGCGAGGAAGCCGCCCAGAGAGCCCAAGAAGGCGTCGAGTGGCAGCCCAGGCTGTTCCGAAGGATTCACAACGATCCTCACAGTCCAGAAGAAGGCCTGGAGGATTTGGAGTGGATCATTAACGCTGACATGTACGTCCAGAACACCCCCTTGCTCTATTTCATAGCTAACTTATATGACAGCGACTCAACCGCATCTCCTGCGAAACAAGCGGAACAGATTATGGCAATCTACCCGATAGTTGATGGTCAAAAGAGCGTGTTTGAAGATTCAAAACCCGAGGCGATCATCCCAAAGCAGCCCGTCGCAGCAGCAACTAACGATGTAGCACCAAGGCAACCGTCTCAAGAAGACCTGGTGGACTTTGGTCAAAATGAAATTCCAGCGGCCAAGCCAGCCGATACTCCCGTGGAGTCGCCCCAAAAGACGCCCGATGAGATTGAGAAGCTTTTATCCAAGACGGGGAAACCAGCTGAGGGGCCGCTGATTGACTTTACGCAAGACCTGAAGAAGGATTTACCCTCCACTCGCCAAGATCAACCCAATGGCACGAGTAATTAAGGCAAGGTTTCAATTTAATTCATCAATTATCTCTTACCTCCTCTAGCGATATCCTGTATAAACAAGAACTTGTGAGAGGATGCGGCGACTATTCATCCGTTGGGAGACACATGCAGCATGGGCATCAATTAAGCAGGGGCCCTCTCTTGGCGTATTTCATACCTACTAGGGGCAAGAGGGCAAACCGGACGAATCAGGGTATATCACAGGTCAATCAAATGCATGGCAATCGGGTGCGATATGGGTTGGATGGGAAAATTCTTTGTTTTGCTACTGTTTAGAAATCCGCAAAGAGGACCATGATCTGCAACTAGTCAGTCTACCTCGCTTTTCTTCCCAAGATAATGCCCAGCCCTTGAACGCCAATAACAGCCCGATCATACATGAAATCGAAAATTAAGTAAAAAAGTAACAGGACCAAAGTATGTCATCGTCTTCTTCGGCTCGACACCCTAGTATCTCCGCCTCGTGGGCTCGGGGGTGGGCGACCGGCTCACGCTGCGCTCGTCGCGCCCGCGCATCTTGAGCCACTTCTTGGTGCTGAGGGTGAGCTCGCGGTCGAGCTCGTCGCTGGGGTTCTTGCGGTGGATGAAGTTGCAGAAGCCGCCGCGGACGCAGCCCTCGCCCGAGTTGAGGCGGCAGCACGCCTCGCGGAAGTCGGTGACGGGGCTGAGCTCGCAGTAGATGGGGCGGGCGGCGTACCACCGGCTGTTGAGCTCGTCGCAGGCCTTCTGGGCCGACTCCTCGTACTTGAATCGCGCGTACACGTTTCCGATCAGGTCTGGAGAATGGTCAAGTTAGCAATCAGGTCAAGATTGGGGGATTGGTGGGGATTGGTTGAGAACGCACGGTCATTGTTGTTGTCGCAGACGACGAGCTCCTCGAGCTCGCCGTACTTGCAGAGCTCGCACCAGATGTCCTCGTAGAAGGCGTCGAAGTGGTTCTGCAGCTGGGAGGGGTTCATGCGGTTCTTGGGGTCGTAGGCCGGGTTCTGGTAGAGGTTGGGCATGAGGATGGTCTGGCTGTAGGACGGCTTGACGTGTTTTCTGGAGCAGCGGTCGCCGTGGCGGCAGGCGCCGATTTTCTAGATTTGTCGCGACTCTGGTTAGCTTTACAAGAATTCTAAACGAGACGGAAAAGCGCGCTCCTTAGAAGGGGAGAGAAGGGAAAACGCAGGATGAATTGAAGCATGGGAGTTTGAGCTTACAAAATAGAAGGAGCAATTGACCTTGTCAAGCTCGGTACCGAAAATGGAGGCGAGGAAACTGGCCATTGTGAGATATGTCTGGGTTTATTGTGGGAAGTGTGGTGATGATGGTTTGTGGTGGTGTTGAGCTGGTGCTTCCCCGGATGTGGTGTTGGATAAATAAATTGATGGCCTCGAGGAAAGATGCGACGCATTACTTCTGCATGTAGCCTTGCGCCACAGATGGAGCTAGGTGAGGCTGGGGTCACGTGGGGTGTGGCTGAATCAGCTCTTCCTAGGTAGATATCTAGGCGTTTCTACAAGCCGCAGGGGCCGAGGACTTGACTAAAGTAGTTTTCACATGAAAAAGATTCATAAAAATCTATAACTGGGATTGTAGCTTATGAAAACATGAATCAATACACTCATCCAACCATTCCGCCATGTGCAGCGAGAAGCTGATGATCGTGAGAGCTCGTCTCAGAAACTGATTGATCGGTTGACTGACAATCTGAGGCGCGTTGGGGTTGTTTTAGGCACGGACCACCTGGAGGAACCCCTAATTCGACCTAATCTGATAAAACGGCCAGGGGTATGCATGCAATCATTTATCGGCAGCAGCCAAGGTAGGGCCAGCCCAGGAAACAGCCGTTGAATGGGGAAGACACCACCAGCTTCCAGGTTGCGACACTGGCTTTATGAGCCCAACCCTAACGATCCAAAGGCGATGAAGTCGCCGTCATAATCAAAAGATTCTAAGCCTCACCCCACGGCTTCTACAGTCACGATGGACCAAGCAGATATCCCAGCGCTCCTGTCGCGTCTAGCGAGCGAAGAAGATGCGTCACGGAAAATGGCCGTCTTCAAGCTCCAGAGCTCAATCAACGACCCATCCTTCGCCGACGTCTTTATATCCTCGGGCGGCCTTGCCGTGCTGCGACGACTGATCATGACCTCGAACGGAAACACACTCGCCTACTCGCTGCAGAGCCTGACGCGGCTTCTCGAGGTGGATATGGGGTGGGACATCTTTGAGGGGCCAACATCGAGCGACCTCGTAGAACGGATCGTGGAATTGATTGTGAAGAACCCCCTCGTTAATATTCTGAGGGGTGCCATGTCGATCCTCGTGTCTCTGGTGGGCCATTCGCAGTCGCAGGGGCGGGCCAGCTCCGTGCCGACGACGAACGTCTATGGCTTCAGGGCACTGAAGCCTGCCGTTGCTGTGTATCCCCAATTCTTCGAGCTGGTAATACAGCAGCTTCAGAGTGCGGACCACGCCCTCTGTGCGAATGCGCTCATGCTGATCAATGCCCTGATTCGCGATGCCTTGTCGGGCAACAGCTCCACCGAACCAAGCTCGCCACAGGTGCAATCCAACGGGGCGGACGGCGAGGACTGGTCGAGCCGCATCAAACTTCTGCAGGATCTGGGACTTATCAAGGCTGTGTTCAATCTTATGAGGAGCTCCGCCTTGCAGGACCTGGCGCTTCCGCTGCTGGAATTTCAATCTTTGACCAAGGTTCTGTTGAAACGGTGGAGGAGCGTCAAGGTGGATGTAGAGCGGACAGAGCATCGACGTGCGCTCAAGGGTCTTCATCTTGCAAGCGCACCCGAGCGAGTTAATGGGCATTCAAAGGAGGATTCTGGTGGACCGATCCGCAAAGGAAGCAAACGCCACAATCCGGAGAAGTGGAGGAGGCTCGGCTTTGAGACGGAGAGCCCCAGCCATGAGTTTGAGCTGGCTGGGTACCTGGGTCTTATGGATCTGGCAGATTATGTCCGAAGATATGAAGATGAATTTCAAAAACTACTACTTGAGCAGGCTTCGAAACCGTTTTCAGAGCGACTGCCGCTTGCTCGCGCCAGTCTGGCGGTTACTATGATTCTGTATGATCATTTTGACGTCGGTGGGGTCGACTTGGAAGACACACGAACACTACAGACGATTGATAGGACAGACTACGAAAGGTTGTTCCGACCGTTGTTGCTGCAGTGGTCGCGGGTGCATGCAGCTGGCCTCCATGGATTCTTCCGCGTATGGAAGGCCACAGGTGCAACGCAGGAGGACTTCGACAAGGTTGCCGAGCTGGCTCGCCTGCTGATCGAGCAAGTGGTTGGCCAGGCTACACGGAGCATAGAAGTGCAGGAAGCCGAGGAGGAGATGCTGGAGTACGACGTTCCACGACTCCGCGACCTGCAGATGAGCCTGCTTGACTTCTCCTTTGAAGAGAAGTGGGGGAAGCACCTGTACCAGGCGAGGGAGGAACTCAAGCAGGAGGCACTGCAGTTCGTCAAAGAGCAGCGGGTGAGGTGTCTTCTCGAAGGCTCATGGTTTTTGCGGCCTACAGCCAGGGCCATGCCGTGGCGGTTCGCCAAGCTGTCCTATAATCGGCGGTACCTACACTACGCAGACTTCGAAACCCAACCGGAGAGAAACCCAAAGTTGGGGAACATGCCAGAAAAGATTGCGCTCAACACCATCAGCTCCGTTGTCTCCAACATCTCAGCGTCACCCGAGGATGAGATTAAAAGCAGTGCCAGCGAGTCTAACTTGTCGAGGAGTACTCTCGTTCTTAATGTACCCAAACCAACAACTAAGATTACAATACTCAGCTTCACGAGCCCAGCCGAAGCGGAGAAAGGCTCCGAAGGCAAGGAGCAAGCGCTTCTCAGTCTATGGCCACTTGACCACAGCCTCGCATCTGAGTGGCTCGACGGATTACTCATGCTGCTAAAGCAGGCACCCATTACAGCTGAAACAAACAAGTTGGTGAACCTCGTGAGCGAGTACGGGCTCAAAATCCGGTTGCTCAATGTGAGGAAGGAAACTGCATTTGAAGGCCCGCCGCCCGGGGCTGGCGTGATACCGAGCAGACAAGGCGTGGATGAGGACTATTTCTTCGAAATTTAAGACCCAAACATGCCTAGATTTCCATCGAGGACAGTGGCGAGTGTTTCGACAATGCAGAAGAGCAGTGGTGAGCAATTGGTTTTCTTTTTCTTGTAGTTATTTACTATTACATATCTATTCTGGTTTCACATGTACCCTGCTGCGGCGCTGAGCGAAAAGGGAAGCTAGCGGGCGGCGGTACTACAATAATGGCTTGATGGACGCATGGACGAATGGTTAGATGCATAGCGCGCAGGATCTCTTGACGTTGGGCAGAGGTCGGATGGAGCTGGGTGGGTAGAAGAGGCATTGATAAGGCAATGAAGTGGACATGCTAGCATATAATGCAATGACTGCGCATCAGCTTGCCGTATCAATTCAAGACACATATGATACTGTCATGCTCAGGTGGAAAAAGTACTGCGAGAGAAGGCCGTCAGCGCCCAATCGTCGCGCCAATCACCAATGCGATGGAGATGGTGGAGCGTCTTGGCCCCAGAGTGAGACGTGTGTTGTGATGCACGTCGAGCAAAGTTGACAAATCCTGAGAGGAGGAGCAGTTCGGCCCGTGACGGAGCATGAATATGAATACATGTCCTATGCATCTCCATGCATGATTATAGCCGTCAGTCTGAAGTGAGGGGCACCAACTACCTAGTAACTGCTGATATTGCTTCCGAGGTTCGTGAATTGTGCATTTGCCAGCAGAACTAAGCTCAACTACCTTACCTTAGCTTAGCTCACGGCAGTATTTTCCTACTTGGACAAGAGGTCTTGCCCAAGATGCGGTGATCAACCGCGGGCGAAGGCAACCTTGTGTTAAGGCGGTGTACAGGGATGTGCCGATGCATGAGCCGGGGGAGCTGGACCGCCGCCCAGAGACGAGGCAGAGGCACGTATCGAACTGAGAACAGAACACATTGCACGTAGCTCTTCTGGTGACGGATGTGCTGACTTGGCTGGCATCCACTGCCTGGCTTGCTGCATGCGTGCATACGCGGCTGGGGAAAACGGGGTGGTGGCCAGTTGGATCATGGGCAGATGCGTGCTTGCCCACCGACCGATTTTAATATGGGAACATTGAGCGGTCGGTAGGATGGAAGGTGCGAGTGTGTGTGCAATACCACTAATACGTCTATACCTACCTCCATTGCGAGCCGTCCATTTTTTTTTCTTTTCGTCTCCTCCTCGTAGTCTTCTTAAACCCGTCTGCCCGCTCTTCTGACTTCTTCCACCTTCCCTCCACCTCTCCCCTCCCTCTTCCTTATCCCCCTCCTCTCCAATTCGCCGCGGGTGGTTTGCGGTTTACATCCCTCCGAATGGGGAGCTCATTGGGCGAGTGATTGCTCCACCTAAGCATCACTCTGACTGTCCCTGCTGCAATTGCTCCTCCTCTGAGCACGGATTTAGCAGCGGGGGCTGAAATATTATTAAGTTTCGCCGAAGCTCCTTATCGATAGGAGATTCTCACAGGCGGAATCGAAGGCGCTCTAATTTCGCGTTCAGGCAGCTGTCAGATCCGGAGAGGCCAGATTAGTAGTGGTAGAGGTACCCGCTTGCGCACACGCACGCCATAGTGTACTTTCAGCTCCCCCTGGACGATCAGAGGCCAGGCCAATCTATTCTTAACAACATTGAGGACAGGGAGTCCCTCAGAAAAAAAGCGTCACTCACCACCCCTTTTGGTAAGATAACTATTTTATCATCTACTCCCCTGTTTTGCATCGCGCACATCTCGTACCCGTCCTTCCCTTAGGCATCAATCTTTTTGCTTTCGGCTACAAAAGCCACAAACGCATAATAATTGGTATGGCTTGCCTTCGTCACCGGCTTCGCGGCCGTGCTTACCTGCTGCCTGGGTGTTGCCCGCACCATCATCCCTCTCATACAAGACATTCCTCTATTACCCAAGACACTCGAAGCCACACGCCTCTCCTCGATCGAGCCGCGCGTCATAAATAGTTGCTAACCAGGTCTTAATTAGCTTTCCCTTCTGCTCGACAGCAAGAATTTCGTTTGCTATTAGCGTAATATCCTAGTCGTCCCCGAAACACATCTCGAGAGACTGTCCTCGCAACTCCTATCACTCTTTCAAGGATAATAAATCAGCAATACGATCACCATGGCCAGCATTTCGATCCCCATCGACAGCATCACCTCGAGGTTCAACTTCGCTGAGCGTCTCCAGGGCTTCAATCCCAGCGCTCTCTCGACCAAGTTTGGTGGACTCCGTCCCATTAGCGAGTTCCTTGACTTCAAGCGTCTCGCCAAGCCCGCCGACTTTAGTGATGCTCAGTCGCGTGCCAACTACAACTTGAGTCACTACTCGAGCAATTACCTTGCTGTTTTCATCATCCTGAGCATCTATGCTCTCATTACCAACCTTACCCTACTCTTTGTTATTATCCTGGTTGTTGCTGGTAGATATTTGATTGGCCTTCTCAATGGCCAGGATCTTGTCATCGGCAACTTCCGCGCTACAACTTCTCAACTCTACACCGGTCTCTTCGTCGTTGCCATCCCACTAGGTCTCTTTGCCAGTCCTATCGGAACTGCTCTGTGGCTTGTGGGTGCTTCTGGCGCTACGATTCTCGGTCATGCTATTTTCATGGAAAAGCCAATCGATGAGGCTTTTTCCGGGGAGGCGGTCTAGGTGGTCGGCCGCGAGCTCCCGAATTTGCGCCCCCATGGGGAAGACCATCGAGGCGCGGTCGGAGGAGAGGAGGTGGGGATGCTGCGCACCTCGGGTCCTGGGATGGTGAGACCAGGGTCCGAGAATTGGAAACAGATGAGGAAGATTCGGACACTCAAGGAGGAGGGCTCGTGTTGCGGCGCGGCACGCGCTTCATCAGTGACTCGCTCCAGTTTACAGGGACTGATTTGGGGGATAGAAATGGTGCTCTGCGACAGAGGATGGGTCAAGGAGGATCAGGGAGTGAGGATGACTCTTCTGACAGTGATGGGCCTGACATTGATGAAATGGATCTGGCTCTGATGTCTTCTATGGAGAAGGAAGAGTTTCTGTATCAGTCGGCCATGGCACGTATCCAGCGAGCTCGGGAGAGAGGGTTGACAGATGTCAATCTCTCCAAGCTTGAGCTTGATGCATTGGAAAGGAGGAGGGAACGCGAAGCAGAGGAGGCTGAGAGACGGGCACGCAAAAAGAGAAGGGAGCAGCGTGTTGCTATCCCTTTGACCCAACTGGATCCCGTCTCGAAGAAGAGATCTGGGAGCAAATCACAGTTGTCATCGCGACATCAATCTGCGACCGACTTAACAGATGCTACAGACCGCCGCGCCCTACCGCCTGTTGGCCACTTTCCTCCGCCTGCAGGCTTGCGAGCACGACCGCGGTCGGGCACGGCCAGCTCTCAACGGCCGCTTACTATAGGCTACGATGACCAGTATGAGCAATCAGAACGCCCAGGTTCGAGACAGGCCTCTGATTCGTTATCACGATCTCGCTCCTCGAAATATTATGATGACGGCGCTGCGTCATCCTCGTCAGGTGGTCGAACAGCACTTGATCCGTTTAAGTTTCAGACAGAGGGTCCGCGCGCGTCGCGTTCGTCTGGCGCTTCGACCGCCTCGAAACGACACACGATGCCGCCAGAGTCTCCGTACAGGACGAGATCTGGTAGGACCAGAGGCGCCGTTAAAAGAACGCCAAGCTCAGACGAAACCAGCGAGGAAGGAAATGCCGCAAGTGACGAAAGCACCGACGATTATGACAGTGGAGCGCGAGTTAAACAATCTCCTCCAGCTCGTCAGGAAGCGATTGTAGTGGAAGACTCACCGGAGCCCGAACCTTCAAAGAAGAAAAGCCCATCACCAACTAAGCGAAAGCCAGTTGCCAGCAGAGTGCGGAGGGGTAAAAAGAAATGAGTGGTGGTGGCGGAGGGAGCAAACGTTGCAGAGGTCCGCGCCTCTATTTTGATATATTGATACCTACCAGTGCCCATTGGCATCTGGTTACTTTGCCTCGCATAATTAGATTTTGTATACTTATTTCTCTCCTAATGGCTTTGAGAAGGCATCTACTTTGGAGCAAGGCTGCGCAAGAGTTGGCTGCAGACGTGATATTCTACCGCCAAATTCCATCTGTCGTGCAACATAAAGACAGGCACTTGGCTTAACCTGGTAATATCTGAAAAGGAGCCTCGGTCGGCTCATCCCGTAGACCCTGGACTGGCTGGGATAGACTGCTGCGAAGTACTCAATACTTCGAGTTACACACGATTTAATTCTGCCAAGAAGTAGAGAATACTTTTAGACCCCCACCCCCTACGTGCGATACTCCCATAAACTCAAGCTTGCGGAAGCTTGTGAGTAACCTCCTCCCATTCTATCCGAGATACTACATCGCGTTGGCGTTTAGTTTAATCCTAATCGCGCCAGTCGAACTCATTACCGTCGTGAGGAAGACGCCTCTCCCCGATCACATCAATTAACCTGCACGGCCCAACACAGACCAATCACCCTCCAATGTCGTCCAACTCAGCTGCGGCTGGAGCTGCGTCCTCTCGAACCGCAACTAAGCGACTACTCAAAGAGCTGGATACCTGGCGGGAGGAGCAAAAGGAGGAAAAGGGCATCGAGAGGCTGGGTCCATCCAGGGACGAGGACCTGTACCTATGGGAGGCCGTCATCAATGGTAATGGTATTGGCAGCGGCTACGACGGTAAGAGATGCCCATCCATCCCTATCCCATCTACGCGCCCCAACCTCAGCCGGAATCTTTCGCGGCAACGGGCTCCTTGTTCGATCTCTCCCTAACCCGAAATCTCTCTTATAGCCGGCCGATGGCTGCTGACCATCTCCATCCCGTCGACATACCCGCTCCATGCGCCCAAGATCCAGTTCGTCACGCCGATACTGCACCCCAACATCGCCCCCGACACCGGCGAGATCTGCCTCGACCTCCTCAAGGACGCGTGGACGCCCGCGTACAGCGTCCTCGAGTCCGTCCGCGCCGTGCGCATGCTCCTCAGCTGCCCGGAGACGGACAGCCCGCTCAACGTCGACCTCGCCGCCCTGGTGAGGAACGGCGACACGGTCGGCGCCAGGAGGCTGGTCGAGTTCTGGTGCTCGGATGAGAGCAGTAGGTACAATGGACAATAAGGCGGCGGAGCTCCCGGGGGGGGCTGATGCTCGGGAAGCCAGACGAGGATGGATTTTGGGGGGGTTGCGTGTGGTGTGCGCACAGTGTCTTTGCGGTTCCCTTTGTAGCCGGGAGTTGAGCGTTTTCTGTTGTAGTAAGGATGAAGGATAACTTAATTGTTGCTGGGAGGAGGAAAGGAGAGATTGTACGACCCCGATTTACTGAATGAAATGATACCATATAGCCATCTTGTTAGAATACAAGAAAATGACACCTCTGGATGTATCAACGATCAATTATTGAGGAGCCAGGACCAGCAGTTCGGTGTTAAGTACTAACAGAGAGAGAACCGCACACGACGTGCATGGAGAGGATATGTGGCCTCGAGAAAGGACAATCGACCGTCTCGTGGCCATTTTTCTACCAGTTATTCAAACATACAAGGACATGCAGAAACACCTCGTCCCGCTCCTTGAGACGTTTCGAACCAGCAAGAGAAGGCTCGAGCAATCGAACCTCCGCTTGGCATGGTACTTCAAACAAAGAAGAAGGTTTATGGGTATGGAAAGACTCCCGAGCGCCAATTCTATCTATTGATGGCCATATTAACAGCATTGGGGGTTGGCCAGGGCGGCAACCCGACAAGATATAATTCCTAGTACGTCTCTCAAGTCCCAAATGCGAGTGAATAGAATTTAATCACATCCAGTGCCCAAAATGTTCGGGTCCAGGTCATTCTTCAGAATAGTCTGAAGAAGGTTCGGGCTTTACACAGGCCTCATAGTAACAAGCTTCTAGGTTTCTACCAAGCTGAGGGGGCTGGAGGAGCTCTACCATATACTAACGATTCGAATTTCCATATAGAACCAATAGAGGACCTTGGAACTGCGATTGCAACAGAAACTGACGGAGAAGCTGCGGATAGAAGTACTTCTTTATGTGAAACTACACTTACTCACTTAGCTGTAGTGCGCTACCATTCGTCTGGCGAAAATGATGACGAGACTGTCTCTCCAGGACAAGCTGAGGAGATCAACCGGCAGGTCGAGCCAGTCCTTGACGAAAGCGTCAAGAGCATCCTCAATACCGATATTGAAGATATTCCTTTTGAGACACTCTTCGTGTGAAAGTAGTTTGGTGCGACTGATAACCTAGATTCCGGTTGGTTTAGGTATTGGATATGGAGTCCTACATGACTCAACGCGCTCCTCCTGAGAGCCATGGCAATTAAAGTCAAAGAGATAGTTCTACATCAGCCTCTAGCCAACGTCCTAGGAAACAAGGCGATCAACACCAAAGAGCTAATTGGACATCAGATTTATCGACTTGTAACTTGGGTGATGACTCAGTTATAGTTTCCCGCTCAGATAAGTTGCGTTGTAGGTTTCATGTGAAACAGTCAAACAGCAGCATCTACATCGCCGCTTGAGATTGAATGTACATGACAATCAAGAGTTGGATCGGCTGCCGCGCCTATCGGCTTTAACCAATTCTATGGGGCAGCATGGCTTGCGCATCATGAGAACAACATTAATATCAGTCGGGATAACACGATCTCGTTCAACTAGCTGATAGTGTGTTAGACAAAGAATCAAGGTCGCGGAGGTAACGCATCCTTCACGATGTGGTTTTAATTGGAAATATGTGGCAGCACGGAGATATTGGATATGGTCATACAAACACTGGGAACATGATGAATAAAAAAATAAAATAAAACCTAAAAGCACATGAAAACAAGTTCCCCCGGTGTACGCCAATGAATCCACCATCGGGAGCGATGGAATGGTGCTCGTGATGTTTAAGTGGATTACTGTACAGAAAGAACGCCGCGCAGAATTCAACCACGGGATCTATATGATGGCTGCCAAGCATAATCCAGCTGGTGGCCTGTCCAGCCGTGCTCGCTTTTAATGGGGAATTGGATGTGGGCTGTCAAGCATGAGTCTAGCAACAGCAGTAAATAGATCGTGAGTGCCGCAATTCAGAAGCTAGATAGCAAGTATTGGGGCATGCCGCTCATTCATTGTAATGATACACCTAGAACACACAGTTACCAAAGATTGTTCTTTCCGATCAAGGGTTAACGGTCACTCACCTTATAGTTTGGCAAACCATATGGTTGCCACCCCAATCGCTTGGCCATCTTGGCAAAGCCTTCAGTTTCAATGAGATGGTAAAAGGCGAAGGGAGGGAACATGGCCCCGTCACGGTGCACGTCTGCTCGGACGAGCAAGGCTGTGCCACCAACTCCGTCAAGGGGAACAACTGTATCCTTCTCAGAAGGATTCGTGGCCATGTAAGCCATCAGTAGTCGGTATGTGGCCATCTCAGCATACCCCTCGAGGAGAATATCGTCAGGGCCCATTGCAGCGCCGAGCTTCTGTGCGACGTCGCTATCCTGCCAACTGTTGAAGTCGTATGGCCGCTCGGCCATGCTCTTGGTCTCGGCGTCGTAGTACCTTTGGAAGCAATTGGCCACAATTACAGGCTTAGAGTATCCCGCCAGGTCCTGGATCAATGAAGGCGGTGTCTCCACAATATCGCTGTCCAGCCAGAGAACCCACGATGTGGCAGGTCCCAGGGTGGTGAAGAGGAGCGAGTTGCGCGCCTTTGACATGTCCTCTCGTCTGGCCTTCTGGTTGGCCATCTTGTGGCGCTCGCTCTCGTCCTGGGATGACAGCGATGGCTCGAAATCCTGGCGCAGGATGATGATGCTCTTGAAGCGGTCCTTCTCGGGACCTTGCTTCTGGGTCTTCTGGATCTGTTGCTGCAACAGTGCGGTGGCCGCATTTCCGTCCTTCGACTTGGGCAATATGAAGCCCAGGGTGATGAGTCCGTGGGGGTAGCTGAGTTTGAGAAGATTGTCCCAGTACTCCTGATAGAACCTGGCCATGGGAGTCAGGATCAGGACGTGCTCCTGGTTGCCAATCGGGTCGGCCGTGATGGTGACATTATTGAGGTTGTAACGGGTAACAGGCGGGGGGCCAAGCTCGACAGCAGCGTCCGATTTAGGTTTGCGATACGGTGATGTCGGAGGGGAGAGGTGATGCCGGGCGCTGTCTACAACAACTCGGGTGGTGCTGCTCGGGGTGGAGGAAGGCGAGATGAGGAAGTAGAGAATGAATATGCAGAGGACGACGCCCAGTAAGAGAGTCAATGGGTTCGCCTTCTTTAGGCGAACCGACCCCATGGGTCGAGCCATGGAGGCAGCTGTCGGACTGGTTCCGTTTTCGAGAGTCGTCGGGTACGTAAGTAGGCGATGCGATTGATGGTGGATAGGAGGGACAGATGGGGCGGAGTGAAAAGACGATAAGATATCAAAGGGACAGGAGCATGGGAAGACAAGAACGAAAAAGAAAAAACCTCGCGCCCGTGAACACGGAAGTGGGCTGGAGGGGCTGAAGGGGAAAAGGAAGCGAAGCCGTGTGGCGTCGTGGTGAAGATAATGTAACTTTTGGCGAATATCGGATTGAGATCCAGGGATCCGTGTCTGCTAACAAGGGGCACCTACCCCGTACCTGCATCCACTGAAGCATCACGGGCTAAGAATATCTGTCCAGTATCGTCACAACGTCAATTAAGCTGGGATCCACTCTTGCTCCTTCGGCCACGCCGCTTTTAGCATCAGCAGATTGACGCGATATGATATACAAAGCGACACACTTCATTACACTGTTTTTCCTATAAACCACTTTGAGTATATATACATGCGCCACTGGTATGCAACCGTAAAGCATGCTGCAGGCCGATCCGAACCTACGAGCCGTGGCAAAAACATGCTGACTTTGAGGCACCTTAAGCAGCTAACTCCTTAGGTAGTACTAACCTAGCGAACTGGGTTACAGATACAGCATCATCTCTAGCAGCAGTCTTACAAAACCTGCCAACACTCTAATGTTCTTTTTCTCGCATATTAGGAGCTATCGCGGCCATTAGAATAACAATTGGATAAGTAGCCCTGTGACGTTCCAATCAATCACTAGCTTGTGCGGCCCTTTTTCCAAGTCGCCTGATGCATGTAGTTTCTGCTGTGGTAAATACTCTACAGCAAGACCCAAATTTCGGGGTTTCCCTTTTCTAGGAGGCTCCTGGGTATTTGGTCGCCCACGGTTAGAGATACTACATGTATATTTCGGAGGAGAAATAATAAGGCATATATCAATCGACGTCTAAGTCATCTCGTGAAATCATTAATGCCAACGATCTGGCTTGTGGGTTGCAAAAGCGGCGGGGATTCATTTCAGAGGAGCGAGTTTCAGCGCCTGTTGGCTCCCTCTAGTGGCCTGGCTGTCAAATGCAGGTCCAACTTACAGCCAACCCTACATCAATGGCCTTGATCCATCAAGTCAGCAAATGAGCACCTAGATAGATATCAAAAGGCCTTTTGTACTAGATTTATCTCACATTGGTGAAATACTCGTACGATAATACATGTCGTGTGATTCGCACATTCTGCTGTCGCTAAACGTTGATTCTGATATACTTCTGTGCTGTTGTCTTCAAGACGAACCCAAGAACGCAATTTCAAATCCATTGGAGCACGTATCACCGAATTCCAATTATTCGAGGCATTTCGGCGCTGCCTAATAGTCTGACCTTGAACAGACGCTGGTCCCAGACCTGCCAACTTTCTATTGCAACATGAACTCCATATCTCCTGAGTATGTTTCTGTTCTCGAGCTGAAAGATCGAGAAAGGGTATTAACAAAGCCGGGGGCGATCCTTGCAGACCCGACCGGGTTGTCCTTCGTCCTGGGACAACCCATGATGTGCCGGCGATGGCGCGGCTTATGGATCTTGCCGTAGAATGGCTTGTTAAGCGGGGGATAACTGGACAATGGGGTACACAGCGGCCTTCGGAAGTCTCAGACCGCATAAAGCAAATAACCAGCTTCGCAGAGTCGGGCGGCTTATGGGTCGCAGTAGATAGTCAATTCTCCGGCGCCGAGGGCAGCAATGCAGCAAAGGATGTGGCTGGGGACAATGGGTCCAGCTCCGTGCCAGGAGGCGTGGTCGGGGCCATTGCGGTTGGAGATGCGACTCCGTATGTCAAACCGGCGGAGGAGCCCGAGTTATACATCCAGGCCTTCATAACCCACCGGTCTTGGGCGGGACACGGCATCGGAGCAATCTTGCTGGCCAAGGCACGCCAACTTGCACGCGATGCTGGTGTTTCGGTGATTCGAGTGGACTGTTACAGGGGAGAAGACGGCAAGCTTGTCAAGTACTACGAATCGCAAGGCTTTGTGAAAACGGAAGAGTTTCAAGTTCACGGCTGGCCTGGGCAAGTTCTGATGCAGCGACTGGATTGAAACCCAAGGCTGGCACCCAGCTTCTAAATAGGCACCATTTCTTCCAGTCGATCAATTTTGTTCACGTGAGAACATAAAATGACAGATCAACTTCGATTTCTCTCACTTGCCTGGCATTTCCTTTTTGTGGCTTTGCCCTACGAAGTACCAAAGCCACTGGTAGTAACCACGAATGAAGATGGTTGATGATGCATCATGTTTCATATCACACCGAGGCGTGTTGGAGAAGTCCACCTCGCTAATAATAACCACAGAGGCCCCACCTGGCCTTCCAGAGCGTTGACCCATAGGCAGGTGCCCCCTGCAGAAAGCGTGTACCAAGACGCGATAGGCTCCTTAGTCCAGAGAAATGCACGAATCAATTGGCTGGTGCCTCAGCGGTTCTTTTCTACCTATGTAATCTTACCGGTCAGTCCCAACAGCTTGACAACATCGTTTGCCAACGCCTCGAATTCTGCCTCACGTCGCCGACTTGCCGTCAGCTTCACTCGCAAAGTGCACGATTACGCGAATCGAGTCGCCTGCTCATTTATATCGATACGTCGCCGACCAGATCGACTCGAGAAAACTCAGCGTTGTCTTGGTGATTTATCGCCCGTCATGGCATCCAGCAATAAGATGGACCGTGGTCTTGACGAGATCATTGCCGATAACGTAAGGATCATCCACTACAACCCGGTTCGAATTCTCCATGCATTGGGACTGACGACTCATTCTTCCTTCAGCGCAGCAGTGGCCCTCGCAATAGGCGCAATGGCGGCGGTCCAACTGGTCGCCGTCGCGGTGGCGATCGTCAAGAGACTCCCCGAGACGGAGTAAGAAAGGTCAGAGAGGAAACAGCCCCGAGCGCATCATCTGCTTCCTGTATATCCACTATGTTCGTTTCTAACATGCAGCATTCAGGTTGCACACTCCTCCCTCTAGCCTCACTCTTTGTTGGCGCCGGCACTTCGTCCTTCACGGCCTCTCGATCAGTACTCGGAGCGGTGAAGCGTCTCGACATGTGCCTCGCTCTATATCGATATCCTGGCTGACTCGACTCTCCTACCATCCTACAGTCTTACCGAAACGAACCCAGGAATCTCGATGGGTGAGTAAATCTCTGCACTGGAACCTTCTTTTTGTTCAGCGAGCTAATAGCGACCAGGGAATGGGTTCATGACCGATACGAAGAGAACAGTAGTCAGCCATCCCAACATCCGACTCCTACCATTTGCACCGACTTATTTTTCTACCAGGTTATCGCAAAGCTCCTGCTCCTCGTCGCCGCCAAGCATCTCCCGAAGCTGAAGCTCCAGGGAGTAAGCTTCGAGTGGAAAATGTCCATTATGATCTTACCCAGGACGACCTTGAGGTATGATGCCAGATCCCGAACTCTCCAAGGGAAATTGTGGCATTTTGACTGACTGGCGGTTTATCAGGAACTCTTCAAGCGTATTGGGCCTGTCACAAAGCTGCAACTTCGATATGACCGTGCCGGACGGTCAGACGGGGTCGCGTTCGTGACCTACGAGACCAAGGCGGACGCTGAGCAGGCAATTCGCGAGTTCGATGGAGCAAACGCGAATGGTAACTTGTCCATCGATGCATCCCCCAGTCTTCTTGTCTAACTTTGTCCAGGACAACCGATTCGCTTGACGTTGCTTTCTGAGCGCCGGGGTCGCAACCCATTCGACTCCGCCTACATGCCTGGCCGACCTCTATCGGAGAGAGTCACAGCACCAGACGGCCGAGCTCGGTCCCAATCTCCCCAAGGGAGATACTCGAGAGAAGATGCGGCTCGAAGGGGTATTGATAGGTACATTCCCGGCCAAGGATCTGGAAACAGGTCAAGAAGCCCAGCTCCCAGACGTGGTGGACGCCGCCCCGGTGCCCGCCGCGAGCCTGGTCAAGGTCAGGGTCAGGGTCGCGGGAGAGAAGGTGGCCGCGAGGCTCGTGGTAACGCACGCTCCAAGAAAACCCAAGAAGAGCTCGACGCAGAAATGGCGGACTACTTCGGGGGAAACGGCGACGCTGCGCCAGAGGCTGCCCAGAGCAATGGGAATGCCGATGCTACTCAGAACACTGCTCAGGCTGCCCAAGTGTCAGCAGAGGACATCGACATGATTGAGTAGTTGGCTTGCAGCAAGATGCGGTGTGTGGAAAATTTTCCTGGGTAATAAAGAAGCGGTATAAGACTTTGCCAGGTCATCATTCCGGGAACAATACGCACCCTAGCTTTGGCAGTTTCACACACGAATGTAATTTGGGCTCGTCGGTTCTCTTTGTTTGCATCTTTTTCCTTCCATTTTGTTGGGTTGTGGTCGGCTAGTAAAATACATCAATAAGAGGTCGGCATTTTCCTCACATCTGGTTCTTGTCATATGTATGTCCTTTTTGGTTCTTCTGTACAATTTCAATCATACTCTCTCATCTATGCTCAGGCAACGAAGGCGGGACCTTGAAACCACTCGCTTCCGGCTCCAAAATACACGTTGAATTTGTGTTACTCAAACAGGTTGGATTGTCTTCTAAACGAAAAGAAAGGAAGAAGAAAAAGGAGGAGAAGAAAGAACCAAAACTTGGCCACTAAACAGGCTATGCGTGCGGGTTGATATTCATTGGATCATACCTTATGCTAAGTAGATTAAGAATGTCGCTGGGCGAAGGAGGAGGGGGGGTCTCATAATGTTACCGTTGGCATCCCGAATAGCAACAGAATGTGGGACAACATTCGAGCTATCTGACTTCTAGTTTCAAATCCAGCTCTGAGACCTTATAGCAAAGGAAATAAGATTATTTCGGTATACTGAATTACCTAGTCACCGTAAGTGGGTTGCCTGTAGTAACCTTTATTCCCCTGTGCATAGGGTAACACTGCCAGCCTCAACATCCCGAAATACCCTATAGCATCTTAATATGGGTTACTGGAGATTAGAGACTTGGAAGATCTAAACTCCGAAGCTCACGCTTACTACCCAAAAATAGACCAAACAACGGTAAATGTTTCAAGTCTGGAATGTAGGTCATTCACCGGCATTCTCTATTGTGTCTCCTCATTTGTATCTAGAAGCCTCCTTTCCTCGCCGTGGTAAGGCGAATATTGGATCACATAGTTGCAACAGACCTGCGCACAATCCTCATAACCTTATTATGGAGTGCACCCCTACATTTGCCACGAAGACATGATGTAAGCAAGGCCCACTAGATATGGACGTAACCCCAGCTGTGCCTAAACCAGCCTTGCCAGCGTGCCAGGGACAGAAGCTGGTAAAAGCTCGGAACCGAACACGGCATCGACAGAACAGGAAATATGGCGCCTGATCAATACGGCAGTTGAGATTACGTGCGGTACCTGCATTTGGCACAGAAGTCCCAATGCGATCCATGGCTTGCATTAGAAGGTTAACCATACCGGCTTCAAAGCAAAATTCAAAGCAAAATTCTCGCCATCAACAAACCAAAAGACGGTCTGGCTTTTCAAGGAGGGAGGCCGCTGGGAGAATCCCAATTACCCAGCTGAACGTGCAGTCTGTCATCGGGTTATACGGGGTTTTGGCGACCCCCGCGGCATTCTCCGCTCGAGGTCAACAAACCCAGCCTGCGATGGCAACAGCCAACAATCACAGGGGAAAGCTACCGTGCTGTAATGTTTGGCGGACCCTCCCGCGCTTAGCCCATGGGATGGCACCACACTGATCCTCACGCGAGTCAAATTGGTCGTGGAATCACGCGGCGTTTGACGCATTTCAAAGACGAGTGAACGGAATGGGTTGCGGCTGGAGAGCCGCGCGGCTCCCCCAAGAGTCCAGTGGAACCTGTGCCGACT
The DNA here is from genome assembly GCA_902141235.2 of Clonostachys solani. Taxonomy (NCBI): domain Eukaryota; kingdom Fungi; phylum Ascomycota; class Sordariomycetes; order Hypocreales; family Bionectriaceae; genus Clonostachys; species Clonostachys solani. The sequence continues at coordinate 4,473,492 of CABFOC020000035.1, forward strand.
GTCGAGCCACGGACATTTAGTCACTGAAAGACGTCAGCTTACCAAGAGCAATCTCCAGCTTGAAGCAGGCTTCGGTCGCCGACCGCATTGGCTTGGCAACTCATCTGTCATGTCACCACTTGCTTGGATCCCATGTTGTATTATTGGAGAGAGGCTCTGGGAAATGAGGATAAGCAAAGGGTAGCATTCTGTATCGTTCATGCACCTTTGCCGGGTACGTGGTTGATAATTATAAGACTGTATCAAGCGAGGTGTGGGTGGGGGACGCGGTGTCACTCAGGCTCCTCATCCGCTAGGATCGCAAATGCTGGCTCAATACATAGTAGAAAACTGCGGATGAGGGAGCAGAGGAAGCGATAGCTACTACGAAAGATACTGGGTGCGCGTTGCTTTCCTTATCAGGAGGTGCTGGCCGGCTAGCCCTGGCAAGAAGTGTATGTGTGTGTACGCTTGCCCTTCATTTCTTTTCTGGACAGGGAGAGTAGTGTTCATCTTCCTGTACATCCGAAAAATGAACAAAGGTTGCATTCTTCTTGCTACGCCGCAGTCATACTGCAGTGCATTGAGATATGGGATCCTGCAGGTGAAGTCATGACCTAAGGCACATGGGAGGAGTCAATCCCGCTACATGTACCATGCAAGCGTAACCGCAGGGAAAGCAGGTTTTTTCCTATTACGGCGTCATTCTGCCGATAGAGGGATCTTAGGTGAGACGGGCGAGATTGGATTAGGTCCTCCCGGTAGTACGCACACGGAGAGCGGAACTCCGTTTATCCCTGCCGAGGTGTTTATGCGATGTTGGGAAGATAAGTCCAAGGAACGTGGTTTATCAAAGTACATTCAGTGAATCGAGGAATTCAACCTTAATTGAATAGTTGGTTCTTTTTTAAGAAGGCGCCTAACCATTTGTTCGTCCTGTTTTGGTCATTCTTATCGCGAGTTGCCTGTCGGGAGTGGCCTATCGGGATTCGTAGAGGGGGGGCCATGTATCAGGCCAAGTGCCGCTAACGACATTTGAGACGTGCACAAGTGCCGGTTATTACTGCAGAGGATCCTTTGCCTGCTTGATGAGTGTGGCACATACGTAAAATGATTTCCCCAATCGGTACTTCTGTTTTGAGGAGGACTGCGCGATCCCTGCCGTCCAAATCCGTCCCTGCTGCTTCCCCAGGTAAGAAGTCTCACCGGGACCGATCAGCGTATGTATTGGTCTATGGATGCCGGTAAGAATTTAGTGTCCCGACCCCGGCATATTCTTATTCAACACGTTACTGTGTTACATGTAATTTCAGACGGCCTCCAGAACTGCCGGGGTGTCGCGTGCCTTCATGTTGGAGTCTACAGCAAGATCACCAGTCTAAAATTAGAGAGCTTACTTGTAGCTCAACCAAGGGGAATAAGACAGCTCGAGTAGAATAGTATATATAATGGTCCTGCTTCTCGTTCATCTAGAAGCTGTAAATCAGCAGCAGAACAATCACCTCTCCAATCCTCCCCAGTCTTCCAACAAGCTCCTTTCAAGTCGTCAACATGCTTTTCACCAAGACCCTCGTCTCCATCTTTGCCCTGGCCTCTTTCGCCTCGGCCTTCTCAGATATTGAGGAGCGAGACGATGAGGTCCTCGAGGTCCGCCGGGAAGAGTTCCTCGAGGCCCGCGCCGCTTACATTGAGGCCCGAGACCTCTACATCGAGGAGCGTGGCAACATCATTTCCAGCTCATCTGTTAGTCTGCCCATTTTTCTTGGTGTTAACCCTTGTATGTCTCCCTAGCTAACCAGAGTGTTCTATTTAGGATGGTACATGCAAGTCCGGCGCCACTCCTCTCCCTTGCGTCAACAACAAGAAGAACAAGCGCTGCGGAACTTGCAAGGCCGGTAAGAAGGTCGGTGATGGATGCAAGTGCCAGTACTAGACATGCTGCATTCTCTTCACTGCCGAACTTTCCAAGTCGAGACGCTTTGTTTGTGTAAATTATATACTGGGATACCTTTCTGTGATTTAGCCAGTGGGATTTCGTCGTTTCTACAGTCGCAGGCTGTTATGTTATAGAGGGAACTGTGATGCTGTAACCAATACAAATCATTGACAGACTCAATTACACGATGATTGCCAAAATATGATTTTCTGTCGCGTACCGTGAATTCAATTAACGGCCAGTGTCCTACTGATACATTCCCTCGTATACATACCTTTTATCACTAAAGCTGTCAAGAAAATAATACCCTATCGCAATAATTCCGGCTTTCTTGGATGTGGCTGTAATTGGTGAGACTTACCAGCTCAATCGATGGCTAGAGCGATTTGTCGCAGCTTGCGATGACCTAATTTGAAGCATAATTCATAGAAGGTTTAGTTTCCACATTATTTACCCACGAGGGCACGTATGAGGTGAGGGGGAACAAATTAGCAGTTCGATCTAAAAAGATGAGCTCAGCTTATTTGTTACTATAAACACATGACTAGTATTTTTGGGGTTTTTTTTTTAATACTTCTCCTCCATGGGTACTATCATGATGGACGATGAAAATGAAGGGCATCACGTGACCTCATCTCTAGAACCGTCTCTGCAGGCTACCCTGTAGCTTGACCCACCCAGAACCGAATATTATATTGGCCATTGCTGGTATTTAAAAAGCATATACCTGCGATCTAGCTCGTCATAGTAAAAGGCTTGCAATGGTAGCAATTCAGAAGATCGGCGTCTTGTCGCTGGGCGAGATGGGAGCAGGCATTGCTAGGTTGTTGGTTGCTCATGACTTTACTGTGGCTACGAACTGTCAAGGCAGAAGGTGAGTGAGGCTTTTATACGTACATCACGGTCCCATCCCCAAATATCATAGAAAGCCAATGGAGCTGACCAAAGGATGACCGAGCAGTGAAGATACTCTCAACCGAGCACGCAATGCTGGTGTCGAGCTCCTCACCTCTGACCAAGAGCTGGTCCAGAAATGCTCAGTTGTCCTCTCAGTTGTCCCCCCTCGTGATGCCGAAGCCACTGCCCAGAGGGTCATCGACGCTCTATCGGGCGGCTCGAGGGGAGACCGGCTGTTCTACGCCGACCTCAACGCCGTTTCCCCCGCCACGACCAAGCGCATCGCTGCCATGTTCGAGAAGGCCAGGGCGCCCGTCCGTTTCATCGACGGCTGTATCCTCGGTGCGCCGCCGAGGCTCAAATCAGACGCCGACCCTGGCACGAATGTAAGTATGAGCGACACCACCAGCAGGGAGTTCAACTGGGCTCGTCCCCGTATCCCCATCTCCGGCCCCCACTCGCTTGCGGAGGAGCTAGAAGGCGGGGAGCGGCTCGCATCCGTCCTCAACCTCAGGTCCATCTCGTCCGAGATTGGGGCCGCAAGCGGGCTCAAGATGTGCTTCGCGGCCATGACTAAGGGATATACTGCGATAGCCACCCAAAGCTTCTCCACGGCGCACCGCCTCGGAGTTGCCGGGGAGCTGAGGAAGGAGATGGCCGCGGTGATCCCAACTCATCTTGGGGAGGCGGAGAAGGGCGTTCCATCTATGGTGCCCAAGGCGTACCGTTGGGTGCGGGAGATGGAGGAGATTGCTGCGACGATGAATGAGGAGGGTGGCTGGGGGAGGGACATATTTACTGGCGCCGCCGGCGTGTACAAGGCCGTGGCTGAGGATGAGGTTCTTAGTAAGGAGAAGACGGGGAAGAGGAGCAGGGGCACATCCATAGAGGATGTGGCAGCTGCCATAGGAGAAGGCTTCGAGAGAAAGAGAAAGAAGACAGAGTGATGGAGACAGATTTAAGCTCGTGCTGATTTTACATACATAGAGTTACAGGATGACCGAGTGGAATAAAACCAGGCCAAGTAGCTAATACACAGCGGTAGGTATACATGTTACCCCAAAGAGATATCTAGAAAATATCCAGGTCCGGGGGCATCAGAATATCGGGCATCAGTAGCCCTGCTGTACCAAGATCTGATGTATCTGCCTCATTTGGCCGTCCCGTTGCAAGAAAGACCCTGGAGTCCGGGACAGACAGTTTCATAGAAGAGCCCACTTCACCTAGGATCGAGCCTTTCAACTTTGTGCTGTGGAGGAACACGGCTTTGTTGGATAATGCCACGAAGTGATGACCAACTGAAACGGACATGGTATCCTCGATCTCCGGCAGGTCATCGCCAGACCCTACAACGCCAAATGTGAAGGGGCCTGGCAGAGGCTTTCTGACCGAGGGATGGGGCGCAAAGAATTGGATACTGGAACCAACGGGTGCAAAGCCGGAGTCAGCACCCCCTTGGAAGAAGTTGGCTAGCTGATCCTCCTCGGACAGCGAGAAGTGGGATGTTTGGGGATCCAGAGACAAGAGGCCCTTTTTCTTACCCCATCCTCCGCCGCCGCTCACTGTGTGCGATGTTAGTTGTCCTTGTAATTATTACGCGTCTATTGGTTACGCAGGGAGAGCTTCATATGGTTGCTAGGAGTCCACTTACACAGCTGGTATAGGCGACCCCCGTTCCTCATTGCTTCATCGAAGTATTGGTTATTTTGTAAGATCTCTTTGCGAAGAGTCTTTGGCTCCAGAGTTGGATCACCGAACCGGCCCACGTCAGGTGGTGAGAGGGAGGGAGCCCCTTCAGGGGTTATAAATGCATACATTGGAAAAGGACTCTGATCGGATTCGTTCCTGATCTTCCAGACATTTTCAACAACAGCTTCCAGCTCTGTGGATGCCGGAGTGTCTTCTCCGTAGCATTCAACTGCTCTGACGATGTTTCCAAAACTTTGAGTTACCACACGGGAGGGGGTGAGTGCGGTAAGCGGCAGCAGGGTTCCAGCGCGGGAGTCTGCTGGTAATATTATGTCCTGGGTGTAGGTCTCCTTTTTCTTAATAAGCTTCGGGGATGGCCCTGAAATGTCATATTGAGCAGCGATTAAGGTCGACTGCTTGTTGTTGTTGAATATGGTATTGGATAGGGGAAGCGTGACGCTCGACCCAGAAAAGTCAAGGAACTGAAGAGCCGACGTCGCATCAGAATCCTCTTTCTGCTTAGGTGGCAGTTCTTTCCACAGGTTGGGTATTAGTTGAAGATTTCCGCGACAAACCGCAATGCCTTCCTCGTATCGTTTGCCGTTCTTGTTAGGATGTCCGGCAATACGGTCAGCTACTCCCACCAGAAGATTGAAAACTCCGTCTTTACGGGGCGAGCAGGATATCGTCTTGACTAGGCCGGTGAGAAATCCATCGTCACAGACAAGTCTCGCTAAGCCAGGAGACGTTAAGACAAGGGCGGTATCATGAATATTAGAATTGCGCCTGATAGCTTCATCCCTCTCAAGAGACTGTTTTAAAGCACCAAGGGTCACGTCACGGCTTTGCTAAGAACCGTCAGTTGAGCTTCTATGGGATTCAGGGAAAAGAGACGAAGGCCAGTACCGTGGCTTTTGTAGGCATATGAATATTGAACACTACAGGGGACGGGATCTCCGTACCAGTGTTGATCTTCCTACATTGCGCCCGCGCTATTGATAGACGAGAGATTGTTGCTAGAGACCGAGGAATGGGTCTGTATAGCCCTTGCCGGGGTAATAAAGAGAAAGCCATGGTTTCGGTCCGGGCGTCTGTCGCCTGGCCTTCCTGGTGTTCTGTTTAATTGATTGGTGGAGAACGAGATCGAGAGATGGGATTATTGCTAGTAACTCATGGCAAAAACAAAACCCCGGATTACATTGATGACTCTATACGAGAGGCAATTCGGCCAACACAGAGAGTCATCTAATGGTCACTTGGTGAACTGAATCTGACCTTTGCCTTATCGCCTTATCGGCTTCGAACAATGGCTGTGGCTGAAGCTTGCGCCACATGTGGACGAGGGGTCAAGCCACATCAAGGACCCCTCATCGCACTAAGATAATGCAGTGGAGGGGAACTAGTTTTGTCCCGCTTCAATTGATTCTTCCTACCATCGGTGATTCTGATCGTTCATGTGGTGGTTGAGTCATCTGGCCCGCTTCTCCTAGCAATTTTGCTCCCACGCGAGGTATAGGTCAGGTCCAGTCAGTGTTCCGAAGCCCTCTCTAGCGGGCTTCACTTTTAACATTTCACCACGACGTTCAGGCTTGCCGTACGTGCACTTCGAGTGCGATCTGCTTCCCCACGACCTTTGACTACGACTGTTCGCGCCGCCGCCGCCATGGCTACAAACAGCGGACCAGGATTGCCTGGTAAGTAGCATCTTGCGGAAGCCTTGAGAAATCTCATACGATTAGATGCATCGATAATCAACTTTTTGTTCTCCTTCTGTTCTAACAGTTAGTGTTTTCTGAAGGAAATGACCAGAGCGCCAGCGCACCCCCCGCAGCCCCTGTCGCAGATGGTGCCGTTCCCAAGGTGAAGACCGAGAAGGAACGTAAGTAATAGAGTCTATAGCCCCCGAGAATCCTCCAGAATCAAATCGCTGAAGAAGGCTTCGTTTAGTGGAAAAGGAACGCAAGCGAGCCGAGAAGGTCGCCAAGTTCGAGGCCAAGAAGGCCAAGGCTGCTCAGTCCGCCGCCGCCCCTGTGAAGGAAAAGAAGGTCAAGGAAAAGAAGCCACAGGAGATTGTCCCTGAGTACGTGGAGGAAACTCCCGCCGGCGAGAAGAAGCGAATCCGACCATTCGAGGACCCCAATTTCAAGGCTTACGACCCGATCGCCGTCGAATCTGCTTGGTACAGTTGGTGGGAGAAGGAAGGTTTCTTCCAGCCCAAGTTCAAGGATGATGGCAAGGTTCAAGATGAAGGCAGCTTCGTCATTGTTCACCCTCCACCAAACGTTACTGGAGCTCTCCATATGGGTCACGCATTGGGCGACTCTCTCCAGGATATCATGATCAGATGGAACCGTATGCAGGGCAAGACCACCCTGTGGCTCCCTGGATGCGACCACGCTGGTATTTCCACCCAAAGCGTTGTCGAGAACATGCTGTGGAGACGCCAGCAAAAGACACGCCACGACCTTGGTCGAGAGAAGTTTATCGATACCGTTTGGGAGTGGAAGGGTGAGTATCACAAGAAGATCAACAAGGCCCTTTCTAGTATGGGTGGCTCATTCGACTGGAGCCGAGAAGGTACGTCTTTTTTCTTTCTCCATGCTCAGAATTTTGATATATTGAGCATTGATTCTTACCATTACCCTTTCTTTAGCTTTCACCATGGATGAGAACCTGTCCGCAGCCGTCACAGAGACCTTTGTCAAGCTCCACGAGGAAGGCGTTATCTACAGAGCCAATCGTCTTGTCAACTGGTGTACAAAGCTGAACACCGCCTTGTCGAACCTCGAAGTTGTCAACAAGGAACTCACTGGCCGCACCCTCCTTGATGTGCCAGGATATGAGAAGAAGGTTGAGTTCGGTGTTATTGTTCACTTCCAGTACCCCATTGAGGGTTCCGATGAGAAGATCGAGGTCGCCACTACCCGTATCGAGACGATGCTTGGTGACACGGGTATTGCCGTAAACCCTAAGGATGCGAGGTACACCCACCTTGTTGGAAAGGTAGCTCTCCACCCCTTCATCGAGGGCCGCAAGCTCCCGATTATCGCCGATGACTACGTCGATATGGAATTCGGAACTGGTGCTGTGAAGCTCACCCCGGCACATGACCCCAACGATTTCACTCTTGGACAAAGACATAACCTCCAGTTCATCAACATCCTGACTGATGATGGCCTGCTGAACGAGAATGCCGGTCCTTACAAGGGTCAGAAGCGATTCGATGTGCGCTACACTATTCAAGATGCTCTGAAGGAGAAGGGTCTATATGTGGACAAGAAGGACAACGCGATGAAGGTGCCACTTTGCGAAAAGTCGAAGGACATCATTGAGCCGCTTATGAAGCCTCAGTGGTGGATGAGAATGAAGGAGCTGGCTGAGCCAGCCTTGGAGGTCGTCCGAAATGGCGACATCAAGATCAGACCTGATACTGCTGAGAGGAGCTATTTCCGCTGGCTCGAAGACATCAACGACTGGTGCATCAGCAGACAGCTCTGGTGGGGACACCGATGCCCTGTCTACTTCGCCAAGATTGAGGGCGAGGTCGGAGATGCCTCAGAGGAAGGTCTTTGGTTCTCTGGAAGGACACGAGAGGAAGCCGAGCAAAAGGCCAAGGCTGCTCTTCCCGGAAAGACATTTACCCTGGAGCAGGACGAGGATGTCCTTGACAGTAAGCACTTTCGAACACGAAATATCTGGCGTACCTTGTAGCTAACGTGACAACAGCTTGGTTCTCATCTGGCCTTTGGCCATTCAGCACTCTGGGCTGGCCTAAGAAGACTCACGATCTTGAGACATTGTATCCCACCGCCGTCCTGGAGACTGGATGGGATATTCTCTTCTTCTGGATTGCCCGCATGATTATGCTCGGACTGAAAATGACTGGCAAGATCCCTTTCAAGGAGGTTTACTGCCACAGTCTGGTCCGTGATTCGGACGGTCGGAAAATGAGCAAGAGTCTTGGAAATGTCATTGACCCTCTCGATGTCATCTCCGGAATCAAGCTTGAGGAGCTCCATGATAAGCTCCTTCTCGGCAACCTTCACCCCAGTGAGGTGGCCAAGGCTACCAAGTACCAGAAGACCGCTTTCCCAGATGGAATCCCACAGTGCGGTGCTGATGCCTTGCGATTCACCATGGCAAACGCTACCACTGGTGGAGGCGATATTAACCTCGACGTCAGGATGTAAGTTTACCGCCTTCCAACTCTTTCTTTATCATGCCTTTCTAACTAATATTAGTATCCACGCCTACCGAAAGTTCTGTAACAAGATCGTGAGTTGACAACATGAGGAACTGTTTTCAGGATGTCTTTATACTAATGCACAGCACAGTTCCAAGCTACTAAATACGTCCTCGGTAGCTTGCCTGAGGACTTCGTCCCTGCCAAGGATGCGTCCGCTACTGGCAAGACCCTAGCAGAGCGCTGGATTCTGCACAAGATGAACGCTGCTGCACGAGACGTCAACGCCGCTCTGGCCGACCGAGAATTTTCCAAGGCCACGATCCTTGTCTACCGCTACTGGTACACCGAGCTATGTGATGTATACATTGAGAACTCCAAGGCCATCATCCGTGATGGCACTGAGGAAGAACGCCAATCTGCTCTGCAGACTTTGTATACTACCTTGGACGCAGCTCTCGCCCTGATCCACCCATTCATGCCATATATCAGTGAAGAGATGTGGCAGCGAATGAAGCGCAGACCAGGAGATGAGACCAAGTCCGTCATGCTCGCCAAATACCCTACTTTCAACCCGGCCCTCGATGACCCAGCATCAGAAACAGCTTATGAGCTCGTTTTGGAATGCACCAAGGCCGGCCGTTCCCTGATGGCTGAGTACGCCCTCAAGGAGAACGTTGACTGTAAGTTTACCCACGTGCCTAGCCAAACCATGTGCAATTTAGGAAATTTTGTTAACCTTTCGTTCAGTCACTATTCAAGCGTATGACGAGACGACACTGAAGACCGTGACCGAGCAGGTTGCATCTATCAAGTCTCTCGCAGGCAAGGGTGTAGGGAACATCCACATCCTTGGCTCTGATGCTGCCCGACCTGCCGGTAGCGTCTCGTACCCGGTGTCTACCGTTGCCTCCGTGTTCCTATACGTCAAGGGCCGCGTTGACATGGACGCCGAAATTTCCAAGGCACAGAAGAAGCTTGACAAGGCTGTGTCTAACCTGAAGAAGCAAGAGAAGATTTTCACCGACCCAGGATACAAGGAGAAGGTCTCCGCTGCTGTTCAGGAGACCGATCAGGCCAAGCTGGCCGAGCTCAGACAGGAGGCCAAGACCTTCACGGAGACAATCCAGCAGTTCGAGCAGCTCAAGTTAGAGTAGACAAGATTTAGACGTATCTCTGGCAATAAAATACCCGACAAGCATCCCCGCTGTTGGGTCGCAAGCAAAATAGTTAAAGGTTTAAAATAAGCATAAAAAAGGGGAACTGGGACCAATATTTACACTTAGTTCGCACATTGCATGAGATTATAGGTTCTTGTAATTACTTTATTTAGTTCGCTTGCTTTTTTCAAATCCATACAAAAGAGTTGCATCCTATCCTCACTCATCTTCCACCCTTTCCAGGTCCATCATCCTTCCTGGCGCCTCCACGCACAGGTCTAGATTGTGCCGCCTCATGGCGTTTCAGTTCATCCGGTACCTTGGATATTGAGCTCTTGCTGAGCATCTGCCTGAGATCGTATAGGACGTCCGAGTCTTCATTGCCCAGGAAAGTGATGGCAACACCACTCTTTCCAGCACGACCTGTACGACCGACACGATGGGTGTAGCTCTCGATGGATGTGGCCATGTTGAAGTTGACAACGAGGGAGACGTCCGGGACATCGATACCACGACCAGCCAGATCTGTGGCGACGAGAACTTGTGTCTGGCCTGACCGGACCGATCCCAGCGCTGCTTCACGCTGCTCCTGCGTCTTGGAGCCGTGGAGCGTAACGGCTGACCAGCCCATGTGCTTGATATCCCTTGCCACGGCATCGCAGTTGCGCTTGATGTTGACGAACACGATGATCGGCGCAGGAAACTGATCGGAGGAAAGGATCTCCTGAAGACGCTTCTTGCGACGGTCCTCTCCGGGAATGAACTCGACACGTTGTTCGACGGTATCGACAGCCTCGCCAGCATTACCAATGGTGACGGTGGCCGGGCGGCGGAGATACCTCCTCGCAATCTTCTCGACGAGGGGTGGCATAGTAGCCGTGTACATCATAGTCTGGCGGTATTTGTCTTTGCCACCGAGGTATTGTTTCATCAATTGGGCATTTTCTGCGTCGTCGGTGTCCGGCTTCTCGTTCGAGACTGGCAGGGCGTCGAGGATCTTGTTCACTGATTCCTCGAATCCAAGGTCGATCATACGGTCTGCTTCATCCATGATGATGTAGCAGCACTGTGACAGAACGAGCAACCGCCTCTCAATACAATCAACCAGACGTCCAGGGGTGGCCACGATGATTTCTGCGCCGTTCCGCAAGGCATAGACTTGTTCCTCAACAGAGTGACCACCCACAATGCTGACTGAGCGGAAGCCCAGGGGTTGAGCGAACTTGCGAGCCTCGGTCTCGATCTGCTGGACCAGTTCACGTGTTGGTGCAAGAATGAGGGCATAAGGACCGTCGTTCTTGTTCACCTCAGTGAGGGGAGGGAGATCTGAGATGTATACCAAGAGAGGGAGGAGGAAGGAGGCTGTTTTACCGGAACCAGTCACGGCGACACCGATGAGATCTCTGGCTTGCAGTGCAATGGGTATAGCTGCTCGCTGAATCGGTGTTGGCTCCTTATACCCAACCTGTTCGACAATGTCGAGTAAACGCTTGGGCAGGTTGGACTCTCTCCAGCTGCGCATGGGGTTTGGAATGGCACCTCCCTTTGTGGCGATGCCGAAGTCTTCCTTGAAGATGCGCCAGTCTCGCTCCCTCATTTCCGAGAGAGACTTCTCTGACCAGCGCCTGCCCAGGCCTGTCCTTTCGGCACGTTCTCGTGCCTTCTCTCGAGCCCTGTAGAAATCCTCCATGATGCCCTTTGCTCGCTCCTTTCCGTTCTCCACGTCTCGCTGCTCAATCATCCGCGACCTCTTGCGAGCCCGCTCCTCAGCCTCGTCATCAAATTCGCCTCCAACACCGGCAAACGACGAACCCCGGTTGAGAGCCTGATTCGCGTAGAGAGGGTCGTGATCCCTCCAAGTATCCTCATCTGCGTCCCACTCAAAGTTGAATTTCTTTTCCGTAGTCCTCATTCGTTTCTTCTTGGCCGAGAAATTAGACTGCTGATTTACCTGGGGCCCGAGGTAGCGCGAACGCAATAGCGAGGCTTCAATGTCCTCAGCCGAACGCTTCTCGACGCCGTTTTTGCCAGAGTCCTTCTGCTTCAGCCCATCGCGCCCATCGCGCCCATCGCGCCCGTCGCGCCCGCCATCTTGGCCACGCCCGTTTGTCTGCTTCATGGCCTTGGGCCCCGTGGGAACATGTGTGCTCCCACCAGAGCTCCCGCCCATGTGTGTATCTGCATCTCGTCGCGATGCCGAAGCCCATTTGCGCTCGTCCTCTCTTCGCTTCTCTTCATCTTCGGTGGTCTTTCGCTTCTTTTCCTCTTCCTCCTGCTTTGCTTTCTCTGCGGCGAGGCGCTCGCGCTGGGCTTTGGGGATGAACTTTGGTTTCGCAGCGGCGGCGTCTGCTGCCTTCTTCTTGCGAAGAATCTCCTCGATGTCCAGAGGCATCCTGAAAACGGTTGGGAAAAGACAACCCGACCAAATATTCTGTACGCGATGTTTCGTTTATCTATCTGCGTTGCGTGTTTAGGCGATAAATCGAGGGTCACATGTGTCGGAAATGTGAACTGTGACTTGGGAATTAATGATGCAGGTATAGAAGGTGCTGGACGGAAAAGAAGGACCTAATCGGACAAGGCTGAGAAACAGATAGCCTGCTGGGAAGCTTGGGCCAATCAGCTCGTCGAGGGGCTGGTGGGGCCTGAAGACAGGGGTACCGAAATCTTGACAGCCGGCAGCCTTACATGGAGATAGATTCTTGAATTGAAAACCCACCTACCGCAATCCCCGCCAACGCACCACGAAACCCAACACCTCCCGGCCGACCCAAGCCCCAGCGGAGCTCAATCCGTGACAATGGCGTCGTCCGCCAAAAACTACATCCAGCTGGCCAAGTCGCTGCCCTCGCCCCTGCAGCGCTTTTTCGCCCGCTGGCCCCCGGCTGCTATCGTCCCTGAGGGGACTCCAAAAACCCTCTACCAAGAGCGACGAGCGAACCCCTTCGAGTTCTTCAAGAACCCCGCTACGGGGAAGATGCAAGACCCCGTCTATTCGAACCGCCGCCAGGCCCAGCTCGTTAAGATGGCTCGCGAGCATGGCGTTGAGCACCTGCTTCCGGAGACCAAGAAGGGATTCGAGTACCGCCTGGCCCACCGTGTGGAACATGGATTGAGAGTCAAGGGTACTGGTGTTGGCCAATCCGTCAAGGGACACATCCACGAAAGACATATGATTGCCAAGTACGTATTAGCATTATGCTTAGCGAATCGTTATGAGAAGATTATCAGGCTAACAGCAAGAACAGGATGGAAGCCAGGAGAAAGGCCATGTTGGAGATGCCCAAGCTCATCAAGACCTGGAAGAGGGTAAGTTTAATTTCAGCCAGCCTGATCTTTCTTGTCTTGAGTTATCATGCTGACAATTCATATAGGTTGGAAAGTACGCCTGGACCAAGTGGCCGAAATGAACGATATACGATGGATCTTTTTTTGGCGCCATGTAGATATCCCATGTATTTCTATGTACCAACATGCATCATATTTACATCAGCTCGCAAAATTATTTGGTCCATCTTATATGACTGAAACCGTAATCGCTTACCGTACCCTTCGGCTTCATGCAGGTTGAGGAAGAGAGATCCCAGGCCTCAAAGCCTTCAGTAATAATGACTTCGAAAAGCAATACACCATACGGATTAGCATCAAAGCAAAGAGCAGTACACAAAGCTCTGGCACGTGTTGAAAATAGAAGAACCCATCGAGAATAGGTAGCTTGCATTTGCAGCTGCTATCATCATATCCAAGATCACGTGACCACACTCAAACACACTTTTCATCTTGAGCTTGACAAGACATCTCTCATGAGACCTCACCAACCCTCTCAGAATACTCATCGGCATCTCAAAAAAGCCGCTGAGGCCTCGCGGCTCGGGGACAAATGGAGGAACCCAAGACGCCCGCCGCGGTGTCTCACTACCAGGTTCTCAACCTCACCCAGTCCCTCGTCGACTCACACCACAACCCATCAGCGCTCATCAAACGAGCTTACCGCCGCGCACTCCTCCAGAACCACCCGGACAAGGCGGCCCAGTCCCCGGCATCCACCTTCCACTCCGTCGACCAGATCACGGCCGCCTACACGGTGCTCTCCTCCCCGAGGGACCGCGCCGCCTACGACGCCTCCGCCCGGCTTTCGCAGCACGGCAGCCAGGACCCGACGACGACGTCGGTCCAGTTTCGCACAGGGGTGGAGAACGTCGACCTCGACGACCTGCCCTTCGACGAGGGCAAGGATGTGTGGTACCGGAGCTGCAGGTGCGGCAATGACCGGGGCTACGTCTTCGGCGAGGATGACCTGGAAGAGGTAGGGGACGAGGGGGAGCTCATGGTTGGCTGTCTGGATTGTAGTCTCTGGTTAAACGTTCATTTCGCACAGGTCGACAACGATGAAACCGCTGGAACATACAGGTCATGGCCCCTTGAACTTCCCAAACGTGCTAGCACCGCCGCAGGAGACTTACCCTCCTCTGTAAACAAGTTGCTTATTTGTAGGCCAAGGCATTTGGAATACCTCCAAATCCGCCTCCCGTGCAGGTCTTACGTACAAACTTGGAAAGATGAAGGCATTGCCATCAATGTTCTGCTCCCTGTTCATACACGCACACACCATCTGATACATAGACCCCCAGCTGTCACATGCTTGGAGGCGGCGGCAGGTCATTTGGCCTTCTCGTTTCATCTTATCGCAATCTGGGCGCTTGGCCAAGCTTTCAAATTCATCGATGTCGTCACTTCTGCGATAACGGGCAACCGTATTATGTGTAGTATTGAAATCAATTTTTGTATTTTTACTTGTCCATACGGCCACAATAAAAGAGTCTTTAGAGCCAAAGCACATTTGTACTCTTCTCAAGATCTCTATGCGAGTTTCCGATGGAGAAAGATAAGCCCCTCTCCTGTTCTTGGTTTACGCAATCACCTAAACGATGTCGAAGCTCTTGATCACAAAAAGAAACCGAAGTCTTTCCATTCCACTCCGTAGACACCAGCCCAATACCCACATTTGCCAAAAGCATGGACACTCCCAATGGTATCCTTAACTTTACTCAGCAGGCTTGGGAGCCTCCTCAGTAGCAGGAGCGGCCTCAGTAGAGGGGGCGGCCTCCTCCTTGGCAGGGGCATCGGCGGAAGCAGTGTTGTCGGCCTCAGAAGAAGTCCAGAGAGTAAGGTTGTCACGGAGGAGCTGCATGATCAGAGTAGAGTCCTTGTAGCTCTCCTCGCTGAGGGTGTCGAGCTCTGTTTGAACACACAAAAGTTAGAAATGCCATATACAAGATCGGCAGTGAAGGGAAACCTACCGGCAATAGCATCATCGAAAGCCTGCTTAGCCAGGTGGCATGCCTGGTCAGGAGCATTGAGGATCTCGTAGTAGAAAACGGAGAAGTTCAGGGCGAGACCCAGGCGGATGGGGTGGGTAGGAGGGAGATCGGTCTGGGCAACCTCGGTGGCAGCCTTGTAGGCCTCGAGAGACTTGTCGGCGGAGTCCTTGCGGCGGTCGCCGATGGCGAACTCGGCAAGGTAACGGTGGTAGTCACCCTTCCTAGAATCGGGGAATTAGTTCCATCCCAGCGAGCATTCATATGAGGGTCAGGTCAATGCATACATCTTGTGGTAGAAAACCTTGGACTCGCCAGACTTGGCAGAGGGGATCAGGTGCTTGTCAAGAACCTCGAGGATATCCTCGCAGATCTTGGCCAGCTCGTTCTCGATCTTCTGGCGGTACTCCTTGATCAGGGTAACCTGGGATGAGTTGCCCTTGGTCTCCTCCTTTTGCTCAATAGAAGTAACTATTCTCCAGGAGGCACGGCGAGCGCCAATAACATTCTTGTAAGCAACGGACAGCAGGTTGCGCTCCTCGACTGTCAGGTCACGGTCCTCGGAGGCGACAATCTTCATGTTCTCAACCATCTCTGTGGAGCCGCGTTAGTGGCTGCTGGCTTGAGGGAAAGACGAGGGGGGACTGGAAGGTGTTGGTCATACCCTCGTAGCGCTCAGCCTGCTCGGCGAGCTTAGCCAGATAGACAGCATCTTCTTGACACATTTTGAATGATTTTGGTCGTGGTGGACTAGATCGGACAATGCGAATTAGCAACAGTACAAGCCAGAGATAACACCATTTGGCGCTAACAACCTGGGAAAGTAGGTTGGACAAGTTGTGGTCAAATCAGGGGGAAAAAAGGGAATCTGAGCCCGAAAATGGCTTCGCGAATGAAAATTGAGTATACAATCGTGATAGGAATTCGTATGGATATGGGTAGCGAACGCGCGAGACGATGCTGTTGAAGAAGCGATCCTCGCAGTTAAAGACGGTCAAGCGAACCTCCCCTCCCCCCGCTCTCGCTCAATCAGAGGGGGTGGTGGGGTTGGGTGTACAGGGCGATGTTGATGGTATTCAAACGGTCTTGGGGGGTTGGAGGATGATCAATCGAGTGCGGATGAGTGTGTATCCAGTCAAGGAGTGTATACTCATCGCGAGTATCGCCATGTCGCAGGTATCCAGGTCGAGGTTCAAAGTTCAGGGCAGTGGAGGGGGGCGGACAAGGAGGTCATGACGACAGTAATGGCAAGAGCCCAGCAGTTGCGCGACATTTCTATACATACCGTTATGTGTATCGAAAGGTGAACGGTCAAGTGAATGACTTTCTTTGTCCCGGGCTGGACTTGGTGCAGTAGAGAAGGCGCGGTGAGTAGTTGTTTGTGTCTAGTTGTGGTTTGGGGAGAGGTGGGTTCAGGGAAAGGCGGACGGGATCAGTGGAAATTGAAGAAGGGGTTCGGCGAGCAGCCTCAGGCTGGGCACAGGTGCACCACGGCCACGAATGCACAGAGAAACTGGGCTTCCAGCATTAGGAGGAAGTAGGCAGCAGGCACTGTACTGCAGGTACTGTATGTAGCCCGTGACGCCGCCGATCGGCGCAAGATACAGGCGGGTCAGCACTAATAGCGCCTGCTGCCAGGTACCCCGGCGGGCTGGATGACATAAAATACAGCACACCCTGCCAGGGCCTGAGCACTCCTTGCATTCAGACATCCATCGTATTAACAGTGCAGCAATGAAGCACAGGGACGATAATCTCCATAATGAGTAAACCATGAGCGAAACCACAATGTGTTTGTGTCCGCCTGTAAAACAGTTGTCGTTTTCTTATCAATCAATGGATACCAAACCATGATGCATGTCCTATCGAAGGCAAGAGCGCATTGCGGTGCTGTCTGCTGTTTTATGTCGCCCTCCAGCCCGGAGTACAGTACTTGCCCGCACAGTGTCAATTTCAGGCTAGATAGGACTAGAGCTGCTAGTACAGCATTGGGACAGCTGTGCTCTGCCCTTCCAGTGGGCTAGCTGCCCTGTCATCTGCCTAATCAGCAGCTGAACCGGGAGCTGTGGTTGGGTGGGCGCGAGCCACAATGCCCAATGGTGGTGGCACAAGGCCATTCGTCACTGCCAGTCAAACAGACAAAAGAAACACCGGCGCCCAATCAAATGCCCATTCACATGGAAGGAGATCGATCCTAATGGTCCTCATCGGCGCAGGACAATGTCTCAGAGAGTCCCTTTATTCCTGCGGCACCGCACCGTCCCCTGCTGTTGCACAGCCTCAGGTACGAGGGCGGTACCTCAGCGAGCGTCCAAGGTACTCCCAACTGTTTTTTCCCTTTTTCGCTTTTATGTGCCACTTGTTGGGTCTCGGTAAGCAGGCCTACCGACCAGCATTGCACAACAGAGGCAGGCATCACGTCACCAGCGATGATTTCATAGGGGAACCAGAGCGTTTTCGCCTCCTCCTTGGCTCGCCGTTCCGATGAAACAGACACTAAAATCCGACCAAACAGTTTCTCCCAACAGAACACATCAGTATTAGGCAATCGTCGTGTTTTATTATACTTTTCTCACCTCCGAGCGCCACTGTTGTTTTATAACGATGCTATCATGGTCATATCTTCTTGCGACAGTAACCATCCCACCTCACCGGTGGTGCGCATGCAGCTTCAGTCACATAATGCTTGAAGGGCTGTGGTCATAAGGCGCATCCTGCAATGACGTGTGATGGGGATTCTGCCCACCACTACCCAAGCATGACACGTGCTTACATTCATCCTCGTAGGCTTCTCCTCGCACTACTGTGATAGGGTTGCAGTTCGTCCAACTCAGCCTTATCTGAATGGACACGGGCAATTGAAAGTGTGCAAAGGCAACCATCGAGTCCGCCTCGAGGACCCCGTCAGCAGCTACAACACATTAATGTGCATTTGCTGATGACACGATCACGACAACGTAGAAGAACAAGGCATCCAAACCAGCGTTTTAGCAAACCAATTATGGTCCCAAAAACTTGTTGACGATGCCCACCATCAAGTCCGATCCATAACATACCATCATCGCTGGCAGAACCAGCTACCTCTAGTCGGTTCGCTAATATGGGTCTACCGTTCCCTCTGGTGGTGCTATCATGGCCAGCGTCTACTAGAGGGTTCGAATAAGCAGCACATGGTTTCCCGATTAGATCCTTCAGCTGCAGCCTCCCCTTCAAGACGATTGGCTGTTCCCAAGCTCGTACGAAGAGCTGGACAGCCAGGTTTTCGGCCGGTTGGCTCACGTGGCGGTGCCTTGTGAGGCGGCGAGTAGACAAAGCCCAGCTCCCAGTGGTGCAAAACCACAGCCTTCGCCTGGCCCCAGCCAAATCCAGCTAGGCGGCCTTGGAAGTCAGGCCACAGGCACAGCAGAACCGAAGCCCGGGCTTTCCCGCATTGGTCAGTTACCCTGGTACATCTCCGCGAAGCGATCTTTTGCCCGAGGGGTTAGGTATCTCGCTAGCCCAGAGCTCCCCCAAACTCTGACCTCATCCGTCCTCCAATTGCCGCTCACGATTTGCTTTCCCTCTACTTATACCTGCCAATTGCGTCCCCAATTGTCAACCAATTCCCATCACACACCAGCAACCAATCATGCTTCGAACAACCTTCACCAAGACGGCTTCCGTCCGCCCTCTCCGCGCTGCCTTCACCACCACTGTTCGTGCCATGGGTGAAGGCGACACTGGTGCCCCGCCCAAGACTGGTGGTGTTGGGTGAGTAACTTCCCATCAACCGTCAACCGTCACCAAAAACCGGTGAACTACTCGTCGCCCCTCAATTCATGTGCTGTACAATACCAGCGGCTAACCGACGTTGTTTTGTTTTCCTCTAGTGACGCCTTCCAGCGCCGCGAGAAGGCCAGCGAGGATTACGCCATCCGCCAGCGTGAGAAGGAGAAGCTTCTCGAGCTCAAGAAGAAGCTCCAGGAGCAGAAGGAGCACCTCGAGCGCCTGTCCCAGCACATGTACGTCTTGCCGCATAGCCACCGCGATATGCGTCGTTTACGGGAAGCTAACCCATCATTTCCAGTGACGAGATCACCAAGGACCAGGACGAGAAGAACTAAATACCTTTAACCCAAACAAAACAGACGCACGATATTCGGCTGTTGGAAGGGAGGAAGTCGGCCCCATTGCACGAAACTGACGGCAAGGCGGTGTCTTTCACGTTCTCCGGTTTTTCACCCATGAGCCTGGCAGCTTCGGCAATTTTAGGCTAGTGTACATTACTCTGCGCATCCCAACACCTTTCAAAAACAGCGATCCGGCTAGGAATATGTGTGCCACGGTGTATCCATTATATGAGCTTGTGGCCGAGTCCCACCTCTGCTACTTGTAAATTTACCACCCAGAACTCCCAGAATATCAGGCCCTAAACATGTAAAATCTAAGAAAAAACAGCTCGCATATCCTTTTGCCCGAGAATCCCATCACTGTAATCATCGTCCCATGTATGAACGGTAAAAGCTCTCAGCCGCGTCGTTGTCGGCCACGCCATAATGGCTGCCCAGGTTGTGGCTGGTCTTCTGCGCCGCAGCGACCTTAGTTTGCAACTGCGAGGCGTTGGCATCGATCCATTGAAGCTGCGTGAGGTGCCCGTTGAGAACGCGCACAATCTGGCTCAGCTGTAGTTGAATAGTCAGTAAATAACGTTCAGAAAAGAAAGGGGGCGCAGGATGCGGGAAACATACAGGATCCTCTGGCTTAGCACCTTTGCTAAGTGTGCCTGAAATATCGTTGATCTCCTTGACCATTTTAGATAGATCTCGAGACTTTTCATCAAGTTGTTGGGTTAGCTTCTCGGCTAGCTTGTAGGTGCGCTCGCGCTCCTGGTCAGGGCCAGCGAGCTGTTCACCAGTACCGATCTGCTTAGCAAACATGTCCTGCAACTCGGACTCGTAACGGTCAAGCCAGGCCTCTAGCTCGTCCTGCTGACCTTCAACGGAGGAGAGCTGACGCTCAATCTCATGGCTGGCTCGCTCTGCCTCGAATGTGTCCAGGTACAGCTTCTGAATCTTCTCGCCATTATCCACAAGCTGTCGGTCCCAGTTCGAGACGACGGTTGCTTGGTCCTTGAACTCTTTTTGGTATTTCGACAAGTCCGAGGCCCAGCGGGTGACAATATCCTCCATCGTCTTATTCTTGAGCCTTGCAATTTGAGATGTAGGTCCAGTGGTAGATGCGCCCAGTGCGCTGGAACCTGGGGCAGGCGTGCCTGGCTTGGCCGCGTCCGCAGGCTTATTCGTCCCGGCAGCGGCAGCGGCGGGAGTAGAAGCAGGCTTGGCACCAAACAAACTTGAGGCAGCGGTGGTAGGTGCTGCTGATGCAGTAGGTGCCGCACTTGTAGCCCCAAGTGTTGCTGGGGCGGCTGCTGTTGTCGCGGTTGTCGCGGTAGGCTGGGAGGATGCTGCCGGGTTCCCGAAGAGAGCTGAGGCAGGCTTCGAGCTCGACGCCTCGCCAGCTGGCTTTGTACCGAACAAGGACGCTGAGGTAGCCGCTGGGGCCCCTGGAGCTGTTGTCGAAGCAACAGGAGGCTTGGCTGCGAATAGATTCACCGTGGCAGGTGCAGCAGGAGTAGCAGATGGCGCTTGTGCGTTGGCACCTCCAAACAAACCACCGGGTGCGGCAGCTGGGGTAGACGTGGCAGCTGCGCCAGGTTTGGTCCCAAACAGACCACCGGCAGCTAGGGCGGCAGGCTTAGTATCAGTAGCACTCGCTGTGGTGGTGGAAGTGGTTGGGAAGAGGCCACCTGAAGTGGCAGCAGGAGCTGTTGGCTTGCTAGCACCAAATAAGCCTCCAGGGGCTGCGGCTGTAGTTGATGCGGGAGGTTTGTTCATGCCACCGAATAGCGATGTCCCCGTGGCTGCGGGCTGGGCGGATGGGTTTCCGAATAGGCTGGGTCCAGTCGTTTTGGAGCTGTCAGCGGGAGGTGCACCGGCGGGTGTAGTAGAGGGCAGAGAGAACATAGGCTTTGCAGGAGTTGCTGCGGCAGCAGCTGTAGTCGCAGGAGCCAAGCTTTGAGCTCCTGTGGCCGTGCCAAATAGTGAAGGGGCGGCTGTAGTAGTCGGCGTCGATGACTGGGCCTGGCCCGTGGTCGGTTGCCCCATGGAAAACCCTCCTGCTGATGGAGTAGTTATGCTACCAGTTCCAAAAAGCCCTCCTGCAGGTTTCGCTAATAGACCTCCTGCGGGTGCAGATGTGGTGGCTCCGAACAAGCCTCCCGTGGCTGGCGTTGTTGATGCTGGAGTTGCCGTAGCCGCATTGCCAAAAAAGGAGCCACCAGAAGAGGCCGGCGCTCCGCTGGATCCTCCGCCAAAAAGGCCAGTTGCAGGCTTCTGGGCGGTGGTGCCGCTTTGCTGTCCGAAGAGCCCTCCTCCGGCGGCTGGCGTTGGGGTTTTGTTGTTGGTACCAAACGAAAATGAATTACCTTGACCCCCGAACAGCCCTCCCGCAGCAGGTGCGGTCGACGTCGGATTGTTCGATGCGGCGCCCGAGGAGCCCGCGCCTCCAAAGTTGAAAGACATGGCTGTTGTTTTGTTTTCGCTAGGCAAAGTCGTGATGGGAACGGATGATCGAGATCGCGAGAGGCTGAGGAAGACGATTGGACCCGATTCGTTTAGATCCTCACCATGACAAAGGGGGAACTTGGTCGATAAAGGGATGCCAACGGCGTCAAGGAGAGAAAGAGATTCCCGCCTGTTTGATGAATGGAGAGGCACGTGCAAAGGCGCCAACAACAAAGGATTATGGATGACCGTCGCCAGAGAACTAGGCTGGGAGCTTTTTTTTTGGGTGTAGCAGCCTCAGCTCCACGCGAACTGTGGTTGGGCGCGCCAGGAGCTTGGAGCCAGGTACTTCCGTACCGCACGCACGAGCCACACCCACTCCACCACTGGAGCCAGTCTTGAGCAGTGCACTAATTACTCCAAGTCGGACTGTCCGTCAGCACGTCGATCATCAACTTCGAGTGGCTCATGTGCCCTTTGCCCCAACGACATCCCAGCAGTGCAGTGCAGACCCTTCTCGCAGATTCAAAGTTGAGCATCCGTGCTCCTTTTCCTGCCTTCCTGCCTCTGCCTTCCTTCGACCCCGATAAATAGGAACAATCTGCCAGTTGGTGATTGCTCCTGAGAGCAGAGCGCCGCCCGCACCATTCGATCAGTCGCTATGCGTCCCCGGCCTTGAGCTGCCTCTCCATCCCCAAGGCCTCCACTCAGCGACATTAAACCACGATTTCCCGGGCCAATCTGCATCTCGATCTCACCATATAAGAGCCCGTCAATCGATTTACACAACTACGTATACGATCACCGGTTATTGGGAGAGTCCCCAGACCTCCTTCCACCACAATGCCAGCTGTTGAGGGGCTTGAGCCTCCAGCAGACTCCCGCAAAGCAAACCCCGGGGCTCTGACGCTGGGTATGAGCTCCCCCTTTCCATTCTATTCCTCCCCCCATTGACGCTTTTACCAGCAGATCAATCGGACTCTGAAGACCAGTTTGTAGATGCGCAATCTAGCCCGCATCCCATTTCTCCCATACCTAAGCCCCAGCTCGAGCAAGACAACAAGGAAACAGCACCCAGCGATATCCCAGGAACGGACGCCGACAAGCCAAAAGAAGATGATGGCATGATTGACGAGAAAGCGGTGCTGCACGAAAGCTCATCCGACTCAACGCCGCAGACTACTGGAGAAGCTCCCAAACCGACTACCGAGGAGGCTCCAGAACCAATTAGTTCACTCTCAGAAGATGTCGGCGAGAAGTTACCCGCGGCTGCTAAACCTGACGTCAAAGTTACCAGAACTGACGGGGTGGTAGAGGAGATCTCTACAAATGACTCTATAGGTACGATGAGCCGTATGCCCACAGCGTTGAGGACAAGTGCTGACTATAAGCAATAGTTTCTACACCCCAAGATGAACTCCCACCAGAGCCTCAGACGACTCGGGATTCCGATAGCAAAGAAGTCCTAGAAACGAGTATCAATGTCAATGGCGAGCATTCTCAGGATGATGATATGTCTGAGGGCTTTGACCAGTCCGAAGGCTTCGAAGAGTCGGGAGATGTCGAACATTCCGGTGACGATTTCGACGACTTTGAGGA
Organism: Clonostachys solani; assembly: GCA_902141235.2. Taxonomy (NCBI): domain Eukaryota; kingdom Fungi; phylum Ascomycota; class Sordariomycetes; order Hypocreales; family Bionectriaceae; genus Clonostachys; species Clonostachys solani. The sequence goes on from CABFOC020000035.1 coordinate 4,496,795, forward strand.
GGGCGGCCAGGAAGACGACGACTTTGATGATTTCGATGATGGGTTTCAACAGGCTGAGCCTGTACCGACACCAACGCAGGCTACTATGCCAGTTCTGCCAGTGCTTCCATTTGTGAGTCCTATAACATAACATACGATGTGGTGCGATTTCTCACAGCCAGTACAGCCGATACCAGATTTCGAGGACCTCGATTCAGATGAGATCATCTCTTCGCTGGACGAATATCTCACGACACTATTCCCCCCAGAAGAGCTAGATCTCCCTCCTCTACCCCAACTACCTCGGGAAGCCTCGACTTTTATCACATCACGATCTGCCTCCCTCTGGTCACAACTCGTTGCCCCTCCACCCTTGGCGCCGCCGGATTGGATCAGATCTCGCACCCGCCGCCTATTTCTCGTCTCCCTTGGCGTACCTGTCGATCTAGATGAGATCCTCCCAGCATCAAAACAAAAGAAGCTCGTACTCCCTTCTCTAAACATTCCCTCCTCATCATCTCCCCGGACGTCACACGAAGCCCGCTCAGCTACACGATTACGGCAGGATGATGCCAACGCCTCAACCACCTCTGTCGACACACAAGGGAAGCCGAGGCACAGACGAGGCCCATCCCCGCAACCAGAACTGGATATTGTTGCAGCACGGCATCTCTGTACAACCACTGATGAAGCCCTAAACGGCATGACGGACGAAGAGTTAAGCAGCCACATAGAGAAACTGAAGGTTCTCGAAGTAACCTCCAAGGAGGTGTTGGAATACTGGACGAAGAGGACAGATGAGAAGATTGCTGAGCGGGAGACATTTGAGGGAGTAATAGAGAACTTAGTAAAACACGCGAGAAAAGTTCGCAAATAGTCAAAAGATATAATACCACACACGAAATAATCAAACGGACAAAAGAAGCACATTGATAGGGACCCTGATGGTTATTTTTCGAGATGCAAGTCAAGAAATAGATATAGCAGCTGCAACTCCTTTTGGATGCGTTTTTGGGTCTCTCTCTCTTTTCTGTTCAGATACCGTACATGCGCCATCAACTCTTTGCTATCCCACAGGGCTCCCCCAAACATATATAGCTCCCCTCGCGAAGATCCTTCACTTTTGTTATCTCGCTTCCTCCCTCTCCCCGAGCCGACACACCGGGAGAATTCCGGTGAGCCCTTGGAACGGGGGTTTCGTCCAAGCGTAACCACGGAGCCCGGAAATTTTACCAATCTAAACCCATCCTGACATAACATCCGTCTGTGTCCAAGTGTTCCTGGTCCCTGCAGGCTTCGGGTTGCAGAAAGCATTACGTATTTTTTCATTCTTGTTTCTCTTTTTTTTTTTAATTGATTAAGATCACAAGCTTAGATTAGGAGGTGCTAGGTTCCAAGGTGACACCACTGCAAGAAAGAGGGACATGTTAGTTTTTACATTCTGAATTCAATACACAAGCACGGGGGTGATGAAAAAAACTTACGCAGCAATTGTGGCCCAACCAATGAGACGCCAATGCTTCTCGATACGGCGACTCAGAGCAACCTTCTCGCCAATATTGGTGCAAGCAGGGCTGGTAAGTACGAGCTTGGCGGCATCTTGCTTGATGGCGGCAATCTTGGCACCAGTGGATGTGGAACCGATGTTGACCATGATGACTTCGTTCTTGGCCAGCTTGGCAACCTTGGCCTGCTTGCCGTCGGCGGTCCTTACACCCAGCAGACGACGGAGGAGGTAGAAGTTGACTTCGATTTCGCTGTAGATTTCGGGGAGGCGGCCCTTGAGACCCAGGACGAAACCGACCAGACGATCAGCTCGGCAGAGGGTGGGGTCGATACGGGTACCAACACCGATCAGACCTCCGGGGACGGCGTACTTCAGGTCGTTGGCTTCTGAGTTCAGAGATACGACTCTGCTGAAGATGGGTGTGCACTTGAGGGCACCGCTGTCGTCGCGAGACACGATACCGGGACGGATTTCAATCTCATCGCCCAACTTGATAACACCGTGCAGGATACTACCACCGGCAACACCACCCTTCAGGTCATCAATCTCGGCACCAGGCTTGTTGACGTCAAAGGATCGAATAACAATCATGTGAGGGTCAATGGAGAAATCTCTGGGGGGAACAGGGATGGTGTTGACAATGGCCTCGTTGACGGCATCAATGTTGAACTTGAGCTGGGCAGAAATGGGAATGACAGGGGACTTTCCAGCGACGGTACCACGGATGAACTTGAGAATCGACTCGTAGTGTTGCTGGGCAGCCTCTTCCCTCATCAGGTCGACCTTGTTCTGCAGAATGATGATCTTGTCCAGCTTCATAATCTCAATAGCTGCCAAATGTTCAGAGGTCTGGGGCTGAGGGCAAGATTCGTTGCCAGCGATAAGAAGGAGGGCGGCGTCCATGACGGCGGCACCTGACAACATGGTGCTCATCAGAATATCGTGACCGGGGCAGTCGACGAATCTATGTTCCCGGTTAGCTAGCAGTTCCCAGGAGGCCAAAAATAGCCAATATCACTCTGGGAGGTTTAGACATACGAGACGTGTCGCAATAATCGGTAGGTTCCGGTGCATCCCTCTCGCTCGCAGGGAGGATCAACCTCCTTCTCACTCTTGTAGCTTCGATAGCATGTTGGTCGGGGGCAGGCCTGGTCGTCGCACTTGTAGATCTTGGCGTTGGCATAACCAAGCTTGATGGTAATGTTACGAATCAACTCGTTCTTGAAACGGACAGTCTGGACACCGGAGATGGCCTTGACCACGGTAGACTTTCCGTGAGCGACATGGCCAATTGTTCCGATGTTGATGGTCGCTTGGCGGGCGATAATTTCGGGAGTTAGGGGTGTTAGGCTGGCGACATCAAGATCCTTGGGGTCGGTTTGCGGGGGCAGAGGAGGCTTTGTGGCGGGCTGCTCTGCGATTGCAGGGTTGATGGTCTTCTTCAGTGCTGACTTGATGGGCTTCTCGTCACCAATATCGTTGGGGTTGTTGATGGACTCGCCAGAGTCGGACTCTGACTCGATGTCGTCGTATTTGGGGTCGCCGTTGGCAGACATGGTGGAGGCGGGGCACGGGAGGTAAATTCGCTGCTACCCAGAATTCAGAAATATGTCGAAAATTAGTACGGGAGAGGTATTTTCGTCGGGATCCTGGTATCTAAACGTCGACAACAATTTTCTATTGTTCGTCTTTGGGTGGGATATCGCCGGGCACAAGTTGCGCGATTCTGAAGAGGTTTGTATCGTGTGCTTTCCCTGAGTTGGCAAAATTCCTCGTGTGGCCTTGTGGTAAATGATCGAAGAGAGTCGCATAGTATGACTCTTACACTAGACCTGTTTGGTGCCGATAAGCTGATAAGGAGTTGTGTGCCCCTCATCAGTGGCTCTTCCTCTGGAAGAACTCCGGAGAAGACGCCATACACAACTACCTTTACTTAAGGTGCTGTGTGCTGTCCGTCTTCCAGCTAATGAGAGAACTCCATCTGGTCTAGACATGCCATATCAAGTCTAGAGGGGTGGATGGGAACAGAGTGGCCTCGACATCGCAAGAGCGAAGTGCAAACAGGAGCTGGAAACATCTCGGCTCTGCAGCCAACTCCGATCCGCCGGGGAGGCATAAATAACAACTCTAAACTTGAAGAGAAGCATTTCGGGGGTAAACCCTAGTCTCAGTTAGTCGAACCAATCGACGCAGGGGTCTTATTGTTGTAAATTCGTATCATCTATAGAAGGGCTACAGAAGTACTCATTGTGAAGGATTGCCCGCTAATGGCAAATCTGTGAATGTAAGTTCCGTTAGTGGTCTACTTACGGCGTTGGCTCAGGCTGTTTAGGAATTGCACGCGCAACATCCCTTATTTGGAATGATACACCCACTATCGTGCCTATTGAACCCCTACTCAAGATGTTGGTAACTGATTGTGCAGTGGGACTTTTGTTTAAAGTTATAGACTTCATCATTGCTTTTGTATGAGGGAATCCCACGCACAATTTGCTTTGTTGGGAAATCAAACGCACAATATAGATAGTCGCAATTTATACGTATGAATTATCAATTTCCCCAAGATTCCCAGGTAGAAGTATTTATAAAATAGCTGGTTATCCCCTTCTTGTCGAGCGGAAATTCCATCACACTCATCCTCATCTTTATCCAATAAACAAAATTCACCCCATCCTAGTCCTCGCGGTCAAAATGAAGCTTATTCTTCTTATTGTTGCATTACTTGCTCTTGTAGAAGCACGCAAAGGTTCTGGAATTTGCGTGAAAAGAGGCCAGAGGTGTAACATGTATAGAACATGCTGCGGCAATCTCCAATGCAGGGTAAAGCCTGCCTCTAGATTCCATTTGATTGAATTGCACGAAAAGGCTAATATTTCTTCTGATTAATAGGGCGGTCATCGCAAAAGTGAGCCCGCGATATGTAGATAGAGGCAAGGGGAGATAGATAGAGAGGAAGACCAAATATCTCCCAGTGGCTAATCCGATGGCTATTAATGCTTATTCAAGTGCATTATGGATATTGATGGTCTTCTCAAGAGGGACTAGGTAGCTGAATTTGGGGATATTTATAATAGAGAGAGTTATATAGATGGATGAAAGAGAGAAGCGCAGCTAGGGGGCAGAGGAAATAATAACCTTTGAAAGTCAAATGAATAAAAATTCACTGCTTGGTTATACTGCATGAAAAGGTCAAAGGGTAAACAACCTTTTAACTACCGTATAAACTTTGTTATATTAAGATGGCTAATATCTAGCTAGCTATAGAAGTTATAGAAGGCTCAACCTCAAACAAGAACAATCTCAATATATATTTACTGATAGGCTATCATTACTCAATGTTGACACTTAGTTGAAAGGGGTCTCGGGTTAGCTTTGCAGGAGTGAGAGGCCACTTGTGTGTTTTGGTTTCAATTATTAAGAGATTTCTTCTTCATTAAAACAATGTGTCGGGTTTGAGGAATACTTAAGATGGCCCGGGACGACAAACATGCAGCTTGTAAAGATTATGTTTGGAGATGCCCTGTGGAAACATGGAAACACAAGTAACAGCTCCCATGGCTAATTAGCTGGCCCATTGAATATGCATCGGTTGGTGAAGAATGAGCTTGTTTCATCTGCATGTGTTTCTGGCATTTTAAGGGCAAACTACAGTCTCGATTCGTTCGCTGGCTCGATGGACGCTTGGGCCCAGTTGTGACAATTTCGTGTTCATCGAGAAAAAGTAACCAAAGTAACCAGAGCGCCTATCATGAATTTCATATCAACGCTGTTGCTCTATGGAACAGTAATTAAGAAGCCCTGTCTGTGTGATACACTGAATTAAAGATAGGCAAGCATAGGTGCAAGCAGGCAAAATCAACCCGTCCCGGCTGCATATCTCATTCTTGCCTCTGTGGGGACAATTGATCGAACTGATCTGGTCTCAAGCTGTATTCTCTTGGGATTTCAAACCTTTAAAATTGGAGTCTGGAAATGCAACCGGGGAAGGCAACAGGATTCCTGGCACATGAATTGGAACTTTGACTGCCACCGCAATCTGTTGTTATGTGGTGTCCGCCGATGTTCTTTTTTTAGAGGTTGTTGTGTAGCACTTGCGACACAAGAACCAAGATTATAAACTCCCCCCACGATTCCTCCCCAATACCACCAATCTGCTGCCCTCCGTGTGGTGCGCCAGCTGCTGGCTGCAGCCAGGTGCAATAGTCTTGCCACCACAGCCCACGGGCGGACTTGGTTGTGCATAAATGCTACCTGCTATGCCTTAAACTCGGGGTGTAGGGTGGGCGGATGGTAAGTGAAGCTTACGAGAGGGTTACACGCAAGACAACGTAAACGTCCAGCCGGAGGATAGGGGGCAGTGTTCAAATGCGGCATATCTGCATGTTCACAATACCGATCACCAACGCTGCGGCAACAGCATCACCAGTTCCCCTCCCCCTGGCCATTCCTCAGATATGCCGCAAAGCGCCATTCTGTTGCCCATGAAGATGGGGTTGATTGGCGTTTGCCGGGGACACAAATGGCAGCTAGGATCGGGATCAGACCACACCTTATCCTAGAGTATCGGTGTTGGTTCAGCGACGGATGGATCAATAGAAACCCGTCCCGACGACGTTTGCCCCCCGGCTGGGATAAGCAGCCACATGCGAGTGTGCGTCTACGAGTGGTACGGTCCGGCTCAGTCGCTCACGCTCACCTGCTCACTCAGCCAGCATACCGGCCACGCACACCACCAGCAAGACAGAAGGGACGGTTGGGCGGCGGGGGACCCGAATGAGGAAGCGAAAACCTGATCCTTGGAGGTCGAGGTCCCGCCTCATGCGGCCTGGGGAGGGGCGCGGGTCAGCGAGGACGAATCTGATCTCGACTGTTGCCGCCCAGATGTAGCAGGGCGGTGGGAGGAAGTGACGGTAGTGCAGCTCTGCACCCTCTTTAGGTGCAGCGTGGCTGGGGCCCACCCCCATGGCGAGGCTCCTGGAGCTCCCGATTGGCTGCTGGCTGGGCGGAGACCTGGCTCCCGTGCAAGCTACGGGGCCAATCACAGCGCTATCGCATGCTTCTTGGCGGCAATGCAGACGGCAGCTGGGGCTCCTGCTTGACTCGTCGGTGGGGCCCTGGACGCTGGCCAACCACAGGCAGCCCTCCGCCGCCGGCCCACAGCCAAGCACATCCATCACATCTCACTCCAGCCGACTCTCGATGCTCTCCAAGCACAAAAGCAAGTACACGGTTGAACGCAATGGACCCCCCTTCAACAAGAGGCGGTAATGTAATGTGCTCAGTGGCTGCCATCGATGCAACCAGGATCGCTAAATATGGATCTGGTTACCTGCTACCACCTCGTACGTGCTGACCAGCCCTCTGTCTGGGGCCAAGCCAAGCTGGCCGGCTTCCCCTCTCCTTCTGTATGGTTGATTATGTAGCTCGGTCGGTGTTTGTGTGGGTGTCTCCGTGGGCAAGATGTTCGCTATATTGTCCTAGCCCGCCACTCCTGGGTGACCTGGCTTCTCTCCTCCCTGTTAAACGAAGGGTTTTGGACTCATCCAGGAACGAATCTCAGTCGACTTCTCGCGCCGCCCCTCGTCGTGGCCTGGATTCGGAACTTGGCAATCTCTCAAACATTGCCGCTCGGCCACTCTCGTTGTCGCATTGTCGTTGGTGACCGCTGGCTTGGTATAGGCGCCCGGATCGACAAGCAGTCGGCGTCTAAGTGCAGCTTCTGTCACTAGGAAACCCACCCCTGCTACCTATCAGAGACCGACGTTACCCATCTCCATACCTGTAGGTAAGGATCCACGATCCCGTGTTATGCTTTGTCTGGTCCCACCATTACCACGTTTGGCCCTGCTCCCCAGTTCCTCTCCTCTCGCATGTTAGACTCTCAAAAGTCTGGACCTCCCTCTTATTGCCGGCTGGTCCTGCTCTTCCTTCTTCCCTCGATAGCTGGTCTCAACAATCTCATTTCATCTTCCATTGTTTTTCCAGACTTCGCTGTGCGGGTGTCCTGGATTGTTCAACTTGTCTTACAGACCCGACTTACACTGCCTCGGATCTGACCGTATTGTCTGCTTAGTTCTTTTTTACACACATATACCCATCATGACTGGGTCAGGTTAGTTAAAGTCTTCTTGCCTTGTACACCGGGAGACGATCTGGATACTAACATCATATGAAGACGACAAGAAGCGGCCTACCGCTCTAAACCTCACACCTGCCCGCTCTCCATCAACAGGCTCGAACTCATCCTCGGACAGCTCTCTCAAGCACCCTCGCACACCTCGATTTGCAGAGGCTACATCGGTTCATTCTCCTGTGGAACCAACCCGGTCCCCCTTTGCCGACCCTGAGAAGTCCCAGGTCGTTGTTCAGGCACAGCCCGCTGATATTGGATTCGGCTATATCAACAATGGAGAATCGCAAGTTCCCAAAACGCCACTGAGGAGCGCCATGAAGATTCCCGGAACCCCAGGAAGAAGGTTCGGTAACCCCATGAGCCCAACATTCAACGAGGCGGACGTCTTGGAGAAGCGTGAACTCGCCACCGACAAAGAACAAGCTCGTGATCTGGTAAGTCGAGTAATTGGTGGACTGCTCATGACTGCAACTGACACCTCCCGCAGAAAATCAAGACTCGAGTCCGCATGGCCAAGTTTGCTCTTCGCGGCGTGAACTTCAGCTGCTCCCTCATTATCCTGTGCATGCTCTCTTCAACCTTCGCCATTTTCAATGCTAGCAGAGCGCTTCCTTCCCAGAGCAGCCTCCCACCCTGGGCTGACAGTACCAATACCTGGCCTCAGAAGTTGGTCCTTGCAATGGCATGTGTGTCTCTGACAGCTTGCATCATTGTCTTCATCACTTTCTTCCGACGTGGACACAAGCGCGCTGAGAAGGTCAACACCTACTACCACATGTTTGCCATTGGCTGGGTATGTTGGATATCCCACCCTCAAGTCATCCGGCCTTGACAAAGTAGCTAACATTTTACGATAGTTCATCGTAAGCTTGATTCTCTGGGGAGTCACTGCCGCCCTTTACCAGAACTCCAGGAACAACAGCAACAACAAGGACATGTGGGGATGGTCTTGCGTCAACAACAAGCGAGAATCTGTCTTCGAGGACAAGATCAACTACCAGCTCATCTGCCGCCTTCAGAACTGGGCCATGATCTGCATCATTATCGAGGTCGTCATCGAGGTCCTCTGCATCATTCTCTACAGTGTCGTCTTCTACCGTTACTACACCAAGCGACGCCTCGCCAAGACCATGGATAACAGAGACCGAGCCCGCTCTGATCTCTACCTTGCCCAGCTCCGCGCACAATCTGCCCCCAACACTCCCGGATTTGGCCCCAAGTCTCCGGCATTGAGCCAGTACGCCATGTCGCCCCGTCATCCTCCGGCTGCCTATCGCAACCTGACCGACATCGAGGAGAGCCCCTTTACCCCTGGCGGCAAGCTACCCGAGCCTACATCCCAGTTCAACTCCCCCAAGCCCGATTTCAAGCTCCAGGCCCCTCCCAAGAAGGCTCCCTCAGCCACCCCCAAGACGGAGCAGTCGCCATTTACCCCGGTCTCGGGACAATCACCATTCAGTCCCACCACTGAACAAGGGCCCAGCTCAAACAACCCAAACACCACCACAATCGCTGATGATGAGCCCGTATACGACGCTGTGCCCATCCCAGGTGCATATGCTGGCCAGGCTTTCAAACCCCATCTGGAGCAGCGTTAAAGGACTTGCCTTCCTATAAACGTTTGCGCATTTGGTTTTAAAACTTCATCTTCGCTCTGAGCCTGGGCGTCTGTACATAATTCATCTTCAGGCTGGCACTGTGGTCTATTGGTTGTTTGTTTCTCTTCTGGCGATCCCGTAATATATACCCTTGGCGTTTAATGTGAAATCGGAATTGATGAACGGAGGCTTTTTGGATACCTTTTTATTTTATACACATCTACATACACATGCACCTGCTGGCGACTCCTCAACATCGAGTCTTTTTGCTAATTTCTGGGGAAAAGCATGCCTTTTGGCTCGTCATGTACGAAGCGAGATTCTATCGATCATGACATTTTTTCAAGGTCTCTCTGTTTCTCAGCATTTCTTCATCTCTCAATCTTCTATCTTTTTTATACACAATCAGTCTCTTTAGTTGTTTCGTATCTATCCAAAGTATGGTAGCTCCAAAAAAATGAAAATACAAAAAAAGAACAAATTGAACTATAAAAGAAATCCAATACTTCAATCACAGTGATCAATTGTACTTGAACCGGGAAACTCGACACCTCCTTTAGGAACAATAAACCTCTCTCTGCCGAGCTCTTCCGAAATAATAGGCGAGTAATTTTCTCATAACTCGTATGGATTTTGGAACTTCTGATCGAGAGGGTTGTCGTGGCACCTCATAACCGAGGTGAAGTGACAACCATTGCTGGTATTACCATCAGAACCAATCACTGCTTTTGTAATTTAATTACGCGTAAATTAAGTCATTACCCGCCTATTTTTACTACATGGGAGCCAATGGAGGAACTCTATTAAGGATGGTTCATATATACGGTCCTCTAGTTCTTCCCCTGGGCGATAAAGTGGTCTCTGTGGATTAGGCATTGTACCCCTTTATCACCACACTCCCCTTTATCTTGTACTATCTTGAGCAATAACTAAACATCCTTAATGTCGGCACTATTAGAAGCAAGCACATACTATACAGTATTCATGCCTATAGACCAAGTTGGAGCTGGAATACTCACGTCATTTCAGGTGCCGGTGAGATCTTGTACTGTCCTTAGCTTCGGTTCTTATACAGGCGGCATTGGTGTTCACATCCTAAAATATTCTCTTCATAAACAGCTGAGAGACAAGTTAACACATCTAGATTGGTTTCCTCTTCTTTCAAAAAGTCATCCAGGGCCGCCAATTACATGCCTGTTCGATTACCACGTCGGCCAGTTGCATACAATCCCACAACTGCTCGTATTTGCAGTTGGTGTAACATATCTCATTTTGCTTTCATAATAGTGAATCAAGTTCCAGCCAACGATCTCATTTATTGAGAGACACCATCCGGAAACATATTATTTCGCTGGAGCTTTGAGCGCTTTCAATAGCCGGAGGCAACCAACTTGAGGAAACGAAGCAAGACTGAAACTAATCCACCAAGTATGCATATCAAGCCATGGCTTCCTCTCCTTTCTGGCCTGAGGTGCGTCAAGGAAAACCCTGTGCTGTAAAGGCCACAGGCTGACCTTGATTTCTCTACACCATCTCGGCCACCAGGGTTCAATGTTATCTGCGATGGTTTGCCCAGGTGTGCAGGGTTGGCTCTGCACATAGGGCTAAAAATATCAATGACTAAAGCATGCGGCCTGATTGGAAAATTCTTTAACTAGTAACCACGGCTATGCAGGGCTGCATTGAATCATTACTTTCGACAGCATGAAATATCAGTAGACCCACCAGGAGAGTTGGTTGAGACGACACTTTCCTAGACGACATCATGCCGTGCCAAAAGGATAATTAGAACAGAGTTTAAAGGAATAAATAAATAAGATTCGTGAGAGTAATCCCGTAGATACAGAAACAGCTACAGGACAAAGCAAGTAAAGAACCACTTGCATTACTTTTTTAGGAGCCCGCCACACCTCCATGCATTAAAGGTGTAAAGGACTTCCTGATCCATCGTCACGCGGCCAATCCAGTCTCACCCCGATTCCTGAAAAGCCGCCCCAAGAGCAGCGTCGACGCCGTCCTGGGGGACTCTCTAAAAAACAAATAAGAGAAAAAGGCGAATCTATCGACAACTACCGGAAAAAAGATTGATCACCCTAAAACCCCAGAAATGCCCAACTGTCGTAGTCGTCTCGTCGTCAAATAAGACACCTTGATGAGAAGCAGTCCCGGGAGAAACAGTCTAGAGATAAAGGTGCTTTCGTTTTTTTAAATGAGGTCAGCGACGTTCATAGGCATCTCCTCAATCTGGGTGCTGTAAAACTGCTCGATCTCGCGCATCATACGCACGTCCTCGGCGGTGACAAAGTTGATGGCCACACCCTTTCGGCCGAAACGACCACCACGACCAATACGGTGAATGTAGTTCTCACGGTTGGCGGGGAGGTCGTAGTTGATGACCAGCGAAACCTGCTGGACATCGATACCACGGGCCAGAAGGTCAGTGGCAATCAGGACACGGGAAGAACCGGATCGGAACTCCTTCATGATCAGGTCACGCTGAGCCTGGTCCATGTCACCGTGCATGGCGGAGACAGTGAAGTCACGGGCAGTGAGCTTGTCAGTGAGCCAGTCGACCTTTCTGCGGGTGTTGCAGAAGATGACGGCCTGAGTGATGGTGACAGTCTCGTACAAGTCGGATAGAGTGTCGAGCTTCCACTCCTCCTTCTCGACGGCAATGTAGAACTGCTTGATACCTTCCAGGGTAAGCTCGTCCTTCTTGACCAGGATACGGACGGGGTCACGCATGAACTTGGTGGTGACCTCAAGGACGTCCTGGGGCATGGTAGCGGACAGGAGAACGACCTGGGTGGACTGGGGGAGGAGCTGGAAGATGTCGTAGATCTGCTCGGTGAAACCACGCTGCCAGGGGTGTTAGAAAATGCGGGGCAAAACGGCGGGGTGAAGATTCATGGGCTTACAGAAAGCATTTCGTCGGCCTCGTCAAGGACGAACATCTTCATGGCGTCGGTGCGGAGGAAGCGACGCTGGATCATGTCGTGGACACGGCCGGGAGTTCCAACGACGACCTGGGGGCCGTCCTGGAGGGCCTTCATGTCATCACGGACGCTGGTGCCACCAATGCAAGCATGGCACTCGACGTTCATGAAATCGCCAATAGCGACCACGACCTTCTGAATCTGTTGAGCAAGCTCACGGGTGGGGGCGAGGATGAGAGCCTGGCACTGCTTCACCGCGGGGTCGATCTTCTGGAGAACGGAGATGGAGAAGGTGGCAGTCTTGCCAGTTCCGGACTGGGCCTGGGCAATAACATCGTGACCCTTGATGACGGGCATGATAGCACGCTGCTGGATAGCGGAGGGACGCTCGAAACCGTAGGCGTAGACTGCGCGGGCTCGTTAACAAGCCTGTCCATCTGTATTTGATTTGGGGTGTGTGGGTTTATTGGTTCCAACTTACCACCACGGAGCAGCTCGGACTTGAGGTTCATGTCGTCGAAGGAGTCGACGGTCTCATCGTAGTTGGACTCGATCTGTCCTATTGGTGGAGACGGGAGATGTTAGCATATTGAACCACCTCAATTGTTTCATCTCTGATCCTCTTTGAGATTGACATATTGCGTCGCCCTGCGTCAAAGGCGCGCAAGGGCAAGGGCGCAAGGGCAGTGGCAGCAATGCAAGCCGTCCAGCTACGCTTGATGGGGGGTATAAGAAGACCCATATTCGCGCAGCCAGATATGATGCCCAAATGAACAGCGAGGCAAGAGAGAAAAATATTTTCGCAAGCGAATAAGGGGCGGGTAGGAACTTACCCTCGGGGACGTCCTCGAGTCCCTTGTCGGTAGCCATGATTGCGGTTGTGGAAGAAAAAAACTAGATCAAGCACAGCTCGACCTAGTTGGAGGGGGAATCGCGGGGTGAAGGGTAAGCGTGGGAAAAGATCGCAGGCTCCTCAAACTGGGGCTGCGAGTGTCGCGGAATTAAATGTAACTTCGTCTAATTCTTGCGCTCTCGAAATTCTCGAGAACAGACAGAACCAGGAATGGGCGTTTGATATATGTCGTGGATGGTTCCTTGTGGAAGTTGAGGAAGAAGGGGAAGAAAAAAGTTTCGACGGAGGGGCGCACCGCTGGGTTGTATTTTTTTTTCTTCGGGCCCTTTGGCTGGACCACGCATCGGCTCAACCCCTCCACAGCCAATCATTAGGGCTGTGGCCAGGTCCAGGTGTGGGGCCTGCCAATGGGGGGGAGCAGCAGGGCACCAACAGTGAGTCCACCAAAAAAAATCCCATCTTTTGCCTGCGTTCGACCGGGTCTGCCACGATCCGCCACACAGTCATGGGAGTCGTATGATTATGCGGTGCTCTTTTTGGTGTTGTGCTAGCGGCAACAGCTTCAAATTTTGCCGTCAAGCGTCTGTGCCTTTGGACTGACTCACATCTGTTGGTTCGTCGACACACTTACTAAATCTCAGTCTCAACCCCAATCTCACTCACCCTCACCACTCTGATTCACCCTTTGCTCACCAGTCCACTTGCTCGCGCGGACTTTTGGTGTTCTCATCTCTTATTTCCGATACCATTCCTAGCTTCTCAGAAGTATTCCGGAGTTTTTGCCTAGTTTTTTTCTTTTTTGCCCGGCGGCGCTACCTGCCTTTTCGACCCAATTCTTAAGCTCTCATTACCACCGCTTTAGGCTTCTGCTACACTGCTACACAGAACTTACGCCGTAATATTGCCTGCCTACATACTACGCTAGGGGCCCTTTCACTGCTATCAATAAGGTCGTGTTGGCTGCAGTCCAGCTCAACATGCCATCTGCTCTCACTGCAGCACCCATGCACCATGAGTCACGTACAATCGTCAGCGATGACTCCCAATCTGGCGCGATCCCCTCGCATCCTCTAGGAGTCAAACCCCTTGGCAACCAGTACTTTTTCCAGGGACCCAGCGCTCGCAAATGCATAGGGAAATGGCTGCCCCTGCCAGACGAGATTCTGATGGTCGTTTTCGAATACTTTGACCAGTCATCTTTGACTCAGCTCGGGGCCACGTGCAAGTTCTTTTTTGCCTTTTGCCACTCTGAAGAACTGTGGAAGGCGCAGTTCCTCCAGTAAGTACGAGTCTCGCAAAGAAAGTTTCTAGTGTCACAGTGAAGCACGCGGTTGGGGTGACAGATCAAAATCTTCCCCAGACGGGAACTCTCTCTCCCCGACTGCAGAGGCATGACTGATACATTGAACTTTCTTTCTTATTCTCTCTCCTGTATTTGTAATGCTTATGCGTTGGCGCTGGTTTTGCCTCTGTCATTTGGTTCGTACCGTAAAGACTTACACGCGCTTGTTTCCTTGTAGGATATGCCCAAGTAATGACCAGGATGTCAGGTGGGCGGGATCTTGGAGATCGACTGTTCTCGGCCTCCCGAGGGATTTTGGCGTAAGGATCGACTGTAGCAATGTTTTTTCGGATGTCTTGCACCGGCCGTTCGCCTGTAGCAATATCAATCTGGCCCAGTTCACCTCCAACATCCCCAAGGCCAACCGTATCCGCCGGTTTGCTAACCTCACCCACGAGGAGTTTGCTGAACGATGGGCTGAAGAACCGTTTGTTCTGTCGGAGTGCATCCAGTCGTGGCCCGTTGCCTCGCAATGGTCCATCGACAGGCTTTTGAAGGACTACGCTGGTGTCAAGTTCCGCGCAGAGGCTGTGGATTGGACGCTTTCTGCTTATTGCAAGTATATGGACAAGAATTGGGATGAAAGCCCCCTGTACTTGTTCGATCGTGGATTCGCAGAGAAGATGGGCATCAAGGTTGGACATGAGGCTGGGGCAGCCTATTGGCGGCCAGAGTGCTTCGGCCCTGACTTTTTTGAAGTGCTGGGCGACGAAAGACCGGCTCATCGATGGCTCATCATGGGGCCTGCACGAAGCGGCTCGACTTTCCATAAGGATCCAAATGCCACCAGTGCGTGGAATGCAGTTATCCAGGGCTCCAAGTATTGGATCATGTTCCCGCCAGCAGCCCAGGTTCCAGGAGTCTATGTGTCCAAGGACAGCAGCGAGGTGACGAGCCCGCTCAGCATCGCAGAGTGGCTGCTCACATTCCATGAGGAAGCATGCCGGCTTCCTGAGTGCGTCGAGGGGATCTGTGAAGCTGGAGAAATTCTGCATGTTCCCAGTGGCTGGTGGCACCTGGTGGTAAACATCGAAAGCGGGATCGCTCTGACGCAGAATTTCGTGCCACAGTCCCCAGGCCTGCACAACTTGTCCGAGGCGCTGTCGTTCCTGAGAGACAAGGCAGACCAGGTATCCGGATTCCGACACGATATTGAGAACCCATCAGACCTTTTCATCGAGAGGATGGGAGCTAAGTATCCGGAGCTTCTTGAAAAGGCGTTGGATATTGCGGATAGGAAGGCAGGGAAGAAGAGACGGTGGGACACTGCCATCGCTGTCGGTGATGAACAGCCAAGTGGCGGATTCAGTTTCGGTTTCGCTCTAGGCGAGGACGACGATGAGATACCTTGAGGAAGTAGAGTCATGGCCTACAGGCCATGTATCATAATATTCGGCATGTGTAGAAAATCCGCATATAATTTATAGTCTACAGTGTACATAACAATTGCACCACACGTTATTCGTTCGGTCTACCTGATATTTGGCGTAACCTCACTCTGCTCCGCGAGACCATGTTGAAATTTTGCTTCCAGCTCAAAGGCAGACACTTCACAGATGCTCAAGATTACTATCGACGCAGCCGCCCAATGGACGAAGGCCGACATGGCTAACTCAACATAGAATTACAGTCGGGTAACTGTATCATTTATAGATAGCATGGTTGGTGTTTTCTGCGTTTCCTTGGCGGATATATGAGGGTTTCCATCGTCGTCTCAATGAATACTACATTTACGCTCACTACTCTCGACAGTACCTTCGTCGGTTGCTGCGTATCGAATATGATATAAGTCGGGAATTCGAGGTGGGGGTGTAAAGGGGAAGTCTGTTCACCTTGAAACTGGCCACATGCAAGGTTCTTGTGCACATGGCCATTTGTCCGTTCTGTGCACTCATGACCCTATCTGTCATTTATGATTAAAACGTTGCATGAGACTTCCCGAATGCCCGGTCTCTAATGATACATACATATGCAGCCTTGTGCCTAAAACTTGCATTTTAGGATGTGATCTGCTTAGTTATGGGACGTAAACAACCACATGGTACGCTAGTAGCCAGCGGTAGTCCCCTTTGTTGCTCATCTGCCTCTTTGTTCCGTCTCTGTGGGGTTTGCAGTGTAAGCTTGCGCCAAAGTACAAAGATGTAAATTATCACCTGATCCATGCCATATTATGCCTCTTTAGCTACACTTTTAAGCCAACAGCCGGGATAATTGAGCCTACCGTAGACTGGAGGCTTGGGAGAGAGGAGACGAAAGGAAAAGGGAAGATATATAAGGTATCACAATCAGATAACATGGCCACATTTCCCCTCCCCTTGCCTTTTCTTTGCGTTTGGATCTGTTGGGGTGATCTCCTGGTGAGTATTCAACACGGGTCTAGGTTAGCTGACGAACCTAGATAGTAAAAATCAAGGCAAGTGTCAGGCCCATCCTTGTTGGTGTAAGCGGGAGGGCAGCGAGAGGGTAGCCAATCACTGTCGCTAGTGGCCTGTTAGCGTGCCTTCTAGCAGTTCCGGGTGCTACAACCTGGCGCATTAGGGACCATCCATGGGCGACATCCCCTGCGAGG
This sequence comes from Clonostachys solani, assembly GCA_902141235.2. NCBI lineage: Eukaryota > Fungi > Ascomycota > Sordariomycetes > Hypocreales > Bionectriaceae > Clonostachys > Clonostachys solani. The sequence goes on from CABFOC020000035.1 coordinate 4,513,712, forward strand.
AGTGAGACACCCACTGGCCGCGCCACTACGACTGCTACGTACCACCACCTGGCCCATGCTCATCCATGCCCACCACCCATCAGCTCGCGACGGCTCATGTGCGGTTTCGCCGTGGACCACCTTTGTTTCAACCCCAGGCCAAGGCCAACGAACTCGTCCAGGGCGACGGCCTTCAACGCCGAGCAAGACTTGTTGCCAGGTCTTCACTTCCGCAAGGCACTCTCTGGCCAGCAAGAGCTCCCTATAGGCAGGCGGCTAGCTACCCCATTAGCAGCTACAGTAAGGTATTAGCTGAGCTGGTGGTTCGCTCTGGGCACGTTCCATATCCACTCCCCCCTTTCAGCCTGTGTCTGACACTGAGACAGCTGAGAGGCGGCGCGACGTGCGAACTAGAGGTAATGTAAGCCATCATCTACTATCTCGATAGTACCTACCGCCTATCCGCTGGCTCCCATCGACCGCGACCGAGCCTCCTTGTCACATATTTTACACGTTTGCGACTTCTCCTCTCCCGCCTCGACCTCTTCTTCTTTTCCCATCTTGCGTTTGCGCTTTCTCGCTTCTCCTTCTGCCCCAGCGGTTGATTTGTCCTTGTAAGCTCCCACACCCCTTGAGACCTCCCATCCCCCCTTTGATGCAGACATGCACCTCATCTCACCTCAATGCGACGTCATTCCAGGGCTAAACGACCTCTCAGCTCTCGCGACCGTACCTGTTTTTTTTTTTATGCTTTTGGTCTTTCCTCGTTGCCGATCGTTCATAGCCTGATGCTATCGATAATACTTTGATTCTATTCCACCTATTCACCGTCGATACCTCCACACCTCCAGAGCTCCGGTCGATCACCAAACAATCCTCCCATCGTCTGGGCCAGCACGTTCGAATTTCCGAAGCCTTGCTAGGCGTCAGCATAACGACAAGATGGTTTCGGACGAGCATTACGACATGTGTTTGCCTGTCCTGCAGGACCTGACACTCGACGACGAAGATAAAACGGATAAATTGGAAGATCTCTTCAGAGCAAATACAAATCTTGCCGGGCCTTCGCTGGACAATGCGGTCCTCGATGCATTATGGAGATATCGGGATGGGGGAGGGACAGCAGCATCTCCCCCTGCCATTAGGCATTCTATCCTGCGCCGCCCTTCTCCTGCTTCATGGCGCGGCTCTGGGACACCGCTTTCTGGCTCCCCGAGGCTCGGGGTAAGCCCCCTGGCCCCTCCCGGTTTTGTCCCGCCGACATTTGGTCGTACAATGTCATCTACTGCCTCGCCCTTTTCGTCGCCACGAGCCTCGCCCCGACCAGCCTTTGTCACGCCTTCGATTCCCCACAGCCCGAACTTGAGTGCATACGAGTTCGCAAGTGACCTTACGCCAGCCACCGAGATCCTTGGTGAATACCAGACCGAGAATGTTGAGTGGCTTGTCAATGACGATGCCATAAGCGTTACGTCCTCTGTCGGAACCTCCAGTGGCCTCAATGCTGCTGCACCAGAGTTCTCGTTCACGGTGCCTGCCCATCAAATAGACATGTCTCCTTATGATATGCTCCGCTCAATTTTGGGTCACACTAGAACCGACGAAGAGATTGAGGCAGCTCTGGCAGACCATGGATACGATTTGAGCGCGACCATTGCGACTCTCATGGAGGGTCAGGTCCAGGACGCGGGCTTGGCTATTGGCTCTGATGAAGTGAAGAGCGTCCTGGTTGGAAAGTCTCTTTCTGCTGAAGGAAGGCCCAGCACTCCTGTTAACCATCAGAAAACCGGCGTCATCTGTAAGTTTTACATGTCCACCGGCCAATGTCTCCGCGCAGACTGTCGGTTCAGCCATGACCTGAGCAACCACCTTTGCAAGTGAGTTTCTTTCCCTTGTATCCCCTTTATGACTTTTAGCTAATGAAACGGCTCAGGTATTGGATCATGGGCAACTGTCTGGCAGGAGAGACTTGCATCTTTTCGCATGACCCTGCAAAGCTCATGAGTAAGCTTGCGATGGATGGAACGAGCACTCCGCCTACAAAAGGCCAAGGAAATCTACAGTTGCAGGATTTTAGTTCCTTTCCCTCTTTACAGGGGACACCGGAACAGCTGGCTGCTCTTGCGAACAACCCTAATTTCGCGAACCTGGGTATTTCTGGTCCTCCGGGTCTACGGGGCTTCCACGGCTCTGACAGCCCTCGTTCCCGATCAAGACCGGGAAGCCGGCATCAGGGTAAGGAAGCTCCGCCGTCGGCCCCGGCACTGGACGACACGGAGGCTTTCCCATCCCTCGGCTCTGCATCGGCCACGAAGCAGGGCAAGAAGCACCACGGAAAGCGAGGTGGGCATGGGCATAACCACAAGGAAAATTCCACACCCAACTCCCTGGCCGATGTCGTGCGAATGAGCCCGTCCCCAGTTATTGGGTCACCACGACTTGAGGCTAAACGGATAGGACGTAATGGGAGTGCTACTCCTCTCAAGAATGGAGAGAACAGTCCGGCGGCGCAGGCCATCTCCAGTCCGAAACATATACCTTGGCTTGAAACTGGCGAAAAAGCGAACAAGGCGTATTTGAAAGCTCGTCAGGAGGCTATCAAGCATGGTGGCCTCCGCAATAAGTTCCTACAAAGGTTTGTCTTCCCCCATTTCCTTACCACTTTGTTTTGTTTATTGAAAACCTCCGTATTAACATCAAATAGTGCTGCTCAAGCATGGAATCGCAACGACGCTCGAGCTGCCAAGGCGCTTAGTCTTCGTGGCCAGAGCGAAAATGATCTCATGCGCAAAGCGCACCGAGAAGCTGCACGAGAACTGTATGAGGAGCGTAACAAGAACAACTCCAATAGCTCCGAGATGTACGTGGATCTCCACGGGCTACATCCCGAAGAAGCCGTGGAGTATCTAGAGAAGATCCTCATGGAAAATGACCACGAAACCCGACCTATCTACGCCATTACTGGCTCAGGACATCACAGCAAGAATGGCAAAGATAAGGTTGGCAAGGCCATTCGCAGTTTCCTCAATGAGTGGAGGTACGCCTACCGGGAATTTTCCGTTCCCGGCGATCGCAACAACATGGGCGGGATCTTGGGCATTGATGCTCGAAGCTGGGACAAGGCATTGGCTAAGGAAGGGTCCGAGGAGGGAGGAGTCAAGACGACCGTTGAGGATCTCCTCGACCAAGCCGTGGAGATTGGGGATGGCAAAGTCAGGCTCCTTGTCCGAGACCCTCCCAAGGGCCCAAGTAGCCGCCGATGACAACTCGGCCCTGAAAGTAGTAAAACTTGAAAAACTTCTATTGAACCAGACCTTTGTGCCTTCGAATGTGATCTTAAAACCGCGGCTTACTCCCAGGTGTCTGTGCCCATGGTCTAAGTGTATCTGTCAAACCATGCATGCATGTCTACAACCAATCCCCCCCCATGTGACTGCCATTGAATGGTTAAATGAAATTACAAGGTTGTATATTTATCATGCACGTTCAATCCAATGGGCGGGCTGCACTGTTGGTAGTGGTTGCTGACTGGTGTTGCAGAAGGTTAGATACTAAAATCCAAGGCGAGTCTATTTCGGGTTATATTATGACGGCGAGCCACACGTGGCGCTTGGAGTTTCAGCCCGGTACTTCAGATCTAGGTAGCATCTCTCGTACGAGTGCCCATGGAGGAACCTCCGCACAAGTCCACAGATCCAACCAACCCCATCCGTCACCTCAAGCGGATGGCCGGTCCCTGACGCAACTCTCCGGTCCCTCCGCCTGCGCCAGGATCCTACAGTGCAGTACCCCGACACTTTCCTGCCATGATGCGAGCTGACTTCCTGGGAAGTCGCCAAACCATAATTAATCTCAGTCCCTTCTGCAATCTTACTGTCAGATCGCCGACCTAGCCGACCTTCAATCTTCTGAACAGGAGAAGCAAGAACGAGACAAACGAGACGGTGTCCCGCAGAATCCATTTACAACGAACGACGCGCCGTCCACCGAGATCCCGCACCGCACAGTACATATAAAGCAACTTCACGAAGCCATTCCAATCGCATAACCTACTGCGATGCCCGCAGACTACGAATCCACGGCCCAGGGCCTGGCGGTCTCGCCGTCGCGGACAAGCGAATCACCGCCGCCAGGCTGGTCGCGACTCCAGTCCTCGTCCACCTCCCACCGCCGCATGCGATCCTTTGACCTCCCGGCCGCGAACAAGCCGTGGTACTCGGAGATCTGGAAGGCCTTGAAGATCTTTAACCACCAGGTCAAGCGGATATACATCCAGATGACGGTCCTGCAGCGGGTCCTTGCCATCCTGGCCGTGATCGCCGTCTACGCCCTGCTCGTCGTCGGCTGGATATACTCGCACTCGCTGTTCGACTGGCTGCACAGCGTGTCGACCTCCTGGAGGGCCCTGCCGGGCGGCTGGCTCATCATGTTCGCGCTGATATTCATATCCTCCTTCCCGCCCATGATCGGCTACTCCACCATCAACACCATGTCCGGCTTCGTCTACGGCTTCCCCCACGGCTGGCCCATCGTCGCCGCGGGCTGCACCCTCGGCAGCCTGTGCGCCTTCGTCGCCAGCAGGACCGTCTTCAGCGGCTACATCGACCGCACCGTCGGCAAGGACGCCAAGTTCATCGCGCTCAGCCAGGTGCTGAAGCGGGACGGCCTCCTCTACCTGACCGGCATCCGCTTCTGCCCCCTGCCGTTCAGCCTGAGTAACGGCTTCCTCGCTACGATCCCGAGCATCTCGCCCGTCGCATTTGCCATTTCCACGGCGCTTTCGACGTAAGTTCAAGTCCCGTACAAATTGTACCCCTCCAGTTTAGGCAATGGGAAACTTGGGAAGCTAACACCATGTCTTTTGCAGCCCAAAACTTCTTATCCATGTGTTCATTGGCAGCCGCCTCGCAGCCCTCGCCGAGAGCGGCGACAAGATGTCATTCGGCGACAGGATGGTCAACTATCTCGGCATGGGAGCCGGCGCCATCGTCGGCATCGTCGTCGGCTGGGTCGTCTACAGACGCACAATGGCCCGCGCCGCCGAGGTCGCCAGAGAAGAGGCCGCGGAGCTTGGCCGAGCCGGGCCCCCGGCCTTCCTGGACGTCGACGGGGAGACCATGATGGACCCCGAGGACGCCGCGGCCCTCATGTCTGACGATGACATGTCGCTCTGGGACACGCAGCTCGACGAGCCGGACATCTACCACGACGAGCAGGACGAGTCCAAGGGCAAGACCGGAGACCAACCCGGCTCGAAGCCTGCCAACTCGAGTGAATGAAATCACCATACCTAGACACGACGAAGCAATTACGAGACTATGTACATAGCATGATTTTCGGGGCATGTTGCTATTCGATGCCCGTTTTCTTCTCTTCTCTTCTTCCTTCCTTCTTAATCCTTCACTTTCGAAATGTTAGACCTTTTTTTCTGGGGGTTTGAATGATGTTATGGCTGGGAGCTTCGGTATTTAGTGGCGTTTATAAGGGCTGATTCAACGGAGACGTGGACAATAGAGACATTAGTATATGATTAGAGGAGCACTGGATATCTAAACATTGGAATCAAAAGGAGCACTGAAGCATTATACAGCCCACGCGATCCCTCACCCGTGCCTAATGTGCTTTGAAGAGAAAGAATACAACCAAGTCAAAATAGGATGAAATCATAAAAAAAAACCAATTGCATGATGCTTTCGCCATTTTCCCAACGCCATCGCTCATGTCCGGTCATAACAATTTCGTAAGAACTGAAGAGCAAAACTAATAATAATAAAAAAGGAGGTATACGCAATATCTTTCAGGGTTGGCTGCCTCGATACTGGTTCATGATCTGCATGGCCTGCTCTACCGGATATCCGATGAAGACGGGGCCGGTGAAGATCATCTGGGGGGCATTTCCAGCCCATTTGGACATGTCAGGGTTGATGAGAGCCGGCTGAGGCTGCACGGTGGATTGTGCGTGCGGAGGCTCCTCCTTGAGAGGTGAGAACGGTGAGTTCTGCTGAGCTTCAGTGGCAGGCGACTTTCCAGCCTCTGACTTCTGCGGAGATTGCAGCCCCGTGGCAAGAGCCTGGAGCTTGGTGTGATCGAAGGGACATTTCTTCAGAGGCTCCTTGACTGGTGTCCTAGCCGTGTGGGAGGGGCTGGGCATCCGCACAGGAGCGGGAGGCGGGGAGAAAGGTTGCCGCTGCTCGTCGTTATTATCCTCGGGCTCGTACACGGGCACATGAATCCCCCAAGGCCGACTAGGGGATTCACCAACACGGACTTCTTTGAAAGGGCGATCAAATCGTGTTTCCCTATCTTCTTCGCCCGATTCGGTGGCCTCCTCAATGGCGTCGGAGTCAGTTACTGTAACGGCCTTGGCCCAGTCTTGCACTCGCTCATTGGAAGCCCGCTCGATCTCACTCTGACGACGAGGCCGATCCTGGTCCGTTTCAGGTAGCATCGGCTGGTGAAGTTGGCCGAGGCCTTCAATCATGCTGACGATGTTGCCGTACTTGGAGTCGATTTTCTTGATCTGTTCCTCGTTGTGCTGATATCGCCGGAGACAAATCTCATGGCTGCGGGGGAGTTGATGCTTATGTGTTTCGACATAGTGTGCAATCTCCTCGGGCGAGTGCTGATCCATATACCGTATTGGACACTTTCCAGCAGTGGCATTTGGATCTCCGCCCTGAGACTGAGAGGCTGCCGACATGGCTGCGCAGATTGGGTCTGTGGAGTCATGTGGCGTTGGGTGCGGTGGCACAGGTGCCTGATCCTCGCCCTCGCCCTCGGAAGCGCCGTTGGTGGCAGTTTTGGGCTGCGAGAATGGACATTGCAGGTTGCCCTTCTTGCCCTCCACGGTGAAGTCCTGCTCCAGCGCAGTGGACATGGAGGATTTTCTTCCGGAACTCTGGGAAAACGAGTCCTTGGTCGAATCAGTTGTCTTGCTTGCCTCTCCCAGAGATGCAAGCTGACCGGCCATCCTGCGACCGTCCCTGATGACCAATGCAACCTCGTGCTGGGACCTGGGGGAGCCGCGACGAGGTAGTGGAACAGGGGAATCTTTGTCCACAGATGTGTGCGGTGGGAGCTGCAGCTTGGCAAGCGTCTCGGCTATTTCAGGTGTCGCCGGGGCATACTTGTCTGCCAAGTATTGGAGCTGTGGATGGTTGAGCGACATTAGCATCGATGACATCTCAACTGCTGACGTAACGTCAACGTGGGCAAGGGTGAAGTGATGGTAAATGTGGAAAGTGCGCAAGTTTGGGTTCAGAGGGTTGAAGAAAAAGTTTCACTCTTAGCAGACGCTGCTGCTCGTGATCTAGAGCTAAATTGGTATTCATCATGAAAGCGCGCTGACACAGCCGATGGGCGATCGCTCTCTCTTTCAACTGCAGGCCCTGCCGGAGGGGGGCGGCGCCGGGGTTTGGGTTGTCCCAAGACCGAACCGATGTGGCCGACAGTGCCAGGCAGAGCGAGAGGCGCCAAAGGGCGTGGTGCAGGAGAGTAGGTGTGGGTTGGCGGTAGTGTAGACCAGGTGAAAAAATTGCTTACCTGCTCGTGTGCAAACCGCAGTTTGTGCTCCAGCACAATGCGGCGGTCGTTTAGGCCCTGGGCCTCATCGGCGAGGGCATTGAAGGCATCGGCAAGATTGTGCGAAAGCTCAAGGTGCGACATGCCCATGCCTAAGGATGCCGCTGGAGTGCGCGAAGAGAGGTGAGAGCATCTTGGGGGGAGTGAACAGGTGATGGTTTTTTTTTTGTAGGCAGGGACGATGGAAGGCAGTGGCGCTGTAGCCCCCGAGATTGGAGCTGGACTAGCGCTGTCTCACAGTGCTAACCCGCCCTAGCGCGACACTGTCTGCCGCTCCCAACCGCCTGCATTTCGCCCTCGGAGAGGAGCCCAAACCCACATCCGCTCACCTCCTTGATTGCGGGAAGCGAAGCGATTGGGACGGATCCGTGTTCTACCGCCTACCCTGTAGCTGCACGCAGTTATCGGGTTGAGCACTTATCACCCTGTTGCCGCTCCTGCATGTACTGACAGGTGTTGACCCATTGCTACCTATATAGTGTTGGATTGGTAGGTATATATATTGTAGTGGGTGTTGTGGAGTGGGATATCGTACCGACGCTCCTGTAGCACTTCTGTAACTACCCGTCCTCCATGACTGTTGATCTCGACCTTGAAAACGGCCTGTACCTCGCAGACCAAGCTAACCGTCTGAACATCCACATAAACATGTCCGACACTTCTGAGATCCCTACAGCAAAGCTGCTTAGCAGCAAGGACCACATCGTGCCTGGCCAGTATGTTGTGACCGAGCTCATGTTCCAGGTGCCTCTGGACTATTCCGACCCCTCTGGAGCTTCAATCACCTTATTTGCTCGCCGTGCTACAAAACATGAAGTCCCAATTTTCCCTCAGGATGAGCCCGAGGCCATCCAGACTCAGGCCACCAAGCCCTACATTGTCTACCTTGAGGGTGGGCCTGGGTTTGGGAACCGTGAGCCTCAGGAGCATCCCATCACTCGGTCATTCATCTCTAGGGGATATCAAGTCCTGCTCCTCGACCATCGTGGTGTTGGCCTGAGTACCCCTGTATCGGCTGATATGCTCAAGGCTTTACCCGGCGGGGTAGAGGGACAGTTCGAGTATCTCAAACTCATGCGACAGGACAATACTGTCCGTGACTGTGAAGCCGTCCGCAAGTGCCTCACCGAGGGCTGGCCAGAGCACAAGTCGAAGTGGTCCACCTTCGGCCAGTCCTATGGCGGCTTCGTCAGTCTCAGCTACCTGTCGTTGCACCCCGAAGGTCTGAGGGAGGTTTTCCTGACTGGCGGGCTGGCCCCCGTGGGCAAAACTGCCGACGAGGTGTACAGGGCAACCTTCCCCAGGGTGATCAAGCGGAACGAGGCCTACTATAAGAAATTTCCCGAGGATGTCGAGAACGTGCGGCAGATCGCCGCCTACATCGAGGGCAAAGGCGGCGTGCCCCTTCCCTCCGGTGGATCGTTGACAGTGCCACGCTTGTTATCCATCGGGATTTCTTTTGGTGCTCACGGAGGATTCGACAGTGTCCATTCCATCATCCTCCACCTCAAGACCTCGCTGGATCAGTTCGGTTTCCTCACCCGGGCCAGTCTTACACCCCTCGAGGGCGTCACCCCGTTCGACACCAACATCATCTATGCCGTCATCCACGAGGCAATCTACTGCGACGGGCCCGGATATGCCTCCAACTGGGCTTCGGAGCGGGTCGGGCGCAACTTTGACGAGTTCTCGTGGCTCCAGCCTCTGAGCTCCGCCCTCGGCTCAGATGGCCCCCTGTATTTCTCCGGGGAGAACGTGTTCCCATTCCACTTCGACACGTACCCCGAGCTCGCGGAGCTAAAGCAGGTCTCGGAGAGGCTTGCCAAATTCGACCAGTGGCCGGCGTTATATGACCAAGAGAAGCTCAAGAAGAACACAGTTCCTGTCTATGCTGCCTCTTACGTCGACGACATGTACGTCGACTATGAGTTCGCCAAGGATACCGCGAACCTGGTCCAAGGGACAAAGGTGTTTGAGACGAATGTCATGTATCATTCCGCTCTTCGAGCAAAAACTGAAACGGTCCTCCAGAATCTCTTCCGGTTGAGAGATGATGTGATTGATTAACATCCACAAGGTTTTCTCGTGGCCTAGAAAGGGGTACATCCATCTAGGTGAAATATATAGAGGTTTACTGCAGCCTGTCTCAAAAACCAGTCTAGAAGATAGAAACCATAAATGATTCATGATTGTGTCTGGCTCATAACAACGTCATTTTTCTTAATTCATCTATGATAAATGGCGAGAGGCTATTGTTATCGCTGCTCGTCTTACCCCTCACCGTCTATTAATCTATAGCAATTATCTACTCCATCCCCAAGTCTATTTCTGCCTGCGTCTGGGCTTGCCATAATCTATTGGCTGCATTCGATATCACCTCCGCCTTGGCGAGCAGCTTTTCCTCGTACTTTTTGTTGTCCTTGCCCTTCTGACGAATCTTGTTTGGCTGGGCCTGCAGCAGAACCGGCACCAGCTCGGACGGGTCAGCGTTGGCGATTGCGCCAACTGTGCGGAACCCGCTTTCCCAGAAGACACGGGCTGTTCGGCTCTTGACGAAGGGAATCTTGGCCAGTTCCAGCAAGTCTGCTCGAGCGCCGGCCATCAGTCTGTCGGAGAAATGGTCCAGAGTGGCAGCCAGGATTCCCCAGCCCATCTGCTCGCAGAACTTGATCATCCCCGCCGCGAAGCCCTGGCAGGTCTGTGAGAGGTTTTGAACGGTTCCTCGAGGTACTTCGTACTTTCGTGCAACGACGTGGACCGGAACCTCGTTACACAAGTCGCGTAGTAGCAAGGCAAAGTAGAAACGGCGGTATATTTTGGCTTGCTTCTTTTCCTCTGGCGTGGTTTCCTTCATTGCCGCACCTTGTGCCCTATGTCCATTGTTAATACAAGAATCAACAACCCCTAAGTAAAGTGAAAGAGTGAACTGGTGAAACATGGGAAGTACTTGCAGTCGATTGATGGTGGCCGGCTGGATCCCCAAAATGCGGAGGACACGGAATCCACTGTCATCGAGAGATCCCATTTCGTCTCTGAAGACTTGCCAATTAACAGATGCGGCAAAGTCTTGCACGGGGGTGAAGGTGTATAAAATATGCATGTCTCCATCCATTACGAAAGCCTTTAGGGCCCTACTGAGCTCCTCATAGATGAAGACACCATCGTCAGGGTCCAATGCGGAAGCCACGACGGCTTTGCCAAGTTGCGTCGCTGAATAACTCCCATACTCACCTTTTACAACAAATTCGAGTTCAGTAACTTCCTTGAGGCCGGTATCTAATAGTTTATCAATATATTCGGTCCCGTGAGTATATCGTAAGAGAGACTTTTGAAAGTGTTCCCGAATAGATTCATGACTCGTAGCAAGCCTGACTGAGATGACTTCTAGAAGTGCCCTATCAATAGTATCAACAGCCATTCAGCTTGTACAGCTGGGGTGGGGGAGACAAGTACCTGTGAAAACGACGGTTCTCATTGTTGAGGCAGCTGATGACTTCCGGCAAATCGGCATGCATAAGCTCTACAACCTGTTCCAGGTCGCCCTCACGACAGCACAGATAGGTCTCGCCAACAGGGGCCTTGCCTTGCCTGCCAGCACGCCCCCTCATCTGGCGCAGAAGGGCCGGGCCAACGAAGTCCCGCCCCATGCGAGCATTGTGAAGTATTACTCTGCGAGCTGGTCTATCTCCATATTAATCAGGGAACTGCAAAACCATGATGTTGCGTGGGGGTGAGCGTACAGATTGATACCAGCAGCAAGGCTGCATGTAGCAACACAGACGAGAATTGCACCTGAGTCGTATGCAGCGGCTACGAGCTCTCTCTCCTCTGTTGTCAATCCGGCCTTAGAAATGAGCGTTAGAAACAACTTGGGTTGTGATATGTGTGGAAACTTACGTCTATTGTAGATGGTTAATTTAACGCTTGCTGACCCTATGCAATCTCATAGGATATGGTACGTTTTGGAACTTACGGTGGAATGCAACACCTTGCAGGACTGTTTCCCCTAGTACCGGATCTAACCCGGTAGAGAGACTGCGTAGGTCCTCTAGCAATTCCGTCCTTTTTTCAAGAAGTTCCGGGCTGATTTCGTGTGGCTGTGGCATCACCCGACTAATCCAGCGGGCATCCGATTCGCAGGATCCGCGACTACCAGCAAAGACCAGCACTCCATGACCTGCCGAGGCAGTCTCATAAGCAAGAGAGATGACCGAGTTCAGGACTGACTCAGTGAGTTCTTTGTGTTCTGAAGGCTCAACTCTTCTCATCGCTGAAAGTTTATCTTCCATTGAGCGCTGACTTTTCAGACTAGACGCTGTTTTGAGAAGACTATGCGTGCTTGCGGCGGGATAGATGTTTCCTTCACACACCAGGTGCTCGTGAATGGGCACTGGCCGGTATTTCGTCTCATATGAGTACGCGTTGAGCCATTTGGCGATGATGTCGAGATTCTATAATTGGGTTAGCCGAGCCATGTGAAGTTGGGACTGGATAACAAACAGGTAGAGTTGCGCTCATGGCTATTATCTGGACACGCTGTTCCAAGCTCAGCAGTTTGGTTGTCATGAGTTCAAGCAAATAGCCTCGATGGCCATCATCGATCATATGGAGCTCATCCAGCACGACCGCTCGAAGTTGTGAAATCGAGCAATCATCGATGGCCGCATTGATAAGGGAATTGGCCTAGACTTTATATCAGACCAGAGCGAAAAAAAAAATGATGGACAACTCCAGAAAAGCATCACACCTTCTCCAACGTGCAAACCCCAATATCGAAGTCATTCCAGGTAGCCCTGACCTTGCCTCCACCGAAGAAGCCGACAACTCGGATGGTGTCCTCGTCGGCCCAACGTTTCCCGTGCAATGGATTCTGACTACTCTCCGGTGAGTTCTCATCAAAGGCTAACCCCTGGACGACACCGCGAAGCCAGCGAACCTTCTCCTGAACCAAAGCCACGTATGGAAGCACAAGCAATGCCTTTGCAGTTTTGTTGTTTATGATTCGTTTCAGCATCAAGACTACCCCAATCAGCAACTGCCTGTAGAAACTAGTTTTGCGCATATTCTAGCTTGTGGCGAAACTTACGATCAGCCACCAAGGATTTGCCTCCACCAGTGGGCGCACAGTATACGAGATTTTTAGAACCGCTCAGGAGCTGGGGTCCCTTTAGGCAATTTTTCTGCCATGGGTAGATTTGTTTGATTCCAAGGGAAGCAAAGTTCTGCACGAGACGAGGCGGCAGCCCATAAAGCGGGTGGGCGAGACTGAGCTCGGGATCATAATCAGACGTTGGCGTGGCTGAAATTGCGACACGCTGAGTCCATTCCGATGGGCCATCCTCGGGTGTCTCTAAATTTACTATTGGGCTGGCAGAAAGCCTCCGGGCAGCGCTTGAGGCCGTCGAAGCTCTCTTGAACTGGACCGGGCCTCTAGTGATACCATGGTGGTCGCTGGGTGTGTCACTCGCGGACCAGCTTCTCTTCTGCCCGGCATGGGAGGTAACAGAGGTGAACGTTGTTGAGCGCTCGTTATTTGCGGCTCTGAGACTCGTTTTGTGCAAGATTCCTTGCATGCTATTCATTATGAGAAAACATCAAACCTTCCCAGATCGGCTGCTGCGAGATTCTGGATACTCGGGCCGCGGGAAAAAGCAACAGGACCCTATGACTGGAAACCAGGAACTGCGCGTTGCGATGCAATGCGATGTGACGTGACTTTACGTGAAGCAGTGTAACGCGAGATCACGTGATGGATATCACCGGATTACGCAGCCAGACCCATTGCGCTCGGCTCTCAGCGTCATAAGTATTGGAATAAGAGCCGGTAATATTATTACAGGCAGCAACCTACGGCATAGCCAGGCCCCTTGGCGGCCTGCTGGTAAGAACGGCCACGGGCGAATGCCGGTACCTCCTCCCTTGGTGAGACCGAAGTTTCAAATGCCAGCGATTTTACGGAGCCCATGAGTGGAAGAGTCCCGAGATGAACCCCTGACCAGCAGATTCTGGCAGGTTTATAATTACGCCGGACGCAATGATTCTTCTAGTGCCCCTTCCCTCGTCCCTGACTCGAGCGATTCCGGGTCTGCAAGGAGATGCGGCCTCCACCTCATATCATCATCGTCGCCCCGGCCCGGCACCTGTAATGGTACCCAACAGTGAGCACCTTGTCCAGCTGCGTCACGATGGGAAAAAGTTGGGACCCTCTCTTCAGGCGTTAATGCTAGCTTCCCTTCAATTCTGCGATATGAATGAAGCAACTTGTCGTCGTGTGGCAAAGGGAGGGCATAACCGTCATTTTATGTGCGAGGTGACATGCACAAAACACGAGGGTTGTGTCACACAGGTCAAGGGCTTCGTCTCAATCTATGAACACCAAGCCTCAAGGGGATAATTGGCCAGCGTGGTGCGGAATAAAATACGTGGGATGCCCTGTCAAATAAATAATCTCCAGTAGTTGGAATGTGGCAATAAGAACAGGAGAAATATCTTGGGCTGGCATGATGCAGGTAATGAGGGTCTGTCTGTGACGGGTGGGATTTCTGGATGTGCAACCTGATCGACGGCTGAGGATCGTCCCAACAACGTGCGGGCGCTGGCTTGGGAATATGCACTGTGGAGATGGACGTCATGTATGTAGCCTTTCGCCCTCTCCGGAACTGCATCCTGGTTCGAGGTGCTGGGAGAGTCACTTGCTCCCAGCAAACAAGAGCCGACGAGGGAAATGCTCCCGTGCTGTTGAAAGAATCTCAGGCTGGGCAATCAGCTACCGAGGCCAGGCAAGGATGGGATGGGATGGGATGGGATTGGTGTCGATACCGTACCGTAAGGGGGGGGAAGTTGGTCCACTCAGGACTCATCTTATTCAGCGTGCGCCACATGTCTAGAGCCACTCAAACGCGGGGCGTCCCTGACACCAGCACTACATCAGGGCACGGCTGCAGACCGATTTGCAGGGCTTCTCAGGGCTACCCCACCGCCCGTCATTGGCTGGCGCTGGAGACCTTGCGTACCAACCAGTTCATCGGTACGCTGGTGTAGGTCTTGGGGTGTACCTCCGCCCTCACCTCTGCACCGCTGGTACAACAAGTACCCCTGGGTAGCACTATGTGCGTGCAACGGAGGTTAATAGTGGGTGGCTCTAAAGTAATGCCCTTAGGTATGATGCTAGCACGGCTCGATAGCCCTGGGTCAATGTTTGCTCTGATGACGGCCCAGGCGTTTCTATCTTCCCAAATCCTGGTCCTGTCGGGTCTTTCCAGAGGTTTCCACAGGCAAGCATCTGCGCGCTGCGCCTGGGAACAGGCTCGGTCGCCGCCGCTGCCAATCACCATGTGGCCAGCCGCCCTGCCAGCTGTCGGCAGTACCTAGGTAGGGTGTTGGAATTTAATCTCTCCAGGATGTCTTGTTGGGAAGCAGCAGAGGAGGGCCGTGGGTGATTTCTGTTTGGCACGTGGTCAGGTGTAGAGAAGCAGAGTTGTGTCCGGTGCACTCTGGGAGCCCTGCCTGGCTGCCCTGGGATGAGGTCAGGCCGGGTGTCCTCTGCTGCATCCCGCCGCGACGACCTGAGGCAGATGGCACACCAAAAGGGACTGGATGTACCTCCCAAGGTTTCGTCGAGGCAGACAGGGTAGGGCAGGGGGGTGAGGGGGCGTGTGGGGGCAAACTATGAGCTGCAATCACTTAACCCAAAGCTTCCCCGTCGAGCGGCTTCCACTCGCCAATCCAACTACAGTCGATTATGCTGTAGGCTCCGACACGGCACATTGCACATTACTCGGGTGGCCGCCACCTCCAGCAAGTTCTAGTCAGCAAGAATTCATTTTGATACTCGGCTTTCTCATCAAGAAAAAGAGAGGGGGGGGAAAACAAAGCCTCCTGCGCTTGTCTCCCCCCCGCCCAGATGGGCCGCCCTAGTGTACGAGTTGATTCAGCAGGTGTAATTATTAGATTCGGTACTGGAGCCTGTGCTTGCTTTTTGGGTTCCCGCCCGCGTTTGTAGAAATCAAGGCAAGGTAACGCAGCCTTCCATCGCACTTCGACAATGGCCCATCCCTGCGCTCTGCAAAGGGACGACGGCACACTACCCACCCACACACCATTGTACCTAGCACGCTGCTTTGTTTGTACGTCCATGTGCACTCAGACCGTAATCACAATTCACCAGCATGCCTTGACAAGCGATTGGAGGGCAGCGACGAGAAGGAACGTCGCCAATGGGAGGGTGGCACACTGTTGACCAGTGAGTCAAGCGGCGGCAGATACCAAGTAGTAACGTGATTATCTTGTAGAGGCCCATGGGGGCGCCACTCTGGGTTTCTGGCGATGTGCATGGGCAGCACAGTGGTCAGATCCGTATCGTCGCCTACACCCGCATCGATGACGGGGTGAGATAGTGCCGGCTCTTGGGGCTAATTCCTCGCCCTCTTGAGATCCAGAGCAGCGGGTGGTGGTCCGCTGTTCTAGATTCTCGTGGGCGAGAAGCCAGAGCGCGCCCGTTGGTCCTAGGCTTGATGGCCTGTGGTGATGGTGGGCGTCGCTGATCTCTCTCGAGCCCACAAAAAGTTGATCCCACCAACCCCAAAACAGAGAGTGGCTGGGGAAGCATTGTTCCAGCTTTTTCAATGTCAGTTCGGAGTCTGAGGCTAGCTTGTGGGCGTCGCCGTTGGGCAACCACGGACAAAAAAAATCAAATCGGTTCTTCAACGTAATGATGGGCATCTGAGCAGAACAAGGGGATCAAAATAGCGAGCTGATGGACGACATGCAAGAACCATTTGTGCGCCATATCCGCCCTGGCCGTTGCGGTGCCCTTCATGGTGTCGATGGGTGGATGCAACATCGTCGACGATGCCCTATGCTAGACGTTCAAACCTGATGCGAACGCCCCTCTTCCTCCCCCCTCTACAAGAACGAGAAAAGCATCGACTAAATGTTCCGAGAGCTTGGCGTAACAGTTGAGTATGGCCAAGTGGAGCGACAAAGGAGCTGTAATTATTCTTCTAGGCTCTGTTCATTTTGGGTAGGTGAGAACAGGATGATGGCGCTGAGGAAAATGTCACGATTAACGCCAGGGTCAGCCAGTGGACCGACCAGGGTAAAGAAACAGTGGCGGAAAATGCGGATGAGCTGGCATAACCACTGGTTATCATACCGGCTCGCCTATTTCCCAGGGCTCCCCGAGGCAGCTCCGACAGATCGCAGGCTGGGTCAACGGGCCTCAGGGAGAAATCCCCAAGCCTCATAAGCTCACTCTCACACTACCGACTTAGCACCTGCCTAGTGAGCAGGCCATATGGGCGAAAGGTGGCCAAGCAAATGGCAACAGCCGGTATGCACAAATGCCTGGCGGAGATCGCCAACGCCAGATACTGGTTTAGTTTCCGCCATCGCTGGTGCGGTGAGCCTATGGTGTCATCAATCAACCTGCTACCTGCAGCCTGCTGGGAGCCGAGGGCTATTCTTATTATACTCCTGTTCTTGTTAATAATTGCCAGGAATATACATTGACCAATGCCGCTCGCTCCAGGCGTCCAAATGGATCACTGCGCAGCGCCGCTTTAAAAGTGAACGTCTGGCCGTCCACCCTCCCCGGCAAGGCGGGCAACCCGTGAAGCAGAGACTTTGGAATGAGCTTTTGTCAGTCTGCCGAATCAAGGCTCGGTGTTCAGAATGAGGTTCCTGGTTAGCTCTGTGAACCTGAGATTAAAGAGACGAGTCAAATTAGCGCCTGGGCTGCGCAGCCAAAAACCCCCATACTGTCTAGGCATTACGTCGCCAGGCCTCAATGTGTGACTGATCACCTGGGAATTTACACGGGGAAAGTTAAGTCATTCCGAGGAGGCAGCACGGATCAATCGGCCCTGAATATGCAAATGTTATTCACCTGGGCGCCTTGGAGCCACAAACCTTCTTCGCTCCCCCCTTCGAAGCCGCCCCAGCACAGCCTTGCCAGGGCGGCCACAGCCAAAAGAAACCTGCGCCTGTCTGGGTCGTAAAAAACTTGGGCTGGAGGCATCGTATTAAGATGTGTGTTATCTTGGTCGCAGCCTCGCTCTGGTCATTTTCTCTGCTACTGCCGTAAGCAAGGTTTTGTCGCTGCTGGTAATTTTCATCTCGACATCCTGCTCCCCACCCTTCCACCCTTTCCCGTTCGCCACCTCTCAGACTGTCGTTAGCACACCGCGTAGGCTTTGGAATCCGGCCAGTGGGATATCAAACGCAATAGCATAGATGGCAGACAATCCAGCACTCTCCGATGCCAACGCGCATGTCGTAATAGTAGTCCGGGCGCATTAATCTCAGAACCGATATAATTCCTCCAAAGGGCCGGGGGGCTCTGATGAGACACCAGCCCACGCCAAGCTGAGCCAAAGCAATAACGGCACCGGCGCTAAGTCGAGCTTGGCCATGGCACACTGATTTTAACATACCTACCGACGGTAATACTATGGATTTCCTTACCTTCTATGTGTATCCATCGCCGCCTGCACACCTCCCTCTTCACCTACACGGAGTCCATCAACCCACACCCCCCCTCAAAACGAGGACATGGCTCGTCACAGCGGCTGGCTGCATGTCTCTTTCAAATAGGAAGCATTAAATGCATATACCGAAAGCCGGTGGGAAAAGTGCAGGTTGGTAGCTACGATGGGTGTCGCGGTCATGGGCGATGGATGTCGCAAGCCCTATCTAAGCCGCCGCCGCGGGTATGCTGGCCAAGGCAGGGTTCATTTTAGGGGATTATTACATGCTACATGGAGAGCCCCGAAGAGCCCCCAACTGTGAGCCGTGACCTTGGGCGAGGCCGCCGAGGGCAGCGTAGGAGACAGTGCCGAGTCTGGGAGCATGGGGTAGAAAAGGAAGAAGACGTGTCGGCGACGGTCCAGATGATGGGCCGGGCGATGACCTGAATAGGCGGTGGTACCTCTCTGACACCGCGCCTCGTAGAATTTGGGTTGAGATTCATCCGCTCCTCCTCGTGCCGTGCTTGTCCTTGGTGCAGAGCCAGATGGACCCGTGTGGGGACTGAGGTAGAGGTATTAGAGGTAAGTGGAGGGTGTTGTAGGCACTAAGGCAACGGATGGCAGCAAGGGGGCACCGCGAGAGGTCGACACGGGTCGCGCCCTATTGTTCGGCCAGCCGTGCAGACGCAGAGGCCAGTTAGCGAGTACCAGGCTGGACCTGGCGGCTAGCTCCGCCCCCCGTGCGCTGTTAGGAAAGTGGAGTCTGGATGAGCCTGGTCCTGGTCCTGGTCTGCGCAGGCGGCGCCAGCAGGACGTTTCCATTTCTGCTTTTTGTCCCGGTACTCTCTCTGAGCGTAGAGCAGAGCAGAGCAGAGAGAGCAGAGTACCTTGCCTTATTACTTCACTCACACACCTCTGGGGAACCTTCATCTTTCTTCTCTCTTCCTCCTTCGCTCATGCATGCTCAATCCGGTCCCCATGGCATGGGTGAGCTCCTGATCGATTTGACCGTCCCTGTGAATCCTCTCTTTCAAGTCGGCCGTCGCGACTGATCTAACTTTCTTTTTCTTTCTGGAGTCCCCTCATCGACTGAGTCTCACACACGCGCGCCCCAACTCACCTCTCCCGGGCATGCATCCATACGTGATCGCCCTCACTCTCTTCATCACACATACCTAGCAGTTTACTGCCCTGATGGCACAGCAGAATGTGAGTCCTCACGAATCTCAATCTCAAATAATACCGAATATATGCATTTGTATATGGCCGTATTCATTTTCACCTCCGTCGCCTTTTCTCTTTTCAATCATTGCCGGGCATCTATATCAGAATGCTAATTCTCGTCGCAGGACTCAAAGCTCAATGAGGCGGACGGCAAGTCCGCCAGCGAGCAGATGTCTGGCTCTTCCGGGCAGGATGCATTAGAAAAGGATGCCGCTGCGGAAATGGCTGCTCCATATGGCACTCGCTCTCGCAACAGACCACGTCCCAATTACGCAGAGGACAACTACGACGTGGAGATGTATGACTATGATGCTGAGAAAAATCAGAATGACACCAAACGGCCATCGCGGCAGTCTAATGGCGCGAGCAATGGTGAGAACGGCCGCGCGAATGCGGCTTCACGCAAATCTCTGGGTGATGATGCCAAAGCTGGGTCGTCGCAGAATGGTGGTGGTTCCAAGGAACAGACCTCCAGCGGTGGTGGCACAGGAACGCCGCAGGCGACCCATGCATCCTCCTCCTCCACCACCACCACTACCACCACCAACAACGCGTCGCAGCCATCGAGGAAGCGCAAGGCTGGCAATGCAGCAAACCAGCAAACCAAGGACACGGCGGCATCGTCAACGAGGAAAACGGGCAATTCGGCGCAGACCTCCTCGTCCGCCTCCTACCCCGAGTCAAATGTGCTGACATTTTCAAATTGCAAGGCCCGCCCGCAGAACGGGCGGCTGGTGGCCGATGATGGGACGGTGTTGGAGGCAAATGGTACGTACTCGGGTTGGAGTACCTAGTGGCACCATTCGCAGCATGATCCACCGCTAACTTTGACTCTAGATCATGTGTACCTCGTCTGTGAGCCGCCTGGAGAGCCGTACTATCTGGGGCGCATCATGGAGTTTCTGCACCCGCAGAATGACACCTCCAAGCCGGTCGATGCGCTGCGCATCAATTGGTTTTATCGCCCCCGGGACATCGGCCGCAAGGTGCACGACACGCGCATTGTGTTCGCAACGATGCACTCGGACATCAGTCCCCTGACAGCACTCCGAGGAAAGTGTCAGATCCGGCACAGGGTGGAGATAAAAAACATGGATGAGTATCGTCGCACGCCGGACAATTTCTGGTTCGAAAAGCTCTACGACCGCTACATCCAGAAAAACTACGACCTGATCCCGACGTCGGGCATTGTCAACGTGCCGGAAAAAGTAAAAAAGGTCCTCGACGAGCGCTGGAAGTTTGTCTTGGTTGAGCAGGGTCGAGGCAAAGAGCTGACTAGCGCCGTCAAGTCCTGCAAGAGATGCACTGGCTACTGTGCAAGGTACGTACCTGCTGCCCTACTTACCTTACCATCCATCACATCCATCCCATGCCATCCCACCACCTATCCGTCCCTTTCCATTGGGGGCTCCCTGCAATTAGTCACCTCAGCCGCCGCTCCTTTAGGTGTGGTTCCCTCCCACTACACCGCCGCACCTGCGGTACCTGTGAATTGTTTGGTCGTCCGTCTGTGTGTGTGGTGTGCGCGTTTCATCAAGCTAACTGTGCGCCCCACCCCGTTATAGCAATGACTCTGTCGATTGTGCTGTCTGCCAGCAAACCTATCATATGAACTGCGTGAAGCCGCCGCTCTTGAAAAAGCCTTCTCGAGGATTTGCCTGGTCATGTGCCGCCTGCAGCAGAGCTCAAGAGCGCAAACTTGAGGCTCGCCATACGCCTAATCTTGCCGTGGACGGCGACGATGACGAGCTTATGGAGGACGATGAGGATGACATCCAAATTGGTGGGACTGGGGGCACCACTCCTGCGGAGGATGCCGAGCCTCATCACCAAGGCACCGCCGAGCAAATTTACCAGGCAAGCCTCTGGCCATGGAGATATCTGGGCATGCACTGCAAGCCCGAAGACGCTCTCGACTATGATGATCGTATCTACCCGCGCGCAAGCACCAGAATTGGACCTCGTCACCAGGCCAACGTGGGGCCCTGGCCTGGACGAACTGTGCAGTACGTTAAACCACCCGAGACGAGGAGGGGCGGACGGAAAGACGCCAAAGCCAATAGGGAGGCACAAGCTGCCCAGGCTGCCGATTTGTACCCGGACGGTAAGCGTCCAAAATGGGTTCAGGACATGCCTCCTGGATACACATCTCGTGGAGAGGATTACGTTGACCCTAACGACCCGAACGCAACATCTGTTCTGCTCTGGAAGCCTCCAACATCCGAAGAAACCGCCCAAAAATCATTAGATTATATGGAGGAAGCAAAGGGACAAGCAGATAAGCTTGGCCTTCCAAGACGGTCAACTAACTTGCAGGACATTGCACTGAATTGCTTGTTCAAAGACAAATATAATCCTGAAAAGGCAATGAAGGACCTTGCATCGACTGAGATCAAATTGTTCAAGGAACCATCCCCGTCCGCCAATGAACTGAAGAAGTTCGAAGAGGCTGTTTCAAAATACGGCTCAGAACTCCATCTTGTCATGAAGCACGTCAAAACAATGACCCCTGGACAGGTGGTCCGGTTTTACTACACATGGAAGAAATCAGACCGCGGGAAGCCAGTATGGGGCAGCTATCCAGGACGGAAGGGCAAGAAGGAAGCCAAGAAAGCCGAGGCACTCACCAAGGTTGCGGACGATGTCGCGCACGACGATGACGACTCTGCGTTTGATTCGAGAAAGGCATCGGAGAAGAAGCGATCCTTTATGTGCCAGTTTTGCACAAGCACCAGCTCACGACGTTGGCGTCGTGCCCCAAATGCCACTCCAGGCCTGGTGAACGAGAATGGCCTCAAATCCACAGGAAAGGACAAAGGTAGCCAGTACGTCATTGCCTTGTGTTCTCGATGTGCTGAGCTGTGGCGGCGGTATGCTATCCGGTGGGAGGACATCGATGAAGTAGCCAAGAAGGTTGCTCAGTCAGGAGGCAAAGCCTGGAAGCGCAAGCAAGACGAAGAGCTTCTGAAAGAGCTGCAGGCCGTGAAGGAAATGGGCCTGCTTGCACCCGAACCTCCCCTGGCAATCGCAAATGGCACGCCAGCCGCTAACGGGGGTGAACCACCCCGTAAGAAGCTCAAGAGTGCCGCACCGGAAAAAGAAACCGACTCGGATGGTGGAAGTACATCTGGTGGTGTGGTTTCCAAAAAGAAGGAGAAGGCCTCAGAAAAGACCTCAGAAACGTCTCCCCTTCCTGAGATGCCCAAACCCCGAACTCTTCCTTGCGCCATTTGCGCCCAAATCGAGCCGCTCGATAACCATCTCTCTTGCCGGGAGTGTCGCCTCCCTGTCCATCAGAAATGTTACGGTGTTCTTGATACAGCGAAGTCCCTTAATAAGTGGACGTGCGACATGTGCACTAATGATAAGAACCCCCAGGTCTCTATTGTAAGTTTTGTTGTGATTGGGACTGACCCATCTGATTTTGACTAACAATTGATTCAACTATAGCAATACAAATGCGTACTCTGCCCGGTGGAACTTACTGAACATGATTTTGTTGAGCAGCCGAAGCTCACTCATCATAAGAAGAAGATGTCAGAGAAAGATCGCGAACGAGAGAAGCTGGAAGTGCAGCAGGCTCGCAAAGCGGCAGAACATTATCGCAAAAAGCAAGAAGAGCTGAATCGACCTGTCAACCCTCGTGAACCCTTGAAGCGGACGGCCGACAACAACTGGGTACACGTAACTTGTGCCGTATGGACCCCGGAGGTCAGATTCGGCAATGCAAAAGCGTTGATGCCTTCGGAAGGGATACCCTCCATCCCAAGAGCACGATATGACGAGACCTGCAGTGCTTGCAACGAGAAAGGCGGCGCCTGTGTTTCATGTCAGCAATGCCGCCTTTCCTTCCATGTTGAGTGTGCTCGAAAGCAAGATCACATCCTTGGATTTGAGATCACGCCAGTTAAAAGCTCTAAGCGAGACCAACACAACATCGTATCTATTCAAGGGGAGAGTGGGACTATGACGGCAACCCTGTGGTGTAAAGACCACGGTTCGACCAAACCCGCCGTGCATCAGATGCACGAAGAGGTGGATCCCAGCGACTCTAACGAGTCTCTGAACCTGCTCCAATTCTATGTGCAAAATTATAAGCAGGCAGACCTGACATTGACTGGCACGGTGCGCAAGGCAAACCTGATGACCACGGCAGCAAAGATGTCGGGCACTCTAATGCAACCAGGAGCTCGGAGAGCCTCGACCATTCAACCCGTCAACGGGGGAACATCGCATGCCCGCAGCGGAGAAGGCGCTGTTTCCTCAACTGACACCCAACCTGCAGGGGAAAAGGTCTGTATCAGTTGCGGTATCGATGTCAGTCCCAAGTGGTGGGCCACAAATATATCACAAGAGCGAGAGCTCACAAATGGTCACTATGGCTCGTTGGGAGATGAGGCAAAGAAGTTTGTGGAACAGAGGAAGTTCCAGTGCCACAAGTGTCGAAAGACGAATCGCACACCCAAAACTCATCACCCTCAGCCTACGTCGCTTGTCGCTGAGCCTGCTCGTCCTCCACCGGTCGAGTCAAGCTATCCTAACTTGACCACTCCGTTGCGAAGCCCCGCGCCCTTGTACACGGAGAGCCGGGATGTGCGAGCTCCCTATCATCAGGTTTGGTCTCAATCTCCCCCGTCGCACCCAACGCATCCTTTCGCCGCGCCCGCGCCCGGGCCTGGAGGTCGACTTGTTCGCATTGGTGATGCCAGACCCCCCCTCGCCCCTCCTGGCTACCCACCGCCGCCATCTTCGTCAACTATCCCGCCAGCAGGGCCTGTAGCACCGCCGCCTATCCAGCCTCCTCGCGGCATCTATGGCGATTGGGGTCCCCGACCGGGGAATCCACCAGGACCCCCCTCGCAGCATTTGAACAATGGGCCTCCTCTGGCCGGCGGTCCACCTCTGAATACAATGTCCTCCTTACGACCTCCACCCATGGCCGTATCACCGCCACCTCCTCCCCCAGGACCTCTGCATCAACCGGCGCCCCATGGACATGGAGCTCAGCCCTATGTGAACGGTTTGCCACCGTCGCCACGCCGCAGCGCTGGCCCACCTCCGCAACCACAATATTCTACGCCCTATGCCCCGGCGCCCGTACCTGGACCACCCCGTCACCATGGACCTCCTCATGGGCTGAGCAACGGGGTGCCGCCTCATAGGCCAGAGCCATACCAACCTGGCCTGACGCCTCCTAGACCACCATTCTCTGGGCCGCATGGTAGCCCACTCGGGGTAGGGCATACCTTGCCCCCCCCTCAGGAGTCTGCTCCCGTTGGACATCACCCGCCTAGGAATGGGCCCGAGTCTCGACCAACATCGGGGGCAAGTGCAAGTCCCTCTCTCCGCAATCTGCTCTCTTAAGAATAGAGCCTGTCCTATGGGTATAGAAGGCGCATGAACGTATTACCTCGAGCATCATCTCACGAGGCTATACTTGTATTTTGTCGATTTTGGCTGGATGATGATGAGTCAAGAAAGCAATCGGATTTTCTCTTTTCAAGTCTTCTTTTTGGGCAGGAGGCGTTGCTACATCACAACATTGGGATATTGGACTCGATTTTTTCCCCTTCTTTTTTTTGAAGCTCTAATGGTGTTGAGGCGATTGTCTTTTTTCTGAATCAAACTTTGGGGCTATAGGTAGAGTGCTGGGGAATTGTAGCACAAACGGTCTGGAATTCATCTAAAGTGGGCGGTAGAAAACTAACTTTGGAGTTGAGATTTGAACACAATTATCATCCGCAGCTCCCGCGAACACGATTTTTATCTGGGACACGCACAAGGATGCAAGCGCATTTCATGTTTTGGTAGAATTGGTAGAGATTCAAGCAGGCAGAGTCGGAGAAAAATTAAATGGTATCTATATCAAATGAGAGTAAAACAGTGTGTCGTCTAATGAACAAGACAGGTTCAACAAGTATAGACTGACTTACGTACTTGCATCGGGCGAAACAAGCGATATGCCGGAGCTAAAAATAAGTTCATGAGCATATGTACCATTTGTGGCGGTGCTGTGGCGCTATCCGTCCTTGGCTGTGGTTAAGCTCAGCCCGTGGCTACGTACTGGCCTGCGTCGAATAAAAGCTTAGGGTAGCAACGCATACAGTAAAGTCAAGGGTGTACGTAGCTTGTCTTACAGGTCACCTACATATCGACCAAGCAGATACATCCACCAATGTCCACAGTCGATGGACCCATTCGGCATACGTACACAGCCGACAGCAACCACCTGCCATAGCTCTTATCTAACTAACTACATCTAATCCGGGGATCTGACACAGCATCAACCTCTCCGCTCTCTCCCAATTCCATTTCCACGACGCCTCATTGACCCATCGCTACCTGTCCTTCTGCCCGTGAAACGACCCAGGACCCAATTCCCCAGTCTCGGCCCGCTCGTTGCCAGGGCTGCCAGCAGTGCGAAGCGAAGCATCCGTCGATTCAAGAAAACTCCAACAATCAAAGCAACGCCGCTCTCCCCCCCTCGTCCATCCGAGGTTGCCCAAGGCAAACCCCGTCCCCCGCCGCCGCCATGGCGCAAATCGTCCTCGACCTGGTCTACTCGCTGGGCAACTGCCTCAACTGCTTCCCCGGCTCGCCGACGCTCAAGATCAACGGGCGCAGCTTCAAGATCCTCCAGCTCCTCGGCGAGGGCGGCTTCTCGTACGTCTACCTCGTCGAGGACACCTCGGGCCACCAGCTCTTCGCCCTCAAGAAGATCCGCTGCCCCTTCGGCGCCGAGTCCGTCCAGCAGGCCATGCGCGAGGTCGACGCCTACCGCCTCTTCGCCCACGTCCCGTCCATCATCTCCGCCTTCGACCACAGCGTCGCGACGGAGCGCGGCGGCGACGAGGCCTCCAAGACGGTCTACATCCTCCTCCCCTACTACCGCCGGGGCAACCTGCAGGACATGATCAACGCCAACCTCGTCAACCACGCCCAGTTCCCCGAGCGCCACCTCATGACCCTCTTCCTCGGCGTCTGCAGGGCCCTGCGCGCCATGCACAAGTACAAGACCCCCGTCGAGCGGATGGAGATGGGCGACGAGGCCAGCGCCCACCACGAGCAGAACAGCAAGGGCGGCACCAGCAGCAAGAGGACGGAGCTGGAGGAGGAGGGCGAGCAGGAGCGGCCGCTGATGGAGGCGGAGAACTCGGTCCGCAACTCGGGGCCCGGGGGCAAGACGCAGAGCTATGCCCATCGTGATATCAAGCCAGGTATATTTCTCTCCCCCTTCCTACGCTCTTCCTATCTGTCCAGTCTAACAATATAAACAGGCAACATCATGATCGACGACTCCGGCGCGGCCCCCATCCTCATGGATCTCGGCTCCGTCGCCCCCTCACCCATCCCCGTATCCTCCAACTCCGTCGCCCTCCAGATCCAAGACACCGCCGCCGAGCACTCCACCATGCCCTACCGCGCCCCAGAGCTCTTCGACGTCCGCACCGGCACCGTCATCGACACCAAGACGGACATATGGTCCATGGGCTGCACCCTCTACGCCTGCCTCGTCGGCAAGTCCCCCTTCGAGATGCGCTCCGACGAGACCGGCGGCACCCTCAGCCTGTGCGTCCTCGGCGGCGACTGGCGCTTCCCCGACGAAGGGCCCGCCGGCGTCAAGCGCTCCAACAGCATGCGCAACCCGCAGGGCAGCTCGGCCAACGCCCCCGCCGCCCCCAGCGCCAGCATCAGTGAGCCGATCCGCCAGGTCGTCCGGAAATGTCTTGCCGTTGAGCCCGCCGAGCGGCCGGATATCGACGAGCTCATCATGATGGTGGAGGACGTCATTGACGAATTACCAGAGGATGCCGAATAGCTTCGTCGAGTATGAAAAAAAAACAGCTTCTGTTGGGGCTTTCGCGGACATTTCCCTCTGTCATGATGATGTATTAGGATGAGCACGCCGCTGCAGGTTCATAATGTATGATAAAAAGAACCCACCAGTGTCACCGAGTGTGACTGATGAATGCTGGCCTACGTGTTTACAACTTTCCCTTTAGCCATATATCCCTTCTTCCCATTTTCTGGAATTGTTTCAATGTTCATAGTACCGATTCTGAATCAGCAAAACGCATCTTGACTTGTTGGCGCTGGAAAGTTTTGAATTTCATAGAAGTTTGTCACGCTTAGGGAACTAAATTTAAGCTATTGCTGTGCGAGGTTTCAAGGTAATAATAATGATCGAGTGCTACTGATAAACAAGAATCCATGCTCAAAGCTTCGTAATAGCCTGAAGGCCCGTGGGCGGTGGGCACATACAATCTGCTTCTTGATCATCCTAAAGTTGAAGCTTGAAAGTGGCAACCTCAAATGGTCTAAGCTTAATCGCGACCTTTCCATCTTTGACCTCAATCTCTTCAAGTTCGTCTTCGAGGATATTCGCCTTTGATGCTCGCTTGATGGGGAATGCAGTCTGGATGGTACCCTTACTGTGTCCCCCCAGTGACTCGTATACACGTAGAATTATGCTCTGCCCAGGGTTGATACGAGTTCCTTCACGTCGGGTGACATCCTCATCATCGTGTCCACGTTTGATGGTGTCAAGAACGAGTGATTCCGAGTCATCTTCGTTAACGAGCTTGATAGAGGAGCCAGAGAGCGAAGCGATGGCTGCCTTGGAACCTGAAAGAACTGTGAGAGGGTTGTTGAGAGCATAGGCGGCCTTCACAGTCACGGATGACAGAGAGCCCTTGTGCGGGAGGATCGCCCATCGGATGGAATGGTGCCCCATGTCAGCATGCGCATCGGGTGCTTTAGGAGAGCGAAGCAGGGACAGACGCATTGTCTTGCCGGCCGTCGCAAAACCGTACTTGCTATCGTTCAAGATGGAGACACCATAGTTGTGTTCTGAAAGATCGGCAAATTTGTGGCAGCACACCTCAAATTTAGCCATATCCCAGCTTGTGTTGTAATGAGTAGGGCGCTTGGTAATGCTATAGGCTGTCTCGTATGATGCTTCTGTGTTGACAATATCAACTGGGAACTCAACCTTGAGGAATTTGGAATTCTCGTGCCAATCGACCTCTGCTGAACAGTCCACTTGCGAAGGCTGACCATTCAGAGATGCCGACAGGGTGATGAAGGACTTCAGTGAGCTTTCCTCGCTGATTTTGACCTCTGTGACAAGAGTAACTTTGTGCGGTTTCTGTTCAAAAATTCTCGTCTCGCCATGTTCCAACTGTCGTCGTGTGCCGAGATGGTAGACTTCCACGTCCCAAGCCTGCCAGTAGAGTGGGATGTCATCAAAAATGACAAACTTGTTGGCCTGTCCACCCTTCTCTATGACTTCTCGGTCGTTTGTAATGTCGTAGAGGGACACAATAACACCGTGGTCAACCACGATACGAAGCTGATCGTTTGCAAGAACAAATACTCCCGAAGATGTCTCCTGTGCGGAGACTCCAGATGTGGAATCTTGTGACTGGAGACGGAGAAGTTCACCTTCACCGCTGACAATGCCGACCTCAGTTTCAGAGATCTCAACAAATTCCTCACGGTGCCAGGGTATGTTGTTGATGGCCACAGATTCTTGCAGACAGTTGGAACGAACTTCCGACAGGCCAAAATATCCATAGAGCTCCTTCAAAAGTTTATTGCCAGTCTTGAAGACTTCGGCATAGAGCTGAGAAATCACTTATTAGTCGTCAATTGCGAGAGAGGAGACTGGGAGATTACTCACTTTGTCAGAATCATCGTAGCACATCTCGATGCAGCTTCCAGGCAGGCAGTCATGAAATTGGCAAAGCAAGACAGATTCCCACATGTTATCGATATCTTCCGTGGGGTACTTGTAGCCCTTGAACTTGAGTGAAGCAATGGTTGCCAGGTGCTCGATTTCTCTGAGCAACACCTCTGACTTGCGGTTGAAGTATTTGTTGTTTGCCTGTGTTGTGTATGTGCCTCTGTGAAGCTCAAAGTAGAGTTCGCCATACCAAGTGGGGAATTCGCTTGCCTTGGGAGCAAGACGGCCAAAGAAGTCGTCCACAGTGTGCCCAAGTTTCACCTTGGGAATTCCGCCAACAGTGTTGCTGATTCCAGCGCAGCGTCTTAGCTTTTCAAAGTGCTCCCAGGTTGGGCCACCACCTCCATCGCCCTTTCCGAACAAAAGAAGCGATGTGTTGTCAACTCTCATGGTCTTGTGTTGTGTTATGCTCCGTTTGACGTCTCCCAGGTTTGCATCTGCTGTATAGGTCTCCGAAGGGGGCATGTGGCAGATCACTTGGCTCCCATCAGGACTCACCCACATGAAGGTGGTATGCGGGAAGTTGTTGATATTGTTCCAGCTCAGTTTCTGAGTGACGAACCGATCCATGCCTGCAAGTCTACAAAGCTGCGGCAGCTGACTGGAATACCCGAAAGTGTCAGGAAGCCAGAAAGTTCGGCAACGAGAGCCAAACTCCCGCTCGAAAAGCCTCTGGCCATAGAAGAATTGGCGGGAAAGAGATTCACCGCTCGGCATATTGGTATCGTGTTCGACCCAGCTGCCGCCAATGGGTAGGAACTGGCCTTCATCCACCTTCTTCTTGACCCTGTCATAGGCGGCTGGGTAATATTGCTTCAGCCATTTGAATTGCTGAGCTTGGGAGCAGGCAAAGGTTGCCTCGGGATAGCGATCCATGAGGTCGCACTGATTACTCCAAGATCGGACAACCTTGCGCTTGGTCTCGGCCCAAGGCCAAAGCCAGCACGTGTCAATATGGCAATTTCCAATTCCGAACACCACTGGCTCTTTGCCAACTTCGTAGACACGGTGGGAGTCAACATCAGGACCAAGGATCTCCTTGGCAAGCTCGCGACACTCCAAGATGGACTTTTGGTTGTTGAGTTGGAATGTATCAATGATTTTCATGGCCACTTTGAGGGCCCGGTTTTGCTCAGCAGAGTCCTCAGGAAGTTCACGAGCAGCATCGCCAAGCTCCCACATGTCGAAGTGAAGCATCCGAGCTTGAAGATTGACTGAAACGATATCGGCTTTGCCAAGACCAAAGTATCTGTTGGGATCCGGTGGCGCAATGCTGGTCTGACCGTCGGGAGCGTTTCCAAACATGCCGTTGCAAGCCATCTCAATGTAGATGGTGTGCTTGCTGCCATCACGGAATTCCTTTGGGATGACCCATTCAATACGCTCGCCACCACCAGTCAGGCCTTGTAGGGGCATGCCGGCTTCAGACCAGATCAGACCTTCATTGTTGGCATCCCAATGAAGCTCCAGCAACTCATCTCCCGCAATGTCTGCCGGGATAGTCAGAGTCACCTTGAACCAATGAGTTGACCATGAAGGGCCAAATGAAGCCCCGATGTGAGTCTCGCGGAAGGCCTGGCGTGTTGCTTCCTCAAAGGTAGGGCGCTCCTGGCCAGGAGCGTCCCAAACCGCGAGCTGGACATGGGGACTTCCCGAGTACCTGGCATGGTACATGTTACTGTATCGCGAGTCAGAATGGCATAGCTCGAGAAGAAGGGCAATACACGAAGGGTTTCTTACGCAAGAAGATTGATCTTCTCATACTGGCCTGGCCTATAGAAGGGCTCAATACGGCCCTTGAGAATACTAGTCTTTGGAACGCCCACAGGCTTCTCTGCAAAGAGAGGGTACGAGTAATCGCCCCTTGAATCATTTCCACCACCCATAGTAGCGTCCTCGTGGAGAAGGCCCGGAGCTGGAGGTGCAGAGCGGTTTGACAGCCGTCGAAGTCGGTTTGGAGGCAAACTTAGCTTTTTAGGAGCCAAGCTGATGTGGCGGGGACAGTCAATTGGCAGTAAATCGGGGGCGAAGAGCTCGACCGAGCGATTGCTTAACGGATTGGAACTAGATGAGGACCAGTCGCTTTAGTATGTCAAACTCCAGAGTAGCCGAGTTTAGAGTGATGTCAACGGGGCTGCAGTAGATCAGGCAGAATCACAAGAGACCCTCTTCCGGCTCCACAACAGAAGTGAGGGTAGGATCGAATGGTATGATGTGAACGGAGCAGTCTCGCGAATGACACTTGGAGGGGAGACGATCGTGTGAGTTGGAATGCAGGTGAGAGGAAGACTATATATTTGGGGGGGGTGTGGTAAAGTACAAGAGCAAGGCCACACACTGTGCGCCCGTGGCTTGGGCGCAGCAAGCCACAGTGCGAATAAGCGCCGTAGCTCTCTGCGGGGAAGCAGCCTGCTGCAGTAAAGGGCGGGACGGTGGGCTAATGGGAAGCATGTAGGTACCAGTCGCTGCTAAAGCGCTCCCCGGGCCATGGCTTGATCAGTTGATCAGGATGCACCCGCAGTCCGCTGTGGAGCTTCCTATTGAGGGGTGGATGGGTGGAGTTTGTCGTGTCGCACCCATCCATCCATTACCTTATGCATATCCATCCATGGACGTATGTAGTGAGGTAGTGTAGGTGTGTATGTGTCATGCAGCAGCGACTCCAGCGGTTTGCGTTCCTGGGGGCAAGGCTTGCACAAATGAGACCACACGTCGACATACCTCATGTTTGCTGATAGAGACAGTAGCAGTGTCTCTTGCAACAGCCAGTCTCGTGATAACTCTCGATGCTACTGCTCGCAGGTGTCTGCTGACGCCTTTCGGACCGTCTCTGAATCTAGAGTCAGTGGCTGCTTGAGAGCCGGTTGAGGATGATAGCCTGTATTAATTGTATAGAAAAGAATGCATTAGGTGAGGATGAGATTAAAGAGTCACACAGGTGGCTTTGGCCGAATCAATGTGAATCAAGACGACCTAGCCAAGGATGACGTGCGAAGAGGAGTATGGATAGGATAGAAAGATGGGAATACTCGTCTCGACCATGAGCAGAAACAGGGTGTTCTCAACTGTCGTGGCTGCCAAAGACGCAAGCAAAACAAACCAAGGAAAACGCGATCAGGTACTATCCCGTCTCAACAACTGCCTGTAACCTGCTTTCCTCCAATTGACTGCCCTCCCCGGATCCCAACTTCCTATGATAAAGCTGATTGACGAAAAATGAACGACTCTTCGCTAAAGTAACTCAACTGGTAGGTGGCCGCCCTCGTAGCTTCTCATCTCATGAGCCTCCTACTCAATATTTCAACGTCTCAGAAAAAGCAAGCAAAATGCTACCGTGTGCAAAGAAATAATTTACTGTACGTCGTGGGTGCTAACAGGCGAGTTACATTGGCCTTATCCCACTATGGGAGCTCTGTCTGCACAGTGAAGATACCCAAACGCACTGTATTTCAATTTCTTCAACCCCTTCGTGAGAAATGCGCAATCAACACCGTCTTGCCCGCAAGGAGAGTGACCCTCCCAACACAACCGGAAGGTGGCTCCTTCGCTATTAATGTTGCAGATGATCCGCGCCAATACTGCCAGGGCTCACGGGGCCCTCATTAGCCGAGCATGTCGAGGCCTTGCGACCCGCCGCCCTGCATCGCGTTGGCCAGTCTGCCATTCTCTCAGCCCAGCCCAGAGCTCACCTCTGGTCATTCATTCTCGAGGCAAAAAAACGAAGACAGTCGTTCAGATCTCAGACTTGCCTCAAGGTGTTATCAAGCCTGAGTTGAAGCCGGTTGAGGAGACCCAGGATGAGCCCTCCTATCCAACTGTTGTCCTGCAGGCAAAGCGCAACATGGAGAAGTTCGACAACTGCGTCCTCCTGACCCGTGTTGGGGGGTTTTACGAACTATACTTTGAGCATGCAGAAGAATATGGTCCACTACTCAATCTCAAAGTTGCCTCCAAGAAAACAAACGCTGGACCTGTACCCATGGTAAGTGTGATCGAGGTATTGGCTAAAGTCAATTTCGAACATTGTGAACTCACTCAACATACACACAGTCAGGGTTTCCCTTTTTCCAGCTAGACAGATTCCTCAAAATCTTGGTTCAAGATTTGAGCCGCTACGTGGCCATTGCCGAGGAGTTTCCCAATGACGCCCCTGAAAAAATCAAGTCTGGTGGTCTAATGCATGATCGTCGGGTGACCCGTATCATCACTCCAGGCACACTCATCGATGAGAACTTCATCGACCCTTACGCAAATAATTATGTTCTTGCTATCCATGTTGGCCAGCCCGAGGAGCAATCCTCTTCCCCCACCACACCGGGGGATGCCGCACGGCCTCCTCGAGAGCTGGAAGGAGCTTCTCTTTCGCTGGGCCTGGCCTGGCTTGACATCTCTACCGGCCACTTTTTCACGCAGGCTGCTGATCTCTCTTCGCTTCCCTCCATTCTTTCTCGAGTCGGACCTCGAGAAGTCGTGCTGGATCAGGGTTTGGAGGCACGACCGGACCATGGAGTCTTCTCTATTCTGGCCGAGGATAGGCATTTAATAACTTACTCAAAGCCAGACGGCCCTCTCGGCCTGGATCGATGGGTACATTTTTTGGAGTCGGATATACCAAAAAGCTCAAGGGACGCCTTCACCGACGATGAAGTCCGTGCAGGTGACCTTGTCCTTCACTACGTCAAGGATCGTTTGCAAGGCATGAGCATCAAGCTCCAGGCGCCCCTGCGGTATGAAAACATGAAAATCATGAGTATCGACAAGAATAGCATGCGTGCTCTCGAAATCAACCAAACGATACGCGATGGATTCTTCCGCGGGAGTCTACTACACGCAATTCGGCGCACGGTAACCAAGAGTGGTGCGAGGCTCCTCAAGGAATGGCTTTGCTCTCCCTCAACCTCTCTCGACGTAATCCAGTCTAGACAGGATCTAGTCAGTTGTTTTGTCAAGGCACCAGACCTCCGAGATTCCGTCATCACCCTACTTCGGAGAAGCCATGACTCTCAGCGACTGGTCCAAAAGTTTGCTCTCGGGCGAGGAGACCCAGACGACCTCCTCGCGCTCGCGAACACTATCCGAGCAACCGAGGATATCGTCAATCTTCTCAATTCTCATGTAACATCAGATTCTGAGGATCAGACCTCCCGTTGTATCAGCTCCCTCCTATCCAGAATAAGCCTAGAAGGGCCAGCAAAGTTGGCAAAACGCATCAGAAAAGCCATCGACGAAGAAGGAGTTGTCATTCAGCATGAGGCGCAATACTCAGAGGCCAGCCAACTCATAGCCCTGGCCCAGGATGTTGTGGCAGCAGAGGGTACCCAAGAGGATGCGGCTGCGGTTCTTCCAAAGGGGAAGAAGAGGCGCCCAACCTCTATCAGGGAGCACTACGCAGAAGACAATGAGTCCTGGATCATGAAGCCAGTCGCAAGCCGGGCCCTGCAAAAATTACACGCAGAGCTCGCTCAGCAACTCCAAGAAAAGATCGATCTCAATGAGGAACTCAAAGAGCGGTTCGGGGCCGCTAGTCTGACCCTCCGCTGGACTCCTGCACTGGGGCATATTGCCCACGTCAAAGGAAAGGATACCAGGAACCTCACGGAGATCAAGACGCTGTCTGCCAGTCGATCCACCAGGTCTTTCCATCTGCCTGAATGGACATCACTCGGGCAGCGGCTCGACCAAGTGCGATTCCACATCCGAGCCGAGGAACAGCGAGTGTTCCACGCACTGCGAGCGCAGGTGGTGATGAATCTCATTGAGCTGCGCCGGAACGCTGCCGTCCTAGACGAGCTTGACATCGCCACTGCGTTTGCCAAGTTGGCAACTGAGCAGAACCTGGTACGCCCTCAGCTCAATAATTCAACATCCCACACAATCATCGGCGGCCGCCACCCAACGGTAGAAGGCGGCCTCTATGAGCAAGGAAGAAGTTTTGTCAGAAACGACTGCCTCGTTGGGAGCCCATCGCATGGCCGACTGTGGCTTATTACTGGACCCAACATGGCTGGCAAGAGTACGTTTCTGCGGCAGAATGCCCTCATCACAATTCTGGCACAGGTCGGTTGCTACGTGCCCGCCTCTTACGCTGAGATTGGGATCGTTGATGCCATCTTCAGCCGTGTCGGCTCGGCGGACAACCTATATCGAGACCAGAGCACATTCATGGTGGAAATGCTAGAGACGGCTCAGATCCTAAAGAACGCAACGCCCAGGTCACTTGTCATCATGGACGAGATCGGACGAGGCACCACTCCAGAAGATGGCACGGCAGTCTCATACGCCTGTCTGCACCATCTTGTCACAGTCAACCAGTGCAGGACGCTTTTCGCAACACACTTTCACGAGGTTGCAGATCTTGCCTCGGCGGAAGGATTGTGCCGCGAGGATCAAGGAGCAGTTCGTTTCTACTGTACTGATGTGCAGGAGGATGGCCGGGGTGGCTTCATCTACATTCACAAACTACGGGAAGGAATTAACCGCCAAAGTCACGCTCTGAAGGTGGCGAGACTGGCGGGATTGCCAGCTGCCGTCATCGCCAAGGCAGAACATGTATTATCAAACGCTGTACAAACACAAGAGGTTTCCACCTCCGCGGAATGAAGCCCATGTAATATGAAAAGCCATTTAGAATCGGGATTTCAACCATTAGGAAGTTGCCTGTAATCTTTTCTCATATAGTTAGCGAATGTGTTCTCTTCAAGGATTTCAAACAATAATAGATGAGATGGATATTCTGTCATAGGGTGGTGATGTTTGTCATCAATTAAGATCAGGGTTAAAAAGCTCTTGTGTTATTATAATCATCCAGAAAGAATGATGAGGTGAAAATGTAAAAAATGTGAAGCAACTAACCTTTTGACGATTATAAAGCAACAAGAGGGGTGGTCCTGTTACATCATCTGTTGTTCACATTGCATCGTAAGAAAGAAATCGTCGAAATCGTGTCTCATTGTGACGGATAGGTTCGTCAGTTTTCTATGAAATAGCGTCCAAGGACTTTCGTCCATGGACCCTAATCGAAACTCTGGTTTCCAATCCGGCTCCCGAGGCTCATATCGCCGTTTAGTCGCTAGTGGTTGAGTTAGTTTAGCCGTCACGGTAGAAGGGGGAAATGGTTTCACGTACAAAAGACCACCGAAGCCCTCGTCTTCCTCCTCCTCCTCTTCCTCCTTCTCCTCCTCAGCGGCGGCAGCAGCGGGAGCATCACCACCGGCAGCGGCGGTAGGAGCGGCAGAGGCGTAGGCATCGGGGTTGGCAATGCGGTCCTTGAGCTCCTCAATCTCGGGCCAGGAGATCTCAGTCTCAATGGCAACGGCCAAGACCTTCTTGTATCCGTTGACAACGGAGTGGATGACGGAAGGAATGGTGGGGAAGTTGATGGCCAGAGAGATGGTGGCAATGGTGGTGATGGCCTGGGTGAAGGCCTTGAGGAGCTGC
Organism: Clonostachys solani; assembly: GCA_902141235.2. Classification (NCBI taxonomy): domain Eukaryota; kingdom Fungi; phylum Ascomycota; class Sordariomycetes; order Hypocreales; family Bionectriaceae; genus Clonostachys; species Clonostachys solani. Next base: position 4,550,144 of record CABFOC020000035.1, read on the forward strand.
TCCTCACCAATGTCGAGGACGGAAGGAGGGAAAGCCTGGCCGTCGTCGTAGACCTGGGCGATACCCATACCGTAGGTGAAGGGAGAGATGTTGAGCATGTTGAGCAGGGTGGCCTCGGAAGGACCGACCTTGCTACCGGCCTCAACGAGCTTCAGGTCCGTGGTGATTTCAATGGTACCACGGGCAATCTTGGTGGGGACACCGAGAGCCTGGAAGAAAGAGGTCTTGCCGGGTTCCATACCGGTGTTTCCGGCGGGGACCCAGACATCGGCAGGAGCAAGAGCACCGGCACGAGCAGGGGCGGCAACACGGTTGGCGAGAATCTTGTCACGGACGTCCTTGAGCTCGCCGTTGGTGAAGACGAAACCAATGTTACCCCTGACGAAGGGCAGGAGACGCTCGTACTCGGGGTGGTCGGGGACGAAGGTCTTGAGAGCACGGCGAACCTATTTTCATTGCTCAATTAGCACGAGATACCGTGAGGGCGCGATCAATCGGTGCGCGACGCCCGATTGGTTCTGTAGAGCTTACCATGGTGTTCTTGCCCATCAGGACAACACCCTGTCCACGGAGGGACTGGCGGATCTCGTGCATCTGCTGAGAGGAGACATTGTCGATTTCGACGATGAAAACGGACTTATATTCCTCCAACAAGCTCGAGAGCTTGTCGAAGTAGCCGGCCTTGTTCTTGCTGCCCCCCATATCTTCTTTTTCCTGAAGGCAGGTTGTTTAAGGGCAGTGGTATCTGGGTATATGGAAAGTGCTTGGTGAAGAGCGAGAATGATGCTTCAGGAATTTTGGAAAATTTCCCAAGAGGCGGGTAAATAAGTTGTGCTGGGTCTGAAATTAGGGCTTCTCTGAACTAAGCCTAAATTGGAATGGTCGCTAGGTTCTTCCAATTGAGGCCGGTACGTACCTGCAATCAGAAAAGGAAAGGTACGTACCTCCCAAGTACCCAAGTACCGCTTAGAGCAGTGAAGCTTCATGAGTGGTAGATTTTTCGGAGCTTCTGACTCCAGCCCAGAGGTATCCAACTCATCTTTTGGCAATTTCAGTCACTGATGGCTGGGTAATATTTCAATTCCTCCAGACTCCAGACTCGGCTTGCCCGCATTTTCTCAGGCATCAGGCTTTCTGCCAAGTAGCTAAATTTCGTCTCGCAGCTATGAAGATCCCATATCACAATGCTCATGTCTGTAAAGGCATTATATTTGCCGGCAGGTCTGGCCAGCTTCACTCCTTCAGCGCCCAAGACGGCAGTTACATCTCGACTTGGAAACATCCAGATGCAGAGAAGGTCTCCGATGCTTTCAAAGCCATAGCTGAAGCGGAAAAGGTTGAGGCGGAAAAGGATGAAACAGTCAAGGAGGATCCATCCTCCGCCGCTCAAGAAGACGGAGATGAGCCTCCTGCGAAAAGGCAGAAGACCGCTGAAGCAGAAGATACGGTATCCGCACCCACTGAAAAATCGCCTGTCGATGAGGCAAAGGGCAAGGACCAAGCGGGGAAGAAGAAGACACAGGCCCGGACTGCAAGGTCATCCGTATCCAAGGTGCCGGATCGCCCTCTCATCGCACACATCACCAGCACTGCCGATGGAAAGCATGTGATAGTCGTCACAGCCCATGACAAGGCCATTTGGGTCTTTGAACATGACTTGGCAGGCAACCTGAAGGAACTTAGTAAGAGGTAGGTGTTCCCCCAAACATACACTTTGCAGATGAACCACGGTTTACTAACATGCTCTTTTAAGAGTTATGCCCAAACGCCCAAGCTCAGTTGTTCTGGGTCCTGATTCTCATATTATCTGCGCCGATAAGTTTGGCGATGTCTACGCCGTTCCCTTGATTCAGTCAGAAACATGGGCACCTACACCTTCTCGGCAAATTGTCGCCAAGCCTGAAGCCAATCCCCTAACAGTTCATTCAAAGCGAAACCTTGCATCGCTAAAATCGCAATTGAAGCAAATTGAACTTAACAAAAGGGACAGCCCAAACGCAGATGGCCCAGCATTTGAACAGACATTGTTACTTGGCCACGTCTCAATGCTGACCAATGTCGTTGTGGGAGAGCAGGAAGGTCGAACATACGTTCTCACTGCTGATCGAGATGAGCATATTCGAGTTTCGCGCTACATCCCCCAAACACACGTCATCGAGGCATTCTGCCTGGGCCACAAGGAGTTCGTTAATGCATTAACGATCCCCAGGTCGCGAAATGACATTCTTGTTTCTGGTGGTGGTGATACAAATCTCTTCGTCTGGAATTGGTCATCAGGCAGACTCCTTTCCAAGACTAACATTCTTTCGCTCGCTCAACGGGTATTCCCAACAACGTCCGAGGTCGCAGTTTCTCAATTGGAATCTTTTGATTACCCATCAGACTCCGGCAAGATCACTTTCATCCTAGCCATCTGTGAAAAGTAAGCCCTCGCTCCCTCCCAAGTGAACCAAATCAGATAGTGCCATCCTGCTAACGCGTGGAATAAAACAGCATAAAAGCAATTTTCGCTTGGGAATTGACCGACGAGAATACTCTAAGCCATCCCAGCATCATCCAACTTCCAGGAAACCCCCTCCATCTCGCCTTCAACTTGGACGATGAGAGCTCACCCAAAATTGTCGTCGCTCTCGATCCTGGGCCCGAAGGTGCTGCTCCCAGCTTGAACATTTACTCCTTCCAACTGAGCGAGGGCACGTTAGCAATCGATACAACGAGCAGTGTTTCAGAGAGCGCTGCAGGAGAGTCGGAGGATCTTATTGCAACTGAGACTGAAGTGAAGGCCCTCCTCTACACCGTAGAGCATCTACGGAAGAAGACTGGTGAAACTGAAGAGGAAGGAGAAAAGGCTACCGAGGCTAGCACCGAGGGCCAAGCATGATAATTAGGATCAAAATAATCAATTTCAATAAGCCGCGCCAAATTATGGCAAGCTGGCCTAAGTTCTTAGATCCAAGAGTTGATGAAAAAACAACGCTTGCTACAATTTTTCATATCCAATCAAGCACCTGCAGACTCCAAAATTCCTTCTATCGCTTCGTCAAAGCTTCCAGCTCCCCAGTGATGGGGAAAATCTCGCCAGCCGCTGAACAAATATTCAAGCTCTCTGCCTGCCTCGTTCTTCAGTAGAAGATTAGCTGGTGACTGGTTGTCTTCCAGCATATTTTTTGTCACATCCTGGCTGGAATCCAATATATGAGGTTTATCCGGTGTGTCTATCCCACTTTTATATTTGCCAATACTGCCCAAAAGAGAGTTATCCATCGAGAAATCAATCGATGGTGTAGAGCCAGGCATGGATAGAGATGTCGGGTCCACAAAAGTATTGGGTGTTGTTGCTGTAGGAATGATATCTTTTGTTTCTGGCTCAACCTTGGGATGGCCCATAGCAGTCGAAAGGCTGATGGATGCCTTCTGAAGAGCCATTTTAAAATAATTTATGGTAGAATCCGCTGCAATGTACGTTTCTTGCAACGTCTCCATCACCCGCATACACGTCGAGAATCGCTCTGTCGCCGCCTGCCGCACGCCTGCATCACGGCTCTTCATGTCCAATAGACTGATCACCATCGCGGGAAAAATAACTGTGACTCCCGAGACAGGTAGGAACCTATCGAGGTGCATCTCACCTAGATTCTTTGCTATTCGGGTAATCTGCACTGCGGAATTTCGTATTTGGTGGACTGAGTTCGACTTTGGCCGCTTGTTTGCCGGAGTAAGCAGTTTCGGTGACGTGGGGAGAAACCTTGGTCGATGAAGAGAATAAAGAATCGTTTGGAATGTCATGTGGAGATGAGTGCGTTGAACTGCGATTGTCGCGCTTCCATTATCAAGTTCAACCTGCTCTGCTGGACGGTCCTCACACGACCTCGGCAATGAGTGTTTCCAATTGTTCAGTGCAGCCTCCGCCTGTGAGAAATCATGATCGAGCTTCTGGCTCCATTTTGAGTTGATAGCCATCATGGCAGACATTGACTTATCATGTGCATCTTGAACGTGGAGAACTGACGCAACAATAGCACATAGGCGAGACCGATATATGAATAGGTCCACCAATTGGAGCTGTTGGTTTAGGTCCCGAAGTGGTGTATTTCGCGATCTAATGATGGTGTTGCTGTCGGGCAGCACGTTAAGCTCAAAGTCATTCAGCTCCAGTCCAGTAACAGTAACATCTTCGTTATTGATTCGCATCGGTCTTCGGAGCCCAAGAGCAAGGAACCGGTCCCTGGAATAACATGACCACCAGATCCTCCGCCAAAGCCTCTGCTCCCGGGGCGGTTGAACAAGTATAGTCGATTGGTTGTTCATTCCAACGGCATATGCCATCGAGATTGCCACACCCAGCCAGTGCCATGAGTCTTTGTTAGCGTGCGGCATGTCAGACCAGGATGACATTAGCAGTGCTACTTGGACGAGAGTGACTTTATCTCTCTCATATTCCAAATCATACAACAGCTAGAAAGCAGGTAAGCCTTGGTGCGAGAAATTGCAAGATACCGCAAAGACATACTGTTACCCGCCGGGCTAGTTCCTTTCTAGCATCTCTCCTGCTTGAGAAACCGTGGTTTTCCTGTCTTAAGTGCTTAGTATCGACAAAGGCGGAACCGGCAAACAAGATGGCTTGATATAATAAGAGGCTAATACGCTGCCCTGAGCTGTTCGGGTTGTGGATTGTATTCAACAAATCATGAATGTGAGCCAAAGGCATATAGGGATATGCAAATTCCGCCCATGCTTCGACGAGAGCATGCTGAAGGGACACGCTCGGGAGGGTCAAAGCGCCTTCTGCTAGGAGGAACATGATGTGGCCTTGTCTGAAGTGTTCAGGTGGGGTTTTAATAAATTCAGGCAAAGGGGGCCAAAAGTTCTGTGGCGCTTCAAGCGACATCATGAAAGAATCCGAGTTATCTGTGAATAAAGGGGCGCTGAATGGATCTGAATAGATATCAGGCACTATCCATTCTGTTGGAGCATATTCGTTTTGGGATTGCCCAGGCTGTGTGCTTTCGTTCTGGGCGGCTAGACGACTGTTAGCTAAAGAATCCAAATATGGGATTATGGAATAAGTCCCACTAGTTGTGCAATTGGCTTGATCGGTGACGGCCGTGGAACTCTGCTCGCCCGTCGAGGCTTCCGGCTGATCTGCCATCACCAACGGGATCCCAGCACTACCTTTTCTACAGGGGTATGAATAGTTAGTGACAGATCCAATTGCAAAGAGATGGACAGTAAAAGACCATGGGAGCATCTCCACTTCCTCATTCGCCTCAATTCCTCCAAACTGTGGCTGTACGGGGTGCTGACTAGAGAGGACTAACCTGCTACGAGAGGCAAGCAACGGCGCAACTTTGGAGTTGGATGTACGACGTGCTGCTCGCTTGAGAGCATTGAGACGGGCATCCCTTGCACGGTCTCCCAGATTGGTTCTTCCACGCCTCCTCTTTCCCAGGTCATATCTTTTCGATTTTGACCCTAGCCGGGATTTTGATTTTGACAAGTGTGTTGCGCTCATCACATCCACATTGGCAGGTGTTCCTAGGCCGTTGCTATCCGGATCCAGCCGAGCGGGGTGTATGAATGGCATTGGTGTTGCTCCCAATGGAGATTGCAAAACTCGACAGCGTATGAGCACAAATCGATAAGTCGATCAATGGCCAATTCCAGTGGGTGAGGGAAAGAAAAAAAGAAAGATTAGTCCCGGATGAGAAGGAAAAATAGCCTGGTTGGTGGAGGGGGACGGCCAAGAACAAAGCCCCAACTGATCTGGAAAACACAATCTACCCCTGTCCACTGCGGGGGTGCACTGATACGCATCGGCGCTTTCATTTGTAGGCCCCCGCGGGGTGGCTGCTGACTAGTGCATATGCAGCAGATTGAATCCAGTCACTTGATCGAAAAGCCAATGTCACGAGGTGCGCAGGCAGGGTGAGAATTTTACGTTACGCTGGCTGCATCCATCCAATGCTGATCTGATCGGTTCCGATCAGCGCTGAGGTTCGATCTGGTGCCTGACGTCGTATCTTTGGCAAGCACGGAACCTTCGGCAGGATGTTCTAATGTCCAATGCAACCACATCGTCGCCCGCACCTACCCGGAGACCTGGGAGCCGTCTGGGAGGGAAGGAGCCATCCAAACCGAGTGCGTACCTCTAGCTTTAGTACCTAGTAGTCGGGCGTCCACTTCTGTTCCATTCAGTAGTACCTTAGGTTTCTTCCAATCCCGTGGCCAACCCAAGGTTCCGTCTGTTTGAATTTAATAAAGGGGCACACACTCACCCCGCAATCTGGTGTCGTTCAAGTGGCTACGTGTGGACTTCTGGAACCTCAACTACAAATGTGGGGCTCACTCAAGATACATCCATACCGTGCATGCATAAAAAGTCAACAGCCGTAGATTTAAAAATTATGCCAGCAAGTTGGCAGGATACGAATGAAGCCTACCAATTTACTAAGATAATCCCACAGAAACGACGAACTCACATTATGAGAGTAATATCTTCGTCCTCATGCTTGATATTCTTATATCCAGCAGTTTACAGGGAGTCAAGTAATTACCATGATGAAAATGTTGGTTTGGAGAGCAAATTGCCTATTTGCCCAGCATCAATAACCTGTGATGTATTTACAACCCAACATCATTCAATACTCAGGTACATTCTAGCTGAGAATTATTTCCACCAAACCATGCTCTTGAATGATATTTCCGGCCCACGTCAATCACGCATTCATCTCATAGCTGTGGTCTCGACTAAGCCCTGTAACATAGAACGCCCAGTTATTTTGGTAAGAAACAAGACCTCGAGGATCATACCGGGCTCTATCTTATCCAAGGGCACGGGAGCCAGACAACCAACAACCTCTGCTAAGTCGAAGGTAACCCTTGGCTCCACACCACCCGAGGGCACTCATTGTGTTGCATCAACCCAACACCAATGACAGGCAAGGCATTTCTCATCATGAAGCCAATTACACACTTACGGTGGAGATAAGAACCATGCACAATGATGAGATGAACTATACTACATAGGACTAGATAAACAGTTGACCTGGGATTCTCCGAGACGAGATTGCCCTCCCAAGTGCTTTCTCTGTGCCTATTTATTGGAGCTTCTTTGTCATTCCATCACATAGCTTGAATACACCTGGTTGAAACCAGATACGCTATATCCAAAGGAGATAAAACTTTAATTGACACCTTCTCTCTCATTATGTATACCAAATGGATATATGTACCACTTTCTTCCAATGCAAGACTCCCTTCATCCCAAATCTACAAGACCTTGAGTTGAAGTCAACCCATCAAGCAACGCCATCATTGACAAGCTTGAACCAAGACAGCTGCCAATACACAGGTCTAGCTTGACAGGCCCCTAACAATCTCATAAAACGTTCAAGATGAGAAGTGAAAAACTGGGTGTCAGATTTCCTGACACGCCTCCTCGCCGGTCGATGCATGATACCACAAACTTCTAACCCCCATACCCCACCTCCTGCTTCGAAATATGAAAGTCTATAAATGTGTGCGGCGCCCCGTCTATTTTGCCAGAACCTGCCTCAGCATCACCAAGAAATTCTCCTTGAGCTTATGGACCTCCTCAACATGCGGTTTCGGGGGCTCTCCCGCCGATCGTCGCAAGCGATCCTGTCGCTTCGCGCGTCGTCGTCGCTCGGCCTCTATAGGATCCAGTTCGTCCTCCGCTTGAGCTTCTGCCTCCTCGTCCGAGCCATCATCATAAGTCATGTCCTCGAGATCTTGCCCATCCAATCCAAAATCAGATGTTTTGAAGCCAGAGCCAATCAGACCCGTGTCGTGGTGAGCCTCGGCAGCAAGTTTCTGTCTTGTCTTGTCCGTGTGCCACCTCTTCCGGGCTTCTTGCCAGGCGATAAGGGAGTTGATTTCGCCTATGGCCTTCTCCTTATTTAGTCCACCGGTAACACCACCCTCGAAGAGCGCGTTGACGTCCAGTGTTCCATTATTGGGACCGTGGCGGAGGAACTCGAGAATTCCTTCGATCCATCCCATAAGCTGCGTAAACAGCCCATTATCATGGACGTGAACTTCGTGAACAAACTTATAAAAGTTGTGCTCGTGCCTCTCGCATAGATCGATGAAAGCCTGAACGGTCTGATTAGGATCAGCAGAAGCATCTTGCTCCCGGCATTTATCAACCACCTATTTCAACATCGTTAGCCTTTAGGGGACCTCCAGGACTTTAGAAATGTTTCCTCCGGACATACCTGAATGATATCATCGACAAAAACAGCAAAGTCCGTAACGCTGTTGTAAACGTTTGCTGACTTATATACCCTCACTAGGGGCTCGTAGAAGATAGTGAACAGATCGCGGAAGAGTTGCAGGGTGACGGGCTGCTCGATCAGCTCAAGCATCATTTGCTTGTCCCGCTGCCGCGTGCAGAGCTTCATCATTTGCTTCAGGTATGAGAATAACTGGGCTCCCTCGCGCATCTCCTCGTCAATATTCTCCACGGCGTTGTTGAAGGCAACATATGCATTAAACAGACGCCCGACCTGTTCACCAGACAACTCTGGCTCGATCAAATCGGATCTCAGAAGCGTCACAATAATGTCAAGACCATCGGCTTCCGCCTCCTCTCGGATGGCATCGTGGACACTTTGATCGGCATTTGTGTAGGCATAAATCTTCTCAGCGAACACCGGGTCCCCAGTCTTTGCATTGAGAATGTCAATTGACTTCTGAAAGCTTCTTATGCCCTCATTAAGGGTGAGAGAGAAGATGCGCTGCAGGAGCGAACGGGTACCAAAGGGCTGTGCGAGGAAAACATCGAGAATACCAGACATCACAGCCGCTGGATTGGCGATCCGGATGACGTTCTTAATAACAGTGTACGGCACCAGCGAGTGGATTCTCCTGGCCTGTGCAAACAGCTCTGGGGAATTGTCTTCAGCAAGGAACACATGGTAGATGACGGCGGCGATCTCGATGCGAAGCCATTCAGCGAACTTTCGATACTGAATGCTCAGGTCGGGAATCGTTTCCTTTTCCTTGATTTCAGCGAAAAGCTTGGTCAGACCGTGGCTTTCCACGATATCGCGGCGGAACCTGAAGCAAAACATTAGCAAATCAACGTTCTATTGCATCGTTCGATCTGCTATACTCACTGTTCCATATATTCATCGAGGTCCGCAGCTCTCTTGCGGGCTATCTCGTAGAATTTCTTTTGTTCCTCTATCCGTTTCTCATCAATGAGTTTTCGTCGGATGATATCGTCAACATCTTCATCAGTCGGCGTGATGGGATCGCCACTCAGAAACTCCTGTACAGCCTTGGTGTTGGCAATCTGGGGGTTGTGGAGAAGAGATCGGATGAAGGCCCGCAAAGAAACTCTTTGCTTCTCTCGCCAAAGAACGATGTCCTAACACGATATTAGACAAGACCAACCATGGAAGCGATCAACCCAACTAACTTCTTTCTTTTCCTGGTCTCTTGGCGACAATGGTGTAAGACGACCATCTGCAGATGTTCTGGGTGAAGCCACTTTTCGCGAAAGACTGGACCTGATAGAAGCGGCACTTGATGAGACTTCTCGGCGATTTCCTAAGAACCGAAATTAGCATAAGGCACACAATGTAACTAGCCTGGCCAGAAACATCCTTTCTCACCTGCATCAGTTGGGGAAAGTAAGGATTTAGTCTTCAACCCCGAGCGGCTGGTTATGCGCGTTCCGCCAGAGGAGACCGAGGAAGCATCTGAGTCGTCGCCATTCCCAGATCCCAAAGATGACAAGATCCCGTTCGCCGTCGAATCCGACTTGTTCTTCTGCGGCATAGCTGGCAGTGTCCTTCCAGGGAGCTCCAGCCTCAAGCGCCGATGGAGCCTGTGGAAGTCGCCATATCTGCGAGTGACGAAATGCTCAAGCTCGCCCTTCTTCTTGATCCTCAGGATAAACTCCGCGTGCTTCTGGCTTCGGAGGATTCCCCTGACGGTCGTCACCCGCACACCAGAGACGTTGACGTCCCAACCATTGATGTAGTTGCCCTCGGGGATGTTGAACTGAACCCCCGTGTCTATAGCGTTGGCGTCGACTATTTCGAGCTCGGAGAAACGGATGCGCTCTTCGAAACCGGAAGATGTTCGTATTCCAGAAACCATCATTAGCTCGACCAGCTTCCTAGCCTTAATCGCCAGCTTGCGTCGCTTGGTTTCCTCGAGCCGGTCCTCGGAAGATGAAATTCGTTTACCGGCAAAAGACTCCAGAAACTATTCAAGGTGGTTCTCTAGTTAGCGGTCGTGGCCTGCGCGACAGGACGGTTGGGGTGGAAATGGAAACGAGTGATGGGGTCCATGCTGGGCAGACATACCACTTGGAGCTTATCCTGCCAAAACTCCTTCTCCCGAGCCTTATCAAGAAAAGGGAAATCGCGAATGTGGTTGACAAAGATGTAGCGCAGGATCGGGAGTTCCGAATCCTCGGGGGCGACCTCGCCGTGGTCGGACTTGAAGGGGGCTCCGAAGCGGCGCAAGGCCGTGGGGGAATTGAGCTCGTTGATCTCCCATCTCACCTGCTCCGATACAAGCTCGCGCTTCAGATCTGTGAAATCCCGCTCGCGTTAGTCACTGGCACAAACAGCCCTCAACGGCGGAGCTCGCCAATTGCCACGTACAGTGCTCTTGCTTTCCGGTCAACGACTGGCCCGGTGGAGGAGAGCCTCCATCGCTGGCCTTTCGGATGGGCAGCTTGATAGTGGATCCAGCAGCCGGGGCAGCAACCCCGCCATCGCCGTCGGGCTTCTCAGCGTCTCCCGCAGCCATCACTCAAACGAGGTCGTCGTCGTCGGGGGGAGAACGGCGAGAGGGTGGCAGTTTGGCCCGGAAGGAGTTGTATGTCCTATGTTAGGTTGATGTTAGCCAGGCGGGAGAGACGTGCCGTCCCAAACCCAAGGCCAAAAAGGCGGGGAGACTTCGGGGCCTGCACCTCGAGCGCAACGCGTATTGGCAGCAGTGCGGAATGGGCGCCAAGCTGAAAGATCTGGGCTGGGGACGCGCGTAACTTGGGAGGGGCTAGCGGACGAAAGAGTAGGTAGGGCAGAAGGGCTGACGGAAAGCCTATGGACCTACCTCGTCGACAATGCTCGTCGGCCTTGGCGGGACCCAACGCTGCAGCTTGGCGTGACCTTGGTCAGGCAGCTGGGTGGGAGTGATCACGAGAGGCGGGAGAGCGGGAGGGACGAAGCCAGAATCTCCCAGCTGGCCCTACCGAGCAATCGGGTCTGGGAAGATGGAGGAGATATCTACAGGCTCAACACAAGGAAATCTAGGTATGTATGTAAGGTAGGCGAGGTGCAAGGTAAGGTAGGAGGTAGCATTGCGATGTGCTACCGACTAACCGCCGCCAGCTAAAATTACCTACGCCAGTGCCAATGGCAATTTCTCTTCCAGCTACCTATGGCGGGGTATGACGTGGACCGCGCTGCCAAGCCTGCTAACAAGGCGAATGTGCCTCACCAAGGGGATAAACGGCCAAAAAAGACCCGGGTCCAGATTTTCGAATACTCGCGGCTACTTGCCTGTAGCAGTAACTGTTGGGTCCAGTGGCTGGGACTAATAAGCAGTGTAATCCTATTCACCAGCCAACAGACCGCGGATTGGTGATCCAGGGGAAACACAAGTCCCGGGATCCAGAAGCCTGGGTTGGTCTCCAGCTGTACCGTATTTGTGCATGTGTAATCAGGGTCAATCGTAGGGCTGGCACGTATGTACCACGCTGAATATCTTCGCAGGATGCAGAATAGAGCTAATGTGAATCTGACCTGCAGCGCGCACCTATATGCCGAATAGAGACACGTATGCCTCTAGCACTGCCAATTTTGGAAAGCCGATACAAACTGCCTGGCAACAAATGTGTCAGGAAATCTTACATACGTACCAACAAGGCGGCGAAGCTTCTTGCTGAAGAGACGCGTTTCCCCAATGATGTCAGGAGCTTCATAAGCTGACCTCTGCAAGAAACGAAATGAAACAGTCATCCACCACCACCTACTACGTCATCCACCTGCAGGACAAGGATCCAGGTCACAGATTCAGTTGGTCAGCCGCTGCGAAGGTAGGCATTATCCCCGTCAGCCATGTCAAACGTCCACGTGATGCAAACATGAGGCTGTTCGCAATACATCGTCAATAGGGCAATTACAGCCGAGCAACTGTTCTCAAATCAAAGAAACAAAGGGGTATCTTATTGCATATGTAGACTAGCAGAAGGCAGGCGTATCAAAATATCCGCCATTGCAGAAACCAAAGAAAACATGGTAGACCTAGGTGCTTCACAGCTCGTCAAACTCTCGAAGTCGATCTTCAGTCTCCGCAGGCCGTGCCCAAACCAAGGACATGTCCGTAAAGTTTAATGTACGGTCGCTTACGGGAGAAACTCCGCCCACATCTGCCAGTGGTACATGATCTAGTTCAGGGATGTTCGGTGATGTGTCCCTCAGTGGCGTGTCCATCAATGGTGCGTCCCTCAGCGAGTCTAATATATCCTCGGGAGACTGTGAAGGCAAAGAGCGTCCAGGATTCAACATCATAAACAATCCGACGATGATAACAAGCAGAAGAAAAATGGCAGTCCAGACCACTCTGAGTCGTTTTCGAGTCCTGTCTCGCCATTCTTGATCCGCTCGCTCCCAACCTTCGACACGCTCTCTGACAGAATCGACGCGGGCGCTGAGAGCCTGGACCTTTGCTCTGCCTTCATGAATACGGTCTCGTAGTGACTCGATCTTGGACTGTTGCTCATCGAAATGACCAAGTGCATCCAGTTGGCTGGTAATATCCGTTTCCAGACCCTTAGAGTCCTTCTCAAATGTTGTATAGATTTCCCTAGAACTTTCCGTGAGATCCTTGAGGGCTGCCACTGTGCCCTGCAACGCACTCGTTTTTTCCAAGATGGCGTAATATGTCTGGTCGAGGCGTCTCGTTGCCGTCGTCGAGAACGTGTGGAGTTGGACGAGCGACTGTTTCAGGCCACTGGAGAGAAAGCAACAGTTAGCTTTGGCTGAGCAGTACTTTGCCCAAGAGGTAACGTACTCTGCCCTGGACTTTGCCTTCTCGCGCTCCTGGCGGAGAAGGTCCTGCTTGCTGGCTTTGCGTTCAGCCTCGATAATGCTTGTTCTGCTCCTGTTCTCGTCCTTCGCCACGCCCATGGTGCTGGGGTGGCGACTGTGTGAGAGCACATCTGGTCGCGAAACGTCGAGGGAGTATCGTGCTGGCATCTGATATCCAGGCTGGGCCGACTGGTCATTGTATCGTTCCTTTCGCAGGTGTTGGGAGAGGTGCGACTGATGCCGTGAGTGGCCACTCCTTGGCAGAATCGGCGCTGCGATTTCGCTAATGGAGCGCTTTACTTGATGCCTGCTGATGGAGGCTGACGCCTCACGTCCACCTAGGTTCGACATGGCTCGTTATTGTTGGGATGCCATGGTTTCACGGAGGAATTGAAACACTGACGCAATCTTATCAGGGGCATCTCTGAGCTGATGGTAATAGTTGCGGATAGCATCCGCTATTAATGTCATAACCGCGGGATTGGGGAAGTGGGTCCATTCTTCGGCCTCTGAAGGCCCCTCTCTGTGTTCCTCTTCACAAATCACAAATCCACATTCCAAAAGCAATCCCTGCAGCCAAAATGGATCCAGTCATTTCACCACGAGGCTCTATAGCTTCCCATGAAGCTACATCAGTCAATATTGATCCGACGACTATTGCATCATCTACCGACGCTGGTAGCCTTCCTCGGATTAAGTTCCAAACAGCAGAACTTCTTGCTAGGCAAATTTTTCAGACACCAGGTGATGTTCTCTTTGTTGAAGGTAAAGATGAATAATAGAGCTATTCAGAATCTAATAGAGGCTAACTTTTAGACATCTAGGCGTATCTCCACAGGATTTTACTGTCATTCAGAGATTTCGAGAGTCGAATGACCGTAAATATCGATTCAAGCGATACTATCCCGATCAAGGCCTACTCATCATTACAATCCCAACTCATTACCATGAATGTATGCATTTATGGCTCTATAGTGAGATAACTGATCAAATGATTCCCATGGGGTTAAAGCGCTATTGGTATCCCTTGGCAGGTACAACTTTTTTCCAAGAGTATGGCCACACTGGAGCCGGAGAAGGTGACTCCAGCGGAGGCCCATTCCAGCCTCACGAACAGAGCTTACGACGGTGGCCTACGCTCGTTATTGAAGCTGGGTGTTCACAGTCTTTACCTCAGTTACAGGAGGATATGATGTGGTGGTTTAGTGAGTCAGACCACCAGGTTAAAGTTGTTCTTCTTGTCAAAATGCACCCTGGACCACTAAGGGAAGTTAACATTGAATATTGGCGGGAACGGCCGATCGATTTTCCTGACGTAAGAACTCGTGGAGCTCAACAGGTTGAGCCAACTCTCGAACAAGCTATTAAAATCGTTAAGAATTCTACTACAGCAAACGATTTTCTTCTCTCGTCATATAGCGTCACTAGAGGTGCGCTGGAGCTAAGATTTTCCGATCTCTTTCTTCGTGATCCAGGACCAGGGGAGGGAAACTTCATTATTGGAATTGAGGAATTACAATGGTTTGGCGTCACGCTCGCCCAGAAATTGCGCGGCCGCCAATCCTAGACATGTGCAAATGGGGTTCACTGGAACTAGAAGATGAGGGAAAACGAAGCAAATCCAAAAGAGGCTCTATCCCATACTAGAAAGACAACCGCCATATTACCAATCTAATATATACACCAATAAACAATAGCCTGAGGACCTAGTAGCTGGGTATTACGAGAACTAGCAACTACAGGGTAACCGATAGTGTGTAATGCACGGACCACAGCTACATAAACCACACCTCGCAGCTACCCCTCGTTATCCTCAACCCCCTGACTTCAACTCACAGCCCCTCCAACCCTGTAAGCTTCGTCAAAGACAACGCAAAGATGGCTCCCACAACCAAGGAATCGCCCGCTTTCGACCCCAAAGACGTTACTGTCGTCTTCGTCCTGGGTGGCCCAGGTGCAGGAAAGGGCACCCAATGCGCTAAACTCGTTTCCGGCCATGGCTTCAGCCATCTCTCTGCGGGCGACCTTCTCCGTGCTGAACAGCAACGTGAGGGTTCACAGTACGGCGACCTGATCCGCGAATATATCAAGGATGGAAAGATTGTACCCTCGGAGGTTACAATCAATCTCCTCAGAAACGCCATGCGAGATATCCTGGCTGAGGCTGGCAAGACCACCGGCCGCTTCCTGATCGACGGCTTCCCTCGCAAGATGGACCAGGCCCACTCATTCGAGGAAATCGTCTGCCCCGCCAAGCTCGTCCTCTTCTTCGACTGCCCCGAGAATGTCATGGAGGAGCGTCTGCTCGAGCGTGGCAAGACGAGTGGCCGATCCGACGACAACGCTGAGAGCATTCGCAAGCGGTTCAAGACGTTCGTCGAGACGAGCATGCCCGTCATTGACTACTACGAGAAGGAGAGCAAGGTCGTCAAGATTGATGCTACACAAAGCCCTGATGCGGTCTACGCAAAGACTGAGGAGCTCCTCTCTCAAAGACTTGGTGCGGGGTTTTAAGCGTGTCGCGGACAGTGGTGTTACCTAGTTCAGCGAGGACACCACATCTCGCTGTCCAGTTATAGAGCGCGAAAGAGACCATCTGCCCTTCTTGTCCAACTCCAGGCCCAACAGAACCTTGAAATAGAATATTGGATTGTCATCTTCTGAGCCTGGAATTGCGTACGACCATATATGCATATATACATTCACGTTATGGTGTTGTTCAGGTTCTGGGCATTGAACCTCGACTGCATTGGATTGACCTTTTCTCTTCCCTTTTATGAGCTTTGGCGCGGAGTCTGATCATTTCAGATCTTTTAGAATAAAATACAAACAATAGACTGTGCATATATGTATACATGATGATGCACATATAATTATTATCAACAAGGCTTCGGCTAAATTCACCTTTTTTTTTCATGATAATATAGCCCGGAAGTAGTAAGGAATGGAACGAGATTGAATGCGTACTGACAAAATGTCTCTTCAAAATTTCAAATCAAAGTATGAGCGTAGAGTTTGAGGCCGCCCAGGCGCTAGGTTATGTGCTTGCTTTCATGCATCCCTTTTCTTTGCCTCCTTTCTTCCCAGACAACATCCAGTACTGTATCGTGAATCATTGGGTATCGAATTATTTTGCTGAGTATGTATTTTGACATCAGGAGTTAATCATCTTGTTGCGCTTCTCCTTGCGCTTCAACCGTTCTACACGCTTGCGATGCATCTTCTCGGCCATCTTTTCATACCGCTCCTTCTCTTCCTTCTTTGCTCTCTTCTCCCGGATGAATTCTATCTTCCTCTGCGCCCGAAAGGTTAGCATGTGCGACGCATGGGTCGTGTACTGGAGAGCCTACCTGGCGGTCTTGCTCCTTCTCGTCCTTCAACTCCTTCTCCTTAGCCTTCACCTGGTCCAGCAACACGCGCTCCTTGGCCCGCTTGGCAAATGATGAGAGACCAGCGCCTGGCCGGAAGGCCTTCTTGGTCGGGAGCCATTTCTTTCCTTAAGCCTTAGTTAGCTCTAATGCCTCGTCGCATGGCCTGACGTGAGATGAAGCAAAAAAGTAACCTACCATTGACTCGCATGCCATGTGGCTTCGAAGGGGCCACGGCCGTCGCCGCGGCGGTTTCGTTGTCTGCAGTCATGGTCTCGTGGGATATGTCTGCTTCGAACCGTCCTGCTCTGTGAAAGCGGTGTTGCGAATCGTGGATTTTTTTTCGGCGTTTGGGGCGAATCTGAAAATTTCTGCCGGTCCTTTCGATGGCGGGGGATCGAATGTGGAAAGCGGTGTGGCTATCGCACTAGTGTGGCTTACCATGTCGGCGATTTACAGTGTGGTGGGTCCATCCCGCTTAACCTTAGGGATTGAGCGATTCATTCTGTATCTGCTCAATAGATGTGAATAGATGAGGCTATGCAATTCTAGGGGAACATTGCATTTGAGGCTTCTTGAGTTCTTAGGGTGATTAGGAGCTACCAAGGCGAATATTCTGGCAGCATCGACCATGCTATCCCAGACTAGTACCTGCATTCGTAGATGCTTGTTTCACCTGCAAGTCGATACAGGACTAATGCACCCCCCTATTACAAACGCTGCTTGATGGGTTAGAAGGCTACAGCGACAATGCCACTTGGCAGTCAGATATCGAAGGGAGCCTTTCCTGCTATGTACCTAGATTGAATGGATGTAAGAGAAGAGCCTGTTTTTGGAGAATAACTCATGTTGGTATATATATTTATATGTTTCACTATAATGCATCTCATTGGCACATGCGAATGTTGGCCGGGAATAATGGACATTCGAACACAGCGAGAGCTAAGAGCTACCCACCGGAAAGCGGATGGGTTGACTATTTTGACAGCATCAATGCAGGTTCAAACAACTGACGAAAGTTGTTTTATT
This sequence comes from Clonostachys solani, assembly GCA_902141235.2. Classification (NCBI taxonomy): domain Eukaryota; kingdom Fungi; phylum Ascomycota; class Sordariomycetes; order Hypocreales; family Bionectriaceae; genus Clonostachys; species Clonostachys solani. The sequence continues at coordinate 4,567,617 of CABFOC020000035.1, forward strand.
CAACTGGTTTCATGCATCCTTCTGACTCGCTCTGCGACAGAGGTCAATGGGGAGGTCTCAAGTTCGCTGCGCCCCGTACCCACCATAGAGGGAATGTCGTGCTGAGCACATATTGAATCCCCAACCTGAGAAGACACTGGGTTATAGGCACCTGTCTGTCACTGTTAGTCCAACCGAAACTCCAGACATGTCCCCTTCACAGCAGCAGCCCAATTGACAGGCCAATAATGAGCTGCGAATAGCTGTCTGCTCGTTAGCTTAGTTGAAAGATCGACTTCCCAGGAAGTCAGTCCAAGACCCCTGCCAGCCTGGCGATAGCTGAGGAGGGATCGGCCCAGTCTCGCCTGCTGACCAGCCATTCGAATTTACGGTGAAGGGACCTTGCACGAACGAGAGACCCTCTCTCTCCACTCCCTCACTATCCGGCCAATCCCTCTCACGTTTTCTTGCTTGCATATTCCTCTTTGCATGAACATTTGCTTGATTCCAAGCGTTTATAGCGGCGCCCACCATATATTACGGGACGGTTAAGAGAGCAAGGAGCAGGTCTGGTCTGAGCCCCTCGCTTGAACACCACTCTCCCGCTCTTGCGCGCGCGCAGCTTGCCAATTCAACCAACCTAGCCGAGACACCATCTATCTGGTGTGCTGAGGAGCTTGGATTGACGACTTCCAGCGCTGCCAAAACGACGAGCTTGCAGTTGCGCTATATCGCATCGCGTATCTAGTTTCCCTCATCTGCTTTGAGAGCGCAGTACCTCGATTGAGCTTCGCATCGCATCGCATTCATCCAAGGCAATAGACGAGGGGCCAGTGCATCGTCGCAGCGGTAGACTCACTACCCGCCAACACCCTTCACCCTCAATCGCATCCGCGACCAGCTTTCCGCCATGGGTTTCTTCGACGATTCACTGTCCGTCATCTCGGGCACAAAGCCTCATCGCCGCCACTCCTCGCGCTCCCACCACAAGAAGAAGCGCTCCAGGTCGCGCTCCCGATCCAGCTCCCGTGGCAGAGGCAAAGGCAGCGGCCTCGGCTCCATCTTCGGAGGCGACAACTACAAGCACAACTCCTCATCGAAAGCCTCCTTCTTCAACCTCGGCGATGACCGCAATGGCAGCCGCTCAAGCTTCTTCAACTTTGGAGGTACGAATCCCCGCCCCCCTCTCTCAATGTCATCCCCAGCCTCCTCCCCCCTCCCCTGTAAGCAAGCCCGCAAGCAGCTAACACCCGAGTCAAGGCAAACCCTCCTACTACAAGCGCTCCTCCCGCCAGGGCTTCCTCCAGCGCTCCTACAAGCAGCTCAAGCGCCTGCTGCGCGACCTCGTCCATTGGGCCAAGCGCCACCCCTGGAAGGTCTTCTTCCTCGTCCTCATGCCCCTCATCAGCGGCGGCATCCTGACCGCGCTCCTCGCCCGCTTCGGCCTGCGCCTGCCCGGGTCCCTCGAGCGCCTCATGGGCGTCGCCTCCAAGGCCGTCACCGGCGACACTGCCGGCCTGGTCGGCGAGGCCGTCCGCATGGCCAGCGGCGGTGGTGCTGCCGCCGCCCCTGCCTCGGTCCGCGTCAACGCCAGTGGCTACGACGACGGCATGGCCTGGGAGCGGAGCTACCGCAGCGAGGGGGAGACCAACTGGGGCGACGCCGTCACGAAGGGGATCAGCAAGATGTTCTTCTGAGCCTGTTGACCGTTTGAATCGAATCTGGGAAGAGGTTTTATGATATGAGTCACATTTGATGCTTTGGGGTATTGACTGTTCCTCGGGGTTTTTGAACCCTTATGAGCAGATGTATTATTGTTCATTTGGGATCGGGGAACACGGCGTCTTTTTTTGTGTGGGAAATTTTTGATTAGATGATGGGATGATCGCCATTTATTTTCGTATTCTTGACCTTCTCTTGTTACACGTGTATCTCATCTCGTCATCATTCCTCAGGCGAGACATGAGGAGCCCTATCGCCGTCTGGCACTGAAACCTGAAGCAAGCATAGCCTTCATCCACGTGGATTTAGTGACATGGCTATTTAGTCACCTGGCGTTTCTGTCAAGACAATTGGATACCGTTTCGCACATTCTCGCTTGCCTTCTAGCTCATGTTAGATAATGATTAAGAAGCACATCTAATAAACCCCTTTGTGCGTGTCTGTGATCGGGGGACTGGAACAATCTCATACAAGGACTACGTACTACACTCCACACGCATGTTCACCAGCATCGGGTAGGATTAACTCATCTTCTGGTCAAGTCACCACATAACAATACTCATCAGAAATTTAGCATGTATCAAAAGCGGTTTCATTTCATCCTGGGCAATCTAAATAGTACCCTCAAAATAAACACAACTCTTAACCCAAACAAACAGAATGCAAGCAACCTTGCCCCCCATAACGAGGGACAAGGCGGTACAAAACTCCATTGTCGCTTTCAGCGTCTATTGCTCGCCACCACCCCGTTGCGCTCAACAACCGTGAGATCCATATAGATGGTTGACCGGAAAAAATCATGCCTTCGTCAAACGCCAAAAATACCCGAGCGATACATGATATGTAATGCTTAAACCAGCCCTTGGCGCAAAGTTGGTCAGTCTGAACTACATTACTTGGCCAACTCTTCAAATTCAAATATACCCTGTACAATCAAAGACCGTGGGACATGTCTTTGAGATGTGCCAAAATGATTTGACACTAATATTTCGACAAATTTCGCCGCTTAAGATCAGGAGCGTTTGGAGGACGTAGTTGTATCTTTGTTTGTCTTCCAAAACTGCATCAACTTGCTGAGGCGTTTGGCTTTACCGCCTTTAGCTTTCTTGCTCTCTGCTTCAGGGTCTAGTGTCACTTCCACCGACAGCTTGCTCCTTTCACCATGAGAACTGCTGATAAGCCTGCTGAGGCTGGCCAAGCTGGATCTCCTACGACCAAAGGCTGTGGATGACACCGAAAGCGGCCTTGGCTGTCTTAGAGTGGGTTGGGACATTCGCGGCTGAGGAACAAAACAGCTTTCCCTGGTTGTTGTGGAGTTGCTCGAGGTTAGGGATGGAATATCATACTCGACAGATAGGCGAACCTCGGGCCCGGGCTCGCCAAGGAGTAGAGAGTGGAAACTGTTCTCTTCATGGACCGATGAGGGAGCCGTCGACAGCCTCTGTGTGTCGACGGAAACGGGAGACCTGGGTACGGACGGTGGGAAGTTCGCCGAGTGGGGGCTAACGGTCGACCCGCCAGCATAAGGAGCTTGGGGCGGGCCTAGTTCGAATGGTCCAATTCCAGACATGGGGCTCTTGGATGATAAATGGGGAGAGCCTTTCGATTCGGACTGAAATGTGTTCGAGTTAAACCGAATCGTGGTTGGCTCCTCGGCGATCGGATTATCGTGAAGAGATGCCTTTGATCGTCGAACGCGGATAGAATCCGCACTTGATGATTCTCTCTCGCTGAGCCCAGAGCTCTTCCGTCGAACACCAATGACCGCCTCTTTGACTGGATCACTTTGCACGACTGCAGGAGGTGTGATCTCCCCGCTAGAGTCGTCAGACATATAAACGCTGTCTCTACTTTGAGAGTACACACTGTTGGTTGTGTCATCCTCCTCATCCTCTTCGAACACATCTGCCATAGTGGATGAGCTGCCGAAGCGATGGATACCAGCCCTGGCAGCATCAAAAGGGGGGAGGTCCGGAGCAGACTCAGCCCTTCGATGATAGTGCATGCCTGGGCCACTAAACCCTCTCATACCCTGTGCACTATGAAGCCTTCGCTTTCCAGCGTTTCCAGCAGCTCGCTGAGCGGCGTCCCATTCGGGATTGTTGGGTAAAGGAGTGTTGAAAGGACCAAGAGCGGCGTCCAAGTCAATCATGGGAGATAAGACATCGTCTGACTTGGAAAACGACTTGGTTGTGAATGATGGTCTTGGGGGGATGACGAGTGAGGTCGGTGAGATGGTAATTGATGCAACATTAGGGATTGCATCTTCCTCTTCCTCGTTATCAGGTGGGAGGACCGAAGATGGGGGCGTTGGAGGGCGCACGGCGTATTTAGATTGCTTATCGCCCTGGTTCTTTGGTTTTCGTGGCAAGATGGATCCAGCCCAACCCTTGACCTTCTTTCTTCTCTTTCTCCTATCTTTCTTCTCACTGGCTGTCTTTGGTGTTCGTTTCTTCGACTCTACAGCCTCAGCCTGTGACTCAGACTCATGCTCCGAAGAAGAACCGCCTGAGACAGCTCGCGATGCCGAGTCACCAGAACTGGAACTGTGTGGACGTGCTTTAGTAGGGCTGGATGAATGATTTGAGAATGAATCCAGACCGAAAAATGACCACCGTTTCGACGTCTTGGATGGACTAGGAGAAGCTGCCGACATATTCTTATTGGCTTCCGCAACATCCAACAGAGAGGGGATCGAATTACGCCTACGAGGTGACGAACTCAATCTATTCTCTTGAGGGATCCGATCCAGGATCGCACCAGCGGTACTAGGGCGTGAGTCGTTGGTATTTCGTGACGGGCTGCGAGATAGAACTGGGCTGCTGGTCCCACGATGATCGGGCGAAGATGCAGATACAAAAGAGGATATGCTTCCCGAAACATTGTGACTTGGTCTGACTGTAACAGTACTGGATGTATCTGTGGAAATCAGGGACAATGGCCGAGGGATGAATTCTAGTGTATCGGAAAATCCAACCCGAGCTTTCGAAACAGGCTTTGGATCAGGTGTACTGGGTTCTTCAACGGGTTCTGTCATTGGCGTATCGAAACTCGGGGCCTCTTCCTTCGGCTTCTCCTCAGCGTCGGATTTGAAAGTATCGGGGAAGATTAGTGGTAGGGTATGCGTGTGTTCAAAGTTGGTAGGACTGTTTGGAGCACTGCTTCCTTTGAACGAGAAATCGTGGTGTGGTGGAGAGAGGAGAGATAGATCATTTGTTGACATGGCGCTTGAGAGTCCTCGGCGGTGTCCTCTCCTCGGCGGCATGAGGCTGGGAGATCCCGATACTAGGTCTTGCTTGGTCGGGCTGCCACTCAGGACAGCAATCGAATTTCCCTCTCGTATCCGGCCACCAACGAATTCGCTCCCTCCTCTTCGGTGCCCACCACGAGGGCCAGGTGGGATGGTCCGTGGTAGCTGAGGGGACGACGGCAAAAAGTCAGGGGACAAACCCTCTGGATCAGCAGGAAGTGACGCTCCTGGATTGAAGCTGAACGCAGGGAGGGCCGCACGTCCCATGGACTTGCTATCAAGAGGCTCAGCAGTAAGTTGGTATGATTCTGTCATCGGCTCTACTGCTGACATTGGGCGCCTTCCGGTCCTGCGAGGGAATGTGGGCGTTGACGGAGTCCTTGGGGATGGCATGTCCTCGTCGTCGAGTCGGGCAGGAAAGCTAAAGGTTGGGTTTGGCGGAGGTGCAGCTCGTGAGTAGCTATTGGCCGCCATTGAATCCTCAACGATCAAAGGGTTTACGCCCGTGTGAGCGAACGGCTCGGGTCCATATGTGGTAGCCATGTTTCCTCCAGCCGCACTGCGGCAACACTACAGCTGAATGACTGGAAGATTTATTAGATCATCAGGAGGAAGAACCGGGTCGAGGGGGCAGATTCCGCTCGGTAGGCGTCCGGGTTTGCGAGCAACGAAGTGTTGTGGTTCCGTTCGGTTCGGTAGGCAGGTTGGAAGGCAATTAGGGTAGAAGTATCCTGCGATGAGATTTAGCAAAACCAATATTTAAAAGGAAGCAACTCTTGGTCTCCAACAAGGCGACCATGATTCTTGTTGACAGTCCAGTCCTTGAAGGGCGGGGGGGGGAGTTCTCGGGGAGGAACCAAACAAACCTTCTGAATATGTAGACAAAATATTGGGCTGAAAGAACAAAAAATACACACTTATCACCGACAATCAAACTCAGGCAGGCTAACAAAGGAATGGACGGTCAAGACCAGCCGCAGTCTCGGAGAGCGAGGAGGGCAGCTGGAATCGCACCAGGCGTAAAGATGAAGAAGCGCAACGGTTGCCGGAGCGGCTACGAGAAGTGCGGATGGTCATAAGAGAGGACCTGAGAGGATGGACAAGAAGAAAACGGGACTTGGGACTGGGTGGACTGGGACAGGCGACAAGGAGTGGAAACTGTGGGGGTGCTCGAGGACGGAGCCACAGGCCCAGCGTACCAATAGCAGGGCGGAGGACAGTACGTAGCCCAAGACCCTCGCTGGATCCACGGAAATTGGCTGGTGCTGGGGCAAGACCTCAATTTGAGCGCGCCACAGAAGGGCCAGGACCGTACCAGTTACGTACCCGGGCTAGTGGACGGAATTGCCGAATGCGTCGCCTCACGCCCGGGATGGTACGGTCTAGGTACCTGCCTACCTGTAGAACGCCTGCACAGCACAGATGCGTGCACGCTTCCCTCACTCGCTCCACCAGCTTTTTGCCTCTGTGCAGCCAGCTGCAGGTCACACTAGCGCTACTGTTTGCGTGCATGCAGGCGACCTAGATTCTGCGTGCTTTACTGCCCGGACTGTGCAGCACCGTACCGACTGGGTCCAGCCTGCATGTGCATACATATATGGACATCCATTGTAAACAATGCCTGATGCACTCACTGATGGTGTTCAGCGGCGGCATTGAGGTCGTTGGCCAGTGGCGACAAGCTCTCTCCCCATACCCGCTTGGGCCATTCACTCATCTCCCTGAGGAATAGCACTTGCTTGGAGCGGAAGCTACCTACATAACACTTGCGTCCTATCTAATCTACACACGTACATACATACATGCATGATAAGCACTTGCTTGTGGTGGTTGTGGATGGGAGCAGCATGCTGGCACCGTCTCTCACTTACACCTTATCGATCGTTGGGGTGGCTTACGGGTCGCACCAGCCCGTCCAGGATCAGATAATAACTGCCTACGTAGGCAGCGTATCCGGTTGGTGTATCTCGCCCTCCATCGCCTCCGTCTCGTTCTCTCCTCATCTTCCCCTTCCCGGCTGGTACGATGGCCACAACCGCCGCAGCCGAGTCGGCCCATGCACCAGGTACGAGCGAGCATGCAAGGGCCTAGTGCACCTCGTGAGGTCGCATAGGTCCGGAGCAGGTAGGCGGTCGCCCAGCCGCTAAGGAGCTACTAGGTGGTGGGCGACTGTACGTGAGTGGCTCTGGGTCATGTCAGCGGCCGTGGTCTTGCGTCTACGTATCTCGCACTGCATGTTTCAATGCATCATCTCCCTGTGCTCCTTGCTGATCTCTCTTTGCCAGCTGCTCCATGGAACAAGCCTCCGCATAAGCCGACGACCGGGCAACCGCACGTACGTCCGCGTCCAACATTGAGCCAAGGCCCTGATTTACCCAGAGACGAGGGCAGTCAATTGGGATGGAGCACGTCCAGATCAGGCAACAGATACATTGGCCCCTGACACCTGCTCGCCCGTACTGCAGCCCACCCTGGTCCGTACAGATGACATCTGATAGCACTGCGCTTTTGCCCGTTTTGGGCTTGAGGGTGGTGGTTGTCAGGTGAGTGTTTTGGCTGTCCTCATTCTCGTGGGGTCCTGGTCTTACCTCCCACCTGCAGATCGGATGCCTCACCAATCAGTGCCGTTCATGGCGAACGCTATCTCATTCTCCCCATCCGCATGGTCTGTACCGAGCGCCCGTCTCAATCGGTGCATCTGCGCAATCTATTGGCCTTAAATTTAATGCTCGAGATGTGCATGGAACAGTAGTCACTGCTAGCCCGGCGATACATGATTGCTTTTTCCCCTTCTCTTGGCCGTCTTCTTTGTTCCTTCCCCGATCCCCGGGCGATTCTACTAGATTATTGTCGATCTAGATTCAAGTGCCCTAGCGTGAGGGGTTGAAGATGCTGCCTGGTTCCATTGGTCTTTGTCCGCCGTCGCTGCGTGTACTTGGCATGTACCCCCGTGGGTACCAGCACACAAGAGGGTCGGGGAACATCAAGGGATTTGGGGCCCTGAACGGCAGACGACCACCTCCTCAAAGTCGCCTAATCGGCGGCTCACCGCCTAAGTAGTTGCTGCTACCTGCAGGCGTACGCAACCTGGGCCAGAGTTGGCGGCGATTTGAAGCCCCTTGGATGCCATAAACTGCATCTGCCCAGATCAACCTCAACCGCTCATGGCACAGCATCCCGTCCCCCTCCTTCTTGGCCGTAAACAGGCCTACTTGCTGGCGACGTAGGCGGGTGAAGACCCTTGCCCGTGCCCACACTACCCCTGACCAGACCGTTCTTCCTAGCCTCGTGCCTGACAGCCCGCAAATTTCCTGACAGGGGCCGGTACGAGGGGTAGTATTGCACTTCATGTAGCAGTGGAGGCCAATAACACCTTCTGGCCTGTGAGGTCAATCGAACACAGTGGCTGTGCACTGGCAAGGGTCCCAAAACCGGACTTATTAAACAACAAAGCAAAAGCACAGTCCGGTTTGATATGATGAACATCGATTTTCCCGATTCCCATAGCGGTCTGAGCACATAGACTATTTTTGTTTTTGTTTTTTTCCTTCTACCGAACCTGCAATTACCTGGGTAAGGTACCTACCTAACTAAAAGCGTCATCAAGCCAGCTGGGCCACGCGTCTTTCTGATGACGGCGATGTGGCTGATGCGGTTCCTGGATATCTTGAGCGCGGGCTACATCCATGGCATGGCACGAATACGAGTATAGCAGCTGTACAAGAAGAGTTGGCCATCGCCTCACCGGCTCTCGTTCAGGCTCCAATATCATCACCATGGATACCCTTCGTCATCAGTCACAAGACAACGCAAGTTGTTGCTCCGGCAAGAAACCCAACCCATGTCAACTCCCCACTGCTCGAAGCCCAAGCATCTTCAGGGATGAAAGGGGCCTGTCAGACTTGGCCACCGATGTCCTGGAAGGCCCCTGACCAGCATTCGGCTTTACTCACTCCAGACAACCATATTGATCAGTGACCAGGAAAAATCACCCACGGACCACGAATGTGACGACGTAGTAGATAGACTTGACGATCTAAGATGACAGTGACCCACCATTGTCCATGCTTCCATCAATGCAGTAGAAATACTTGAGACGACAGCCACATTTTGCACCTTAATCTCCCAATGCGAGACAGCTCGGTCAAGCAGAGGTCGAAATTGTGTAACAACGCCACAGTTGTACTTGCGCTAAAGCACTAATGCGATCGATCTCTTGGGGTTTTCTGGAATGTTGGGTTTGGCTTGCGGTACGGATGTCTAACACATGTTTGAGCCGTGGCTTGATAATGCCCCCATAGCCTAGGCACCTCGCGTAATTAACAATTAGACACCTTCCATGTTCTAGCTCTTCGGGATTTTTAAAGTATTTCTTTTCCCTTCGCACCTCCCTTATCCAGCCGCAGCCACAGTCCCGACAGGCGGGCGCCACACATTTAATGATGGGAGATTTGAACGTTCAAGGATCTCTGATGCCGGCCTGCAACCCTAGGGAGGATCATTAACGGGGTCGATGGTTTTGTTCCCCTTGCTCCCTTATCATCAACTAGTCTCGAACCTTTCCGATGTCACTTGATTGACATTCGTGATTACCGCGAGCCTGAGTTTCGACGCAACTCCCAGAAAGCTGGTGTGGTATAGTATCTCTGGGCGCCAGGTGCTTACATTCTGGGCCAAATGAGCCAGGAGATTCGTTTATCGGATATCAGGAACTTGCTTTAATGTATCTGATACCAACGTTCGGAGGGCGTTGGCATTAATGTCAAGTGCCGCCTCCAACAAGCAGCCTCCTCAAAGCTATTGGCGAAGAAGTGTCGGTAACGAAATGCCCAATTTTACTCTGCCACTGGTCGAATATGAGGTCGGTCGTCATCTGCCCCCTTACTTGAATGGATTAGGCAGCCGAGCAACTTCCATCCCCTTTACTGATGCACATCAACAGGAAAGTGTCATTTTCCCCTGGGTATCCACTGGCGCCCACCGCCGAATCTACTTTCAATGATATCGAGACTGTATCATGGTAGCGCATATTGTTGGGTTGTTGCTGTGCTCAGATATGACTGCCGGTTTGCATGGCGGCGAGCTGCGTTAGCTGGGTATGTCCAAATAGTGGGCACCTCCTCAACGCCTGAAAGCAATTTGGCGCAGTGGAAGCGCGGTAAGTCAATTCTGAATTACTCATCACTTGGAACCCAAAACTAATATCTCCCAGCCGGGCTCATAACCCGGAGGTCCTACGATCGAAACGTAGAATTGCTAGCGTTCGTTTTTTTTTTTTTTTTTTTTGTATTATTGCCCGTGTTCTTGTCTGCTCATGATTAAAAGGATTGTGAAGGTTCAGGTCTAGTTATGCCCTCCTAGGTAGATGGTTTTTATTTTCAACTACAAATATTGTACCAGGAATTTGTAACACACGGCACAAGCGACAAGTCAACGCAACCATCCTTCGTTATTGTTCACAAGAGAGTGCATAGTATCCAGCTGGAGCATTAGGAAATGCACAGCCATCAATGTTTTCTGGTTGTATCATATGAACAAATCAATACTGTTCATATTCACGGAAGTCAAGGCCACGGCAGTAATATGACCGTCATTTCATCATGCCACTCTGGGACGAATATTCACGATGCTTCTCTACAGGGTAAGGCGACCAGTAACATCTTGGAGGGGAAGGACCCTTGGTTTAGCCAGCCAAACTCTCATCAATGGTACTATTGCGTAACGTGGCCAGTTTGTGTGATGTTGGGCTGAACAGAGTGAGCATGGCGGGTAAGAATAGTATGGAGCCGTTTCCTAATATAGCAGAAATACAGTAAGAGGCCCTCTGGCTCGTCTAGGCTGATGTGGTGAAGGAGCTCACTCTCCAATTCTTAGACAGTGGGGAGGGGCTTGATTACGGGGGTCGATGATCCTGAAATAGAAACCCACCCAGTTGTTAGCAGCCACTAGCCGCAGAACATATGTATTAGGTGTTATCAAAAATCAGAGCAACCCGCAACACTTTTTTTCACATCTCTTCCTCGTCAAGAGGCGACGCCATCATGAAGGTCTCCTTTGTTTCAATTGGCCTTCTGGCCATGCTGAGCCCTCTCGTGGCTGCCTGGAGTACAGAAGGTGCGTGGAAATTAATATTATTCCTAGGCCGATACTCCTATTCCTCATCGTGCTTCAATCTGAAGAATCGCGAGCTTGTCGCCGCATCCCCCAGATGCAGCGCGCGTTTTCCGCAAGATACGCAGAGGATAAGACTGAACTTCCGACTAACCTGTGCTCCCTCCACCTGCTACAGATCGCGAGATTTTCCGCATTCGCGATGAGCTCATCAACCATGAGCCCGACTCCCCGGGCACCTTTTACGACATCCTGGGCATCAGCCCGCACGCCAGCCAGGACGACATCACCAAGGCCTACCGCCAGAAGACCAAGACGCTGCACCCCGACAAGGTGAAGCAGCATCTCAAGGCCAAGAAGAAGAAGAACCCCAACGCCAAACCCCCCACCAAGAGTGAGCTCGCCGCGGCGGTCAAGCGCGCCTCTGAGCGCCAGGCTCGCCTCTCCCTCATCGTCAACATCCTCAAGGGCCCCGAACGCGATCGTTACGATCATTTCCTCAACAACGGCTTCCCGCTCTGGAAGGGCACCGACTACTACTACGACCGCTACCGCCCCGGCCTGGGCACAGCCATCTTTGGCGTTTTCCTCGTGGGAGGCGGCGCGATCCACTATCTTATCCTCTACATGAGCTGGAAACGCCAGAAGGAGTTTGTGGGCCGCTACGTCAAGTATGCACGCGAGACCGCCTGGGGCAAGGGGTTTGTCATCCCCGTTCTCGAGCCTACTCCTGTCCCAGAAGTCGAGGAAGATGATGAAGAGGATGGCCCACCCCAGCCCATGAACAGGAAGCAAAGACGCCTCCAGGAGAGAGAGTCCAAGAAGGAGGATGCTCGCGTTACCGGCAAGAAGGCCCGCAAGGCCAAGAGCGCCAGCGTTTCCCGCGACCCCTCCACCGCGCCAACTGCCGCCCGTAAGAGGGTTGTGGCCGAGAATGGCAAGATTCTCGTCGTTGACTCCGTCGGTAACGTCTACCTGGAAGAAGAGGACGAGGATGGTATTGTGAACGAGTTTCTCCTCGACGTGAGTATTCCACAATGTCCGCTTTCCACCCTAATCATGGATACTAACAAATTGTTCCATCTAGCCTGAGGAGCTGGCTCAGCCTACTGTGTTCGACACCGCTGTTGTGCGTGTGCCTGCCTGGGCTTTCAACACCACCATCGGACGCTTTCTCCCCAAGCCCGCCGCCAAACAGGAGGTGGAGTTTGATATCGATGACGACTCGGATGATCCTCAGCACACCCCCGGAACGGACTCTGCCGGTGAGGACTTCGAGCTTCTCGAGAAGAGCACCGACTCTCTCAGCAAGGCAAAGACAACCGGTGCCCAGCAAGCAGGCAAGGCCAACAAGAGAAAGGGAAAGAAGAGGTAAATGTTCAGTTTACACGGGAACCCAATACCGCTTTCAGTTAGGCTCGGTCCATGTTGGCCACTTTTGAGCTGTTGAAAAGCTCCCCACCCCCCTCTTCTGGTTTTGAGTACTGGAACAAACTAAACCTTTCTATCCCCCATCTTGCACTATGTGGTGGAGGATCGATTGTGACTTGGTCGGCCCGGGAGCGGTGGCGTTCACTTGCTATGGTTTTATCTATACCACTTATGATTAGGAGTTGTTACTAGATGAAAAGTTTTCAAAATATATGCCTTGACCTCTCATGTTCACTGTCTATGATTTGATTTATCTTCTTTCCCATGGTTTAACAAGCCCTTTTGTTGGTTCTTTTGGGGGTTGTCGAAATTGTTGCCGCTCAGGAGACGGCCGGCACTGTTGCTCTCAAACTATACTATCAACATGATAGCACAGACGGTGAACCTTTCATATAGTATGGTATTGAGAAGAAACGCGGGACTATAAAAGGGTATCTCTCATATATTTACTCTCGCATAACGAGGTGACATCGTAGAAAAGCTAAACCAGATCTTGATTACGCAAAATTAAAAACCAAACTCGCGCACTAGCCATTCTCCCGACCCTTCATCCTCGAAAATATCCAAAAAAGCTTAAACCGGGGGCTCATAACAGGCTATACAGACCACCACTCAAGGTCCCTCCTTGTGTGGCACGGCAGGGTTCGACTGGGGAGACACGCCGGCGGGCGCTGGGGCCGGAGCCCAAGAGTAGTGCGGCTGCTGGGGATAGGAGCCGTTCACGGGAGGCTGGAAGTAGGCGTTCTGGGGGATCTCAACGGCCTGGCCAGGGGCGGGGAAGGCGCCGTTGGGCGGGAAGGGAACGACCTGCATGCCGGGGGGAGCGGCGTAGTAGACGATCTGGGGAGGGGAGTTGTTGCGGATGTTGGTCTCGACGCAGCCGATGACGAACAGGCTGAAGTGGCAGATACTGCAAGGGAGACGTAGTGTGTTAGCATCGTGAGAATCCCGATCGGCTGCTTTTCTTGGTGGGGGGAAGGGAAGGGGGGAGGTTTTGACATACACTTCAAGAGCTCCGAACGCCACTAGGGCTTGGATGATGGCGGGCGAGCCACTGTTGTATCGTGAATTGTACGAGTCGTAGTAGTAGGAGTAGTAATAGTCATCGTACCACCCGAACAGGGCGTACGTAACGGTGAGGGCAACGTAGGCGAGCCACACCAGAAGATCGATGCTGACGATGGCTGCAGGGTGCATGCCTCGACGTCCTCGACGGACCAGAATACAGATGCCCTCCGCAACGTTCCAGATTGCTGAGAACGCGGCCTGAGTGAAGTTGTTAGCTAGACATTCCCTATAAAGCGTGCCTAGGAGAGTCAGGATGTACTAACCGGAGGCAACATGAACACAAGCGCATAAACCCCAGAGAAACGGGAAGTAGCCTGGTAGGCAGAGAGGCCAATGATGATGATGCAGAAGATGAATGAAGCTATCCGGAAGCCAAGCTTGGTGCCCCATGTCTTCTTGGGCGAGACATGAGGAGGCGGCAGCTGCTGAGGAGCCATGATCTGGGTTGGCTGCGACATTGTTGCTGTGTGCTGCTGTTTGAGCGACGGCCAGAAGGGTGAATCAGCGTGAAAATGAGTGAACGCGACTGGAAAGATATTAATTAGACGAATTAGTTACCCTCTGTCGCAATGAGAGCCAACTCCTCAACCAACGAAGGACAGAAATGAGCGAAAGTCCAACAATTATTAGAGGGGAAAAGAAGCGGACGGGAGGTGCCTTCAACGGCCAGCTAAAGGAAAAACGAAAGACTCAAACTGCGCCTCGACCGAAAATAAAATGAACGAATGGCGAGAAAGACGATCGGGAGGATTTGGCACAGCTGAAGGCCACACCCCTGGAAAAAGTCCCTTCAGCGTGCATTGCCAAGAGCCAAGCCCCAACGCCTGGGCCTTAGAGTAATGTCATGAGCTGGGTCGGATCAGCTGCTAGAGGCGGATTGGGCTAGGCATGAAATTCTGCCCGGAAAAGGAATGCCAAGCTTGCATGTAGGGCTGCCTAGTAGTAATAAGAAGTCATCTTATTACTGGCGATTATTATTAGAGTGGGCGTAAAGCCGAAACGTTAGCTTACTGCGTATTTCGCGAAAGTGGCCACTAAGATTGCCGATGCAAGAGGCCTTTGGGTCGACAGTATGAAACTCAATAAAGGGACTTCTGGGAGCCTCGAATAGATCTTCAGGTGTGTCCTCATTTCATAGGGCTATCTAGCAAGTAATGTTGTGTTGAGCTGTCTTCCAAATACATCGTGCCATCTTTCTCGTTGACATGCAATTCTTTCCGAATCTCAACCCCAAACGGTGGTGTTGGCTTGACAAACTGTAGCAAGTTGTCTTCCAAACATCCTCAACCATGTTCCTAGTTGACATGGCGTTGACCTGCTCTTCATTCCGACAGCTCAATCCCAAACGGTGGTGTGGCTTGACAAACAGCAGCTAGTTGTCTTCCAAATATCCCCAAACCATGTTTCTCGTCGATGTGCTCTTCTTTTTGACGCCCCCTCGACACCGGAGCACTGCATTGCCAGTTGCCATGGATCACTCAACAGGTTGTGACACCTTCTCAAAGTCCACGGACACGTTCTTGGATACCACTCGCTTGCCTTTGTGCACGATGGCAAAGTCCAAAGACACACCGTCCGATGCCATCTGCAACTCGTAGACGAGCTGTCGCAGCTCCTGTCCTTCAGTGTTTGTCCATAGCGGGAGAGTGTTGAAGCCAGGGATCCTCTCCCATTTGATCTCGCAGAGTTGCTTCACTGAATCATCGCACCGAGAGGGTGGTACTTCCGCCTCCGAGTATACCAGTTCTGTCTTGATTTCCGTGTCAGGCTCGGTAAAATCTTGCCAGAAACTTGCCCGGCACGGTTCATCAGAGATTGGATCACCCTGTGTTTTGTATTAGCCACTGCTACTGCTCATGATGTTCATCTTCACCAGCTCGCCACTCACAATTCGAAGAAACCACTGCGTCTGACTAACAGCGAGAAAGTTTTGCTGTATTGGGCACCAGAGTCTGTCTCGGGAATCGTGTTCTGACGCATCCCATGGGATGATATTCACCGTGGTGCCATAGCTGGCTCTGGCAATTCGGGACTTGATAGACATTACTGGAGGAGCCCCAGTTGCGAAAAGACCCTGAATTACGGCTCCGCGGGCGACGGCGGTCCATCTGTCATTCAAAGCGAATATTGTTAGCCTATCTTCTCAACCCATCTCTCATCCTAGAATGTCATGTATCTTCTAAGCGGTCTGGGAAATTGAGTAACTTACGGTTCGTCTCCCCTAGCCTGAATGATATCCGTATCTTGGAACGCATTTTCAAGGTATCGGTAGAGGAAACGGCTACTGCCCAAGCCACCCACTAGAATGATAAACTGTCCATGCGTCAGAAATATGCATATTGAAAAACAGAATTTGATCGAAGCAAGTCAGATCTCACCTTTGGCTCCCGTTTACGAATCTTCTTTACTTCTTGCATCTGTTTGCTGAGGAGTTCTGCACAACTTGCTGCTACAGGTTCATATATCTCCCTGAGGTTGTCTCTGTTGTTTGTCAGTGTTCCCTCTCAGCACAGCAGTAGGAAGTTATTCAGGATAAATAATACTCACGGAGTGATATCGACCTCGTCCGGCATGCCTTTTATACCGCAGCCGGAGGGTATGAGCATGGTGTAAGCTTCATGTTCCAGGCCAGTAAATCCTGCCTTCATCCCATCTTCCCAATCAACTTGCAACATTCGGGCCAAAGTGTTTGTATCCAGCTGATCGTAAGCATTCTCTGGTAAGTAGCGCCGGAAAACCTGCTCGAACCTCTCATCTAGTACAGCAGCTCCGCAAAGATTGCCTGTCATTTTCACGAGTGGTTAGCCATAGTACTTCGCCAGGTGACGAATTGCAAGGCAGCTTGAAATTCGAACTGTATCGTGTGAGGGGAAAATTACCGTCTCCTTTAACGCATTCCTCAACAATCATCGGGTCATTCTGTATCATTTTATAGGTGATCAAATCCTATTGGGATGCCATTGGGTCAGCGAAATCAACTCAATCATAAGGTGGTGAAGCGAACAATGCCATTTGGTACTCACCACTGTTCCACCACCAGCATCGCATACGACAAATTCAGATTGTTCCTGGCTTTGTTAGATGAATTTGAACGCGGTAAAGAAATTTTGTACTGCTCTGTGTTCTCCCTTACCTCGATGATTGTTTGTCCATCCACATCGGCCAGGGCTGCGAGAGCCGCAGCCTCCGGCTCTGACATGAACGACAAGGAAGTCTGGCCAGCAGATCTGGGATCTAGAATCCCAGCCATCTTTACGGCTTCCTTCATTCTTAACTGCGCGTATGGTGGCCAAATGGCGGGCATGGTAACAACTACCTTGAGCTTCAATCTGGCTAGGGCGACAGAACTGACGGCCTTCGATATCTGCGTCAGGGTGTGAGCCCAAAGCAGGCGCAGGTAGTCTGCGATGACATCCACAGGACTCTTGTTCATCTCTTTCATCTGAGCTTGTGCTTCAATCAACTTGGGCGCATGACGAAAGTGATCTGGGAGGTGGTCACTGTCGAGCAAAAGTAGTTTGAACCATTTCAAGGGTTTCTGTGTTGGAGGGACGGCATATCCCCACGCTGACGGTCGGCCCCAAGAATTATAGCATATGGTGGTCGGCACTTGTCGTTTATTGTGACACTTTGTGTACATGGGTCCGTCCCAGCTTGAGACCATGTTGAGAGCATCAGGTCTCGCGTCTCGGGCCCATGAAACACCGGAATATCTGGAGTGAGGTTAGTGGAGATACTGTCCATGAAGAGGAGAAAATGTACTTACGTTGTGCCAAAATCGATCCCTATCACAATATATTTGGAACAGTTGCCTTTAGAGGTATGGTCTGCGTCAGGGCCAGGGCTAGCCTTTCTTTTCGGCGGCATCTTGGCGGTTGGGGAAAAGAACGTGGAATTTGCAAGGAAGAAAGGAGGAATCTTCCGGATCACGGGCTTTCGAACAAATCGAGGAAGTGGAAGTGAGAGTCGCGGCTCTGTTTGACGAGAAGAGGAAGTTTTGTTTGGTGAGAAGAGGAAGTTCTGTTTGATGAGGAGAGATGTGTGGGGGAGTTGTTCAACGGAAGGTACGATGAAGAGGTGGATGTTGGATAAACAACAAACTTGGAGGAGAAGAGAAGAGTAAGTGAGATTGTTGTCAGTTTGGCCCGTCAGTTGCCCCCGAGGTACCAGTGTACCTCGCTTGTTGAGCTTTCATGGTGAGAGAAAAGTGAGTAGAGCAGCCCTCAGCCGCTCCATCCGTTCGGTTGGCCACGAACAATGCAGCAGGTCTGGTCTCAATAGAAGCGACTGAAGCGCAATAGAAGTGGCTGGAGTTGAATAGAAGCATAATGGATGGGATTGAATCACAATGGAGCAGGCTGAAGAATAATCAGATGGGCGGGAGCACAATAAGAGAAGGTACGTACCTCTCACTATATAAACAACCGGCTCCCCTCGCAACTCACCACGCAAGACAAACTTCATCATCTACACACACACACCATCTGGATCATTTCTACAAGCCTTCTGTTCGCTCCCCCGTTTTTCTTCAACTCGTGTCATCCCCAGCATCCCACACACACATATAGAGTTTCTCCTGGGCTGGCCCCTAGATCTCAGCCATGTCATCAGTTCGTGGTATCACTGATGAGGTCCCCGAGACCCCGCAGCCAAATGCAGTGGAGCGACGAGAGGACGATGCTTCTTCTTCATCCCCAGAGAGTACCCACGAAGCCGACTCGGATTACCGCTCTGGAGCTACCCCTGTGAAGAGTTCCCGCAAGAACAGCAAAAAAAGGCAACATGAAGCGAGCAACGAACAGGTTTCCGGTTCAAATGCCAAACCACAGCCTCGCCAAAACAAGAGGCAGCAGGATGTCCAGGCGAAGCGAGGCCAGCGCTCGGGTTTGGGACCCGGCGATGGCCAGTCACCTCCTAAACGGATCAAGATCAACACCGGCAAGAGTGTCGATCGGGTTGCTGAAGAAATCAACGGCGGAGTCAACAAGCTGACTGAGGTCATCAAAGAGCAGAAGAAAGAGATTGAAGCCTTGAAGAGTCCTGCCTCCAACTATCTCGTTGCGCAGTTGAATGAGGAAATCCGGGATCTGAAGGAAAAGAATCAAGAGCTACAGATCCGAAAAGAGGGCCTTGAGGACCTCATCGAGAGGATTGGGGTGGACCATGAACTTCTTTCCAACCGACTTGACAAGTCACGAGACAAGTACCGAAATTGGTGTGATGATGAGATCCAACGACAATGGACACGGTTGGCATTTACAATCCAGAATATGTGCCTCGGCCAGCTCAAGACACCACCACCGAAGGAGGCCAGCCCAGACGAGCCGGATTTCATGGCCCTTATGAGAGAGTACCCTCGCAAGAGGCATGGATTTATGCAGCGATTCATTTGGACCGGACTCTACAGAGCCATATTCAAAGGCGCCGGTGGGATCTGGTGTGCACACATGTCATCTACTATCAACACGTGGCGAGTGGCTATCACTGGTAAGTTAATCGGTCTTTCCAAACGCCTGGAAAGTCTGCTGTGCTGTCTCTAACACGTTTTCTTGGTAGAGCAATGTATCAAAGACCCATCCAATGGCCAAACTTATGGGTGGATCAAGTCCGAGACAGCACACGAGCTCTTCGACATTTTGGGGGTTGATGACGAGGCCAAAACACGCCTCGCCGATGATATTGCATCCAAGCTTTTACCCCTTGCTACCGAGGGCAAGGAGGACTACTGCAAGGGACAGATTCTGGCAATTGTCGACAAGGCGGTTGAGCTCCAGACGATCTTCATGAGATCCAAAGCCCTGTTCACCGTGAAGCTCACAGAGCCTGCTGGACTGACTGATGAGGAGATGGATCGACTCTACTTTGGGGCCCCAGGCGACAAGCTCTATACGGTAACTCCGGTTCTGACCAAAATCGGGAACGCAGATGGCCATGATGACAGTTATGGTGACCGAATTGTGGTTTATGAGGCACGAGTTTTGGATCTGGAGATCTAGATGGAGCTGAGTAGAAGCATATGGGCTCAAACTCTGTGCGGCGGTTGTGATTCGATCCGTTGAAAAGTGATATTCGGTGGCGCGATTCAAGTTTGTTTCAGTTACAGTCTTTCGTTGGAATTTGTGGTTTCGAAGTCTGATTTAGTCATGGTCCTCTTCTGCCAACCCTGGGCAGCCTTCCATCTCGGAGGTCGGACAGGCGGCCTTACACCAAAAGCAATAGTTATGATGTGAGCGGAGATAGTCTAGAAGACGGCGCAGGCGCTCAGAAATCTCCAGTGTGTTGAAATCATCTAGCTCTTCATCCTCCTCGTCCAAATCTTCGCTCGTGACGTACTCCTGCCGCCCTTTCCCTAATGCCATCTTTGCATCCTCGTCCTCGTCCTCGTCCTCATACGTTGGTAGCCGCGAGAGAGATTGTTCCAGGTCATACCGCATGCGCCGATCGCGTTCTTTCTCTGCGCGGTGACGGATAAGGCTACGGTAAAGAACCGGAATGGCCTTCAGAGGCCGACTAGCCATCGGTACATGCGTGGCCGATGCTTCCTTATCCCTATGTGAAGGTGTTGAATCAGAGGCTGTGGCGTCTGTTCCCGCGTTGTCCTTTGATGACTGCTCGTCGTCCAGATTTTCGGCTAGTCTCTGGCCGGCGTAGAACTGCTTTTCCATCCTGGCCTCTTCCCTCTCTTTCCTGACTCTGTCCCTGTACTCCAGGGGGTCTATTTTGACGCTCTTGGTGCCTCTCTCCTCCTGCGCTTCCTGAAACTTCCTCTTCTTCTCAGCGTCCAGGCCAATGCCTCCGCGGTCTCCCTTGATATCGACCTTGATCGGTTCCGCCCGCGCCTGGCTCTGACCATCCTCGGCCTTCTTCCCCAGACTACCGCCAGCGAAGCCCATCTTGGCCATCATCGCCAGACCTTTGCTCTTCTTCGCTCGCGGATCATCCAGCATAGAGGTGGACAGCGCCTTTTCACGTGCTGCGGCCTCTTCCTCGGCGAGCTGTGCCTTGGATTTTATAATCCCCCGAGCAAGTGACTCCTTTTTGAGACGTTGGGTGCGCTGCATCGAAGTCTCCTTTGCTGGCGTGGGATCCTCAAATGTCATATTCATGTAGTCATCCTCATCCTCTTCTTCATTGTCAATTGGCGGTCTGGACTCGCCAGACTGTGACAGAGTGGGCGCCATGGGGAATCAAGTCGATATGAATTTGACGATTTTCAAGGAAACCCGTGTAAAGCATATATTATGAGATTTCTTGGGCTGTGTTGTCCAGGTTGTCGTTCATCTTGTAAAAAGCTGGACCAGAGCTTGTTTTAGGCAGTCGCTCATATTAGGTCAGCAGATAGCCTCACTTAGACCTTCCATGTCCAAAGACAACGACAGGCACCCATTCATCAGAGTATGCCTTGTTGTTCTGCTTGAAAACTAATCTTATTGGCTACGAATTTTGTTATTAGGCTTACGATGTGTGTTTACTGCGTCACTCTTTTTAACATGATCCTCACTTGCACTACCTTTCATGAAATACGCGGGTGGAATAATTCTAGAAACGGATATAGTAATATGCAGTATGCCAATGAAGTTGAAGCTATAAGACTGGAATTTTTTCCTTCCATGCACGGGCTGTCTACCTGTTTCTCGAGCGCTTCCTTGCTGCCTTTTCCCTCTCGTACGCATTGGCCTCGCGTCCCTCCTCGCTCTGAATCTCCGCCACGAGCCTCTTGTACTTCTTCTCGTAGGCCTCGTCCT
The DNA here is from genome assembly GCA_902141235.2 of Clonostachys solani. NCBI lineage: Eukaryota > Fungi > Ascomycota > Sordariomycetes > Hypocreales > Bionectriaceae > Clonostachys > Clonostachys solani. Next base: position 4,588,923 of record CABFOC020000035.1, read on the forward strand.
TTGCCTTCTTGATCCGCAGGTTCTCCCGGGCCATGAAGTTGGCATCCTTGCGAAGCTCCCGCATCGCCCCCTTGCGCTCCCTCTTGTGTTCCGCCTTGAGCTTCGCCAGCTCTGCTCTCTCGCGGTCCGGGTCGTAGTGCTTGTCCGGGTCGAACGTCTCCTCGAACTTGGGCACGTATGTCTTGATGGCCAATGGCTTGTGGTGGTGGAGCTCGAGGGGCCGTCGGGAGATCCCTGAGATCTTCATCATGCGCTCTAGCTTCACTTGGAGCTTTTCGGTCCGATCGCGCAGCTCTGTGGGGAGGTGGGAGCGGCAGGCCTTGGCGTTCAGATGCTTGATGACCTCAAGGACCTGCCCAAAGGTTTCGATGAACGCGCCTCTGCTGGACCATGTGTCGGCCGCAGCATCGGAAATCTGGGAGACAGTATTTAGGATAGCAACCTTGACTTCTGCGGGGGAGCTGTCTGAGTGTAAACAGTCTGAGAAGCCCAGCTTCCGGACTGATACCTGGCTGGCACCTTTTGCGCGGAGACTTGCAGGAGAATCATGTCGAGGGAAAGAGCCTACGCCAGCTGATGGGGAAATTGGGGCAAGGGCACAGAGCGTGTTCAATGCAAAGTTTAACACTTCTGGTACATATCTCTTCGCGAGTTTCTGGTACTGGAGGGTCAAAATAGAGAGGTAGGACCCGATAGCATGATCAGCGAGGTCCTGGGGAACTTTTTGCCCCAGATACCTGGCAATGACCAGCATGGCGGGAGTAACGACTTGGTGGAAGTGGTCGGATGTGGGAAAGATGGTTCCCACAGCAGTCAGAAGGATGAGATCCCCGGGCTGGATCGCCAGTGGGCGTTCATTGCTGATCTCTTCGATCTGTGCTCGGAATTCCTGAGCAATTTCAAGAGGGAAGCTCTTTGCAAGGGAGTGGATATGACGAATGAGGCTTTCCAGTACCGAAAAGGGGGGGAGGTCTCCGGCTCCCAAGGCGATGAGATGAAGGCAACTAGAGTGGCGGAAAACTTCCCAAGACGCTCCTTGTTTTTGCTGTCCAGCTTGGGGTGATATAGAGCTCTGATCCGTTGGACAATTGTAGGTAGGCTGTTGCGAGGATATGAGGCTGTGGCAGATTGAAATTCTTCGAGGGATTGTGGGCAAGGGAAGGTATAAGGCAAGCCGTTCTCATCTCCCTTCTCAACATCGGCTGACTTTGTTGTAGAGTCTATGCTGAAGACAGGGTTTCTTGTTTCTTCCTCGTTCAATAGACCTTTTGTAAATTCGTCCTCTTCTTCCTCTTCCTCGCTCTCGTCTTCTTCGGCACCCATATCCGAGCCTAGGTCAAGTTCTTCGTCGGAGTCGATATCAGAACCACTGGCGACCAGATCGTCATCGATGAGGAAATCATCCTCATCGTCAAAGCCAAGCTCTGCAGCGGTTGGCTTTGCGTTGATGCCGCTACCAAGGCCAAAGTCGTCTTCTGAATCGTCACCAGCCTGCGAGCCGTCAGAGCCCATTTCTTCGTCCTCGTCCTCACCCTGATCATCGCTGTCAGAGACAGGTTCGCCCCTCATTCGTTTCTGTCGCTTCTCCTCGAGTTCCTTCAGCCGGTTGGACTCGTCCTCTGCCTTTTCCTCCTCGGTCTTAGTACGATCAGAGGGTTTCGCCCTCTTGTCTTGGGCAAGCTTCTTCACCTGGAGGTCGAAGTCTTTGTCAAATACACTTCTCTCCACACCTGCGATAGCAGAAGGCTGGGGCTTTTCTTCGGTCTGGCGCTTTGAGCTCTGAGTCAAAAGGTGCTGGATGCCGTGTAACTCTTTGTCAAGTTCGACTCGTAGATCCTCATCCACCTCCTTTGCGGCTTGCCTCTCGTACCTATGCAGTTTGGACTTGGCAATGACTTCCTCCATAACCTCCTTCTTCGACTTCTTCCGCTCGGGTTGGTCGTCTTGATCCATGTCACCCTCTGCGGCCATGGCTCTTACTCGCTTGAGACGCTGCATCTCGCGCTCAGAGATATCACTGGCGCCGTCATCAATGTCATCCTCCTCGTAGTCGTCCATTGCCTCCATTTCATCAAACGTCAGCGCTTTTCCGCCGTGGGTCAGACCCTCTCCGGGAAAAGCGTCATCGTCGTCATCCTCGAGATCGAACATGGAATTCTTTTTGTGGGTTTTGAGCTTTTCCCGTGCAAATCGCTCCAGCATTTTCTCCTCAGGGGCCATGGTCGGGTCATTCTCGCCGAAGCGTCGATCCAGAATGCCTCCAACTTTGTGACGTCGCTGCATGTCGACAAGAAGAGTCTGCCGCCGCCTTTCTTCGCTCGCAGCCTTGGCGGCGCCGGGACGGCCTTTGATCCTGGAGGCGGCAGTGACCGGGCGGTTTGTAGTGACCTCGAATTTGGGATTCTTGGCATGCTTGAGATCGAAAGGGTTGAACTGTTCGCGGATGCCTTCGAGGACTACACCCCTCTGTAGTCGCTTCTCGCTTCGGGCGCGATCATCTTGGGCTGCCTTGCGCTTCTGCTTCTTCGACTGCTGGGGCCCAACAATTCCTTGCTCCTTCAATGTCGCCTTGAGGCGCTTGAGCTGGGAGCCCGCCATCTTAATTGAAAAGTAGGTCGAGCGCAGTGGACGACGATAGGTCTTCGCTCTAACTTTGGCAAACGGACGGATTGGCTATGAATTTTCTTTGGCATGCTTATCGATAACAACTTTTTTTTGGTCCCCATCCAGCTACTGGTGGGGCCGTTGAAAGGCGACAAAAAGAATGGCGGTATTTTAATGTCCACTGACATGTGTAAGTCAGCATCCATCCTCCGACCTCAAAAGGTAAATTTCATGCATATCTTCCATATCGGCTGAATAGCCATCATTAGTTGGCTTCGGCATCGGTTGGTCACCTAGCGGATTGACTAACTCCACCTGCTTTGATGCCTTTAGACTTACCTCGTCCCATAGAGCAAGAACCATAGCAATCCATTCCAAATAGGTATTTTTTCTCTCCATCCTTTTTCATGTACTCTCTTCTTTGGTGATATCATTCTAGGTCGTCGGGCCATCTCCGATGAAGCTATTTGCTTGTGACATGCTATGCCCACATGAACTTTTGGTCTAAATATTAGGTGCCACCCTCCGGCACTTCCCAGGCAATAGTTGATAGTCTGTCACCGGTAGCAATCGGTTAGTGGAGATATTTCTCGTGTTGTTGGCTAGTAACATAATATGCATATAACGTAGAGTCAAAGGTAGGTTGTGACCACGTGGGGGCGGAATCACCCAGAAATGTGGGTGGAAGGGATTGAGATCATGCGTGATTAACCCATTCCCGTAAGCTGGTCCGTTGGCTAATTGAACGGGCGTTCTTGTGCTGGGAAGTTGACCGATAGAGAGAAATCTGAGAATGGGTAGAGAGAATGCTCGTCATCTGCCGCTTAGACAAGTCTGTCTCCGGATTAATGCCACTTTAGCCGTACTCTGAGGGACACATGCCTTGGCGTAACCGCCACGATCGGCTGCCTTAATCAATCGACCAACTAAGCATAAATTTGAAGTGTCTTCTGCAGCCGAAAATCAATTAGGATGGTGTTTAGATGGGTGGTGTCTCCGGGTGCCTGGATCAACTGGGAATTGGTTTAGGGTAGTGGGGCCGGGGCCGAAGAAGGATAAAGATTCGTACCTCGACGAACCACGTTGATGAATGATTGGCATCGGCATGGGTGCGGCCCCAATACCGCAACTGGACCGATCCAGAAACCTGCCAGAAATCGGGGACGGTGGAGATGCCACGGCCGTTGTGAGATGTTGAACCGAAATGAGATGAAATGAGTGTGCTCATGAGCAAACTGACTACGCCTGGCCGATCTTCAATGCACGAGTATATTAAGCACTCCCCTCGCTAGGCCTCCTTCTGGCTTGATTGGTGTGTTCTTTCGTCGTGCAGATCTTCTTGTTCATCTGGCTGATTCTGTAATCGCCTTACATTCCTTAATTGCCTTTTACTCTTCACTCATTTATTGGGCCGTACTACCCGTCTTACGCCTTTTACGCCAAACACCCAAAATGAAGGGCTTTCTTCTCACAGCAGCCCTCGCTCTAATCTCCCCTGCTCAGGCAGTTTGGTCTGAAGCAGAGGGCAAGTCGATCGTTTACTCCGCCGTTCCTGGCTTCTTCCTCCAAGATGATAGTGCCACTAACCCAACTGGATTTGACTATGTGAGTGAGAGGTCCTGTCAACAGAGCTTGCTTCTGGTTCGAAATGGTTGTCTAATACAAAACCACCCCATAGGCCAAGCAGAATTTCGGTCTCATCAACAGGACCTACTCTACTGATAAGCGTTTTGACCCGGAAGGCGTCAAGAGCCAGTGGCAGCGGTTCGAGCGCTACATCACGAAGCTCACCAAGGCCTGCAACAAGGACCCCAATGTCCGCTACAAGCTTCTTTTCATGGGCCGCCATGGCGAGGGTTGGCACAACGCCGCCGAGACCTTCTACGGGACTCCAGCTTGGAACGTGAGCATTACCAATTCCGAAACACTTCATGTTGGCGCGGGTTTGCTAACATATAGGGTCTTCCTTAGTGCTACTGGGCTGAGCAGGAAGGCAATGGAACTGCCATCTGGAGCGACCCCCTCCTCACCCCTGCTGGACTGGAGGAGGCCTACAAGGCCAATGCCTACTTCAAGGATAGATATGCGACCCAGAAGATGCCGTATTTCGAGTCATACTATTCCAGTCCTCTGAGCCGATGCACTATTACGGCCAACTTGACCTTCGGCGATATCACCGTTCCCCAGGACAAGCCTTTTGTCCCCACTGTCAAGGAGGGTTTCCGTGAGGGCATGACCATCCATACCTGCAACCGTCGCTCGACCAAGACTTATATCCAGAATATGTTCCCCTGGTTCAAGTTCGAGGCCGGTTTCACCGAGAACGATGAACTCTGGCACAGCTCCCTCGCCGAGACCAGCGCTGCCCAGGACGTTCGTTCCAAGGAGGCCCTCGATGATGTCTTCCGCCAGGACGACAAGACATGGCTTAGCATCACCAGCCACTCTGGAGAAATCACCAGCCTTCTCAGGGTCCTGAACCACCGTTCTTTCCGTCTGTCCACTGGGCAGATCATCCCCGTTCTCGTCAAGGCCGAGGTTGTCTCCCTCCAGCCAGAGCCTACCTATGTTGCCCTCGAACCATACTCCACCTGCACATCGCCTCCCCTTACCAGCAATGCTGCTCAAGGCTGTGTCTGCTCGACACCTGGTGCTAGCTCGCTGACTCCTTCAGCCACGCCTACGCCCGCCCCCACCGCTACTCCATAGATTGTACAGCGGACAGACGTGACCAAGCGAGTCTCGTTTACGCTGCTGACTGACGAATGAGTATGGGAATAAAGTAATGTAAATAGATGCCTAATTGCAATTCCCGTGAGAGAGTGCCAATGGTTAAGCTAGGAAGTGTGCTGTTGAGAAAGCGTCGTTCAGTTAGAGAGGCTCGCTCTCGCAATTAAACGAAGTTGGGGTGTGAATAGATGTTTTGCTGTTGATGGTTTAGGGAAGCAGCCATGGATCAGTATCACACGGTAGTAGGTTAATGTAGGGTAGGTTGGGTGCTAGGCCTAGCGGGTAGGTGGGGCAAGTGCAGCTCAAAACATCGGAAGTGACATGGGCTCTCATCCCAGGTACCTTAGTAGGTACCTGCCACTGTACTGTAGCGCTTGCTTGTTAGCTGTCAAACTTACTTTGTAGAGCGTGTACGTATGTCTTATTCATGGATGGCCATCTACCCAACGCATCCATATCAACCTGGACCATCTATGCTTAGACTCTTCTTTTGCTGAAAAGGCCATTCTTGGTCCATCGTGCTTTGCATCATGAGTTGGATCAGTAGCTTTAGATCTCTGCTGCGAGATGAGCGCGTCATCCTGGTTGGTATCGGGCTCGCCAGCTTTGGCATCGTCACCACCATGACAGCCGCCTTGGCCATAATCCGCGATGAGAACATCATCCCCATCCAGCAGCCCAAGACGCGTTACATCACCCAGGACACCGAGGACTCCCTTGGGCTTGACACGCTTGAGAGGCTTCTGGAGTACCCGAGCTACAACATTCGCGAGGTTGCCACTCGGATTCTCTGCGAGCGCGCCGTCAACAGCCGAGAAATCATGCGCCATCTGCTCCATGGAATAACGCTCCCAGACTACGATGAGAGGATGAAGGCCCTTCGGGCATTGGTCCTTCTCACAGGTCAGGCTACCGGTACGGTTATTTCCCCCTCGCTAAACAGCTGAACTGACTTGGGTCCCGCTCTGTAGATTTCGATGGCTTGTCAAACCTGAACAACAAATATGCCTATCGTGCCCTCGTCAGATCCCTGGAGCAAAGCTTGGGTGACACGGAGCGTCCTAGACTCGACGATCACCACTGGGATGAGTATTACCTCCGTGACGTGTCTGAAAGACTCTGTCTGATGTTTGTCCTGGAGCTGGTCAACAAGTACGACGCTCGCAAGCTAATCAAGGCTGGGTTTGTTGACATGTGGCTGGCCAAGCAAGATTGGGGTGATACTCTTAAGGAGAGGCAGTACAACTTTGCTGAATACATGCGCTTCAAAAATAATCGCATTGTCGACATCGTCGGTCGCATCCGATGCTGCAACGAGGGCTTACATGCGCTTGCTCTCGCTTCCCTTATCTCGGAGACAGAAGTGATTGGCTTCGGCCGGCCCGTCGTGGTTGACATGTCGATCCCTGCATCGGAACAGCAAGTTCCACGGGCAAGAGAACAGTCAGTCGAGGAAGTGAGGCTTCGGCGCCAGCATCGCGAAGCCATGGTTCTGAACGACGGGACAAGGCCCTTTGGCCGGGAGGATATTATCGAGAGAGATCATGACTAGGAAGATCTACCTTGATGATTTTCTTGTCGGTCCTATACCTGAGACCTGCAAGTAATTGAATTACAAAGCAGCCGGAATAGCGCCTTGGAGATTTCTACGAATACGCATTACTTCGACCTTCCAGCAGTTAAGAGCCATATGGATATATCCTGGGGACAAGCACTCGGCAATATCCATCTCCTTACTATAACTAGACACCCCGGACAGGCAAGGGCGAATGTGGTACTGTTTGGATGTCAAACCACACCGGGCCCAAGCGTCGTTGGTTTTCGCCTACACACGAGCTCATCAGAGCGGTATTGATTGCTTCCCAATGCGAGAGTCAGCAGTTCATGGATAACGGATCGGGATGCGAATTAATTGATGAGCATAGCTTATTCGCTACGCTGTGACCTTCTCAGTCGCTGAGGACTATGGATCTTTCGGCTCCGTTCCGACGGGAATGGTGAGATCGATTGGCTTGAGAGTGGCACATTGTGGCATAGCGTTCGTCCTCAAGGATGGTAGGTGGAGTTTGGTTTAGCTTCTAATTACTATGAACCGCATTGAATACAATAATTACAAAGTGCGAGTCTGGCCGGTAGAACTATGTTCCATGTATCAGAAACGTAGCGTCGAATGTGACACTCCTGAGGTTGCATGTCTCAGACCTGCCGTTGAGACTTGATGGTTTTCTGCTTCTCCATCGTTGGGTGGCGCATTTGACATCACCGATTTGTCCGGGACATGGCTGCAATCGACCCGAAGTGAGTGGACGGCATCCGAATTCGACGGTTTGGGCAGCACATCCCCTTTCTGCATCCTAGTTTGATAGGAATCGGACGAAGGAAGGGCCCCTTCGTGGCGTTTATCCATCCATGATGACATGAGCTACGGTGATGCTCCACCCTAAGATGCCTGCGGTTGTCTTGCACCCCAGCTGCCGACAGCTGCGCCGGAACAGCTCCTTGCTACCCCTCCACCGCTTGTTTGAGTCTGGAAGTTGCCCGGATGAGTGATCTAGCTCAGCTCTACGACGATAGCAGCAAGATCAATGATCTAACTGATGTCTTGTCTCCGGGCGACCTCGGTTCAGCCGCGGGCCGGACGGCGCAGGCAGGGAGAGGTCCCAGATCGAGCTCTGGCGGGGTGCATACGATGAGATGCAGCTACGGGAGGTATGTACTCGGTTGCTACTGGAGACTGGCGCCGTCTGCGAGGGATAAACAGCCCAAGCTGCAGCAGGTCAGACAACACGCGCAGGCGAGAGGAACCAGTCTCCGCACTGGGACTGCACCAGACCAGGGCGCTGCAGGCTCATCAGCAAATAGTGTCGTCGAGACGAAGGGCCCCGGACTCGATCAGCAGTGGTAGTTGGCACCCTGCCGCTGCAGATGGATAGGGGTGACAGGCGGTGACGGGGCCCCATCCCTAATGCTGGACGCAGGTTGGACGAAGGGCCATGTACGATTATGTACGGATGGCGACGGCTATGTACGAGTGCATGCTTGGTGTGCAGCAACGAGCCAGGAAAAGGCACCGCAAGGCGCTGTCGGGCAGGTGTTAAATGTAGGCAAGTGCCAGCACGAAGTAAACAATCGTCGGCCAAAACAACAACAAGCCTGCTGCTCCGCGACAAAACACCAGCTGCGGCCGGTTTCCTCTCCTTCTTTCCACATCTTCACCCTCACTTTCGCTTTCCTCAGCCTTTTCCTTTCTCCAGTACTAACCCAGCAGGCCCTGTCTCTCGCTCCGCACAAGCACCCCTCGTCGCTCGCTCACAACCAGGACGCCTCCGGATTTTCCAGCAGGGTTGTGATCAGCGCACGCTACCACCTGGAATCGGATCTTGCCTACCACCACCACAACGACCGAATCCGGCACGCCTATATATCTGCAATTTCGCAGCTGCAAGACAGCCCGAAGCAAGGCCCTTCCGACCTTGGGTGAGTGTGTGTGGTTCCTGGTGTCTTATTTTGGCACTCCACCCCGCGAAGAGAGATTGCACCTCCGAGTATGTTTCTGATATCTCCTTCCCTTCTCATACAAATACAAGTCCCTATCTTAGCTTTAGTATGCTAACCCGTCTGCTGTGGACATAGTGCTTCATCGCTCCCGAGTTGCTGGCGAGTCTTTGGTTTAGAGGTGCCGAAACAGAACAAGAACAAAGTTACCAGCTGCATCCGTACCCGAAGAAGAAAAGGTCCGCTGCAGGCGGGAAATAACCAGTTGCTGGGACAAGAGCAGAAAAGGGGAGACGAGACACAACGGGCCAGAACCAGCCAGACTCCAGGGAGGCTTTGGCGCCACGGTCCCTGTAAACTCTCCTGGCCAGCTAGGCCTATTACCCGCTACGCTCCAGCTGGCAGGCACGCCAGCGCAGGTACAGCCGCTGCGTGGCAACCCCGGAACCCACCTAATCTGGCCCGCTAAATCTCAGCCGCCAAAATGTCCTCGACAACCGCTGCCTCCTTCACAACCACCCTCCCGTCCTACCCCCCTGTGCCTCATCAGGTCCATTCTGCTGCCCTGCCACGGCCCAAAACTCCTATCAGGCCCAAGACACCCATCGCAAGACCCAAGACGCCCATTGCGAGACCCAAGACTCCTGTTGCGCGACCAAAGACGCCCGTCACCCGGCCCAAGACGCCCATCACCAGGACTAAGACGCCTACCATCCGCAAGTCTCGCTCGTCGCTGCGCAGGCCCTCAACCGCCGTCTCTACCCCGAATCTCAAGGTTGCGTACGAGAGACAGGCCAGACGCTCCCCTGCTCCCCCCCTTCCGCGAAAATCTTCCCTCGCCGCACTCACGCAAGCCTACCTCGCGAACCATCCCGATGTCAACATTCAGGGCCACGACTCCGTACTAAGCGACTGCACCACATCTCAGCTGAACGTAACTGCCAACCGGAAATCGAGAGACAGCATGGCTCCTACAACGCCAGGCAGGCCGGTTGGCGACGACCTGGCTGTTGGCGACACTGTTGATGTCCCCGGCTCCATGCATGGCGTCGTACGCTTCGTCGGTTCGGTCCAAGGAAAGAAGGGTCTCTTTGCTGGTGTAGAGCTCCATCCCGAATTTGCTCCGCGTGGGAAGAACAGCGGTGATGTAGATGGGTAGGTCTTTTCATCTCTCGCGTCTTGCTCTCTTCATCCCGTCCCCAATCAGGCGCACTTATATATGTAGTAACGTGCAACATGCTAACACGAGCCATTCAGTATCTCCTACTTCGCAACCTCTGTTCCTGGCGCGGGCATCTTCGTTCCTGTTGCCAAGGCTCTCCGCAGAGGATCTCCAATTCCTTTGACACCTGGCACCGCAGGGCTCAGGTCCGGTTCCCACCACTCGGGGAATTTCACCCCTCCAACACCCAGTCTACCTAAATTCAGTCTCTCGGTCGGCCCAGGTGCCAGGGCACCCAGTCCTCATGGAAAACGTGGGCCGAGGACCTCACTGCCCCGACCGGACTCACCGGTTCGGCGGACGCAAATGACCCCGAAGCCCTCGATTGCGACACCGAAAGTACCGTCTAGGTTTGGAAGCCCAACGAATGCGCAGGCTGCGCGTTTCGCTCAAAGCGTGCGCGGCACGGCTGGCGATCCTAGCAAGAAGTTACCACAGTTTGATCGCAATCAAAGCATGGGTCCACGCAGTGCCTCTGCACTTGGCTCTGTCTCGGGTTACGATGATGAGAACAAACCTACCGGACACCGGGCGCAGGCAAATGGGAGCATAGGCTCAGCATCTTCTCTTGCTGGCAGGGCACGTCCGGCATCGCGTGCGAATGGTATCCATGAGGATGAGATTGAGCGGCTACGAGCACAGCTACAAGACCGAGACCATCAGCTTCAAGAGCAGTCAGCGACTTTGTCTGAAATGGAGAGCAGCTTGACCGAACTCCAAACGTTGATGGAGCATGCTGAAGGACCGATGTCGATACGAAATAGCTTTGACGACAAAGATTCCAGCCAGCTACGCCAGATCTTGCGGGAGAAGAACGAGAAGATTGCTATGCTCACGGCTGAATTTGATGCCCATCGGGCCGATTTCCGTAGTACGATTGATGCTCTCGAGATGGCCAGCACGGAGACCGAGCGGGTGTATGAGAAGCGAATGGAAGAGCTCATGGGAGACATCCGTGACCTGGAATCACGGAATGTTGACGTCGAGTCGGTGGCAACCCAGCTGAAACAACTCGAGGAGCTTGTCCAGGAGCTCGAAGAGGGTCTTGAGGATGCCCGTCGCGGTGAAGCTGAAGCTCGAGGAGAAGTCGAGTTCTTGCGAGGGGATGTGGAGAGGACAAGGACTGAACTTCGTCGTGAGCGAGAAAAGGCCGAGGCAGGTGGTCTCGATAAGGACAAGCTGAAGGAGCTGGAATTGAAGGAAGATGAGATTAGAGGTCTTAAGGCTATCATCCACTCACTCAGCCGAGACTCAGTCCCCGCTGAACCACCTCGACCTAGACGTCCGGGCTCACTGATTCCAGGCGATGCCATTGAGAACAAGATTGCTCGCGACAATCTGGAGAGGCAGGTGGCCGAACTCCAGGGGATCCTCGAGCAGAAGAGCAAGCGGGAAGAAGAGCTCGAGCAAGAGCTTGAACGGGTCAGGGTCACCAACATCAATCCTCAGCGATCCTCTTTCAGAGATTCGCGCGACACCGTCGTCCTTACTAGTAGGGGTCATGATAACGACGGTACTCACAAGCGGGGATCAGCCATGGCTCCCATGGCCGAGAGCGATGCCAACTCCAGCGCAACTGAGAACAGCACTCTTTGGTGCGAGATCTGTGAGACGGCTGGCCACGATATCTTGACCTGCACCAACATGTTTGGCCCAGACGGTGACAAGATGACCACTGAAGTTAATGGAGACAAGACCATTACTGGTGATGCCCTGAGGGTACAGGACGGCAATGCTCACCCTGCCCCTCTCTCGCCTGTCAAGTCGAAGAGCCCTGTGGTCACCCCGGCCGTCAAGGTCATGCCCAACCCGATGGACTCGGGCCCTGTTCCCGGAAAGGAGAGCGGCGTGATGGACCCTGAGAAGTGGTGTGCGGTCTGTGAGCGTGATGGACATGACAGTGTTGACTGTCCTTTCGAGGATGCTTTCTAAGCGCGCGGCTCGTCGCCGCATTTATTTCCTTATTTGTCACATTGTAAAGAGACATGTGAATATGCTAACTCAGGCACGATGGATGATGGATTGAGAGTGGTCATGCTTGATGCAATGAAAGGCGTGATGAATATCGCCTATACGATCATGTTTTGCGTTTTTTGATCCACAGATTGATTTTTCTTCCTCATATCTTTTTGCGTTCTGCCATAACTGGACATGTGAAGATACAAATGTGTCTCTGGACTCCTTGATTTTGACATTCTTATTGTATAATTTTATCTGTCTTATGTAGTATCAAGGAGTTCACATTGCTGGTGGAACCAGTTAAACTTTACCAAACAATTATCCAGAGGGCCCGCTGCTTTGTGTCGACGTGCGAGTAAAGAGAGAAAAAGCTTACGCCAATTTGATTGAAGCCATATTGTTTTCCATTATATTCCTTCCTGCTAGGGACAACGTCTTCAAGCTTGTGCGAAAAGCCTGTCCATCATGACCTATCGAATTAGATGATTTCTTCAAGCCTGTCTTTTCTATCTCTCTTCTCCTTCAAGTAGACACTACTAGGTGGTGTCTTTTTTATAACTCGATGGTGGGCACTTGTTATACTCGAGGCAGTTTCGCGAGAGATTGTTGTTAATATACATTAGACATCACACATACAAGTACAGGCCCTTGAGGAATTAGGTTGATCCCTGGCCAACGCTCGGAATCATGGTATAGGTAAGGTAGTAGGTCAAATCAATAGATTCATGTCATATGTCTACTTGGTCTGCCGCTGCTTAAAGCTCATTGAATCGTCTATGCCCTCTAAACGCCCGCCCCAGCACTATCCGGAGCCCCCTGTGTCTCCCAGCACCATCTGTCCGTATCCCTGCCACTCCTCGCCCAAGTCGACTACCAGAAAAATCAATGTAATGGGGACGGCATTAAAACAGCGCTGTATGGACTGTCTCGTCTCCTTCATGCTCAACCACCCGAACTCCTTCATCGCGGCAGCTGGCCATCGCAACGTCATGTCCCGCCCCCTCAGATTCCCTCAATTCTCCATGCTAGCAATAGGAAGCCAACCACCCCTATCGCCTAAGCTTTTCTAGGGTTGGTATCAAAATATCATGAGGGGGCGATGAATTAAATCAAAGAAAAGCAGAAACGTCATGCTCAGATGGACACACAATCAACGAGTTTCCTACCATAGGATAATAGGATAAGTACTCAATGATCACCATATCTATCGTATGAGAGCCAAGGAAAGCCCTCGCCCGTTTCAGCCGAGGCCAAAAGTGAGGTCAGGCATGAAGGCATAGACCGGCCCTAGGAAGGTGTCTCTCCTGGCTGGACACCATTGATGTCCTTGGGTCCGGATCTGTCGCGTCTCCTGGCTTTTTGGGTTTCGAATGCTTTACTGGGAGGCGCACTGGACGCGCTCGGCACCGGGGTGTCCATCCTCATCGTCCTCGTCCATGGCACCGCTGCCGAAGCCGCGGTTCTGTGAGGTGTTGTCCGCATCTTCAAGATCCGCAGGCTCAGTCATAGCTTCGGCAGGCGGAACGTTCTCGAGCGAAGGTGATGGCAGATACTTTCTCAGGGCTTCGAATGCGGCCTCATCATCAGTCCAGTTCTTCTCGGGGAACTTGATGTTGAAGCGGATGTACAAGTTGCCAAAGTCGTGGTGGCGGTATGAAGGCATACCCTGCCCACGGACCATCTTGACAGCATCTGGAGAATTGTTAGTATTGGCTTCCAGAGAAGGGTTTACACCCTGAACTGCGGGGACTTCGTACCTTGTGCGATAGCCTCACCAGGGAGAATGTCGACGCTCAACCAGCGGTCATCGAGATGTTCGATGAAGATGGTACCTCCAGCTAAAGCTGTGACAAGCTCAATGTCGCACTTGTAGAGAAGATCATCCTCCTTACGGGTGAATCGAGGGTGTGGCTTCTCCTCAATCTCGAAAACGACGTCACCAGCCTGAATTCCCGGAGCTTGGTCACCCTCGCCTCGGAACTCGACCTTGGTTCCGCTTCTGACGCCCTTATCGACATGAACGTGGAGCACCTTGCGGTCGACGATGGTCTTCTTGCCGTTGCACTGCTTGCAACGATCCTTGTCCTTGATCGTCTCACCCTCTCCGTTACAGTCAGGGCAGACGGTCTGGAACCGCTGGATCATCGGGCCCATCTGGCGCATCATGGTCTTCATACCCTGGCCGTCACAGCCAGCGCACTTCTTTACGGAGCCCTCCTTGCCGCCGATACCGCTGCACTTGGGGCAGATTATGGACCGCTGAAGAGCTAGCTTTGAGATCTTGCCCTTGTAGATGTCTTCGAGGGCAACCTTGTGGGTGTGGTGGATTGTCCGGGCCTTGGGAGGGCCACGCTGGTTCATGCCACCACCAAACATGCCGCCCATGCCACCGAATCCGCCGCCGCCGAAGAACTGGGCGAACAGGTCCTCGGCAGCCATGCCGCCACCGGCGCCAGCGCCTCCCTCGAGACCGGCCTCACCATATTGGTCGTATATTTGTCGCTTCTGAGGATCCGAGAGAATTTCGTAGGCGTGGGAAACCTCCTTGAACTTCTCCTCGGCATCAGGGTTGTGAGCGTTCTTGTCTGTGTTCCCGACCTTCCCGTTAGTCAAGTTGCTCTCGTATCTCGCAGGAAAGAGAGATCAGCGCCGTACCTGGGTGATATTTCAGGGCGTTGACCTTGTATGCTTTTTTCAGTTCAGCCTCAGTTGCGGTTGGGGAGACCTGGAGAGCGTTAATGTAAGAGAATGCCTAATTTTCCAACACACCAAAATGTGGGGAGAAACGGGGAGATCACATACACCCAGGGTGTCGTAGAACTTGGTATCCTTCGCCATCGTGGTGAATTATGTGTGATTCGGTTGTCTGTTGTGTTCAGAACGGCGGAAGGAGGGGGAGGAGGGTGTGTAAAACCAGGCTGTGCCTAAAGTCCGGAGAGTTTGTCAGCCTGATGGTTGCTTGGAGAATAATCACCGAGCGGAGCTGCGCCAAGTTCAAATCCAGAGCGGGCGGTCGTACGTGTGCAGCCTCTGGACGTCTCGTAGGGATTCGTGCGTACCTTTTCCTCGAGAGATGGTGAAGGGGGAGGGGAGATGGTGGTTTCTTGTTGTTGCGCGGTCTCGGGAAACGAATCGGGCTGGCGTTGATCTTTAAAACTTGGGGCTGGCGGGGCTGAGAGAGAAATTTCAGGGTAGACCAAGCACTAAACCGCCACCTAACAGGGCGCCGGGTTTAAGTCAGCAAAAGGGCAAGATAACCAAGACTTGGGGAGCGAGCTCCGAGTCAGTTCACGTTTCGAGGGCGGCCACGTACCAACAAGGACAGCGACGGAATCCTTGTGTGAGTATTAAGATGTGATTAGGAAGAAGAGAGGGAAAGGTTGTGCAAGCTTTGGAGAATGGAAGTGTGTGCGAGTAGTATGGAAGTATGTAGATATCCGTCTTAGAGGCAGAGCACAATGCCGCTGGAACACCGTCGGGCGGGCTGGTATCTCCCAGGTAATGCAGCGCTGATTAGGCTGGTAAGCAGGCGGGCGCTGGGGCAAACAGGTACTTGCAGCGACCTTGGACGGCGAGAGAAGAAAAAAAAAGGGCGACCCTGCAGATCCGCCCCGAAGTTCGTAGCGCCTCATGGAATTGTATCGAAGAAAGTCGATGCTGTGGCGAAGCTTACTGGCTGCGCTGCCCCCGTAGCCCGCGCTCACCCCCAGTGTGGCCCCTGCTGATTGGAAGGTTCCATGGAGGGGTGATGCGTTGCACCAGGCGGGCTCTGCGGTCATACCTGGTACGTACCGGAGGCAGGTACCTTTACAGAGGCAGCTGGCAGCGGGAGTACATGGTGTGGTCCTGCACCGGCCGGCAGCCAGGGGAGCCTAGCCCAGCTTAGCACGCACCGCGGCCTGTTGGTCGCCGCACGAAAAGGACAAAAGTGATACTGAGACGGAGGGATGGATGGTATTCGCTGTGAGAGGAACAAGGCAGAACAAGAGGCTTCACAGTGCATGATCCATTTTGACTTTCTTGTCTTTGTCACATTGTGCCTTGCTGCTAAGCCCAAGCACCGTCGTTGATACCTTGCCCACTAATAGTACCTACCTATCACCCACCTGCTGCAATACACTGCCAGGAGTGGTGGTAACAATGAGTGGCCAAAGCGCCGCGGCTGATGCAATGCAGCGCCCAGCAATTCACAACATGGAACAGCAGTAAGAATCAGGTATTAGAACTGTTGTCTGACGCACCTCTCTGAAGAGTCTGTGTATCTGTCCATTTCGCTAATACGAGACCGAGTTATATCAGCGCCATTAATATTGATTCCGCCTTCTTATGCTGCCCGCTTGTCTTTGCGACCCAGATGGACGCCTTTTGTTGACCATCGACTGGGTCGCATGTCCCAAGGCCAACAGCCAGAGTCAGCCGCTGATTACCCACAGATAGGCACTCAAAGTGTCTTGAATCAAAGAAGCAAAATATCATATATACAATATAAAGAAAATTAAAAATACAGATAACACGCCTGCTCCATACGTTCCCAGAGAGATTAGTTAACCAGGGAAAATTTAACAAAAAAAAGTTAAAGTAAACACACAGACCCTCCCGTCCCTCTAGTTCCGCTCGTAAAGTTTCATGAGGCTCGCCTTGATGTCCTCCACGCTCGAGATTTGATTCTTGGATAGCTCATCGTGGAGCTTCATGATCCCGGCTCGTATGTTCGTGACCTGGCGATTGTGCAGCTTGTTCTTGTTCTCCACTGCCTCGACCCTCCCCTGCAGCGTCGCGATCTTGGTCTCCCTCTTGCTCAGCTCGCTCCTCAGGAAGTCTCTGCCGGCGACGACACCTTTCGTCTTCCGGGCCGAGTTGGCCAGCACTTCGCGGAGCGACTTGAGGGCATCGGGGGTGATCCTCTGCCCTTGTAGGAGGGGCATGACCTCCTCTGAGACGTCCGGTACGCTGGATCCAGGTGTTCTCGGGGTTGCGGGCTGTGATGTTGAGCTTGGTGTGGGAGCAGCGACCGTAGCCGTGGTGCAGGTCGACGGTGTCTCCAGCTCCGGGCTCTCCTCGAATGACACTGTCTTGTGGCGCTTGTTGGATGAAGATGGGAAAAGAGTCCGTGTAACAGACGGCGTTGGAAGCCCACCCAGCACATCAACGGTTCGTTGAGTGGCTGGCGTGATGTAAGGATCACCACGAGCAGCTTTCTCCTTCCCCTTGCCTTTCCTTGAGCTAGAAACAGTCTCGTCCACCAAGGCGATCAGCTCCTCATCCTCTCCCGAGTCCATGCCATACGCGGACTCCTGGTCTTCGTCTGTCTCGAATG
Source organism: Clonostachys solani (assembly GCA_902141235.2). Lineage (NCBI taxonomy): Eukaryota > Fungi > Ascomycota > Sordariomycetes > Hypocreales > Bionectriaceae > Clonostachys > Clonostachys solani. The sequence continues at coordinate 4,606,250 of CABFOC020000035.1, forward strand.
CATCTCGCTTTCGTTTAGACGTTGAAGGACACGGCGTCTCCATGGCCCCAGCACCGTCCTCAGCCGGACGTCGGCCTGGTGTGACCTGAAAAAAGGAGGTCAACTGTTTCTGGGTTTCCGGCTTTGGCTTCTCCAGGAAGAGCTGTTGCTCTGCCTCCTCAGGTTGAAAAGTCGTCTCGGCCCGGCCCTGGGCCTTGCTCTCCCACAGCCAGAACCCACACGGATGCGAGTCTAGGATGCACGTATAATAGAAATTACCTTTATTCGCACTCTCCTCCTTCTTGACCTCCCGGCGGGACGCTTCCCGGCGTCGGGGTTTGCAGTTGCCTGGGGGATGGCATGTCAGATGAAATACATGAATAGGCAATCAAAACAAAGCAGCAGAATGCGTGGATGATGCGCCAAGTAGAATAATGGCTAGGACGATGACTTACAGTACCACTTTCCCTTGTATAACAAGCCATCGTCCCGACTCTTCTCAGCTGACTGAGGCTCAGACTGGGAAGCCCTCTGCCGATTGCGCTGCCGACCGGGTTTCTTGGACGGCATCCTCCGCTTCTTGCATCTGCCGCGACGGCTGCACCACTCTTATCGAACCGGGAATCGGGAATTTTCTCTGAACACGAAGGGCTCAGGGCGTGTCGGACGAGCGTCGACAACACAACATGAATGAGACCGTTGCCCGGTGGGGAAGAAGGTGGGAGGGGCGGGAGCTAATAAACGCCCCCCTGGGCCTTTCTCAACGTCCAGCCAGTTTCAACCTCAGCTGAAAAGAGGTGGCTGGCAATGTTCCACAGCCCACCGAGGCCATGGCATCCAACCACGGGCGCGTACATCCTGGCGCCTGCTGCAAGGCAATCACCACCAGAAGGATTGGTTTAGATTGGAGAACGGATCTGGCGCAAGACGATCATTGAAAGCGAACTCACTCTTCAACTACCTACCCAAAACCCCTCTCCCGCACCGCCTTACATGGTTCTATGGCGGGGGGGCTGAAGCGGGGGATCACATTCCATCTAGATGCAGGCACTTTTCCTCTCGCTGTTATGTTCATTGGTGCTTCGTTTCATCATTCTATTTAATCCCTTGATTTTTCTTTTGGATCCCGTGCCCTCCCTGACGCTGGAAAGCAATAGATAGATTCCCGCCGCCCATCAGGGTCTCGCCGTCTCACACCACATCACAGCCCCCAAGCCAAGAGGAAGCATGTCCCTTTGACGAACGAAAAATAGTATCACAAAACGGTATTATCAACCATCCACTTCCCGTAGCCCCTGCCCAGTTCAAATCCTCCAGGTAACCACCCTGGCCGGGTGTCATGATCTCCTCGCTCTTAATACTGCAGATTCTCTACCAGGTATTGTTTTTTTGGGCTTAGTCGTCATTGTCCGTCCGCTCCCGCTGTTGCCGCCGGCCGCCCTGGCCGCCGGTGCCGGAGGTGGCGTTATTCAGCTTGCGCTCCAACTCTTGCGCCTCGCGCTCCTTCTGGGACTTGGCGTTGGTTTGTTCCTGGCGCAGGACGCTCAGGACGTTCTGCATCGTCGACTTCCAGTGGTCCACGCGCGTCGCGAGCTCCTGGTACTGCTTCTGGCCAAAGACGCGGTACGTGACCTTGTGTACGAGGAATTTGTTTCGCTGCTGTGACAGCTTGCCTTCAACCAGGCCGGCGCGGATCACGTCGATGGCCCACATCTCGACATCCTCGACGGGGATCTGAAGGGCCTTGATAATCCTTGCGTACTCGATCTCGCGGCTGGGTGTGCCCGCAGCCAGGCTGGAAAATGTGAGCAGGCGCATCTTGCGGTGCAGCTTCTCGTGGTCAAGCTTCTGTTGGTCGACCCAGCCCTCATGCTCCTCGTTGAAGTCATTGTAGTCCTCCAAGTCCTGCTCGGCGAAGATGTCGAGGAGTTGGGAATAGACCGGCTGGGAGTCGCTCAGGGCCTGGACTGAAGGAATCGATCGGAGGTCTTGGAAGAGGAAGTGGGTGTTGGAGAGGAGGGCCATGCGCACAGCGCGGAGTGATAGTCTCTGGGCATCCTCAGATGAAGCATCGTCCTTTCCATCGGCGTCGAATGTGCGCAAGGCTTTGAGGATGAACTCGTAGCTTTGCCTGTGGCAAGATGTTAGCAAAGAGACAAACGGTATATGCGAGTGAGGGGAGAGCGCCCTTCACGCCCTCTGTGGCCTCAAAAGATCAGAATTGACTCACTCGTCCTCGCCAGCTTCCAGGGCGACGTCTGCGACCTCCTCATAGAGTTTCCTCTGGTAGTCTACTGTAGTCCCCCATGCCTCCATCCACTCGGGTAGGTTGTCCAAGTAATGCTTGAGGCTTTCGAATAGGTTGTGCGCCTTCAAGAACTTGAGGATCTCCATGAACACACGGGCTCGGATCGGGTCGGTGGGCTCGAGGAGGTTGAACACGGTGGTGAGGGCATTCAGAGAGAGCCCAACGCCGTGGACAGGGGAGGTGGTGACGGGCTTGGAGAAGATGTTGCAAAGGGTCGGCAGGTGCTTCTTGGGCTCGGAAGATTGCAGAACGAGGTGGATCAGCAGGTTGGACGCGGCAGTGAACTCCTTCTCGGGCACGGAGAGAAGGCCAGGGGCGGCGGCGACCAGCTTGACAAGAATCTCCTCCGTGGAGCCCTTCTTGTCTCCTTCAAACAGCTGCTTGGCATCTTCGACCTTCAGGTACTCGGCCAACTCGAGAGCGAGTTCCTCGAAGGATCCATCGGCGAATAGCAGCTGGGGCTGCCCAGGGTTGGTGGCGGCGGGCATCGTGATCCCGAGTCTGGTGTTTTCCGGTCGAGTCGAGTCGTTGTAGTATCGGCCGTTGGGCGTGCTGGGAAGAATACACTCGTCAAGTGCTCGCTCGTCCTCCTGCTCGACAGTGAGACCCAAATCAATGACTGGTTTTGCGCTACGAATAATTCGTACAGGGTCGCCTCTCGTGAAGCCCTGTAGTGGGGCGCCCCCTCCAGTCATGCCCACCCCGCTGATTTTTCTGCCACCTTCATTGTGTGGGCGCTAAGCGAGGGCGGTGACCCGGATTATCTGCATGCCGCCCTCTTTTTCGTGGTCAAACAATCATTTTTATGTGTTGGAATTATCTATCTGCAGATATTCATGGGCTAAATCTGACTTTTGGTGTCCTTGTATTTCCTCGATATCATGAAAATGACCTTGGTGTTGTAGCACTTCATTTCCCACATCCTATATATCAAAACCACACAGATAACATCGCCCTCCGAGCGTGAGCCAAACAATCCCACACATATGAAATATGTGACCTAACAAAACGCTGTGTATCCCGATATCCCTTGTCAGGTAAGGTAGTTGATAATGATTCAACCCAGCCCCCAAAAAAAACAGCCATTATTAGAAAACCACCAAATTGCGATGAAGAAAAACACACAAAATGCCGAACCTCGGTCAACCAGACCTGACATGTATAGTAAAAAACAACTTGTGACAAAAATTAGCTCTCTTCAGCACTTCTCCACCTACTCATGTTTGCCTTCTACTTTTGCCTGGCGGGAGATTTCGCAATAACATCCTTGGAAGGGTAGATGCTACCATTGTCGTCTCCAAATAGTTGCTGGTCTCCCTTGCCGCCCAACTCAGCAAATTCAGCTGGGGCCCTTTGATGAGCAGGACCAGCCTCTTTAGGAGCGTTGATAACACGGTTCTTGTTTTTGGAAAACACCTTGACAGGGTCCTGGCTGCCACCGGCATCAACCTGGGTGGTGATAACGTCCACGGAGTTGAGAGTTGAGAGCAGAGTGCGCTCTCGGGCTGGGGCCCTGCGGTTGACCTCAAGTCCAGCAATGCCACCGACGAGTCCCCCAGTGCTATCGTTGACAGGAGGTGCTTTTTGAGTTAACCAGGGATGTGCAAGGCACTGATCAATGGTGAACCTCTTCTCGGGGTCAACAACCAGCATTGAATCGATCAAGTCAACTATTTATCCATTAGTTTCGAGACACACCCTAAGTGCTAGAACGACAAAACTCACGAGCTGGGTCACCGACTGAATCCCAATAAGGTGAGGGGTAATCAAAGCGCCCACTTCTAATCTGCTGGGACAAGTTGTAGGGGAAATCACGGGAGAAGAGCTCATCCGAGAAGGGGGGGAATCCACAGAGGCAGATGTAGAGAACGACTCCGAGTGACCAAACATCGACGGCCTTGGTGTATCTGCGCCTCCGGGAGTCTGCAAGAATCTCGGGAGCCACGTAGCTAGGAGTTCCGCACAAAGTGGTCGTAAAGGACTCTTCGCCAATGATCTTAGCAAGACCAAAATCGGCAAGTTTAGCGTGAAGATTCTTGTCTACAAGCAAGATATTTTCAGGCTTGATATCTCTGTGAACGATATTTCTTTCATGCTACAGGCAGGTTAGTGACATTTCGACCAGTGGGATAGAGAGGGTGCTCTTCTAACCAGGTACTTGATCCCCTTGAAAAGTTGTAGAAACAACTTGCGAGTCTCATCTTCGCTCATCTTCTGCTTCATTACAATGTAATTGAATAGCTCGCCTTCGGATGCTAGTTCTAAAACCAGATAGACACGATCACGCTCGTTGAAAGTATCCTTCAAGCATAAAACGTTGGGGTGGCTGACACCCATGAGGACGGCGATTTCCTGCTGAAGACCCTCGGTCTTGGACCTGTCCTCCACTCCAGGATGTTTAGTGAATATCTTGACGGCATATCGCTGTCCGGTCGCCTTCTCGACGCAGAGGTGGACCTCAGCAAAATGACCCTTGCCGAGCTTCTGGAGAAGTGTGTATTGTTGCAAGAAACCGCTCGTCTGTCTGCTGCGAGGGTATCGGAAAACAAATCTAGCTTTGCCGTGAATGGCGATCTCGTCCTCATCCTTTAGCTCTCGCCGCTGGTTGCGGCCGATGAACTGTTCGTTGACGAAAGTGCCATTCTGGGAAAGGTCCTCCACAATGGCAACGCTGTCTGTGCCTTGGTTCTCGGTAAAGATTAGGCAGTGTCTATTTGACACAGTTTGATCATTTACGAGGATATCTATGCGATATTAGCATATCAATTGGGGGCGAGCGGGAGGGAAAGGGGATAGAGCTGTCTTACCGCATTCGGGGTGCCGGCCGATCAGGTAGCCGCCAGACGCATGGCCCTTGATCTTTGTGCGCTCGTAGGCCTCTTCCTCTCGTGCCGGCGTGCTCTTGCCCTTCGAATCGGCTGATTTCGCGTTCGCAGCAGCTTCAGCTGCGTCTGGTAAGGGGCAGGCAGTCCGTCTCTTCAAGGGCACAGGCCTGTCCCCGTATCTGGGATCCAGGGGTACAAGGTAGCCCCAAATTCCCTCCTTGGCTTCATCTTCAATGTCATCCGCGAATGCCGGATGCTGATCGACGGGCTGGGTGTTCTGCTGTGTGTCGTGGGGAGGGGAGGAGAGCACCTGGCTGGGCTCCTCAAGGTCGTCGGTTAGACGGGGCGTCAGGTGCGGCTCGAGGGAAGTCGAGCAAGGCGCTGTGATTTTGCCATCGCTCTCGCCCTGGTTCGTCAGGGGGGAGGGGAGATGCTGCTTGTTCGTAATTGGGGTTTTGAGGATGGTTGCGTCGTCCGTGGTTCGGCGCGGCTTCTTGGTTTCCGTCTCGTCCTCCGGCAAGGAGCCCTTTTCGCTTCACGTTAATAAACGATTGGCCGACCCGCCAAAGGCAAAAAGGGGCGACATACGAGAGGGCGCTTCAGGGTACTCTTTTCACTGGTTGGCGACATGGTCGCTGGCGTTGGCAAGGCCCGAAAGCCGGACGTCGGTGGTGGAGCTCTCAGCTGTTCACGTTGGGATAGAGGCGAGCAAGCAACGATACGTGATGAGCGCTGGCCTTCTGGGTCCGCGCAAAGGTTGGACAAATAGAAATGCAGTGGTGCCTATCAGACTCGGGCAAAAGAACCTCAGCTCCAGGCCAGCAAGTCAGCGCAGAGACAGTTAGGAAATGGGCTGGCGGTGGATGGGAAAGCAAAGGAAATGAGATGGGGTGCCTGGCGTCTTGCGACTGCTTTTGCACTCCACGGATGATATGCGAGAGTGACTCGAACGCTCGGAGCGACAGCAGGCAGGCAGGTAGGCAACCAACGCGCTACTGAACTCTAGCACTCTGTGCTGAGCACCCCAGCCCCAGTCAGCCTTATGTACTAGGGGCGCGGCTAACCACAGGGTACGTGACTTGCCTGCTAACATCCACTGTTGTCTCAGGTTCTGCTTGCTAAGCTGCTGGTTCGGCGCAGCCAAAGGGGCGCTAGTCAGGGACCAACAGGCAGTTCCGGCCGCTGGGGGCAGATCGCAGCAGGTCTCCCCCGTGCCTTCACAGCCAGCCAACAGCAATGCCATCATTAGCATCCATCCCAGTTCCTTTTTTTTCTGTCATTAATACCTGCGCGCGAACGGATTCCGGATCCCCCCCTGTCTCCTCGGTTCGTGTAGAGCTCGGTTCGTGTCACGGCGGCACCTTGCATCGATATCATGACGACCTGGGACCGGGCATCCAGCACGGAGTGATCAATCGGCGGTCATGGGTGCACATCACACCGGCGCTGAACCCACCCGCTGCCAAGCTCAGCCAGCATCCATGCATAATGATGCCCATTGCCACTTTGGCCGGAGTCTGACAGACTCGGAGGCTCAGTAGCAGCATTGCCAGTCCCCCGCCTGCTCCGTTCAAGTGGAAATACTATTAGCCATCCCTTTCGTAAGCCACACCCAGCGCCACACCCGTGTCGCACTAGTCAGCCATGTAGGTCCTATGTATGCTTCCATGTTTGCTATGCTTCGCTTTGGTTAGGTAGTGGGCGATAATGCTTAGCAGTAATATTCATCGACTTGGAGGACCCTTCCTATGGATACGCAGATAGGAAAGACACCCCGGGCTTTGCCAACCTGAGGGCTGGTCTCTCGATACGTCTGCTGGCCTGTATCGGTCTGACCGATGATGGTATCCTCCCCACTATCTCGATCATCATCTTTCCACATGAACATGTGAGGGGCGGCACGTTCTCTACTGTCACCAGCCACATCACCTGCTAGAGAGGCACAAGCACAACCAGTCCCGGAACTACCGACGATGACCTCACAGCAACACTCCATCGTATTGAGAAAATACTAGCATTAAAATTAGGATTAAAACCAAGATGCAACTAGCTACATTTTGAGCCTCATAAGACACCAGTTGGCTCCAGCTGAGAACAGTTGAAACTCGCACACCCTGTAGTTCTTCCTACCATTACCCTTATTAAACCCGGCCAATTCTCCTAGAGAATCAAGGCTGCGCCAACCAGGCCAGCAGCAACCACAGCGAACCCAAGACCATGTCCTTCCCGTAACAGTCCGGCGGTGTTCCCCGAACCCGATGTCGTCGACGCCAGTGTTCGGATGACTGGACTCCCCGTCGCCAGCAAAATAGACATCCTGGGATCTGTTGTTTCGGCGCTTGTGGTAGGTCGCGGAGATGTTGGGGAAGCGTCTAGAGAGGAGGTGGAGGATGCCCCAGATGTTGTTGTTTGTGCCTCTGCTGAGCTTGCGGCCGGTCCTCGCAACTCAAGGTCTCCCTCCTGCGTTGAGATGGGTGAGATGAGGGACTGCGCTGCAGTTGACCCAGTGGTCAAATACTCGGCGCAAGTCACTTCTGAATCGAGCGGGCACCATCGGTTCTCACGCCTGGAACGTTGATCTTTCGTTAATAGCAACTCCACAGCTGGAGATGGCATATGATGAAGATGCCCCAGGAATACAGATGTACATGGTGATACCAAATAACCAGTAGTTATGAAAAGCTCAGCTTACCATGTTACCCATCCACCTCTATAGATAGCTACCTCGCGAGTACTGGGTTCATTCGGTACCAGAGGACCCAACGTGATGCGGCGATCCATGTGAGGATTGCAGACCTCTGTTTTCACGCTGGGATGACATTCGAAAGACACCGTTGTCTGGCCAGACTCGATTGCGACAACTGACGCGGCCACTCTAGACAGGTTCAAGGGGAACCTCACTGGCAGGGATATACTCATTGGATCACTCGTGGAACAGCTTTGCGCAGTAGGGGCGTTCATGGCAACTAGGCCAACGGCCACCATCACCCAGTGAAACATGGTGGCAGTTGTGTAAATCGCATTTGGCTGGCTGCCAAGAACCGAGCTGTCTGTGAATATCCATTGATCGAGTCAATAAATGCTGGTAATTCCTCATTCTTATCAGCTGATGCCATGGGAGGACTAAATCAAGAATCCAACCATGCATCAGTTCGCCAGGGTCGGAAGAGGGTTGCAATAGAATGTAACCCTGCTCGGCATTCCCCGCCCAGTCGGAAGAGCAAATGGCATAACACACTGGAGAAGCAAGGGGCGGACATTCAATGGAAAAGAAGGAAGCATATATACTTGTATTCGCGGTCAGCAATGTGTATTCATTCACAAACAGCTTCCGGGCCAATTGAAGCCAAGAAACAAGAAGAAAAAAACCCTCCCAACATTGAGCCATTACCATTAATGAGTATCCATCAAGTTGTATACTATACAATGCTTCTTTCCAACTCCCTGCTGATGCCAATAACGAGGGATATAGCAATGACGCGTCCGGTACCAGTGCCTGCTCAAGACAGCCCTGTCAATCCTAACCTATTACCACCATAACATATACGCAATCAGGCACGGCTAGAAAGTGTGTGTGCCACTCGTCAACCCTTCTTGCTCCAAGTGTCAAGAGACCTCCTTAAAAAAACGCCAAGTTTGAACCCAAGGTGTAGGGGAAATACCCCTGCGTGTCGCTCATCACGTATGACCCATCTTATCATGAAGAAATCATGTCATCACTGCTTCCCGACTCGGAACTCCCGAACCGCGGAAGCCAAAAGTCGTGGTAGCACAGGCTCATGCCCGCCAACCGTTCCCAAAATTTCCTTTCCTACCTCTCGGGAATCGGTGATTTAGCTAGCCTCCCACCGGCACTCACTCTCTTTTGCAGCCGCGATTCTCTTTCTCGTTGAAGCCTCTCATTTGCGCTTAGATTAGAAGGCAGCGAGGGCACGGAATCTGAGGCACCACCAATAACCTTGCCTCGTTTCTGGTCCACATAAATCTGGGCGTATCGACCGAGCGGGAACGCCGGCGGTGTTGAAGGTATCTCGGCCCCGTTTTGGGTAAGCATTTCTGCAACAGGGAACGGGACTACTTTGCTGTCCGAATCGGCCGTAGTCGGTGTTGGTGTTGGTGAAGGTGCAGCAGGATCTGCTGCCGCTAATGCCAGCCACATGGCATGCGTTCCTCGCATCCTATCAACGACGTTTGGATTCGCTCTCAGCGCTAAGGCGTACAGCACTTGCTGGATCTCGTTCTTTTTGATTGCGGCCAAAAGGGTTTCGTCCGGGGTGCCGTATCTTGAAAGGGTCGAAGAGATCGGCTCGACATAAGCTCTGTCGACATATTTGGCCGTGATAAATCGTAGTCGCTGTTCTCTCGTCGCGTGAGGTCCTGGCTTCAGAGAGGGATCAAGCTTAGCCTCCCAGACCATGTTGGAGACCCTATTTCCGACAAGGAGGAGAACCTCGACAATATCGACAGTAAAGGATTTGATGTCCAACGTAAGGGACCGAACTTTACTAATATGCGTGCCGAGTGACCGGTGAATGCCACTGCATTCGATGCACAAAATGATGCCGAGATTGATGGATACCCATTCAACCTTGGAACCAGAGCCACAGTCCGCACACCATGTATTGCCCTTGTCATTTTCCCTGACCATTTGCAGCAGCTTGTCTGGATTCTCATCATACCCCGAGCTGGGTGTTCGAACAGCTGGAGGCCGAGCACCGACGGTTATTCTACGCACCGGCAGGCCATTCCCCGACCCGGAAGCTGAGTGGTTGTGATTAGAGTGGTGGCCGTGGCCGACAGACTGCGATTTGCCCGTTAGGATTGATCCAATATCCCGTTTGAAGGATGAATCGCCTGTTGATCTCGCAGTGCTGGGCTTGTCGGGAACTCCCCGTCCTTCCATAGCACTTTGAAGAGCATTGTTGATGGAGGAAATCCAACTGTTCATATCCTCTTCAGACGTGGCTTGGTAGACACGTTTGAAGTTTGGCGTGATAACTTCAAAGCAGAACCGCCGTTCGGCATTTCTCGCTTCTCGAACCGAGGCCATCCTGAGGTCGATTGGGTCCATGTGTAGATCCAATCTTTGCTTCCAGTTGCTGTACTCAGACAACCGTCCTTGATCCAGTACGATCCAGAACCTAAAAGTTTGCCGTTAGTCAAAGTCATTCCACAGCACGTTCTCGAATGCGTGCGGGTACACCTACTTGTGCCATCCCTGCTTATTTAGATTTCTGGGATCGACATGGCCGCCTGGACGGTTCAAAGCCCATAGCAAACCTTCCTTACGCTGCGCGAGTGACGTTTGTGAGGCACTGGGTTCCTCGAGATCCCGGATGCCCTTAAATTTGGTACTCGGCGCCGGGCTCGGCGCTTGCGACTGGCCCAGGCTTCCAGGAGACCTCGAGAGTTCCGAGGTCGTGGATGGGACTGCGGTGTTGGAACCAGATGAAGAGGCAGCTCGCAACTGAGAACCTGTACTATCAGCTCGGCCAAGATCACCATCTGAGGCGTACCCCTGATGTGTGCCGTTAGAACTGGTCGTGGCGGGTACCGAACTATTGATGCTGGCCTGTTCGGGCTCAAGGTAAGTGCCGTTCGTCTTCTCCAACAGGCGTCGCTTCTCCTCTCGCTCCCGCCTTTGATACTGATACTCCTTGTCCGCCTCCAAAACTTCGGACGATAGTGCCTCCAACTGTGGGAGCAACCCTTCGATCTTCTTGGCCGTTGTCATGAAAGTTTTAGTCTGTGTATCTGCATATTTCGTCAAATGAGACAAGACCTCTTGCTCTTTGCGTCCGCCATGAAGATCCTGCATGAAACTCGAGTAGTCGAATCGCTTGAGCTCAAAGATCTTCCTCTTGCTCTGGTATTTTGTATCGCTGTCGGCCAGTTTTTTAGCCTTGACCGAGTCTTGACGCTGACCAAGATACCTGGATACGTATGCGTAGTAGTCCTTGCTCTCCTCGTCAAATTCTCGCTTCTTGGCTTCGGCTTGCTTGATATCTATGTGGTATAGTTTTTGCACCGGCTCAATAACGATTTTCGACATGGCTATGGTGTTTTGTCGTTCGTAAGTCAGTATCTCGCGTGCAATCTTGTCGAAATAGTGCTCCAGGGCAGGCTGGACTGCGTTGGCATTCGTCGATGACACTTCACGCAAAGACTCAATGAATGAAACAAAGGCCTCATTGGCTTCTGTTTGGGTAGCGTGGACCTGTTCGGCCTTCTTCAGCACCTTCTTCATCTGCGTTCGCATATTCCCCGTCTTCTGCTCTAGAGCCTTAAGTGCGGCTCGAAAAACTGGGCCATCATCGGTGACCAGGACATCGTCACCAGGTTTCGGGGTAGGGACGTCCACCTTGACAGGCATATTTGTTTGAGCCTGGTTAGGCGCCAGGGAATTTGCATCGTGCGTTGGAGCCATGGGCGAGACAGGTTCGTCGATTTCAGTGAGGCGGGAATCCACAGACTGAGACGAGGCGACACGGATTCTGGGAGGCGACCCCATCGCGAAGGGGCCCGATGAGGAACTGACATTGCTCTGAATCGCTGTAGGGCCTATCCTGCCGGTCAGTAGGTTGGAAAGAAGGCAATCGGCAAATCACACATACTCGATACCCAGTACGAGAAACTGGCGAGGGCATTTAGCCGGTGCGCTCTAGAATCATACTCGACAAACTGCCGAAGGTCAGTAGCCAGACAAGCGCGGCCAGGAACGGGATTCAATGATCGTACACTGCAGGAGTTTCTCCAGCCTCCACCCTTATCCTCCATCGTCTTTGGAGGCTTCCATTTCCATGTCCAGTCAAATGTTACTGCCGGGAGTCCACTCGTAGAATAGTCGCCAACAAGTTCCACATTGGCGTTCTTGTGTAGGTTGGGATCGGCATGAAACTCCCGTGTGACAAGGTTCTCGACCTCGCGGGTGGTGGATGCATAGACGTAAGTGAGACCGGTGATACTTGACTCAACCGGTTGGGGCTGAGGGTCTTGAGTGGCAGTGCCAGGCGGCGGCGCTTGCGGTTGGCGCATGACGAATGTGAATGTGAAAATGAGTTCATCATCATTGTTAAGTTTGATCAGGAAGCTTGGGACGCCAAGTGCACTCGGTTCGGGATCCTGTAGTGTAGCCTGGTTAGCGGAAGTTTCGCGGGCTGCGTTGGTAGACAAGACGGACTTGGATGAATTCTACTGGGCTTGTATCGCCCGATACTCTGGTAGCGGAGAGCAGAGTCGCGGGGAACTCATTCGGGTTTATCTGTACAGAGGATCGCTTGCGAGGGTTCGTGATGACGAGAGAAGATATGGTGACTGCGATCGGAAGTTAGCAGGTTAGGTACAAGGCGCTGCGCGGCTGCTGGGAGGACGCACGGCGGTTTTGATCCTTCAAGAAAAGAGCGGCCCCATCATTGGGCCGACTGCTCACGTTCCCCATTGCGAGGAGAGCCGCAGGTCGAGGGCGAGGTGGATTCGGGAGCTGCTGCAAGAGAGGTGGTGGTGATGGCGGCGGGCCAAGATATTGAGTTGGGTGAGTTCGCGGGGCTCAAGATGAGCATATGGCGCCGACATCAAGCGAAGGAACTGGCCGAGGTGCGCCACCATAGAGCTGCGTCTACTTGACAGGTCTGGGGTCTGAAGGTCGGTTTGATCTGAGAATATTAATATGCAGGCGGACGCGACCGGGTCAGCTATCCTGTTGATGAGTCGGATACGAATAAATGGGACGGTTACTGCAACCGGCTGGCTGGAGGATGAATGGAGAGGAGGTGACTGGCAGCGGTCGTGGTGGTGGTGGCTGGACAATTCGCGACGACCAAGATACGAGACAACGGGACTTTCGAGCTTGGGTTACCTCAAGGTGGTAAGGTGCATTGGAAAACCGGCAAGGGGTGCTGACCACCAGAAGCAGATGGTGCAGGATGCCGCTGTTAAATTTGGCCGTTTTACGTAGAAGGCGCAAGAGGGACGACGCAGGCTGGTACCGCAAGCAGAGGTACCGCCAGATAGGCCAACCTGTCACCAACAAAGTGTGTGTTTCGAGGCACATGCATTGATGCGAACGCAACCTGGCCCACAGCTGCCCACCTGCAGGGGCCTCAGGCCTGCTCCGGCAAGTGGGTGACAGGAGAAATGAGACAAACAGACGACTTTCTACGGTGAATAGGGAAATTCAGCAGCATAAAATGAATTAAAATAATAATATATGCCGTACTGTCTGTTGAGTACCTTTGTATTATCAGTACTTAATCATCTGATAATACTGGTTGCAGACTCGAAAACTAAGCAGCTTAATGTTTGAGTGTCTCAATTTCAATGTCACCCACTTGTCCGGGTCCGCCAGCGCTTGGAGCGCTAGCACGACCGACTGCAGGAGGTGTTGTACATTCATTACAGCAGGTGTGTTAGTAGGTAGCCCAGATAAGCGGTGCCTCGGCGCCAGGCAACCAGGCAGCTAGCATCCCAAGATCGTCGCTGCTAACATGTTCAAGTTGGATTTCCGGCGTCGAGTGGACCATGGGTTCGAGGCGAGGGAGCCAGTGAGCCCGTTCCTAACGGGGTCAATGTGCCATCGTACCATTTGCTGCCCCTCGAGAGTCGATCCTGTGCTGAAGACCCAGGGCTGGGAGCTCCCATTCGACACCTGCTTGGGTACCACAAGATACTGCGGTCCCAAGTATCTCCAGCCAACCATGGGACCAAGCCGCCCGCACCAGGCAGGCACAAGACCGCCGGCTAGAAGCTGCGGCGTGCCACGGAAGGTCACTGGACGAGCTGCCAGGCAGACAGGTGCCATTGCAATCAGAATGCATCCATACGACAGATGTGTTCATGGGTGCCTGTGAAACCGACGAGTGACAGGGAGCCAATCAGCAAGCACATCACATTGGTTGGTTTCCTGGCAGCACCTGACGTCGTCGCAAGCTGGCTCCTTTCACTGCCAGTGCCAAATCACGGGCCAGATCTCTCCCTAGTAATACTGTAGACATGAGCTTAATGGTGGAAACTGGAGTACGGTGATGCATAGGTGTGTTGTAACAAGATTGCGGTGGAGAGTGGATGGGTGGTTGACGCATCATGGTGCAGTGGATGAACTACACCACAGAACCCTTGAGAAGCATCCTGAAACGGGTCTCTGGCGAACCCCTAAATTAGAACAAGCGGGGTATGTAGGTAGGTTGGTTTGGCGATGCTGCCCTTCCTTCTTAGACAAATCTTCCGCGCGATTAAGCCAGCAATGCCGATCCCTGCTGTCGCCCGTGGCTTTGGTGTTCATGCTCAGCCTGGAAACAATGCGGTGCTATTTGGCATGGAGCCACATGCGCACGCATACAAAGCAGACACTTTGATCGCAATGAATCTTCCCAACAAAAGGCGGGGAACTTGGAGATTTTGGGTGGGGGTCATGGTTCGGCTGGCACACAAAAACAGCTAGAGCATCATCTCATGTAACAGACCATTGCATCCAGAGCACTGGAGATAAAGAGGACTGTGCTTTTTCTTCCATCTCTACCAGCGGCTTCTTTGTCAGTGCATAAATAGAAACGTGCACAGCAGGCGATAAATGTAAGTCGGTAACAACGAGGGAAAGCTTCGATCACAGGCTATGGCCGTAAGAGGCGCCGGGCTCGGTACAGTATGCAGATCTCGCCGTGTGCGGCGAGAGACGGCTGAATCAGCCACCCACAAATTTCACGAATTGATTTGCCAAGATACGGGCAAGCCGGATCGAGCTCTAAACTCCCTCGTTACAATGAGAGAGAGCTCACAAGCTGGAACAAAGGAAGCATCTCGTCATTGACTTCTAACCTAGGGCTGTGCTGATTCAAGGCTGATATTCTGTAGAAGTTCCTAAAAATATAGAAGATCCTAACAACAACTGAATGAATAGAATAGAATTTTCAAAGAGGTAGAAGCTAAAGGGGGGAACAAAGAAGAAGTTCTCATACAAATCGCCATTGCATCTTAATATGTAACTAGAACTAAGAAAGATATTGAAGAAAGATAAAGACCAGATAGTCTAGATGGATGAGCAAAGAGAAATTAACCAAGAGAAGACCTGTAGTAGAATGATGCTCGGCTGTATCGATGTCTACGGTATCTCGCTTGCGGAGAGGGTTGCGCCCAGCTTGGAACAGGGCCTCATTCCACGAAACGGTATCATACGGAGTTCTATGGTTTGTTACTTTTTGTCACAAACCAGGGAAACCTGAGACCAGTCTATCCATGGTGGGTTGCATAACACATTTCCACGCCAAAGAAAGGTTCTGTATCTGACCAAAGCCAGCACAAAAGAAAACACCAGACTCAAGACCCAAATACTGGCAAGATTTAAACGAGACTTCTTGCTACTTTACTCTGCCCTTCTGTGACTCAAAGGGATTCTCCAGTATAATAAACAAAATACTCACACCGCGCTCACACAAACCAAACCCGACTTTTATTGCATAGTACCAGGAAATACCCAACCAATGTCAACTAAAATCTCAACGACATCTATTCAATTTCCAAACGCCGTCAATAATCCAACTAACTTTCATCGGAATTTCCCGCAACCACCCCTATTTCGTTCACCTGCTTGACAGCTGGGTGGTATGTCGCCATTTTAAACTCTCCATTCTTGGACTCTCCATTTTCTTTTGTATGGTAGGCAACATCGAAGATTACAGGATTCTTGGGGGCATAGAAACTTCTGACCATCCCGGGATTGGGCTTGTACTTGCGCTTGTTGCCAGAGAAGGTTGTGGTATGGCCGGGTATCAAAGGATGGTGAAGCCAGCCGATAGTGTATATCTTCTTTTTCCGGTTGAAGATAAGGCCTGGTTTGGTGTTCAACGGAAGCTTCTCAATGTTACCGAAATAACTGGGGTATTTACGGCGAGAGAAAGTCTTGGTCGCTCTGCGGACGACAAATCGAAAACGGGAGAGGCGTAACCCCCTTTGCTGGGCCCGAGCATGCCTAGCATACATCCAACTTTGGCCCTGTTCACCGTCCCAGGGCATTTGGTCAAAGTCGTACTAATGTTTACCTAATTAGACTTGGAATTGAAGAAGACGGTAATGAACGTACATATGAGGAAGCCGTAGGCGAACGCTTCAGACTCAACGTACTTTCGGGAGCCGTCGATTCAGCATCATCCGTATCCAAAGTGGGAGTATCTGGATTGGCCATGAAGATATCGTAGAACAGATCTATAGATGGCACTTGCTGGTGGGTTTGGTTAGGCAAAAGAGAAGAGCTTCTGCCTGGAATAGAGTATTGAGGGCAATACGAAGCATATTATATTCCCAGAGGCCAGAGGGCTGATCTCTCGTTGTAGAATCCCAGTTAAACACCATGAGGCGCTCTAATAAGAGGTAGACAAATACATGATACAGCCGACGCTGCCATCATCAGCCATGTGTTCCAGGCTAGTATCAAAGAATCTTACGATTGGTCTTCATCGACCCGACAAACGCATGACGAAGGAAGTAGACAACCGCTACGTTTCAGTCTTACCCCTAGGCTAGCTGTTGGGCCAGCCAAACCAGCCAAAGCATCTGGGTGCCGTCGGCGAGATCCTAGCCTGACGGGCGGGCCAACGGTATTGGGCTGTGGTATGAGCTTATCGTAACGCCTAGAGTCGTCATATATTTGTGTTCAAGAGCCTCAGGCGTACAACATAGTTCCTGCTATGCAGAGTAGACAGGACGAGCTGTTGACTGAGCACGTCGTCTGCCGTGCGGCTGAGGTGCTGAGGCTGGATCCCCCAAATGTACCCTCAAATTATTTATAAGATTCAAACGGTACTTGAAGAAACCTGCGAATGCTTTGTGATTTCGATCTCATGGCATAAATCTAACTGATGATGAAGTTGGCCTAGGCAGAGTGCTTCGGCGGCACCTAACAGTTGGTGGGCTATCAAATGTTTGCTGCATAGTTATTAACATTCTTATCACATCCTAGTAAGCTAAATGTTGTGCCTGAGCTGTGAGATGTGTACAAAGTCTCGCCAGTCTGCGCGTCTCCCTCATTAGGCACGGCAATGTCACTGTGAACGGGCCCGCCTTCATTACAGATCCGATATCGAAACTAGTACCAAGGGGAAAGAACAAAAGCAAGAAATCATTGATTGAGGCGCTATCAGGAACTTTCTGGAAGACAGTTGCTACTACTAGAATCCGGTGAGTGTGCACCTGCCCTCCACACCTGCCTACCCATTTATGCACCCCGTTGAGACTTCATACCCGGAACCCTGACCACGAACTCCCCGGTCAACTAGGCTGAGCGGAGGACTAAGCTTTGACAAGCTCAGCCAACAGGGGGTGGTCGCTGTCGCAGGAGTGGCTTTGTGGCTTGCTGGGAATGGCAAAAGAAAAGAAAACGGTATCATGACAATGGCCCACTAGCCAGCCACGAACTCATTGTTCGCCTCAGGGTGCTTGTCTGAGTGACTCAAAACCACTAAACGATCTGTGCGCATCGCCGGCAGACAAATCCATAGGTCAAAACCATCCAGAGAGAAAGAGGCCTGCAAAGATGTTGCAGCCTCTTCACCAGCTTACTTGTTGCAATCTTTGATAAGCTAGTTTCAACAAGGAAGATTCATCGGCGCTTCCCACCAGGAACTAATCCGAAATTAAGGCAGCACGCGTTCTATAGAGACTTCATAACAGATTGAGAGCTTCCTTTGTGCCGCTACTTCTAAGAAATACGAACCCTGGTCTCCCTCCTTCAAAGAAAAGGGAGAAAGTGGGATAAGGAAAGAAATAGAGAGAAGGAGGGGAAAAAACAAAGAAAAACAAAAAACAATGGCGGCTTTTGACAGTGACGAGCCTGAATCTCAGTCTCAAAGCGACCTAACACAACGCATAGCCCATGTTAAACCTTTAATGAAGGATCATTCTCTCTTATGTATTGTCTTTTCAATTTACAGGTATTAGCTAGATGCGATTTTGCGTTGTTAATTGTGAAGTTCCGTCCATGGACAATGAAGCTTCCAAAAAAAGCTCTCGCTTGCACTTTCATATCGTCTTGCTCTCTCCGACTAGCATATCAATCATTCCACGGGAGTATATAGAGTCCAATACTCTCGCGTAAATCAAAATCCAACTCTTTTCTCTGTGAGTCAAGATCCAATCTACTCTCTTCAACTCTTAACATTTCCCTCTGCTTATTCTTTGCCGAAAACTGAAAATTATTGACGATATGGACAACGATATGGACAACACGGACGACACGTGCGACACGTACGACACGGACGACACGTACGACATGGACGACATGGACGACTCGGACGACTCGGACGACACGTACGACACAGACGACGATGAAGTCCTTCGGATAGCCATGCTCAACGCGCTCAACGACGAAAAGAATTATCAGGTTCATGTAGAGCCACGGAACCTAGACTTACATCACGCGAGAATTGCTTACAATGTTCTGCTCAGATGCAAGTCCATTCATCCTGAGCTTGACTTAGACATGGAGGAATTCTTCTCCGCCGCAATGGATGTCTGCCAAGGCTTGATAACTTTTCATTCATTTGCCGACGACCATTGCCGGATCCTGGCTATCGCTTGTGATATGTTCTACCGCCTAGACGGAAGCGTTAATGTATGGTAAACTACCTAAGGAAAACACGCACGATATGGCACGATGCTAACGAGATGCTGTTGTTCATAGGATCGATGGGGCCCGTCTAAATTACCCGTCCGCTTTGCCGAGATTTGGGACAAATGTAAGAAAGCGTTCACTCCTTACTAATGACCTGGGACTAATGCCAACCAAGTTCCCAGAAAAGAAGACGATGGAGACTCACAGCTAGATCTCATCGGCTGGGAGAAAATAAATTCATTTCTCTCACATCTTGTGGGCCGTGGATATGACGATGGCCTATACCTGGGCCTCTCAGAGGTCCGGAGAGCATTGGAACAGCCTGTGGTAAAAGGGTCTCCTATCTTAATGCGCTACCGAATGGAGGTAGCCTTGGAGTGGATAACAAATTGCGGCGACCTTTTCTTGGAGGCAATGACCGATTCGGAGGACAGCGACGACCTGAGCTTGCATCAGTGGGAACTTTGGATGAAGCAGCTCGCCGAGCTCGAAGCGAGTCCTAACTGGGACTACGAAATTACACAGCGTATGGCCACTGTCTTGAAGTTGATGCGGGCACCGTCCAAACGGGAGAAGCAGAAATTATCGCTGGAACATGCTATCAAGGAACAACTGGAAATCGTTGCCACAAAGGGACGATCCAAGGCAATGGATACCGCGAAAGCACGCTACCGCCGAAGGACTGTCCGCCGCTCTTCGAGATTCAGAGTGTCGAAATCCGGTAGACGTAGGTAGTAGGTTACCTGGTAACTGTTGCTTGTTCCTTAAGTGCCATTCATCGCTCACGCCGCCCGTGGCACGCCAGAAACTCCAATATAACAGCCGAAAACTCAACTTTCATGCATATCGGCTTGCCAAACATCCCCAAGCTGTCAACTACCTGCTGCCACTAGCTGTCTCGTCAACGATGCTGCTCGTTTCATCCTGCCTTGTGGCTGGGTAGTATTTCGCCATGCGAAGCACGTTGGACCCCCGGATATGATGGCTGGAGTCAAAGATCGAAACGTCGCGAGGAACAAAGAAGCTCCTTATCATGCCAGCGGAAAGCTTTGCGCCAAAGAAGGTCTTTTTCCGGTTGGGATTCAGTGGATGATGAAGCTAGATTTTGGTGTATTGACCTCCCACAGGATCGAGGACTAATTCGGATTTGGTATTGAGAGGAAGTCTATGTTTGCACTTGTTTCCAAAGTCACTAGGAGTCCCGCCAAAGTCATACTAGGGACTATACAAGTTAGATGTGAATCCGAAGAAGATAGAAAAGTACATACACCCGACGAGGCAGTCAGTGGGCGTTCCGAAGCCTTTGGACCATTGGAGGTTGTAGGCTCTGACTCGTTTGTACAAGGAGTGCGAGCGCCATGACTTGACATGCTTTTGGATGTAGTTGCAGAGCAGACATGAAACTAATGCTTGCTCTTGGATTTGGTCAGGTCAAACAACAAAGTGCTTTTTCCTAGAACAGAGTGTCAATGGACACGGCCATCTTATTATATTCCTTCGGGCTCGCATCTCCAGTCGTATAAGCCATGACTATCCGAAGTTGGTCTTAGATGGTGTAGATAGTTCAGTCTAGAACTGGCATAGTCATCACCTGCCGTAGGTTTCATGATGAGATCAGAAGAACCCCGGCATTGGCTTTCATTGATCTGATAAGTACAGAAATAAAGCACCAGCTAGCCGCCGCGTTTCAGTTTGAGCTAAACGTGCGAGAAGCCGTGTTGAACACGCTTGATGGCGGCCTCCGACGTCCAGTAACTGCAAATATACGGGATTTACGAGATGCCAAAATCGCCGACAATATTCTTGGCTATAGGCATGCTAAGCCTAAATGTAGTATGAGTCTAGGTGACTTCTTTTCGGCCATATATGACATTTGCTTCTATTTTCCACCTAGCGACGACAGGGTTCGAATCCTGACTATCGCCCTTGATATGATCTACCGGCAATGGAGAGCTACTAGGAAAAGAAACGAGGTATTTTGAACTGGGAAAAGATGTAAGAAGCAAGCAATTACTGACAACGTTCCATGATTCGCAGGACGACCGGTCTCCCGTTCGGCTCCATGCCCACTGCGCCTCGATATATCAATTTTGTAAGAAATTGACCACCTCACTTCTTGAGAGCTGACACTAAATACCAGCCAAGATCCCCGAGAGGAAGCTTTTAACTTGCTTGCAGATCTCACATTTTGAGAGAAATTAAATTCCGTTTTTTTTTCCCACATCTAGTTGGCCGCGGGTTTAGTTGTGGACGGGAGCATGGCTTCGAGGAGATCCCTTCATGGACTGTCGACTTCGGGTAGCGGTTGAGTGGATTATCAACTGCGGTGACATTCTGTTCATGGAACTGAACCTTGTCGGCCTGAATACCCAGAGTTGGGCCCGGGGTTGGAGCGGTGGGAACTCTGGAGGAAGCGGCTGGCTGAGTTTGTTCAGTCAGAGAGTCTTGGCCTTGATGATAAGGCTAAGAAACATGCGGCTGCTGCACTGCACTTGCACCCTATGAAGGGTTGCATACCACATTATGAGAGCTCGGGTTGTGGTACGTACATTGGTACTCAGACGTAGCGGCAGCGGGTTAGGCAGGTAGTATTGATCAATTGTCTTCACAGCACAGGCCACCCACGACACACTCCAATCTGCCTCCTAACAATGGATCGTGTCTCCCTCTCAGTGGAGTCATATAGCCATGACAACAGAACGCGCTGATACTATAAATGGTGTTCTACATGTGAACGTCGTAGCTGCGGTTGCTTTTGGTTGCTGGTGGTGGATGACGTTGTTGCGACCCCGTTCTTGGCGCTGGTCGCCCACATCAGACTCGCTAGTTGCTAGTGCCCCTACCACTAAGGTACTGAGGTACTGGACGCTGTCCGTGCGTCCCCATAGGAGAAGGTTAGGCGCGTCCTCCACCGTAGGTAATCCCGGGCGCTAGACCGCAGCTGTGTCTCATGGTCAAGTTTGCTGTAGGATTGGGATTAGGTGGGACTTAGGTACCGCGCAGCTGCAACTCCACCAACGATTCCCATCTTGCCCTCACTGGTGTCAAGCTCACGCCTCAAACGATTCCACCCTTGTTGGGCGCCTATCGACCCGTTGAATTCGATACCCTGCGCTCTTCGACATTGCACCAAGGGCCAGCTTGCGCGGTCCTCACCGGTCCTTCTTGTCGGACATGCTGCTGACCTCCCCTCTTGCATGAGCACACGGCATCCGCCACTTGTCATCAGACCAGCCTCCACCGCCGACGCCCGACAAACGTTTAACCATGAATCGAGGGGGCACGGGTTCGTCGCGTCGGACGGGTTCCATGGCCAGTCGCCCTGTTGTCGATGAGGACGAAGCCCGAAGTTTCGCCCTGCGATCGGCATACCTGCATTACCTGTTGCAGCCCAAGGCCAAAAGGAAACAGTATGTCGCCGCATCGAAACCGACCGCTCGATCGCAAACAAGTGTTGGGCAGCTTGTCCAAGAGTATGGTTCTGGGAGTGCGTCTAGCTTGAAGTTGCCTCATAGCTTTGCAAGTCCTCTAATCGAAAGGGTGGGCGGTGTCCTTCGAGGGAGCGAACGCTTACCCGGCTTCAACGATGCGGCAGTCAAGAGGAGTTTCGCCGAGGCTTATATGGCATTTTCAGAAAAGAACTTCCGCAAGACGATTGATAAGGAGAGAAAGTTTGAGCCCTTGGTGCTCATCTTCTACTCCCAAGCTACCAAAGCAGCACAGAAGGGGCGCGCACCCGACGACGATTCATGGAAGCTCCTTCCCGACCGCCACTTGGCGCTCTTCGTTAGACTGGCTGTGCAGGTTCTGAAAGATCAAGGTCATGATCGCGATCGCCCTGAGCTTTTGACAAGACTCAAGACCCTTGAGAATAAGCTGTTGACGAATGACCAGGATCTGGTGGGCGGTGGTTCGGATGGCGGTGGCACCACTGTCGAAGTCGTCGTTCCCTTGAGTTATAATGTCAAGGATATGCACCTTGTGCAAGTGGTTGCCCATATGTTCGGGCTCGGCATGTCCCAGGCACAGGCCGAAATCGATGCGAGCCGCAAGGTATGGACCGAGGAAGCGGCTTTGAAGGATCTAAAAGCCTACCAGCTGCGGTTGAGTTCCAATCTTGGCGGCACTCTTTCTCCCCAGGATTTCGATCTCGACGAATCTTATGATGAGTGGAAGAAGTCAGAGGCCCCCCATCTATCCCAAATGATGTTGGATATTCTGACTGCTAAGCCCACTTTGGCCAAGACCTCGACTGCCCCGGTGTCTGGCCGGCCACAATCCGTATATGGAATCGATCATTCCCACGATTCCTCCCATGATGACTCCGCCATGAGCCTCGCGTCTCTAAACATCGGGGACTCTACTAGCATTCGGACCGTGGATGATGCTTTTTACACCTTCATCCCACCTAATCCAAGAGCCTTCTTCAAGTATATTCTACAGCAGGCCATGTCCTTTGACGTACTCCACGCAGACCCCGAGGCAGACTATCAACCACTGTCGAAACAATCCATAGAACTTTTGACTGAGTTGTGTGTAAGATGGCGTATCCCGCAGTCTTCTCGCCTGATTGCCCTTTTGGAAGTAGCTGTGCGCAAATACCGGGAGCAGGAGCTTGGCGCTGAGGAGTTGGATGCTGTTTTTGATTTCATCAAGGGTCCCCAGCCAGAGCCAAAGAAGGTGCCTCATCTCCATCACCATTCGACTCCGTTGTCAGAAATCGACCCCAGCCGATGGACACTTCAAGACCTCGCTGCCTACCGCCGTACTTTGCACACGGTCTATGAGTCTCTCCTAACCGAGCTATATAACCTTCTAGAAAGATGCTACGACACAAAGGCCCCTAACATCGGCCCCGTCATGTTCATTCTTGAGAACCATCTAGCTAGCGACCCCTCATTTAGCCCCAACCCAGAGTCTGAGCAGAAATTTGCTGAGCAGCTCACCCAAACCCTCCGCCAGAGAGCAATGGATGTCTATCGTGAATATATGGAGAAGGAGCTCCCAGCGCAAAAGGAGAACTGGGACTTTGCCCATGTTGTGAAGTTAGGCAAGACGGTCACCAAACTCTGCGAGAGGATAAGAAAGCGATATAGAAAGATGCCCGAAATTATGGGTGTTAACTCCCTCGCTATCTTGGTCCAGGAAGTGTTCCCCAGTTTTGAAGAAGATGCCAACGCTATCATCATTTCCATTATGCAGCAGGTCCACGACGAGGGCTTAGAGATCGGAATGGAAGACGGCTTTGAGCTGTACAAGGAACTGGTAGAGCTTCGAAACATCCACCGCGAATCACTCACCCCCGACCAGCCCTTTGCCTTTGACATTGAGTATCTGCTCGTTGGCTTTGTATGGCGCTGGATCGACAACGCAGAATCAAAAGTAGAGACTTTTGTTGAAGAAGCCATCAAACAGGACCAGTTCCAGGTCCGTACCGAGCACCCAGACAACATCCCAGATGATTCAGAACGACACAGTGTTTCAATCATTGATCTTTTCATGCTCTTCAACCAAAGTCTTAACCAAATTTTGTCTTTGGACTGGGGCAATGACGAGGATCACGCCAGGTTCATGACTGCTCTCGGAAAGGCATTCTCTGCCGGACTTGGTAGGTACTGCGAGATCGTGGATCAGCGATTCAATCATGAGATGGATCGTCCCTCCGCTGAGGAGCTGGCTGCCCAGACCAAGTCCACCCAGGAGAAATGGATGCAGTATGCCAAGGATGCCTGGAACAACAAGGAAAAGGCCGAGCCCTTCCAGTTCTACCCCGAGGTGAGTGAGGGAACGCCATACACTAACTGCAAACCCTTCCATAGCTACGACAGGGTTGATTTCATGCTGACTTCCCCTCTCTTGCTCCAATATAGTCCTTTGTCAAACTCAATAACATCGAGTATGCAATGCAAGAGTTGGATAAGCTAGAAAAGACGATGAATGTCGATGCTTGTGCGGCCCTAATCGGGAAGGTGGAAAAACCGAAGAAATCAAGCAAGTACACGTTTACTATCAAGGTCATAGAGGCAGAAGATCTCAAGGCTTGCGATGCGAATGGGTATAGTGACCCCTATGTCGTATTCGGAGACGAGTATCAAAAGCGCCTTTACAAGACTCGCATCATTCCCTCGAATCTCAACCCACGCTGGGACGAATCATTCGATGTCACTGTGCAAGGGCCGGTAAACGTAATTGCAACAATCTGGGATTACGACACATTCGGTGACCACGACTACGTCGGCAGAACGTCTATCAAGCTCGACCCTGTCCACTTCAGCGATTATCTCCCCAGAGAGTTCTGGCTGGACCTTGACTCGCAGGGCCGTCTGCTCATCCGAGTGAGTATGGAGGGAGAACGTGACGACATTCAGTTCCACTTTGGCAAGGCGTTTAGACATCTGAAGCGAACCGAAAGGGACATGGTCAGAAAAATCACAGACAAGGTCAGCCCCCCATCCGCATCAACTAATCTTACTCTATCGCAATTACTAAAACCGCGTGAACAGATGACTGCACAGATAGGTTTAACTCTATCTCACAATACCTTGCGTGCCCTTCTCGGCACAAACGGTATCGCAGCCTCAGTGACCGGCCTCTGGAGGAAACGTTCCTCAACTGTCACGGCACTTCAACCAACCCAAGTTGATGCCGTGCTGGAGCCGCTCTTGGACTATTTCAATGACAACTTTGCTATCATGAAACAGACGCTGACAGATGCAACCATGCTTGCGGTCATGCAACGTCTTTGGAAGGAAACACTGATGGCTGTCGAATCTCTCCTTGTTCCCCCACTATCAGAGAAGCCTTCCACCGAGAAGCCGCTGACACGGCAGGAGCTCGACATAGTGTATCGCTGGCTCGACATACTCTTCAAGTTCTTCAACTCCAAAGATGAGGAGTCAGGCGAGCAACTGGGAGTTCCCGCCGAGGTCCTCAAGTCGCCTAAGTGGCACGAATTAGCGTCGTTGAACTTCTTTTATTTCGAAAGCACCCCCAGTCTGATCCGCGAGTCGGAACGCATGGCAGCCGCGACCGCCCAGCGCGCTCAACAGGCTCTTCTACAGCAGGGTCCGTCGAACCGTCTAGCACCACCCTCCGCACTCGGAGCATCAGTGGGAGGCGCTGGAGCGTTTGCCAGCATGGGCACCATCCGTCGCGGAAAGAGTGTCATGATGAGCCGCAACCTGGGAACGATGCGGAAGGCGAAGGAGGCAAAGAGACGGGAGGCCCAGGCGGATCCAAGCGATGATATGATCCTGCGCATTCTCCGCATGCGCCCAGAAGCGGCCGGGTACCTCAAGGAGCGTCACAGGCAGAAGGAGAGGGCGGCTGCCACAGCGGCTGCTGCTCTCATCGTCAAGAACAGTGTGAGTCAAGGGTTTGGTGGTGGGCAGTTCGGCAGAAACAGCCTACTACCTAGGCGGTAGGCATAGCAGGACACATAATTTTCTTGTTCTAACTCGTTATCCGTCCCCTTTATCCTCCGGTTCC
This sequence comes from Clonostachys solani, assembly GCA_902141235.2. Taxonomy (NCBI): domain Eukaryota; kingdom Fungi; phylum Ascomycota; class Sordariomycetes; order Hypocreales; family Bionectriaceae; genus Clonostachys; species Clonostachys solani. The sequence goes on from CABFOC020000035.1 coordinate 4,632,447, forward strand.
CCTCTATTATTATGTCTTTGGGCGAATTATTTACTACTATTTATGTTTTTGCAGAACTTCCTTGGATGGGTGGGTGGGTGGATGGATGAAATGGCATCAGATACCCTCATTTGTGAAGCCAGTTCGTGATAGCTTTCTTTTCCAGCAAGAAATAACAAATTATCAAGAGAAGCCACATCATGTCACTCGTGAGATGTGTCCTCGCCTCACTAAACGAAGGTGCATGGAATGAGGCGCATGGGATAAAGAGGGGGAAGGGGGTTTGCGACCCCCGAACACATGCAGATCGCGGAGATCAATACTGTAACGGCAAACCGGGGCCTCTCTTTATCATATCAGAAACCACCTACTTCCAGGTAGGGGGCCCGCGAGGAGGGTATATGAGAAGGCTGATCAAGGCTGGCAGCGCAAGGCGAGCAGGAGAGTAACCTATACAGCGTCCCTTCTGCACAAATGGCCCACCACCTCTTTTTCACCAACCCCCTGAGAGAAACTCACCTCGCTGAGTGGCGCATCGCTAGGCTCAACCTTCTGGGGGACGGGCTACATGGCATGGCATGGCATCACATCTGCTGAGGAATCTGGCAGGCCACCCATAACTGTGGGTGGGGGACGGGTCAGCTGTCGTCTCCCGACCCCCTGTACGCACGCCAGGAGGAGCCTGGTCTGGGCTCTCCCAAAGATTTTCCTATACGAACCGTGGAGGAGGAGGTCCGAGGCGGCGGGAATACCGTTTGCGCGCGTTGCCTTGGCCCCGGCAGCAGCGCCCGGCACTTTGGCTTGTGTGGCCCCCGGGAGAGCTGAGGACGGACGGAATTACGGATTGCACAAGGGGTCTATAACATAAAGGGAAGGGTATTTTGAGGAATTTGCTTCCCACTAGTATTATTATGTCATCGGGGTTAATTCAGGGTCCAGCGTGGAAGGCTGCTGCCAGGTGGGTTCGGGGTGGGTAGGCGTCGCTGGTGTGCGCTAGTTGGGGATGGCCAAATCGCATGGTTGAGAAAAAAAAGTCAGTTAAATAAACCAGAGAAAATAATGACTTGATGAAAGAATGGAGGTAGCTTAGAGAGGTTTTAAGCGAATGCGTGTAGAAGAATGGCGACGCTAAGATGCCAGATACTACCTAATTAGGTACTCAGGCTACGGATCTCAACAACTCGGATTGGGCATGAGAAAAGGGGAGTGAGTGGCGAAACATCTGGGTGGCAGCGATCGTCCATACTCTGCTCCGAGATGCCATTCCCTCCATTTCCCATTGAGCAACGTCGAGTGGTGCGATGCGTTGGGCCAACACCAGCTCGCTGTCAGGCAGCGGAGCAGCACCGCAACACCGCCTGCTTTGCGCCACCAGCACAACTCGTGATTGTGGAACATGCGCTAGCACATGACTAGTCTCATCGAAATCAGATGCCAAGCCTGCCCAGGGTGGGGCTGCGAGGTGATTGGCCGGGATGGGAAGGTATGACGTCGACGGCTGGGTCTGCTCACGGAGGCGTCTTCCCCTGAGCCACGGCCAGCCCATCGTGGGACCTCCGCAGCACAGTGCCTCGCCCATGGCCCACGGACAGGACGGTAATGGCGTTGCAGCTACGGAGCCCATCGAAGCTTTTGGAGCGTCAATTGCCTTTTTGAGGCATGAAACTCGACCCATGGCCAAATGCAGCGGGCAATCCTTATCACTTCAGATGGGGCAGGGGACCTTTTGCAGATATCAGCACATGGCGTTGCCAGGAGCGAGCTCTATCGCTTGCTTTAAACCCCATCTGCTTCGCTTCGCTGAGAGTGTCGGTGTGGTGTCACCTCTGGAGTGGCACGACCATGTGTGTGAGCGCTAGTTCAGAATAAAGCCCTCTCTTCCTTATGCTTATATCACAACCGGGAGAGGAGGAGGGGTTGCGAAGGTATTGTCGATGAGCTCTGGTCGCGGTTGGGCATGGATTTGGATTACCGCAGCTTCGGGGCTCATGAAACAGTAGGTCGCACACCCTGGCAGCTCGAGGGTAGATCACTGTTTGATTCATTCTCCCGGCCATGTGAAAGGAAGATGGAGGGGCCAGTTCCGTGGATACATCATTGGGCCGATATTAGCGTGACTTTGGAGTGATCAACATAGGCCTAGCATGTGTTTGTGGCTGACCCTGAATTTTAGAGGGAAGAAGGAAAAAAAAATTATTGAGTTTTGTTTGAAACAGGGGCGGCATGTGAGAACAGAGGGAGGAATATCCAATCCTGTGTGCTTCTTTACAACAAGATTGTAATTACGTATCGCCTAGATTTCCGAGGTTATAAATAGGCCCAGTGGAGGGTAGCCAGCTTGGAAGGGATATATCTAGGGAGGAGAAGATAAGGGAGAGAGCAAGTCCAAGCCCAAGAAAAGGGGTCGCCGGTGATGTGGGCGGGTGTGAACAAAGCCAGCAAGGTACACTCATGTTTGCCTATTATTTTCGAGGCAGATAGCCCGCCTAGCTTCGTTATACCTGCCAAAGGATGAGGAGGGACGTGTTGAATTGATCTGCCGTGGAGATGTTCGCTAGACAGCTCAAAGCCAGAGAGGCATTTGGCGGCAACACCCACGAGTGACGTATGCCTACAGTGCGCATGCCATATTCGCACCTTTGCACTTGCGATTCGGCCTATAGCAAGCGAGAGGCTGTCGCTACAATGCCGGTGAAAGGCAAGGGCCCCCCTATCTCGGCGGGTCAGGCTGGTCCGCCCTCTGCCCTCCTTCTGCACTGTGCGTCTGGCTTGCCGTTCCCCCACATCTCTGGCGCTAGTCGCCTTGCTGTGCACGGGCCACCGCTCCAGGATCCTCGTTCTTCAATCTGAACTCCTCACCGGTGTGCTGAAATCGACGCAGAGAGGAGGGACGCAATGGGCATCCTGGGGGATGGATGGGGGGCTCTGTGCGTGCAGCCGATTCGAAACATGATCAAAAATGTGTCACGTGGGACCGAATTGGTCGAGGATTTGTGGAGGGGATTCGCGATGAGGAGAATTTGCTGCAGCTCCTGACTGGCTGCCCGCCCCCATGTTGTTTGCTCTCACTTGCAGCTTGGATTTGCCTGTCGGCGCGCCAAGGTTAGTGAAATATGACCGTGGCCCATCCTATTACGGTACATTGCAGGTACACTTGCATTGTATCCTGCTCCCCTCTTGAAGCAGCTGGCCGTTCAAGTCCGTGGTCCCACCACGTTGAATGCTACCAAACCTACCACTCAGGAAATCGATCGATCCCGTTGTACTGCGCTATATCATTAGGTTTCGTCCAGGGAATGCATGTCTGACTCTGGTGCCATCCCACGAGCCAGCCACTGTTCAACTCCCTCAAAGGACCCGGGGCTTCACATTGTGCCATCACACAGGCAGACTAAGGCGAGATCTACAAGCCTGTCTTCGTTGGGTGCGTCGGCTAGGCCACTGACCGAAATTAACGGTGCGCCTCCAGAGCATGTACTTGAACCGGTACATGCTGGTACCGCCCTGCACCTGGGCAAGCATGAGGCACCACCCAAAGGTAAATCTTGGCACGGTTGGCGCGCAGACAGGTCTGAAGATGCAGCATGGGGGATGAGGGACAGAAGATGTAGCCCAATGGCAAAACGTCGCCTGCGAGAACTCCCAGAAAATGCAACTGGCAGTGGATGTCTGTGCCTTCTGCCCTTCATGTCCACACGACCTGGAAAGCAGGTAGTATCTGCTCGGTAGTAGCCGTAGGAAATGCTCCTTTTAGGAGGTGATTAGGTACTGGGCTTGTTGTCTCCCTTTGGTCAGATAAACGGGGGGACGACATGCCGGTCAAGTAGCGTGTACCTCCAGCCCATCTGAGGCACATGGGTGCTTCCATCCCACCTTGTCTAGAGCACCGGAGAGAAGCGCCCTACTGGCACCCAGACTGGCCAGCCCCAGGTACTACTTGGGCCTTGGGCCAGGTAGCGCGGTCCATTTGCTGGCGTGTACCCTGTACGAGCACAACACAGGTACCCATCTACCCGCCCATCTGCCCCATCTAGCCCTCCCATCACATTTGGCCGCCGCATTCAACCCCGTCCTACTCTTCGCCGTTACGACCGCTCCTCTTTATCATTTGCCCTTCATCACGTCTGGGTGTCCGCCTGGTGATTCTGTTTCGGCTCCTCTTTTTGCAGAGACGGCCACAGGGAAGCCCGATCCTCTCCTACGCATCCTATATCCCTGCCTACCTAAGAGACTAGTAACTTGCGATTATCCGGTCCGCCTAACCTAGTTGGTATGTACTGTGCTCATTTGCTCTGCCTACGACCCAGCCCGCGACTCACAACATCAGCTTTTTCCTCTGAACTCATTCTGGCGACAGAAGAATGATTCCTACTCTTTATTGATTCTAGACGATCATCGAGTTGACCCGGCCCGTCGTCACTGCACGGTTGGCCCTGTCCTCGACATCCTCCTCCCTCCACCTCCACTCTATATCAAGTCCACACTGGATCCCTAGAGCCTCGCGACGGAGACCTGCACAATCAGTACTTCAACCACAGTCCCCCCCTTCGACCATAGGCACCAGCGCCTACCGACCTTCCCAACATGGTCGACGACGCTGCCCTCATCGCGGCAGCGCAGATTATCGCTACAATCGCTGCCGAACCCAAGACTCCTCTATCAGTCCCTGCCACCCTGACGAATAAGATACAACTGCCCGGTCACGACACACATGCAAAGCGCAACCTCGAGATTGAACTCCAGAAGCTTGCACTAAGAGTCAGTCACCTCGAGAATAGGGCAACCCCGACCATTACCTTCCCCGAAACACCAAACGAAGGTACCGAATCACTGTTTGGCGATGACCAGAATGGTGCCAGTCGCAACAACGGCGGACGGCCCAAAGGGCTCCCACCACAATATGCCAGCCTGGACCCCCCCAGTGGATTTCCTCGCCAGCTAACAAAGGAGGCCCTTGAGGGTCTCAGAGAGCACGTGGATGACCAATCGAAATTACTCGACAGCCAACGCCAGGAGCTTGCTGGGGTAAATGCGCAGCTTCTCGAGCAGAAGCAGCTACAAGAAAAGGCACTTGAATTGCTCGAGCAGGAGCGCGTTGCGACACTGGAGAGAGAACTATGGAAACACCAAAAGGCGAACGAGGCCTTCCAAAAGGCTCTACGTGAAATTGGAGAGATCATCACCGCCGTGGCTCAGGGAGACCTGACCATGAAAGTGCGGATGAATACGGTGGAGATGGACCCCGAAATCACGACTTTCAAACGTACCATCAACGCCATGATGGACCAACTGCAGATGTTCGCCAGTGAGGTGTCAAGAGTAGCCCGCGAGGTCGGCACAGAGGGACTGCTGGGTGGCCAAGCACGCATCGGGGGAGTTGATGGTACATGGAAGGAATTGACGGACAACGGTACGAGTCAACCGCCTTGGATCAAGTAGTAACTTCACAGCTAACCTTTCGAAACTAGTCAATGTCATGGCTCAAAACCTCACCGACCAGGGTAAGCAGTCACCCCAGTATCCGGGTAGAGGAGCATTTTTGCTAACACGAAACCGTAGTGCGAGAAATCGCATCTGTGACCACTGCTGTCGCTCACGGCGATTTGACAAAGAAGATCGAACGCCCCGCCAGGGGAGAAATCTTACAACTCCAGCAGACTATCAATACCATGGTCGACCAACTTCGCACTTTCGCATCAGAGGTAACGCGTGTTGCCAGAGACGTCGGAACTGAAGGAATTCTAGGCGGCCAAGCTGATGTCGGGGGTGTGCAAGGAATGTGGAATGATTTGACCGTCAATGTCAACGCAATGGCTAATAACTTGACGACGCAAGTCCGAGATATCATTAAAGTCACAACAGCAGTAGCGAAGGGTGATCTTACCCAGAAGGTTCAAGCCAATTGCCGAGGCGAGATTTTCGAGCTAAAGTCCACTATCAATTCGATGGTTGACCAACTGCAGCAATTCGCTCGCGAAGTCACCAAGATTGCCAGAGAAGTCGGAACGGAGGGTCGCCTTGGAGGCCAGGCCACAGTCCACGACGTCGAAGGCACTTGGAGGGATCTGACCGAGAATGTCAACGGCATGGCAATGAATCTGACGACTCAAGTGCGAGAAATTGCGAAGGTCACCACAGCCGTCGCCAAGGGAGATCTTACCAAGAAGATTGGGGTCGAAGTGAAGGGAGAAATCTTGGAGATGAAGAACACCATCAACCAGATGGTTGATCGTTTGAGCACGTTCGCATTTGAAGTCAGCAAGGTTGCTCGTGAAGTCGGTACTGATGGAACTCTGGGTGGTCAAGCCCAAGTTGCCAACGTGGAAGGTAAATGGAAGGATCTCACGGAGAACGTCAATACCATGGCCTCCAATTTGACAGTTCAGGTAAGGAAACGATCGCAATCCCTTGAAATTCCCCTCCTCAGATATTAGTTGGACTCGCTCGCGAGGGATGGTCCGGGGATATTTTGCTTGAATTAATGCTAATTTGTCCAAAGGTGAGGAGTATATCTGCTGTGACGCAGGCAATTGCCAACGGCGATATGACTCAAACGATTGAGGTAGAGGCAAACGGTGAGATTCAAGTTCTCAAAGAGACAATCAACAACATGGTGGAACGTCTCTCCAGCTTCTGTTACGAGGTTCAACGGGTCGCCAAGGATGTGGGTGTCGATGGAAAGATGGGCGCTCAAGCAGACATTGCTGGCTTGGACGGTCGCTGGAAAGAGATTACCACCGATGTCAACACTATGGCCGCCAACCTTACAACCCAAGTCCGTGCGTTCTCCGACATTACCAACCTGGCTACCGACGGCGATTTCACCAAGCTTGTCGACGTAGAAGCCTCAGGTGAAATGGACGAGCTCAAGCGAAAGATCAACCAGATGATATCGAACCTCCGAGACAGTATTCAAAGGAACACGCAGGCTCGAGAAGCTGCCGAATTGGCCAACAAGACCAAATCCGAATTCCTCGCCAATATGTCACACGAAATTCGTACACCGATGAACGGAATCATCGGCATGACGCAACTCACCTTGGACACTGATCTTACTCAATATCAACGTGAGATGCTTAATATTGTTAACAACTTAGCAAACAGTCTTTTGACTATCATCGACGATATCTTGGATCTGTCCAAGATTGAAGCCAGGCGGATGGTCATTGAGGAGATTCCATACACCTTGCGTGGAACTGTGTTCAACGCTCTTAAGACTCTCACCGTCAAGGCGAATGAGAAATTCCTTGACCTCACCTACAAGGTCGACAGTTCTGTCCCGGATTACGTTATTGGTGACTCTTTCCGTCTTAGACAGATCATTTTGAACCTGGTGGGGAATGCGATCAAGTTCACTGAACATGGCGAGGTCAGCCTCACCATCAAGGAGCGAGCTGAAAAGCCATCGAATCTCGCCCATGGCGAATACGCCGTTGAGTTTGTAGTCGAGGATACTGGCATCGGAATTGCTAAGGACAAACTGGACCTCATCTTCGACACATTCCAGCAGGCAGATGGCTCCATGACCCGCAAGTTTGGCGGTACCGGTCTCGGTCTTTCCATTTCAAAGCGGCTGGTGAATTTGATGGGAGGTGACCTCTGGGTTAACAGCGAAGCGGGCAAAGGAAGTGCCTTCCATTTTACTTGCCGGGTGAAATTGGCAGCCGATGATGCAAAAGCGATCTCGAGACACCTTCAGCCTTACCACGGACACCAAGTGCTGTACGTGGATAACGCGCAATCCGAGGCTCGATCAAAGATCATGGAGATGTTGAACCAGATTGGCCTTCGGCCTGTGGTTGTCGACTCGGAGAAGAGCCTGGCCCTCACTGGTCTCAAGACCGGCGGCGTTCTCCCATACGACGCTATTCTCGTGGACTCAATCGTTACCGCACGAAGATTGAGGGCAGTGGACGATTTCAAGTACCTTCCCATCGTGTTGTTGGCACCCATCGTTCATGTTAGTCTGAAATCCTGCCTGGATCTCGGTATCACCTCATATATGACGATGCCCTGCAAACTGATTGACTTGGGCAACGGCATGGTTCCCGCTTTAGAGAACAGAGCAACGCCCTCGCTCGCTGATAATACCAAGTCGTTCGAGATTCTGCTCGCCGAAGACAACACCGTCAATCAAAAGTTCGCCGTCAAGATCCTGGAGAAGTATCACCATGTGGTGACCGTCGTTGGCAATGGATGGGAGGCTGTCGAGGCAATCAAGGAAAGGAAGTTTGATGTCATTCTGATGGATGTTCAAATGCCCATCATGGTAAGTAGATTTCCAGCCCAGTCAAGGCTAACCTTCACTTGTTCCGTGTATCAGCAGACTAACATTTTTTTCAACAGGGCGGATTTGAAGCCACCGCGAAGATTCGAGAATACGAACGCGGTATGGGCACGCATAGAACCCCTATCATTGCGTTGACAGCGCACGCCATGATGGGTGATCGCGAGAAGTGCATCCAGGCGCAAATGGACGAATACTTGTCGAAACCCCTGCAACAGAACCAGCTCATCCAGACAATCCTGAAATGCGCCACACTCGGTGGCCCATTGCTGGAGCAGAATAGGGAGCGGGAGCTAGCTCTACAGGCAGAGGCGAAGTCTTCGACCCATAAAGAGGACGGCCAGGGTATTTTGAGGCCATCACTGGAGCCCCGGGCATTCTCAACCCACGATGGATTGGGAAGCAACACGCTAGAAAGCCCGGTCTTGGTGACGGAAGATGAGGGGGAACTTGTCAATGGACGGCAAAAGCTGAATGAGATGCGAAGTCTTACGAATTAAGCCTGGTTTGCATTTTTCTCTCAATATCATGACGGATTATCTTTTAGGAAATGGTTCACTTGATTCCCCATCTTCTCTGTTGTTGACGCAGTGCCTCAGAGCGAGAGTCCTTGAGCATGGCATGGCTGAGGACAGATGCTTTTTACGCGGATTTACATGTGTTTTTTGGACAGTGGGTAAGCACTGGAGCCCATACCCATTATTCTGGATGGCGGTGTTATGAGGCAAGGGTTGATGGCGATACGATCATCAGTAGGGGCGAGATGGCTTTGTTTTTACGTACTCAACTGCATTCTTGTATTTTATCTCGGGTGTTTTTTTTTATCTCCTGTTCATGGGATCTGGTTGACGGTTCTTTCCGATCGTGCTTCCAAGCATAGCTCATTGCGGGACAGATGGTCCCTTCAAGCGTTTGGCTTTCCATTCGACCTTTTTGGAACTGGCAAGATGGATGAATAGCATAGCAAGGATACCGATTTTTTCTTCTCTATTTTCACTTTCCTATCCCACCTCTCTGGATATGATTCTTTTTTTTTTCTCTAGTTCACTCGTGACATAGCTCCTACTGAAAGGTGTCGCTTTCCGAACAGGTGGGACGGCAACACAGCGACTCGGCCGCGTTTGGTGGCCGGGGCTGTCGCTTTGACTACTTACTGCTCGATGAGCATTCGCGCTTTGCTATGATTTGAGACGAATATAACTTTTAAGACACTGGCTTGGCAGAAATACAACATGTCCGTGGATATGATAAAGACGCCCAACGACTACCCGGTATAAATTCAAGTCTATCTAAGTGCTCATATAGTGTCCTGCCTATTCCCTCTGCTAACTGGCACAGGGTAATTCAGAAATTGCTAGGCGTATCCCACTGGTAACCCGCGGCGGAAGAAATCCAACCATGAAAAAGCGTCCTGGGAGATTTCAAGGTTGCTTCTCATCCTGAGGGTCCTCCTTGGATTGCTGGGCGGGTTTCTCCTTCTTCTCAGGGGTCTTGCCGGAAGCCTCCCCGGCATCAGAGTCCTTGCCGCCTTCCTCCGTCGTCTCGGCGGGCTCGTATGCGGCAAGGAGGGCGTCAAGCTTGGACTCGAGGTTGGTTAGATTCGCCTCGAGAGTGGAGGCTGCCTGTTCACCCCTAAAAAGGGGGGTTTATACCCCGAAATGTCAACATCACTCTGCAACGCCCGGCACGGCGGGAAGGATATATTTGGGCGTCCCCCAACACTCGTTGGCTGGACCTTTCGTGTTGCTCTCGCTTAAGAACCGGCGGGAATGGCAACGAAGGGCATTGGCAAGGGGTGATGTCAAGGCCTAAGAAGGCAGGATGGGGTTCAAGCATGGGCTCTACAGAATATATCCGCCTGCCCCCCCCCCGCATTCGTATATAGAGGATTGCGAAATGTGTCCGATAGTGGCACGAACACCGGCAAGAGGCCTGCTCCCGCGGTGATCAGTGTAGCTATTCCCCGTCAGGATGCTCCTCATAAGGTGAGAAAGCTTAGCCGAGCTGGGCGGAGGCTCGAGCCCAGCGCCCTTGGCCTTGGGAAATCAGCTGATGAGGGGAGGGTGGGATCGTGCAGTGGAGGACGTGGAAGCGCAAAGGGGGCACTCCTCGCGACGCTTGTGAAAGACCAGCCTGTAGGCAGAGAGAGTGTGGATGGGGGTGGGCGCATGCTTGAGGAGAATAAAGAAGGAGGTCAAGTACCTCAGAAGTTCCCGGTAGGCCTAGAACGTCCAGTCAGTTCATGGGGGAGGAGGGGCCAAGCGACGTTTGGGGGTCCAGGACGATGAACAGACAGCCTCATGGACTATGCGAGACGGGAGTCTTGGTGCAGGCGGCTTACCTGGGCTAGGTCATTGGCATCGCCCTGGGCCTTTGAAGACCCGGATGGAGCAGGGTCCTCTCTTGGGGCTGCCATGGGATGGGATGCGAGACGATATATGGACCCCGGGATGGGCTATTTGCGCTTGTGTCCCTCGATACGGCGGCCGGAAGCAGAGAAGGCGTGCGGTCTCAGTTATGTGTATGCGGTGTGATGGGGGACTGGGGTTTACAGTAGCATGGACGGGCGGGAACAGGCCAAGCAGGTTTTCGGAAGATGGACAATTCTAGATTGTCGATGCCGTTTGAATGCGAAATGGGGAAATAGGGAATTCGGATTAAGGCGTTGAGGTGGAGCGCTAGCGGTTCCGGTCCAGCAGCAGGGCACTGCCAGGCCACTGAGACCCCTGGAGGCTCAGCCTAGGCAGTGCAGGATGCCCACCTAAACCCCACTGGGGCTGACTGCTGGGGGCGCTGCGAGAGTGCTACAACCGTCCATCCCATTCCGCCCAGAATTAGTACATCCTGACTTATCGCTTGTTGCTGCCTCTTTGGTGGGAGAACGGAGCTTGGCACATGAACCAGCGCATGCCCTCAGCATTTGAAGGTGCGGTGTTTTTAGCACAGAGGATTATCATCGTAGGCCTTCCACGAGAATGCCAGATGTGTAAGTGATTGGGCAGAGCCTAAGATAGACCCTTGGGCCCAGGAATGTGCCTACGGCGATGGTTTCTTTGGGTACATGGGTATGATGAGTAAATACCCTCTACCACATCGAGATCACAATCAGGACTCGGCGTATCGCCAAATAGCTGGCCTATATCCGGGATTGCCACCTGGTATATCTGCAACCACTCAAACGGACATATGGCGGCCCGGATGAACACGACTCGCTGCTTCTGCAGGAGCGGGCGAAAGGTTCCAACTGGCACCATGTAAGCGGAGGTTCTTCATGCAACGCCATGCATTTTTGCTCTTGTCCAGGTCTGCCAAATCCAACAATAATATGGCTTAAAGAGTCGCCAAAACAGACCAATGAAGTCGGGGTGTCGGCATCTCTAGCGTGTATCCGGTGTGCGTGTGCTTGTGTGTGTGCTCTCGCGCGTCTGCCGACCTTCCCCTCGGTGGGTGCTACGAGCCGCTGGCGATCACAAAATACGTTAAGCATCACAATAGAGTACCATCGAAGTTTCCCATCTTCGATGCCGAATGGTCGCAACATAGATAGAAGGAGGCGGAAAGCTATCACCTGACGGGTTAGAATTGGATTCCGGCACACACTCAAAACATACGCCTCGTATGAAGAAGCGCCGGGGCCGTGAAGGTGATCGAGATCAGCACCTGGACTGTGGTGTGATGCCAAAATATTCTCTCTAAAATGGGCCATGAACGATTCAGTCCGATCCATTGACCCCATACGCTCACATGGTTTCTACAGCCTAACTGGCACAAGTGAACCTCCATGCTCTTCGTGGTGAGCTGATGCGGATTTATGATCCCGGTCAGCTCTAGTCGTCTCGCTTACTCTGGCGAACAATGGGAATGTGAGCACTGATGGATACTTCATGATCGATCATGAACAACCATTCTGTTCTTGATGGCTCGGACAATCGACAATGTGCAGGCCATTCTGTCCTGACTCGAAGATGCAGTCGTGCTTGGGCAATGGTGGGAGGTAAGTTCATAAAACTGGAGGCCAAGACGAAGCGGGCGAAGAATAAGCTCCGGCCAATGACTCGGCAGAGAGCTTCCATTCGGTCCCACAGCCAACGACGGGCAAGGGCCGGGTGTGGAGCCGGACAAGGAGGGACGTGCCTCAGTGACACTGGAGGCAGAGAAGACGTCGCCCATTGCCATCGGAAGATATGGTTCTGGCGAAAGCCAACCAGCCAACGGATTAGCGCTCGCCGACTGTCGTCGTTGGACGGCGGCGCAATGGGCTCTGCGCAAGGGCAGGGGGCAACCCATGACAACCTAAACAAAGCGATAGCAAAATATGCATGCTCTCCGCCTTCGCGATCCGCAAGCCAAAAGCTCGATCCCAACTGACAAGCCCTCACTAAGGCGATCAGGCACCCCACGGCAGGGGGGCGTCGTTAACACCACAGCCAGCCAGTCTGGTGGGCCAAGGTTGCAGGCTGCCACACGTCCTATACACCATGCAGTGTAATGTATAATAGTTGGTGCTCGACGCTGACGAGATCGAGATCCTCACCTCATGTAGTGTACGAGTACTGCCCGCGCTCTCTCTCGACGCAACACACTCGCTGCCTTGCACGTGCAATATCACGCACGCGCGCCTCCTCGCACACTACCTGCTCACTGGCCCTCGCACAGCACATGGTGCAATTGAGTGCAAACAGCCCTCGCCCGAGACTCGCATGTGCATCGCAACCCAGAAGCATCGAGGCACTGTTTTCCCGGGGTGCATGTGGTGTCTGGAGTTAGCACAAAGTGGCCCAGGCTACCGGATGATATCAGAACTAAGGGCTTCATCTCGATTGACACTCGATCATCGAACTGATGGAAGAAGGGGGGTGAGACCGCTCGTGGTATGCAGCGTCATAACATCCACGTCGCTCTAGCAGCCGATTACCTTCCCGTCATTCGTAGCGACCGGCAAAGAGGGGAGGAAACCCACGGTAAGCCACGAACCCCAACCTCCGGACGGAACCAAGAGCAGAGGCGCAAGCCTGTATCGCCTGGCTGTCTCAGTGCACCGGCCGACGATGCCTGTACATTGTAGGCTGGCGAAACCGTATTAGACGTGAAGTGCAAACCTACAAAACGATCACGATGAGCCGTTTGACAGCTAGACGGTGGAACCTGATGGGATGGTATAACCTTCTAGTTGCGTCTCGCCTGCTAGGTGAGGCATGGCGCCACACCCACCGGACGATGAGAAGACGTAGGTAGGTACAAGCAAGCTGCTGGGCCTTCTCCAGGAGGCAGCCAGCGCGGAGGCATATTGCAGGTACCTGCTACGCGGGCTAGTCGATCAGCGAACATGAACATGCGTTTTCTTCGATCCTTCCTTCCTCGCACTAAAATAGCAGGGAAGGTCGGTGCAGTGCAACCTTGAACAATGAAGCAGAGAAGGCGCGAAGGTCATGTCGCAAGGTTAGTTAAGGTAGTCGGGTCGTTGGCTCCTGCCAGCCCCAGCGATCAATAGCAGTATCTCGACTGGCCTCCATACCAATTGTCCCAATGGATGGATGCTTCCCGTCGGGTCGGTTATCTGCCTCCCAAAGGGCGACGGAGGCGAAACTAGACGCCTCTCTTGGTCGGAGCCCATCTCGATGTCCTTCCACAGCACACAGGGGAGCTGCCTGTCCAACAGAACAGCCCTGCGCTCGACGTTGGACGGCGGTCCCAATACGGCAATGGTGGTGTTTACCCAGAACCGCAACGCCATCGGCCATCGACTTCTGCAGGCCAATCTTTGCTCTTTGCCATGCTCGCGACCAGAGACCCCCATGCGTCTGGGTACGGGCTTGCCCATTACGTAGGAATGTCAAGGTCGAAGTTTGCCAGCCCCACCGCGCCCAGAAACATCCCAATCACACAAGCCCATGATTGATCGCCATCTTTTCTTTCATTGTCTCACACCCCCCCCTCGCTCGAGCTTCTCTGGTGCTCCGCCGGCTCCCAACGACTAGCCCACCTCGAGCTAGCATCATGGATCAGGCCATCCATCTACTGTTTCTTCTATGTACCTCCCCAAACCATGCATGCCTCATGGTCCTTGGACACGGGTTATTACGTAGCAGCAGCTAGCTCCCAGGCACGGGAAAGAGGACCTTGGAGGTGGCACACTCCCTGCAACTTGCAATTGGTGAAATGCACTGTCCAAGAGGAGCCCACCCCTCCATCGTCCAGCCAGCTCCAGATCGGCCACAAGCCCATCCTCCAATATTATTATTTATTCGCTGCGTCGTTGCTATCTCGAGCCAATTTCTGGAACTCGCTGCGGATTCCCGAGGAAGCCCAGGAAGCAAGCCTTCTTTTCCATCCATCAACCGCCCCTCTCACCACTCTCGGTCTCAACAGTCTCTGGATATCTCGACCCTGGCTGGCAGAGGTGCTAACAGGGGACATGTGCAATTTGACGTCTGCGACACAGTGAAAACGACCAACCTGGGAAAGCCACCGCTTCGTTCGTCCCAGTTCTATCCTACCACATAATACAACATCCGTCTAGGTTCTGGTCAAGGTTCGTCTTGCTTGCGAGTCTTATATCCAGCCCATCCTCCTTCCGTACCAGGGCATGTTCTTCGGGTTTGCTCGGCCTCATTCGACCAAACACTTGTGAGCCGCTGGCTGCTGCAGCGAACCTTCGGCGTCTCATCGATCTGGAAATTCCTTTTTTAGTCTTCAAAGTCCGCCTTTCTCCTTTTATCCTCGATCGGATTCGCCTCAGATCTCATCCGCATAACCCAGCCTACCAGTGGCGGGAAAACCCCTCTCGTGCTTGCATCGAGATGCACAAATCTGTCACCACCTTTTAATGACAGCCTCTCCTCTCCCCTGAGATTCCCCTTCTTCATCGTCCAGCAAACATCATCCCTCCCACAAGACATATACTTCTTCGATTGGCCTTTCCCGACTTGCCAACCGACAACCAAACTGCCCTGGGCTTATTCTGTACTGTACGTATCGTCATTTACCCCATTCTTAGCCGTTTGGGAGCATTTCCTCCGCACCCTATCTTCCTCTCACCTGAACGAGTGAGCCCCCTCCCACCGAAGTATGCCATAGGCAAGGCCGGCAAGCAGAACCTATATGTATCGATTATACCTGGGTCTCTCCTTACTAAATCCCTCTGAAACACTTTTCGATTCCCCAATCTCCCCAAGATGCACTCCATTCTCGGTTCTGCAAATCACATAAGGCTGCGCCGTTCCACCTGGGGCACTTCAGGCCATCCCCGTCAACTGCATCTGACTCGGTGACGTATGTAGCCAGGCCCGAGCTGGCGGCCGCCGATCACTTACACCACCACAACCCTGGCAAACCTCCTCCTTACACGCTTTCAACACCTCAACCTCGATGCTTGCACTCCTCCCCATACTCTTCATAGTTGTCAATTTCATGGACATCCATCCGTCCTCCTTTTCATAAAAAGCTGTGTGTGCTTGGCCTCTCACAAAACATCCCCCTCACCATCCCAGCTTCTCTCACTGATACTAACACTTGTACGCTCCAGGCATCACCATCAGAGCAGTCATACAGGTATCCTTGGACTATATTGTGTTACCGATGATTTCCACACCTGCTATCCCACAAACTCAATTACATACCCCTTGCCGTGGTCCTTGAGTGGCCTGATGGCGCATAACCTTGAGGGCACGTTCAGGGAACTGGGCCTAGCTCAGTATCTCGACGCATTCGTTGACCAAGGATTCGACACATGGGATACCATCCTTGATATCCAGGAATCCGACCTGTAAGACACGATATCGTTTCGGGTGACTGTAAGTTGTGATGGGCCTTGACTAACTCTTGCCGCAGAGACGCTTTGGGAGTGAAATTAGGGCACAGAAGGGTACGTCAGGATTCAACGTTTGGCCATTCCTTGGTATATTTAATAACCCATCACAGAAATTACAACGGAGAATCGCAAATGCACGAGGCATTGCCCCCAGTGTTTCACTGGCTTCAACCTCAAAGGCTAGCCCCGATGAAGCAAAACAAGACGGCACACGACCAGTTCAAGTCCGCCACGAATGCAACCATGACGGAGCAGGTGTAACAAAGCGGAAGTACCGCCGGCATCCCAAAGTATGCCTCGAACAGTCGATTCTTGCTCGCCACTGCTAATGACCCTCCTAGCCTGATGAAAACGCTCCAGAGCGACCCCCCTCTGCTTACGTGCTCTTCTCAAATAGTATGCGCCTATACCGACCCATCCGAGGGGATAATACTAACCTATGTTTTTTATCAGAAATGAGAGAAGATTTGAAAAGCCAGAACCTCACCTTCACGGAAATTGCAAAATTGGTCGGCGAGAATTGGCAATGTTTACCAGCACCCGAAAAGGAAGCCTACGAGTCACAGGCAAATGCAGCCAAGGACAAGTACCATCGCGACTTGGCGGCGTACAAGAAAACGCCAGAACATCGAAAATATGCCCAATACTTGCAGGAGTTCAAAGAGAGACAAGCAAAACAGGGCCAGGGTGAGTCATGAACACGCAATAGACCATGACGACAACCAAGCTAATTATAGTTATAGATACGAAACGATCCAAGGTAGAGCCAGCCAGGCTACGGCATGGTAGTACGAGCAGCAGCGCGACTCCTGCTAGTGGAGTTGCCAGTGGAAGTGGAAGTCTGCGAGGAAGCCGGAGTAGTAGCGAACGGGTGCCAGAACGCGAGCATTCCCCAACACGACAAGAGAGACTGGGCTCAACGGCATCTACCATTGAGCCCTTGCATTCATCTACAGGCCCAATCTCCCACTCCCGCCGTCTCTCTTTGGACGACCCTGCTATCTCGCCAATGACGACAACCTTTGACGCTGGTTCAGGGAGAAGGAGCATGGACGGCGCTTGGCATGCGAGCGCGAGGGTGGCTGAGTCTGGCAATCAACCACTCCCATCGCTATCTGACATACTGGACGATGGGAGACCTAACCCGATAGGTATCCCGCCTGGCCTTGAAACAAACTCAAGTGTGCCAGGATTTCTCCCGATCAACCAACGTCTCCCTCTACTTGGCGAGTCACCAGCAAGGCACCGGATCCCACTCCTTCATCACGAATCATCATCGAATGGAAGTAGTGTGTCGGGCAGTTCCATCAGCAGTTTTGCACAATCTTCTACGGATGGACCACTTCCAGCACCATCATTACTGTCCAACAATAAGCGTTCACCACCTTTTAGCCAGAAGCTCTCGCCAGTACTTGCAACTGCCCCGCCTGCGATTGCAGCGCTCCCGGCCCCCGGGGTCATGGCAAGCTACGGTGCGAAACTCCTTCCCATGTCATTATAAAGAGGGAGGATCTAACTTGAAATTCCAGGCTTACCGATCCCTCTAGCATTACACCAAATCCGAAAGACAGAGCCCCAGCCGAACGACAGCGACGTCATAATGTCCGCGGCGGGGCCAACATCAGGCTCCCCCTCCAAAAGAGATGGCTTTGACGGAATGAGTGCTTTGCTAAGGGCCGGTGAGATTGTTGGGCAACACACTTCTGGGTGAGCCAACGACACCGTGTCATTTTCTTATACTTGTCCTTTTTTTTACACGACACCATTGGTTTGGATTGGGTATTTGGGACCTTCAGATACCGCAGTAGTACATTGGGATGGTTCGCGAATCTGTGCCGGCACAGTGCACAAAATGTTATGATATTCCTATACTTTTGGGGTTGGGTGGCATCAAGTCATGTCGTTGTGGCTGATTACGGCGTTGAGGGTTACATTTGGAAACAAGAAGGTTTGGGTTGCATGAGAATTCTGTTATGATTACTAGGTACACGTCATGTTGTCTTGTGTTGTACTATTATTATACGATCTACAAGTATGACCAAATGAGAAAAAACGCAGATTTGGGCGAAAATTTACTCTGGGCTCAACGGGTTTCGTTCTTTTAAGGTTCGTCGTCGTACATGATGAAACTCAATCCAAGCTTAATTTAGGCCTGAGCCTCAGGGGAAACGTAGAAGGAAGGGCGAATGAGAGCGGCCCTGCTGATCTGACTCGGGCTGATGGACGGCCATCCATCCAAGGAGAGGCCATATGCGAACGGCAATGCGTCACCCGTTCGAGGGCGATGGAACGGCGGGTTGGGCCTCGCCAGCGGACCCCGTCGTACGTCATAGCGCATCCGGTTTGAAGCCCATGCCTTGATGCGCGCCAGTTGAGATGACGATTGGCTGGTGGGACGCGGAGGGTCCCGGTTCGGTCCCTCCCCCACAGTCCTGCAGGTCCGTTGAAGGGGGGGGGTGTAGCCTGTCGGGCACCAAGAGGACCACGGTATGTAGAGTAGAGTAGGTATTCACGTCAGGGAGGATCAAGGCAAGTGGGAGAAGTTGGCTCCAAGCTGGAGGAGAGGTGCCAAGCTGACCACACCCCTGTATTTCCGGACCGTTTGACTCAGGGCCCCTGGACGTGTTCCTGGGAAGAAGGGTAGGTAATTAACGAATTCGGGAAACCGTGGCATTGCAAGCAAAATGTCTACCGACGGCGCTGTCTAACCCCACGCTGCGGCACATCACTTCAAAGAAGACAGGGGTAGCAAGAAAACATGAATAAAAATAGGGACATTAAACGCGTTGCTCATAGGCCTTGATCCTGAAAGCCTGTCCGTAACAAAATCTCAGCTACACTAGTTGTCATCACTCCGTGAATAGATTACTCGTCATTCTTCCGTAGCCTCGGCCGTCCAGTCCTTTCGAATGTTCAGCTCTGCCAGGTCCTCTGTCTTCTCAATCACCAGACCCTTCTCGTTGGCCAGGTGGAGCAGAGAGATGAAGCAAAAGGACGTGGAGATGTCTTCCATGATTTTCTTGGGGTAGACGGTTTTTAATCCGTTCATGACTGACGTGAACTTGAGTGAAGGATCGCCCACACCTGGGAGTGGTTCGTCATCAGCTGGCGTGGGTGGTGCCTGGGAAGAACAAGAAATGTTAGCTTCGACTCAATACTGGTGGATTATACACAAGTTCTTACCTCGAGATCGCTGAAAGCCATTCCGCGCCAAATCTCCTCCTTGAGTCGCCGCACATCAACCTTCTTGGCTACCCTAGCATATTGGACGTATTCAGGTCGTATCCTCCTCGTCTGCGTGACGAGCGTTGTGCCAAAGGCACCGGTCATTGCATTGGTCATCTCGCCGCCCAACTTGGCCGTGATACCGACTCCCTCGGTCATACCCGCGTCACCGTTGAGATCTGGGGAGAAGTGCTCGCGGGCATCAGCAAACTCCAAGTCATCGTCATCGTCATGACCAGCAAAAGGCAAGCCGTCATCTTGGAAAAAGTCGGCATCGTAGTCGCCCTGGGGCGCTACCGTATCATCATGGCTGTCCAGAGGATCCCTCTGGCGCGCCCAGAAGGCCTCGTCCAGGTCGCCAGCTTGGAGGCTATCTGCGACAGTTGCCGCAATACCCCGCCCACCAAACCCAACTTTTCGCTGACCAATCCGCGCCTTGGGCTTGAGGAAAAGACTCAAGAGCGATCTGGAATGGAAATGCTTGTCGTCAGGAAGCAGGTGACGCGACTTGGATTTCCATTGACTCTTGGGTATGCTAATTGCCGCGTTGTTGGCGGCTTGCGCGTAGAGTAGATCGTGCATGGCTGAATCCGTCGGGGCGTCAAAATCAATCTGGAAGGGCTCCTTTTCTTTTCTTTTCTTGGTCTCGGTGGGCTTGCTGCTGTCCTTGATCTTTCTGATTCTCCAGTGCTCGGCGCTGGTCCAGTTCTTTTTGAGCGCTTGGTCGAAGAAGCTAAGGATGTCCTCATGCGCCTTCTCGCTCTTCCGCGGATCAGTCATTGACACGACATACTCGCCCTTGTCAGTGTACCCATCAGCTTCACCGTCTATGCCTTCCTCTCCAGCATTGTATACACGCATATGTGGTTCGAGAGCTGCTTCTCGAGCCCAGGCGTCTCCTCCTTCACCGAACCCAGGATCAGCTCCCCTACCATAATCACCAAGCCCGAGTTCGTCATCGTCATCAAAACCAGGGGCATCTCCTTCTATGAGCATCCCAGATCTATCTCCGTTGGCGGCAGCACCTTCGCCATCCCTGTCTTGTCGCCAATCGTCCGGTGCTTTGAGAAAAGGAATGTCCGTGGAACCCGAGGGGTCACCAATGTCAAAGTTTTTGAGCGACGGGCACACATCAAGCTCATCGAGGAGACTCAGTTCCGGGAAGTACCTCTGCCGCAGAGACACTAAGTCGATTTCAACGGCAGCTTCGTCGTCATCCTCATCCAATTCAGGGACTTCCACTTCTTGGCCGAGCTCCTTTGTTGTGTTTCCCATTTCTGTGTCATCAGCCTCCTCGTCCTCTGCCTCCTCCTCGTTGTGATCGTCTTGCTTCTTTCCAATGGCCGCCTCATCAACCGAGTCGTCGCTGCTGTCAAAAACAATGCGGCCCTGCGAATCGATCATGAGATGATTAAGAAGAAGCCCCTTGGCACCACCCTCGTCAAAGTCGGCAGAGGCCTTTTTGAATAGAGGGTCGACCGCAAATTCAAGTTCGAATTTCTTGAGCTGTATCGAATTGAAAGAAGGTGCCAGGGTTGCTTCCGAGGATCGTTGCGACTGTGGCCATTGTCAGTAATATAATCGGTGGTGAAAATACACAATAGTTTACCTTCTTCTTGGGCTTCTTCTTCACATTTCCATCCTCATCAAGTTCCTCTTCGCTTTCCTCCCCGTCCTCTTCCCGATCTTTCTTCTTACTACCGCTATCCGCCAAGCCGCTGAGGAGTTTGCCAGTCTCAGTAGCAACACTGTCCACTCGGTTGGTGTAAATCTTGACGCAGCCATCGAGGGTGCAGCTGGCCTTTTGAAAGTTGACGCTGTCTCCCTCTTTCAGCAGCGACATGTCGTGGAAGTAGTCGATGAGTGCAAAGTTCCAGGAGTTTGTTGCGTTGATCTTGTTGTCGGTAGCCATCTTCATCCACTGCTCGAAGTTGGCGAGAATCGGCACGCGCTTTCCAGGCGTGGTGCCAACGGCGAAGGGATCATCTCCATCGTCCAGGATGGTTCCCGCACGCACTCCCCTTGGCGTCCCGGGCCCAGGCCCCGGGGTGGCATTTTCGAGGTCCTCCAGCCTGGCGCTTGCTTTGCGCGGGGTCGCGGCAGCTCTGATTTCGTTGATCTGCTTCTCTTGCAGGGCCTTCCGCGGGTTTACACGTTTTCCTCTTTCCTGAGCATCGTCGTTGAGGGGGATTCTGGAGGGGGCGGCGATTTCCAGGTCAGTAAACATTGGGCCGGCGGTCTGGGTCGGTGAGGGGCAACGGAATGTGCTCGGCGCGTGGCCAGGCAAGAAACAATTCAATCGGCGGGCACTACTCACTTGATCGGCGACTTATATGGCGATACGGCAGAACCAGACGTCGCCCTGACGCTGCTGGCACGGGGCACTTGAGCGACCCGAGGCATTGTTGTGATGAATGAATGCGGAGCTCGAGGGAGAATGAATGTTTTGATGGATGCAGGCCATGCAGCTAGACGGGCAGCTCTGGGGCAGTTGGCCAGGGATGGTGGCTGTATGCTTCGTGCGTCTGTGCCGCGCGCGTGTTTGGGCAAAAAGGGTTGTGCAGCAAGTGTTGCGCCGCCAGAAAGTAAACAAACCGCTTCAGTGCCCAGTCAGACGCTGGAAGAAGAGTGTCTAGCGGTGGGGGTAGAGGCGCCCAACCGGTTGAGGCCAAACAAACACAAAACACCGCCAGGGGTCGGCTAGCGATGCATGTGCGTTTCCCTATTGCCGGTAGAGAACAATAAAGCCCGTCGTCAGCCTACCCGGGAGTGGGGTAAGAGCTTCGGGCGGGCAGTCACCCACTTGCCACATCACGATGAAGGAGACCAGGGCACAGTGAATGGCCCAATATCGTGCTACCTCCCCTGTACGCACCCCGTCGCCAGCGTGGCTGAGCAACATTGAAGGTTTGTCCTACTACCGATTAGGCAGGCCTCGCTGGGTTGCAGTTGGTAGCCACTGATTTAGGCCGCTGCCCAGAAATGAAGGCCCCATATTACAACCGTCGGAGTAGCGCATTATTGGGCGAGCCAACTTTCACAGGCCTCCGGCAAGGTGTGGCGGAAGCAATCATGATAAGGTATGTAGTGATGGTGCGCACCGTCATGACGCACCATTTCAACGCATTGGGTTCCGTCACATAATGTAGCATTCGCCTTCGTAGCACTCGGCATTCGTTGTTCAGACATGGTCGCTTTCCTTTTATCCTTAATAGTCGTTTACTTCTCTAATCAATCATTCCTATCTATTTCCTGTTTCCCAATCATCTCCACACCGCGCTAGACCCGTCGACCAGCGAACGAGCAAACATCCGGAAGCACGCGACATTCCGCCGTTGATCCCGGATACGAAACCAGCCGAGCAACGACCACAACGATATGCTGCGCCGGTCCATGACATGACAGCCTCTTGGAGAGAATGAACCGCCATCGCACACGCTTGCGGGGGAGCCGCTTGAGCTCCCGACCTTTCTACACCACCGTCTTCCTCCTATCGCTGCTCGTCGCATACTCGTTCCTGATCCGAACCGGCCGCGGCGCAAACCATAACGGCGTGGACAACGGTCTGCTGAGAAAACGGGGCGAGGAGCCAGAGTGCAGCGAAGTCCACCAGGCCAAGGACAAGTGCGCTTTCGTAAAGCAGTACTGCGCCGACGACGATGCGGGCCTCATTCCCTACCTGACCCTCTACTTCTGCGGCTTTGCCGGTGCCAAGCCCGTGGCCCTGATCATCCTCGTTGGCTGGCTCGGACTGCTCTTCACCACAATCGGCATTGCAGCAAGCGATTTCTTCAGCGTCAACCTGAGCACAATTGCCACCATCCTGGGCTTGAGCGAAAGTCTTGCTGGCGTGACGTTCCTCGCTTTCGGAAATGGCTCCCCCGACGTCTTCAGCACCTTTGCTGCCATGGGTTCTAATAGCGCCAGCATGGCCGTGGGAGAGCTTGTTGGGGCCGCTTGCTTCATTACTGGTGTCGTGGCTGGCTCCATGGCCCTCGTCAGGGAGTTCAGGGTCGACAAAAAGACATATGCGAGAGATATATGTTTCTTCATCGTGGCTATCTGCTTCACCATGTACTTTCTTGCCGACGGTCACCTTAGGTTCTGGGAATGCTGGGTCATGATCGTGTACTACATCATCTATGTCATCACCGTCGTCGGTCAGCACTGGTGGATGTCGCAACGTAAACGCCGCCAGCGACGAGAAGGCGAGGCTCGTAGCCACGTCTACTCGTCACTTGGGACGTCAATCGATGAGCTGGCAGGAGAACCGTATAGGGATGACCCTGATGATGTAGACCAGTCTTCTTCATCGACTCCAGACATATCAGCCTTGGAGACTGGACCAAGAATCGACGTTGATGTCCATCCTCCCGACTCCGTTGACGATGAAGAAACAGACGAGCAGGCTGAAGAAGACTTCGAGAGGATGCTAGCTGCAGAGGTAACGAGCAATATGCGAGTTTTGCGTACGAGGAAAAGGCGAAGCAACACGATCAATCCAATTCGCCCAAGTCTGGTGGGTGCTTTGGAGTTCAGATCCGCCCTGGCACATTTGCAACGGGAGAGTAACCATAGACTGTCAACAATTCATGGGCACGGTCGGAGCTACTCGGAAGCGCAATTCCGTCGGGCGCGAAGTTACACAGGAGAGCCCTCCCTGCTCAGCCCAAACACCATCTCCGGCCACAGTGAGCTGCGTGGAGCAAGATCTCGTGCGTTATCGTCCGGAAATGCTCCGAGTTCGCTGGGCGTGCAACCCCCCCTTTTCGTTCATACAGAGGGATTCGAAGACTCCGCGGATCACCAAATACACCCAAGCCAAGCGACTCTAAGCCCGGTCCCAGTGTACACCGTTGGTGGGAGCCTGGCTCCGCCACCTGTACCACCACCTGGAGGTTCTCTCAGTCCTGGCGGGAACAGTGTCGCCAGCGATGGGGCCTCGACATTTTCAAACTTTCAGGGCTCCCCGAGCCGCCGGAGCAGTCACAGCATATCACCCCCTGGCTCGCCGTTCCCAACGTATACTGACTCGCCGGATGCTCTCTCTCCCGGAACTCGAACGCCGCATTTGCATGAACGATCGGACGCGATGTTGCCATCCCCAGGCCTGCGCGATCTTCCCTTTGGCGATCTTCCTTCCCCAACAGATCATCCGCGACCGGTCAGTTGGTGGCCATACTGGATGCTCCCTCCGCCACACGTACTTTTTACAACCTTGTTTCCGACGCTCCAGGGCTGGAGGGATAAGGCCATTTGGGACAAATTTGTTAGCACCATATCAGTGCCCAGTATTTTCCTCTTGGTCATCACATTGCCCGTCGTGGAGGGTGAATCGACAGAAGATAGCTTCGTGGCTGAAACTCTAATGGACATAGCAAGTGTGCGAGCGACAGAGCCCCCTTCTGGAGTTCCGCCAGTCGTGGTCGAAACAGCGCCCGAGGATGACGAGAGTGAGTGGGAGCGTTATGCCAGCAGCAGGCGCAGTCGAGCTCGAAGCAGCAGCTACTTGCCATCTCGAGACATCTCCCCCCTTAGAATCACGTTCCAGAATGAAGACACTCTGGTTGCTGGACCTAGCACAGAGGGAACCAGGCCCTCAACATCGCTAAGCGGAAAACCGGCTTCGGAGTTCCCCTCCATGAGTAACGCCAACGACGAGTGCCTATCGTGGAATCGTTGGCTGGTGTGTGTTCAGATATTTACTGGGCCGCTCTTCAGCGTTCTGATACTTTGGCTAAATTTCCGTGAAGACTTGGATTCACCCGGGAGGGTGGCTGTAAAGATGGTTTTATTCACACTGCTCGGGTCTTCGGTGCTTCTCGCTCTTTTGCTCTCTTTCACGTCTGAGGAGACGCGGCCCAAGTATCACTATGTCCTCTGTTTCATGGGGTTCATCATCAGCATCGCCTGGATCTCAACCATCGCCGGGGAGGTCGTCGGAGTTTTGAAAACATTCGGGATTGTCCTAAACATATCGGAAGCGCTTCTAGGCCTTACCATCTTCGCCGCGGGCAACAGTGTTGGGGATCTCATCGCAGACATCACGGTGGCGCGCCTGGGCTATCCAGTGATGGCATTGTAAGTCTTGGACACCGGCTCCGATCACCAACGCTACAGACTATAGAAACTGGCTAACAATTACGCTAACAGGGCGGCTTGTTTTGGAGGACCCATGCTGAATATCCTCCTTGGAATTGGAATCGGAGGTGTCATGATGATGATACGGTCGGCCTCTCTCGACCACAAAAACCACCCTGATCAGCCCTACCACTATGGGCCATATAATGTCCAGGTCGGGGCGACTCTTTTCATCTCGGCCATCAC
This sequence comes from Clonostachys solani, assembly GCA_902141235.2. Classification (NCBI taxonomy): domain Eukaryota; kingdom Fungi; phylum Ascomycota; class Sordariomycetes; order Hypocreales; family Bionectriaceae; genus Clonostachys; species Clonostachys solani. Next base: position 4,658,075 of record CABFOC020000035.1, read on the forward strand.
TCTGCTGGTGACTCTTGTTGGGATGCTCATCATTGTGCCCATGAACAAGTGGGTTCTGAGTCGCAAGATCGGGTGGACGCTGATTGCTCTCTGGGCAGTGACCACCGTTTTGAACGTTATCATTGAGGTAACAGGCGTTTGGGGGCAGCTAGATTAGCTGCGATGGACGTGACGATACCTTACCGACCCAATCCACGTTAGGCCACCACATTCGCGAGTAGTTGGATGTGTGTCTGCATATTTGCATAGCCGTACATATAATAGCACCGTACATAGAGGACACCAAACATGTCTATAGATGCATAAACGTGGTACATTGCAGGCCAGTGTGAGGTTCTGGCCTAGTGTTACATGGAGCCAACCACCAAGTGCCTAGCTGCAACAGTAGCCACGTAATTATTCCATGTCAATAGAAATATCCATATGAAATGGCCAATAAGGAATGGTACGACGTATGCCTGAATAGCGGTCAGCGATGCCTCACACACCACGCCATGCATGCCATTAGGAGGAAAAGGGAGGCTTCAATAGCCCCTGACCAGTCGAGCAGAACCCCACCTTCCTTTGTTGGATTACCATCTGTCTGCCCCGCAACCCCTCCTTCTCTATTTTCTATTGACTACCCTGCACAAGCTATCCTCAGCTTGAACTCCAACTCTCCAACCTAATCCTAACTTGTCTACATCGTCAATTCTTGGTCTGGTTCTCGAGATCCTCATCTTTCTCTCCCTAAAAGGTATGTTAACTCGAAGAGAATCCATTGACCTGCTCACAGTGTAATACCCAAAACTGGCAACAGAGCTAACCCGTCCCCTTCATCAGAAAGCTCCAGCACACACCACAATGGCAGCTCAACCATCCTACAGCCCCTTGAACGAGCGTCCTCTCAAGGACACCATCTGCCTCTTCGACGTCGATGGCACACTCACTCCTGCCCGTCTGGTACGGGACCCCAATTGCCCTATGCTCATTGCCCGGCCATGCCTCGTCCTGACTCCTTAACTAGGGCGCCTCCCCGGAGATCCTCGCCCTCCTCCAGTCCCTCCGCCAAAAGTGCGCCATCGGCTACGTGGGCGGCTCCGACTTCTCCAAGCAGGAGGAGCAGCTCGGCAAGCCCGCCGGCACCCCCGTCACCACCCTCTTCGACTTCTGCTTCGCCGAGAACGGCCTGACCGCCTACAAGCTCGGCCAGGCCCTCCCCTCCAACAGCTTCATCAAGTGGATCGGCGAGGACCAGTACAAGGAGCTCGCCAGCTTCGCCCTCCACTACATCGCCGACCTCGACATCCCCGTCAAGCGCGGCACCTTCATCGAGTTCCGCAACGGCATGATCAACATCAGCCCCATCGGCAGGAACGCCTCCACCCAGGAGCGCCACGACTTCGAGAAGTTCGACAAGGAGGCCAAGGTCCGCGAGGCCTTTGTCGCCAAGCTCAAGGAGAGGTTCGGCCACCTCGGTCTCAAGTAAGCGCCCGCCCTGCCCCTCCTGCGACCCGAACTTTCCAAATTTACCTCTCTGTTCGCAAATCATGTATTAACATAACCCGTGCTTTAGCTTCTCCATTGGAGGCCAGATCTCCTTTGATGTCTTCCCCGTCGGCTGGGACAAGACCTACTGCCTCCGCCACCTCGAGGAGGATGCCCAACGGCCTGGCGGCATCACGTACAAGAACATCCACTTCTTTGGCGACAAGACCTTTGAGGGTGGCAACGATTACGAGATCTTCTCTGATGAGAGGACGATTGGACACTCCGTCAACAACCCCGACGACACCGCTCGCATTGTCAAGGAGACTTTTGGAATTTGATCATCTATACGCGAGAGAATGTCACAGGATATAGCGCTCGGCGAAGCTCCTTCCCCAAACCACTAATAGAGAGAGAAAGTAGCCGAGGAGAAGAAAAGGGAATAGAGGGAGATCATACCCAGGCTATCTGGTTTAGAGCGATTTATACGACACCCAGAGACGGATGCGAGAAATCAAAAACAAATAGAGAGAAAAGAGATGATACAGCAATAACGAGATCATGAAACGCACTACCTCATCTACCAGCTCCTTAGTTTCTAAGTAATTGTGATTGAATTCATGCGCTCTCAAGTAATTATAAACGCCTGGATATATAGGAGTGCCTTATTATAGCAAGTAAATGCAAACTGGCATTGGCCTGGGTTCTCATCCCATAATGCGAGCATATCCAAAGAGAAGTATATACAGTGTTCCCCGCATCGTCTCCCTTCCTATATTTCTTCCTCTTACCGGCCAAACTCCAGATGAGGAATTATAACCGGGCCATACTTCGTAGGTGCGGTATAGGCGCCGTCCCCCTGGACCACAAAATCTACTGCTAAGCTGAGCTTAGATAGACCTTGTTGTTGTTGACCGTTCAAGGCCGGGTTGTTGCTAAATGGAAGTAGGGCGGCTGCAGCATCCGGATCATAGGCAACCATCGCCACATAATTTCTTCTACCCATCAGCTTCTTCAACTCACGCGCAGTGCCGCTGGCATCATTGTGGAAAATCTCCATCATGTCCTCTTTCGTGTCTGAAACCTCATGCGTTGATTTCTGTCCGTTTTGAGGAACATAAAGTGTCTTCTGATTGTGCAGCATCTTTAGTACGTAGTTGCTTTGAGGTGCTGCAACTATGGGGGAGGTGATAATTTGGTACATTGTCTTGTGATCCCCAGGGTGAGTTGGATCATGGACAAGACCTGCACCGGCGGCACTGACATCTGGTTTGGAAGAGTTAGTACAAACATTGGTATCAATGTGGTGGCTGATGTGACTACTTACCTCCAGAAAGGAATGTCATACGAATACCCTTTTGATGCGAGATGCCCTGAAGGGTTCGAATGAAGTATGTCCTCTCAAGATCCTTGGTCTCATGAGTCCACAAGTCTTTAAGGACCTCTTGAATATCGAGTTCACCAAACTGATTTAGTACGTTGCCCATGAGACCCGTTTTGCCAACGGCTTTCTTCACATGGCTAAAGCCCTGGGCAACCATGTCCTTTTGGCCAACCACGCCTGCAACAGAGCTGGTCACTTTGCCGAGGATGTTATACGTAGTGTTGACAGCCTTTTTACCCGCAGCTACGGTATTTGCCAAACTTTCGACTGTATCCAGCCTGGGGTACACGAGCGGGACCGACACCATCCAGATACAGTGCTGCACTGAAGGTGGCAGAGTTGCGATTTTGGGGAAGATGCCCTGATACGTTGGGCCCGCTAAAACTCGAGCTTGGCTTCTCTCCGACCTACAATCTGGCCCGACTGCAACGAGGGCTGGGCCGAGATGTTTGACGAAATGCCAACCGGTTCCAGTGATGGTAAAAACATCACTGTCCGTGCTGACATTGCGCATCAGCTCTGCAGTGGTGTGATGCTGGAAGAGTAGGTACATCTCGGATGCAATCCGTCCAATGTTCTTGAATATTGGTGATGATTGCATATAATCAGGGTAGGAACCGAAACCGTCGAATCTATAAGACCCGAGTTAGAAATAAAAACGAAGAAACTCGAAAAGCATCCTGTACTCACATATCATGATCGTTGATCTGCAGAACATGGGGGATTTGAGCAAAAGCTTCCCTCATGAAGGGTTGGTCAAAATGACTGGTATAGTAGTGAAAGTAGGCATGAGCCACATCCTCCTCATGTCTTGCGGTCCATTGCACATTCTTTCTATTATCTCTGCCGCTCAGGGCCAGCCACTGTCTTAAAATAGGCACCTCTTTCCAAAGTCTGTCGCCGTAGATTTGGTCACCAAGACCTAGCTGAACGTGGAAGCCGTTGCAGTCTACGTTCTTTTGCAGGACGTCTTTCCACATAAAACCAACGCCACCGAGCTTAGCTCTGTCGTTCTGTGAGGTGGTACTGGCAAAATCATTGCCGGAGTGTGCGATGAACCGCCAATTAGTTTCATGCCTGCCCGCCACAACGAATTCATACCGAGTGCAGCCCAGATGTGAGGTGACGGCGTAGGTCCATCGTTCTGTCCCGGCCTCGCTCATCTGTAATTCTATATCATACTTGTGGAAGGACCACCGCTGATGAGTGAAAATGATGTGTGGTTGCAGTAGTTGAGGATTGGGCGAGAGGTCGTGGCTGAGGTGAAGGTGAATGGTAGGAGGTTGAGGCGAATCACTGACAAGGAGAATACTCCCTTGCCATAGGCCTTTCTCTAGATCCATATTTCCATATCTCAAATACGGGCCAAAGTACACTCCGTTTGTTGGCTGAATCCGGAACATATCAACACCCGCACTCGGGGGCGGCCCAGTAAACCCAATAGTTGATGGTGCCTGAGACTGTGCGACGCTCATGATACTCTCTGCATAACCGGGAGTGTGCGGTGAGAACATGGGAGAAGCCAAGGCTTGCTTCCCACCAAACATGGGTGAGACGAGTGGGTTCCCATACGTTGACGCACCGGGAGACAGTGGCGCCTGCTCATGAGAAATCGGATTTGGCCCTTTGGGGAACTCCCATTGCGTTGACTGGGTGGCAATATGAATGTAATAGTACTGACCAGAGTTCTGGTCGAGATGGGCCATCCAGCCTTCAGGGAGAGGTGGCGGTGATGCTGGCATTGTCGACAACATAGACGGACCAGCAGCGGCAGGTTGGGGACTTTGAATAGGTTCCTCCGGCCGAGGGTCATTGGCGAAAGCTGGGTGCCCAGGATGCTGGGCAGCAGATGCTGCGGTTGCCATCACAGCAACAGGATGTTTTTCAGGGGTTGAGTTGCTCACTGGCTGGGTTGCAACAGCGGCAGCCTGAACTTGCTGCTGCTGTGGTTGCTGCTGTGGTTGGGATTGTTGGGCCTGCTGCTGCTGCTGCTGCTGCTGAGGCTGTGACTGTGGTTGTGCCTGTAGCTGCTGTTGCTGCTGTGACGATTGGCCTTGCTGAGCTTGTTGCTGTTGCTGTTGCGCAGCGGGCTTTTCATTTGGGTAGGATGATTTGCCACCAGGATTGACACTCGAGTAGGCTGGCGGAGGAGTCTTTGTACTCAGGCGCTGAAAGTCTTGTTCAAGCACACTGACCTGGAGAGCTGGATTGTCGGGGTTTTGAGATTGCTGTTGCTGGAGCTGGGCCAGCTGCTGTGGAGTAGGCTGCTGTGGCGCCAATTGGGCCTGTTGTGGTTGAGGACTTGCAATGGCATTGGAGCCTTGGTAGACTGTTGGTGGTCCTGATGGAGCTTGATCTGGAGTCTCCGTGGGAGTCCATGGCCTCTGAGGCTGTTGCTGCTGTTGTTGGGCCGGCTGACCTCCGTACTGGGCAAGTCTCTGGGACGCAGCAGCACTTTGCACTTGGGATGCTTGTAAGCTGGTAAGAGTGGCAGTTCCAGATATACCAGATGCCGCATACCGAGCTTCGATACCATCAGCAGGGGTATGGCCGGGCTCAACGATTGGTGTTTCTGGAGGTGGGGGAGAACCGCGACTTGCTCTCGTCGTAGATATCGATGAGGTGGAGGCAAATCGGTTGACGCCACCTTCAGATAGTCTTTGCTGACCATTCGTCTGTTGTTGGTGTTGTTGCTGTGGAGGATGTGATGCGGCCCCAGGGGGAGGGTAGTATGTTTGGTTCTGGTACGTTGGATAGTCAACAGATGATGCGGCTGGTCGTGGCTGCTGCTGAAGTGGCCGTGCGAATAGATCCTGGTCGGCGCCTGGGCTCGTTGGTGAGCTAATAGGCGAACTTATCGGCTTTGGCGCAGTTCCTCTTCGCTCCGCCAGACCCGGCTTCTTATCAGTAGGGCTCTCTATGCGAGGACTCGTGTCGTTATAAGAAGAACCGTAGGCTTGCAGGGGTGAAGGTCGTCGTACGTCGTCGTCGACCGGGAACGGGAGCGGTGCAGCAGAGCTCGAGGCGCCAGGAGGTAAAGGAAAGGAAGGGCGAGAGGGAGGAGAGGTGGATGATGGCGGGGCAGGGTAGTGATATGTAGAGTGTTTCTCTACAGGCGTAGGAGACTGAGGTTTGAAGATGCGCAACGGCTCGATGGTTGGGCTATCGGGGTCATTATCGGGCGCGTCTTGCTTGAGGAAGAGTTCCTTGTCTGGTATCCCACGACTACGCTCCATGATGGCTGGTGTTGGACAGCGTCACAGACGCAGGGTCCAATAGGGCTAGGAGCTCTCGGTGTATGTGTGCGCGTGTGTAAGACTTTGGGGGCGCGGGCCGCTTCTGAGGCGGCCAGGAGTCTTTTTTTATCGATTCTATAGCTCGTAGCGTCGGGCCGCGGGGGAAATGTACCAGGGCCGTGTTTGGAGGTTCTGAGAGGAGGAGGGGTGATCGAGGACCCAGAGCGGGGTTGATGGGACCTGCGAATGGGTCGTGAATACGGATAGACCGTAATGACCGCTGCTGAACGACTTGTTCAAGCAGAAAGGAAGCTGTCGCAAACCAAGAGGATATGCTGAGAAGAACAGACGAAGCTGGATCAAGATCAAGAGAGCGCCTCTGCCTTAGAAGGCGCAAGGAAATAACAGCTGGGCTACACGGGGGAGGGGGAGGGCCGCTGACGCAGCTCGCCCTCAATGTCGCATGCAGCAAGCAGAGCTTCCTTCCCCAATTGAAATGCAGAAATTGGTAGCACCCATGGCTGGGCGCCTCGGAGGCCCATCTGGCGGGACAGCTGCAGCAACCAGCAAGCTGTGGCGTGAGAGCATGATTGGCTGGAGGGCCCATGGGCCACCTTGCAAGCCTGGTTGCTCTAAGCGCCCAGTCCTCGACGGCGACTGACAGGCCTTGTCGAAGCGCCGACTACTGGAGCCAAGAAATTTCTGGGTGGGTTTCATGGCTGGTCGATTTTGTGCCATCAGCCTGGGTACGGCTGGGAGTGGAGAGGGGACACAGCAGGGAAGAGATTAGCTCTGGATTGAAATTTGCTAATAAAAAGGTGTTGTTGGAAGAGAGGAAGGCGACGTTTCGCAGCGGGCCGTAACGTCCAGTGATGAAATAATAACCCGAGGCTGATGCCGTTTGGTACCTGAGGTGCTCCTACTAAGAAGGGCAAGACAGGCCGGCAGTTTGAAGCGGGAACTAACCCCGTAGGTATCACATTTGACGCTGGGTGCACTGACCACTCGCAGGCAGGTGGGTTGAACTTTAACGTGGGAGGAGGCACCAATATGGAGCCCTGGCAGGTATCACAACAGATTAGTCCTACCCAGGGTGCGATATATGCCATTCTCGGCGCTTAACGCAGCTCAGAGACATTGCGGCCTGGCTTTCACTGAGCTTTTGACCCTGGGGAAATGCGACGTTCCGGCCTCTGCCGCAGGACGGCGGTTCCTTCGGCTTGTGCTGCAGTGAGACGCTTCTCCCAGGGTCTTCAGGGCTAGCTTGGCAGATCATTCAGAACATAAGCTCTATGCAGCTGCCAGCAGGGATTGATGCGCGACAACCCTTCCAGAGCATGGCTTCTCATCGTGGTGTATACCTAGTTTATTACATGAGGTACCTAGGTATGCATGGGATCGATTGCTTAGAGGGGCTTTTGATAAGGGTGGTTTCCCCCTGGTCAAGGCAAAAGGCCAAGCCCGTTGATACTGAACATCCATTCTGGGATTACATAGACTTGGGTTTCTCGTGAATACCGAGAATTGTACGGCTCGAGTCTCAAAATATGGCCCATTGGTGTCCTCCTATTGAAGTTCTAACGGTGGTTGAAGCGAAGCACGGAGACAAGCAGGTTGTGCTACCGCCAGTGAAACGCCCCACAACCGAATCGCACTTGCTTCGGTTGCCGTTGAAAAAGCGGGCCAAGCCACTCAACGCGTCTCCCAACCCAAAAGACGCGACAGGAGAACATCGTCATACAGCTACAGTTCCCCATCAAAAAGCTTCATAGGCTGACGACAGAGATCTCGGGTCAATGAAGACCTGCACCCATGACCACAAGCCCATATCGAGACTACAATGGCTCCGACCTCTGGAAAGAAGCAACAGTCTTTGACTTCTTTCTTCACTCCTAAAGCAGCTACTGGAAAGCCAGGTCAATTGCCGCCATCATCGCCCCTAGCCGTTGCTTCATCACCACTTGCACGAAAACGAGCGGTTCCAGACGACAACGACGACAAACCCAGAAATAGCGCCAAAAGCACAGTCAAGAAACCCCGAAAAGCCTCCGCAAATGTTGTAGCGCCTGTGTTTGAAGCAGTTGCCAGCGACCATCCGGCTGATGCGCCCCTGAGCCACGCACCAACGCCCCGAGCAGAACGATATGCCTATGACGGATCAAGCTCCCAGAGGCGGGCCGATGAGGATGGCGATGAAAGCGACGCTCTAACTAAGAAGAAGAACGAAGAATTACATCGAAAGTTTGTCAAAAAGCTCGGTCACCCTGATGCCATGTCCTGGCGATCAAGGGGCAATGCACCAGACGGCGGCACACCAGCAGGAGACGATGAAGACGCCGAGAACGAAGATGAAGATGAAGAACCACCAGCACCAGTCAAGGGTAAAAAGAAAGGCGCAAAGACTGGGAAGCTCACCCCGATGGAGCTGCAGTTTCTGGATATCAAGAGGAAGCATATGGATACCATTCTCATCGTAGAAGTTGGATATAAATTCCGATTCTTCGGTGAGGATGCAAGAATTGCTGCTAAAGAGCTTAGCATCGTGTGTATTCCCGGTAAAATGAGATATGATGAGCGTAAGATATCACTTGCCCTTTCTTTGCCAACCGGCTGTATTTCTCTGATTAAATGCCTAATCATCATCGATCCACAGATCCGTCCGAGGCCCATTTAGACAAATTTGCGTCAGCTAGTATCCCGGTTCATCGTCTGCCTGTCCATGCGAAACGTCTAGTCGGCGCAGGCCACAAGGTGGGCGTTGTTCGTCAGGTTGAAACGGCTGCTCTGAAGAAGGCCGGAGATAATCGCAACACACCCTTCGTTCGCAAACTCACCAACCTCTACACCAAGGGGACATACATTGACGAGAATGGGGAGCTGGATGTGCAACAAGGAGGCGCGCCGGCTGCTGGCTATTTGCTCTGCATCACAGAAACAAAAGCCAAGGGCTTAGGCACCGACGAGAAGGTTGATGTCGGCATTCTTGCTGTCCAGCCAGCCACTGGAGACATTATATATGATAACTTCGAGGATGGTTTCATGCGAAGCGAGGTCGAAACCAGACTCTTGCACATCTCACCCTGCGAGTTTCTTATCGTGGGAGAGCTCAGTGCAGGCACAGAAAAGCTCATACAGCATCTGTCCGGTAGCACCACCAACGTGTTCGGGGACAAGAGCAGAGTGGAGAGAGTTCCTAAGAGCAAGACTGTGGCCACGGAGGCTTACTCTCATGTTACAGAATTCTACGCTGATAAGCTGAAGGCTTCATCTGGAGATGGCGTGGCAAATGGCATCCTGGACAAGGTCCTGAAGCTTCCAGAGCCTGTCACAACCTGCCTATCAGCCATGATATCCCACCTGACAGAATATGGTCTTGAGCACATCTTCGACCTCACCAAATATTTCCAGAGCTTTTCTACCCGATCGCATATGCTTATCAACGGTACAACTCTCGAGAGCCTTGAAGTCTACCGCAACTCGACAGATCATGCCGAGCGCGGAAGTCTTTTTTGGGCGGTTGACAAGACACTCACCCGCTTTGGCCAACGACTGTTGCGGAAATGGGTTGGTCGCCCATTACTGAATAGGGAGCATCTGGAGGCTCGCCTTGCCGCCGTCGAGGAGTTGCTCGAGAAGCAATCCACTGGCCCAGTCGACCAACTCGAGAGACTTCTAAAGAATACCAGGACTGACTTGGAGCGCAGTCTGGTACGAATTTACTACGGGAAGTGCACTCGCCCTGAGCTGCTCTCTGTCCTTCAGACTCTGCAGCGAATCGCAAACCAATACGCAGCCGTAAAATCGCAATCTGATACCTCGTTCGATGCTCCACTTCTCAACGACGCAATATGCTCACTTCCCCAGATCCTCGACACCGTGAACTCGTACCTGGAGCAGATAAATCTCGAGGCCGCCCGCAAAGATGACCGCTACGGCTTCTTCCGCGAGGAGTATCAGACAGAGGAGATTCAAGATCATCAGATGAGCATCGCGCATGTCGAGCACGACCTCGACAGCCACCGGGCCGAAGCAGCCCAGAAAATCAAGAAGATGAAAATCGAGTATACGACTGTCGCCGGCATTGAATATCTCATCGAGGTGCCCAATTCCGACATTAAGCATGTTCCTGCCTCATGGTCCAAGATCTCGGGAACCAAAAAGGTCTCTCGATTCCACACCCCCGAGATCCTACGCCTCACTGCTGAGCGCGACCAACACCGCGAGGCCCTCGCCGCTAGCTGTGACCAAGCCTTCAAGGATCTCCTTGGCAAGATATCAGATGACTACCAGCCTTTACGCGACGCCATCTCTTCACTCGCAACCCTGGACTGCCTTCTCTCCCTCTCCAAGGTTGCCGCCCAGCCAGGATACACGAAGCCAGCCTTCTTGCCAGACTCCGACCCTCCCTCCATCTCCATCACCCAAGGTCGTCATCCCATAGCAGAGCACACCCTTGAAAGCGGATATATCCCTTTTACTACCAGCTTAGCAAACCCCGCACCGCTTGCCAATCTCATCACAGGCCCTAACATGGGCGGCAAGTCGTCCTTTGTTCGGGCCCTTGCCCTCATTGTCCTTCTCGGCCAGATTGGTTCATTTGTCCCTGCAGACTCCCTCTCCCTCACTCTCTGCGATGCAATCCATACCCGGACGGGTGCCCGGGACAACTTATTTGCGGGCGAGTCTACCTTCATGGTCGAGGTCTCAGAGACGGTCCGTATTCTAAAGTCCGCAACGCCCCGCAGCCTCGTCATCCTGGATGAGCTTGGCCGTGGCACGAGCACCCACGATGGTGCTGCCATTGCTCAGGCCGTTCTTCATCACGTGGTCACCGAAACCCGCTGTCTTACCCTCTTCATTACCCACTATCAGAATCTTGCTCGTGTTACAGAAGGTCTTGAAGGCGTGAAGAACATTCACATGAAGTTTACGGCAGAGACCGGGCCAGACGGTGAGGAGGAGATAACGTTCCTTTATGAGCCCACAGAGGGAGTTGCCCACCGCTCTTACGGTCTCAATGTTGCCCGATTGGCTAGAATCCCCCGAAAAATATTGGACGTGGCATCGTTCAAATCTGGACACATGGAAAAGACAATGCGGGCTAGGCAACTAAGCGGAGCTTGTAGAGCTCTAGCCGACACTCTTGGACCTAACGGGACTCAAAATCTGGATCATCTCATAGCAAGCATCGAACAGCTTTAAGGAAATGTTCGAAAAGTATATCGGTTAAATAGGACAGTTTTCACCTCACGGATGGACAGACGCAAAAATAATAATTTTTTTCTGGGTTAAAGTTGTTGTATCTAGAAGCTTAGATTAGCCTGTATTTATTTGGAAGCCCATTCGCGCCTTGGTGTGATCACCGTGCAAGTATTCTTCGCCCAATACCAATAACCCATTCATAAACTCAGTTTTGTCCCATCTAAATAAATTGTAGCCCATACTGATTTGGCTAAAAACTCGATATATTGACTTTTGGTTTTGGGATTAACGGACTGCTAGATGGAGGGTTAAAACGCCATGTGCTCACTTGAACCACATGTCCAAATGATGAGACAAGGGCTCTCCTTGTCCCAGTTGCCGCACATTTTCAAATTTTGGTTAGAGTTTTTCGACAATAAACTCTGGTAGGATCGCTGACAGTAGACTTTCCTGGGCGATCATAGTGATTTCAGGTGGTGTCGAAAGTTCATCTCGCTACTGGCGCTTTTCATTTGCTTGATGGCCAAAGGAAATTATCATGTGCATTTTAGTCAAAAACTCCGAGAGATCCAGTTGGCGTATCTGTAGAACGCCATTAGGTGAAGGCAAGGCAAGTCAATGAAGTTTGAAACAGCTTCATGCCCAGTCTTAAAGATCTAACCCTTCCGACCGGAGGGCATCAGGAATTTCCAAAGTATTTTCCGGGTCATGGAGACGCCAAACGTTCTTGGGGTCGAATATGGCTTCATTGACTTCTGTTAGACCTGCGTTGTCTTGCTCTAGTAGCCCGTTGGGCTGGGGCTCTATCTTCACGGATGAGGTTGCGCTTGTTTGTAGCAGTTCCTCCGCACTCGTAGAGTAACCAACTTCTCTATCAATGGTCGCTGCGTTAGGCCCGATAGATGAAAATGGTGGGTTACTGGTCGGCGGAGTATACGGGTTAAAAAACAAGCGGTCGTTGCCAAAAAGCGCGTTAGAGTTGCCACTGCCAAAATTAAGAAAGACGTTTGAGCCGGAGGATCCAAGAGGGTCATCAGTATCATTCTGTGAGAAATCCTCTGACTTGGGCATGGTCTGATGATGGCTTGAGGAAAATCTGTGATTATCCTGCCCAAGGAGGTCATAATGAAGGCCCGGCATGAACGAAAGCTGGGAAGGGGTTTGGTATAGAGAACTGTCGCCCAGTGCATAGGAAGGATCTTGATGACCAAATGACCCTGGATTTCATTAGAGCTGACATCTTAACTCGTAGAATTATCATATATGCTCACCCAAGGTAAACTGATTTCCATTAGTGAGATATGGATGCATCGGCAGTCTGATCTGGGAGGAGGTTCGTTGGGATCCAACAGGTGTGTGCAGGTCTCTTGTAGAAGTGTGAGGGGATAACCCCGAATGCGAATTCTGTACCAAACTCTGAAGCCCCGCACGGCCTCGAAGATCAAACCTGGATTACAGAATTAGTGGATTTGGCTTATAGACCCTGTAGAGAAGACCAACCTAGACTCTCGCTGTGTTGAGGACAAAGGGTAAACTTCATTCGAACCGATTCCTGAAGCACAAGTTAGTTATGAATTTGCACAAAAAAAGGCAATAAACCATCTAACCAATCCTGTTCTCGTCGTGAAATATGTCAGTTTGACTTCGGAGAGCGCCGATGGTTGACGGCATGTCCGCAATGCTTTCATTATTGAGCAGAGGCTCCAGCTTAGCCGGCTTCTCAGCTGCGTTGGCGCGCGAGGCACGGCCGCTGCTTCCTCTTGGGATGTTGGAGGATATCTCAGCTAAGGGTTGAGCTGGTTTGCGTCGCTTCCTTGTAATCCTCCGAGGCGGAGACTGTGGGTGTGAGTTTGGAAGCTTTGTCAGGACAGAACCTGTCCGCACTTACCGCAACATCTTGGTCAGAAACAGGAGAATCATCATCGTATACGCCTTTGACTCTCTCAACATCAAATCGAGATGTCATTACCACTTGCGTAGGTTCGATTTCCTCCGAGGTGCGTCGCATTTTCTCCACGACAGATTTTGGCTTTCTCTGGTTCCGGGTTCGCTTCATCTCTTCTGTTGCCAAATCCATTTTCCCCATTCCAGGCCATACTTGACCTTTCATAGATATCATGTCTCCCAGGGCAGCTAACTCTTCTGGTGCTTCGGTCTCGTTGTCGGATGCAAAAAAACCAGCTAGGCCTGGGAAGTCCGAAACAAGCCCATCCTCCGTTTTGATGACCGTATTATTGCTTGTGGATCTTCTAGGTTGTTTTCTATTGACCTGCACAAAGTATTAGCTTGAATCTAAGTGATCGCATTGGCAGGAGCTTGCTACCTTTGGCATGGATGTGGCAGAAGAAGCCCTATTTCGTTTGTTTCTAGCAGCCTCTTTGACTTGCTTCGCTTTCATTCGCTCGACTAGCAAATTCTCGATGTTGTTCTCTCTGTACCACTGCTCATACTGCTGCAAGGCAATCGAGGAGACAAGATCCTGGTGCGCCTTTAGTTTTGTTTGCGTCTCGTGGTGGAGATGGCCTTTAGACGCAATATGCGTGAGGAGATGAGACACATCAGAGAAATTTGGTGTTTCGGGGCAAACGCTGCAGAGAAGAGGAATCTGTTTTGCTACAGGATTCGGGGTGTCAGGAATTGGCCCAGACCGAGGCAGAGATGCCATAGTCTAGCATATCGATGTTAGCGACAACCGCAGGCGGACCCCAAGGGATAGGAGACAGTTTCTGAGGGTGATCCCGTGAAATGACTGACTGGGTTTTGGTGCCAAAATTGGCTTTGGTATCAAAGCCGACGAGAATGAATGCAAAAAGGTACACCGAATGCCCTGGGTGGGAAAGGAGGAGCAAGCTATGCGTGCGAATGAAAGGAGCAATGGGAATGGCAAACGGCTATTAAGAAAAGAGCAACTCGTAAAAGACAGAGGGACCAAGTTGGATCAAGAAGAAACCAAAGAAAGGATCGGGTTCGGTGCAACGACTGAGGATAGAACACTCCCACGATAGGAACTCTCCATTATCATTGGGATCCTCGACGAGACATAGTCCAAGGAACTGCAGGGAGGAGGGCTGGCTGGCACTTAGAAAGACGCAAGTAGCTTACCGGGGTCATTGCCACCCTTCTTCTCTGCCTTCTGGCCATGACGGGATTGATGTAGCAGCTGGGGAAGCTGTGACCGCCAAGAACCCCAGACAACCAAAAGCAACGGGTGACCCAATTGCGAATAAGGAAGTGGAAAGTATATTTAGACAAAAGATGAGAGCCGACGAACTGGAAGGGAAGGAGTGGGCTCTGGGGCGAGAAAGAGCCTGGTAAGAAAGTGTGGTGGGAGGGAGCCTCGAAGGAGGAGGAGCGCCTGACCGTTCAGGCAACTAACCGGCAGTGGCTTCGTTCAAATGCCCCTTAACCAGCCTGCAGACTTCGATTCGCTTAATCTAACCCGAAAATACATTCCGCTTGAGAATAGATAGTATTTTCTTTCCGAGAGGGAGGGATTCGGATGCCTGCGAACGAGAGGTATCCTTAGTGACTGCTTGGTTTGCGCGATGCACGTTGCTTTCGGTTCCGTTCGTTAGTGGGATTCGAGATGTGGAAGTAAGCCTCAATATTTTGTATGATTATTGTGCTCGTCTCCCCTGCCATGAATGGTTCATTATGGCCAAAATATATGTAGGGACTGCCTCATGGAGAGCAGGATTGGGACCCAGATGTGTTGAGATAAGAACTAGAAGTAACTTCAGGGGCTTGAGCCACATGACTTACTCATATATGGACTTCCAGACTTCATATGGTATTAGAGAAGTTCTAACGCAGACAGAGGGGCCCGCATAGTGTATCGGTCAGCTATAGTTTGACTTCATCCGATTCTCTGGTCGTTATGTAAAACACGTTGAAAGCGGCACGGCTGCCTACCTCTCCTCATCTCAGAAAGAATACACCCCTCATAATGAAGCCATTGCCTCTGACTTCTACCCGATTTCGCTCCCTCCCTTATCTCACTACTTCCTGTTGATGGTTAGATCCGACTGGGAGGTTTGCTGGCCGAGTTGGTGATGACCAAATGCAAAACATGGCAAGAAGACAAAATATTGAGTAGAAGTAAAGCATAATATTATTCATCCAAGTATCCTTTTAATGACAGGCTTCGGCATGCAGTAAACTGGATCAACCGTTTCCATGTTAGGATAGCCGAGTAAACTTAGGCCTGCAAGCCCGAAACACGTGTGCCAAACGTCGACGCGATCATTAGGCCTGTCCGAAATCCCGCCTGATTCTTTGTCTTGACAACTTAGAATGAAGCGGATCAATGCCTCTCGGTCAATCCAGTGCACGAGATCGATAATCTTCAAACTGCTCAAAACCCACCAGCTGTAGCAGACATCCTCCTTCTTCTCCGGCCGGCCATTCAGACCGCCGCAGGGAACTTGCCGCTCGCTGAGCCAGCGGCCCAGCTTCTCCTTGTCGACCAGATCAAGGCGCTGAGCGATAGCGAGGGTAGCGACGCACGTGAAGATTTGGCCAGAATGAGACTCGGCTCCAGGCCGCACGCCGTACCCCCCATCGTGGTTGGTGCACGACACAACATATGATACAGCTTTGTCTACATCGGCAAGGGATAGAAGGCCCAGAAGAGACAGTGCGTTGAGTGCTCCGTAGAGAAAACGAGTGTCCTCTTCACCCCATTCGTCGCCCGAGAAAGTGCCTGTTTCACGGTTCTGAAGATTGGCAATATCTATGGAAAACAAAATATTAGACGGGCTCCCGGGCTAAGATTATCCGTGAAGCATACAATTTCCAACCTGTTGTTTACCCTTGCCTTTGGTCTCCAGGTCATCGAACCCATCAGCCATGGCGAGAATCTGCACAGCACTTACTGTGGACAGCATGTGGGCATCATGACCAGGTGCTGCCCCAAAGCCACCGTTATCGTGCTGACAGGAAAGCACAAAGTCTATGGTTTCTTGCCGGGGGAGAGCATCTGGGCGACCAAGAAGGTGAAGAGCCGTTAGCCCCCAGTAGACGCCATTAAGTCGGAGATGCTCTGTCAACCAAAAATCGAGCTCATCCTTTTTCGTATCGAGGCTTTGGATGTAGCTGACATGAGCATCTGTAGCGAGGATAGGAAGCCCCGAGGACTGGCTTGTCGCGGACATGGCAGGCTTATATGGAGTTTATTTGAGGCACGGCAGTGCTTGCAAGAGTGCAAGGCAGCAACTTTCTTGATTGTCTTGATCAGCACATGTCAGTGTCACGTGATCACACGATGAACTAAGGTACACGAGGCTGATTGAAGCGTGATCTGGAAAATGTATGCATGCTCGGTAGTATGCAACGGTCATTCTCAGTCTCAGACTTCCAATCAGCCGGATCCCCAGGCAGATCCTTCAAAGCCATGCAGATGCAAAGACATGAGTTCATGAACTCCAAGACGAGCCCCACCTTGAGAATAAGGACAGAGGTTGGGTGTTGATATGGAGGTCCGGAATATACATGACATTCTTTTGCTGGTGAACTGCATAGTCATGATATGGATACATTTATGCGACGAGAATTTTGTAGTGGGAGGCTATTTTCAGAAACTTGGAAGACCTGGATCTGGCTCCCTCCAACTGCAGGATGACGCAGATCGTTCCCCTGACCTGAAGCAAAGTGTTGCACTTGGATCGGAGGGGCCACAAGGCTAAATCCTGATTACCAACTTCCTGGTCCGAAATTCAATCCAATCTTCGATACTATGGCGGCTGTAGTCGTTTTTCGAGACTCCAGAGCATAGAGTTAAGATCAAGAGGGTAAATTGCACGCCTAGAATACCCAATGTGACGGAGCGAGCTACCGCGGTGCATGAGACCTAGGCAAACAGACAAATGACGCCAGTGGCAGGTCCAAAGCCTAGCTGCTGCACCTGGTGATGGTGATGGTGTGGTCATGAACATTATGCGCTCTACGAATACGAGTCATGTCTACCTGGAATATTGAGGTGGCAAGATTCGGGCGTAAAGAGCCGCAAGTCTATTGGATCGTGCTTGCGCCCGTCTGTCATCGTGTAGGTAGGTAGGGCAAGTTTTCTTCCCTCTTCCCCCATAATTAGCATTACCATGATGATGTTGGCACTGCCACCATGCTAAGATGAGGGTTTGTTGCTCCCGAGTCAGCAGCCGAGGGAAGCCGCTATCATGTGAGTTTGCACTGCCAAATGTGCCGATCATTTGGGTATATCTGGTGCCGTTTATATATTCAGGCGTAGCCTGTAGGTAAGTCTCAGGGGCTTGGCGGGTGTATTGGTCAAGGAGAAGGAGGTTTCCATGTACCATTAAACGATAGTCAGGGCCCGTCATCACGTAGCGGGAGACACCATGTGGTCTAGAGCTTCAATAGCTCTGGCGGCGGAAGGGCATCGCCTTATTGGCATCCAGCTCAGCTTGACAGTACATACACGATATGGCAGTCTTCTAGATGTGTCGTTGGCTACCTTGCCTTACGCAAGTATCTCCACACGTCAACTCACAGGCAGGGGCAACGAGTGGAAGGACAGAGAACTCGAGACAGTACTGGCATTCTTGACACTGATTAGCCCGGAGGCCGCGTGGATAGGGTGGGCAGAAACCCGGCCCATTGGCTGTCCCGTCCTTGTTTCAGATATCGCTATGGCACTCTTCACTAAGGTAGGGATGGATTTAATTTTCTTATGAATAATACTCAACATAATGTCAGGAGAGTAACAAACTATTCTATAGTATTTAGCTTAATACTGTGTTTATTACTGGGTTGATTGTTTTGATATTATGTTGAAATTCAACGCTGGAGGTTCTGGGTGTGCCATGTTTTATGTCAGTCACTTGGCAAGCACTGTACCCACCATCATGACCCACCTCTAGGTAAGGTACCTAGGCACCTATTATGTAGCTTGCCTGGCGTGTGTAGGTACCAACACGTTGGTTGGTGTGGACGAGAGAGGGTATGTGTGTGCGCGGTGCTGTTGTGCGTGTTGGCAAACAACCGCTCCCGGAACACGTAATAGTGCGATGGACCTAATTAGCCTCTCTGTCTTTGTTGGACAGAAACAGTGAGTGTGCCTGAGACTGAGTGATGTTTCATTCCGGGTTGTTTGGGGAAGTAATTCCCCTGGGCACTTGTACCTGAGCAGGGCGCCAACCAGGCCCTGGGCCTAGTAGCGAGGTGCCTGTAATTTCATATGTCGCGTGGCCTCCCGCCCCCAACACAGAAAGCGGAGTGCTGTGCCTGCGGCCACCAGGCTGCAGAAGCTCGCCTGCTGAGGCACATCATTTATGGGTGCTAATGGGATCATATCAGTCGCGCTTTCATAGTAAACAAACCGCCCCTCTGCAATCGCATGCATGTGCAGGAGCACGAGAACAACAAGTCACTGCTGGAGTTGATGGAATAATTGACATCCAACCCGCCCTTTGTTTCTAAAAAAACCAGACCCGTCAATACATGCATTTGTTGTTTCCCATTCCCGACCTACCCTCCTACCTATTGGAGGCACCTGCCACTGGCCCCTCCTCCTTCAAGCGCCCTACAAGCGCCCCCCTCCTCCCGGTTTTACATGCTGTCGCGGCGGTTACACATTTGAACCCATGTATAGCGGTACAGTATGTGTGCATTTGTTTGTCGCCCTTTCAGCACAGTTTGATTGCATCCATACCTGTTCCCTTCTGCCTGATCTGCCGTTTCCCGGGCCTTGCATGGAATGCCAGTTTCCTTGTGTAGCGTGAGAGCGAGCTCCCCCTTGCCCGTCCACATACGGGATCCGGGACTCCTTCCAGTTGCTTGTCCTCCAGCTCCAGCCTCTGAATCTGTCTGGGAGACTGCGCTGTGAGTCTGTAACACCCGCCGACAACCCCGTCCCGTCAGCGAGAGGCATCAGCCTATTGCCAAACTGGGTTTGGCTCAGCCTGGAGTACTCCCGCCTTGAACTTCGTTTGCTTATGTAGTTTCATTTTGCCCACCGTCCAAGCACACCCCCCCAATCCATTCTCTGGGTCACCCTGACCTAACGGACCCAGCAAGAAAGCCGCTACTCCCAGGCACCGCCGCCATCTCGCGGGACAAGGCTGGCCAGAGGTGTAGCGTTATTAAGGCCCAGTCGCTGGTTCCTCGTATCTCCCCAAACGATGCCATCAGGACGCAAGAAGCCGGCTCCTCAGCCGTTGTCGCTATACGATCCCAGCAAAGCCACCGCCCAAAACCACTCTCGGGACTACTACAACGTGCCAACTGACCTCGACGCTACCTCCTCCACCGCATCAGGCCTCTCCCCCATTGATTCAAGGTCGCCCAACTCGGGAGGAACCTCGCCATCCTTTCGATCTAAATTCGCAACAAAGAAAAGACCGCAAACCGCCAAATCTGGCTCCAACAACCCCGAGTTCGACCCCCACAACGACTACCACCGACCTTCGCATCCATCGCTTGACCCTCTCAACCAACCGGAGGCGCCTCCTTTTTCACCGATCACCTCAGTCCTCGACCAGCCCAAGGGTCCCCCTTTACGCCAAGCGACCCACGAGAGCAAGAAGTCGAAGAGCGGTGGTCTCTTCCACTTTTCGAAAGCCTCGAGGACTCACAACCAGCTTCCCACTCATCCTCCTCCTCCCCAACAACAACAACAACCGAACCCGCGATCTCAGGCGAACCAAATAGGATCAAGCGAGCCCACTTTTGTCTCGGGGCCTGGAGGTAAGTTGTACAGTCATTCTTGGCGAACCAGAAGATGCATCAGCGTTGGTCAGAGCAGGTGTTGGAATGAAGGTGGTAGCGCACAAACGGGTGGTAGAAAGGGGAAAGAGGGGGCGCATATGTACCGGGCTCACGCGAACTCTATCTTGGCCGACTCACTTGGCAGCTATGATTCGTGAACCGGAGCAAAGGCTAATTCTAATCACAGGCTTCCCACCTGAGCATCCTGAAAATCAGGCGTTGCGAGAATCACCGTCCAATTTTTCGCTTTCATCTACTGGCGACCGCGAGGCCAACCCCGCTGCCTTTGCCTCTGCCAGTAGCACTGGCAGGAAAGGCAACAAGCAAAAGCCATTTGGTATCCTGAGCCGAACGAAATCACTCCGTGATAAAGACGCCAACGGCGCCAGACCCATACCGGACCAAATGCCTTCGGGCGCAAGAGATTACAGCCCTCGGGGTGATTCCCCCCCTCTCCCAACCTCACCTGAGCAGAGCGAGCGAGCGTTTCGAGATGAGACGGATGCTTCGCTCCGTGCCCGGTCTGAGGATCGTTCATATGGCCGTGATGACTCCAGAAGCAGAGAGCGTCCTCGTGAGAAGGAGGAAAGGGGGCGGGGAACTCCTCCACCAAACCGAGATCATGGGTCGACTTTCTTGAGCGGCCTAAGAAGCTCTTCCACTCGCGCTGCTATGTTCAGCAAAGGGTTCTTTGGAAAGGGAGGCCGTTCTGGAAGCGCCAACGACAGGGGCTACGGGGGTGTGGATGATGAGCATTACGAGTTGAAGGTTCTCAATCTACCACTCGTCGAGCAGACGCGCCGGACACGCATTTCAAAACGTCTTGAAGATTCCAGGGATAAAACCGAATTCTGGATGCCAGCTTTCCCGTGGAGAGCTATTGATTATTTGAATTACAAGGGCTGCGAAGTGGAGGGCCTTTATCGTGTTCCTGGCAGTGGACCACAAATTAAGAGGTGGCAGAGACGGTTTGATGAAAGTATGTTGTCCCTCGACGATCTTCATATATTGGTCGCGCCGTTCACTAACATTTCTGGCCCCTCCTACAGATTATGATGTCAATCTGTTTGAAGCCAAGGATCTCTATGATATCAATATCATTGGCTCAATGCTCAAGGCGTGGTTGCGAGAGCTACCAGATGAGCTGTTCCCCAAGGCTGCCCAGGAACGGATTGCACGAGAGTGTGCAGGAGCTGAGACGGTACCGCAACTTCTAATCGATGAGCTGTCAAACCTCTCGCCATTCCAGTATTATCTGCTTTTCGCCATCACCTGCCACCTCAGTCTCCTCCTGGCTCATTCCGATAAAAACAAGATGGACTTCCGCAACCTTTGCATTTGCTTTCAGCCATGCATGAAGATTGATGCATTTTGTTTCAAATTCCTGGTCTGTGATTGGAGAGAATGCTGGAAAGGCTGCAAGAACGAGTCAGCCTATATCGAACAAGAGTACATTCTCCTCGATCAGCCGCCTCCTATTACCGTTACGGAACATGGCCAATCCCCCAACCTTGAAAACGCCCAAGATGAGCCGAGGCCACGGGAAGAACAGCAGTCGCATGTTTCAAGTAGGTCGAACAGCACGGCACCCTCCTATCATAATCTAGAAGATCATCAGGCATTTGAGCCCGCTCGTCAACCGACACTAAGAGAGACGCATATAAGGGGAAACTCCGAGCGCGGGGACAAAATAGCGAGCACATCTCTGGCGCTCCCGAACAGGGGTGACCAAGTTCAGCTGTCTCCAATCGCACCGCTGTCACCACTTGGCTTTAAATAAAAGCTATGCCCTCGGCAACCGCCTTACGTGCTTTTGATGGGTTTAATTTTCGACAAGATACCCTTGTAGAATCTATTCATTAATGAATGATTTTCGCTCGCACCCGATTTACGACTTTACGCTGTCCACGACTCTTGATTTCAACTTGCTTCGCCCTCTCGCTCTACATTTCTGCTTAGACTGCGTTTTCATCATCAAACAAAGTTTCTCGCAAGCAGTGGATGTTTTCCTATGTCTATAAAAATTTGGCTGCAATTGACCAGAATCTGTCCTCGGCCGGGTCGATTACATGCACCAGCAAGACGGCATATTCTTCGTCGTGGTGTATTCGCCAGTGTTTCGAACCTAGAGGACAACCTCGGCGATGCAATTACCTTCGCACGGGTGGCAACTGTGACACAAATCGCAAAATCCGTGTGGAAGTAGGGATCCCATGACCAGGATATTTGCCTATCCGCTGGCTCATTTGGATCACTATATTCGCACAGGGGAAGGTGGATGAAGCAGATACCAACCTGGTAGGCCAGGGACTTGTTTACAGCAAGCAATTGCTCCGTGTTTTTGGAGAATGGGGACATTTATATCATGGATGGTTGAACAATGGAAAATTGGGTTTGAGGGAACCCTTGAACGTGTTTTTAATGTTTTGTGATTTTTTTATATTCATCGCCATTAGAAACCGGAATTATCGTTATGAAGTCAAATATACAGATATCAACTTCAGATCGAATCATGTGCCATGAAAACGCCAGCCTTGCAACGCCGAACCTGGTGCTCATCCTCTCTAGATTTTGCAAAAGCCAGGTCAACAACTCGTTTGTATTCGCTTTTCAACCCGCGGTCATCCTCCCCCTTTACCGCTTTCCTCCGTTGGCCTGGCCTTGTCTTACGTTCTTCTTCATCATCCTCTCGTTCCTCCTCATGTTCTCTTTTCGCTGTCTCCTGTTGTCTCCCCGAATGCTGGTCCCCTCCTTGCGCTCTCTCTCGGCGTTCATGTCAACCTCGATGATGGGGTCATCCTGGCCCTTCTTGTTCAGCCCCTGGTATCCCCACTTGCGCTTCCATTCACCAGACTGCTCATCAAAGGCCAGATTCTTGCGCTGCTCGCGGGTCTTGGGCTTGATACCCTTCTTCGCAGCAAAGCGCTCCCATTTGGTAGGGGCCTTGGCCTGGGGAACGGGCTTCTCTCGCGGCAGGTGTGTGCTGGGTGGTGGGAGCGAGAGGAGGACGCCTTCCTTGGTGGAGCTGAGGGGGCAGGTTGACAGCAGCTGGTTGATCAGGGCTTGGGCTCCGTCGCGCGCGACCTCGGCGAGAGACTGCTCGATGGAGGAGTGGTCAAGGACGATTGGATTGGGGTCCTCTGCCATAAGAAGGCCTAGGTCGAAGGTGTATGGCGTGGGCTTGTCGACGGCCACGACGAGCTTGGTCTTTCCCTCCATTTCAGCGATGTTTGTCGCAATTGTATGGATATAGCGAAACCGAAAATAAAATAGGAATTGAGGTACACTTGGGGGTAGGAAAGCTCAAGTTTTCCAATGCACGTGGGTAGTAAATCAGAAGGATGCAGCCAAACTACTGTAACGGCAGTATTTTTTTTTCCTGCTGTCGAGCACTATCGATAACAGCGCCCTGCTATCGGTGCACTTAGCGGTGCCAGTATTTTCCGCTGTGACCCAAACCAACCCCACATGTCGCCTTACCTGCCGCTTAGGTAAGACTGTATGTAAGTTTTTCGTTGTCGGACAACCTACAGCTTGAGAGGTATCACCACGGTGAGCCTGTTCGCCTCAACCCAGCCATTGCGCGATTGAACTGAATTCCCTTCAGTCCCAATAGCCGCTATGGCCTCCGCAAACTCGCTGCGGTCGCTCATGCGGCCGTCAATCCCGGTCGCACCTCGATTGTACCCCATCATCAGCTCCTCATTTTCGACTACGACGGCACTCTCCGCGGTAACTGGCCGCGCCCCAAAGTCCTCCGTTGTAACGAGTACGAAGATGAAGAAGAGCTTCAAGAAGGGTGGCGGCTCGGCTTCCGCCCCCATGAAGAAGCCCAACCCTGGCGAGCGCAAGGCGTTCCGGAAGCGCATCCAGCTGAGCAACAATAGCGCCCTCGCTGTAGAAGGGATCGAGGTGCTAGGGGCCGACACCCTGGCCCAGAGCTCAAGTGCCGGCAAGATGTTCTCTATCCCCGATGAGATCATCGACCAGCTGAGGACACTCGAGGCGTTCAAGGCGACACAGGCGTGGAACCTGTTCCGGAAGCCACATTTCTTGGCGAGGAAAGAGGCTGTGGAGCTGGCTAGCAGACTGGAGAATGCAGCCACGAAGAAGGAAGCAGAGAAGATTGTCCTGACGGGAAGCAAACTTTCGGGGAAGAGTTTGGCTGTCCTCCAGGCCATCTCATATGCCCTCCTGAACAAATGGGTGGTCATCAACATTCCCGAGGGTAAGTGCTCTCCAGCCTCCTAATCCAACAGAAGTCAAATCGCTAACATTCAGATCCAGCTCAAGATTTGACCAACGGAAATACAGACTACGCCCATATACCAAATACCGAACCCGCAGTCTACTCACAGCCAGTCTACATCTTTAGACTGCTTCAAACTATTCACAAAGCCAACAAGGCGGTACTCGAATCTCTGAAGGTTGAGAAGGATTGGCCCCTCACTGGCCTCCAGAAGGGAAACTCCCTCGCAGAGCTCATCTTGACCTGCAAAGAATCCGAATTTGCCTGGACGACCTTCAACGCCCTGTGGACCGAATTGACGCTCCCAGGACGCCCTCCCGTTCTGTTCAGTCTCGACGGCCTTTCTCATATCAGCAAGCTGAGCCAATATCGGGACCCTGCTTTCAACCTCATCCACTCGCACGACCTCGCTCTTATCCGAACCTTTGTCGATGCCTTGTCAGGAAAGACCAAACTTCCAAATGGCGGTGCGGTCATTGCTTCCACCTCCGGAAACAACATGCAGTTCCACCCTTCACAGGAGCTGGTCCTCGCTCAGCTGGAAGCAGGTCAGTCGGGCAACCCCATCCCCAAGCCTGATCCCTATGAGAAGAACTATGACGAGCGGGTGTATGAGTCGCTAAAGAATGTCTCCGTCCTTCGCATTGAAGGTATTAATCACGACGACACTAAGACGTTGATGGGCTACTGGGCCGCAAGCGGACTCCTTCGCAATATAGTCAACAACCACACAATTCGCGAGAAGTGGGCGCTTGCTGGCAATGGAAATGTGGGGGAGATGGAGAGGGTAGCCTTGTTGACGATGAGGATGTAACACTACCTTATGTACAATATCATCTTGTATAATCTGTATTCACTCGCGGAAGAAAAAATTATTCCTGATATTTTCATCGATTGCTGAGGTTCCGTTCATCTCTCAAAAATGACCGTATTTGACATGGGACGTAATCTCAGAATAAGAAAATAGAGTCCTTCAGCTGGACAATTTTATCAAAACTACACAGCACCACCTCTCTCGCGCCTTCAGCCTAAATTCATTCCCAAAACGCCAATAAGACCTGCAGTCATGAGGCAATACATATTTCAAAAATCACAAGGACAACATGTCGGCCGAAATACCACCTCTCAGATATCCATGTCCTCACCCTCATTATCAACAGTAACAAATACTAGCCTCGCTCCGTTACCGGCTGTTTGCCATACCTAGCGAATTTGTCAGTTCCTCTGAAGGACCAATATGGTGGACAGTCAAGACTTACATCAAGAGTGGTATATTCCTCGAGTGCGTGAATCCACTGATCCTCGGTGAAGCCCTTGGCAATCACTCTCTCCTTAACCTTTCGCATGCTTAATTCAATGCCAAACTCGTCCTCATCCTCTGCACCCTCTGGACGGCATGCGCCAGAGTCGGCCAGCGCCTTGACGAGGTTGTAAATCTTGCTGCTGGCATTCAGACCACGTCGGCCAGTGCCGAGGTCTTGGTTCAGACTCTCCTTGCTGGCTTCGACCAAGCGCAGAGCTTCGTCAACGTCGTCCTGCGTGACCTCGTTGCTGAAACGGAGACGAGCAAGAGCCTGTGACAGACGGACGACACCGAGAAGAGTACGGGGCGTAGTGTGAGTGAACTGCTTGCCCTTCTTTTCTGCTCGCTGCTGCTGGTCTCGCATCCGAACGTAGGTCTTGATCATGTACTCGGAGACAGACTCGGGCACAACGGGCCTGTATGTGCGCGCCTGAGCGACATATGATCGAACTTCATGAGGTGTGAACACGACAGCGTCAGGGTGACGGCTGTTCATGTGAACAAAGGCAACGTGCTTCGCAAGTTGCTCGTCGCTTTCGCGGGTTGGGGTATCAAGCAAGAGAAATAGGATGTCAAATCGGGAGAGCAAGGCGGCAGGGAGGTTGATGTTTTCGACAGGGGAGATCCTCGGGTTGTATCGTCCATAAATTGGATTGGCTGCAGCCAAAATCGAGGTGCGAGCATTGAGAGTGGTCGAGATACCCGCCTTTGAGATGGAGATTGTTTGCTGTTCCATGACTTCGTGGATGGCGGTACGGTCATTATCGTCCATCTTATCGAATTCATCAATACAGCAGATACCGTTGTCTGCAAGAACGAGGGCACCACCTTCCAGAACCATCTCATCTGTGACAGGATCTCGCATAACCGCAGCAGTTAAACCGACACCACTGGAGCCACGACCAGAGGTATACACACCTCGTGGGGCGACCTTGGAAATATACTTGAGAAGCTGAGATTTGGCAACACCGGGATCACCCATTAGGCAAATATTGACATCACCACGAATCTTCATACCGTCACCAACCTCCTTATTAACACCACCGATAAGAAGCAGCAAGAGGGCCTTCTTCACGTCGAGGTGACCAAAGATTTCTGGCGCAATGGATTTGGCCAACATTTCATAGACCTGTCCAGTCTGTCGGTATTTGTCGATTCTTCGAACTAAGGCGGGGTCGATAATCATCTCGCTGTAAGCCTTCTTATGCTGGACGATGTGGTGCGCCTCAAGATAGGTATCTGTCAACAAGCCAGCCCTCATAGCCTTGAATCCAGTGTACGGCGTGGGGAGAAAGATTCCAGAGATATCGACCACATCACCCGGATTGATTTGGCGAACGACGCTACCATAGCAAAGAACAGTGAGAGTTCTGGGGATCTGGCCAATGGGAACCTGCTCGGCCATTTCCTGTACCTTGATTTCCTGGAAAGGTAGAAACTTGGATCCTCGGGTAGATGGTGTCAATTGACCTTTGGCTTGGTTTGTCTTGCAGTCTGGAGATGGACAAGATATTAAGGGCCCGAACTGCTTGTCGCTGACAGGCTGGAAAATTTCGCTGCCGCAACGATCGCAAGAATAAGCATTAACCTGCACGATGGGCTTCACATCAGACACCCTTGTTGCAATAGCCCGCACAGTAATGAGGTGTCCAAGATGATCTCCTCGAACATGGCGCACTGCCAGTGCCTTGGCAGGGTTATCAGTGGTCCCAGATCTAGGTTTAAATAGGAGTGTGTAGCGACGGGTGAGTTCAGCAGGGAACTTGCTCTGCTCGATGGAAGGGTCGCGCTCCTGGGCCTCCTCCCACATACGATTCATTTCCTGGCGACGCGCATTCAAAATATCGAGCACATCATCCTTGAATCTAGCAGAAGAAAGTCAGCACCGATCCAGCCAAGAGTAACTTTGCTTGGCTTCGTTTTCCACTCACGTCACATCCGCATCGGGCGGGGGTAATAACTTGTCGATCGCCCTTGACATGATCTCAACATAATGTTTGGTGTTCTCTTCAATATTTGTCACGAGGTTGAGCTTCTCATATTCGTCATGTTGTTCCTCCCACTAGTTACCAAGTTAGCATGTCGAAAATAGCATGCGAAGTTAGAAATCGAAGTCGTACCGCTGCCAGATCATCAAGATCGATCGTCACCTCCTCAATGGTTCGATTGGCCAGCTTTTGTAGCGTATCTTTGTAGATGTACTGAGGTGTTCGCTTTTGTCGTCTCTCTTCGCGCCGACGATCATGAGCTTCCTGATCATCGTCGGCATCATCCATCAGATCATTGTCGTCGCTAAGATCATCCTCATCAATCGTAATATCCCCGAGCGCTGTTGCCAGGGTGTGCTCTGGCGAAGTTTTGAATTCCGTCAGGAAAGATTCGAGAGCAGCTACACCAACTGTTAGCATCAATTCCAAACGACAGCTCTGAACAGTTGCAACTGACTCTGTTGCTTCCCATACTCGGGGGCCTTGTGCTCAGGACGGTTGGGACGCTCCATCTTGATCTAAGCTCTGTATGGGCTTTGCGCACAATCTGTATTGGTACAGATATCAGGTTGTGCAAGACAATGGATCATGTATCCCCGACGCTGTTAAGTTCGTCAGGTTTGCGATGCTCCTCAATGCAAACCCAATGGAGAAGCAGGCTATTAGTGGGGGGCTGGACATGGCAGGGATGAGATGCGGTCCTTCACTAAACGCGACTTTTCGCGTCTTTTCGCGTG
Organism: Clonostachys solani; assembly: GCA_902141235.2. Classification (NCBI taxonomy): domain Eukaryota; kingdom Fungi; phylum Ascomycota; class Sordariomycetes; order Hypocreales; family Bionectriaceae; genus Clonostachys; species Clonostachys solani. The sequence goes on from CABFOC020000035.1 coordinate 4,686,362, forward strand.
GTTCGCGTCGTCACAGCCACACATTGATATTAAATGACTACGCTAAACCGTTGGGGTTAGAGCATGAGATGCTGTGTGGCGCAAGCAGTTCCACCTCCTGTGGCTAGCTTTCGCGGAGAAGTAAATCGGCACATGTACACATGCCTCGGCTCCATGGTTACCCGTGGGGAAGTTGCGATTGTCAGGCAACGAGCTTTATTCCTGGTAGCTGTATCTCAGGCATTCTGTAGCCTTGAATCACATCCAATTGCTATTACAACAAAATGGCGCCACGAAGGAGTGGGCAGTCTCTGGCCGCAGAGCTCTCTCTTGTCCACCTCAAAAACTGCTTCGTCAACTTACCCCCGTCATTAGTATCATTGCTGCTCAACGTGAACACGGTAAGAAATTTCGCTTCTTCTTCTACTCTCTCCCTCCACAAAGTTCATCCCTCTAACGTATATGTAGCCTATTCAAAATGTCATTGTCGAGCTCACCTTCCGCCACCACTCTCCAGTTGCGCAATCCGGTGCCGGAGGCCAACAACGATCAATATTTGTGGGTTGGACAGGTATGCCCAGCAAGAGGAAAACCGCAGCTCCTGTCGGACGAGATGGGATCAGCAGCTCAAGATCGCGAGATCAGGATACGCAGCTGGTGGAAATAGATGCGACACTGGCAAAAGCTCTCGACCTTTCCGAGGGATTGAAGGTCACGGCTACCGTCCATGTCGATCCTCCCGTGGCGCATACGATCAATATTGAGCCATTGACGCCTGAAGATTGGGAGATTATTGAACTTCACCCAACCTTCTTGGAGCTCAATTTGCAAAATCAAGTACGGGCGCTCCCCAACCCCGCCTATAGTCCCACGGAGGGCGGTGTGCCGATTCTCTCGAATACATTGACGCTTCACCTATCCCCAACTTCAACCGCGAACATTCGAGTTGTGTCATTAGAGCCGGTGCCTCCAGCCAATTCCGCTTTCGCAAAGTTGTCCCCAAACGCCGAGGTCATTGTTGCGCCGAAAACGAGAGCTAAAGGATCTCAGAGCTCAGGTGACCATCGAAGTGTCGCAAGCACATCCAAGTCGAAGCGCAGCGGGGCGAGTACCATACGTCGAAGGAGCGCTCGAGAGGAAAAGCAGCCGACACTGTTCTTGCGAGGTCTGGACCGAGGAGTTTGCCTTGATTTCTTTGACGAGGACCCTGTTCTTCACGAGCTGAGCGTGTGGGTTGATCGCGATACCCTCTCATCGGCCTTATTCAACGGGATTAACTACGTTGTTGTCGAGTTGATGAAACCCGGTGGTCTCCAGAAACTCCAGCCTGAAGACGGAGCATCTGCCCCAGATGCCGCAAAAGGGCTGACCACACCCAAAGTCGTTGCCCATTTACGACCTTGGGATGACCCTCCGGATGGACAGACTGCCGCTCTATCATCACCACTATGCGCTGCCCTTGGATCTCTGGGTCTCGTTGGTGGTGTTGTCAAGATCCAAGCAGCCACACAGCAACTTGGTCGAGGGGCTGTCAAGCATGTCAAGATCTTCCCTTTTGCACCCAGCTCAGACTCCAGTAGCGGTCTTCGATTCGGTGGGGAGTCTCGGGCCGAAAAGGAAGAGGCGGCAAAGCAGTTCAGACATCTTTACTCGAAATCTGCCACGGGTGTTGGTGGATTAATCAAAGGTCCGATCACAGATGGCACAGTCCTTGGGGTTTATGAGGGCTTGGACGCGCCCAAAAGTTGGGAGGGTGGCTTTGTCAAATTCGAACTTTCTGCGGACCAGACAGCGCAGGAACAGAGCAAGGATCATGCGCGCTGGATACTCGGGCTTGACGACAAAACACCCATTGAGTTTCAACCTCCCGTTCCGAAAAAAGACTTTGTCAAGACGGAGGAAGACTACGATCTCCAGCCTGCCAACGATTCCGCTTTGGTGGGTGTGGATTCGATTCTAGAGGACTTGCAAGGGCAGTTGTCACATCTATCATCGCTGCTTCTGACAGGAGCAATGGGGTCAGGGAAAACATCTGTGGCAAAGCATCTAGCTTCCAAGCTTCGCCAGGACCTCCTTTTCCACACTATTTACTTTTCTTGTCGCAAACTGGTTACGGATGAAACGAGAATATCGACTATCAAGGAGACATTGAATCACATTTTCATGTCGGCTAGTTGGGGCGCTAGGCTCGGTGGCAAGGCCCTAGTTGTCCTTGATGACCTGGACCGACTCTGTCCTGTCGAAACGGAGCTCCAAGTCGGTAACGACAACGGGAGAAGTCGACAGGTTAGCGAGATTGTACGGTCTGTTGTTCGGCAATATTGCAATGCCGAGAATGGTGTTGTATTGCTTGCGACTGCTGAAGGGAAAGACTCGTTGAACAGTGTGGTGGTGAGTGGACACGTTGTACGGGATATTGTGGAACTCAAGGCACCAGGAAAGGAGGCCAGGAGACGGATCATGGAGGCTATTGCGAGAGAAGGCGCCGTTGACGCACCTCGCGACAATGAAGAAAACGGGTGGGACAATAGCCGACCAGCTACAGCGGACGGCAGCACCAGCGCGGGCGACGATGATAGTGGCGCCTGGATGGACGGAGCAAGTCAAACCAGTCGAGATCATCCGCAGCCACGTACCAACAACGGATTCCTACTGGATCCGGACTTGGATTTCCTGGATATCTCGGGATCAACGGATGGATATATGCCCGGTGATATCACTGTCCTCGTCTCACGTGCGAGAAACGAGGCAATCATCCGAGCTATTGGAATAGATCCTAATGGGCCCGGGAACGAATTGGTTCGGTTGACCCGAGTTGACTTTGATAAAGCTTTGGAAGGTTTCACGCCAGCATCTCTTCGCAACGTGTCTCTTCAGAGCTCAACAACTACGTTCAAGTCGATCGGCGGGCTTCAGGAAACCAGAAAAGTTCTCCTCGAAACACTCCAATATCCTACTAAATATGCGCCCATTTTTGCCAAATGCCCACTTCGGCTGCGATCTGGTCTATTGCTCTACGGCTACCCTGGTTGTGGCAAAACACTCCTCGCGAGTGCCGTCGCAGGAGAGTGTGGTCTGAATTTCATCAGCGTGAAGGGTCCCGAAATTCTCAACAAGTACATTGGCGCGTCAGAAAAGAGCGTCCGAGATTTGTTTGACAGAGCTCAAGCAGCAAAACCCTGTGTGCTATTCTTTGATGAGTTTGACTCAATTGCACCAAAAAGAGGGCACGACTCTACAGGTGTGACGGATCGAGTAGTAAATCAGCTCTTGACCCAGATGGATGGTGCTGAAGGGCTCTCTGGTGTTTACGTTTTGGCAGCCACGTCGCGACCAGACCTCATTGACCCAGCTTTACTACGCCCGGGTCGTCTGGATAAGTCGTTGCTTTGCGACCTGCCAGCGCCAGAAGATCGATTGGATATCCTCAAGGCCCTTTTCCAGAAGGTCAAGCTAGCTCCCGAATTAAGCGAATCGGACGACGTTCTCAGAGAAATTGCCAGCCAGACAGAGGGTTTCTCCGGAGCTGATCTACAAGGCCTCGTATCCAACTCGCAGCTGGAAGCTATTCATGATGCCCTCGACGCAAGCGAGCCATTGGGAGCCCCCGACAAACGGCCCAATGGGCAGTCCAACATGAACAGGACCAGCAACTTTGTCCAATTCCAATACGGAGACAGCCTCTTAGCTGAGGAAACCAGCGCCAAGAGTCAAGCGGCGTGGGCTGTAGAGAGAGCAGCCATCGTCTCGAAATTAGAGGAAATCAAGTTGGCAAAGCGGAAAGCCAGGGACTCCCAAAAGGGCTTGAGAATGCCATCTAGGCCAGAGGGTAAGGGAAGTGGTCAAGAGAAGGAAGTTGTAATTGGGCAAATTCATGTTGAAAAAGCCCTTGAATCGACTAGGGCAAGCATCAGTTCGGAGGAGCGGTCAAGACTCCAAAGAATCTATCACGAGTTTGTGGTTGGGCGGAGCGGGCAGCTGAAGGATGGGCAGCCGAGCATGGAAATTGGCGGCCGAAGCAGCTTGATGTAGGTAGGTTATTGATTAGTGACCCAGCTCAACTTGGATATTGGGAAGACCTAGACACTGTGAAACTAGACAATCTATACATACATGTACATACCATCCCGGCAATGAGGTGGCATAATATATTCAATAGTAACCCGCGGAGCATTGACTTCATAGCAACCTGAAACTCGGCGATTACAGGCTCACACAGCGAGAGCTCGTATGTGTCTTTGTGTGCACTTGATAGGTCTTGGCGGTAACAATGTATCACCCAGCAGGTCGTCGAAGACTACAAGTCGAAATGCGACTTGGATAGTTGAACAGTGTCTGAGCAACGCCGCTTTTACGACGGAGTCTGCCTTGATCTCCTTGAGGCCACTGAGTATGTCACTTGCATAAACTCGTGTATAGTCTCAGCAGAGTTTCTTGAAGGATTCCCATGACTGTTATTCCCCCAAGAGAAAGTGTAGCCATTTTCCCTCGGAATGGCGTCAGAATGAAATATTGATCAATATGGAATATGAGCGCTGCCCTTTAGTACTATGACACTGAGAATCAATAACACTTTCTTGTCCTTGGAAGCCCTGACACTTTAGGGCTTCAACAAGTGAGACTCTTAGGCCTCCACAACCGAAACCACATTCAAGAAGCACAAGGGAAGGTGAGCCAAAAATGTCCAGAGAGCAATAGCTTTATTCACATCCGCACAGACTTCAACATAGGATTCCCTTTCTCGGTAGTCATTATAATAATAGTGCAGTATCTTCTCCTACCTGTTCCATTACCTCCCGATATTCCCGCGTCTAAATCTGAATACCCTCGCCATAACACTTCCATAGCTCCTCGAACCGCCGGATCTAGAAATTCCAACGCTCATGGCTATGCCCCAAGGAGGTATAAGAGAGGTTAATCCCGGCCTGAGGATCAAGCTTGCTAAGACTGGATAGTTGGGTAAAGTTAGTTAGTTGACTTTGTCTGCCGTTGCCCTACCTATTTCCAACTACCTAGTTAAACCTTGTTTTTGCAAAGACAACCGTTCATCTTAGTCTGTGCGATCAGTCTTCGAATGGCGGAGTTTTATTATTAGCCGAAGACCCGAGTATGTCTGCGTCTTCAATTTGTTTCGGGTAGTAGGTAGTTAGGCGACCTCTAATGCTTCAGAAGAGAGGGAGGGCACAAATAGCAGGACCATCACAAATGCCGACACATAGAAGTCCCCCACAAAGGCGGCAATGCCAAAGTAGTGCCCGGCGCCAGAGTTGAGCTCATGGTGACCATGAGAGACATAGCATGTGGTTGTAAATTTGGTTGTTCCACGTTATACAACTTGACATCATAGAAGTGCAAACATGCTCATACCTTACATACCGATACTAAGGTTAGGTCCAATGAAACCCGAGACGAACCCCAATACAAGAATACGCTAAAATGTTACGAGGAGAAGGTAGGCTGTAAAAAAATCATGTTCATCAAGTTGCTTTAATTGGCCAACGAGGAATTTGTTTAATAAAGAATCTAGTACATTGGATAATGGAAGTTTGGCAGCTCAAAGAAATAATGTAGACCTACAACGAGGAACAAGCGTGATGTGGGGTCTAAAGCGCAGCTGCTGAGCAAGGGTGGAAAGAGCGCTAAGACGGAAAAGGCAGCAACAGATGCAACTCAGGTGCTGTGTCCAGGTAGTACCCACCTACCGCCAGTGTGGCCGTGCTGTCCGGCCGCTGAGTTACCTTGGTGGGAGGCTTCGGGTGGCGGATCAGCGGCCACCGCCACCTGCCTTGCATTACTCCCACAGGTACTACCTAGGTAGGTAGGTACCTATGTACTTCGATCGAAGTGATTAGAACAAGCTCACTGCGATCCACAAAGCCAAGTCCCCTCAAAACTACCTACATGCAGCTAATGACCGCCGTTCGCGAGGCGGGAGGGGGCGCGGGAATCAAGCAGCCAACCCAGCGCGGCTTCTCCTCTCGAAACAATCGCTTGATTCTTTCTTAATTAATTAAACAACTCCCTGGCGTCGGGTCTATCCTACGGCTCGTCTCGTTGGTCAATGTGCTGGGACAAGGTGCTTCCATCCGTCTACCAACCTCCTCCGAACCGGGCAGTTTATATGCAGCGACAGGGTTCATGCAGAAGCTTCAGACCTCGTTCTACCGACGGGCGCCTGGATCCCTCCACCCTGGTGAGATGATGGCCGTTCTGATCACATTTTTCGGGGTTTGATCCAGAATTGTCCCTGGCCTGCTTTTCTAGTCCAGCCTCACCCAGCGAGCCATTTGTTTCCCGTCTGGACTTTTGTCTCTGTTCAGTTTTTCTCTCTCGCAACCTTTTTTTTTGCATTTCACTGGACTTCATTTCCTTTCCTTGCTTCTCCTCCTCGATGAATGCCGCCTACGACCGTAAATGATTGATTGGACTACGTTGATGATTCCTATGATAATGACACTATGACGCAACAACAAGGACAAGACTGGTATCATCTTTCCCCCACAACCCGCGACCAAGACGACGCAGCCTCGTCGTCCACACGCCCGCCTTACGATTATCCACTAGAGGACGCCTTCTCGGACACTAGTCCGGTACTTGATGCGTGGAGTGAATATCTGCGTGCTAGATACTCCAAACGCAAGGAGTTATACGAGTCTCTTGACACTTCGGCGCAGGAACTGATCCGCAAAGAGATCAGGCGCATTCGCTACTTTCGGGAGCACTTCAAGGACTACCGGGTCTTCAAGGCTGACGATCTCCCTCTGGTCGCTTTGCTTGATGACTCGCGGACAAAATGGCGAGACATTGCGTTTAAGCGATCCGCTGATGAGATTGCAAAGTGCCAGAAGCAGGCTGAAAAAGGTGGTGATACCCCGAATCTGGCTCGGAATCGCATCATCCTCAAATACGTTCAGCAATGGAAGACGCAATCCTATACAAATGCGATGGATTCCATAAACCCCGACACTTACATGCAAGACCTAGAGTCGGGCCCCGTGAGTAGTGAGGATGATCCTCGCAAAGAGGACTATGGCTACAACGGATGGGTCATTGCCTGGGAGCAAGGCCAAGGCTGGGTCTCAGTTGATCACCCTCTCGTACACGGCCAGTTCCCTCATCAAAAGATATCCATCCAGCAGTTCCTCTACAACAAGGAAGGCACACCTCTTAAGAGGGACACACGCAAGGGCCAACTGCGATACTTCCACCTCCCTGCCAACAATATGAAATGGGTAGAGGAGGCCATTTCTCGCTACTACCATGAAGACAATGTTGAGTTTGATGGGAAACTGGTCTATAACCTCAAGCACAACTCTCAGCGCCTTTTGAGAAACGAGCTGTGGAGGGGCCAGCAGCGAGGCGGAACGAACCTTCCCGTCCACGCACGACAAGTAACCACCCGTTGCTCTGTGGTTCCATCCGCTCCTCTCCCCAAAGCGCAGAAGGGGAAAGGAGATAACTCCCGCAAGGATGTCGCCATATTTGTAAGTACATCCAGTCCAGTATCTTGTTGCAGTCGCTTCTAGATGCTCACCGTGTACAGCTACCGTATCTCCACTGGGAAGTAGAGAAGCGTCTTCAGCGGATGTCACAGTTTGTCCAAGTAGCCAAGACACGCAGAGACAAACTTCGCAGAGCAAACACTTTTAGGATGAGAAACAAAATTGCAGAAATTGCACAGAAGGAAGTCCTAAAGAATGCCCGTCCTATTTCAAGCTTTGAAGCGGACCAGCGGAAAAGGCATCTCGCGTGGCGCCCGCACCACCCACTGGCCAAGTACTTTTGGCATGTTGCCAAGCTCTACCAGATCATTGACGAGGCCGCTGACGGGAGGCTAATAGAAGATCATTTATTCAATGATCCTCCACTGCACATGCGGAGGACCTTGGAACAGTACTACTACTGGACAGCTGAAGACACGACACGCCGAGATCGAGACCAGGTGGTGTGTCGGGCCACTCGTCACTATGGCGATGACAATGATCCAGACTCAACCTCCCGGATCATCATGGTAGATCAACTCTGGCTCTGGATATTAGATGATAGTACGTTCTAGCTTTCCTTCTCTTGCTATCAGAACATGCTGATTGGGTCCACCAGATACCGTCATTTCTAGCTTCCCAAGGAGATGGGGTCGCAATAAACCAGATCCATCCGCTGTTCATCGTGGAATTCGTGACCGCCTCGGTGCGCTCGATGGCGATGAGATCCACTCTGTATATGATATTGCTCTCATTGTCGTTGACGAATGCTCCAAGGTCTTCTTCGATCATACAAAGCCTCTTGACCAGCGTCCCGAATTGGTCGACCTCTTCAGCTCAGCCATCTCCAAGATCGTAAGTTTGCAAGTCGAACCCATAAGTCACCTTCCGTAAGCTCACTCTTAACTAGGCGGAAAAGAAAACTATTGCATATGAAGGCTTCGGGCGAGACGTGAGTAGAATCAGTCTCGACAGCCTTGAGTCTGCGGAAAAGATGCTGCGCAGGTCACTCAACATTGGCTTCGAATGGTCAATTCTGGAGGAAGCCCAGCAAGTCATCGATGAACTCCAAATCATGCAGGAAATCTATTCACAACAAACATCAGTCATGAAAGATCTCATCAAAGTGCTCAGCAGTCTTAGCACTCGCGCTTTTGACGCTATCCCCGGGCAGGATACAGATGGAAAGAAACTGGCCATGGACCGTGTTAAGTCCACAATGGCAGATATCAACCAAAGACGCGATGAATTGATGAGCATGGAACGGTTGCAGACGAAAACTAGATCTCAGGTGTGTCGAGCTCATTTTGTGACTTTGAATCCGAGCTATCTGAAGTAGTGCTGATACAATATGAAAAGCTCCGTGAGCTTCTCGACATGAAGCAACAGCAGGCCAACATCATCGAAGCCAAAGCGGCTATCCGAAGAGCAGATGAGAGTGTGCTGCAAGGACGGTCAATCGTGGTGTTCACGGTGGTGACAATCTTCTTTGTGAGTGTTGAAGTCGTGTGGGATTTATTGCCGTTCAGTGGTTTACTAACACAGAGGGAAATAGCTACCGCTCTCTTTCGTGACCTCGGTCTTCGGAATGAATGCGCGGGAATTCAGTAATGATGGCGAAATGGACCTGAGCACGCAACTGAAATATATGGGTAAGTATCTCTGGCAACTATGGAAGATTTCCTACTTTCCGACCAACCACTAATGCGTCTTCAGTGGGCGTGAGCGCCGCCGTCATCGTCATCTCTTTGTCCCTCGCTTTCAGCAACTGGATCCGGACGGTTCTTCATGTTGGCCTTAGTTTGGTCTACGTTGCAGTCGAGGACTGGATGGGTTGGCGAAACAGGAAGAGCAACTACAACTCAACAGCGATTAGAAATATCCAAAGAGAGCGACTCAAGCAGCTAGAGAGCAGAGACCACGCCAGGAGGCTGACGGAGATTAACAGTCGGACGTCTAGCGCTCCAGGCATGCGGCTTCAGCAACGTTCAACGTGGGACGTCAGGCGCTTGGCAGGGGGGCCTTTCAGGCCTTTCCGTAGAAACAAGAACCCCGAGAACGAGGAATCGGTCTAAATTATCTATCTAAATCTAGCTGTTTCATCTATGATGTAATCTCAAATGCAAAGGGGAACAAAAAAACAATACGCCTGCTTTTCTCTTGACTTTTATGATGGTTTTGCCAGAAGTTGTGATATTCCTGATAAGATATCCGCATGGACAGCTTCCCTGGCGATAATCATGCCCCGGTTATTGGACAGCTCTCTGCCAGCGCTGAAATCCATAGGCTTCCCATCAAGATCGGTTATCTTCCCCCCGGCCTCTGTGAAAATAAGCTGGGTTCCAGCATGGTCCCAGATATAGACCGGTAAACCCGGTCGTGCCGGCACACGAACTTGAGCGTCTCCCCCACCGAGTATCAAGGTCGCGTAGCGCACATGTGAGGACCAAACCTCTGTTCCCGGGTACGATGCCCCAAACTTCTCGGCGAGTTGCTCGACAACGTCATGACGAAGAGCAGTGCTGGAGCGAGAGTCGACAATATGCAAATCTTTCAGTTCAGCCGGGCCTCTCAACCGTTCCAGACGGGTGGCCTGCGGTAGCTCTGGTGACCGTGACAGATATCGCACGGAGACGCCCTTGCCTTTGACGGCGGAGAGCATGATCCCTAACCCATCCTTATCGACGCTTTCCTCCACCACCCTGCCGTTCCGCAGTTTCAGGTTCGGGCAGCACAAGACTCCGACCACCTGCTGGCCGTTTTCGATCAGTGCTAACGAGATGGCATATTGATGGCCGAGAAGGAACGTCTTTGTCCCATCGACGGGGTCCATGCCCCAGAACCGACCGTTGGGGCCGCCGGTCCCCTTGCCACCGCGATCTATCAGCGAGAGCATATCCTCGTGGTCGCTCGGCTTAGCGAACTTGGAGCCAGTCTCCGGGTTGGCGACGTCCGGCGCCGAAGCCACATGCTTGTAGACCTCTTGCAGCAGCTGCTCGTTGGCGCGCAGCACGGTGGAGTCCTCCTCGCCGACGAACGAGTCCTTGGGGAACGCATCTTGGAGGGCGCTGATCATGAGAGCCTGCGCGGCGAAGTCGGCCTCGGTGACGGGGGACTTGTCGCCCTTGGCGACCCCTCTGGCCTTTTCCTGGATCTTCTTGGTCAGTAGTGCGGCGCGAAGCACGGCAGCTTCGGCGACGGCCCGCTCGCGGGCGAAGGGTGAGAAGGCAGCCATGGCGGTTTTTTTTTGTGAAGCAATAGATTATCGTTAAGACGAGGGGAGATGGGCGTTGGTGCGTAGGTAGCTTGGCATGTAAGAGGGTTTTTGATGGCGGTTTGCAAGAAGCGAAAATGGCGTTTCCTCAACAAAACATATGTTCAACCCGGTGGTATGAAATAGGTATTTATACTCGAATTAGAAGACAACAAAAGGAGCTCATCCGACAAAGAAAACCCGGCTCAGCGGGATGCTGGCTGTGAATGGCTGTTGGCCACTTGGGTGCGCTTTGTGATGTGTAAGTGAATCAGTTGGTCATGGAGGTAGTCAGTCACACGACACACAAAGGGAGTGAGTGACTCGGTGATTATATGCGATCAGGACTGCATCGCGTGGATGGGGGAGCGGTCTTGCGCGTCAATCCCGTATCTTTTTTTTCACGGCCGGGCTGTGAAGAGGATGCGGCGAGAGTGATGAAAACAGGCTAGAACGAATGGGCAACGTGAACACGGGTGCGGACATGAGTGAGCGTGAGAAGATGCTGGGCTGATGATGGTGGCAATGCAACAAGCCCACTGACTGACTGCAGCTAGGCTGGAGGGCCACCCTCGAGGCAGATTTGCGCTGGGGACAGCCGCGAAAACGGCACATGGCCTGGCCTGGGGGTGCTTTGTTAAGGTAAGGTAAGTGCTTGGCAGAGGTAGTCGCAACCTACACTGCCGCAGCTGCTATACTCTCTTGGGCAGCGGCGACCGCGGCCGCGCTTGCTGGTTCGGACAGGGTCGTTCATCGCCTGGGTCAGTCTCGGCAAGCACGATGCATCACTCCACCTGCAAGTTACCTACTTTAGGTGCCTCATCCATGCACCGCGTCAGTGATGTTACAATGGATGCACCTGCCGTCCCGTGGCAACCGCACCGGGAGGACGCGCGCAACAGCCACACCCACTTCGTGGCCAGGCACGGCCGTATCTAGATAGTTCCAAAGTTCCTTCCTCCTTCCTTTCTAGTGCCCGGAACAGTGTCATCGGCACGCATCTCTCATCATCGTCAACCTCCATCCTCATATCATCCTCCATCATCCTCTCTCACCTCCTCGTCATCCGCAGGCTGACAACTCCGCCAGTCTCATCTCCCCCGGCCTGCATCTAAAGTGTATCAACGCGGCCTATTCAAAATGCAGCCCACATCGCACTTCTCTAGCCCGCTGCTCTTTTCTATAAAGGTTCTCATCTAGCGTTCCTCACCGACTCGTAGTCATATCATTCATGCCCATTTTCCCCTCCCCGAGTCAACCTGCCATTGCGCCTCATCCCATCCCCAACACGCTTCACCCCAAACAACATGCCAGCGAGGACATACATGCATCGGTCCTTGCCATAAATCAAGATCGCGCGGCGCCACTGTGATGGTATCTCCAATGGCCTTCCAGGAGCTTCATCTACCAGCAGCGTTCATCCCCTCGTTCACCTCAGCTCGCGACGCTTCTGTAAGCACTCAGCCATCCCCAAACCCACAAATCAAACACCGACCTGGCTACCTACCGATCTGAGTCATATTCCTCGAGCAAACCTGTAGACTTCGTGTAGGCATGCGGTCCCTGAGTCCTTCCACCTGAGGAGGCGCAGGGCCTCCTAGTCTGGGGACCTAACCAACAAAGGCCTCAACTCCTCTCAAGCTATCCAGTACGAATTTCCCACCTGGTATATCACATCTATCCCCTCGTGATGTTTCGCGTGGAACCGTTTTGGGCATCGAGCTCATCCTAGCCTCTTGGGGGGCATGCTGAAACTCAAACCCCAGGGCTTTCAATATCACTGAAATATTGACAACTCTGCATTTCCGGTATCAAACTCCTTGAAAATGATGTCACCGGCTTTCTTATTGGCACTGACCATACTCTTGGTATTGTGGAAACAAATCTCGCCTGGCATTACGCTCTCGAGCGACCAAATGGGAGTATATTAACAGGATTAATGATCCACTTGGTAAGCACACGTGTCTGATTACCACGAGAGGACGGGGAGGTTTCGTTATACGATCACTCACATTCAATGGAGTTGCGGGCTAGAGTGGGCATTGCAGCGTCTGTAACTTGAGGATTGGATATCCTTTGGGCTTGCCGAACTCTCAGGAGGTCCGAATTTTCCCACTCCAAGTTTGCTGCCCCGAATCAAATAATGCCCGGAGACATTCTCGATGCTATCCTGCCTCATGCTGGTACGCCTGAATGCATTTACCTAAACCTAGATGAAGACTCGGGTAAAAAATGGGACTGCCATGATCGTGAGGAGAGGTTATAACTCCAACAAGTGCATGGGATCAAGAGGCTTATAGTAGATATGCAGTTCTTCTACATCTAGTCTCGTAAGCTCAGTGTCATGACTTTGCCATAATAGCAATTAATTACATGTCAGCTTCACATCAGTCACTCTTAAGTAATTCTCCCATGAACCCACGTAGGCTCTTCAGGGACAAGTGTTCATACAGAGAATTAGAACTAGCACCCTAGCCACCGGGTCGGTCTACATTCCAAGGACATAATAAACGCAGGGCGCAGCATTAGGTTCATTTCATCGTAGAATACTGACCGCTTTCTCAGGCAGGGGACAATTCAAGTCATGGGCATCAAAGGATGAGGCTAAACCCGTTTTACACACCACTTGCATGAAGAGAAGCCAGTTGACTTGTTGAAACTTGTTCAATTCCATTAATATGCCAGTAGCGTTGGTACTGGGGCAAATGCTGCATGTCATCTTATCTATGTCTTCCCTCTTGGGAAATGTAGAGAACCCAGGCCAATTGCTCTCGCAAACCACCGCCTCCCGCCAGCCCTATATGTCTTGATTCTAGTCAAGAAGTCTCCCATTGGGCCAAGTGTGCAAGAGCAGCTTTTAATAATGTACAACCATGAAGCACCGGCTGGCGGGCCATTCCTTGCGTCCAAGACGGGCGTGCTGATGCCTCGGCTCTAGTCCGAAACACCATGATTAAAAAGAGGCCATTGGTATGCGTGGGTTCTGAGAATGCCCTCTAAAAAAACAAGATTCCAACTCCCTTCATGTTTAACAAAGACGATGGATAACCGAAAATCGCCTGGCAAACAAAAATGTGTAAATATAAAAACAATAGACCTTTTCGGAGGTTGTCGCTAATGAACTCCTAAGCTTTTTTTCTTCTCGTAAATCCTGGCCATGCTGATCCGGGTATGTCTTCCTCAACTCTCCTCCTTCATGAAATAATAACGAACTCAAGCCTATTACCGAAACGCCAGACAATGCTGTTTTAAAAAAAAACAAAAGTAGAGTGCGGGGTGAAATCAAAAGGAAGAAGAAGAATCCGGTGGTGACAACGACGTGAAGTAAAAAGAAGATGCCCAAGATCATCAGATACATGGCACCATGAAACCGGGATTTGCCCGATATCATAGCCTTCATCTTCCATTTGGTTTCGAAGAACTGTCTCCTGAGGTTGACTTGCGGGCACGAAGAGCTTGATACATCTTGCTCAGGCGCTGGCCGGTCACGCTCTTGCTTGTATCGTCTACAGGCCACAACTCGGCGAGGAAATCCCTACGCATGAAATGTTAGTTGATTATGCTAAGGCGAAGGTGCAAACTAAGTTGAGGTCATATCTTACCAGAATCGGCTCTTCAGTGCCTCGTCGGCAGCAGTAAAATTCTCATCCAGGAACAGTCCAATGGCGAGGAGCTCAACACTGAAGATAGAGGCGCGCTCTTTGCTTGACTTGACGGTTTCCTTGGTAGTAGACAGTATTTTCTCGAAGTTTCCACGGACAGGCTTTAAGAGGAACCAAATCAGAGCATCGTTGTCTTTTGCCCGTTGTTCTTGGTCATCACCAATGCGTCGCAGCTCATCCAGTCGACGAAGGGCCTTGGCTTTGCGTTCATCATGCGGTCGCGCCTCATGGTCGCGCCGTCTGTCATCTCGGCGCTCATCCCGACGGTCATCACGACGGTCATCGCGGCGGTCATCACGACGATCATCACGGCGATCATCACGACGGTCATCACGGCGATCATCACGGCGGCCATCTCGTCGATCATCCCGTCGGCTGTCTCGACGGTCGTCCCTGCGATCATCTCGACGGTCGTCTCGGCGATCATCACGACGATCATCGTGCCGGTGACGATGCCTATCATGTCTACGGTCGTCCTCATCGCGATAACGACTCTTCTCGGTTCGGAGACGATCTCGGTCTCGGTCTCGTTCCCGATCTCGCTCATCGCCATGCTTGCTCGAACGCCCAGTTTCATCATACCGACGGTGCTTTGAGTTCCGAACATCGTCATTAGATGCATGCTTCCTCTTATCCGGCCGCGGCGTGCCATGGTCATCGAGATGGCTTCTCGAGCGGTGTGAATCGTCGTATCCGTGGTCCCTCTCCCTTTCGCGGTGCTTCTTGCTCCCGTGGGGGACAGGAGATGCAGTAGCCGCGGACCTATGGCCGTTGGACAAGGGCTGCTTCTTGTTATTGCGATGATGATTCTCCACCGTTTTATGCAACGACTTGTCTGGTGAGTTCTTGGACTGAAGAACAGAGAGCAGGTATTCAGCACGTCGTACGAGGTGAACAGGGCCAGGAGCTTTCTGCTTGTCATTGCCCTTGCTTCGTTCCTCCTTCTTAGCAACGCGCTGCTCCTCGAGGAAGAGCTTGTCTCCCATGTTGAGATCTGCGTCATCGCGTATCTGTGGCCAAGCACCGAATCCATGCTTGTCAATCCCGACCAGAAGCATGCCGTCTTCTCTCGCACCCCAGGGGCAACTGTAGCTTGCAGCTTTTGTCGCATCAGGCAGTCGGAACGTGCGCCAATCTTGAGAGGTCTGGATGGCTTGGCGAAGAGTCTGCAATTGCATCGGCCTTTCAATCGCCGTCTCGGCATTGACCTTGCGCAGATCGCCAAAATCAATCAGAACGGCTTTCTTGTCCTTCTTGGTCAGAGTCTTGCCAATCTTTTTCTCTTCTTCAGCAACCCTGGCACTGTTCTCGTCTACAGCGTCCTGGGCAGCTTTGATGAAGTCATTGAGCATGGACTTGATAACGTCTGGATCTCTATCACCAAGTTTTGCTTCCTGTATGATGTCGTCGGCACGATCATCCAATGAGCCATATCGAAAAAAGGCCTTGATCAAAACACGCTGTTCCTTGTCGTTCAATGGCCGTTTTGGATCAACTTCCAGCGCACGCTTCTCGGCTGCCTCTTGCTCCTGCTCTTTCTGTCGTTTCTTCAGTCTGTCTGCACGGTCTGTTTCTCGATTGCGATTCTTCACGGCGGCTCTGCGAGGTGCGCTCTCTTCTGCGACCTTGGCAAGATAGTCCTCGTGCTTTTTCATTTCTTCCTCTGCCTTGATCTCAGCAATCTTCTCTGCAGGGATGATCTGGTCCCAGTCAAGGGCCAAATCGTCAACTTTCACATCGGTAACCTGCATGAAGCTATCCCAGTCGATACCACCACTACTCAGGTTGATCTTGTCATCGACTTTTGTCTTGGTCACCTCAGCATTTTCCAGGATAGAATCAATATCAAGCTGTTCCAATCGCTCTTGGTTGCCTTTCTGCTCAAACATCTTGGAAGATCGCATCTTCAAGACCATTTGGATATCTTCGTTGGAGGAAGGGCCATCCGTCTTGACTCCCTTCTTGTTCAACTCTGCCTTGAGAGCTGCTTTGCCATCGTCTGTGACTCCGGCTTGGATAGTCAAATACTCAAGCAGAAGCTTGTTACGGGCTCGCTCCAGGACCTCTTCTTCAACAGTCTCCTTGCTCACCAACCGATAGATATTGACCGGTCTCTTTTGGCCGATTCGATGAGCTCGGGCCATGGCTTGAAGATCAGCCTGAGGGTTCCAGTCTGAGTCGAAAATGACGACAGTGTCAGCAGTCATCAGGTTAATGCCAAGTCCACCAGCACGGGTTGATAGGAGGAAACAAAAGTCTTCACTGTCCTCCGAGTTGAAATGGTTGATTGCCATTCGTCGAGGGCCAGCAGCAATCGTTCCATCTAGCCGTTGAAATTTGTACCCTCGCAAAGATAGATAGTCACCCAGGATATCGAGCATTCGAACCATCTGACTGAAGATGAGGACCCGGTGTCCATCCTTTTTCAGTTTTGTCAGGAGCTGGTCCAGAAGCATCATCTTCCCGCTACTGGCGATGAGACCTTTGATTTGGTCTTCACGGCGAATGCTCCCAGCCAGAACTTTTTCTTCTGCACCTGCAAACATATACGGGTGGTTACTGATCTTCTTCAGTTCCATCATGACATTCAGCAGAGAGTTCTTGTGGCCATTGGTTGCATCACATAGGGCTGAGTAGTTCTTGGTCAGGATGTTCTTGTAATAATCAAGCTGAACATCTGAGAGTTCAACGCGAATAATCTTCTCCGTCTTGGGAGGCAGATCAGACTCCACCGTCTCCTTGGTTCGCCTGATGATGTAGGGCGCGATGGAGCTATGGAGCTCCTGCAGCTTCTCCTGGGCATCTGCAGCTGACAGGGAGTCGAGATCTTCAGTAATGTTTACTACTCCAGGGTTCAAGAAGTCTAAAAGTGCAGAAAGCTCCGCCAGGTTATTCTGGATTGGGGTTCCGGTGATCAAGACCTTGCAGGGGAAATTGAACCCGTTCAGGCGAGCATAGAGTTGGGACTCCTTGTTCTTTAAACGATGTGCCTCATCGACAGCGAGAGTCTGCCACTTAATAGACTGCAGGAACTGCCAGTCTTGCAGAATGAACTCATACGAGGTCACTAGCACATTGAACTTTGGCCTTTTGGGATTGCCATCAACGAGAAGTTCATGATCACGAATGATGTTGCGGGCTTCTTCTGGTCCAAGGTACACGACGTAGTTCAGGTCGGGTGACCAGGTATTGAAAGTATCGCACCATGCGGGAATGACACTCAAGGGGGCAACGACGAGTGATGGACCCTCTTGTCCGCGCTGGTTTCGGAGCCAACTCAAGAAGGAAACAGTTTGAACCGTTTTGCCGAGACCCATTTCGTCTGCAAGGATGACATTGTTCTGTCGCGTCCAGTTCAGACAAAGAAAATTCAGGCCTTTCAGCTGGAAGGGCCGCAGCTCACCCCCTTGGATGTAGTCAGGCTGCTTGTCCAATTTTACCATCCGCGACCGAGTGTCTTTGTTGCTCTCTTTGCGGTTGGACTGCCAAGATCGAGACGACCTATCAAGAAACTGGTCAATCTTATCTTGAAAGTCAGGGCTGATGTTAGAGGCGGCTTCCCATGTGCACTCTTCGTAAGTCAGGCCCTTCCACTTGACGTAGTATTCTGTTCCATCCTCGCCATCGCGAACAGCAACAACGCGCTCCGCCTTGGTATAGTCCTCGAGGGCTTCTTCATCGCGTTCTCTATCGAGGAAAAATTGTTCTCTCGTCTCGGGGGCTACTTCGTCTCCGAAGCGCATATCAAGCTCCTGCTCGACGACTTTTCTGTAGTAATTTTCGACTTTACGGAAGCCCCGCATATGCTTCAGACTGTCTATGCTCTCCCATGAATCATGGAGATGAGACTTTGCCTGCCACTTAATGAAATACAGGAAATCATTACGCTCCAAGTCGTAACTCAGTTCTGTGTTGTCTTTCGTTTGGTGTTTAACTACCTTTTCGATGTACGGAGAGTCATCAACGTAATCAGCGGTGAAGTTTTCGGGCGCCATCTCTTCTTCTTCTTCAACTTCGAGGTCGCTCTCTTCGTATGTTACTCGCTGAGCGGTACGCCTGTTAGACCACCGCTTTTCGACGAGGTTGGGTTGCGACTCTCTCTCGAGTCTAGCTTTCTTCTGAGACCTTTTCGCGCGTGCTCCCCCGTAGTTATCAGAGTCGGATTCCGATCCATCCGTTGATGGCTGATGAGAAGGGGTGGGTCGTATAGAAGCTGCGATGAAAGAGAGGTCAGTCACGGAACGTATAGTAGGAAGTAGGATCATTCCAGGCTGGAACATACAGGGACGAGAGTTGTCCACTCGACGGCGTTTTGATGCCCGGCGATTTGCAGGCACCACGTCCTCTTCCGAGTTATCAGACACAACCTGAAATCGACAAGTTAGTATGATGCCGGTATGGGACCGTGATTAGTACATACCGTCTTCCGAGGCTGTTGCGGCCGTCGCTAGAAGCAAGGTCAGTTACTGTGCTTGAAACAATTTGCGGGAATTTTGGGCAGCCTGCTTACGCTTCGGCGCAGGCCATAGAGTTCAGGATTGGCGAGTATAAAATCATCCTCACGTGCGGTGGCTCGTCGTTTTAGAGCCTTGCTGGAGTCGCTCGAGCTTGAGTGCTCGTCGATGGCATCCTCAGGATGGGATACAGGACTGTCTTGCATATCGAAATCGGCATCGTCCGAAGCATTGTCGGGTGTCTGACCATCACTATCTTGTGAATACTGATCTCCGTTGACAACATGTGTAGCATCGAGGGCATCATCAGATGAGGTTGGTGATGCGCCATAGCCATTCTCAGAAACAGATTCGGGACGCGTGTCTGAGGCGTCGCTCTCGCTCCGGTCGCGTACGTTGCGGGTCTGGATGGCTATCGTATGTTCCGGCGACAGATGCCCATTTACAGGACCACCCTCAATAAGGGTGGACATCGTCGACTATGCTATGAGACCACCTGCTGCGAGGCGACTTGAAGTTAGCAACTTGGAGAAGCTTTGGACGGTGTGGAGAGTGGTATGAATCCAAAGGGGTGGCATAGGCGACCTGAAAACATGTGAAATGGGGTAGGAATGAACTTGAAATGGCCAAAATGTTGCAAGAATCGCATATCGTCGGGATATGCGATGGCCAGGCTGATGTTTGATGATATTGCGATTGGGGCAGTGTCTGTGGGCAGGCTGGCTTTCCTGGGTCTTGGACGTGCCGCTATCAAAAAACGGCATCGAATTTCATCAAGAAAGGGCCATATCAACAGGTATAAGACCCGTGGAGGAGGATATATTGGATTCAACAGCCAGGTCGAGGCTCGGTCGATCGCATACGGCAGGATACACGGGCAAGTCTGCCGGGATAGTATTGGCAGGAAGGGAATGTCAACTTACAAGTCATTAATGAATGACCATCAGGTAGCAGAAGGCATTAAAGAAAATACCGGCGAATTCTCGAATGTGATTTGCAGGTTTGGCCAAATGGGGGTTCGGGTGGGCGTGGATGAGGTGTGAGGGTGAAGGTGGATTGTCACAAAAATGCCACCAGACTGGTGGAGAGAGAAGAATTGGATGGTCCGGCAGCAGGCACCTCGCGCGGGTTGGGACTCACAACGCTAGCGCAGGGCAAATTTCATTGGCCACAAGCTCGCTCAGACCCATATAAATCGATCACGTGATTGTCGACGTGAAGAGCAGGGCAACTCTAGTCGACAAGTTTCAGTTTCTTGAGGCTGGGCAACTAGGCGCCTGAATACCTTGCGATATGTCTACAAAGCTTGAATTCTATTGAACGCCTATTGAAAAGCAATGATGCTCCTGCATTTCCGCCCTCGTCCGGCAGGTGACGGGATGCAGCCACTGCCGATCATTCGTGTACGGGCAGTGTAGAATGGGGGTACACATGAGCTACCCTATAGATGACTGCTATTCAGAGCCATTCGCTGCTATTGTTTCTCGCGCGTTTATGAATGCTGGTATTGTAATTGTTGGTTATTTTTGCCACGCCCCTCTGCCATTTCCTGTTCGTACTAATATGCAGCTGAGGCACAGGCATTGTGGTAGAAAGATGTTTCCTGTATTGTTTACGGTTTTCAAGTTAACAATAGGTTCACAATTGGTCAATAGGTATTCACCACAAATTCTCAGCCCATTCGTAACTTACACAAATACCTACCCAACGGGAATAACAATTCTCCCATTCCAATCATACTGTATACAAGTACTTACGAGAACTCGCTGTTCACGATGGATTGTTTACCTGATCCGCAAATGAATAGAGCCAGGCACTCCAGATAATGGCCCAAGCACACGGCAAAACCCACTGGCCCGAATGGGAACTAATGAGACCCTGTCAAGTGGGTGCCAGAAAAACAGGCACTGCAAAGCTGTTCCCCAGAAAACTCAACTTTCTACTACGGGCCACAATATTTTGAGATAATGCCTTTAAAGATCAATTAGTTATTATTGTTTGGAAATAACGAGCCTATTCTTTGCGCCAAGAAGAAGTATTATAATCTAAGATCATCAGCAGTATTGTTCTTCACGGTGGCCAGGCGTAGCGGTCACTGTTTCTTCAAACGGCCACTTGATTGTGTCCATGACCTACCAGCTAACTCGCAATCAAACAATGTACTAGCAGCGCCTAGGTATTTTGCTGGCCCAGACATCCTCCGACCGAATCGGAAGACGGATGTATTTTTCTTTCTTTTTGCAACAGATGCACACGGCTCTCCGATACAGATAATCCTGCTAGGCTGCTGCATAGACGTAGGTTTAGATATGGTTCTAGGTCCTACTCTTTGAGAGATGGTCACTCCCACTTCCTCCCCATCCAGGTAGGTGAGGCACCTCAGCGCTGTGCGACAATGCGAGTAGGTGGTACAATGACGATGGGGACATGTACCTAGGTCCTATCGATACCCAATCCACCTTTGTACCTTGCAGATTCAACCATCATGGAGAGAGGCAGGCTCCCTTGCACCTCAGCATGATGGCGAATCGCCGCAGCCCGAAGGACTGTTATGTGTAACCACCACTGCAGCAACTTGCCGCAATGGCTACTTCATCTCATGTCAAAGACACGGCTAGCCACGTAGGTAACACATCAATATCAATGGCTCCCGTCCATGCTTATGCCTCCACCTGCACCTGTAATTAGTACCTGCCCAAGTCTCAATGCCCTGCCCCGCCAAAAGTGGACGATTCAGAGCACAGGAAAAATTGATGACCGCACACTCGCTGCCTCCATCATTGGGCGCAACACCACAATCCTGATCTTTTTTCCCTGCCCACCATTGTTTCTCCCCCCGATCCAACTCGCACAATATCTGCCCGTCTGCGCCGTCGAACGCGCCTGCGTACGAATATCCCATTCCAACTGAACCAATCTCTTGAGCTTGACAGAAGGGCGACGCTGGGATCGCGAGCTGAAATACCGCCGCTCGAATAACCCCTCCGACAATTTTTTGTGTCCACAGCACACGCCAACACCGCCGTCATGTCTGACAAGCTTACACGGTATGAAGCTGGCCGGGATATGGATTTTTTTTCGCCCAAGGGTTCCTGCTAATACGGATTTCTTTTTATAATGTAGTATCGCCATTGTCAACAGCGACAAGGTTCGTCAAGACCGCTCGTATACCTGAATACCCTTTCCTTTTGGCCCATCTTGGCCATCTTGAAAAAAATCTACCCCGCCTCACTCAACTATAACCCCACCATCTATCCGCATCGCCAACACCACGAATCAAGAATAAGTTCTGACAAACCTTCTTTGTGGACAGTGTCGCCCCCGAAAGTGTCGCCAGGAATGCAAGAAATCCTGCCCAGTCGTCCGAAGTGGCAAGCTCTGCATTGAAGTTGCGCCCGAATCCCGCCTCGCCTTCATCTCCGAGTCGCTCTGTATTGGTTGCGGTATCTGCCCCAAGAAGTGCCCATTCGATGCCATTACAATCATCAACCTTCCCACCAACCTCGAAAGCCAAGTTACCCACCGATATGGCCCCAACAGCTTCAAACTGCACCGACTTCCTATGCCCCGCCCCGGGCAGGTTCTCGGTCTTGTCGGAACCAACGGTATCGGCAAGAGTACTGCTTTGAAGATTCTTAGTGGAAAGCTCAAGCCCAACCTGGGCCGTTTCGACAACCCCCCCGACTGGGAAGATGTTATCAAGTATTTCCGAGGTTCTGAACTGCAGAGTAAGTGGACATCGGGCACCAGAATTATAATCCAATTGTGCTGATCATTTGGTAAAAGACTACTTCACCAAGCTGTTGGAAGATGACCTCAAGGCAGTGGTCAAGCCCCAGTATGTCGACCAGATCCCCAAGGCTGTCCGTGGCACCCAGAAGAGTGTTCGTCACCTCATCGAGAGCCGAGCTTCCCTCGGCAATACCCAGGAGGTCGCCAACGTTCTTGAGTTGAACCATATCATGGACCGTGATATCAACTTGCTCTCTGGTGGTGAGCTTCAGCGTTTTGCCATCGGTACTGTCTGCGTCCAGAACGCCGATGTCTACATGTTTGACGAGCCCTCTTCGTATCTGGATGTCAAGCAAAGATTGAGCGCAGCTCAAATCATCCGCTCATTGCTCCGCGACAACGACTACATCATCGTGGTTGAGCACGATTTGTCTGTTCTGGATTATCTTTCCGACTATATTTGCGTCTTGTACGGAAGACCCGCCGTCTATGGTGTTGTTACCCTCCCCTACTCTGTTCGAGAAGGTATCAACATTTTCCTCGATGGTCATATTCCCACCGAAAACCTCCGTTTCCGTGACGAGTCTCTGACCTTCCGTATTGCCGAGAGCGCTGATGAGTTTGCTATTGACAAATCTCGTGCTTTCAAGTACCCAAAGATTGAGAAGACACTCGGCAACTTCAGACTTCGCATCGATGCTGGTGACTTTACCGATTCCGAAATCATTGTCATGATGGGAGAGAACGGAACTGGCAAGACCACCTTCTGTCGCCTCCTGGCCGGAGCCCTGAAGCCCGATAGCAAGGCCTCCGTTCCCGACATGAGAATTAGCATGAAGCCCCAGACCATCACGCCCAAGTTTGAGGGTACAGTCCGCCAGCTTTTCTTCAAGAAGATCAAGCAGGCCTTCCTTTCGCCCCAGTTCCAGACCGATGTTGTCAAGCCTCTGAAGCTCGAGGACTTTATCGATCAGGAGGTCAAGAACCTGTCCGGTGGTGAATTGCAGCGTGTTGCCATTGTCCTATCTCTCGGTATGCCTGCCGACATTTACCTCATTGACGAACCTTCCGCCTACCTCGACTCCGAACAGCGTATTATCGCCGCCCGTGTCATCAAGCGCTTCATCATGCACTCTAAGCGCACGGCGTTCATCGTCGAGCACGATTTCATTATGGCCACGTACCTCGCTGATCGTGTCATTGTCTTCGATGGCCAGCCTGGTATTGATGCTCATGCCAACAAGCCTGAGTCTCTTCTCTCTGGTTGCAACGCTTTCCTTAAGAACCTTGACGTCACCTTCCGCCGAGACCCTGTGAACTACCGCCCTCGTATCAATAAGCAGGGCTCGCAGCTTGACCAGGAACAGAAGATGGGCGGCAACTACGTAAGTGAACCCGTAAACACGCCGATAGCTGACAGCTCATGCTAACCCACCTGTGTTTAGTTCTTCTTGGAGGATACTCCTGACAAGAGCTCTTGAAAAGGGCAAGTATAGAAATAGTAATTCCCACCACCACCACCACCACCACCATTACCACCACCATCATCATGCATCTCACGGCGTTACGGGCGTTCAAAATAAAACCACGCTTCAGAAGCGTATGGGGGGCCAAGCCCACGGTTCTGGCTTAGATATTGATGATCCGGGCGAGGATGATGAGCCAGACGAGTTGGGCTCGCCGTGGCAGCCTATCCCCTGCTGTCTGGTCCTGCGAGGGTTCCATCCCATTTGGGATTGGATTAACAAGTGTTGCTCATTAGATGAGGCAAGCAAATAACACTTGGGATTCTCGCAGATTGAGGGACAGTGGATCAAGAAGGATGACTGCCACACTCGCTCCCTGCAAAGTAGGGAGCGATTCGGAAGACGAGATTTGTTTTGAATTATATATATAGCTGCAGTTAAACGAACGAGAAGTTTTAAGGGAGAATTTTCGTGAACCATAAAAGCGAATGTGCAATCTCACGTGGGCAGTGTAATTTTATGTAATGAACACATCTAGCACAACACAATGGATGGACCATTTTCAACAGGTCAAAAAAAGATGCGGGTTTGATTGGTTGATGTAATTATGACTAGGCCAGCTGAACATGGCTATAACTACCAAGGTAACTAGGGATATTACACGCCGGGGACGGGGAAGAGCACACATGCGGTGTTGTTTTCTCTTTTCTTGGAGGAGACACACTGACATGATAAACAAAGAGACACATACCAACTAGCAGCCTCAAGGAGGAATCGGGATTTGCTTCTCAAGGACTGAACCGAAAAAAGGACGATGAGTGCCAATTCCTTGGCCACTTGAGGAATTCGAGGAGAGGCAAAAAGGAAGGAATAGGTCAAGGACCAATCTGTAGCCAAGACTGTATGTCATCTCTACCTAACAAGCCGTGGAGTGAATGCTTGCCAGAACGTACTGAGGTGGCGGACAAAAGGGCTGAGTAGCTTCTGGCCCTCGAGTTGTGGGGCAAACGGTTGCGCTCTGCGCCTATTCCTCAATTTCTCCTTCCTCACTGCCGGACCTTGCATCTCGTGCTGGTGGTGGGTTAGCAGGAGGAGTCTTGGTATGAACTGGGGCTTCACGTTGAGGGGTGCGCTGGGGCGATGGCTCCCGTTTCAATCTCTGTCCCAACCAGTTAGTAACGAATAGGTTTATATCATCATCATATTAACGAATGGATGCTTTCCGTACCTTGGAATCTCGTGAATCTCTACGAGCGTAATCATCTTCATTTTCTGTTCGACGGCGTCGAGAGCTTGATCCTGAGGGTCGCTCGTCACCATATGGGAGTTCCTCAATGGAGCTGCGGTCAACACGCCGACGGTAGAGTCGCTCTCGCTCCTCCTCTCTATCTCGTCGCTCGCGATCATAATGCGAGTCATCGTCACGACGAGAGCGGGGGGTGCGATCATAATCCCTATCCCTGTCTCTCTCCCTCTCTCTGTCTCGGTCACGCTCTCGCTCGCGTTCACGGCGAGGTGGAGGGGATAAACGGCCACGGTCAGTGGATAATAGATTCTCCGCCATGGTGGATTTGCGGTGGTTTCGCTCACGCTCCGCAATTGCTTTGCGTCTGTCTGCCTCATAGGCATCCGCTTCGGGGCTGCGGCTTCGTCGAGGGCGGCCACTGCTGCGATGAGAGCGCTCACCTCTGGATCGATCTCTCTCTCGGCGATCCCTTTCCACAGACGCACGGTCACGGCGCCTGTCCCTTCGGTGGGCGTCCTCCTCCTTCTCCCGAAGGCGACGCATGTGTTTGTCAAACGCGGATCTTCTAGACTCCTCTGACGTAACAGCTTGGAACTCGTCTGCTTTGATTAGTCGGGGTCTAACCTTTTCATAGGAGTCGTTGAGAGTAAGAGGCGGCTCCATTCGTTTCATAAACGTCCGTAGGTCATCAACTGCCCGGCGATCGTCACGCTTGGAGGTACGTTTCTCACGTAGCTATAAACATGGTTAGCCGCACAAAAATGGTCAATGAAAGAGGTTGAAAGGTGAGCTTTACCCGATCAAAAATGAGTTTCAAAACATCTCGACTGATGTCGGCTGTGCGCCGATCGCCCTTCATCATGGATATGAACTCTTCCAAATCGCTGTTAGGGGTGAGTTCAATTCGCTTGTCCTAAAATCGACACCGTTAGCTTCACTCCTTCGATATAGTAGTTGGGGTTCATACCTCGAGAACATCAAGAACTTGATTACGCGGCAGTCGAAGCCCACGCTCCTCCTCCTCTACGAGATCCCAGAAAAGCTCTTGTGGCGTTGGGCCACCATGACCGATCATATTTCGGTATTTTGGTTCATTCTCAATCAAGGGGTAGATTTGTGCCCACTTGGTGCCTGCGTTGATCTTGCCGTCGGCACGAAGATCGTTCAACAGTACTTTGAAGTCATCTCTAGCTTTCCGCTCATTTCGGAACTTCTGGGTTTTCTCCTCCTGCTTAGAGTCGTTGAACGCGCGCTCGAGGGCCTTCATATGGTTCTGAAAGGCTGATAACATGTCGAGCTGACTAAGAGTCTGGTACTTGGCATCATTTTGAAACGGTTGCGTTGTGGAGATGATCCCTTGTGCATCAGACCATCGAGTATAGGGCTCCAGGTTGAGTTTGGGAAGGAGATCGACCAGGCCGTCGATGGCACTCTTTCGCATAGAGGTCTGCTGTTCGGCATGGGCTCTCTTCAAGCCAATAATGTATTCTTCAAAAAGCTGGCGCCGCTCCGACTCGTCGCTGGTAGACCGGAAAATGGTTTCCCCCTCAATCATGGGGCGCGCAGTCTTCCAGCGAGTATAGTGGGCAATCTCGGGATGCCGCTTCAACATGGTCTCGAAATCAGTTCGAAGTTTAGCCAACCGCTCCTTGGCGCGCTCCTTGTCCTGGATGATAACATCCTGGCAAAACTTCTCAAAAGCATCTCTTCTGTCTTTGGGGTCCTTGATTGCGCGAAACTGGGGATCGCGGGCTGTGGCTCGAATGGTCTGCTCCCACGTCCAGTCTGGCTGAACACCACTTCGACGAAGAAGCTTAGAGAACGCAGCCTCGGCTTCCTCGATTGTCGCGTATTCGGGATCATTCGTCTCGGGCACAAATATCTGAGCCCTGGGATCATTTGGGGCGGGTAGTTGTCGTGACTCGGCGTATGAGTCGCGATGGTCGCGCCCCTGGTCGAATGAGCCTCCATAGCCCCCACCGGAAGCGAATGACGATGGTGTCGCGGGTGTCACTGGTGTCTGCGCTGGAGCGGGGGTTGATCCTGAACCCAGGGCGGTTTTGTACACATCGGGCATCTCCCAGGAGCTCTCCTTAGTCTCCGTATTGTACCAATACTTCTGACCACCCTTGGCTGTGTATTCTTTCCAAGGTTGGTTGGCAAGAGCGCGCTGCGATTGATCGTGGTTAGCAAGTTGAACGTGTTCGTGGGAAGAAGTCAGATTGAAGAAAAGAGACGAACCTCTGCCGGCGACATCATTTCCTCGGGCTTGGTCCATTGCGTCGCTTTGGTCACATTGTTGTAATAGTAGGCTCGACCATCATTGGTGTGATGTTCCTGCCATACTGGTGCAGGCTGCGCATGGCGGCCTGGAAAGCCGTTCATCGTGCTATCAGTGAATTACAAGAAGGTGATGCGCGCGCGCCGAAGAAGGGGCCTTCTCTCGGGAATTGGTGAAGGCTGCCACGTCGAAGGAGCCTTGGTGTTTGGTGTGGTTGATGCGACGACGGAAAGCTTGCTCTGAATAATCTTTATTTCGAGCAAGTTTGACCCAAATCTGGTTGGTAGGGAGGGCGCACGGACCCTGCAGCGAATCAGGCTAGCCTACCCTACAGAGTCCACTAATGCAATTAGCCGAATGTCTTAATCCAAGGTGTCCTAATATGCAATGTACCTCCGTACCTCCCATGCCGATCTACATTACAGGAGAGGCACAACGTTGAGCTCAAAGTTGGAGGCCAGCAAAAGTTGGCTGACTGGAGTGAGACGAAGGGCTATTCTCCATGAAATCGAGGTCTCTGCTCGCCAATTGATCGAGTGTGATGCCAGCTACATTGAAATTGGAGACAGAGGGACGGGTAACGTGCGTATAAACACGGAACAGAGCCTCTCACAATGGCGGCCGACCTCGTGGCCATGCACGATCCCGCCGTGAGCTTTGCAGAGAAGTGTTACTTGTCCTACTTGGTTCCGGCTGTTACAGACACCGACTTGGACGAGCTATTCAAGGACGTCGAACCGGGGCAGCCTATCATCGAGTCCTTCAAAACCAGAGAGACGCTCTTCTTCGGTCTGTCCCCCCTAGCACTAACATGCTCTCCTCTGCTAACGAGTCATCAGATGAGACTGTGGGTCTTTTGCTCGTTCTCAAGGCACCTTGGCAAGAGGAAACAGTGCTACGCTCTCGTCTTGAAAGGCTGGCGATATCGATAGAGGCACATATCGTCAATGGTAGCGTGCCCGACGGCCCAAGTCCACCAGTAACGGAACTCATCTTCAGCGGGTCGGTTCCAGATATCGCCGATCCATTCATCATTGTAGATGAGGAAGAGGCTGGTGATTCCGAGGGCGAGACCCATCAGTGTATCTATGCCATCTGGAAACTCCCCGTCGTACTGCCGCGGCCGCGCATGCGATTGCAGTCGCCTACAATCATCTTCACAGCATCTGCGGGTCTCAAACCAGATGATCCTACCGACCTCGCACCCAGCGGCCAGCGCTATCTTCCTAGCGGAGTTCCATCTGGGCTCAACCTTCTCGAGTCATTCACCCATGACCCTTCTCTTAGCGACGTCAAGCCAAGGCTGTCCGCTCTGCGAGTCTCTCGTGTGGTTCCCTTGACGCAGCAAGAGGGTGTCGAGCAGCGCATCCGAACCCTTCCCCAACTCAAGTTTCAGATATTCCCTGCTATCAACAGTAGAATACGATTCTCCCGACCCAATACCGAGCCTGTGAGCTCCGCTGTCATTGCCATCCTTGAAGTCGACTTTACTTCTTACTTTGAAAGCGAGTTCCTTCTTAACAAAATCGAGCTGTCAGTCCCTGGTGGCGAGGTCCAGTGTCTCAATGACGATGCACTGATGCAACCACCTTTGAGATGTGTCGCTCACGATCATATCACCTTCCTTTATCACGTCATTCCCCGGCAATACGATCTCAATCACTCAAACCATACCCGAGAACTCAAGATCTCCATCGTCGCCACGGCCCAACTCATACCCGATGTATGCACGCCACAACTAACAATGAATTGGTCCACCCCGATCGACTTCACTCTCCCAGTCAACCCCGGCTTCGGGGCAACACCAGGCCCCAGCCTCACCATCCAGCGATCCCACCGGCCTTCCCAGCTCTCCATCAGCAGCGGCCAGGTCGGCACCCCGTTAAAGTCACCCGTCATCCTCCGCCCAGACTCTCTCCCCACCCTAGAAGCAGCCACATCCCGCACGGAAGCTGCGCTCCCCGAGCTGGGGATAACCATGTCCTTCAGCGCGCCGTCCGAGCCCGTGCGCCTGGGAGACATCTTCTGCTGGACCGTGTACGTCGTGAACCGCCCCAGCGAGCAGAAGAACCAGTACCCGCGGAAGCTCGCCCTCGTCTCCCTGCCCAAGCGCCAGCGGCAGGAGGTGCGGAGCGTGCGGCCCGTCTCCTCTAGCAAGAAGAAGCATGCCGAGCGGGACATCGCCGACGCGGCCTTGGACGACAATGTCCTCCACGCCATGCAGAAGAATGCTGCTGTCGGCACCGCAGAGGTTGCCTGCCTGAGCGCCGACACGCGCGTTGGTCCCCTGGCCCCCGGAGCCTGCCATGTGGTTGAGCTCCAGTTTCTGGCCCTGAAAGAAGGCATAATCGGCATCGAGGCAATTCGGGTTGTAGACATGAGCACTCAGGAGCACGTTGATGTCCGAGACTTGCCAACCATGGTCGTAGAGCCCGCAGCCGCCTAAAGACGTATATACATTCTTGAGTTGATTGCTTGAAAAGTAGGCATTTGATCATATAACACGGCCAACATCCAATAGAGGGGACAATATGTAAATATATATTTATATTGATGAAGAGATCATGTAGATACTGCTTCTTGATCGCTAGTTGTAGCAGCAATTATAATAACGAACGGAACGCCGTCAGACAATGCCAACCAGTCTACCATGCAACGCTCTTTTGCCAATGTGCCCTTAACTAAAATGCAATTACCTTTCCTTCTTTAAATGCCAAACAAAAACGCCATTTTATTAAACCAAGACATGATGCACGTTACTTATTAGAAGTCATCCAAGTCATCATCCCAGCCAAGCTGGTCATATATGGACCTGTCCGTCCGTTGTTCTGCCGCTGGTTCCAATTCTTTGTACTGTTGAGCTGGCTTCTGGGCGGCCTGTCTCTTAACAGGAGTTGCAAACAGCACATCCTCATAAGAGGTGTCGAAGCTCAGCTTCCGCATCGGCTCATTTCTACCGTGACGCACATCTGGCGACGCCCCCAAGGCCGCGTCCCTATCAAAGAGAGGCGACGAAGGCGGGATTTGTTGTTGCTCATTGCTGTTCCTCTGCCTGGAGTACGCCTTGGTTGGGGTACAGCTAATGTCAACAGATAGCAGGCCCCGGTTACCTGTCGTGTTTCGTAGCACGGTACGCTCTCCTGTGGACGAGCCTACACCTCCCACACTCGAAGGTGGAATAATCTCCGTGGATGGGATTGGTATGTGAGCAGCAGATGTGTCTGGCTTTTTCGTACCAAGGACATCCTTGAAGCGATTGTTCGCCGGTGTTGCCTTGACCTGTACACCCGAAGATGAGGGCCAAAGTGTCCTCCGAGATTCTAGAGAAGTTAGCATAAGAGCCGAAATTAGGTGGTTTCTGGGGGGTGTATGTGCTACTCACTCTTCGCTGAATCCACCGCCGATGCTTTCCGTTCGGCTTCTTCCTGCATGGCCTTACCAACAACGTTCCGATCCGGTTTTCTGATACTGAAAATGGCGTCCTTCAGTGCTGCCTCGACTCTAGCCTTCTTGTTCGCTTTGGCGTCCTGCAGATCGACCATACTCGTACTGCGTACCAAAGAGCTTGTTCTGGGTCGAGATTGGCTCACAAGCCCGGAGTTCCCCAGGTCACTCTCCTCTTTTTTAAGGGTTGGGATGGCAGCTGATGTAGCCGATCGCATGAGCGCGAGCGCACTATTGGGCCCGCGAGACATGCTGCGGCGTTGTTGATCGTAGGATAGCGCGCGCTCCAAAGTTCTAGACTCCTTGTGACGAGCTGTTCGCTTTGCTACGGCCCCGGGTTTCTGTTCCTGCTTACTCGGGTGCCTCTTTAGCGATCTGGGCTTCGATTGCGACATTGTCAGTGGGCCACCAAGCTTTCTGTTCAGAGGGTCGCAAAGCTGAGGAAGACGCGCCATGTAGCTAATATAATGTCAGAACCATGAGCAATAATGTGTGGTGGTTGGAATAAACCTACAATGGCATAATAACATCGACGCAAAAGTCCCGAAGTGGCTCCTGTGAGGATTTTGAATTTGGCGTTTGACTCTGAGGCGTCGATTGCTGTGAATCTTCAAACAGAAGCTGTTCTTCGGAAGCGGTCGATTGCCAGATAGTCAACCTATCCGCGTGAACATCAATAAGCACCGATAGATTGTGCTTGTTTCGTTTTTTGGGGGGCGCCATGGGCGGTGTCGAAGATCCAACAGGGTTTCCAATGGCTCCAGGCAACATTGGCAAGCTACTGCTTTCAGTTGTCTGAGTGGTTTCCTTGACGCATTCCAAGGCCAGAATTTCCATGATCAGAATCATTTGAAGCTGAGTCTCCCTGGTACGTAACAGTGACGAGTGAAACTTGATCTGGGACATGGTGTTGCTTGACTTATCATCCTCCAACTCAGGTTTACTCGATGACCACCAAGAGCGGATACTTTCATCCTCCAGAGGATACAGTCCCTCTTTGCTGAGTTTCATCTTCTTGGGTCGGCGTCGCCGCTTCTGGCCGTCGTCGGAACTTTCTATCACCGTATTCATTTTCGACATAATGTCAGGTATCGTTTCCCGGAATTTCTTATCGATCTGGACGGTTGTCAGAACCATACTCTTCAGGAAGGCAATCAGCTCTTCCATGTCAAGATTTGATTCAAGATCCACGAGGAATGCTGAACGCGCTCGTGAGAGAGACCCTTTAGCAAAATAGGCAAGTGAGCCCTAGAAAATCAAATGTCAGAAACATATTGCCCAGGACAGCAGCTTAATAACCAGACAGTGCCCAATTACCTTGGATTTATACAGGGTTTCAGAATACTGAGAACGGATATTCTCAAAAATCCCCTCCGAAGTGATCTGTTCCTGGTGGTCTCCGGAAGCAACACCCACAGTTTCCTTAGAAGGAATATCCCTGGACATATCTTCTACCTTCTCTAGAGGTTTCGCATCGTTCATAGATCCATACACGGAGGCCGTCAAAGCTGGGTCAGGTTTGACCACAACCCCTTCTGAAATCGACAGAGACTGTGAATGGGATCGTTTCCTAACAAGTGATTGAATAGCCTCAATTGCTTTGTTCTTCTGCTTCTCGTCTTTGTGCGTTTGTGGTGTTGTCAGCGGTAACGGTGCGCTCGGTTCAATCGGTTCTGTCTTCGGCACCCGCATTCGTTCCGTAGCAATCGCGGTGGCATGTTCCGCAAGTTGGTCGATACTAACCCAGGATCCCAGCTTGCAGACGGAAAAGAGGCCATTCTGTTGCCTTTCAACTGCATAGATTGCCCCCCTGGGTTCGCTCCTGGCAAGCAGCAAGCTTGGCCTGGTTCCCATCCGACTTTCCAGGTCCAGGATCTTGATTCGCGATTCAAAAAAGCGGCTCTGTGGTAAGTCGCCATAGGGTGCGAGAAAATCAAAGGAACCGAGAGGTACGTGTTGGCGCGGAAGAAGCATTAAAGGGTACAAAGTACGTGGTGGCACGTGAAGGTTTGGGGGGTAGGGCTTGTAACGAGTTAGCTACAACCTTGATAGAGCTCTCAACGTATTTTGTGGACAAACCTTGAGGTCGATCGGAGGTCTTAAAAGGTGATCTGTCGCCAGAGATCCCTCCCGTTTTCGCTTCCGGCTGTCTGGTGTCGCAGAGGAAAGGCCATTGTGTTGGATGCTTCCCTCGGAGCTGGGCGTCATGATGCCAGAACGCAGACGCGAGGACGCGTCTGCATCAGACATTGACAATGGCTGCATCTCAGAGAAAGAGAATTCATAAGTCGAAAAACATTTCTCTCTGGCCCAACCCTTCGGAATTAAGGCAAAATACAATCTTTGGCGTGTATGTATAATATTCAGTAATATGTTAGTTGAAGGAAGGTTCCGCAGGGAAGGTATTAGAGTGGTAGGCAAATGACCTGCCAGGGCGCGTGTGTCTGGTTAGAGTCCCAAGTACCTCTACAAGGCGCCACTAAAAAACGCGTGCTGGGCAGTGACGTCGGACCCGACGCGCTCTCGACTTTACCTACCCTGCAGAGAGGGGTACCTGAGCTTAGAATTACTACAAGCGTCCGTCATTTGATTTATTCCTCACCTCATATTGCAACGCGCTTGCTGAAAACTTACCGTATGTGTGCTCGTTAGCTTTCGGTTTGATTTGCATGTACAATTGAGTATCGATATTGCAACCAAGTGATTAACAACAATTTCGTCAACGGTCTCCAAACGTCAGACTTAGGTCGCTAACCAATTCAGGATGTCCCGCAGCAAGAAGCACCGAGCGGAGCTTCCTAGTGGGGTTTCGACGACCTCGAATTACTTCTCATCCTTCGTATTTATTTAATTCTCAATTCATTCACGGACAAGTACTCCCTCGCTGTAGATACTTATTTACACCACCAAAGAGAAGACCCTTCAATTTGGAAGAAGAAAAGAAAAACCCCTGAGTATTGACGTATAGTCGCGAAAAATGGCATCTGTGCCGGACTACAGCTTACCCCCTCAGCGGGTCGCCTTTGATGGCTTCCTTTTTGATATGGACGGAACGATTATTGACTCAACTTCAGCAGTGGAAAAGCACTGGCATACGTCTGTTTAACCGTTGAAACTGTATTAATACGAAGTCTATTCGCTAACATATGTAGCAGGATTGGCAAAGAGATCAATGTTGATCCCAAGATCATCCTGGAAACCTCTCATGGGCGTCGCAGTATAGATATATTGAGGCTCCTAGCACCCGAGAAAGCATCAATGGAATGTAAGTGAAGGAATTCGGCGCTGGAACCCGACATCACGAGAGAACAGGGCGTTTTTCACTTTCGCTGTCACGTTGTCACTTGATTAATCACACCCCTTGTTTAGATGTTAGAGATCTGGAAGGACGTCTCCCAAGGGACTACGCAGACGAAGCAGTTGAAATTCCAGGAGCACGTTCTCTTCTTGAGTCCGTCGTCTCCAGTGCTATTCCCTGGACAATCGTCACCTCTGGCACCGTACCCCTAGTTACAGGATGGCTCAAGGTCCTATCCATGGCCATCCCAGACCACTTGGTCACGGCCGAGTCTGTGGAAAATGGCAAGCCAGATCCCACATGCTATCTTCTCGGCCGTGAGCGAATAGGCTTAGAGGCCGATGGCAAGCAGGTACTGGTTTTGGAGGACAGTCCGGCAGGCATCAGGGCGGGCAAGGCTGCCGGGTGCAAAGTCGTGGGGCTCGTGACAAGTCACACCCTGGAACAGGTCGTCAGCGCTGGACCGGATTGGGTATTGAAGGATCTCGAATCTCTGAAAGTTGTGGGCAAGGAGGGTGAGAAACTAGTCGTCGAGATCTCCAACGCACTGCGCTAATTATCCGAAATTTTCGAACATGCCCAGGGGCACTGAGAAGGGGATTGTGGATGACGAGGGGGAATAGACACATAGACATGAGCAAAATCTCTTACATTTTTTCTTTCTTTGTAGGTGAGGTACCAGCTGGTAGTGGCCTTGGGGTATGATTTGCCCTGAACATCTTCAGATATTGGTCTCAGTTGAGTCGCGCTGAATGTCTCGATTTGAAGATCGCTGTGTCGATCACCAAGCTAATCTCAGCTGCCAAGAAACAAATGACGATCATTACCTGGTTTTCTCGAATGGTACCTGCAGCCTGGGGAGACTTCAGACTAAGTATATTACCTGTCCCTTCCCTAATTTTGGGGATTCGTATCTGGTGTTTCTCTTTCCCTCCCCTTCCCAGTGCCCGGTGTTGCAAGAGTCTCACCACAAAGAGGGGTTTGTCTTCTCAACCTCGAAATTCGTTATCACCGACCTGCCCGAGACAACCATACCACCTACCCTACAGACTGATGAATACGCCGATCTTTGCACCGGCCAGTTCACCTTGAGTGATACGACAGGGAGAACCCTTGGGCGGACCGGAATAAGGCGTCGTTGTACTTGACTATCTTGGGATGATCGCCCTGTCGATCTGATAAGACTTGGCCAGCACAGC
The DNA here is from genome assembly GCA_902141235.2 of Clonostachys solani. Classification (NCBI taxonomy): domain Eukaryota; kingdom Fungi; phylum Ascomycota; class Sordariomycetes; order Hypocreales; family Bionectriaceae; genus Clonostachys; species Clonostachys solani. The sequence continues at coordinate 4,721,857 of CABFOC020000035.1, forward strand.
ACCATTCCAAGGTGGTGGACATGTGGCAGGGTGTTGGTAGTCTACTGATGTCATACCTCGAGTAAGCGAGACGAGCCGTGACCTTGGCGCTCGTTACCGGAACTGTCAGCTGGAGCCGTGTTACAGAGTGTTGCAATCCTTTGCCGATACGGTGCGAACCATGGTGCTACCATTCTGTCGTCTCTCAAACTACACCCGACGTCACAACAGTCACCTATGATAGAGTAGACAACGTTGACAACCTTAGACTTCGCGGGAAAACTGACATTACGGCCGCTCTTCATCTTGCTGCCGCAATGGCATCTTGAGGCTAGTAGAACAGGATTTCTATTTCTCTCCCCGAACGGCGTCATCGAAAAGAGCCAACTGCACCGAGCTGGAGGGCTGGCCGCATTGCGATCGTCGGTATACGTCGAATAGGGGCTGTCTCATCATCAGACGAGCTATTCTCGATCTGTCAACCCGGAGTCACAGACCAAGGGATCAACTGCCAGGGATTCGGCGCCAGCAAAAGTGGTGCGTGGGACCAGATCTGTGCCACGCGAAATCGGCTTGCAAAACCTCTCAACACTCGGCGAGTTTTGGAAGAGAACCGGACGGCAGAATCAACCCTCGTAGCTCACCCCGAAGAGTAGCATTCCGAGACACGCAAGACCGAGGCAGATGACGCAAGGTTAGGACGAATACAACCAGGCTATGTGGAAAATCGGACGATTACCGGCACCAACAACGCGGCACCAGCAGAGCGGCACCGAGAAAGCTTGTGTTGGAACGGCAGCCACCCGGAGGAACTCGCCTACAGAGCACTAGCATTGGTTTCCAACGGACGTTGCCTACTAGAAAAGGAAAATGAGGGAACACGCGGCCCCTGATGGAACGGGCCAGGAACAGATTCTTTCACGAAGCTAGCCAACCTTTGTCCGTGATTGGGTATGCCTTCAAACAACCGGCGGCTAGGCCAATGCATGGCTTGACTCACGGAAGGGTAGCGCTTCGTTCTGACAACATGACATGGGCTTTAACTCCTCGTGTCATCCAGGGGGAAAAACCAAGCAAAACGCCATGATAGGGCCAAGGGGCCGGACTAAGTGGGAGGAAAAAGGGGTGTTGGTGTTGTCATCTCCCTAGACGTGCACTAGGCACCGTTGTGAATGCCCCAATATCGGATTTTGCGATCATTCTTGGTAAGGGGATATGCCGGTCGGCAGCTGAGCATGCAACCGGGTGGGAACAGCCCAGCGCCACGACATATTTCGGGCTAAAGCCTCGCAGACTGGGTCGCTGAAAATGCTTGAATGGGGATGATTGTCATCGTAGGGCCTGGACAACAGTCAACATCACGGAGATGATCCAATTATCGTACCCACAAGGCGGAAACATGTGGCTTGTCCCTACAACTCGGATGGGGAGGGCGCCAATGCGCAATGCAGGTACCCAAGCCAAGGGAAAAAGAAACAATGGCATCCGGAATCCATAGCATGATGTGTCTTTCACGCCTCTTCTGAGGCACCTAACCCGAATCTAGTGGTTTGTAGCGAAGCATGCCCATGAATGATGAAGCACGACCCTCTCCTCCGGGTACGCATTGGCCCTGTCCCTGACTCTTGGACTACTAGAGCTTGATATCATTCCGTCTCTTCCTGCAGGGAACTTGACGAGTCAGGCAATCTTAAAAAAAATTGATGCATCTCCGGGTGCCATGCCATGCACTGGTGACAATGCGTTGAAAGCCACAGCACGGAGCGCGTCGGAAAACACGTCTAATGCTGCAGTTTCCGCCACAATCGTCTGCCGCCGTGATCAGATCGCTACCTGGACTCCCTCTACGCTATCGGAGGTGCATTCCGGCATGTGGTTGGCGGACACAGAAATAACCAGAGAGTGGGATGCATAGAGCTTGGCCTACGTGAGGTTAGCCTTACAGAGTAGCCTCGGGCAGGGTTCGAGGCCTTCCCTGTCCATCTACCTAAACAAAGTTAGATATGCCCCAGCTTGAGATACTGTGATCGGCTGGTCAAGGCCACCCCTACGGAGTGTAAATCGTTGACGTGAAACTTGGGCGACGTATCCATGTGGATACTGCTGTGCTGGAGAGCATGCTGTCGTTTCAAAATTCTCGTCCTAAGGGGAGACGGCTTGGAAGTTCTCCATATTGTCATGTTTTTTCTTCTCCCTCCCTCCCCATGGAGGCTGAGTTGGAATGGAGACTGGGCTGAAAAGGGAGTGGGCCGCATATAACAACAAGCAATGGCCATCCGCAGCCTGGTCCAGACGAACCCACCGGTGGGTCCATTTTGCACGTGGCCCATCGGGTCCGAGATGCCGCTAGGAGCCCGCCAGTCGCCCTGTGGTTTGTGCACCTATCAGCATAATATTCCTAGGCTAAGGCATTTGATGGAAGTACCCGAAGGTATCCCCTAACGGAATCAAGGCACCATGGCGAGCGACGGCGCCTAGCCAAGGACGCGCTGGCCCCTTTACTTCCCCTAGCCCATACTGCAGATGGGCTGGGCGAGGCACACGCATACCCAGTGGTACTGCCCATCTAGCGCGTGCACGGCTGCTGCGGGCAGAACTCTCCGAAACCTTCTCTGTGATACCAGTTCCTGCTCACAGCTGCCCGCTATGCTGGTACCCTAGCTGGCGCTAACCGGGCGCCTTAGCCACATCAGTACCTCGACGCAGCAGGCTACGCGCCTCTGCAGGCAGAACAAGCGAAAAGGCGTTGAGCTAATAGCAAGACGTTATATTGTGCAATTTCTCATCGCCACTGATATGCAACGGGCCATTATCATCGATGCTGGGAAGTGGGAGGCTACCCAAATGATTTTCCCTCTAGACCCGGGATCGCCGTGCACTCGCTTGATGAGCTGACGACATAGAGTAACATGCCGTGCAACCAGCCGTAAAGCGGGAGCACGTCAGCAGCCTCTCAGGATAGACACGAGAAAGGAGGCGGGAAGGCGGGCTCGTTTAGGCCTTCCTCCTGCAACACTCGAGGAACTAAGCCTTACGACGACTCTGAGGTCCAAACGTCGTGAAACCATGGCGGTAAGACATTGCTGTGGCTTGGGCTGAACCTTTGTGCCACTATCACAGCGAAGCTGCCTGGCCCTAGCCCGGGGGGGAGGCGAACTGAAAAGTGACAACCTACCACTCGCAGTTAATTTTAGTGGTGGGCTGGGATAGGCTTTGGCGCGGGGAGTGTGTTTTTTTTTGTCCCTTGGTTCATGGAAAGATCCGTCCCGATCCACATGGGAGACGGGCACCTCGTATATCGGCCAGTGAAAAGCCTCGACCGCCGTTTGTGGGGTGCGCCTCCGGTCCAGGTGGTGGGATTCTAATAAGCTTTGACCACCGCGTATTCAGTTTGGGAAAGGCGGCGCTGTGGGACATCGGGGCAACACCCAAAACTGATCAAGCTTCCGGGCTGCATCAGCCTCTCGCGTTTGCTCCGCGCTGCGTTGCGTGCGCAAAGAAGAATTGAGCATCGCCGGCTTTGGGAGATACCGGATGAAACCAAGCTATCAATTGTTCCCCCATCTTGCCCCCGAAAAGCCACCGCCGTATGAAAGGGAGATATTCCCTTACACGGAAAGCGGGATGAGCCCTGTGGGTGTGTAGCGATGAAGCTATCAGGACGGGCCCAGCCGAGCATTGAGTGTGCACCAGTAATTCCGCCAAGAGCTTAGCTGGCGTCGCCTTTGTTCGACTGTCGCTTGAATGATAACGGCCTGCTTTTCTGTTGGTCTCCGTGAAATTAAATGCTCACTGATAACGTTCAACTCCAGTCCCCGCAGGAAGATGTAAATCAAGCCTTGGCGTCTGGAGTAGGTCGGATAAATCGCTCTCATCGAGGAAAGTCTACTACCTAATCCGAGAACTGCAGGTGATACCAATTGGGAAAAGGGAGAGAACGGCGACGGGCTTTCGAAGAGGACTAATGCCCACACAGAAAACTACTGCAAGTAAGGTACATATTGTTGACTGCAAGGTCGGTAGATATCACGCAGGAAGGCTCAACCGCCATGCGGCTGGGGAGGATGCTTACGGCGGTCAACAACGTGGCAGTCTGACTGCAGCCATGTGCTTCTAGAATGCAGACACCGGGATCGGACCATGATCAATCATAAAAAAAGAAACCATTGGAGCAGATACATCACAATTTTAGTATCAATGTTTTACTTGTCGGCCGCTGGGCTGATTTTTTTTCGCTTTGATCATCTTCGAGGCCATTCACAAATACACGCGGACAACACAAACACGCCCCAGAAAAAAAGCAGCCAGCTGTGTCAGTTTGCCGAACTCCGGACCAGCGTGGGCCAGTGAGGTTTGTTCGTGGTTTTAGGTGCTATGCAGGGGTGCACGGGCACGGGTAGACGGGAGAGCAGCGCAACTGAGGTACGTACTGGCATGACCAAAACCAGCTGGTCGGTTCCCAAGAGTCTGGTACCTTAGGACCCTTCGGGGGACTGTGCCACGGTGCCACCTGGGACGAGCGCGACCGGCTCGGGGTACAGAAGGGGCCCGGCCATGTACCGCATCGTATCTCAGGAATGTACGTTGTACCAGCAGTGCACGACATGCTTCGCAGGTGCCAGGAAAAATAGAATAAAACTAAACTAGCGAACACATGAGAGAGGATCGACAGATCTTCGAACGGAGAACCCTGAGCGGAATTTTCACCTCTCGGATTGATGCTGTCTTGAGGGAGCCACACACTCATGCACTCGTCGGTTCCGGACTCTACCTACCTTATCCCACCCCTCAATCTAGGCCTTGATCTTCCCAACTTAGTGGCCTTTGTTGTTTTGGTGTTGCGGGAATTCGACGACGGAGCTCGCAACGCGCGCGACGCGTGGGAGTCGGTGAATTTGACTCGTACCGCCAGGTGCCCGTGGGTGGACGGGGACCATGGTGCGGCGCACGTCCGGTGCACCATGCACGTCTTTCTTGATACCTGCCTTCTTGTTGCACCCCGGTCTGGGCCAAGCGATCAGACTCACCCAGGCTCTGAGCTGAAGAGCCAGAAGAGACATTTCCAGCGGCACGCGGCACCTAGATCCACGAGGCAAAGACATTCACCTGCGACAAACCTAATGGGCTGTGGTCTGTATGGAATTTGAGATTGAGACATCAGGCTGTGAGAGGCAGCCCAGCCAAGGCAGCCTGGCTCAGAAATCAACACGCATGTTGTCTCATCGAATCGGATCTCACCAGTAGCCCTCTAGCCCTTCGGGGACTGGGAGAGCTGCTAGAGTCCAGACCGGTCCTTGGCCAATTGGGTTCGGCTGGCAGGGGAGCTGCCCCACAAGTCCTAATCTGCATGGTGTGCACAGGGCCCTACAATTCACACGCACTTATCTTGATCCATCCTTGCAAAGCGCCAGTGAGCCGTCTTGCTGGCTATCGCGGCGCGGACCCACGGAGAACATCCGAGCACGTGGAGTAAGTAAGGTAGGATCGACCTGATGGCAAGCAAGTTGCATATGGGTTTCTGGAGAGGTTGCACCGAAGGCGCCTATGCGCTGTGATCCTTGGCTGCAAGGCAAGGTTGGCCTTTGTCTTTTCCACCAAGCAGAGGAGGGGCTGTGCTGTCGTCGCCTAGGAAGGGGAGGGGGAGGACATTTCCCTTCGTGGTCTTGCGTATGTCCGTCGCTGCGTTGGTTCAGCAGCATGCGCCGATTTCCTTGGCACGCACGGTCGCCCCCAAAAGCAAAGGGAAGCAGCGGTTTTCCTTGTCATGCCCTGGAATCTGGATCATTAGATGGAGAAGCAGAGATTCCAGAGGAAATATTGCATCTCGTTTCATTCCGATCTATCATATTAATGCAACATGCCCAATATCTTATTCAGCATTGATGACTACTGCACGGACAACGGCTACTGCCGACAACCCTTGGGCCCATCATACCAACTTCTCGTCAGGGTAACCTTGGGAGGTGGCTGCACGCTTCAGAGCAGAAGATGGGATGGGGTGCTACGTGCGGGGACTTTGAGGTCCGTGGAGGTACCTCGAGCAATGGATGTACAATGCCCACCCAAGACCAGCCTGCATGGCCAAGGACCTGTGCCGCTCCGACACCCTGGTGGCCCCGAATTGTGCTGGCTGGAGCCCAATGTGCAGGCACTAATACGGGATTGCTCACGCACACGCACACTGCTCGTGCTCGGATTCCGTTGGCCTCTCTCTCCTTCTGCCTCTATGACGACACAAATCTTGTGTTTTCGACGTAGTGTGGTGGTATGGATGAAGACCAAGACCAAGATGGAAGTGATGATTTGCACAAGTAGTACTAGGCGATGGATGGGTGCACCGCTAGGAACCGATGATACCGAAACGAGACACATCTGGGTGAGCTTGGCGGAAGATGCCGTGGCAATTAACCATTCTCGCTTCTTTTTTGTTCGCGCCCCTTTCAAGGCGCCCTTTGTTGCTCCTGACTCGTCAAACCAAGAAATTAAGCTATGCCACAATTCCAGTGCTGGGTCAATGCAGAGGAGGATACCAAGAAGAAAAGAAAAGAAAAAAAAAGAGGGCAGGAGGAGCATGGCATTGTGTAGAGTGGGTAGGGAGCATCCGGAGCAGTCCTCCTCATTTACATTGACAACATGCTGGATAGGTGGGAAAAGCAAAGTCGTTTAGACCGATTGGGGATCCAGGCCTAGGAGAAAAGAAGACCGAAATGGGTGAGAAGTTGAGATGTGCATGAGCTGTCGGCCAATCCATCCACGCTCGCCCCAGGAACCGCTGGTCAAACAGGCAGGTAAGTGTGGACGGTCGGCTGACTTTGGGGAAGTGGTGATGCAGCGTTCTTCCTTCCTACGTACATGGAGGTGTGTGCGACGGAGGTGGCGGCAAGAGCACCCGCCTGTGTCTCTCTCAGTCGTGACGGCAGGCGGTGGGTGTGGTGATTTTGGGAGTTCTGTCAGCTCACGACTGCAGAACCGCTGGACGGTGGGTGGTGGGGAAGGATGGGATTATCCGGCTCGAATCCCGGCTTCCACATGCGCAAGTACCTCCAGGTATCTCGCATGCAGATGCCCTGGTCCTCTGCCACGCCATGCATCCCTGTCCGGATTCCACTTCATCAACAACACAGCAGGTACGGGCGGCCGATCGTCTTCGGGGTCGTGAACTGAGCGTCCTTCAGGTCCCAAGCATCCTCCTCCCCCATCTCTTTACACGACCTGTACCTGGCTGCAGCAGCATGTACAAGCGTGTGCCGTGTTCCCAAAAGAGAGACGGCACGAAGTGTAATCTGCGTTTAGTGGCGCGCTGAACTGCACCTGTAATCACCCTCGTGGAACCCAATTGAAAGCAAGCAGCCTGCCCTATTCCTTCTCAAGTCAGAACTTGGGGATGTACAGGGATGTCATCATTCAGGTAGACAGGCAGCCGTGTAGCTATCCTCAATCTGTCCGATGATATACTAAGTATTGAGATAAACTCTCTTCTAGCCCTATGGTGTGTTTTCGACAAGAGATTGGTAAATAATGCGTCGGGTCAAGCAGAGTAAGCCCTTGTTGACAGACATTTGGCTGAATGGAGGAATAGTAGCAAACACAAGCCAGCTGAACTGCATTGTCTGTCACTGATTGCTTTTTTGCCAAGTACCTACCCAACGTTGCAGCTATCTGCCCAGCTCGAGCGGGATCACTGGGGGCCTGGGCATTTGATGACGGGCAGAGGCTAACGGAGCCCAGCTTCTCACCTCATCTCGCACAATCACACATTGCCAACTCTATTTGGGCAGCCCCACGGATGAATAGGGAAATGCAGGCCAACCTCTGATAGGCGATGGTGAATTTCTCGGTCGTCTCCCAAAGGAAGGTGGCTCGCCTTGGACTGTCCCAGAGCGGCACCCTCTGCTGGAGTTGGATGGCAACTGGTTTCCCTGGTTGGAAACCAACGGCCTCTTTCGACCAGTACAGCAAGATACATCAGCACCCATCGCATCGCTGGTGCGGGGCAGCAGTTGTGGTTGCACCGGCCCAGAGGTCGGAACTCCATAAAAAAAGCCTGCCTTTGGGCTCTAGACCATCTGTGTATCTCTGTACCCTGCTGCCTGTGCTGGGCGCGAGTGCTCCGAGACCTCAGCTGGGCCCCCCCCTTCGGCGTCGACGCTGCTTCTGCCCTGGCCCCTGCGCCAGCCTGTGGAACCCCCTGGGCAGGGTGGGCTCCAAGGGAGGTGGGTGTCAGCCCAGGGCACCTCGCTGGCCCACTGGGACCTGAGGGGGTGTCACCAATGGGCAGACGCTGGCGCCACCTTGACGGAGGAGCCCAGGGCCACCGTCTTTGCCTTGCAGCTCACGCACCACCCACCAAGCCCAGCCTGTCCTGGCGCCAGGCTGGACCCTCCACTCGCCAGCGCCCTGGCTGTTTGGACTGGCCCTGGCTCCGAGTGTTGGCAGCTGGAGGGCACACCCAGAGTAGGTCCAGAGGGATGACTGCGACCGCTTGTGCAGATGGCACCCTGGCCCTAGGTTGGTCCTTGGACTGGACTGGGCCGGGCCAGGCTGGGCGGGCCTGGCGTCCCCCTGTCCCTGAGCACGAAGACCCTCGCCCGGGCTGAGGAGAGGTTCAAGTCGACGCAAGTCTCCTCGTGTGCTGCGACCCCAGAGCCACAACGTTGTCGCCAGCTTCGCTTCCCATTGGGTGTTAGTGCCCACGCTTCTGGCAGGGAGATGGGGGGCGTCTTGCTGCTCCGATGGATCGCGTTGCCCGCTTCACCCCCAGCTGGCCAGCCGCAAGAGACGACATCACACGCCATCGCACAGACGCTCTCTTGCCCTACCGCACCAAGATGGCGGGTCGTCCATATGGCCATCCATCCATCAGCACTTACATGAATGCCGGGGGGTAGTTAGATTGGTCTGAGGAGGCCAGCGGGACAAAACCTACAAACATACGCCATCATCCCATCGTGTCCTTCCTCATCCGTGCCTTCCCTTCTTCTACCATCTTCACCCTTCGTCCTGCTCATACTTATTTGAGCTCGTCTCCCTATCCCTTCCAGTGCCCTTGGCCACGACCATTGACGAGTGATCTCCCCCCCCTTCACCATCGTCATCTACCATCCCACCCGTCAGTTGAAGTGGGTGGTGTCTCAACGCTCCTCCAACCCTCGCTTCTCTGTGCTGCTGCACTACTTCGCATCACTCACCCTTTTCGTGAGCAACCCTCGAAGACGAATCTGGCATATTAATAAGACTCCTCCAAGAGCCTGCTCTTGATGTCTTTGGCTTCACTATCAACACAAGGACACTCTTTTCTGCCTGCTTTCTCTTGCTTTTAATCTGCTACCACACCCGACTGGCTCATCTCTAATTGTATGTCGCTCGCTTACACACAACACCAACAACGAACATCGGTATTCTTTTGGACCCTCTCTTGATCGAATTCTCTGCTTTGCGCCCATTTCCTGATTCGAAAGACTGCATTGTGCTCTTGCGATCCGACCTGCCTACGATGAGCTCATACACCCAGCCGCAATGGCCATCTTGGGCCTATACCCCCGAGGTCAACGACCCGTTTTCTGGCTATCCTCAGTATAGCAACAACTACTCCTCATACCTCGCCGACTCAATGGAGGCCTACCAGACCCACCACCACCACCACCTTGTCCACAATCACCAGATGTCGCGCACCACCGAGTCTAAGCCTCGTCTTTCCAAGGAGGAGGTTGAGCTTTTGGAGGCTGAGTTTCAGAAAAACCACAAGCCTAACAGCACCGTCAAGAAGGGATTGGCTGAGTCAATGAGGGTCGACAACGCCCGTATTAATGTTAGTGACTTTTCGCCGTTGCGCGCATACCTCGGCGACGCCATATGAACCTGTGCTAACCCTGTTTGTCTTAGAATTGGTTCCAGAACCGACGTGCTCGTGAGAAGAAGGAGAAGAACATCCGCGAATATGAGGCCAGACAGAAGCTTGAGCAAGATCCGTCCCAGCCGGAATCTGGCGACTCGGCTGCGCACCGCAAGAGCGATCTTGTCGCTTCAAGCGCGCCATTCCCAAGCACACAGACGGCCCCATCCCGCTCACACACTGGAACTCCAGATGGCTCTTCCAGCCCTGCCTCGCTCTTCCAGGCCAAGGAAACTCCTGTGTCCGACAGCAGTGTCATTCTTCCAAGCACAGAGCTGTCTCCCCAGCTTTCTCCCGAGCTCACTGTCAAGCAAGAGCCCGGATATGACGATGTTGCTTCTGCCCAGTATGGCCAGATGGGAAATTCCGAATTACTGGCCGACAACGAACTCTCCCCCAATGCCCTCTCCGACAGCCACGAGCAAGAGTTTATGCTCTCGGCCGGTGGCTCCGAATCTGGCTATTATATGAGCCAATTGAACGGATCAGCTGGAGCGCCATTCCAAGCCTCTGGTGACTTTCAAACCGCCAACCCCCAGAAGCCCACCCAGATCATTGATATCGCAGCCCGCCGAAACCGCCGCCCTCCTCCTCTGTCAATCAACAGTGGCTTAAGGAGCCACTCAACTGGCCTCCTGAAGACTGGAGTTGAAATGGGCCGACGAGTCGATGTCTGCAACTCGATCCGACGAGTCGCCTCGTCCACTGGTCCTATGCGTGTTCAGAAGCCGGTCGGCACACCCCGCAGCCCTTTCTTTAGTAGGGCCACTGGTGACGGAATTCAGCTCAAGCGATCCCCAGTCCTTTCTGGAATCAAAGGCTCGAACGCACCACCAACTCCCGATACCCCAGTTGTGATCACGACACAGTCCCTGGATTCTGCCCACCCAGACTCCGACTCCGACTCCAGTGATAGGTTTTCTGTCCCTGACATGACAATCCATGACCCTACCCTGCGAACACCACCAACGACTCCAGGCGTCATGGAGGGATATTTCAGCCTCAATGCCGTCTACGACATGCAGATGCCATCGGATGGCAATCTGCTCACACCCAGCCTGGCCACTTACTCCAACAATCTCGATGTTGCTAATGTGCCAATGGCTGTCCCGGCGTATATCGCCAACCCTACTGGATGCTCAAGCCAGCCAGTGACGCCATCTCTCCCTGCTCACACAAACGGTGGATATTTTGGTATCACTAACAACAATGCCGAGTACCAATGGCCCGATCACTCCTCGCGCAACTCTTCGCCTGTTCGAGGTCCTCAGCAGCCTCAGTTCATGAACATGACAACATCGAGCTTCTCTCCTTCTGACAGGTAACGCAACCTGCCGGCGTTCCATCAGCCTAGTTTCATTTTGTACTTGCGTGGATTTTCAGCGTTTGAGTTCGGTTACACAGCTTTTGCCCCTCCTTTCAAAGTCTATACATGGATATCATGAGTATATGAAGGATCTGGTTGTTTTTCTTGCAATGTATTAGAGGATATACCTGTTGAAGGATTTGGCGCATGAATGGTTGGAAAATTAGCGAAATGATTTTTTTTGAGAGTTATAGTGGCAAACTGCATTAGCAAGTGGATAAGAAGATGAACATGGGTTATTCAGTCAATCTGTACCTGTGTATTAATACTGGAACAATTATTTCTTACTACAATGATTCTCTCTCTGTGATTGACTCATAATCCTCTGAGGTAGGTGGATGGGAGTGTGACGACCATCTCTACCTCAATTTTCATGCGCGAGCTACATAGATGACAATAGGGGCATGTCTTACATAGTCCGGTATGGTGTAGTGGCTAACATCGCTCGCTCTCACCGAGCAGCCCTGGGTTCGATTCCCAGTACCGGAGAAGATGAGTTTTTTTTTTAGTTTCTTTTTACTCCCTGCCAAGTTGGTGCTATCCACTTTTTCTTTTTGGCTTTAATATCACCGTGCACATCCATGACAAGGGATGCTGCTCCTACAAGACATAACAAAAGATGTGCGGCATACACGCTGTTGTATCGCCACATACACCAGCGCCTCTTGATACGAAAATTGAGCGTCTTCTCCAGCGAAGAGGCCCAGATCACACAGGAAATGTCACTCAGCACCTCCCGGACCTGTCCCTGACAGCTTCGTTCACGTCTACTGTTCTTTCGCTCCGAGGGGATCACGTCGCTGAGCAACCCCTGGTGGATCCCGACACGGGAGCCGTGCTCTGTTGGAATGGCGAGGCCTGGAGAATACATGGCCAGGCCGTGTGCCAGAACGATACCGAGGCGGTGCTGAGCCTCCTCGTAACCGCAAGCCTCAAACGTCAAGACGGACAGCATGACATGTCCTTTGACCCAGTTCTAGAGGCACTGCAAGATATTGAAGGCCCCTTCTCATTCATATACTATGACAAACTGGCAAAACGACTCTATTATGGACGTGACCGGCTGGGTCGGCGATCGCTCCTCCTGAGGAATGGCAGCTCGTTCATGCTCTCTAGTGTCGCTGAGGCCTTGTCGTCTGACTGGGTAGAGGTCGAAGCTGATGGGTGCTACGCCATCCAGCTGGACCAGGCTGCCTCCCCCGATACTTTCACCCCCATCAGATATCCGTGGAATCCCGACAACGCTATGGTAGGTACTAGGCACATCGTTTTCTTGCCGAGATTCGCCATCCTCTTGCCACTAATCGCTTCTTCAGGTGTCAAGCATTGGCCTTTTTAATTCCTCCCTGCCCACAGAGCCATGCGAGCTTTCTCAGGAATCTCGACCCGTCAGCGAGCTTCGCGAACAGCTCACGGAGTCTCTGAACTTACGAGTTCTGGATGTGCCCATTCCACCTCACGGCTCTTCCTCTGATGCGAGGGTTGCTGTGCTCTTCTCTGGCGGCCTTGACTGCACCGTTTTGGCCCGCCTCGCAAGTGACGCTATACCGGCCGAGCAGCCTATCGATCTTCTCAACGTGGCGTTCGAGAACCCGAGAGTTGCCTCAAATCTCAAATTACAATCGGCAGAGGAGCTGTATGAGCTTTGCCCCGACCGAATCACCGGTAGGAAGGCTTTTTCCGAGCTTGTAGAGTGCTGCCCAACGCGCACATGGCGCTTTATAACGGTATTTGAGAGTCTTTTTTTCTTAGCTTAAAGGAAACGTTCTCTTTCATCTAACGAAATTTGATTAGATAAATGTTCCCTATAAGGAGTATTGCGCACATAGAAGTGAGGTCATTGGTCTCATGTTCCCTCACAATACCGAGATGGACCTCTCTATTGCAAGCGCTCTGTATTTCGCAAGCCGGGGCCAAGGATCTGCTACTGTTCCCGGGCAGGCTGATCCGCAGCCTTACACAACCACCGCACGGGTCCTCCTCTCGGGACTGGGGGCAGACGAGCTATTTGGCGGTTACCAGCGCCACAGCATAGCGTACGCCCAAAGGGGGTACCAAGGACTGGTGGAGGAGCTGAAGCTTGACGTCAGCCGTCTCGGGAAGCGGAACCTTGGGCGAGATGACCGTGTTCTTAGCCATTGGGGCCGGGAAGCGAGGTTTCCATACCTTGACGAGAGGCTCGTCAGGTGGGCGATTGAGTTGCCTGCCTGGGAGAAGTGCAACTTCGATGTTCCGGGATCGGATTCGACTCTCGACCCTGAGAAGAGGGTGCTGCGGCTTCTGGCCAGAAGTTTGGGCCTGGGGTCCGTGGCGGGGGAGAAGAAGAGAGCGGTACGAGCTCCATGCAAACACCCATACCTTAAAACCAGAAAGACGATACTAATAAGATCACCTCTACAGATCCAGTTCGGGGCCAGGACAGCCAAGATGGAAAACGGAAGGGTCAAGGGAACTACGTCCATTACAATCTAGACTATTTTCTAGACCAAGCGTGTCTCTGAGAGCAAGTGCTCCCGGGGCATGAACGTATTTTCAACCGGCAATGATGACCATCAACAGATACTGTTGAGTCGTTGGGACCATGTGATTGCGTGTTTTGCCCACCCGGCCAAACCCTTCCATGAGAACCCGGTGGATATTCATTTATACCACACGACGACTTTGATGACTTTAAAGGCAAGTCTGAGCCGGAGCATGATATTTACGATTTATTTAGAGTTGATTTCCCTCTTGCCACATACATAATGAGGACAGGCTATGATACGGATGAGAGACATGATAGACTGGCCGAAGGTTATGAATATGAACGTCGTATTATCTTCCAATTTAACGCCTAGCGCAATACAATAGACCATGATCTCTTATCATATGATGTTGGACATGGTGTATGCTAGCTCCTCTATCTCTATTAATACAGCCGGCGACCTATGGCGAATTCCATCTCATTTGCTCCTAGGCGGACAGAAGTAGGAAAATATCTATCAATGCTTCTTTTTTTCACAACAATATATGTCTCCTCCGAAAGGGGATCGCCTTATTTAAACAGGCTCGATAATTTGTTTTCCCATGTTACTCACCATGAAGTGGCTGAATGCCCCTTCGTCGTTATCGTCTTTGAGCAGACTTCTATCCTCAACCTCAGGCACGAGCTTGGCGTACAAGCCCTGTCCCGCTCTGGGCCACGCCGGGGGGAGGGCATCCTCCTCATTGTTAGTGAGTTGCAGCGGCGCATCTTCCACGGCGGGGGCTGATTTCTTTGCCGGTCTCTTCGTCCCGTTTTTGGCATTGCCGGTGCTCTTGATCTTCTGCTTGGCCTTGGAATTGAGGAGGCTGCGGCCATGGCCGGACCGAGCGGATCCTCGTTTTGCGGCCTTGCCTGGGGCTGAAGGGTCGGAGAACGGCTCGTGCCAGTCAGGAGATGCAAATATAGGCAGGCTCGGGTGTTTCTTGGAGACCGAGACCATGATGTCCACGATCAGCTGGGGCTGGAGCTGGTCGCAGAATGACAGAATGTTGAGAAGATCCGTCTTCCTCATATTCTGGAAATACTCCGTGCGCTGTAGAGGTGGCGTTAGCAGAAGAAAGAAGGATGGTCAAGGGAAGCAGCAAGCTTACAGCATGATCGGTTGCCGCGCCGGCCGCAAAGCCCACCAGCTCTGGCTTTACCGGGACGATCCCCGCGGGCAGCATGGCCAGGCGCTTTTGGCGAACCTTTTCCGTTCTCTGGTCTCGATATCCCGCAGGCGCCCCGTTCTGGGAGGCATTCGTGGTTTCGCATCGCTCGCATGTGAAGGTGGCTCTCTTTAAACTAGCCCTCAGAACTGGCGGAGACCAGCATTGTTGGTGGCGCCCGATGCCGCAAACTTGGCAAATGATGACTTGGTTCTCCTCAAACGAGACCGAGGTGCGGCACGTGTAACACTCCTGCTTGGTGCCGTTCGAGGCTCCCATAGTAGGGCCGGGCGATTGGGAGGCGGAGGGGAAGGGCATCGTGCTCTGGCCAAAGTCCACTTCAGCGCTTGGCTCCGACTCTCGCTTCCTCTTGAGGCTTGAGGAGCCTGAATCGGCTGCTTTTGGATGCAGCAATGACTTCTTGAGGAGGGATGGCTCGCTTGGGGTCGATAGCGGCGGGGGTTCTGGTAGCGAGGTTCCCTTGCTCATGCTCTGGACTAACTTCGTTTTGAATTCCTCATAAGCATCCTTATCCGATTCCGCGACCGCCGTTGAAAGATCCGACAGCGTAGAGTTGAAATTCGATCCTGTGCTTTTCATCCTGTTCAGAATAAAAGATGTTGCGGCGGAGAACTGGGGGACGTAGGGTGAGGCTAGGGACGGCGAGCGCGATGTCCTGTCTGCCAAAGGGGTGGCGATGACCTCATTTCCCGGCCTCAATGAGGTGGGTTGAGGGGTAGAAACATCCCGAGGGTGACCAGATGTGGAATCCATCACCACGTCACCCCCAAAGTTGTGATTGCCCGGGGTTGAATCCATGGCGGGCGAATCGAGGTTGCGTGATCCTGGTGAGAAGATTGAAAAGGGAGTGACGACTAGGAAAGTGAGGAATGCATTGAATTTCGAAACGGATGAGTCCGTAAAATAGAAAGGAAACACTCCTCCACTAAATTACTGCCTCATGGGCGACTTAAACCGTTGGAATTGAGGTCGAATTTACTCAGCCTTAGATGAGGCAGGAATAGGACGATGTTGAATCAGGCACGTGCAGGTCACGTGATCACCAATCAGATGAACTACGTCTTGGTTTGAAAGATTCGAGACCCTCGGACGCGGAGAATTTTATTTTATATTTTTCTTTCTTTTAGATTTGGAGAACATAACTTCTATTATGTATATTTATTTGCTAAGTTGGATTTAACTCACGACAGCGGCTTCTTTCAGCGTGGCTATCTCAGATGCATCCAATCCAAGGCCCCCGAGTATTTCATCGGTGTGTTGGCCCAGCAGAGGCGGCGCCATTCGGACCTTGGGCTGGATTTCCGAGTACTTGACGGGAGTATTGATCATTTTTATTTTGCCGCAGCTGGGGTGGTCGAATTCAACGACCATGTCCCGAGCCCGGGTGTGGTCATGGTTTAGCGAGTCCTGAACGTCGTTGACGGCTGCATAGGGCATGCCTTTGCCCTCAAAAACTTCGAGCCATTCTTGCGTCGTTCTTGATTGGGATATCTGCTCAATATCAGCCTCGAGCTCTTGGCGGTTGGCTACTCTGTCAGCGTTGGTTTTGAATTTCGGATCGTCCTTCCACTGGGGATTTCCTAGACCGTCTGAGAGGATTCCAAAGAGCCTGTCGTTGCCGCCACCAAACAGGATATCGCCGTCTTTGGTTTTGAACGATCTATAAGGAACGATTGAAGCTAGACCGAAGAAGGAAGAGGGTTAGATTTCCTCCGGGTAAGATTTGAAGAACTTTTGGAGGGCATCTCTGCAAACTCACGATGAGCTGTGCCCCAGCGGCCGGAATCCCTTTTGCCACTGATGAGACAGCTGCTGGCAATGTTAGCCAGAGTTGCCGTCTGGCAGTCGCTCAGTGCCACATCAATGTGCTGCCCCTTGCCCGTCTTTGCTCTGCCAAGCAGGGACGCCATGATGCTGTTGCTGGCGTAGAGCCCGGTGGTCAGATCGGTGACGGCAACGCCGACCTTGACGGGTGGCCCCTCCCGATTCCCCGTGATGTGCATCAGGCCGAACTCGGCCTCGACCATGACATCGTATCCAGCCCGGCTGGAGTATGGGCCCGTCTGGCCGTACCCCGTGATGGAGGTGTAGATGAGTGCCGGGTTTATCTTGCGGAGCGATTCGTAGTCCATGGAGTACTTCTTCAAGGAGCCAGGCAGGTAGTTTTCCACCAGGATATCGCACTGGGCAGCAAGCTTGTGAAGAATCTCCACGCCCTGGGGATGCTGGAAGGACAGGCCGAGGGATTTCTTATTCCGGTTTACCTGCAACGACAAGGCAAGGAGATGCCGTCAGCCCACATCGCCGTGATTGTCTGCAGCTCTCCACGCGTGGGGTCCAGAGGGTGAGACAAAGGCCAAGAACACACCCCTAAGAAATAGGCAGACTCGCCTGGACCTTCAAGACCCGAACCTGGCTTGTAAGGAGCGTACGGCGGGCCCCATGCCCTGGTATCATCTCCCCGGACGGGATGCTCTATCTTGATTACCTCAGCCCTAGATGGCTCGCTAACATCAGAATCACGCTGGATAGGTAGAGAGGTGGGATGAAGGTCATGCTTAATGCTGCCAAAGTATATGCTCACCCGAGGTCACCAAGGATCTGCGTACAGTATGGCTAGAGAGAATGAGGAGGCGCCGTCAGTGATTCTGGTACGACGAAAACAGATGTCCTAGGCTGGCGGGAATCTTTCCATACACCTGCCAAAACGCGGGTCATATCCAAGACACGGTACCCTTCCAATGGCAAGGGAGTCGATGCGTGCTTATTGTCGATCGTGCTTCTGGCACAAGGCGCACTTCGGGAGAAGGCACGTCGGTGCTCATTGGATGCGGTTCCAACGCCCGGCAGGAAGCACTTAGACCGCAAGGCCCTGCAATTCCTTGCCGACAGAACAGGACCTCGTGGTATCAGCATTGTGGCTTTGGAAGGGCAGTGTAGGAAGGAAATTGGCTCTTTACTACATGTACGTAGCGCCGGGATCCTTGAGCAGCGGACGGCGGCATGATGTGGTTTTGTGGAGGTGGTGGACCAGGTGCTGTTGGGCGGCCCGATACAGGGCTCTTACAGGGCGCGTAGCCGGAACAGGCGACAACGGGGAGAGCCACAGCCGCTGGCATTGAAGGCTAAAGAGGAGCAGCGATTGTCGCCGGACCTCGGCCGTTGCTCTGCTCGGGCTTTTGATTTTTACAGGGTCATTTCTTCGGGTTTGCGACATCGACTGGGCCTTGCGACGGCGCCAATGTGATCCGCAGCCTTGTGAGCCAGAAGCGTCAAGCCTGTTGGCTGTTGGTCGTAGAATGTTTGATGAACTGGGTGCAGGCGGTTAGACGCTGGGGCAGTGGGCCTGTCCTCAATGCACGGCTATCACCAACAGTACCTGCTATTACGTTGGAATCGACGGCGGCAATGCCCTACTTGGATCTCCATGTTGCATTTCAAATGCCTGCCCGATCTTAAGACCGACTCAGGGTTCTAATAAGCTTCTGTGCCAAGGCCTTTGAGCCCAGGTTCTGCGCCCGGGTCTTGGGCTGGGCAATATTTGCTGCTTGCATATGCGGCAGTAGAGAGACGGGGATAATGCTGGCAGTTGGAGGGAATAAGTTTGCACGATATGCAACAGAACTCCTTCGTTATGCATTTCCAGTATATTCATAGAACATAGAAGCTGCTGCGCCGATCTCAGGGCTCATGCTGCATGTTCAAACACTCACCGATGCCGCTCATACATGTCTTTCCAGGTAGGCAGATCATTGTACCAGCCAGCACCCGAAGGAAGAGACATTATCTGATGTCTGACTGGCGACGGGCGATCAGCTGCCTGCCATCCTTTCGGCGAATCTGATAATATTATGATATAATGTGT
Organism: Clonostachys solani; assembly: GCA_902141235.2. Classification (NCBI taxonomy): domain Eukaryota; kingdom Fungi; phylum Ascomycota; class Sordariomycetes; order Hypocreales; family Bionectriaceae; genus Clonostachys; species Clonostachys solani. The sequence continues at coordinate 4,740,652 of CABFOC020000035.1, forward strand.
GAGACAGAAGAATGCGAAATCGAGTGCGCAGACTGGGGGGGAATAATACTGCAGCAGACACATCGCAATAACTGTCCCAATCCGGTGCTGACGATGTGGGAGGTGGCTTAGAGCTGTCTCGCAATGCTCGGGCGCCCGCGGGTAAAAGTGAAGATTCACGGTCCAGCTCCACCCAGGCATGTCTGTATGGATGGATATGTCCACGGACAGGTTTGGGGGCCGTCAAAATCAATGCCAGAGTGCATAGACCCCGCTTCAGCCGGTGTGTGGTGATAATAATCCCAATGTTACCCAAAACTTGGTCTTTTGCGCCAGTGTTCTCGGCGTCTTCTGTAGGATTAGATGGATGTGGAGGGCGATATCCGGGAGTAGCGAAGGGCATTTGGCGAGAGGTACGACATGGCATGATGAGCCAGCCTGTGCTCGTTGGCCGCTTGCGTGTAAGAGCTACGTACCTACAAAGGGTTAAGGTGAGGCGAGGTGAGGAGAGTCTGTTCCATGTTGGTTGGTGCACATTGGCCACGGTGGATGCTGGAGTCGCCCCAGACAGCACATCCCATCCATGCCTCCCGCGGATACCACACATTCGGGTGCTAGAGCATGATATGTAGATAACTACCGACACGACATATACGCAAGCACGGATCATGTCGTGACTGGCTGCTTATGCGTTCAGCACCTTTCAGCATCGTCCAGGACCCCCGCCGTCATGGGTGATCCATCGCACTCTTTCCCCAGGCGGGTTTAGGCCTGCTCAGCCTCGTCATCTACGAAGTCAAATGCCTTTCCGTGAACGCCATGTTTCTGCCATCCCTGTCCCGTGTCCCCAGCTCGTCGACTTTGTCGCCAATAGGCAGAGTGACGGACCGACCAATGCACGCCAGTTTGCCTATTATAGACCCCGGCGTATCGTATCCATGGCCCTAAGGCCCCTAACCGGCTTCCCCTCCCCATGCGATGTGATACTACGCAGACAGGCAGCTCGATGCAGAAAGAGGGGACTGATGGGCAGAGACATGGGCCAGACATTTCTTTCATGTATCCCACACACTTTCCGATATACGTAGCGCGCGCTCCAAATTTAGCCCCCAGTGAGCTGCCAACAGCCTGGCTGCAGCCTCCATGCGGGTTCAAAAGAATGGCAGCTGCCAGGTTTCTGACAATCTTGAGTCTGCCCAAAGGCTGACACGGTGACTTTGCGTATAGTTCGACTTCCACCACCTCTCCTTGCTGTGCCCATTCATCACTATAGCCCTTGCCATCGATATCACTTTCAAGGCCAGCCTCGTTTCGTTTTCTTCTTTATCTCATATCACGATTACGGTGTAATTGATGGACGGCTCCCCGAGGACGTGATTGATTTCTTCCCATTGGACTTACACCGCTCTCACCACCTACCGATCATCGGATATCGCAACCGTAGAAATGGCCCCTACACACAACTTCGTGGCCAGTCTGGCAACTAGAAATCTAAGCTCGCTGGACTCTCCGAAATCAATCGGTCTCGTCGTATTCATCGCAGTTGCCGGAGCAGCTCTCCTGGGCCTCGCCGTCTACCTCATCGTACGGCACTTTAAGCGCAGAAAGTACAGACAGGTCGCCCAGATGGCCCTCTCCCCCAATTCCACCACCGAGTTTGACCTCTCCGTCAAGAAGCGGCCGACGTTCCACGTTACTAGGATCAGCGAGGACCAGGAGCTCCAGAGACAAACCATGATTCAGAAGTCGCTCGCCAGCCGGACGTCCTCGCGTGCTGAGAGCCGGAACAGCCTTCTCCCCCAGGAGAGCCGCAACAGTCTCGTCCCCCAAGAGACTCACAACAGCCTCTTCCCCCAATACGAAGAGGACGAGCGCGAAGTCCGCACAAGCCGCTCTAATTCGGCAGGGAGCTTCCGGGATGAGTGGAAGGAGTTTGAGGCGAACCTCCAGAGGAACCGATCCCGGTCTCTTGTCAACCACCCGGGCCTGAAGACATCCCATGGGCGCAGCGATAGCCAGAACAGCGAGTTGAGCGTCCAGACGCCCGCCACGGCCGAGCTGCGCAGCCATCCTATCCACCCCTCCCCCACGAGTAAACCCGACTGTGCCTCCTTCTTGCCCGTTGATATCCAGGCCAGTCACCCCCAGCACCCGATCCATTCGGGAAGTCAACCTCGATCACATAGAGTCAGCTCTGCCACGTTACCACCTCCCCGCCACTCGATATTCCCGCCAGTAAGAGGAGGGGAGCAGCATCAGCGCCGGGTTACCTTGCAAGAACAACAGCTGAGAGGACAGGCTTGGATTTGAGCAGATATAATGATACCCCTAATAATGAGAGCGTTAATGACTGGGATTTCAGTTTCTTTTATTCACCTTTATTGAGCGCGGGAACGAGTATATGGCGTTAGATGGCTGGAATCATCATCTTCTGGCATAGGATTTGTTGGTAGATCTATGTATCTGAAAGTCGGGGAGATAAAAAAAGATATCTACTACCCCTTTCAATACCATCCACATCTCACTTCATTTCGTCTCTCCTTTTCGTTCCGTAAACCTCAAGCTTGGATTCCATCCCAACCCACGTTTGCCTCAGGCTGCGCCAATCTCGTTGGTCACATTGACGAAGGCCTCCCACTGCTTCCAAGCCTCACCACTCTTGAGAGCCCAGCGGGCACGTCTGACGCCCTCCTTCCAGCGCTGGCCGGCTGGGCCGCGCTCCTGGATGACATTCCCATCATCGCCGGGACCCATGTTGCTCGTGTCCGCCTCGCAGATCCCAGAGGCCACGAACAGGGTGGAGACGTTGATGAGCACAAACTCCAGGAGGGGGTCATCGTCGGGGAACTCGTTGTTGAGGATGCGCCGCAGAATCTCCGCGTTCTCCTCCGGCTCCTTCCCGCTCGAGACCTCGTCGAGCGCGTGGGTGCTGAGGCCGAAGTCGCCGGGGTGGATCTGGAAGTGCTCGACAAAGGTCTCGCCGCCGGGGGTCCTGTCCTTGAGCATCCAGCAGTTGGTGCGGCCGGCGCAGCTGACCTCGTCGAGCTCCTCCTCGCCGCACACGACGAGGGCCTTCCTGCAGCCCGCGATCCGGAGGGCCTCGGCGAAGGCGGGGCCGAGGTCCCTCCTGGCGACGCCGATGACGCGGGCCTCGAGCAGGTCCTCGACGGGGTTGGAGAGAGGCCCGATGTTGTTGAAGATGGTCCTCCACGGCAGCTGCCGGCGGATGGGGGCGACGTACCGCATGCCGGTGTGGAAGAGGGGCGCGAAGAGGAAGGCGTAGTTGGTCTCCGAGTACACCCTGTGGATGTTGGCCGGCGACACGGCGCTCAGGACCGGGGGGCGGGGCTTCATCTGGTTGACCAGGTCGGCGCTGCCCGACTTTGACGTGCTGGCCTTGTTTCCGTGCTTGGAGATGAAGAGCAGCGATGAGGCGATGATGGAGGCCGTGGTGCTGATGTTGAACGTGTTGTGGGAGTCTCCTCCAGTGCCAACAATGTCGCACTGGCGAGCAGAGAGATGCAATGTTAGCCACTGATTCTCAAATCATATGCCCTTTTTACCTTGTCTACTATATATGTATATATGTGCGCCAAGTGAAGGGCAAGAGGAAGAAAAGAAGTGGAAGGGTCTGTCTCTCACCAAGCCACCATTGTACTGTCCCTCCTTTCTCCCCCGTTTCTCAATCACATCCCGGAGAGTTTGCGAGTCAATGGTCTCGGCTGCCTTGCGCATCGACGCCGCGCATTTGGCCAGAACCTCTGCTTTGAAGTCTAGCTGGGTAAAGTGAAGAGCCATCAGCAGTGAGGCGGTCTGGGCCTCGCTGACCTGGTTGGTGAAGAAGTGCGAGATGGCATTGGCGATCTCGTCACTGGATACCTCTGCGTGGACGGGCCAAAGCTTGGACAACAATGGCTTGATATTGATCAGGGGCAGATCCTGCCCGCTGGGGTTGCTTTGAGGTGCGGACATTGTGGGTGCCGGTTATCTTGATGGATCGCCAAGTAGCAAGCAAAAGATGAGGGTGAGAGGCCTGCGGTTGACGAGGCGCGTTCACAGACAATTGAAGGTCCAGCCTGTGTGGTGGTCTGTTCGTTTGAATGAGTGTACGGACGTCTGGGTGAGATGAGGCTTTGATTGGGCTGGCTGCTGTACTATCCGCAGTTGGGTATGACTCAGGTCTAGGGCGCTGAGGCCGAAAGCGCCCTCTAAACTGGGCGGTTGTGTCAGAGCAGGAGACCGCAACGCCTGTACATTTCCAAGTGTCTGCTTTGGTAGTATTCGAAACATCGCATTCTATTTTGTTGAAGGTGAATTTCCATTGTCGCCTGCTCGTCATTCCCAATTGATCGGGAGTGCAGGGCAATTCTCATTCAAAGATGTGACAAACCATTGGCATGCCGCCTACATACAGCCAGTAGGCACCTGCACAGATGGGGCTGTTCCGCCCCCAGAAAGTAACTGAACTGCCTGGCAGTTATTCACATGGGAAGCATTCCACACGTCACAAAGGGCTTTGCACTGTGCACTTGGACATACCGTTCCTATAATAATAACAGTCCTCGAGCAGCCCCCACAAGGGTGACAACCGTCCATCGCGATCCCACTATTCCAACTCTGTTTGAGCTGGCCCGCGTCTCGAGCTGCGGCATCGCAGCACCAATAGTAGCAGTGCGGGCGACTGTAGACCAAACCCCGCTGACATCACTCCACTGAAAAGTACCACCTCCAGCGGGCCAAAAGCCTGGAGAGAATCCATAATTTATTCAAGGCAAGACCGCCAGCGAACCCGCCAACTTGTTCGACTTGTAACCTCTATACCTCGCTTGCCCAAGATGCCTCCCAACGCCATTATTGCACCCTCGATTCTGTCGGCCGACTTTGGCCAGCTCGGCGCAGAATGCGCCCGCACAATGGACCAGGGCGCCGACTGGCTGCATGTTGATATCATGTAGGAGCTCCTGCCCCGCATTGGAGAAGGTCCTTTCGAGAGTCAGCTCCAAGCTGGCTTAGAAAGGAGGGGAGCAGAGGGGGATGAGAAGGATATCGATGAACTCATGCGCCAGTGTAGGGATGGCCATTTCGTGCCCAACATCACCTTCGGAGCGCCCGTCGTTGCAAAGATCCGCTCTCACGTTGACAAGCCCACCGAGAACCACGGCCGAGGCACCTTTGACTGCCACATGATGATCGCAGAGGTAGAAGCGCACAATGCCGCCCCCATCGACCCTCTTTGTCATGAAAATGTTGGTTTGGGTTCGTAAGGCTAACGAATTGGCTCGTCCAATCTCTCGTGAAGCCCAAGAAATGGGTCAAGGAATTCAAGAAGGCTGGCTGCGACCTGTACTGCTTCCACTATGAGGCTGCCTTCTCCTCTGCCGCCGAGAGCCCCGAGCAAAACACCGACGAGAAGACAAGCCCCAAGGCGCTGATCCGATATATCCATGACCAGGGCATCCTGGCGGGAATTGCTATCAAGCCAGATACGCCCGTGGATGTGCTGTGGGAGATTTTGGAAAACCCCGAGGAGAAGGAGAGACCAGATGTATGAACCTTTCAACTCCCCAGCCCCCTTCTCGGGGCTGTTGATAACAGGATCTTTGAGGTTCACTTAAAGAATACGAAAGTAGACTGAGGCTAACATAAATTACAGATGGTCCTGGTCATGACAGTTCACCCCGGATTCGGTGGTCAAAAGTTCATGGCCTCCGAGCTGCCCAAGGTGCAAGAGCTACGGAAGAGGTATCCCGAGTTGAATATCGAGGTCGACGGTGGACTCGGGCCCGGGACCATCGACCAAGCTGCCGACGCTGGCGCCAATGTCATCGTGGCCGGCAGCGCCGTGTTTGGCGCAAAGGACCCGGCCGAAGTCATCGCACTGCTCCGGAAGTCGGTGGACGAAAGGAGCCAGAAGCTATGATTACCTGAAGCAATATAGATGGTCAAATTTAAGGTATATAAGCACAAATATTTAATGCTCGTGCCCACGGCGTAGACCAGGCCTCGCATTATGTAGACTTCGCCCGATCCCAGGGCCAGCCTGCGAAATTGCTACCCATACAGAAGGTTTGAACCTTTCAAGCGTGCCCCCTGTATGCGGTGGCTTTTACATAGGTAGGTAGGCAAGTCAAAATGTGAATGTATCCACGATTGTAGTTACCCTTCTTTCTCTTCCTAGTACTTACGAGCTATGGATATATAGAGAGGCAAGATATTTATAAGCCTACCGTAATTTTGTAGTAATTGTTAAGCGCTGGTCGAAGAAAAGGAGGATATATTGTCTGGAGGCCCAAGAGTGAGAAATGGCGGGTGGTGGAATCGCCTGGAATCATAGGTAGGGCTGTCCACAGAAGGTTAACAACACATTGTAGAGTGAGATGTCGAAGTAAAAAAAGCAAAATTGCTTTGCACAACACGAGAGGTTCGTAAATCCGGTGATGCTTGAATTTAGGGTTCGCCTATACTCGCCCAACAAGAGGTTCAATTCTAGCGTGAGGTCAAAGGGGCACTGTGTACTTCCGCTCTACTGTCCATTTCGGCTAGTAGTCAGCAGAACGCCCACATTATACAATGCTTACCCAAGTATCTGTGATGTAGTGCCCCACAGCCCTCGACCTGATAATTCAGGCTGACTCATAGTGGAAGTTTCGCCTTCCACCTGATTCTGGTCTTTCGGGGCGGAGTGCAGGGCAGCAAGTACTAATCCGCCTCCTTGGTCCCCAATCTCACATTCTCAACCTCTCCTCGTCATCATTCTGTTTCCTCAGCCTCTTGCCGCCAGAAGTCGGTCTGCGCTCGCTTTAACCAGCCAAAAACCACATCTGCACGACATTCTCTACTCGCTCAACACAAGCGACCACTTCCACGCCGACTTTTCGCTGTTCTGACGTTGTTTGTGCAGCGCTCAGACACCTTCACTGGTCCAGAACAGTCGGCCGGCAGGATTTTCTGTTTTCTGCTCCAGCCTCTTCATCTAGAAGCTGATATTTCAATCATCTCAAACTACAACTACCTTCCGTCACCGACAATACGGGTGAAGGACTATTCTTCTGTTACTTAATATTTCCAATTTTCCTCTCTAGCGTTCGCCTTTGATTTTCCGATTGCATCTTTCCTTTGTGACACACAGTCGCACCAACAATTACACAAACGCATCACGCGCATACACTCTCTATCGACCAGGGCCAACTCCGTTATCTCACCGCTCGCCCAAGTTCTCCCTTCATCACTCTTCTCTCTCGCTCCACACACCGCCAAAGTGCATTCTCCACTATACCTCCAGCTTGTGAACGATCGTCTCTGGACCTGCGAAGAACTCAAGCAAGAAGAAGCAAAGTCTACCCGTCGGGCTATTGCTAGGAAGCGGATTGAATTGCGAAGGCGGAATAAGGTTGCAAAGAAAGCCCGAAAAGTGTTTGACGAAGTCAACAACATCTACACAGCGAAACCGTACCAGGCCAAGATGTTCCCGCCAACTGGCGGAGATGGAGCCAGCGGGTTCAAGGAGGACTTGAACAACGTTTTATGTTGTCCAGACTGCAAGGAGATCCCCCCCAACCTGGTGGAGGAATTCTCTAGCGGAGATATGGTGTGCCAAAGCTGCGGAGTTGTTGTTGGTACTCGCATCATCGACACAAGATCTGAGTGGCGAACTTTTGCCAACGACGACCAAGGTGGTGACGACCCCAGCCGTGTCGGTGGACCTCAGGATGAGTTCATTGAAGGCGAGCAGTTAGCCACCAGCGTCGCCTTCTCTGAGTCCAAGGCACACAAGGCTTTGTCAAGAACCCAAAACAACACCAATGTCGACAAGGGACAGAAGAATCTCATGCAGGGCTACAAGGAGATTGTGGCGCTCTGCGAGACCATTAACATGGGTCAGAACGTGTCCAACGCGGCCAAGCACATCTTCAAGCTTGTCGACAAGCACAAAGTCTTGAAGGGCAAGCCTCAAGAGGCCATCATTGCTGGTTGCATTTTCATTGCATGCCGTCAGAACAACGTTCCTCGTACATTCCGTGAAATCTTCAACCTCACGTCAGTTCACAAGAAAGAGGTCGGTCGGGTGTTCAAGCAGCTACAGGCATTCCTGCTCAAGATTCAAGACAAGGAGGGTGGAGAAGGCGCCACCGGCTTGAACACCGTCACGCACTACGAGAACACTGCTGTTGGTGCAGCTGAGCTTTGTGGTCGTTACGTTTCCCAACTTGGCTTCAAGAACCAGCAGAAGATCGCCAAGATCGCTCGTGAACTGGCGGAGCAAGGCATGGCCAAGAACCAGAATCTTTCTGGCCGATCCCCGCTTTCTGTTGCAGCCGCCTGTATCTATATGGCATGCCATCTGGTTGGAGAACCCCGTGCTTCTCAGCCGATTGCCAAGCAAGCTGGTGTCAGCGACGGCACCGTCAAAACGGCGTACAGATTTCTCTTTGCCGTTCGAAATGAAGTTGTCAAGGAGGAGTGGCTCAAAGAAGGTATGAGCATGGACAACATCCCGCAAGTCCAAGCGTAGAGCGCTTGTAAGCGAGGAGTGCCAGTCTCTCATACCGGAAACATTGAGTTCACTCTCAACGCCATCCCCGAAGAAGAAGAACAAAAACATCATCAACGCTGATGGAATCGATACTGCTGTGTATCGCCACAAAAAAAAGCTGACTTTCTTGCGCTGCTTTACGTTAACGACTGAAAATTGATGCCAGTTGTGCATTTAATACAAGACAACCCGACCCCAGCGCTTCTGCTAGCGGAAGAATATCTAAAAAATCAAACACATTAAAAAGACAAGAAGGGATCTGAGCACCGAGACAGTCTTGAGTTTGGCTACGATTTGAAGGGTTTTCCTATCCCTCCCTCTTTTTTTGCTTTTCTGTTTCCCTGCTGTGGTTGGACAGGGACGAAAGGGTTTGACTTTGGTATTCAAGTCTTGGTTTGGCGTCAGGTGCAAACTCCGCATGGAAGATTGGATTGCTAACGACTCATGGGAGGTCATTGGCACGGGATAACGCGCGCAGATTGTGAACTTGATAGCGATTAGGCAGCGAGTAGGATGACAATGCTCTCTCTCTCTTGGCCCATGCTATCTTTTGTCATCTTTTGGGTGCTGTCTGTCCGTGAAGTGATGCCAATACCCCTAGAGATGTCCAGCTGCCCATGGAGATGCTAGTATCTTCCAATCCACCCATATTTACCCTATGGTACCTCTATAATGCTGACACTGTCACAGTTATAACTTTTTTTTTTTGGCCTCTAGAATGAGGTTCTGTATCACAATTTGACTGAAGACGAAAACGAAGGCTGGCCCCTACAATGGGCTGAGTTTTCAGGAGTAGCTTCATCCATCAAATATATATTCATACAAACAGAGTTTTATTCATCTAGTGTCCCCTTCTGATGTGATTGACGTGGCCAATGAAGTAGATAGTGTTCCCTGAACGCAATTGCGTGCGTGGATTTCTGTCGCGTGGAGCTAGGAGGAAAAGCCGATTCCAGCCAGTATTCCCGGCTTGACTCGTTGATTCTCCGGACGGGGCACAGCCCTGTCCTCCAATCAAGCTTTCTCTGCCTGATCCTTGTCTTTCAGTGGACACCCGCAAAGCAACTTGCGTCACCCTCAGGTGCTTTGGTAGCAATTGAACGTTGATGGATACGAGCAGGACAATGGGCAGGCAATGGCAGGATAGTAAACGTCGAGAAAGTGACTGAACTGTCTAACCTTCGGGCACTCAAGTCATGTGACGACCTGGCCGCGTTCTAGATCGGTGGTGTCAGTCAGGACTAGAGAGATGTCGGCTCTAGACGCACGCAACGCTCTTTGTGGTGCCCGTTAGTGCCCAAATAAGCGTGTGAATAGTTTGTGGCAGGTGTGGCACAGGCATTTGGAGATCGCGGCCGGGTTTTGGGACTTGGGATCGTTTCTCTCCAGAATGATAAATTTTGATTACGCTGCCCCATGAAGTGACGAGTCTGATAGTTTCTTTCTGGGGCCTGTCCTTGTCCTGGCCCGGGAATAACAATGGAGGTTTATTTTACTTTGCAAGGGACGCCCCAACTGGATGCTTTGAGCAATGAGATGAGCTCCTCCCTCGCTCCTGCCCCCTGCCTCACGACGACGACCAGCAAAAGTGAAGCCTTCCTGATGGACGATCTAGGCCCAGGATTCTTTTGAGGCTCGCCACATGATGCAACCAAGTAGCTCGGTTCGGACCTCAGCGCCATCGTGACTCGCGGGCGGTCCTCTCGCCTGCCACACGTTTTCCTCCGATTTACCCTAGCCTGAGCGCCGGCTGGGCCAGTCCTCACACCAACTGGCCCCACGTTGGTCCATCTCGAGGCCTCACCCCTGGCCCGCAATGACACCACAGCCTTCCACCCCGGCCTGGCCTGGCCTGGCCTGGCCTTGTCGTCCGGTGTCGTCGACGAAATGTCAGCCATTAATCTTTCTAACCCATGGTGATATTTATCGACGTCTGCGATGTTTTCCGTCCCCAACCTCTCCCAGAGAGACGAGTCCCTTGCTTGGCCTGTATTACCTGTCGCCATCACCAGATCTGTCTCCTGACTATCCTTCGGTGCATCACATCCTGACCAGATCCCCACCGCAGTGAATACTCACAGCACTCTCGATACGAAGTCTTTTCTCTGGGTGGAATCAGGAAATTAGGCGACTTGGACATCTTGTTATGGCCCACCGCCCCCAACACCAGCACCAGGCTTTCGCACTTGAAAATCTACTGCCCTTCCTCCTCACCTTACTCGTCCGACTTCAACTAGGTTCTGACTGTTCTTTATGAGAGGCGGCGAGGCCATGGACGAGGCAACTCGCCCGAGGTTCTCGCTAGCCGGTACCTCTTCAAACAACCGTTTCTATGGCAAAATCGCATCCCGCTGGCGGGAGTTTATCCGTCAATTGGCGCTCAGATTCACGTGGATTTATCAGAGAGTCGTTGTTGAGCTCATCTTGCGAAGGAAGGCATTGGCCAAATCCGATGGACGCCATATTCCACTGAGGATTGACCACGACTCGCCGCTTTTCGATCCTCGGCGAGGCCACTCTTACATCCCAAATACTATTCGAACTTCCAGATACACCATCTGGGATTTCATTCCCAAACAATTGCTCTTCCAGTTCACACGTGTGGGAAACTTCTACTTCCTCTGCGTTGGTATTCCTCAAATGGTAGGTCCCCACCTGCACAATACACAATACTCCCCCTGGACTACTAATGAACGTCAATGCTGATCTCCTTGGTCAGATTCCTGGTCTTTCTACAACTGGAAGCTATACTACAATTCTTCCATTGATGTTTTTTGTTCTTCTTACTATATTTAAGGAAGGTTACGACGACTATAAGCGGCACAGGCTTGACCAGGTGGAAAATGCCAACTTTGCGACTGTCCTACGGAGGGAGGACAAGTCTACGGGTGTTACTAAAAAGTCTTCCCTATTGGATCGATTGAACCCGTTTCTGCATGGCGACACTACTCCAGCTCTCCCTGCCTCAGAGGAAAGCCACGAAGGGTTTCGCTGGCTACCTACGAGATGGAGAGATATTCAGGTAGGGCACATCGTCCGCCTGTCTCGAGATGAGCCTATTCCGGCGGATATTGTTCTGATCCATAGTGACGGAGAGAACGGGTTGGCCTATATCGAAACGATGGCTTTGGATGGCGAGACAAACCTCAAAAGCAAGCAAGTCGCGCATGCATTCGAAAATTGCGATACCATCTCCGGCATCTCACGCTGCCAAGCGAATTTTGTCGTTGAAGACCCAAACCCCGACCTTCATTCATTTGATGGCCGTGTAACTGTTGGCGAGAACAAGCCGGTGCCCTTGACGATAAACGAGATTGTCTACCGTGGCAGCATCTTGCGAAACACAACATGTGCCATTGGAGTTGTCGTTAACACTGGCGAAGAATGCAAGATCCGGATGAACTCGAACCAGCACCCCAACGCGAAGAAGCCCGCCCTCGAGAGGATGAACAACAAGATCGTTGTCACCCTTGCTTCCTATGTCGTTCTTCTTTCTGTTGGTGTTTCCATGGGCTACGTCAAATGGCAACGTGAATACGAGCATAATGCCTGGTATCTGACCTTTGCCAAAGTTCCCTTTCACCAGATCATCATTGCCTTCATCATCATGTTTAACAACGTGGTGCCCTTATCTCTCTATGTTACCCTTGAGATTGTCAAGGTGGGGCAACTCCTGATGTTGAATTCGGACTTGAAGATGTATGATGAAGAAACCGACACGCCGGCTCGGTGCAACACCAACACAATCCTCGAGGACCTAGGACAAATAGGCATCATATTTTCTGATAAGACAGGAACTTTGACAAATAACATCATGAAATTTCGCAAAATCAGCATCGCCGGAACCATCTGGCTGCACGAAATGGACCTTCAAGCGGCCGAGTCCGGCTCAATAGCCGAAGGCTTGTCCAGCTGCACGAGCACGGCCGGCTCCGTTCTGAAGATTGAGCCAATAAAGTTGGCTGTACCTAATGACCATCGTCCTGATCCTTTGGAACCTCCAAATTCAACACCGAGACCATCGATGGGAGGGGGGAGACGGTCATCGTCTCATTGGAGGTCGACGGGTAGACCCGACCATGTTCAACCCGAAGTGAATACGGAGGACTTGATGGAATATTTACGACTGAGGCCACATTCTGCATTCGCGAGAAAGGCTCGCGATTATCTTTTGGCCATGGCTCTCTGCCACACTTGTTTGCCGGAGCTGAAGGATGGCCAGATCGAGTACCAGGCATCGTCTCCAGATGAGCTTGCCCTAGTGAAGGCGGCGAGAGAGTTGGGGTATTCTGTCGTCCAGCGGACTTCGAGGTCCATCACACTTCGAATCGCCGACCACGACAGTTTGGCTCCGGCGGAGGAGAAAACGTACGAAATTCTCGACGTTGTCGAGTTCAGCAGTGCGCGCAAACGAATGTCCATCGTGGTCCGTTATCCCGATGGGCGTATTACTGTTATCTGCAAAGGTGCCGATTCTGCCATCCTGCCACGGTTGAAAATGTCCTCGCTTGCCATGCAAAAAGCGCATGAAGTCCGCGAGAGTGCTGATTTGGAACACGAGAAATTTCGACGAAGTGAGCATCAGAGAGCACGGGGGAATATTACAGGGACTCGTCAAAGTTTAACCATCCGACGAAACCCTGCCCCCTCCATGGAACATCGAAGACTCGATGGTGTCAGGAGCCAATCGTTCGAAGCCGGCAGGTTGATGCCACCAACCATAGTTACGCCTCGAGCTTCTTTTTCGGCAAGGGGCGCCTCATTTGACGTCCAGAAGACTTCATATCTCTCAGCTCATTCTCATCATACCGCACCCCTTCCAGAGCGCTATAGTTTCTTAGAAGGCCCCCACATGTATGACGAATCCGAATCGTTCTCAAAGTGTTTCCAGCACCTGGAAGAGTTTGCGACGGAAGGCCTGCGTACCTTGCTCTACGCTCAAAGGTTCATATCCGAGTCCGACTATCAATCTTGGAAGAAGTTGTACGACGAGGCCACGACTTGTCTTGTCGATCGTCAAGAGAGAATCGAGAAGGCTGGTGAGCTGATTGAGCAATCATTCGACCTGGTTGGCGCCACTGCCATTGAAGACAAGCTACAGAAGGGAGTTCCCGACACAATTGACCGACTTAGAAGGGCAAACATCAAGATATGGATGTTGACTGGTGACAAGAGAGAGACGGCTATAAACATTGCTCATTCTGCTCGTCTATGTCGACCAGGTTCGGATATTTATATCTTGGACGTTGCCAAGGGCGCACTTGAATCTCAAATCATGGATCTAAAAGAAGACTTAGAGGCTGGCTCTGTGCATAGCGTCGTGGTGATCGACGGCCAAACTCTAGCCAAGGTGGAGTCGTCTCCCGAGCTGTCAAGCGACTTCTACGCAGTCATGCTTCTTGTTGATTCCGTTATCTGCTGCAGAGCTTCACCTGCTCAGAAAGCACTGCTTGTCAGGACGGTACGATCACAGCTACGAACCTCGCCAAAGATGCAAACCCGTGGTCTGACCCTAGCAATTGGCGATGGTGCCAACGACCTTGCCATGATCCAAGCAAGTCATGTCGGCGTTGGCATCTCCGGGAAAGAAGGCCTCCAGGCAGCCCGTGTCGCCGACTACTCTATCGCCCAGTTCAGATTCCTGCAGAGGTTGCTTCTCGTACACGGCCGATGGAACTACGTGCGCACTGCCAAATTTATCATCTGCACCTACTGGAAGGAAATGTTCTTCTATCTTTCTGCCGCGCAATATCAGAGGTACAACGGTTACACTGGTACATCCTTGTATGAGGCCGCCAGTTTGACTGTTTTCAATACACTTTTTACCAGTCTCTGCACAATCTGCATGGGTATATGGGAGCAGGATCTACAGGCCGAAACGCTCCTGGCAATCCCAGAGCTATATGTATTCGGGCAGCGCAACAAGGGTTTGAACCTCCAGAACTACGTTTTGTGGATGCTACTTGCGGTAGTTGAGGGTGTGATTTGTTGGTACGGCGCATGGGCAGGGTACGGCTGGATTGTACCTAGCGGACAGGATCACAAGTCGTTATACTCCCTCGGTCAATTGGTCTTCACTATCGGCGTTTTCTGGATCAACTGGAAGCTATTGTAAGTTGGCCCTATCCTTCACTCCCATGGTGCTTGACACCTTGGAACAAGTGATATGACTTTAACTAACGGTTATCGCGCACGCAGCATTTTCGAAACTCACTTCAAGACAGGCATAGTGATGTTTTCGTTCTTCCTGACCACCTGGGGTTGGTTCGCGTGGAACGCCTTTCTCAGTGGCGTATATGCCAAATTCCCTTCAGGACCTTACGCAATCCGCGACTCCTTCACCCAACTCTGGGGGCGGGATCCCACCTGGTGGGCAACCCTGTTTATGGTCCTGTCATTTCTAGGCCTCATGGAACTTGTGGGCAAGCTGGTCATAAAACAGCTTAGCACGTCCGGACAGAACGGTTCAAGCGGCAACATGGAGGACTGGGACCTGGAAACATGGCAGGAGATGGAGCAGAATCCCGAAGTCAAGCAGTACTTGGAGAGGCTGGCCAGGGATGGCGATGATGAAGACGACCTTTATGATGATGTTATGGAAATGGGGATAGACTCGACTGATTTGCCCGGGGACAAGGGCGGCACCTTCCGAGAGCATGTCATCAAGCTGGGAAGTATGCTGCCCTCGCTCAACCGGGCCGCTGCGAAATAGTGGCAGGTTTCCACGTGTTTGGCATTTTGGCGTTTATGATTGCAACGATACAAGGGGGCATGGTGGGCAGCATAAAGCATATATACACATTTGGCCGGTTTAGATTATATATACCTCAACATAATACACTAAGTACATATCTACTTGACTTACCAACTGGGTGATGGAAGAAATCAGATGCAGTGATAAGCACTCTGCCATAACTTTGGAGACAATCTGTGGTTTTAGTGTCTTTTCAATCTTCAGTTAGCCCTCCAAAAGAGAATAGTACCAGTCACAGGCTTGGGAATATGTCAGGACACGATGTTTGAGTCTATCTCTATCAATTTCAATGCCGCTAGCTGATTACTTATGAAGTAGGTCTCCAAAGCAGGCAATCGGCGCAAGCAATCTAAATTCTATTTTAGCGTTTTATCCTCCTCGTCCTTTGCGCTCCTTACAACACCCTCGTCGTCGCTTCTGTCTTTCACTGGCTGGGGAGTTGTAGGCTTCCCGATAATTTCCAATGTGCGGAACGCCAGCGGGACGATGAGAACTGCCGCTGCACCCAACCCAAAGTTCATCCAACTGGCAGCCCGGATACCTTTGAGAGTGGCAAAGTCCCAGGCTTCCATTGCTCCAGCGTCCTCGATCGGGACCTGCCTAGCGTTTGCCATGATAGATGTTTGAACAGCAGTACTGATAGCAAGGCCAATAGATCGGCCAAGCTGGCCAGAGGCGTTAATGAGAGCTCCGCCAATAGCTTGGTCCTTTTGGGATAGAGAATGAGATGTAAACAGGGTGAGTGACGGCCAGCATGTGTCTGCACCGATAACCGCAAGGATCATAGCTGGAAGGCCCCAGGCGAAGTAGGAGGTACTCGGAGGGATTGGAACCGCAAAAAGAATACAAGAACCGCACATAGCTATCGTGCCACAACCCAGGATGTACACAGTGGGGACGCGGTGCAAGAGCTGGGACACGATGGCAGCGATAATAGCACCGGATACTCCAGTTGGTATGAAACGCAGCGTGGTTTGGATCGGCGATAGGCCCTGAAAGCTCTGGAAGTAGTAGGTAGCAAAAACCAAGTAGTTGTTGAAGGCGGCGAAGAAGAGTCCCATAATGGCCATGACGGCACTGAAGCGGGTATTGCGGAACAGAGAGACTTTGAGAAGAGGCGCACGGTCAGGTAGGCGAGTCTCAATGTAGTTCTGCCAGTAAACAAAGGCAGCTATGATGAGAAATGACACGACGATGAGAACTGGAATCCAGGGTGTCGCCCAACCGACCACATTACCTTCAGTCAAGGCAACCATGAGAGCAAGGAGCCCCACGGTGATGAGGAACCCACCGACCCAGTCGATATTGGGCCTCTTTTTGCCATCGTTGTCTTCCTTCGAAGGCGTAGGGGTAGGAGGGATAACAAAGATTCCAGCAGCAGATATGATACCTGCAATGATGGCGGTTGCGCCAAAGACCCATTTCCAATTTGCGTACTCAGCAATAAGACCGGACAGGATGTTTCCAAATACACTCCCCAGCGGTGCTCCCGCAGCTATCGCGTTCAGAAATTAAAGGTTAACACAAGGGTCCCATCTGTGGCTCAGGAGGCCTGCTAGGATAGCATACAACTGCCAGTCAAACGGGGGAGAGAATGAGAACAAAAGATCATACCATATGTACTAAAAGCATAGTTCTTGGCCTTTCCAGGGGGGAATGTCACTCCCAAGATGCCAATTGCTGTCGGCACATTTGCAGCAGCCCCCTGAGAAGGAATGACATGTCAGCAACTCTGCACAAGGCTTTCCCACTTCAAGGGAAATCATAGCGGAATGCGAAGTAGAGAGAGAGGTGTAGAAACTCACCAATCCATGCAGTGCTCTGAACAAATCGAAAGCAATTTCATTGGGCAAAAACGCGTTGGCTGCAGCAATGGCCGTGACCCAGATAGAGCCTCCGATGAAGATGAGACGCTTGCCGTAGACGTCTGCGATGCGCCCCCAGATGAGCAAGAAGCAGCCGAAGGTGAGTGAATACGAGGAGATAACCCACTGGAGCCGAGTTTCCGGGATGTCGAGATCTTCACCAATAGTGGGAAGGATAATGACGACACTCATTATTGAGAGAGTCTGTTGGGGGGATCATGTTAGTCAACATCAACATGGCCATCGCCAAGGGAAATGGGCTTGTCTATACGTTAAGGAATGAGGCACCAGTGAGAGTAGCTACAAGAGCGATGCATCTTGCTTTAGAGAAGGGCAATTGGGGCGGCTGCTCCGTCTCGACCTCATCAAAACGCGCCTGCCCAGAACTCTTCTCCTCCTCGGTCACGACTGCCTTTTCCTCAGAGCCCGCTCCTTCCTGCTCAATTCCTGCCCATCGCTCTTGTGCTATCTCCGGCCCCCCAGAGCTGCTCTTTCTCGGGGCATTGGCGCTGTCCGATTTCGGTGAGGCGGCAGAATCACCTGCGGGAATTACCATGATCACTGGGACTTCAGTAGGAGATCACGGCGGCCCTTGTCTGGCCTTGCAGGTACGGGATAACTGATGCGAAAGGGGGCGGGAATGAACCGCTCAATTTCTCTCTCGGAGTTGGAGAAAAATGCCGGCCTCAAATCTACGAAACTAACGGGCAGAAAACTGGCCACGACTGAATAGCCGGGGCCCGCGACTGGGTTGGCGTCCTTCCGAACCCGGTTGACATCCGCTTGCCACGGATCCTATCAAGCAGGCGGGGCGGGCTGCAAGCTGTAATTCCAATATATGGAGAGAGCGGCAACACAGCGCCGGTGTCGCAATCTGCGCCCCCGATGGCAACACTCACGTCCCGCCGAGCCAGACTACCAGAAGGGGAGGTGGTGATGGCCGCCCATTGGCAGAGCTACATCCGCATACCCCTGCATTCACGGGAGAGAGAGAGAGAGAGAGAGAAAAGAGAAAGATGTAAAGGCTCCAAAGTAACACCTGTGTTTTTCTGTTTGGTTGCTTGTCTAATCCTTATCCATGAGCTCCCGAATTCCCCTTGGCTGTCCATATACTAAGTAGGTACCATTTCTCCCGTTGTCGCCGAAAAAAAAGAAACCAATAGAGCACAAAAAACATAAGCAAAGTCCTCCTTTCACGAGGGTGCGCGCAAGAACCATAATCAAACGTCCTCAGGTGCTTCCTCGCCAAGGCAGCTTCCTTCGATCCCCAACCCAGAAAAAGGACATTGATTAGTTGAGAGCGTGCAGACTTCAGTCTTCGTCTGGCGGGTTTTGGAAAAATAAAATCAAGGGAAAACAAAATATCAAAGAATCGCGCGAGCCTTTTCATCCAGCCATACCCTGACCAATGTCACCTTGGTTGCCTTTTGAGTTTGAAAATACAGTCAATCCACTTCCCTATTCGTCTCTCATCGCTTGAGACTCGTCTTCGCCAACACCGAGAAGAAACCTTGCCGGCGTCAAAAGATAGTCAATCGTACACGTAATCATGATTAGGGTTAGGCTCGCCCGTTGCTCTCTCACTCTCAGCCTTATTCCTCTGCCGGGCGTATATAATATAATAAAAGAAATCCATGAGCAAGGCTTCAGTTCAGAGATCATGGCCTCGTAATACTTCCTGGCCGATCCCACCCCAATTCTCTCCAAGCTCAGCATCTTGACTCATGGTTCAGCCTTCCCCTCTGCCCGTCATGGTCACCGTTTCTCTTAATGGTAGTTGCCGCCCCAGCCACCACGCTGTTGCTGCTGGCCACCGTAGTAGCCTCCGCTTCCGAAACCTCCCTGGCCATAGTTAGCGTAGGGGGTGGATCCGTGCTGGTTTCCGGCTCCAGCACCTCCCATGCCGTATCCGCTACCGCCGTGAAGCCCATGACCCTGGAGGTGGCTGGGATATCCAGCATATGCACCTGCGCCCATCTGGGACGTAGGTGGTGGTGGGAGTCCACTCTGTCCGGCGGGAGCACTGCCCGACGCACTGGCAGTAGCCGACCCAGGTCGAGCTCCGCCCAGAGAAGGCGATGGCCCAGCACCAGACTTGGATTCTCCGAAAGGCTTCAGGTCATCGCCGGCAGCTCCATTCCCTTGCTGCGTCTGACTGCTGAATCCCTGTGCCTGGGACTGGAATGTAGATGAGCCACGAGCAAAGCTGTCATGAACACTACCGAATCCGCTGCCACCAAGTCCAGGTGCTCCAGCAGTTTGAGCTGAGCCACCACGGCCGTAATCTCCGAGACCAGATCCTAGGGCCGAGTCCCTGTGAGCTGAAGTTTGCGCGAAGGAAGCGGGAGAGTTTGTGTGGTCGAAAGGAGCATTGGGGGTCACGCCGTATGGCTGGCCATACATACCTGCCTTGCCATACGGTCCAAAACCACCCTGTCCGTAGCCGGCATAGTACTGGTTATAGTATGGGTTGCTGTAGTAGGGATGATTATATCCGGGGAATCCCTGCTGTTGCCCGTGTGACTGTGGCTGAGATCCCGGAGCGCCCTGTTGAGGCTGCTGTTGCTGAGCCTGCTGTTGGGCTTGCTGCTGAGCTTGCTGAGCCTGCGAAGTAGGATTGGGTGTCGAGTGTCCACTGTTCTGGGCGTCATTGCTACCGGCACCGAATCTGGGCTGGTTGTGGACAGCGGCGCTCTGGGGGTATTGGCTCAGATTATCGGCTTGCTGTGTAGGATTGTAGCTGCCAAAGGGTCGCTGACCCTCTTGGCCTTGCGCACCCTGCTGCCCAAACTGCGCGTAGTAGTTGTAAGGAGTTCGGTCATTTGCGGTATAGTAAGAGGAGTAGTCGCTGGGAGCAGAGCTGAAGGGAGCACCTGGCTGCTGGCTCTGCTGCTGGGAGGCATGCGCCGGGAATGCATCGAAGGGAGGTTGAGATGAGGGAGTGTTTTGAGGGTGGAAGGGGTCGAGCGGCTTTTGAGGTCCTCCAGGGGTTTCCTGGGCACCAGCCTGTCCATATCGACCGAACTGTTGGTTAGGAGGAGGCTGGTTCGCGGCTACAACACAGTTAGTCATACTCCTCAATGGACGGTGATCAGAGTTGTCATACCTGGGCCTGTGGGAATGGCCTGTGCAGCAGGGGCTTGAGGCACTACTCAAGGATTAGCGGGGCGCTTTAAAACAGTAAAAATAGGGTCGAGCTTACCAGCAGCACTGGGACCAGTAGGTATAGCCTTGTGATCAGCACCTGAGGCAGATTGAGAAACGGGAGGGAGAGATGTTCGAGGGTGCGAGATGGGAGAGTCAGCGGGAGGTTGAGCACGAGTCTCAGGATCCTCGCGCTCGCCGTCGACGTCGTCATCGCCTCCACTTAGGTTGAATGCACCAAACTGGACGGCAGCACGGTCGACTTCACGGTTTCCAGGGAGACGGACAGCTTCCTCCTGGTCGAGAACACGTCGTTGGTAAGAAGGTGTGCGGACAGCCCTCTCTGCAGTCGCCTTAATTGCAGAGGTTGCGTAGCCGCTTGTCTGTCGTTGAACCTGGTGTTGCTGCTGGGCAGCTGAGAGTGGGGTGGCATTGGTGCTAGGAGGATTCTGTCGAGGATCCCAAGAATCAGCCGTTGTGCTCGCAGCCGTTTGAGTGGCGGGGGGATTGGACTCATCAACAACCTGTTCAAGATTCGTCTTTGTAAGTTCGTCATGGGAGGGAGAGAGGGCGATTTCGGGTTCAATAATGGCAGCAGGGGGGATGGCAGCAATAGCAGCAGATACGGTTTCCACAACGGGAGTAGATTCCTCTTCAATTGCGACGGGCTCGGGTTCGGGGGCGGGGACGGCAGGTTCGACAGTCGGCTCAGGTTCAGCTGGTAGTTCAGCAGTAAGTGCGGGAGCAGGTATCTCTTTTGGTATCGGGGCAGGCTTAGGGGCGGTCGACTGTCGAAGCATACTGGCCCAGGTCTTGGCCTGGGGAGCTGCAGGTTTCGTCGTTTCAGGAGCAGAAGCGGCGGGCTTCTCAAGCAAAGGTTCGCTCTTGTCCTCAGCGGCATCGATAGTGGCTTCGTCCTTGGGGAAAGCGGTGGACTCTTCAGTAGGAACGGAAAGCTGTTGGCCCTCCTTGGTGTGTCGGGGGCCATTGGATGTGGGCTGGGAGGACCGGCCTCGACCACCGCGACCTCCTCGTTCCGTAGCCCTGCCTCTCCCACGGCCACCCTCAGTAGCATTGCGGCCTCCGCGAGAGGATCGAGGTGCACCCGTCGATTCGGTGGACGCGCCAGGGGTGTCCTTTACCTTCGACCGAACAGGCTTCTTTGGCTTGGAGACTTCACCCCACTGGGAAATGTTACCTAGAAATTGAGACATTAGTATTTAGTGCTTCCATCCCGTGCCATGCCGATTGTCCCATATGCGCAAGGAGAGAGGGAATGGGGTTCTGGGTAGCACATACCTTCAGCAATGCGTGTCACGGCTTCGTTCTGGTCACCATTGGTTTCTTGGAGGGCAAAAAGCACGTCGACCTCAGACCAATCAGGGAACATCTCACGGATGACTGAGGTCTTGTCGCCATATTGCCGCCGCAGCTCCCCGATGTCACCCTCATCGTCGAATGCACTGGCTGAGTCTTGCGTGGCATTAGTGTCTGCCTTGTCACCGTTTGTTCTTCGACCACCGCGACCAGCAAAACCTCCTCTGCCACCGCGACCAGAGCCTCGACCGCGCGAGGCGGATGGCCGTGAAGCGACCTCGGACATGAAGATTGGTTTGAATGAGATGAATTTGTGCGAGCAACAGAAGGAGGAACCGTCAGCTGTCCTCTGCTAGGAGCGACAAGCGGATGGTCTCGAATAGCAACACAATCCTGGTCGCGGATTGATGAAGGCGACGATTTGATTAGTGGAAGAAAGGAAATGACAAGAGGAAAACAAGTGATGGCACGTTGCGGGGGAAATCGATAGGGCGAAGCGGTTTGCCCAGACAAGAGTGAAGCGAGGTTGCAAGAGGTGAGATTGGGGAGGAAGGTTTTTGACTTTAGCGGCTGGTGACGCCCCTTTGCGCCCACCTTGGCCTGACGCGGGTCGCTGTAAGAACGAGAACACCAGCACCAGTTACCGCCCTACATACCCTGAGCACCTTACCTAAGGCGTCGTCGGCAGGTCAGTGCGGCTACGTAGCACGACCGGCTTTGTACCTCTACCGGCATTCACGATCGGGGCTCCGTACCTTTCGGCGCACAGACACGCGAGAAGATACCCAAAGCCTAATGTCTCGCTAGAAAGTGGTACATTGCCCATTTTTCCTCAGCTCCTTCATCGCCCCAGATTGCCCACCATTGTGGCAGTTGCAAGGTAGACCCATCCTAATCCAGCCACAGCTCTGCCTGTTTTGAATGTGGGGGGACTGTAGCTTCCAACTCCCTGCAACGAGTCCTCAAGTGGGAAAACGGCCTCTTCCAAAAAGTAAAACTACGATTCGTTTCCCACGATGATATGCCGTAAAGGCGAAAATGGTGCAGAGGCAAAACCTTTGCTACTTGACACAGTCGGCTGCCTATTGGGCCCCAGAAACGCCTTGCATCAGGTGGCAAGAGGGTCCCCGTACGTGCGACTTGTCAAGCCACCCACACAAGATCCGCTCCAGGTTCTGATTTGGGCGTGCATGTATGCCTGAGGAAATTGGTTCCCGGTGATGGCAATGGCTTTCTACTGTCGCACATGCTTTCTTGACCACAGGAGATGCCTCCGACTCCAAGAAAATTCCCGCCTAGGTCGAAAGTTTAGGGTTCCCAATTAGTCGAACCTGAAAGTGCGACTCAGATCTCAGCCAATCAAGATCGGAAAGGAGGGGCTCAAACTCATTCGCAGCTCCAACATGGACTGCGATTGAGGTCACCCATCACGTGAGCAATATACGTTAGCGAGGCAGACGTCGCCTTCCGAAGCCCACTCTCGCTACGACGGCTCTCGGGGTCGAAAAGGTATCACACCTCAGTGACCTGTGACCAAATATAATACGAAGACAAGCATCGCATAACGCCACTGTCAATCATTACAGGCTTTCCTTTTCAGGCGTATACACCCCCCTAGCCTGCCCATATTCAATAATTAGAATTGTTTTACTACCATGTCTTTCATTGCCCTGTAATTTGGTGAAGTCACCCAAACATGTGCGCTGTTGTCGCTCGCGAGGATTAAATTCAAAACAAGGCTAATTAGACATGCTCATATACTTGCCGAGCCCATTGTATGTTCAACTGGTACGTTTGGTCCCTCGATTGCCATTTGTTCAGGGGGTTTTACTCTCCCTCTCATTGATAGTGGTCACGTGATCCGGATTCGGTGAACCTACCTCCTATCGATATCGGTGACCCATATTCATTGCTTCGGTCAGGACTCATAGACTAAACTATTCTTGTCGTCATGTCCACCCGCTCGAACCATGAAGAGTCAGCCTATCATGACGCAACGTTAACCAATCCTCATCCTCATCCTCAACAGCATCCAGCTCGTGAAAGCGATCAATTGATCTAGAACAATGCTTGTTTGCTAGCTACATATACGTCAGCTCAGCTTAGAAGCTCTCTGCAGCGACGACCCGAAAAACATGCACTCCACCAAGGCTGTTCACGCCTTTAAGAATCTCTTTTCTCGCTATCACGAACCGACAGCCCTCTCCAGAACACAAGCGCAAAAGCTCCTGGAAGGTCTCAAATCTTCGTTTCGAGATCAACTAGACCGAGAACATGGCCACAACGTTAGCGACATCAAGAGAACCAAGCTAGCAGCCCCGACCAACCCAACAGAACTCAGAACCTCTCCGACCGATCAGCATTTGAAGACGTTGCTTTCAAATCCCCTGTTTAGCTACAATGAGCCCACGGATAACCCCCCACTGGGTTCCGCTCTAATTCCAAACCAACGGGACCCGATGGATGTCTTTGATCATGCCGTATCAAAAGGAATGATGACGATCCGAGCGGCAACTGGCTGTTTAATAGCGAAACGCAAGCAAATGAAAGCTACACAAGGGGATTTATCTGTACTGGATGGCTCCGATACTGCCCTGCGGGTTCTCCGCTGGATACGATCGTCTACGTCAAATAACAACCTAGACTTCTTAGATAACAAATCCTTCGTCAATGCCCTCATGCCATTCTTAATATCAGAAGGCCTCGAAAATGTCGCATGGGAATGGGTCACCCGGTCCTTGCGCTCTGCTGCGGAAGACCCAAACCACACAGCTCAACATGGCAGAGCCGAATTTGTTCTCAGCAACTTGGTTGCAGTGAAAGGGCTACCCCAATACGGAGACTTGAACGCCGCCATCGTGACTCTGTTACGTGCACAAAATGCTTACCAAGCAAGTCCTTTCCTCTCAGAACTGCTTTGGAAGCCATGGCGATCAATATCATGGCTCTCCACCGTCGAGTCACATTCGAGGACGGCGCCAAACGAGATCCTTTACAATGCACATGTCGCAACAGCCGAGAAGTTCGCTTCCTCGGTGGCAGTCGAACAGGCACACTTGAGCTTATGGCATCCCACTCACCCCAGTGTGAACCAGGCACTCAGTCTCTTCCGCGACACCGGTAAGATGGACGGGGTGATGAGATCGATCAGCAAAGAGGGGAGGTACTCCTCTAAGAATAACAGGATGAAGCTGGGCCAGTGGCTCGTTGTTCTTGGCCACGATACCGTGGATGTGCTTGCTCGATCTGGACGGGCCCGTGAAGCCAAGGAGGTGGCTGAACTTCTCAAGATGGAACTATCAGACTATCACCACCAACACCAGACACTACAACTCACTTGAGACGATGATTTACTTTCAATTCAAAGAAAAAAATCGCTTCATGCCATCTGAAGATAGCAAATATCGCAAACAAGCGGGATATGGTTACTACCGTCTAACCAGACCAACTTGACTTTTGCAAGGATGGCCACTCTCTGCTCAAGTCACGACTTACACTCGTGCCAAAAACAAACATCAGCCTCGCAAGACTTGGCTTGCTGCTCCTCCTTGGAATAGAGGATGGCAGGCACGTGGATATCACCCACGGCTCAATACCGATCAGGTTCCCTTCACGCATTTAACCCGCTTGATGCGCGGTACCAAATGCCAAACCAAGGACTGCAGCGGCACAATTGATACCCAACACATTTTTGTTTTCCATGTATATTTCAGTATATTAACGAACATATGTGAGCTAAGAAGATAAAAAAAAGTTAGGTCAACCTTAACAACTGGGAGGAATCATTGTGGAGAAATATGCAATATAGCCGCCTTGACGCAGTTGAGCTATTAGCAAAAATCAA
Organism: Clonostachys solani; assembly: GCA_902141235.2. Lineage (NCBI taxonomy): Eukaryota > Fungi > Ascomycota > Sordariomycetes > Hypocreales > Bionectriaceae > Clonostachys > Clonostachys solani. The sequence goes on from CABFOC020000035.1 coordinate 4,766,088, forward strand.
GAGCCATCCCGAGAGTTCGTTATAATATACATTCGAAAGTACGAATATCTAGGCGCGAACCTTCTACTTGGCTTCCAGGATGATCCTTGGTTTTTTGCTCGGCTTTATCAGGGTTGGCTATATGGCATGTGGTCCCAAATTGTGTCACAGCTATTCGAGTTGACCCAGACTTTTTCTTCCTATTGGTTCACACATATCATAACGAGATCAACGCACATAGCACTACGATAACAATACGACACTCTTATCTTGTGATTTCTTCGTTTCAAATAGTGATAGCCTGTCTATTTTCAAGACTACTAGGAGGGTATATGCATATATACTTTTTCTTCATCATGGCGTAACATGTATCTTTTCAACCAAAATCGAAATCTGCTAAACGAGCACCAGTATGGGCCATCCACATCGTAGTTCGGGTCTTTTAACTTTTGACATGTCTAATCCGTAAAGGGTAGCAAGCAAAAAACGCCAAAATACACACATTTTAATCTTCTTCATCAAAGGAGGATAAGGGGCTCAAGCAGGGCCAGCCTCGTCCTCGTCCTCGACCTCGAAAACGCCGGAAATGTCCCATCGATCGCCCTTGGCGCTTTGGCTGACGTACTTGACAAATTTGAGAACCCCGCTATCCCGGAGGACGAGGGTGAGCTTGTTCCAGGCGGCATTCTGGTAGAAGAGGATGTTGTCGTCGTCGGCGGCGGCGGTGTTGTAGACCGCCGCGTCCTCGTCTGCGTCGTCGGCACCGGCCATGTAGACTTCGTGGCCACCGACGTCGTCTTCCTCGGGTGGATTAACGTCCGGCTTGGCCTTCTCTTTCCCCTTGCCATTTGTGCTGGCCGCCCCGCCATCCTGTTCCTCGGCGTCTTCTTCATCTTCTTCTTCGTCCTCTTCTTCTTCCTCGCCCCAGCCAGAAGAGGGTGTGATACCAAGGTTAAACTCAAGTCGGGCCTTGCCGTCGTGGCCGGTGGCCAGTGTGTAATCTTTTCCGGGCCGGAAACGACGGGCGATAATGTCATGCGCCTCAATGGTCGTGCCGGTTGCCAGTTGGAGCCAGTGGCGGAACTGGCGACTGGGCAAGAACACATCAAGAAGCTCTGTCAGGGGAGACTCGTCCTGCGACGTGCGAATGCCGTCTGGGCCGTTGGGGTGTTGGTAAAGATAGCGGAGCTTGTGAGGTGGTCGCGCTACCTTCCAAGGTGTGGTCTTTTCCAGCTCGGCGCTGTCTTCAGGAAGAGGCTTCTTGTCCTGTTCGGAAATGTAGTCTTTGAGCTTCTGGGAGAAACTCTTGGACAGGATATCTGTCAGTGTGATGCTAGAGTTTTCCTCGAAATGCTCGGAGACCTGCTCCAGAAGGTCGGGGGTCAGGTAGTTTGGCGAGATGTACTTGAGCAAGAACTCGAGGTCCGCCTCTTCAAACTCCGAATCGCTGGAGGCTGGCTTCTCGACCTTGACAGGGGAAGCCTTGGGGGTGTCGTACTGCGCGGGGTTGCCCTGCAGCTGCATCAAGCCGCTGTTCTTGGCGTTCCTCTCCTCCTCGCCTTTAATGTACCCATCCTCACCGAGCTGGGGGATATGGAACCAGCCGCTGATGGCCATCCTGACGCGGCCGCCATCCTTCTCGAGCTGCTCGGCAGACTCGGCGCGGTACACTTCCTCGACGTCGTGGAAGCTCTCACCCGGTTGGACGGCGAAGAAGCTGAGCTGGTTCCAGGCGGGGGGAATCACCTTGGATGGGTCAGGAAGAGGCGTCTTTGCGACCTCGCCGTCCTTGCCCTCGATCTCCTGGACGGGGAACAGGCGCAGCGCACCACCCCACTCAGGTTTCCAGGTGGTGTCTGGATCAACAAGGTAGAGAATGTAGCTGACTCTGCGGCTGCCGATGACGTCGTCATGGCAGAGGAGGAAGCACCCGGGGGTGTAGATGTTGATAGCCAGATCCGTCTTCTTCCCGCTCAACGGGCCGCAATTCGTGATGTGGGACACATAGTTGCGAAACGTCTCCGAGTAGATGGCATCGCGAAGGGACTTGAGCGACGGCAGCTTGGAGAGCGACTCATCGTCCAAGCCGTCGAGGTTGGCAAGGTCGCCGGACTGGTGGATCTTGTAGATGTCGGTTTCCTTGGGAGTGAAACTGACGTTTTCCCTGATCTCGGTGCGTACGTTGCGGAGCAGCTGGTCGTCGACGAGCTGGTGGATCACAGCATGCTTGTAAGGCGCGGAATTGGCGTATTCCGCGGTGTAGGCGTCGGTCACATCCTGGTCAAAGAGACCCTTGCGGAATCGCTCCTTGGCTTTTTCGGGAGAGAGGGCTGGAGGACAATGGCTTGTTAGCGGGAGAGCGCTGGAAGAAGTGGCGATGGCTGCCGCAGAGCTCGGGGAGGGCGGGATTCGCAGCTAGCGACAAAGAACGGTGTTGATGGCTTACAAGTCTTGGGTTTCTTCAGGCCGATGTCGCTCCGGCCGTTCTGGGAGGTTGCCTCGGCCTTGCGCTTCATTTTGGAAGATGTCGACAGAATCAATTGCTCTGTCACGCAAACTGGGAACAAGAGGGAAGAGGAATTGGATGGTACAGGAGGGGAAAACTCGGGATCGGTGCTGGACCGCAGTGTGGGCAGTGGTCTTATATCGCAGAATTTTTATTTTTTTCTCCAGCACTCGCGCACCACCCTGGAGCTCCCAAACCCGTCCTCAGGCCATGGTCATCATCGCATGATCGGATCCCTCACCCCCTCCTCATATGTAGGTAAAATCCTTATTTGCGAGACGGCCTAGTCCTTGTTCCTATCCATCCGATAAGTTCCTTCTTTTTACAGACAATTCGCCCCAGAGCCGGCCTATGGGGATCGGTAGACCGACACTTGGTGTATTCCGTTGCATCTGAAAAGCATCCGCCATGCAGCCCAGGCGGCTACACAGCCCACCACACATCCCATTCTCACTCTTGGGCCTCTGAGGACAATCCCCCCCCCTCCTTGACAGACCAACAGTCGATGTTGCGGTCAGTAAGCGCTATTGGCCGCATCAACGTCCACACCAGCAGCCATGTACCCCTCTTGGCCCTCTCACAGGTAGGAAGCCGCTAGTTTGCTGACTGGCTGGCTCATACAGGCGACTCTACGAAGCTTGATGATCAATTGGGCCTGCGAGTACCTTCCCTCTCTCGCTATATCTTCAGTTTATAGGCGAGAAGGCGGGAGGCTGGCATCGTGCATATAGCGTCAACTAGTTGGATACCTTCTTCCATTGAATTGGCTACCGCATGCTAAAGCCAGATGGACCAGTGGCTACTCCTGTGAAGATTGCATGCATCGTACGCTCACCTACTGCTTCGCCGCAGAGCCATGGATATTAGACATAAAGGGTAGGTGGTACAATAATCATTAAGACACTTAGTAACCCAAGTACCACCTACAATATAACGATTCCCGCCTCATTACTTTCGCTAACCGACCAAAGAACGACATGATTGAAATTTGAATTACATGGTAAAATGTAGAGTGAGAGCAGCCCAAGGATGCTCACTTATTTCCCATGCCACCAGCCCGGGCGTTCCCGCTTCAGGTTCTTTGCGCTCGTACTCCATCACACAACCCTCTCTACAGAGCAAAGAGCAGGGCCAGAGCCGCGCCAATCGAGCCCGAGAAAGGAGTGAGCCCAGAAGCCGCGCCGGTGCCGGACTGCTGCGAAGCCGATTGCGTAGTCGTCGAGGTGCTCTGGGTAGTGGTCGTTGCCGAGTTGGAGGCGGCGGAGGCTGATGCGCTGCCGCTGCCGCTGCTGGCACTGGCGCTGGATGAACCGCTGGCGCTGGCGCTGCCGGAAGTGGTGGAAGAGCCGGACTTGCACACAACCTCGTCGGGGATGGTCACGTCCGCGGTAGAGCAGATCTGCTTAGCGAAGGTGACGGCGGCGCTCTTGCCGGCCGCGTCGCAGTCCTTGTCGAGGCAGCAGGCGATGCCGTCGAGGAACTCGGTGTTGCTGCAGATACACTTGATGTCGAGCTGGGCGCAGTTGGCGATCTGGGTTCCGGTGGTGTACTGGACGAGACAGGATTTCTGTTATTGTCGAAAAGATGTCATGTTAGCTCGCTACCCTCGGCCCCCCTTCAGTTGGATTGATGGCGAGAGAGGGACTCTTCCTTACAGCGCAGTCAGGGACGTCCTCAAGCTGGGCAGAGGCAAAGCCCGCGGCAAGGGCCAGGACGATTGGGGTGGCAATGAACTTCATTTTCGCAGGGCAAATTGGCTGGCTAAATTGAGGATATTGGACTGTGAGGAGAGGTGAAGGGACAGAGTAGGAATGGAAAGCAAGTTGGGACGCGACGATCAGGTCTGGGGCTGACAACTAGCTCCCGGTCGCTCTCTTTAATATCTACTAGTACCTGGGCATGGAACAATTACGGTAGGCTACTGTAGGATCGAGGGAGGCCGGCAAGTATCTTTCTCAGCCCAGCCATGATAATGAATTTATTAGGTCCTGTCATCCTGCAGGCAATAATATGGATTGATGGCAGTCTCTCGATGGATCTAAACCCTATTTGGGGCTGACGACTCCACTTCCGAGTGATCCCGGTTTAATTGGCTGCCTAGTCGAGAAGTCAGGTCTTGAAGCGCGCCACTTCAAGAGTCTGTTCAAGGCACGAGACAGGAGAAAAGCGGGTATTGAAGAGCAGCCCCGGACTCAGATTGGTGCTAATAATCCCCAGCTGCTCCACCCCAAAGTTTCTGGCTCGAGCAGCCCAGTGGAACTAACAATTGCCTAGGGAACCCGCGGCATCGCAGTCTGGGGCAAACCTGAGGTCTGTATGTGTATGTTCGTGTGCGCATGGTTTGGTTTGTTTGTTGCCCTGCTATGTACCATTGGGTTGTTATGTGGGTGAGACTATGCGGTTGGTGGACGCATTACCTGACCACCACACCAAATGGAACCCCTCTCCCAAACTTCCCTGCCTGCAGGGAATCGCTTCTGTATGTAGAACTCCTCCTCGGAACCGCTGGTTGAGAACCAACTTGAGCGCGGGTGTCGCATTGGAATCCTTAGACCTCCGATGGGTTGCTTCCCCCCTCCAGTTCGAAATTGGCCCCCTGTTTCAAGATTGGCCATCTCGATCTTTACTGCCAACGAGGTTCACACCCTTTTCCCTTGCTTCAGAAGATCCGATACTTTTGGCGGTAGCACCAATGCACCCCTGTCGTTTCGACGATAGAAGTCTACCAATGATACTGCTGTCTTCTCGGGCAGGTCCTCATGGATGAAATGACCTGCCTCGGGAAACACCTGAAGTGCATACTTGCCTAAGAGAATGATGGCCAGCATTAGCATTTGATTATTGCAGACGGGGAGCTCATAAAACACGTTCCCGAAGATACCGGGAGGGTTTCTCACCTTGCATTTGGCCGATTGTCAGTTCCGTATCAAGTCGATCAGTGCCCGCTAGAAGAAGTAGTTTACCCCCCTTGGCACCAAGAAACTTTTTGCTAAGCCCAACGAACCAGTCCTCCCAGAATGGTTGTGATGCTGCGAGGTTGGTCCTCCATTTCCAGGGCCTGGTGTCGTTCTCTTGCGGGTTTTCTGGCAATACCAGAAGAGCAGGAACAGAAGTACGAGCTGAGATGGAGTTCCTTATTGTTCGGGACCTCACGTGCCACTCTATTCCAGCCTCCAATGAGACGAAGCCCCCGGGCCGTGTTGAGAGATAGGTCTGCATGCTCTGCAGGGCATCCATTGCCGAGCCCTCGACCACATCAAGGACTGCATAACCCAGTAGAGAAGTTCCCAGTTTACCTGATTTCGCCAGCTCCGTGACGACGGCGCCGCCTAGTGAATGCCCAACCAGCATGATAGGGGGTAGTTCTTGCCATCTCATCTCGGATTTAGTTAATTGAATGACTGTATAGAGGTCTGAGAAGAGTGTTTCGAGACGAAGATCCAGGTCTGGGCCTTCGGGGGCGGTAGTTGAACCATGGCCTCGACAGTCAACCGCCAAAATCCCCGCTGCCGGGAGCCTCTTCCTTATTTCTGAGCTCACCACCGCGAATGAGAGCCCCGAGGATCCGGCCCCGTGGTGCATGACAAACAGCGGTCCTTTTTCAACCGGTGAGCTCAGATATGCATGATAGACTATGCCGGGATTTTCTGGCTGGCGAAGGTAGAGCTCTCGTTCAAAATACGTTGTCCACGGTATTTGTTCAAGGGTTCTGCCCCGTGCGAAACTGTGCCTCTCTCTTCAGCCTCTCACGCCACTAGTGGTATGAATACCTAGTACTTTTCAGGTTGGTGTCGAACTCACCTCTGAGGTCTGGCGAAAAGCTTTTGGTTGGGCGATGGGATGATGGTTCCTGTTGATGAAACCGAAGAGGCAGAGGACGAATCATCGTCCATTTGATCTGGAAGATCGCCCAACTGGTCAGACTCCTGGTATTCATCTTCCTCAATGAAAACGTCTTGGGGGAATCCCACTTTCTGCCTTGCCCAGGCACGTTGTAGCTCGCTCATTTCAGGGGTTCTGGTATAGAAGGAAGGGAAACTCAGAAGTGCGCTTTGGCTCCGTCCATTTCAGGCCTGCAATGTCTGGCTGGTCGGCGGAGCAGGAATTGGCTCAGTTGACCCCGTGTTGCCACTGAATGTCCAGTTTAACTTTTATGGATGGCCTGCATAGGAAGATGGAAGGAGATCAAAGAAACCTGCGTCCTCCCGTCTGATGCTAGTCCGTCAATCAACCATATACAAACGGCCAGGTGCAATGCGTAGGATGTTGTTGGGTGACAATGCAGCTTAGGTTAGGTACCGGTCCTGGGTGAGCTGATAGGGGATCAACCCCACATAGAATTTTCAATGGATCTCGCTATCTATTCCGCAATGGCAGTCACGCTACAGTATTGGATATTCGTATGTTCTCGTACGGCACGGGCATGTTGGGTCGATCCAATAGCTTCCAGCTCCCAACGAGAAAAGGCATTACTAAGTCAGTGGCTAGGGAACTTGACGCAATTGTGGCAAAAGGCAACGAGCCCCCAAACCGAGGTTGCCTCATCAACCCGCCAAGCTGCCTAATCCAGGGACTGGCGGTTAAATGGCACTGCCCTTTACTTTATGGCGTTGACATGGCGGGAACGAAGGATAAGTCCATGGCCGGGAATCCATTGCAAATGATTATAAAGCGAAGAAGAAGAAAAGACGCAGGAGCCGGCAGTCCCTCTTTCTTCTCTTTCCTCATATTCACACGCACAGCATTTAATTGGCGGTGATCGCATCTCCTTCCTCCAATTGGCTATCAAAAGACCTTGCGTATTAGAGGACATAGAAATATCTTACTTGCCTACCACGCGGAGCCACCTTAGTAGGAAAGGGAATAGGGATTTGGGCCTGTTTCTTCCAGAGAATGAAGGGAGGAAATAGATCTGCTCCATTTCACAAGTGCCAACTCAGCCTCATGCTCGCAACCCCTCTTCATTTCAGGAAGACATCTTGCATTGTAGATTCATAAGCCTTGGTTCCTTGGCAACCGAGAAAATTTTTCTCGAACGACAGAGAATTTGGGAGTAAAGATAGCCATATGCCATTCATTTGGTCGATTAATACACGTGCACAAAAGTAACAGTATGTGTAATTAAAAATCGACATATCGCCAGGCTGTAGATATATCATAAATGACGAGGCGGCCGCATCGACCGAACGAGAATGGGAGGAGCGTTAGCCATGAGATGATGTCTTGGTTTTATTGAATATAATGACACTCGTGTGCTGCATTATTTGACTCAGGCATGCTTTTCCTTGTGTCAACTCCCCGCAGCGCCAAAAGGCGGCAGAGATGCTAGTACGACGTGGACAAATTCCCTCCGACACAGATGGACCAATCGGTAGGCATGCGGCTTGTCATATCTCCTCTGCATGTGTGTAGTTGTAGCTCGAGACATTTGCCACGCAACTACATAAGACCCACGCAGCGATACTAGTCTCTGAGCGGGAAGAGGTGGTTGTAAAACCACCCCATGGCAGATGAATGCCAACCTCCAGGTCTCACCGAGAATGATTAAGAGCCAGTGCTTGGATCCTTGGCCACGACGGCATACTCTTTCCGGAATAAACGCCTCGTCATGCAGCTAGGCGACTTGATCAGTTCCCAGCTGATAGAAGTCGTTACCTATTGTCATACAAGTAGGTATCTGAGCGTGCTGAGTGGGAACGGATAGCGCCTCTTCCGTGACAAGGTTGGGTTCTGTTGCTTTGAAATACAGGCAAGCAGCTTGGGCAGCTTGGCAGCGTCATTGGGTTAGCTCCGTGTGTGGTTTCAAACAGCTTGTTCCAGCAGCAGTAATGATTGGCTAGTGACGAGGGTGCCGAAACCAAAGGAGCGATTGTTCCTCCTGGCAAGGAGGCTGAGCGGGATACCTACCCAGGGTCGGCCGGCCACCAAACCAAAGCCTCCTGCGAAACCCCGCGAACTATGGTGGGCAGAGGTGATGACATGCAGACCAAGGTTGAGAATCCATCTCGGTGAATTCCACCCTTCAAACAAGGTGTTTCATGAGAACGGCAGAATACTCTGTTGGAAGGTGCCGGGCAAGACCTACAACTGCTTATCCGACCACTGAGTTTTCGGGTTAGTACTTGGCAGGTACCAACGAGAGGTCCGGACTTCCTAATGAGCTGGCCAGTCCACCCAAACTGCCCCACAAGAAACAGACTGGGCACCGCTCTGCGCATGGCCGTTCTTTCTTGTGACGTATAGAACTTCTTCCATCATGCGCTACGGGGCATTTGGCGTCTTTTCCTGTCAAGTTACACGAGGGAAAAGTGATGCATGATCGACGTTAGCTGTTCGGTCGCTCATAGCCGACGGGACCTCTCGAACCCTGCAATAAACCCCTGTGACCCCACAGTGCGATGGAGCAGTCTGCTCCCGCCAGCGTCCCGCCAGCAGACTCAACAAAACAGAGAACACACCCAGAGCAACTTCTATTGCCAGCACGCAGGAACTCAATGGGTTAGGAAGATCGGGCTCCCCATTGGAAAAAACCGGAAGTATGCCTACATAGAGAATGTGATGTTCGCATCCCTGGCAAGGGGGGGGGAAACTCATCACCCTCTGAGGCATCGGGTAGGTGGTGGTTTTTCATGGGACGCACGGACATACCGAAAGGAATTGCAACAAGATGCCTCATCCACGCACAATTCTCGGGAGGCAGGAGTTTATTGATGCGGAGAGCCCGTTTATAGCCAGGCTCAAAGGTTCCTTTTTCTTGTTCCCTCGGGCTGGCCGGTCCAGACCAAGGTCAGTTCGATCCAGCTGCATGTCCGATCACGTTATGGCTTTGCAAGGAAAAAAGGAAGCATGTGTGAATGTCGCTGATTCTCCCAAGGGTTTCCGATCGGCCGCCTTTCCGAGGTGTGATCGGCTTGCTTGCCCAAATCTACCTCCCACTCGAGGTCTGAGAACATGGTGTGTGCTGATCAACGAGGGAAATGAATAAGGCCAGAAACTTGCTCAATTCAGATTTGAGGTACTTTGTCCTGTTTGCCTCGAGGCCTAGACCAGTTGCTGCAGCAAATATCCCTTGCACAAACCTGTGTAAGACTTGCTGCATTCTTAAACGGCATCAACCATATCCACACTAGCCCGCCGTCATCAGCTTTGCAGCTGAGTACCGATGCACTCAGCCCTGTCTAGGGATGTCTGATTAATCCTCTCTCTTTCCTTCTCTTTCCATTTTCTTTGCTTTTTCCTTTTTGGGAACGGCTAAGCGAAAGGGGGATGAAAACCTTGGATACATTTTGTACCGGAGAGAATGATGACGTTCGTTGCAGGACGCTCATCTCCGCGTATACCTGCGTATGGCAGAGCATGGCGCGGTCAATATGGACTGGCCGATCCTACTCCCCCATGTACGCACAAAAATGCTTGTCTAGGCATGCAAGAAAGTCTTGGAGCCCGAGAGTGCTGCCAATGTTTCCCCAGGCTGCCATATCTTGAGCACTGGGAACAGGGGTCATGGCACGAGAGCGAATGGCTCTCATTCAAGGGGACCCTGATATTAACCTGCAGCAATGCATGTACCAACCACACTCCAGAGCACCCAAGCGCGCCGTCTTTTATATTAAACTGAATCTGCCAGTGACCAAATCGTCCTAGGGCTTTGACCTCAGCAGACCTGCTGAGCCGGTACTTTGACCATGACCTGATCTGCATTTCCACTCCAACCATTGACGCGACATCCTCTTGGACTACGTACCTAGTAGGTGGTCCTTTGGAGACTCCGAAGCCGAGGCTGGCATTGGACCGTTCAAACAAGCCCCTTGATCATATTACTACTTCCCGATGATCAAACCTTCCCGAAAGCTAGCCATGCTGTTTCGTCTGGGGTTCTGACAAGCTTAGTCTGCCTCCTGTTGCTCCACGCGATTGCATCTTGTTCCTGTAAAAACTCGCTTCCTGGCTGCCTCCTATTACACCACTGCCCCCAGTGTGTCAACTCCGCCTCAACAAGGAAGGCAAGCGGGAAAAGTAGAGGGAAATACGAGATCTTGGGAAAATTTCGATCTGGTATTTTTACACGCCCCTTACTTTATTATGCTTTGCCTGCCTTCATATGCAGGACAGGAACGCCCCTGAGTGGCTGCTCGAATAATGAACAATAAGAGTCAGCGCACGGCAAATTCATTCATCAGCACTGGCCCCCAGCACGCACGTTGTTAGTCGAGCCACATGGCCTTTCATTGATTCCTCAGAGAAGAAAAGACGAAATTTCACTCCCAATCGGCCGCCGAGAACGGAGGAGGTTCATAACTCCCCCCCTCCCCAAACATCGGGCTCATCTAAGCACCCCCCTCCCCCCTCCTTCGGCAGTTACTCCCAGAGTCTCGTGGAGAACTGTCTCAATCATTCTGGTCGTTCTAGCTTTGCATCGACCACGGCCTGAGCGTGCATATTTATGTCACCGAGGTCACTTTTTTGAGAGGGACATCTCTGAGTCGACTGGATCTGTAGCCCCTGGAGATACAACAAGCGTCCTGTCTCTAATCATACCACCCTTGTTCATAGTGCCAAGCCACCCATCTGGCCGTCTGCGCTGAATCCATCGACGAAAAACTGACCTGCAGACGTAGGCACTCTTCGGCCAATCACAATTACAAGGAACGGGCAGTTGGACGAATCTGGCATTGAATCATTTGCCACTCCAATCGTCTGGCCAGTCCCCAGCCCTCTTAGGCTGAGTACTTGTAGCTGAAAGAAAACCCCAATCATATATCAACGCATGACGGCGTCCAGGCAGTAGCGCTTTCCAACCTCCTGTGGTAAAAATCTTTTCCTCTACACCTTGGGAGCACATTATAGCTCTCTACTTCTTGGTAAGATTGCATTCCCAGTCATCCCAACCCAACGTAATTACACTTATCATATCTGATTCTCACCATTGACCAGGCCAGGGTGACATCTTCCGGCCTCATCCGCCTCGGCCCTCGCATATCTGACAGAGTATTGTAAGCTGGGCGCCACCTGGCGTTTCGAAAGCGCAGAAAGCGCACGCGCTTTCTGCTGGCCTCTGGTTGCTAAGTCTTGTATCCGCACTTCTCTAGCTCCCAGAGGAGAAACGACACCCTTGAGAGCTTCACCGGAACCTAAAGCGGATAAGATGTCTCGTGGATACCCTGGTCCGCCTCCAGACTATGCTCCGGGATATGGCAATCCCGAGTATGCTCATCCTCCTGATGGTGTCGTGCAATCGAGGCTTCCATCGTCAACAGATTCCAACCTCAACTGGTATATGGACCCATCACATCCAAACTCAGAATACGCTACGAGCTCGCACATGCACGGGGCACCTGGCAGTCAATCACTATCCAGCTATGCCGGCGAGAAGAGAAGGAATAAATTAGGTTATCACCGTACCTCTGTGGCATGCAGTAAGTTACAAGCATCGTGTTCATCATGGGGATTTCAAACCTTCTAATGCTATCCAAATACATAAGATCATTGCCGTCGACGAAAAATTCGATGTATTCCATCGCCATCCGACTTTCACGGACGGTGCACAAACTGCATCCGATTGAAAAAGGAGTGTAGCTTTATCCCTACCGATCAACAAGCAAGCGAACAGTCCAGATCATATGATCCGCATTCCGATGGCGGGATTGCTTCGAATACATCCTCTCCAGGCCCTCCCGGGATGGAAACGAATTCAGACTATTCGAGTCATGTTCACCCTGCCTTCCGTTCAGAGCCTCTCTCCCCGTGGTCACAGCCTGATGACCGCAACCCAACTAGTAAGTTCCCGCGCTCGAGATGATGACATGAAACGGGTTTCGAACTTGGCTGAACTCTCAAAAGTCAGTAGGGGTGGGATGCACGCTGATAGCCGCTTCGACTTTGGCGACCAGACATCCCGAGGTTATGCGCCGACAAGTCAAAATGCACCGATGCATCTCGGTGCTACCAATGCGAACGAACATTGGAGACGACAGCATTCTGGCTCCACCACGAACGATCCAGGGCAAGGGAGGTCATTTGCCCCTGGAACAGCCCCCCGGCAAGATTTGGGATGGAGAGGGCCGTTACCTCCAGCACCCGTTTTTGGGGACAAGGCCATGGGAAGCTCTGGGCGTATAGGAAGTGCCCCTTTACGTCCAGGCCTTGATGCAAACCCCCCCTCTGCCCCGAATTACGCAGATGCAAGTAACGCGCCAATGGGGGCACCGATGCATGACGTGCCTATCCCATATCCGCCCATGCAGCCAAGACCGTTGCCCTCGCAATCATTGGGAAGATGGCACCGCCAAGATTCTGCTTCTGAACCTCAGTCAGGCTATCCACCATGGATGTACCCACACGGCAGTTCGGGGAATGCAATGCCTGGCAATGGCTCCTCGGAGAACTGATCCGCGTAGCAAAGTGGCTGGCTCATAAATCATGGAGAAACTCAACCTGTACACGAAAACAGCACAAAATAACGGGGGATCAAATATCTCAATTTATTATCCAAGTGCATCTTGCAACGCGAAATATACACTCATTGTGTATGGGAGGTGGGCTGGTAGGGGTAGACATTGAGGGGGAAAACAAGGAATAAGTGATAGAGTTGGAACATTTGATATTGGCTGGCTTGAGGAATATTTGCATGGCGAAGGTAAAATGGTCACGGCAAGCGGAAAAGTTTTGAGAATTAGTTATTGGTATCTTCTAATCTACGAGGGTCAATGTCGAACTGGCTCGCATGTTCTCGACAAGGTTCCTGAACCTCGATCAATACCAAGCACAACAGAGATTGATAATCGCCATTGCCTCAGTAGAATTCAAGAAATGTTCTAGACGGAAATATATATTGAGATACTGGATAACAACAGAATTAAGATGACCTCTATACACTGTGTTACCTACGCTTCTCGCGAGACCGGGGGTTGTCCCTTCTTGGATCGGTGAGAATGGCGCATGCGATACGGGCCGTGCCATCGTGGGTTCAGATTATCTTCCCCGAGGTGCTATAGAAAATGAGGTGAATGGGGTCATGTTTACACGAATTAAGCTATGGCGAAGTTATATCGCCGCCTTATTCCTTGTAAGATGGATCTGCATCAATTTCCTAACCGAGAGTAAGTCATTGAACTTGGCTTTCTCTTCAGAAAGAAGTATACATATGCTCTCGGCTTGTCTTAAGGCGGTTTATGAATCAATAGTCCAAAGATCTTTGTGTAGACACAATGAGAGCAAGCCGTGGCGCAGTAGATGCCAAAATACGTAGGCAAAGTCCAGCGATTGTCTCAAGTACAAAGGAGAGGTCCTCATTCCTACAACGAAAAAGGAAGGGAAGAAGAAGACAACCTGTTCACATACACCAAAGTCACATCCACAATTATACGCAGTTATTGTTCTCCAGAGTCTTACACCGCCCGACCCGGGTCAAGCGCAGGAAATGACGCTGGATACACCGTAATCCTAGTGAGTGGTGCAGAGTGAAAGGCTACGCATTGGCCCGTTCAAGTAGCAAGCGGGAGATTGATGACCAGCAATGTAGACAATGGTCCGGCTAGCTGGAATACACGAGTGGCGGCGGGCCAGTCTGCCAACGTACCTCTTTTCTTCAGTCTGTCTCAACAAAAACAAAGCAAAAAGTGAAATCGAAGGAGGCTTCTCCCAGTATTTCTAGACGGGTGCCACCTCGCGGTTGGGAATCTGTCTGTTACTTGACCATAGATTCTTTCCCGCAACGCACTGCTCCCCTACTTTCCTATTATCCATATACATTCTTGGAGTAATTGCCAACTCAACGTTTCTTCGTTCGAAGTCACCGCGTCGATCAAGATCTCGCCAGATACTCGAGAATAAAGGGCCCCGTATTTACCACAGCCATGCCCAAGTTACCAAACGAGATCTTGAACCAAGTCTTTGAAAACGCCCGTTTGGCTGAAGTCAGTTTTGTTAAACTCTTGCGAGTCGAAGAAGCTGAGGGCGAGCTTAAATTCAGCTGGTGCGGCCAGCATGTCTTTACTGAAGCCACCTTCCCCAGGTTCGACCCGGCTTCTCTAGAGCATGGTCCCTTTGAAGAACTGAACGAGGAAGTTTCTCGAATTAGGCGCATAGAAGACTGGTGGCACGAGAGGCGCCCTACCAAGGCTCCTCCTCTGCATCCCAAGGCTTCTTTGCATCCCAAGGCGCCACTTCGTTGGACGAATGCGGCAGCTCGACGCATCTCCCTCGGAGACAACCCCGTTGTGCTCCCTATACAAATGGGAATACCGGACGAGTTGGAACACAAAGAAGATTACTTCATAAAACCCTCGGAGTTCGCTGCGCTCAGGACCTCACAGATAACTTTAAACCCAGCCTTGGACATACTCTGTCTTCAAGTGGGAAACGTGTTTGACAGCTTCCCTAGTGAGAATGGCTCCAAGCCTACCGTGCAACTCTCGGTAGGTCACCCCGGCACAGCCCGAATTTCGAACCTGGCTGTTGAATTTCACGGGCCAACAACGCGAGAGTGGTGTCAATCCTGTCGCGATAGATTCGGCGATGGGGCCAATGGGAATCCGGTAGCCTTTGTTCATAACCCGGACGACTACTGCCGCAAGGAGGTACACGTCCCGCGCTGCAAGGGGCCATGTGCCGGGTGTGAAGATGTCGAGACATATAACGAAGCCGTCAATTACCACCACCCGGTATACGAACTGCTGGCCCAGTTTCCCGCGGTACGCACCCTCTTCTTGATAGACTGGGCTTATGAGCCCGTGGGTGCCGGCCCTGACCCGTCCACCGCCCACGCCTCCAACGGTGACTACGACTTCTTCCTGGTGGAGGAAGGCGCAGGGAAGGAGAGATGGCGAGCCGAGCGCCCATGTCGTTTCGAGTCGCTGTATTGCGCCGAAAGCATAGAGGAGGGCTTCGTGTGGGATCAAGAAGTAACGGAGGCTGACTTACGGCAGGACTTGAAGTTCTTGGACGACAAGCTGGACTCTCTGAAGGATTCGGGGCAAGAAACCAACGAGGATAGAGCAGAGCTGGAGAAAAGGGCTCGAGGCTTAACGCGGGAACTGGATGTCGTTGCGAAGAAGGCAGCGAACCCGTTGAGATGCCAGGTCCTGGCTGCGGTGAAAAAGCAGAGACCCTCTGCCTAGGAGAATGCGACGGATAGAGTTGCAGGGAGCAATGGCCAGGCCGCAAACAGGGGGCAGGATGGCAGCAGATATGGCCATGAGACGCAAGCAAAACGGAGAGCATAGGATATGCTGGGGAGGGCCAAAGAGACGGAGGGAGCCAAAGAGACGGGGTGATAGGAGCAAAATGTATGCTATATTGTAGATTGACACGGAATCCTAACCCCCTCAACTTTGTTCCTCATTCCAGTTCGACGTGTCGCCAACCGATGGAGGCGCTGAACCTCATCCATAACTTCGCCTCGTTCGTGGGCGTTGAGAGGCCATATGCCCCTTCGCGACCGACTAGCAGGACCGGTAATAGCTATATTTCGCCGCTACCTCTCTAGCTCAATGAATAGATCTACAACTTGTGCATTACTTTGATATTTGCTTAACTGTGGCTTCGTTGGGGTCCAGTACATACCGGGAAACTTCTCCATGGGTGCATGAATAGGATGTGCCCACGGTATTGTGAGATGGAATAGGCTCTGGACTTTGAGAGAACTGGCTCAATGCCTTGGTGACATTTGTACATATGTTGTTAACTTCGAGCGTAAACACTGAGCTGGCAATATTCTCTACACAGTACCCTAAACCTCTATCAACACCACACACAATATAGATTTAGTTCAATGCTATTTCATAACTCGGCACACATCCAAATACTCAATAACCTTAGAATTGAGACAACGGCCTTGTATGAGGTAGACTGCTTGTTCTGAGTTCCTATGTATCTCTATAACACCAACCGCCAGGTCAACACCAGAAGGGCTAGATATGCACAGAGGCTCAATCCCGTCAATAGAGTGACCGTGTCGCCACTCGTGCGGAATTTAGGCTTAAACCGGCCGCTGCGGTTCTGAGCAGTGAAGAACTGGCGCTGACCCTCGTAGCGACGGTAGATGGCTACAAGCAGGATGGCGACGCCATAGATGGCAAAGAGAGCACCAATAGGGTAGAACTCGGCAGTGAAGATCTTGAGGATGACCAAAGCAAATGAGAACTGCCCCAGGGCCGTACGAATGTACGCGCCTTCAAAGGTGCGCTGGGCAGCGCGGAGCTCGACTAGTCTTTGGGACGGGCCAATGTGAGCATGGTGATCACGGCAGAATGGCGGCATTTGTAGGCGCATGAGCTTACTCTTGAGATGTGAGGACGAGCGACCTGGTCCCATGGAGGCGCATATATAGATGCTGCTCGGGATGCGACTGCATTCTGTTGTTAGGCGAGGCCGAGTTGCTTGCGAGAGCTTGGTGGAGACCTACCCGGAACATGGTGGATAGTAGATAGGTGGTTCCTGATAACTTGCAGAAGCACGTGCTGGCTTTGTATCGATGGTTCTGCTGGCCAGGATGATTGTGCTGGGACACCAGAGAATGAGAACAACTACATGCGTGAGGTTTTACGCAGAATTCACAACCATTGCATGTCTGAGTACAAGTTCAATAGAGCACCGGAGTGACGAGCGAGGTGCAGTTGATGGCGTTCACGAGATTAGATTTGTCACGTGGGATCGCTTGGCGCCGACAGGCACTGGATTACAGCAGATCGATACTACTATACCTACTAGGTACCTATCATAGTCTTCAACTGCCTAGTAATCATCCCAATAGATTATGCAAAAAGGAGCATTCGGCTTGAAAATTACAAAAGAACGTGAGGTTTTCCACAGCTCGTGGTATAGATGGGCAGCGAATCGTCTCAAGCTGTGGTTGGCCAACTCGAAGTAAATGAGTGGTTGTTACTAGGGTGCCCGTCTCCCAGAGTCCTACAGTGGAGATTCCGGGGTTCGATTTCACCCATTACCGAGAGCACATCACACCACGCAGGTGTTTTTCGACATTGCAATTTGCAACACAGGGAACCTATACAGCACAGCCTTAGATCCTATACGATAAATTTCGATACAGGTCCCACTTGCATCTGGAAAGCTTCCGGTATGGTGGGCCTGCGCGCAGCAGTGGGAGGAGTCGTCCCATTGCAGCAGTGCCACAGTCGCGATGGGGAGCCTGTTTAGGTAGTAATTAAGGCTGTCCAAGCCCCAGCCACTGCGGCATCTGGTGAGGGGTAATAAAAGTTGGGCGATTAGCCCATAAAATGAGCTGTAGCATCCGCTGCTGCCAGGGACTGCGCCTCAGCCCTACAATGCTTGGAAGCCAGATCAGACACCCTAGGCTGTGGACTTGGCCTGAGATAGAAAGAGGGCTGACCACGTTACCTGTGATGTGTCTGCCAAATGGGGATGGGACCAGGAGGAGGGGGGGCCAGTGTAGCAGCGACGACGGGATGCATGGACTCTGCACATTTGCTGCCAACAGGCGGCTGGCTGTACGGGAGGTAGCACTGCATCCACATCTGAGAAGAGGATGGCAGTGCCAGCACACCTCTCATATTACTGGCATCCCACGGAATCGGTGCCGTTGACACCTATAACGGCCTGCTAAGAGACCTACGCAGATATTGCCCGGTAGTGGTGAGAAGCATCGGTATTAGACTTCCGTGGCTGCCTGTGGGATCCAACACCTTGGGAATGCCATCGCCTGAGGGTTGATGTCATGATGAAACAGAGAGCGGCGCTTGGGCCGCCCAAGGACAGCGGCAATCACAACCTCGGCAGGGTCTAGGAGAGTGATTTTTTTGCACTCTTGACCGTGTTTTAACAGCGAAAATGTGATCAAGTGGGTGGAAAACGCCTTGTGCCTGTGGCTAGGAATGGCTTTCAACCTGGGCGTGGGGCATGAGGCTTGGGCCAAGCTCTGGAATGCGCCTAACGGCCCCAGAAGTAACAGTTGCCCCGGGGCAGCCTTGCAGGTCCCCAAGTACCCCCGATGTACCGATGAGCGTCTGAGGCCATAAGCTGCCAGCCCAGGAAATTGCACAATGGCGAAACCAAGTCGATGACGTGAAACAGGAGAGAGGCCCCCGGCGGAACACTGCAGCAGGCACACACAAGCGGACTTTTCCTCTGCGATCTGATCGGGCTATGGCCCGGTCGATGGCCTTGAGTCTTCAACCACAAGGCACTCTCTGCTCCACCGACAAGGTTCCTCCAGTGTACTGATAGCCGGCCCCACATCAACGATACGATACGATACAGACATCAAATGGAATTCTCCCGCGCTTGTGACCGTCCACGACATTAATCCATTTTGCTAGTTTGTCGACGCATCTACCCTTGCACTGGGTCGCAGTGTGTACGATTCGGGAAACACGCACTTGCTGGAGTTGTTGGAGTTGCTGGAGTCGGAGTTTATCCTGGCGCGCGCTCATCAGACAGCTGCCGGGCCTGACCAGTTGCGCGACGCTCCCTGCACAGCACTACCGACACACAGCTGAGAGTCGGATTATTAATCCCATCCCATCCTGGGTAGGAATACGGGATGTATGCATCTTCATGGTGAAGCTGCCGTGTGCTGTGATCGCACAATGCAACCCGAGGAGCGGTGATGAGGAGCTGGCCCCGGCCGATCACCTCTCGATGGCCACTGCATCAAACCGCTACCTGCCTCGGGAGCTTCCTTGGCTGCCTCTAATAATAAGTGTCGTGCAGCCCTGCCAGTGTGAGGTCTGGCGCTGGCGGCATTCGCTAAACCGTCCTGGGCGCGCCTGGTGGGTGGAGGGCTCTTGGCTTCAGCCAGTACCAGCAGGGTACCATCAGCCCCGGTAAGCGCTGCGCTTGGGCCAGGTACCTGCGAGTGTCGAGCGGGGACCCGACCTCAGCGCGCCTCCAGGGTGGTAGCATTTGATCCATTGAATCAATGTGCCCGGCGCCAATAGACGAGGGGCTCGTCCAGGACTCTCCCAAGCCCCACCGTCAACTCGCTCAATCAACCATCCCCGGCTTCAACTATCAGCCAGGCCGAAAGCCCAGCCTGGATCCTCCCCCCTCCGTCCTGCTCACTCGCTGGGAGGAGCCAACAGGCGTTTTACCTGCTTACAGTCCTTAAAAACATCCCTCCATTATCGCCGCCCCCCCTGTCGCTCCCAAGCCACCCACGGGCTGTGGCCAATATCGCACACACCTGCCGCCAGAACAGCCCCACGATCTCCTCTACCCCATCCATCCATCCTCAGCCCGGTTCATATGAGTTATCTCCCTCATCAGCCTGCGCGCCCTTCACCGCATAACGCACTCCGACGCTATAATCCCATGTACCTGCGCCCATCGACATTGTCCCGTCCGTGCCATGGCTAGTTACCTGATCCCACGCCCTTGACTTCACGCCCCCGATTCCCCCGCGACAGTCACTGCTAGACGGACCTGCCTTGCCCTGCCAGCCATCCAACCAGCCTGCTTTGACGTTACACCGGGACCCGGGCGACATCACCTCCTTTGCTTGGGCTACTTCCAAGGTACATCACCACTGGATCCAGAGGTATCCATCTTGTCAGCCTCAGCCGTTTGACCTGCTTTCACTAGTATCGTCTGATCCGCGGCCCGCCGCACCTTTCTCAACCTCCCGCTTTCTCTTCTACAACTGGGTCTATACATACATATTCTGCTCTCCCACATATCATAGACAGTCCGTCCGCGGCTGTCTCTCGAAAGAGATCGTCGTAATCATGAGTTCGGCATACGCCAATCCTTTCCACGCCCACATCAACCAAGAGCCCGTCTTCATCCCACTAGAGGACCCTGACTCTCTCTCCCCGCCCTCGGCTCATCACCTCGAGACCCCAGGCGCATCAACGTCGAATCTCAGCAACTACCAAGCTAGTGATATCAGTGATCTAGAAGACGATCCCTTCTTCGGCGCGGATTTCAGTTCTGCCGAAGGTGGTGTCCCTTCGTTTCTTCAGAGCGAGAATCCCGGCTGGGACTCTTCGCCATTCTCCATCAGCAACCGCTCCTCTGCTGCGTCCGAGGCGTTCCGCCATGCCGTCGAATCTACATATCCCTTGACGCCAGAACAATCGGCCTCTATCCGACCACCTTCCCCACACAGCGATCGCAGACCGACCGTCACGCGACACGTCTCAGAGACCCTCCCAAAATCCATATCGCCGCAGCAATTACAGAAGCCGTTCCCTACAATCATGACACAGTCCTCACAGCTCACACCTGACCAGAGCAGCAGCGGGCGGTCTAGCGAGGATGGTCTTACCCCCGGCAACTTTGATACTCGTGCTGCCAGCCCCCGGATCTCGGTATCCTTCTTCGATCATGAAGCGAGCGGCATAGCGCGGACTGTGGTTGAGCGCTCACTGCATGAGAGCCCAACTGCCTTGCATGGCGGATTTCAGGCGGCAGGAGACTTGATCACCTCGAGCCGTAACGATGACGCCCAGCCCTTCGCGCCCAGAGACGACATGGGGCGATGGCAGCGTGATGTTCGCACAGGCCAGGCGGGGCTCGATCCCCTCAGCCGACCTGCCGACGAGTTGCCGGTCTCGATGAATGAGCTTGCCAACATGCAAAAAGTTGATGAAAGGAACCAGGATGTCAACAGGTGGCTGAGCGACAATGATCGTCCCATCGCCGGCGAGCCCTTGATTGAAGATCCCAAGAACATTCAGACCATCGACCAGTCTCGGGATCACCAGGACGATGGAATCCCTCTTGGCGATAATACCGAGAATCGGGCCGTTCCTGGCCAAACTTATTATGCTGGAGAGGGTGGCAAGATTAACGAGCAGGATTTTGAGATTATCGCATCAAATCGCAACTGGGCTGATGCCCCTATTTTGCCCCATATTCGTAGAGAAACGCCTGGCAGACACCAGCCGCAAACTTCGCAGGCCGCCATTGAGCGCTTTGAGTTGTTGTGTCGCGATAACGACTCGATCCTCTCCAGGTCTGCGACGTGGGGCACCCGCCGGCGCAGCATTCACAGTGTCGCTGACCTGGACGAGGAGGGCATTCTTAGTGGAAATTTCCTCAGGAAGTTGACTATCAGTCGTGGGGGTGATCGCGGAACAGATCTCGGGAACCGAGCTGGAAGTCTGTTGAAAGATCTCCGGGGTTTTGTTCGAAGGCCCAGTGTCAGCTCTCTACGCAAGGGGCGCCGCGGCAGCGCCACTGGTGAGGAACTGGCCAACCGCGAGCAGGAAGAAAGGCCGTCGATGGAAAAACGAGACAGTGTAGGCTCGCCACACCTTTCCCTGCCTGATAGATCGCCCAGCTGGACTGTCAAGAATAAGCCCGCTCTAAGCCTTGTGGCTTCATTCATGGGTAACAGCCCTCAACATGCTCGCAAGAATTCTACAGGCGGAGTACCTTCAGCGTCACCGAAGAGCACCTTCTCAGGCCTGAAAGTGAGCAATAGTCTAAAGCGGCCACGCAGTAGATCGGAACTGCCACAGCCAGTCGCGGGCGCGGGAAGGATGGAATCTCATCCAAATCTCATCAGCTTGTGGAAGACGCAGGGTGGCCCCCCCGTTGCCGCCATAAGCACGCCCAATCTTGCCTCTGCTCACGCAGCAAGTCTGGCCAACATGGAGAACGACGACGACGAGGATGATGATGATGATCTCTACGAGGACAGTGATATGAATGTTGATGCAAACATCATCGATGGAGTTGAACCCAAGTTCCAGGGCTTCCAGGAATACATTGTGAAGCTGAACCCCGGTCTTGATGGGCAGTACAACTACTTGATAGATCGACTTGCTCAGCACCAGGTGATTAGATACAAGGCACTGCTGAATTCGAAGGTCAAGCACCTCGGCCAAGGCGCCAACTGTCCATGCGGCTCGCTGTGCATGGCCATGGGTGGCCAGGCAAACATTTTGGAATCCAAGGACAAGGACAAGGCTGGCTCGAGGTGGATGGAAGCTTCCTCCAGCCAGCTCCTTGATGATGATGGCAACGGCACACCCACGGATGGCGCGGTCAACCAGGATAGCTTCCCACAAGACATCCCTCTCCCCCCAACCCAATACCTCCCGGCAGAGTTTGAATGCCAGCTTTGCTTCAGCAAGAAGAAGTTCAACAAGCCATCCGACTGGACCAAACATGTCCATGAGGACGTCCAGCCATTTACGTGCACTTGGGATAGATGCAGAGACGCCAAGTCCTTCAAGAGAAAGGCCGACTGGGTACGCCACGAAAATGAGGGTCACCGTCATCTTGAGTGGTGGACCTGCGACGTTGACGAGTGCCGCCACACGTGCTACCGACGAGACAACTTCCTCCAACATCTTGTTCGGGAGCACAAATTCCCCGAACCAAAGGTGAAGACGAAGGCGGCCATCAAGAAGGCTGGAAACAACGACGCCACCTGGCAGAAAGTTGAGCAGTGCCATGAGCTGACACCCAAGAGGCCTCAGGAGGAGCCATGCAGGTTCTGTGGCAAAACATTCACCACATGGAAGAAACTTACTGTTCATCTGGCCAAACACATGGAGCAGATCTCACTGCCCGTGTTGCGACTCGTAGCTGCAAAGGCTAAGGAAGTTAGCGCAGACACCATCATCAGTCCCGTGCAAGATATGCCAGTTTGCCGGCTGCCAGTGACGCAACCTCCCCCGGTTTCAGGCGCGCTCATGTCTGATCATGGCCGGCCATACTTGCCTGTTCAGCCCAATCCCATGGTATTCGCTCAGCCTCCAGGTGGCTATATGTATCATCCTATGGTAGGCCCGCAAATGTATACGGGCCAGTACCCTGATATGGGGACTCAGCTCCAGCAACCTTCTGTCGGCGTTGAGACGATGAACCAGGGGTTTAACCCCGGACCGCAGATCTCGGAGACGCCTGTAACCACACCTCCTTTTGGCCAGGCCACGGGCCAGTACCACCACAACGGTAATGATGGTGGCCTTGAACCTTTCCCGCAGCTGGATGCGCTGGGACTTCACAGCACAACAGGCGGTCCGATACACAGCCAAGTTGGATATAGTCCGATGATGGACCCATCGGTGACGAACGTAAACTCATACGGCGGTCATGGGACTGCATCGCCTTATTCACACTCCCCTCATCTCAACGCGACAAAGCCTGAAAATGAGTGGGACAACAAACCACCCATGTGGTAGATGATGTTATGACGACTATTTTATGATCTGGAATTACATTTCTTGGGGGGTTTTGGATACAGTTACTTCTCTTCTTCTGCGCTTTGCTGGTCATCATTGCCATCATGTTGCTTTCTTTCTTCTTCTTCGTCTTCTTCTTCTTCTTCACTTCTCCTTGTTGATGATTTGGCAAAGCGAATTTTGTTTCTATCATGGCGAATCAAGGAAACGGGCGCCTTTGGGCTTCGGTAGGAAATATTTCTTTCAACGATGGTCTGATTTGGGACTAAAGCTTGTGATGAAACGAGCGCATCATTTGAGTGACAGGGTAGGGTTGGCGGTGCCCCCACAGGACCTCGTCCAGCTACCATCGTATTCTTGAGCGATCGACGATTTGTCTCTCCTTGTTGGTCGCCCCGTCCTTCTCGATTTAACTTGTCCCTTTCTCTTAGCGTGGGCGCTTTGAACTTTGGGATCGAGGTTTCTAGTCTTACAATGGATTTGATGTTACATCTACAACCTTCTCATAAGGATACTCTTACCGTATGTTTTTGCTTGTACAAAATCTCGAGGTGACATGGAAGATGGTATGATTACCCCCTGTTGTATGGATGACAACATACTCAGGTGTAGGCGGGGACTGACCCCTTTCGCGGTCCGAGCTGAGACAGGACGAAACAACAGTGCTGTGGCTTTATACAAGAATAGAAGAGGAAGTTCGGACGGAGCGAGAAGGGCAGGAATCTAGAAAGAGGGAAAGATGAACAATGGTCTTTGGATGGAGCAATGACCCTGAATACGTGCATGATTCTGCACGGAAGCCTTTGATTTCGTGTTAGTAATATCAGCCTCGACTTACATAGTGCTGCGTACTGTATGACGGACGTTGGTGCTACCTCATCTGCCTGGTTTAGGGGGACACTGCCACAGTTGAGGTGGAGCTTATTTCGTTTCACGAGCTGGGGCGGGAGGGATGTTTGTGGCGACGGCCAATGGGAGGCGGGACGGGGACTCGAAGCGCCACGATCCTCGACGGTTTATTTTTCTGTCTGTCTAGTAATTATTATTCTTGGGTGAGGTGAGGTTCGGCCGACTGACGGACGGGGTTGTTTCACTCGATCCTTTTCCTCGCCTCATCTCGCCTGCACGCGACCCCGGCTCCAGCCTCAGATTGTCCTCGGCCACTGGACCTGGCATACATACCTGTAGGCAGTGAACCGCGAGCCGTGGAATGCGGACAGTGGAAACAGGCCCTGCACTCTAGTGGACCTGGCCGCCAAGGCCGTCGGCGGCGTGGCTGCAGCGGGCCTATGCCCCTACCTAAACGGCCCCTTAGTGGTGAGCGGCCACAGGGGCAGCGTCCATCTTTGCCCAGCTCGGGGCTGTTCCTCAGGGATTCGCTGGCCAGCTGCCAATTAGCTGCGGCTCCCAGAGCTTCGCGGGTGCTAAATACGACGGGCCACCGCTAGGGGACCGGAATATTCCACTGATGCTCATATCATCATCCCTACCGACGAAGACGGCCACCTCCCTACTGCAGGTAAGTCGAGGCCAGAGCCAGCAGGGTTCCGAGTACGTACATTGCATTGTAGATGGTAGATGTGCACTTCCTTGTAAGTTGTGCTTGGCCAAGATTCTTCTTCTACGGCACTCCTCCTGCTTTGTCCTCTCTCCCTCTTCTTTCCCTGTATTCGATCGCTCTCACTCTCGCTCTCCCTCGCTCGCTTGGTAAACCAAACTATACATGATTTCTTAATCCAAGCGCTCACGCTCACTCTCCCTCCCAATTGCGAATATCATTGTTCTTCTTCGTCGGTGGTGCCCCTTCTCTCCCTGTGTGCCTCAAGCTCCCTGTTCCGCTACACGACTGCGGTTGGGAGCTTTCGTCTATAGATCCGATACGGCGAAGCTGCTGGTCAAGCTTCTCCCAAAGGGCCTCGATATAGTCCACCATTTTTCTCTTTGACTTGACTTTCAATTCGTTCTTCTTAGTCCCAGGTTGACCCGGGACACGATTCAACAATACTACCTGATTAATACTTTTGGTCTCCGACCACAAATACAACCAACTATCAACCCATATCCAATCCTTAGACTTGACCTTGGACACACTCCGGTCTCTTTCCCTGGCGCCCTAAACGATTCATTTTCTACATCTCTCGGCATAGCATCTGCTCTTTTTCTTTCCCTTTCAGTTTCCTTTTGACATATACACGCTAGATAGACGGCTCAGTTTTCTTACACGAGTCCCGATCCCTGATATTGCGACTGGCCATTACGACGACAACATAGAAACTCGACGACAATGGTGGCCCTTCAAAGCATGTGCAGTGGGTGGAGGCTCGGGCTTGTTGCCGGCCTCATGGCCTCGGGTGTGGTGGCGGACAAGATCATCGAGACGAGCGGCTTCAAGATGTGCTCCGATGAGTCTTACATGAAGGTGCAGAAGGCGTATATCAGCTACAACCACGACACGGGCAAGGTAACGTTTGATGTTTCCGGCTCTAGCTCCGGATCACGATACGTGAGCGCCGAGTTGGAGGTCGTGGCCTACGGCAGAAACATTTACTCGAACGAGTTCGACCCATGTAGCGAGGCCAACAAGATAGAGCAGCTCTGCCCCCTCCCCGAGCAGGAATTCATCGCCCATGGATCACAGGACGTTCCGGAGGAGGGCAGAAGCCAGGTTCCCGACATCGCCTTCCAGATTCCTGACATATCGGCCACGGGGACGCTCAAACTAAAGGACAACAGCACGGACGAGGTTGTGGCCTGCATTCAGCTCGAGGTGACCAACGGAAAGACGACGAAGCTGCCCGCTGTCTCTTATGTGGCCGCCGGTGTCATTGGTGCCTCGGTGCTCGCCTCTGGTGCATCTGCCATCACTTCGGCCGTGTACGGTCCGGGATCTGGGCCGATCACGCCTGGTCTGACGGAAATGGTTGGCTGGTTCCAAGGCATGGCAATGAATGGCATGCTGTCGGTCGACTATCCTCCCGTATACCAGAGCTTCAGTCAGAATTTCGGATTCAGCGCCGGCCTGGTTGCTTGGGAGCCCGTGCAGCGGGCTATCGACGACTTTCGTCAGAAGACAGGCGGAAATCTGACGGGCGACAGCGTTCCCTACCTGAAGAACACCACAAGCGGTGGTGGCCTATTCCAGACAAAGCGAGCTTTCGACGAGTTTGAGTTTCTGGCCATCAGAGATCTGGAGCTCCGGTCAGACGACACTGTCAGCCAGACCGTTTCTGGCATCAAGTCATTCGCCGAGAAGCTTCGCGTGCCCGGATCTGATATCTTTATGACCATTCTTCTCATTGTTGCCATCATCATCGCCGGCATTGTCTTCTTCATGGTCCTCTTCAAAGGTCTGCTCGAACTCTGGGCCAAGTTTGGATCCTTCCCACAGTCGCTCACTGGTTTCCGGAAACACTACTGGGGCTCGATTGGCCGAGTCATCACCATGCTTATCCTGATGCTGTACGGCATCTGGGTGCTCTACTGCGTCTTCCAGTTCACGCGCGGCGATTCCTGGGCCGCGACGACACTCGCGGCCGTCACCCTGGCCATCTTCACCGCCGTCCTCGCCTTCTTCTCCTGGAGGATCTGGAGGGCCGTGCGGATCATGAAGCAGAGGGACGGCCACACCGGCGCGCTCTACGACGACAAGGAGACCTGGACCAAGTACTCCATCTTCTACGACAGCTACAAGCGGGACTACTGGTGGGTCTTCGTCCCGTTCATCGTCTACATGGCCGTCAAGGGCATCATCATCGCGGCCGGGGACGGCGCCGGCAAGAGCCAGACCATCGCCATCCTCATCGTCGAGGCCATCATGCTCGGCCTGCTCCTCTGGAGCCGCCCGTTCGAGGAGAAGTCGCACAACATCCTCAACATCGTCATCCAGGTCGTGCGCGTCCTCTCCGTCGTCTGCGTCCTCGTGTTCGTCAGGGAGTTCGGCATCAGCCAGGACACCAAGACGGTCACCGGGGTCGCGCTCATCGCCGTCCAGTCCACCCTGACGGGCGTGCTGGCCCTGCTGCTCGTTGCGCACGTCTTCATGGCCATGTGCGAGACGAATAAGCATCGCAAGAGGAGAAAGGAGGCTGGTAAGTCTTTTTTCTTTTTTTCTTTCTTTCTTTTTTCCTTGATCCCATTGCTATTCTTGCCCCTGAAATGCTGTGTTTATCAGTTCTTCTCCCCGCCTGGGACGTGGCTAATATGAATCTGCAGAAAAAATGCAACACGACATGGACGACCTCACCCCTCTCACCCCCCTGGACGGCCGGATCTCGATCATCGCCGGCCACAAGCACTCGGACAGGAAATCCGTCATCTCCATCGCCACCAGCCACCGCCAGATGCTCGACCACAGCTCAGGCCGGCCGGACACCCCGGACCACTACTACGCGAACGACGCGAGCCGCTGGTCCTACGCTTCCCAGAAGAACGGCTCCAGGAATCTCACCTCGCCCAACAACGGTGGGCACGCATACCAGTACTCGATGGATGGGGCTCGGGGTTACCGCGGATGGTAAAAACTTGTTTGGAGTCCCCCCCCCCCCATAGGATTTGGATATGTACATATATATCTCTTTGTAACACTTTGGGCATATTTGAATGTTAGCGACGGAGGTATCTTGGGAAGGAACGGCATCTTGAGCATGGCTGTGCTGTTTAAATCCCATCTGATACGCGGTATTCACAGGATACACAAGGTTAAATATTTTTAGAGAAAGTCTATAGAATGGGTTGATATTTCCTTTCATTAGACGGTGGATTTGATTCCACGCATATCGAGATCGATCCTGAGGGGACCGGTTGTCCTCTCCAGAAGGGGTGAGCGGCATGAACCCTGCCCTACCCTACCCAGGGTAAAATAATGCTGACCAGATAGATGAATACCGCCATTCTTGCTTACAGCCTGAACCATGCTCGTCGACTGTTCCACGTCAAAGAATCTATCTACATATTGGCGCCGACTCGAGCCATTCCGTGTCCGCTTCCCCCAAAAAAACACGCCAGAGCTATGCTTGCGGGAAAGAGCAAAATAAATAAACCGGGAGACAAACGGTGGGGAAATGGGGAGGCGGAGAGGTTGAGGCGATGAAATTTGGACCAATCGACGGTGGTGACACGCCTGGCTAATCCTCATGTTGATAATGCAAGACAAGCATCGACAGCTAACCCGACCCTGAGACAAGCACATATATTAGTACTGGCGAGAAAAGGTGGCATAGAGTTATGTAGGGCGGAGACGAATGAAGGGGGTAAAGATGGAAGGGGTAGGATTATGCTTACCTGCCCTGCTTCTGGTGCACCACATCGCTAATGATTTCTTTGTCTAGATCTGGGAACATGCCGGAGAGAGTCTCGACTACGTTGGCGTGCTCAGCGCGATGAAGTCTCTGTGCCTCGGCTGCTTCGGCACTTGCTTGCCTGGCAGCGGCTTCTTCTGCTGACAGGGCATGTCGGGACGAAGGCCGCTGTGCAGTTGACCCTGGGTGTGGTGGTCGAGGAGTCGTAGGAGGGACGGGTGGACTTGGAGCAGATGATTGCCCGCCGTCGTCAGAGAAGATTCGGCCGATGGTGGAGAGTGGGTTCTGGATGGTCTTTAAGAGGCCGCCCATGGCCATTGTGTCATTGCTGTTGGTGCCTTCGTATGACTTTCTGGTTTGATCATCGCGAGAGCGCCTTGGTACGGGTTCCGTTGGACTGAGGGGCGATTTCTCGTTGAAGACCTGTTGGTTACGGTCAGGTATGCGGGGAGAATTAGCAGCTTGGTGTTTTTCCGCTATTGCCGATACGGCAGCCTCTACATTCGCCTCAAATTCAGCGTCCGTGATGGTGAGTGTTGTGCGATCCATGTTTTCAATGAATTGAACAGCGCCCATCTATATGATGTCAGATATTGGTACTTGTATGGCAGCCTCAGGGGACATCATGCCAACTTACTAGGGACGACAAGTAGTAGCCCGCTTCCCCCCCAAGCTTTTCTTGGTTCCGGAATCGTAGTATGTACTGCACATTCGAGACCAGGTGGTCGGGGTTCGACTGTAGAACAACATAGATGAGCATCGGCATGAATGAATCAGCCGATGAATCAGACTTATTGTGCTTTAAGAGACCTGATAAATGGATGGGTCGAAAACGTTAGCTTGATTTCGCATTGGCCCCTTAATTAGAAGGTCTGTATGTTCAGGTTACTTCATACCGAAAATAACTTTGCAGCAGTTTAAGACGCATATTATCTTGTCTCGTGGTGCTCGGTATGATTTGATTTTCAACAGTTCTGGGTTGGTCAGCATGTGAATTGTGGTAAGAATTCGGAAAAACCAGAAGAGACCTGCCTTGTTGTGCGAGCTTTAAGAACCGTTTCCCACTCTCTCCAACTTGGGGTATATCGAGATGCTGTTCCCTTACCCACCCATATATGTTGATCTTCTGAGCTAGGATATCATCGCGCTCCACGTCCTCCTGATGCTGCCCACGACGGCCGGGGCCAAGGGGAGGGTCGCCGCCTCTCCTTTTTGGTTTGGCACCCGGGATAGGTTTCGGGGGGGAGATGGCTGGGGAAAAGGTCTGGGTGTATAACCTGTTCATAACCAACTTCTCCATGCCCTCGCGAGCATTGTCGAACTCGGCATCAGATACCTCCCTCCACACATCGCACAGCATCATCTTGTTGGCAATGAATGCCAAGAAGTCGCTAATGATCTTAACCTGCTCATGCACCATCCACTGTTTCTTGCTGAATTCAGATAGAAACGACTTGAGATATCGCGCAACAGGGTCGGCCTTCTTGTTACGGAGCTGCTCGAGGAACCTGTGGAAATCAAAGGGAAGGGCTGGCTCTGGCTCCGGTTCAGGAGGAGGTGGCCGGTGGCCGGTGACTGTAGGTGATATTGGCGAGGTTATACTCGAGCTCATCTCGTCTTTTGATTTGGACGTCCCGGAGGAACCATCTTTGGGGGGGACTGGCGGCCCTGCATCATCGGAATCCCTTTGGCCTTTTTCGGCTTCCAGACTCGGAGATGTGGTCGCTAGTTTCAATTTCTTTAAATCATGCTCCATCTGCCCTGCAATCGTAGGCGCAAGAGGCTCAAGGCTGGATTTACGCGGGGGGTGCTGCGATACCGGACTCCCAAGCATGGGCGAAGCAATCTCCAGTCTCGGGCTCATGACCTCGCCGGCACCAGGACCACCGTCAACAGAGCTGAACTGGTCCATGATGGTCTTGATCTCCAGCTTGGATCCATTTTCTTGTTCATCCTCGCTGGCATATCTCCTCTCGTCGAACTCAGGATCTGATCTGGTGGGTGATTGTGTGCTGGAGCGTTGCGAACGGGCACCGCTGGATGGGCTTCGGGACGGGGGCTGAGAGGTGACGGGTGTAGGTGGCGTCGGATCGACGTATTGAGACTCGGGAGCAAGAAACTGACTTGAGGCGTCGGTGGAGGATCTCTTCTTGTCGGCGGGGATGGTTGGAGGAGTGCTAGGCACGGGTTCGGGTCTTACGGCCGCCTTGCCTTTGACAGGAGCAGGTGGCAGGTCTGAGTCGCTGTCCAAGTCGATCAAATCCTCTGTGTCCTTGGAGATTTGAGCTGAACGCTTTGCGGAGCTGCCGCCGTTGATATCGATGGCGGGCGGCCTCCCCTCGGAGGGGTTCTGTGCCATGATCACGGCTTCATCTGACTTGATGTTGGCCGGCTTGTCGGTAGTAGTGCCTTGGTGGCTAACGAGGAATGCCGGCTGCTCTGGAGGAGACATGCAAAAGCGTCACGACGAACCCCGGGTCCTATTTTGACGTCTTTTTTTCTTTCGGATTGCGTACAAGAAGGCAGCTCTGCAGGATCGGGAAGCTGAGACGTCGTATATCTGGCCTGCCAGTCTGGATGGTGAAGCTCGAGATAGGTGCGCTTCGATAAGTCGATAAGAAGGGTCCCAGGTAAGAGGCGGTAATAGTGGCATTAAGGTCTGGTAGCAGTAACAGGTAATAATAGCGGCGGTGCTGAGGGGAGGTGGGGCACAAGTACCTTCCTTCCCGCCGTGTGATGTATCATGTGTGAATTTAATATGGACTGTGACCTGGCTGATGCTACGCCGGTACTTGGCACTATGTACTTTGAGCCGCCGTGATGCCCGCGTGACGCTCTACGTCTTTATTCACGCGGAAACCAGTTTTCAGGCTGTGTGCATCCGTGAGGACGGGGAAAATACATCGAGGATGAATGGGGCGGTACGTGATATCAGATGCAATGGGACGTGGTGTCTACCTACATGTAGAGGAGACCGAAGCTGGCTGCCTGGACCCTGATGCGATGCGGTGACCACATGAAACAATCCAGATCAGCTTACGGGGCACTTGCGTCAGTAACAAGTGCTAAAACGGGCCATTGCAGCCATTGTTAGGCTCTGCACATGTAACCCCTTCGTTACCTAACGACATCCCTGGCAGACTGGAATCTTGTGACTGCTATCTCATCTGCTAAATTGTGTTGAGATATCGGGTCTGGCATCTTCTATTGCTGTTTTTATTTCAAACTCTCCCCCGTATCTCATCCGGTACGTTGGTATGCACCCATGCCAAGGGCAAATCTCAGCCGGCCTAGACAGCACATGTCATAAACCAGTGCCATTTGATATGTCGGGACCACCCCACCAAGCTAGCTGAGGCTGAAGCAACTTATAAATGCCACCAACGGTGAAAGACTCACCCCGTTCCTCGCCGTGGTGATTCAGCCCAGCTGTCTACCTACTCAAGGATAGGTACTGTTAGACTCGAATGATGTATAAACAGGCAAGATAGTACGCAGGTAGTCGCACTCAGTAATCCAGCAAATCGAATCAATATCTACTCGCATACATAATCGCATATTGACTAATTGCCTAATCATTGACTTGGTCGATATTGTTTTCCTTCACAATGGAACCAGACGTCGTCCAGACACCATATCGCCAAATCAGGGCACTCTACGATGAAACTTACATCACCGTCTATCAAGCCTACAAGACCTCCATCGCCGAGGCGGCGGTAGCTAACCAGAAGCTCAACGCCTCGCCGGAGTTCAAACCCGGCCGCATGACTTGGGTCAAGCCGAGCTGGAGCTGGATGATGTACAGGGCCGGCTACTCATACAAAGATGATCGCCAAAGCCGCATCCTCGCCATCAAGATGAAGCACCAGGACTTCGTCGGTCTCTTGGAGAAAGGGGTCCTCTCCACGCACGTACAGCCCTCCCAGAGTAATGCAGGGGGGCCGCGCCAAAAGACCAGCGACGTCAGGATCCAGTGGGATCCTGAACGGACGCCCGCGCTAGATGTCTTGCCTTACAGGAGCATCCAGATCGGTATTCCAGGCGCCTTGAGCGATACCTGGGCCCGGGAATGGATTGCCGGCATTGAGGATGTGACTGACAAGGCGCGAGAGCTGAAGAGGGTCTTGGACGAGGAGCCAGATATCTCAACTGAGCAGCTTATTGCCCGTGGACTTGTTCCCGAGGAGAGGCCGTTTGTTGCTGTGCCCCGGAGTGTCCAAGAGAAGCTGAGGATGATAGAGCCTGGCCAGGACAAGGCCAGCGAGGAGGCACGAAGAGAGGAGTGAGGAGGACATGATCCATGCCAGCCCTTGATACTGGCAAAATTAAGATACCAATGTATGTGAGCAGTAGTTTCCTGCTCTCGCATGTCTCCTTTGTACAGCCACACGCTCATCTGTTTTTACCTGTTATGCAATGTAGGACAAATATACTTGAAGTTTTCTGAAACAATGCCGGCAACCTTGATCGTGAAACCACCCTTCGAGTCCAGCAAGGACATCGTATCGATGCAACTAACGCGAGAAAGCACCTAACGAGGCCGTTTGCAGAATGCCAGTGGCCTTTTAATATACATCAACCTACGAATTCAGGTTGCGGTTGATCGTTAAGAAATTAAGAGAAATAGTACTGATACATTCTGATGCTTGTCTATTCTAGAGACTGCAGCAGCTGTCAAAATGTCTGCTCTTGGGTACACAAATAAACGACGCGCCCGAAGAGTGTTCGCCCTCATCCCGTCTAATTGCCCTTGCTGGAGTGTGTTCTACTTCCGGCCTTTCCCGCGACAACTGGCCGGCTGGTGCAGATCGAGTATATCGTCGACTCTTAAGCATAAAAGGTGCTGCGCACATAATGGCAAAGAAAGTAGACGCATGTTGCATTCCTAAAACGCCATGATCCCTATGAAACTAAAAATAACAGAGAAGGGGGGACTGAAGCGCTCGCCCGATCGGTGGTAGATGCATGTAAACGGGTGCCTGTGTTTCTACGACAGAGAGATGGCGCCGCGTCGGCTCTCGCGGACGTGGAGGAGACCCTGGAGACCGCAGCACACGAAGAAGGCCTATATAATGGGCATTATTAGAAATTTCTCGTTCGTGAATCGATGGTAGGAGGCGAGGGGTTCAGGTCGGACAAGACGTACAGCGTAAACGATGACAGCAGTGAAGATGGTTCCCGAGACTCCCTTGGGGTCCTGGGATGGGAACTCCTCGTGCTCACTGCGGTAGAGGACGGCAATGATACTGAGGATGATGATGGCGAATACGGAGACGACAGTGCTGGTGCGATTTCACTTGATTAGCAACGGGTCCCAGGCAGAGCTCGAGCGAGGCTGGAATTGGCTTTCGACCGTGACGTGGCGGCAACGGGGAGAACGAACCATGACCATGCATTTCCGGCACTAACAATGGGCTTCATGATGGGCAGGTGTATGGGGTGTTGTGTATCGGTCGAGATGCGTTGAGATGATCGCGTGCGGGTGCAAGGAGTTTCGATATTGTGATCTGATGCGTTGACCTCTAGCTCAATCACCAATGAAGTCGCACTGCCGCAAATGCGCCGGTAGCTTGACGTATGACAGATTAGTAAGTTCTTGTTTACGGCCTACCCTATAGTAAAATTATTTATAGCAATAATATTGTTAGTAAGCAATAGGCTGGTAGATATAAAGTGAAACCTGAATTGACGCCATATTGGTAAGGCATCAATATTCATGGTCCTTGTGACGGATTTGTTGCTGGTGATCTTCACCTTCTACGACAGCGTCTAATTTCCCATAGCTATGTCATTTATTCCAGATGTCACCTTACTGAATGGTCGCAGACGTCCCCTGGCTCATGCATGGATGCAACTTGCAGCGTTTGAATTTCGGCTGTTGCCTATAACCAAATCTATATGTTCTTGGCCGAGCTTGGCTGAGACGGCCAACAAGCTTCATGCGTTGGCTGTTGCTGGTGCGTGCGTGCGCATAACTGAGCGACAGGTAGACAACTGTGCTGCGAGGTCGCAAACGCGGATCGCGGAGAACGAAAGGCTGTGGTGTTCGCAAACACAGCCATCAGCGCTAAGTAGCCAGCCCTCTCACATCACTTGGCACCAACGAGAGACTCTATTTGCAGGCAATAAGCCCTTGGGTATCCATTATTAGGTCTTAGTGTGTTGCTCTGACAGCCACACCGCGAGATCCTGGTCACAGGGCAGCCCGGCTAGATGCAGGTACGTAGCACTAGTATCACCGCTTCGCGGTCGGTTGAGGATGCGAGGGCCGAAGAAGAGGCTGTTGGATCGGACTTTTTGCTGCGACATACGTACATACCTACTCCGAGCAGAGCTTACACAGGCAGATCCATGCCTTGGCCGTGCCACATGAGACGAAACAGGACCTGTCCGGGTGCATGAGACATTGAGTCTGGTCTGCCCCATCAACCCCTGGCTTTTGGCTCCTCGGGGGGAAGGCAAGGGAAGGGTAGCACGTTCTGGCACAGGGAGTGGTGAGGACGGGGCCAATCACTGCCTGCTGACATCGGCTGCGGTCATTTCTTCTAATGCAGATCCTCCCGCGACTGGTCAAGGGGGTTGCTAGCAGGTACCTAGGCGATTGAAACTTTTAGCCAAAAATCACGTTTGATGTTTTCGCGTGGGCAAGATCGGCCAATTGACCACGGAGCGGACTCCATCCATAGTCAGCGTGTCACAGTCACGGCCGAGAATGCCACATGGTGCGAAGTTGTAGTATGAGAGCCGACCGATAGAGTGAACGAGGGAAACAAAGAAGCGGAAGCGTTTCAGGCAGAGTGGCTGGAATGTCGGTTAGATTGGCGGCGTCGGAACGATCTTGGCTGTTGCTAAATATATCCATCACCCTCAAGCCGCCCCTTACACAGTACCTCCTCCCTGCCATGCCACCTCTGGGAAGCTCGGTGCTGTACAGCCGGGCAAACCAGCTAAAATCTGCGAGGTAGCGTCAACCCGGTCGCAACGGGCCTGTAGGTGCCGCGCACCATTCCAGGAAGAGTAGGCGTGACTGGCAGGCGAAGCCGTCTCCGTCCCTTGTTTTGGAATTAATACTAGGTAATAATTCATGGATAATGTAAGATGATCTGGGTCCGGCCCCGAGATAGAGTTGCTCTCCACTTATATGTGTGATGTCTGATCGGATCCCTGCTCCCCAGCCCAAGCCTTGTGTATCCTTGTTTCACTTGAGCGCGAATCGTTCCCCAGACCAGCTGGTGCTTGGGGTCTGCCTGTTGGTTATAAGACAGTGCCGGCCGCCACACTCTGGCTCGTTCTTGGAATCACCACCCCGATTTCTCCTTCATCCCCCAGTCACTTGTTGAGCTATCTGTCGCTTCGGTTTCACCGTCCACTCACTTCAACTATCCTACATCGTTGACCCTCCCGGCAAAACCCCAACCCAACCTCCAAGATGCACGGCAAGACTGCTCTCATGATGCTCTCCGCGGCCGCCATGGTCAGCGCTGGCAAGGCTCCTGTCACCAACAGCAACCCAATCGGCGATGTGTACGAGGCTGTCCTGCCCGGCACCTCCTTCTTCCCTGGCGGCCCCACGATCCAGGGTTCCATCACCGCCCAGGCTGGTGACAGTGGCCGTGGTGTCAAGTTCAACGTTCACTTTGAGGGAATCCCGGCTGCGGGTGGTCCTTTCAGTAAGTCATGTTTGCCCATCTCGAGTCACCGGTCCGACAACACAAACTAACCGTGAATCACAGCCTACCACCTCCATCTCAAGCCCGTCCCAGAGGGAGGTAACTGCACAGCCACTTCCTCTCACCTGGACCCTTACAAGGCTGGCACCGCTGTTGCTTGCGACGCTTCCAACCCTGCCATCTGCGAGGTTGGTGACCTGGCTGGCAAGCACGGCAAGATTGAGAGTGCCGGCACCTACGACAAGACTTACCAGGACGACTACGCCTCGACCACCAAGTCTGACGCCGCCTTCTTCGGCGACAAGTCTTTCGTCCTGCACTACGGTGGCAACAACACCCGCATCACCTGCGCCAACTTCGTCAAGAAGAGCTCTGGAGGCAACAGCACCACCACCACCGCCAGCCAGCCAACGGGCACTGGCAGCCCTGTCATCCCATCGACATCTGCTCCTGCCGCCACGACCTCGTCGCCCCCCATTAACGCTGCCGGTCGTCTCGGCTCGTGGTCTGCCTCGGCCGTCCTCGCCGTCGCCGGTGGTGCCGCCATGTACTTTGGCCTGTAGAGCCTTTCGAGTGATTAGGGGAAGGAGAATAAAAGGAGCGAAGAATTAGAACGACTCAGTCCACGCCGCATTGTATTCTCACGATCTAGTATTAGGCGGAGGTGGACAACGAAAGGATGAGTTTATTTTTCTGTGTGTATCATGGGCCAAGTAGATATGAGCATTTTCTGTTTTCAAGTCCATCGCGACTGTGTTTTGTCGCTTGATGGCTGGTCATTAATACCCCATCTGTTTTTTAATTCATTTGATTGATTGACTTCAATCTTTATCTTAAATTGGTTTTGCGCTCTCGTCAGCATGTAAATTGCAAGGGAATGAGGCTCACAGGAAATGCAATATTTGGGATGCAAGTATGATACCGAACGTAGCAGTTATGGAGCTATTCCAATGGACCCTTGCGAAACATTCTCGCCTCATTCGTAAGTATGTAGTCTGTAAGGGATGCGATACCGAAAAGTGCACATTTGCCTGCTGGTTGAAGTGGAGAGTGAGTGAGAATGGGATTTCACGTGATGCTGATAACCTCAAAGCGGCTGTTCGCTTGCCCGCACCTGAAGACACTTGTCAACGGACAAACATGGACTCGAACTGCCAGAAGCGACCCTGCGCGTGTTCTTTTGACCGCTGCACCTCGTTCTTTTAAGCCGCCTAGCCCTGCGCGATCACTGCGGACGGCTTCTCTCAGCTGCTCGCCCAACACCGTTGTGCACGCACAGGGCGGGAAAAAGGTACGTACCTGCCAACTGCGGCCGAACTGCGAGATTGATTGATTTGAATGTATTTCCCGTCTTTCGTCACAAGGCGAAAAGTAAACACCCCGTTCCCTCGAACATCTCGTTCCATCTCTCTCTCTTTTTCTCTCCTGCATCTGCATCGCTGTTGATCACCAGCCTTACTTTTAGCATTCATTCTCTGCTCGGCTTTCCTCCCTCCGCCACACGCGGCGCACGTATATCTAATACTACTAAGCCCTGTCGCATTCTCCATCCCGCCCCCACATTCCCATCGTGGGATTTCTAGGTGGTGCTGCAAACACTTGACTCGACCCTGCGAGCAACGTCTTGTCTTCGCTCGCCACCACACCCTTGGCCTGAGCTATGGCAAAGAAGAAGACCAAGCCTGCCTCAATTGGAGAAAGCGAGACCATGGCGCCATCAGCAACGGCAGCGCCCGTCTCCCCCGGGGCATCAGCGCCCAGGTCCACCAAAAAGTCCCCGACCGTTGTCCCAGCCTCGTCCTCGTCCTCGCTGGTCATTTGCCGTAATAAGTGAGTTGTCTAGTTGCTTGCCAACCATGTGCTTTCATTGCCTTGCCTCTTGCCTTCGATGCTCGTGCCCCGTTTTGTTCTTCATTTTCCGCGCCCTCTGCATATCGCCGAGCGAGCTCCTGGCCTTGCCTCATGTGCATGCCGTACTACACCAAACACTTGTGTACCTTGATGTTGTGCATATGCCCTTTCCGCGTTCGAAGGAGACCGTACCCCTGACCCTATACCAATAGGCATTGGCGATACATTTCAGCCTTCCATGGACCATGGCTCCAGATGCCCGTTGAGATTCTCGAGACCATCGCCAACATCAACTACAACACCCCGCGACCCCGGCCCATTGATCCCGCTTCCTTCTTCGATCTCGTCAAGGTACGCCGGCTTGTCGACGAGGCGACGAACCTTGCCGTGAGGGCTGCTAGTGACATTGCCTCACCGACACTGACAAACGTCAACGGTGGCATCCCGGACATATCGACACTTCAATCCCTGGGAATAGGCGGCACCGGGCATGGCGCCAAACTTAGCCGCGAGCGAAAGTTTCGCATGAGAGAGCAGGCCAGCCAGAAGCTGGCCCGCGCGTACCGTCTTGACGAGATCGCTTGCAGTGTGGCTACGATGCAAGGCGCTTCCCCGCTGGAGGAGGTTGGAAGCTCTGTGCTGCAGCGCAACCAGAAGGACCCGGATGCGAAATACGTCCACTTCTTCCACGAGAAGATCCCATCCAGGCAGCTTGCCGAGTGTACGAGCCTGCAGCCCTTGACCGATATCATCAGCGAGCGCCCCGGGGAGCCAGAGGCGTTGCGGACGCGAGCAACTGTCAAGGTGTTCAAGGAGGACTACGACGGTGCGGCACAGGACCTCACCCATGCTCTGCAGATATGTCGATACCACTTGCCTTCCCACACGAACACGCCTGGAGGGGAGGTGCAGGTTTATGATCAGCAACGTGCCAGAAGACGGGCACAGGATGTCATCCTGGCCGAGAAAGATCAACCTCGCAGCATCCAGGGGCAGCTTCTATTCCAGAGAGCGTCGGTCTACCTGACCATGGCCTGCAATCATGTCATGGAGGGTCTTCCGTCAGGAAACCCTTCAGGTTCCAACGACCCAGGGCCCTCGGCGGACGGCGATGAGGAACCAGAAAGCAAAGGTCAAAACAGCGAGGCGTCCAAGAAAGAGGCCGAGGCCCGAAAGTCGGTCAAACTCATGGCGAAGCGAGCCCTGAGGGACTACATGGCCTTCATATCTCACTTTGAATATTCTCCAAACCTGCCCACCCGAGTTGTCAGAGACTTTAACGAACGAGTCAACTCCGCTGCGCATGGTGCCCGCAACCCACGAGTCTCGGATACAAGCCCCATCTCAGAGCACGTTGTCTATTCAGTCTCGGACCTGTTCAGCGCTGTTCCACCTACTGGGCTGCCACCATATCCTCCTCAAGACCTCGCCAAGCACGATTCCGAGGGCTCCTACCACAGCGGCGGCGCTACCACCTGCGAATGGACCACGTACCACCCATTGCTGGCAGATGCCCTCCATTCTCTTCTTCTTTGCCACTGCCTGGTGCAAACCTCAGTTAAGGAATTGCAGCGTCACGCATACATGGTTGCCCGCATAGTCAGACTCTGTGACGGCTATCCCGTCTTCCAAGCGAGCAGGTCCCCCGCCCGCTCTGACTGGATCGACCTGCTCCGGAGGGCCGACAACTGGCTCACCCTGAGCACCAACTGGGAGAATCTCTGTGTCCCCGCGCCGCTACCCCTTTTCGATACACCCACCTCCGAAATGACCGTGTCCGTTTCCAGCCCAGAGCTCGCCGCATCAGCCGCCGCCGCTCTCATGAACGGCAACACGCCCGAATCCGTCGCGGAGGAGCTTCGCAAAGAGCGCGTGCGCGAACGAGCCATCCTCGACGCCCTCGACGACGATCGCGTCGTCGACGAGGCCTCCTTCCGCGCCGCCATCATGGCGAGGGAGAAGCGCGCCGAAGAGGAGTACTCGGGCGCCGCCAAGGCCAACGGCTCGTCCTTTTACGCCGACCCAGCTGCCACCACCGCTTTTAACAAGCAGAAGCACCAGCATCAGCATCAACCCCAGATCTGCCACAACTGCGCGTCGGACCCCGCCGCCACTCAGCGATGGGCCGCCGACGAGAGCAAGGAGTACCCGCTCCTGACCGAGCGGGCTGCCGCCATTGCGCTCTGGGTTCGCGACGCCCCGGTCGTCACGGGCACGACGAAGCGCAAGAAGCGCACCAAGAAGACGGTCGGCAACGCCGCCCAGGTGGACGGGGCGGCCT
Organism: Clonostachys solani; assembly: GCA_902141235.2. NCBI lineage: Eukaryota > Fungi > Ascomycota > Sordariomycetes > Hypocreales > Bionectriaceae > Clonostachys > Clonostachys solani. The sequence continues at coordinate 4,806,788 of CABFOC020000035.1, forward strand.
CCGCCATGCGGAATCTGGATGTGGCGGACGCCAAGGACTGATTAGGCTGCGTTTCACCGTCGGTCTAAGTGGGTGACTGGCGTTTGGATGATCTCTCGAGGCAAACATTGAGTGGCTCTGCATTAGTTCCAGCTCTAGCATGCATTAGAGGTGCACTCAAAGGGTCATGGGATGGACGGCTTCGGTCTATTACGTAGATGGTTGATGATTTCCGCATATTTGCTACGAATTTGCCAGGTTTTGTGAGGTTTCGACAAAATGAGCTCATTTCGAAACAAGTACAGCTAGCACGGGCGATGTTCACACAAGAGTCGTGGTCAGTTAGCATCAGAAATACGAGAATTGGCAAAGATACGAAGAAGAGAAAAACAAAGAGAATTGATGAAGTCATAACCCTGCAAAGCTAAACCTGGCTATATCCACCCAAGTATCCAGACGCCATGTCCCTAGGTACCCTCTTTACTTGAATTCTGTTTCCAAAAAGATAAACTACGAGGCAAATTGCTGTATTATGACCGAGATATCCAGTTATCAATACCATTTCGAAGCGACCATGGTGCCTGAAGTTAAAAATGCATCGATATCGCTGACGCCTTCCGTCTCCAGCACGTTCATAAGTTCAAGCTGCTGGGACTGGGTTAGACTATCCTGCCGAACTGCCACCGGAGAAAATTGGGAGCCATTAGCACCAAAATTCATGGCCTGTAACCCTAATCCAGCTCCTGAGAACTCCTGATACTGGCCAGCAGCAGGTAGGCCGCTTCCGTAAAAACCGCCCCCCATGGTCCCGAAGGTGTATGGATTCATGAATGAAGCCGGGGGAGTGAACCATTCACTGGACGAAGGTAGTTCCTGAGGGAGGGGTCGCTGGACCGGCGTGTGCTGTTGAACAGGCGTCATCCCATACGGCGGCAACGGTGAGGTCTGCGGCCTCGAGTTCATTTCGGGAGTTGGTGTTCCCAAAGCAGCCATGCCCATAGAGTTCGGGGTCTGAGCCTGTATGGGAAGCATCGCGGGTGTGGACATGGTAGGAGTGGCCATTGACATATTCCCCAACGATTCCGGCGGTGTAGGCAATTGTTGCGACGGTGACACTTGGCTCGGAGGAGATGTCGTGAAATTTGGGGTCGGGGTGGTGTTTGGTGGTGTTTCTTCATCAGGGGCGGCCAAATCGTCGCTCTGCATAAAGTCGGGAGGGAAGTAGGAGAACCTCCGGCCATGGGTGTCATGAGTTCCTGGGTTCTGGAAAATAGAGTTTGAGCGGAAAGTTGGGTGTGGTGGGCGGAAACTGGGGTCATATGCATCAATAGATTCCGGAGGTGAATCAAATACCTGGCCGAACTGCGGAGGATTTGCGTACATCGGTTGCTGTGGAGTATTCGCGTGCATCTGGTACTGGTAATCTGGTGACCGACTTGCCTCGGACGCCGCTGCAGGTGGTGTTGCCAAGGTGCGTTGCTGGTATCCTTTGGACTCATAACTTTGCAAGCAGGCCTTTGAGAATACGGCGTAGAGTTGAGAAGACGATCCAGTTCCGGGCCAACGCTCTGCGCATCTGTCCAGGACGTCGAGTGAACCATTGACAAGCTCTTCCACCTCTTCACGGGGATGGTCTTGCCGGACCTCCTCGTATGACGTGGTCCAAAGAAGAGTGTTCAGAGCCATGTTCAGAACCAAGATGAAGACCCAAGTTATGTCCACAACATTGGCTTCAACCTGCTGTCTCGAAAGGTCAATGATGATTTTGGTGCTCTCGTAACAAATTAAGGCTGCGTTCGCCGACGGCTTCGATATTTGCGGCGACGGCCTGTACATTGAAATCCTCATCTGGTGACAACGGCCAGCAAACCTGTACGCGCTTCCACGTCAGCGTCATGTCAGAAGGATAAGCAAGGAGGTACATACCATTTTTTACACCATTCCGGGTTCTCTGGCGCCGAGTCTCGCCAGTCAGTAAGTTTTTGCTCCATACGCTGAAACCAATGGCTCGTATCATCCTTGGGTTCTGGCCGTTTCCTTTCATATAACGTTCTACGGATCTCAGCTTGAAGGATTCTCATCCGATAGAAGTGAATTGCAACAAGTTTCCGATCGCTGATCGGGGCATTCGCGTCGATACCATTCTCAGTAATATAATCATCCTCGACGGTAGAGAAGAACCCGACATCCAATTGTTCATCGGCTGTTGCGAAACTATTCGGCCTCCCGAGGCTATGTGCAAGGCCAAACTCCATGCTAGCCACGACCCATACGAGCCGTCGCCGCATATCGATGGCTAGAGGGTTAGGCTTGTCACCAGCTGCTATCGTCTTTTCAGACACCAACCCCTCCTGCTGACAGATTTTGGCTGCCAGGCCTATGACAAAGTAGACAGGGACTCGAGTAGGGGTGAGGATGGAATAAAGTCCAATCAGAACCAGGCATTGGAGTGTTTTGAGATCCTTGGGCCGAAGCACGGTTTCGAAATCTTGCATTGCGGCAAGGTAATAGCTGTCGGCCAGACCGGCGTACTGGTCTCCAAGCTTCTGGAGACTGATGGCAATTACGACACGTACAACGAACAGTTTAAACACATCAGTGTCTCCGCTGTACACGGCATCAAGATCTTTCTGGAACGTTGGTTCATGGACGACGGGCCAAAAGATTTGCGCTGGGGGATAATGTGTCAGCGTTGCCAAAGGGATATCAACTTCGATATCACTCACATTTCTGGTTGAAGATTTCAATTAATTTGTTTGCGATGGGCCGTCCTGGGAGGTTCTCGGCGGGTAGCTGGCTTGTCTTTGGGAAGCTTCTCTGGCGGCCAACTGGCCCCGTCATCTGAATAGATTGCATGCGAGCTTCTCTTCGCTTTTTGAGCTCGGGAATCAGCTCGGAAATACGATTCGACTCTGTGAAGCGCTTCGCCTCTTCCATAAGAAGTCGTGTCATGGCTATGCCGCTACTTGGGCCGAGATAGCGAGGAGTTTCGTCTCCGGAGCCAAGTCTCACCATTCCTCCTGGTCGGACCATATCTTCGCTGCTATGAGGGTAGTCGGCCTCATCGTCGACATATTGATCTAATTCAGCCTCGAGTGCCCTGACCTTGTCTTGCAGCTTAATGACATAGAAACGGTTGATTTTCCGGCCTTTGGCTGTATCAAGGTATTCGCATGTCGACCCGGATCGCTCACAAGGGAGGCAGCGTGGCAATGTGGGGTCACATCTGGTTTTCCTCTGTCGGGAGAAGATGTGATTAGCTTTCCGTCTACTCAAGCAAAACATGGATAACAACCGAGGCTGGGCGGGGAAGGCAACAAGCGCAGAAGCACTCGAGCTTGGGAGTTAGGTCAGGACTGTACCTGGCGACAACGGCAACAAGCAGTCAAGGTGTGCGCGATGCGATTACCCGAGCCATCTCCCTGGTGTTCATCACTCAGTTCATCGCGAGCAGGCGTGCGTCGCCTGGGGAGGTTCAGGGCCTGGTTATGATACTGTCGAGGTGCGACTGATCCCAGGCCCTGGCGGAAGACATGTGCGGGGTCCATGGAGAAGGAGGTGACGTCGCGATGGCTTCGTGCTGGGTGGCAGTCCGGCTGGCGTCCCAGAAGCGTGTTGGCGATGAACTTTAGCCGGAGCTAGAGTTGGTGCCGTCAAGCGATGGCTCTGGTCTCGAGATGGCGATTGGATGCCTATGTCGATCAGAGGGCAGGATCAAAACAAAATAAGCGCAATCCGACGATGACGAGAATTTGGAAGAGAAGAAGCAATGGCGCTGAATCACTGTGCAGAAAGCAAACTCTGAATGGTGTCCCCGATCAATGCGACTTCGCATCCGCGAAAGGTAAATCTGCTAACACAAGAAGAGCAGGACTCGACAGATGCGAGTGCACAGGGTTGATTCAAGAATGTGTAGACAGGTCCGGCGTGAAGTGGAGGGAGGGGCCCACCTGACCGGGGTTTGGCGGGAGTTGGGTTTTTGGTGGGTGATGTCGCGGGGCCTAGCCGAAGCTTCCATAGCACGTCCACACATGTGCCACGCCTTCTATAGGTCGCATCTTGGCCAGCCGGTCTGAGGAACCAGGGACCGCTGAGGCCACGAGCTGGGTGGGATGAGGCTGTGGCAAAGCAAAATGCTAGGCCCAGCCTCATCCAGGGTCCCCTTGACAGTAGCCGTGTCTCGACAGGATCGTGGGTCGTTCCTTCCCAAACCACAGGTGTCTAAGCAGGCCCGCTGAGCAGGTACCTACCTACCTACCTATCGTGCTAAACCGCACCAACTAACACGCTGGCTCCCTGCGCTGGGCATGTAGTCTCGGCTGGTTAGTACATATTTGTAGGTACATACCTAAGTAGGTTACTGATTTATTACCCGTAGTAGCTGGCTGTAGTGCTGGCTGTAGTGCGTGGCCGTGGGCACTACCTGCTTTTTTACGTAGGCAGGGAGTGGAAGTCTAAAAGTAGCCTTGGAGGGTTTGAGCAGGTCATGCTTGGCCACCCCCTCGAGCTTGTCCCGAGGCCGTTCTTACTCTGCCTGCGAACTCCAGTGCCGAGTCAGCAGACCAAAGATAAAGATAACATCGTCTCAGCCGCCAGGAATGCGTACGTGGAACCATTGATATACTAGGGTTCCTCCCGACACCGTCCGGGCGGGAGATGGCGACGGGATTCTCACATTAGCAAGTCTAGGCTTTTGCCCTGCCTGTCACTGGATGAGTTTCATCGGTTGCTGCATGATCTCATTGGGTGACGTTCGGGCCAACGCCAAATCCCATGCTAAACCCGTTGTGGCGCTGAGACATGATACCGACTCAGTGGCAGCAGACATCAGCAGAAGTACAAACATGGCCAAGTTTTCCTGAACCAACTCATGCTTCAGTGTATTTATATCACCATGTAGGAGTCTACGGCGTGTCACTGCCACCAGAGACTACACGATTGTAGATTCCAAATACCAACCCACCTCCAAGCCTACCAGCACTGACAGCGGTGACTGTGGAGAAGCGAGCCACATCCATGCATATACTTGGCTTCCCGCCAGAGGTATCTAATGGTGCGATACTGAGGTGCCTGCGGAAGTGCTGGAACGTACAACTGAGGTCGAATGCCGGCTTCTAATTGCGCAATTCTGCATGCTAGTATGCTCTCTCCTTCTCCTCTTTTTGGGCGGGCGCAGGGCAACGGCTCAATTGGAAGTGATATTTACGTACGGAGGAGCGGCCAACTAATTGAGTTCCATGTTGACAAGCGCCGGCTTACACAGTTGCGCCTTGGCTGTTTCAGAACCAGCTGTTACGACTCAAACCCGCAGCATTGCAGATATCGCTATACCTCCGGTCCCAGTTTTTCTCATGGCAAAATTTCTTTTATTAGGGCTTCATTGAAACAGGTTTTCCCGCCCTTTCCCCAGCGAGGAAATTGTACTACTACTCGACTACCTATAGCCTGCTGATTCAATCAGAAGAAGAGAATGAAAATACAAATAACAGAGCCAGTGGTGACATCAAACAATGATCATCCAGGATTTTGGTGAACCGCCAGGAATGCTCTTCAAACTCTCATGTCAACTCTGATTAGCTGATCGAGAGCAACAACAGCCACATGCTGGTTACACAGAGTTCAAGCCATCTTACCATGGAGCTGCGCACCAAGGCCTTGCTACCTCTACCTTGGGCGGCACGTGTGGTTGAAGCCCAAACTCGGCATGTGTACCTATATAGGCCGGCATAATTTGCGCCCTTTCTGCTCCATTACCCCGGGGAGCAGGATCCGGGTGTGTTCTTTTCGAGTCCTCGGGTAATGGCACCGTCTCTACGTCGCTTTGAGGTTCGTGTCGAGGACCCTTCCGAGTGACACACCTAGATGCGACATGGATTGTCTTCCAGGCCAGATAGTGCGGCGAACTAGGGTCTCTACCTAGCAACTGGTCAAGCTTTATTTATATTTATATCTGGTACCTCTGCCCAAGGTACCAGGCGATGTCGCAATCACCGTCCCGGTACAGCGCCGGCCCTGCATGTACACGCAGGTAGGGTACCTGTGCAGCGCAGTGGGGGTTGAAGAACAGGCCTCTTGTTCTGGGTAAGCACAGAAAGGTTATCGAATCCAGCGCATGCTTCTCTGGGCCGCCATCCAGATGAGGTGGTATCCAGGCGGGTAGTAATCGCGGCTGCAATAGGCAAGGTTGCGAATTATAAATGTCTGTAACGAGGAAACAGTCAGCTTCCAACTCCTTCCCTCGATGAGCCACGATCCCTTGGTGCACCGAAAGCGGTACCGCGAGTACCTTTTAATACATCCGCGCGTGGCCCAGTACCTTCGACGGAGGTAGGCAGGTGCTCCCCACCCATCCCCACTCCCTGCCCACATCCTGCCTTCCCCTCCATCCAGCACCACTAAGAGGTCCTTCTCCTACGTCCCTCGTACGAGCCCACGACGCAGAATCAGCTCTTTAAGCCTGCCGGTGTCCCGACGATATTCTGAAATAGCGCTATAGTCAACCCGGGCCTCGTCTCTGCCGCGTGAGCCCTCTCCTCTCTGCCTGCTGCTGCTGCTGCTGCCTGGTGGCCGAATCCGCACACTCGCATCCGCATCTGCTGGGTACATGGTTGGGTCCCTCCAGTCCAGAAGAACCCCAGCATCCATCCTGTACCCCACCACAAGGACATCCATAATCCCACCAGACCAGCTTGACAGGAAAAACCATCAGTGTCCGCCCCCCCAGCCGCTGAACGCCTGGTGCCAGCCTTGCGTTCTCAGCGCGCGATCTATCTGTACCCTCGGCTCATCCCTCCGTGCTTCTTGACCGACTCTTCCTTCCGGCAACCCCCAGCTGAGTTGATGCGCCAGCAAACGAGAAACGCCCAAGAACTAGCCACTGGCCTGTATAAGACACAAAACACTAGCCCAGCATTCCGACTTGTCCCAAAAACCCGGCACAACAACCCAGTGGACCCCTACCTGCTAGCACTTACCATTGTCTGATTCAGTGGTGCGCTGCCCATCTACTCATTCACTCGTCCAATTACTCACTCACCCATCCGCTGCCTCCCTTGCCTTACCTGGCCCTGCCTTGTCCTGCCTTGTCCTGCCTTGGCTCGCCTCCTCTTATCATCCAAGCACAAGACCATACGCCCCTCTCGTGTTTCCCGGTATTACCTGTATTCGATCTACTCATCTCACTGTCGCACTACCACAGAGTCCTTCGGACACTCCGTATCCGCAGAAAGCGGCTGTCTGGTCACAGTACTCTTACATGCGGGGCTGTTATTCGTTGGCCGTTTTCATTTAAATTACTTCCAACACTCTGGCACTTCAAGACGAGTGAAGGCCCTGCTCGTTTTGAACGAGCCTCCGAATCTAGGCCCGGAGCCGTTGCCGTTTGAGGCATCGATTGCTTCAATCAGAAGATGCCTCGAAGCAGTTTCTCCTTAAACCCTTTGCTGAAGGTCTCCAGGCCTGTATCAGCATGCTCGCGATGTAAGTGAAATTAAATTTATGTTATCCAGGGTTGTTCATTTCAGATAGACTAACCAATGTGTGGATGCGACATAGGCCGAGCAGCAAAAGTAAAGGTCTGAGATGCGATCTCCCTCTCTCTCAAGTATCCTCTCACGTCATCATTGTATCAAGCACTAACATGGTACTTGCGGAATAGTGTGATGGGAAGCTTCCTGCATGCACAGCATGTGAAAAGGCAGGCCGTGAAAACGAGTGTTCTGCCGCAAACGACCAATTTGCCAGAGGCAAGGAACGAAGGTAACGCCTATCCCAAACACGAGAGACGCGGGTCTCAGTTAACAGTTTATTCTAGCTACGTGGCGGCCTTGGAGCTCCGTATAGAGAAGCTCGAAAGGCGACTTCAGTATGCCAAGACGCGCAAGGCTTCTCTTGCATTTGATGAGCCTGATATGGCGATCCTAGCCCAGCAGGTTGACCGTCGTGACTCTTTGGCCAAGATCAAAGCCGCCATTCATCGCAAGGCTGCCAGAAGTCGAGAGAACTCCGATGTTAACTCCATTGTCTCTGACTTTGGTTTCTTGTACGAAACAATCAATGACCCTCTGACCATCTATGGTGCTTGGGTTGTGCTAACTTTTCTCCTTAGGTCAGTCAGTGCTAACACTCGGGACTTTGAGGCAACTCCTGGCAATATGACCTTTGCTAGGCTAGTTCTAACGGCCACTACCAACGGCTCGTTGCCAGAGCCCAACTCACAATTCATCTTACCGCCAAGGCAAGCTGCCCACGCACTTGTCCAGTTCTACCTCGTCAACATATTTTCTCTCCTTCCATTCTTCTCAGAAACAGCCCTATTAAATATACTAGACGACATTTATCAGCAAGATGGGCGGTTCATCAAAGACTCCGATTATTGGCTCTTTTACCTGGTCTTGGCTATTGCTTCTGCTTCCCAGAGTAAGAGTATCTACGACGAGCATTATTCGAGTGGTCTCGGCTATATTTCAAAAGCTTTGGAATTTGCAGAGAATGCGCTTGCTCCAGGCTTCGTTACCCAAATACAGTCTTTGCTGCTATTAACGCAGTACTCGATGCTTGACCCAGCGCACTTCGATAGCTGGCATTTGATCGGCTTCACCTCTCGAGCAGTTGTTGACTTGGGCCTTCATCAAGACCCTCCACTGTCCTCATTGAGCGACAAAGCTGCTCTGGACATGCGCCGCAAGATATTCTACTCAGTATACAGTCTGGACCGGTAAGCCCCCATCCTTAACCTGTTTCTTGGCCTGGAGATGATTGAAATTTCATGCTAACATGGCTGAAGTGCAATAAGCATGGTTCACGCTCGAACATTCTCCTTTACTGACGATGCCACAAATGTCGCATTTCCCGCAACCTCTATGAAGGACTCTTCGCAGGTGGCAATTGCGACGCCGCAATCATTTGACTCTGCATTGCTGCTCTTTCAACTCCGGCGCGCACAATCATTCTGGTATCAAGAGCTCTACCAATCCCACTCAGGAAACCCGCTGCAAGACCCTATGGGCTATGTCTGGCAAATGTGCTTGGAAATGCGCGAATGGGGGGAGTCGCTGCCCGCAACGCTCTCGCCAGCTATCAGACAGATGTTTGAGCAAGAACTTAGGTACAGTTATGTGTACTGTATCTCTCCTTCAGGGAGAGTCCCTCAGATCAGCGACTACCACCGAACTATCATCTTTGAATATTCGATTGCCTATCTTGATACCATGCACACCATTGTGCAAAATGGATGGACAAGCGCCTTCTACACTTATCACGACGCTCTCAAAGTGTATTTCATGGCCACCCAGCTTCTTGCCGTTCTCTGGGCTGCTGAAAACATGCTTCTGACTGGTGCGCAAGTGCCAGTGCCGATGCAACGTCCTGGAGGTCCCCCGCCTCCCCCCGTTCCAAGATATGCATTGAATCACGGGATGACAAGGCCAGATAACCTTCGCAGGAGTCTGTACTGTCTGGAACGTGTAGGTCACACACTAGGAAAGTTTGGCGAAAGGTGGGAGGAGTCTGCGATGCTGAGGCGCAGCTTTGAGGGAATCTCAACAGATACTATCAAGCGACTTGCCATGCAAAGGGATGCACAGGAAGTTGTGCTTGACCAACCTCCAAGTCACTTCCAGACAAATGGTCAAATACCAATGGCCGCACAAAATCTACAGCAGCAGTCGCCGCAGTCGCAGCAGCAACAAGCAAGAGAGATGAGGTGGGTTGGCGTGAATGTGGCGCAGATGATGCGTGGAGGGAGACAATGAAGAGCTTTTAGGATTTACTTGCTATCGTTTTTTTTTCTTGATTTATTATGATGGGACGGGCAACGGTGCATCTTGGCTAGGCTTGATAAATGGGAGGTTTCATTGCACAGGGCGGGCACAAATAGGTTATAAAGGATAGTGTTTGCAGACTTCTATACCCATCGGTGAGATTTTATACACTCTTCATTCTTACTCGATTCGAAACCTTTTTTCACAGTATGCCCAATGCGAGATCTTTTAGAGCTACCCATGACATCTTACACTTAGTTTTGATTATCTATACACGTTCCCCAGGCCTGGCCGTTCCCCATCACCACAGCATGCATCCGGGCGCGAAAGGAGTAAAAAGAGAAACGGCAGCAATGTGTACCCACCGCGATTTCATATTACCGGGACGCCTGATCTCTTCATCTACCTCAACCATAGTTTCGATACCCGAGTAAAAAAAATAAAAGTGAAAAGGAAAAGGGACAAAACCCAGGAGGGAAACAGGACGAAAAGAAAAAAGAAAAAGAACCTAAGTTACAAGAAAGCTCGCCAGCATCCCATGTCAGTCAACTCCACGAAATGGTCAGTGTTCAAAAGGGGGAATCGCATGGGAATTCCAGTTGAGCCTGGGAGCGCTTCGCTGGCACGCTCCCCCCCCCTGTTTTCTCCGGAATCCATCCTTCCAACATGCACCGCGTGTCCCATCCCATTGAGTGCTCTTTCCTTTGTTCTTCTCCTCGGATCTCTTTTTTTTTTACATCTTTTTTATTTTGGATTCGCCTCCTTTCTAGATGACACGGATATCCTGCATATGTAAATTCTTTGTCTGGCGGGGCAGTTTCCGGTCATGTTCGTACATGTAACCACAATTGGCACATAGAGTCTGAAAGAGGAGGTTAGTCTCAATTCACGAGCAGGGGCAGACAGAAAAGGGGACGAGGGTATTTCTCGAAAGGAAGAGAGACTTACTCTAGGTCCGGCAGGGCCATCTCGTACGGCCCAGACACCAGAACCCCAAATGCGACAATGCGAGCAGCGCCACGACAGCCGCTCTGCATCGGCAAGCGAACCACCACCGCCGTAGCCGCCGGCGTCTGGGGTTCCACGGCCACCGGGAGTCCCGGATCGGCCCAGCGGACTCAGACTCCTGAACCGGCGCTTCTTCTTGGACCGCTCGCCGCGTCCCATCCTCTCCTCCTCGACGTCCACTGTGCCCATGGGTGTACCGCCCAGCAGGCCAGTCGTGGAACTGAAGCGGGCAGTCTCTCGTCGCAAGCGGCGGACTTGCCTCTCGCGGTCACCCTCGCGTTTCTCCATCTCTTCCTTGCTGAGGATTTCAACCTTGGGTTCCCAGTCGTCTGCAAGGTGGTCCGGGTCGTATCTCCAGCCGGCCTCCGTGCCGTGGGCGGCGTCGTTGGGAAGTTCCTGCTGCAGCCCGCCCCATCCCGCGACGATCCCGCCGGCCTCACACGCTTCCTTCTTCAGGCGCAGTACCGCTTCGTAGATGGCGTGTGTCATTGCCGGAATCCACTCGCCTGTCAAACCTAAATCGGCGCAGGTCATTTTGGCGAACGCCTCCGCCGTTCCGGGTGGATGCAGCAGAGACCACTCGAATTTGTCAGTATACAGCGTAGAGGAGAGATTCAGATTCAGATTAATGATGCATCGGTACGTGTCGTCGGGGTTGAAATCATCAGAGCCTGGCAAGATTGGCGTCGCTTCCGCCGTCACCTTGGGGGTGTCGGCTGTGGGGGCTTGGGAGGGTGTTGCGGCCCCTCCGGTCTGCGCAGGAGTATCTGGTCTCGATGTTGCCCTTGGTAAGGAAGCAGGAGAGTCGGCGGATTGCGCCTTGACAAGTCCGTTGGAAGTCCCATTCCCGCTCGTTAACGTCTGTGTCGGTTGCTGTGCCTGTTGTGTCTCTGCGTGGAAGAGGGGATGAAGAGCAACTCCCGAGTACTCTTCTAGTTGCGTGCGGATCTGCTTGCTGATTTCTGCAACGGCGTGTTGACGGTTAGGGAGGTCAAGGTCCTGCACCAGGGTCTGAGCGAACTGGTCGGTCGTGATGAGGGTCTCATGCAGGTTCCAGCAAAAGATGTCCCGAAGCTTGTAAGGTACTGTTGGCTCTTGCGGCCGATATTGTGGTAGAGTAATATCGGTGGAATTTGGGTTTGGCGGGGGGTATGGCGCCTGGGGGATGAAGGAGGGAATGTCGAGGTCGATTCGGATGGGAATCAGCGTCAGGGGCAGGCTGGCCTGGGCGGCATTCTGCTGGTCCGTCCTGACATATCGCGTCTTTCCTATCCAGTCGCGCCATATTCCCTGAACGTCGACCGGACGTCTGGTATCCTTGCCAGCCTTGTCGGCAAGGTCTTGCCTGGAAGCTGAGTCCTCCTTGCGCAAACTGCGCAGTCCTGTGGGCCGTCGGCGATCATCGCTATCGTACTCGAGATCATCATATCCATCCTCGGCGTAGTTAATGATGGTCGTGCCTCGCTTGGTAGTCCTTGATAGGGGTGCTACTGGCGCACTAGGAAGGACGGGAGTTAGGAGCGAGTTGTTGTAGGAACGCAGGCGCGGCGCGTAGCTCGACAGGAAAGCCTGGGGCTTTGATCGGTCCATTTTGCGCAATGAGTGAGAGGCTGTTGAGTCAGGCCTATCTCAAACTCATTGGCGCGGGGGACCTGACTGGAGACTCGTTGTAGCGAACGAAGCGCTGCTTCTCGTCCAGAGGTGGTGGGTGGAGAAGGATTTGGCGATCTCGCAGCGCAGGGAGAGGCCTTCTGTCGGCAAACAACGCGAGAAGGGCAAATTGTTGAGGTGCCGGGTGCGTGGGTGAATAGTGGGTATGAGGGTCGTTTGGATGTGTCCGGTATTCGGGTTGTTTGGCGACGAGGTGTGAATCGCGACCCAATCCTGGCGAACTGGGCTTTTCTCTTGTCCGTCAAGTCGCGTCGCTTGTCGCCGTTGGCGCAGAGAGAGATTCAGTCTGTTTTTTGCACCTGGCCTAGACCCACTCGCCTAACAGCTACCCTGCAGAACATGTTATGTAATCAAGCAATGGGGCACTTCTACTTATTTGACTTTGACGTGCAGGGGGCAGGTCCACTCCTCCTCCAGCACGACTTAGCACATGGGTACAGCAGATGTGCAGCAGTGATGTCTAACAAAACAAACAGGAGCTCGATGATTTTGTAACGTTCTACTAGTACCTAACAACCCATTGCGCGCAACTCGAATTGCATGCAGCCGTCTTGCAACACAGATAAGAAATGTTTTCTCGGCCAAAAACTACCAATCTGAATAGACCATTAGCCTTCCGATTCGGCTTCCAAACGCCCAAATCCCCGATCTGCTTCTTCAGTCTGGGGTACATTTTATGGATCCTCTAGCCTGCTAAAAAGGCCTCTGTCCAAGACTGCGGGTCCAAGGTTAGACAAAGCAAACAGCTCAAGGTTGAGGATAGGTAAGGAATCGGATATTAGCAGACGTACATGTTCCCCTCTGGCCAGAATCTGCAGACGTCGAAAGCCTTGTAAGGCTGCGAGATACCAAACGCCCGAGCGCATCCGATGTGGGTTGTAGTCGACCACATGATTTGAGCTGGGGAGTATTCATGAGCAGGTGCAGACAAGTCGCCATCTGATTTTACTCACACCAGTGCAACCATTGCTCCCGTCCGTCGAAGACGACTTGGCCATTCCAAAGAGAGCCTTCAGCAAGCTAGGCCGTTGCGGCTGCTTGGAGTGGGGCGTCGTATGCAGCATCACATCTTGCCGACTGACGTTCATAGAGAGTCTCGCCCTGGTTGGGCCGGAACTGCACAGGTGCATGCGCGAAACCCGCAGCACCAATGGCCATCTCACGGGCCCAGAAAGTAGCACCGTTGGCCAAGTCATTGCTCCAAAGCAGAGGCTTGAGCCCTCGAGATTGGCGGGCTTGGTTCATCATGCCAATGGCCTGGTTCAGGTCATTGTTCTGGGCCATGGCGAGGCCCCAGAGGGTAAGAAATGACAAGAGCAGCTTGATCCAGTGTGGGGCCATGGCTGGAAATTCGAGAATAGGAAGACGTTGAGTAGTGGGATAGGATTTGCTAAGGATAGAATCTGTTGGCTTTCGGTTTTGTGATTGTATATGAATTGCGAGCTGCAGTTGTTTGTGGGAAGAATTCGAAACAAGTCCCAAGATTTCTATTCTCCCTCTTTATACATACACAGCTCTGGCTCCTCCCAAATCTAGCAGGAACGACACCGCTGCTGGGTGAGGTGCCTCCAAGCGAGTTATGGAGCTTCTGATCGCGGGTGTCTCCTTCCATTCTGGTAGCAACTTCTTCAATGGCAGTGACCGACGCACTCTTTCCATTGTAGGTCTGTCTGGGTATGATTTTCAGCTTGATTCCGTAGTTGCTCCTGCTGTCTATAGTAACACCCGCCAAAGATAGGTAATTGCTAAATAGAACATGACCCAATGACATGCACTTTCTCATCCTGCTCTTTCCTGAGGTAACTGAATTGTTGGAGTCGGTACCTGAAACCCCAAGTCAATCAAAAGCGAATCTCTTGGAATCGTACTTTCCCGCCCAGTACCTAATCTACCCTCAAGAGCTTGAAGAGTTCTAGTAAAATCAATTACATGTAGCATAGCAAATTAAAAGGATAACCGATGTCTCTTCTTTTTCATGTTCCGTCAATGATAGTTGCACAGGTATTTATCACTCGGCAGAGCTATTAAGTACATACATCAATGTACCATCTCAGCTGGGGGGACAAGCAGGGATTAGTGGCAGCTCTTTACAGGCCAGAGACCAATGACGTCCCTCCACCATTTGTCCCCAGATTTTAATCCAACATCGTTTCGAGGCTGCAACCATAGCAAAATCCACCTTCCCTTCATCTACACTGCCAATATTCAGTCCTCCGCCACGCCAATCTACGGCAAATCTCTAGCGAACAATAAAAATCCACTACCACGTAAAAAATGTCGTCGAGACCATCAAGGGCCCTCGCGCCTCTCCTGCGGACTCTCCGCCAACCAGTCCCATACAAGGCCTCCTCTCTACAAAACGCTTCAGCCCACCGATTCCGGAGCGCAAACCTCCCTCTCCCCCGTTTGACCATCATCCGCGCAGCACACTCCATCCCCAAGCCCCCTCCAGTCCGACCACGCGAACCAGCCCGCGACCCAGACGCCGAAGCACCCAGTTCCGAGGGCCCGCGCCCAGACATCAAGAACGCCTACTACCAGCTCTCCTTCACCTGCGTGCCCTGCGGACACCGCTCCCACCACAACGTCTCCAAGCAGGGGTACCACACGGGATCGACCCTCATCACCTGCCCAGAGTGCCGGAACCGCCACGTCATCAGCGACCACCTGGGCATCTTCGGCGACCGGAAGATCACCATCGAGGACCTGATGCGCGAGAAGGGCCAGCTGGTCAAGCGTGGGAGCCTGGGCGAAGATGGCGACATCGAGTTCTGGCCGGACGATGCGTCTCAGGATGGCCAGGATGGTGGCCCTTCCAGCCAGTCTGGATCCAGACTCTCATGAAACGACGAGCAAAAACGCGGTGGTGTTCAAGGAGGATATGGCACTTCATCTTCTTGCACCGCCCTCGGACGGTATGAATAACTGCATTACAATACAGTACAACATTGTATCATTTAAAAAGGGGCGGGAAGGATCAATTAAAAATGCATAAAGACGGCGCTAGGCTTGAGAATTTTGTATATCCCCTTCATATAGAGAGAGCATCGGGACCGTGTATAATAAAATGGATTGCTTGTCTATGAGGCCAAAAGCTTCAAGGGTGGAAATATACTTTTATATGGGAATGGAAATATTCTAATGTTTGGGCCATCTCAAAATTTTATGTATGTAAACAAATAATAGAAAAAAAACTCCGAATCATGCCAAGTGCTGGAACTTTTGAGCCCACCAAAACGCCCTCAAATGCCTTCAGTCCAAGTCTTGTTGAAATGCGTTCTATCCGTCGCTCACCACCCCTTGTAGGATTGCCTCTTTGCCTTCTGTTCCGTCGATCTAGCCTTCTTCCTGTCTCTGTTCTTCTCGAACTTCTTGCGCTTGTCCTTGCCGTACTTCTCGGGTTGCGCGATGGCCTCAATCTTCCTCTTGCTGGATCGCTGCTGTCTTCTCGCCTTGACTGCTTCGTTAATCTCCATCAGCTGCTGGCTGTACTCGGCGGTGCCAAACTTCTTCTGCAGGGCGTCCATGAGGATCTGGGATCTGCTCTTGAGATGCTCAAGCTTTGTTTTGAACACTTCATCCATGGATACGGGCATAGGAATGGAGGGATCGGTGAGATGGTGCAAGGGAACGAGAATAGTCTTGAACGAGGTTTCAAGACGCTCCTTGGCTGAGCGACGGCAGATGGTCTCCAGCACTTCCATCGCGACCGTCTTGGGAACAACAGCAGCAGCTCTGGGAGGTATCTCCTTTCGCAGGATACCCGACAATCGCCAGAACAGGTATTGGATGTCCCTCTTCCTGGGCTGCTTCTCAGTGGACTCATCCTCACTCTCGTTCTCTGCCTCCTCGTTGTCCTTGAGAGGATCAACTGAAGATGCGGGCGTGGGCAGGCGAGGGCCCAGGAAAATCAAGACTTGGCCAGCTTCAGTTGCGAGAGACTCGTCGACGCCAGGGCTGTTGAGCACGTTGAGCGCAAGCCGAGCAGTATCTTGAACTCGCTCAAACCCGAGGACGGCACCGTACGAGCCGGGGGTTGGTTCTCCAGGCGACGCGGCACCTCCGGCTTGGGCAAAATCGGCGAGGTATCGAGATATCAATCTGATAGCCGACACCTTGACTGTGGTCTGGGAGTGGGCCATGCAACCTGAGATGCAAGTCCACAACTCGTCTTGATCAGGGCTGAGGATCTTCTCGGGGAAGACATCGAGTAGAACACCGGCCAGGCCCAGTGTAGACTCCAAAAGATCGCCATCCACATCAACAAGGTTTTCTGCACCCAAAACTTCAGATACCTTGTTCAGTACCAGCTTGAAATCCTTCCGGTTCTTGGAGGAATTCTCGTTGGATTCGAAATAGTGTGCCCAGATCTGAAGCGCCAGTCGCAGAACCGCCTCGTCCTTGTCCAGCCACGTTCGCAGCAAGGTGAGAAAACTCTGCGTTCGCTCCTTGTCGGCCCTTCTGAACACCTCCTTAAGGAGCTCGCCAGCTGCAAGACGACACTTTTCGCTGTCGTCGTTCGCCAGAACAAAGAAGAGAGGCAAGAAGCAGGTGGCGGCCACTTCTTGAACAAAATCGTCAGATGATTTGAGAAGAAGCAGATGAATAACCTCCATGACAGACAAACGACCACCTTCGCGGTTGTACTTGAGATTTGCAACAACAAAGCTGAGCTGTTTCGCCCAGCGGGCCTTCTTCTGAGGATACTCGCGAATAAACTGGAAAAAGGCACCGCGAGCAAGATCTCTCGTATCCTTGTCGTCGTTAGTAATCATGACAATTCCGATATAGTCCAGCGTGTCGTAAACGACAGCAGTTTCTATACGACGATCCAGCACAGATCGAACAAAGTTGAAGGTGACATGTCGATACAGTGGTTCGGTAAGGTCGTCCTTGAGCTTGCCTAACAGCAAGTCCACGGCAGCGTCTTTAACAGCTATATCCTTCCTATCCCTAAGAATAACAGCAAGCATCTTCAGAGCCGCTTGTGAGAGATCTGAGGTGGTGGACGATGAGGTTGAGACACTCTTGATAGCTTCCTTGACTGCAACCTTGTAGAGATTCGCTCCATCCTGCTCAGCAAACGGTACCTTGACAATGACGGCCACGAGTCTAAAGGTGGAGATTTTGACTTCATCCTCTCCATCAAGCACACAGTCACCAAGAATAGGCAAAAATCCCACGAGATTCTCGGCTGTCCTCAGTCCATCGTGCTTCTTGAACATTGCTCGAAGAATGTCCACCGCGAAGCGCATAATCTTGAATGTGTTCTTCGTTGTGCTGCCTCGTTCGCCACTCTTCTTGGCGCCCTTCTGTACCAGGTATTTTCGAATTCTCGGATCCAACTTTTGCTCTGCCTCTGGCTGGTGGCTCTTGTAGACGTTCTGGATCATTTCGTAACAGAATACTAGTGTGTTACGGCTGTTGGAGGCAGGGTTTTGCAACAGGCCCGCAGAGATCCGAGCCATAAGAACATCGATTTTTCGGATGATTTTGAGGTCAACCTTTTGCATCAGCAACGATTGTAAGGGTCTGACAAGGTGGATGAGATGTGTGATGGACGCAGTTTTCGCCACTAGCTCCATGGAATCCTGACTCTTGCTGCTCTTGATTTCCTTCGTTTGGGTAGTGTAGCCTTCAGCGTCCTTTTCTTGGCCAATGACACCGAAAATATCATCCATGATAATCATAACTATGGTTGGTAGGCAGTAATCCAGATCACCAGGCTCGAAGCCTGGAATAACAGCAACCAGGATGGAGTGCATTGTGTACGATAAAACGTGTAGCTGATAACCTTTGGTCAGAGCTCCTCGCAATTCTTTGAGAATGAATCCGAAGAAGGTCGGCCCTAGAATGACGGCAATCTGCACAAGTGTGTCACGGGCCATGTCTCGGGCCTCTACTGATTTACTGCGGAGAATGTGACAGATATCAGTCAGCACCCCGGCCAGCTTCTGGCTCATCTGCTCTGGAGGTAGGAGCGTCAACAGCTTCACGATGGTCACACCAACAGGCACTCGGAAGCTGACTTCCGATTCATCCTTCTCGTGAAGATGCTTAACGAGGGTCGGAAGAAGGGTATCTACAATCTCAGTGCTCAACTGGGCCTCCTTTGGTATCGAGAGGACTAATCGTCTGACGTTAGGAGATGAAGCGTCATCTCCTTGATCAACCTCCATAGTGTCCGATGTTGAACTCTTCTTCGACAGGATGAGCGCATCGATGACCTTTCCGAGGAGGCGGATTGTCTGCTTCTGGAAATCAGGCTTTGAAGCAATATATCCAATGTAGCGCTGCAATGTAGTTCGGTAATGCTTCCAGTGAAGAGATGAAGCCAAGCTGCCAATCACAGTGGTAGCTTGGGCGCCCAGGCCATGGTCGTCGCTCCCGTTCTCACGGCCATAGATGAAGTGCTCAAGCAATGGGATGAAGAATTGCGCAAGGTTCTGGCTGCTCATCTCACTAGACTGGTTTGCTGCATCTAGCGTCCCCAGGGCTTCGAGTTGCCTCGAGGTGGCAGGGCTCAGGATGTTAAAGAAGAACATGGGCTCCGCCGAATCTTCCGCTTTTTCATCCAACAACCCAACTAAATCCTTGACTGGGCCCCAGCCAGGCATGGCGCACAAAATGAAGCCGAGAACACGAAGATACTCGCGACGGACAGTCTCGGATGATTCTCTGGCCCCAGCGTAGATAGCTGGCATCAAAATCCCGTTCATGTATTCCTGCATCTTAGATCGGGCAGATTCGGAATTTGCATTCTGTGCCTCATGAACCATACGACGCAAAACATCTGCAGAGTTCGTTGATAGGAGACCGAATTCTTCGTCCATCTGGATGAAGAAGATGGCATTGTGCAATAGTGGTAGCCATTGTTGGGGTGTGAAAGGGGTCTCCCTACCCTTCGCAATGGCGTTGAATCCAGACAGCCTTCGGTCATAATCTGGCTCATCGATCCGTCCTTCTTTGAAAGTGTTGAGATCAGTGCATATCTTGGCAACGGCGAGTTTACCATCGTCTCCGTCTGACATTAGCGTGATGACACGGCAGAGCGCTTGCCGGTTCTCTCTATCCTTGAAATAGCCGAATAGCGAGGACAAGGTGCCGTACATTTCATCGCAAAGATCATGATGTTGGCCCGGTTCGATGAGGGCGATGAAGTTCTCCACAACCAGAAGTACCCTTCCCTTGGTCCTAGGACTTACTCTTCGAGGGGGCTGTTGGAGTAGAAAGGATGCAATCCGGAGAACTGGGGGCACAGCACTGGATTCCTGAAGAACCTGGGCTAATGACAACATTGTCTCCACGCAAGCATCGAGAAGCTCGGTACTTGTTGTAGGGGCCTCTAATATTTGGGTGATGATGGGCAGGATTTGATTAGAATTTGCGTCAATCAACTCAGACTTAATCAACTCATTGAACTCAGACTCCTGAGCGGGGAGCAGGGAGAGCCGGACCAGGTTGCGAATCATGCCGAGAATGAATGTCCTGACCTCGTCTTTGGCCTTCTCGACTCCAAGGCAAGCAATAACCTGAGGAAGGACACCATTTGGAACAGAATCGCCATGCGGACCAAGGAAGAGTGCCACCTTTGGCAGTACAGACCAAGTCGACAGTAGCTGCAAGACACCTGAGACGCCTTGTGTCGTCTCAGCTGGCATATTCTCAAGTCGAGGGGCAATGATCTCCTCGATGATGATATCATGATAGACAGACCACTGGAAATCCTGAGCATTTTGGAATAGGAGGTTCAAGCATTTTAGACCTGTAGACCTTGTGATTCTCAGGAGAGACTGAGTGCTGGCCACATCTTCCTTTGCTTCCGCCTCATCTTCAACATCCAAAGAAGCGCCGTGGAGTTGTCTAGACGAAAAGATAACGCAGTACAATACGGCATTGAGGATGGCTTCCATATACTGGGAGACATTGGTCCCCAGCTCGGAAATTAAGGAAGATGCCATATTGAGGAAACCGACTTGCTTCCTTGGATGGATAAGCGCCGTTTCGAAAAGTTTGGATCTTGACTTTTTAGGGTCTAAAACTTTGACAGCCCCAAGTTTTCCGGCTGCGATATCCAAGAAATCACCCATGTCTTTCACAGAGAGGTTTCGTAGAACAGCCAGACGCGTTGCCTGAAGGCCATGCTTACCGCTGGCCGCACCCTTCTTCGAGATAGTCCGACCATAGAGAAGCCGCAGAAGGACAGGCATCAACTCACTGCGATGCTCTGGCTTGATGATGTCTTCGCCCTGGAGAAAAACTGTGAGCTCGTTTTTGAATCGAGCATCGTCAAGAAGAAACTCAAGGTTCTCTTGGTATGTCTTTATTCCTTCTTGTTTCCAGCTGAGGATAGCTTTCAAGGTCATCTTCTGCACCTCTGCGTCTCCGTTTTCCATCAACTGCAGGAGAGCGAGGTAAACTTTCTCATGTTGGAACAGCGACTTGGGGTTGAGAAACTGGGAGAAGACACCAAGCAACGCTTTCCTGTCTGCCAGAGACCAATGTGAGTGATGCGCTTCTTCGCCGTCTTCAATGGCTGCGGGGTCTGTGTCCTCATAGGCCCATGAAAGAAAGTGAGGGACTATCAGTCGGGATCGTCTCTCAGCAATGAAAGGGATGGCATTGAAAACCTTCAAACCTCGTGATCGTGCATTTTCCAGGGTCAAATCCGAGGTGCTTTGCCTTTCGTCAAACTGCTGCAGCATACGATCTTGTGGGTTGAAGATGGTACCATGAAGACTCGTTGCCCGCCTATTCAGATTCTGGAGGTGTGTACAATCAAAGTCGGTAATGATACGCCGATTGCTCAGGTGGTTGTCATTTGAGGGCGAGCTCCATTTTGGCGACGGGACGTCTAGCCATTGAAAAGCGATGGCACGTACTACCTCCTCTCCAGCCTTAGTCTGGGAAATTTGCTTCAATGTCTCCGTAGCATCGTCCCAGACGGGCGATAGCTTCACTGTCAGCATGCCAAAAGTGAAGTTTGGTATTCCGTGCAAGAGCCAGCTGTCATTGCCCACTGAAGAGTAACCCTGTCCCAGCTTGCGCAGTAGCATGGAAATTGTCCTGGTGTGCTCCAATCCCAACGGCAACTGCTCTATCTCGATCATGGTATCCAGAATCTCATCGTCTCCAAGCTCGCTCAGATGTTTCAAGAGTTTGAGAGACACCAAACGAATATCATGGCTTGGTGAGCTAAGGTTCTCAACCAGAGAGGTGAGGACGGGGTCTTGCTTGGAATCCAGATCTTCGCTGGAGGTCGCCTCATTGTCCGAGGAATCCCCAGTCTCCTGCAGGTATTCAACGTACGCCATGTATGCCTCAAGGAAACCAACAGATCTGGCAAAACGAGGCACTGCAGCTCGCAGCAAAGGACGTAAGCCAGGATCAATTGACGAGCCCACCTTGCCCATTCGGAGGTATGCGTGAAACCCTTGGCTCACGATGAAGTGGACTTCATCTGAGGCAAGAGTAGAAGAAGGTCGGAGAGCCAACTTCAGCTTCCGAAGCAGCAACTCGGAAATTCTGGCATTGGTGGATGGGTGAACTGTAGTCAGGTCAAGCAATTGGAGAAGAGCAGAATACTTGGGCAAGCAACGATCTCTCCAAACTTGAGGGTCCTTGTTATATGGTCCTCTCTCGGGAAAAGGGGAAATCTCCAGGTTCTCAAATTTAGAGACGATCTGATCTTGCCATGCCTGTGGAAGCCTACAGCTTTCACGTTCTCCTGGGGGAGGAAAGGCTTGCTTCTGAATCATCATTGGGAGAAGCACGCAAAGCATTTCCTCATTGTCCCTCTGGGACCAATGTGTGAGAATGAACCTATCCAACGTTAACATTTCAACCAGCAGCAGCCACAGCCGTTGAAAAAAAACTTACTTCTGAAAATCGCTTCTAAGTAGATTGCTGAACCTACTAGGATCAAGTTCGCATGCATAGGAACAGAATGGGATAAACCACCCCATCAAGGAGCCCTTTGTCAATGATTGGACCAACGCGCCGTGGTGTGCCAGGAGAGCATCGATAGGAATATGGTGCCAAACAATAGCTATAGGGACCATCAAGTGCTTCCAGATATTTTCCTGATCGTCGGGATATGATTCCTCCCGTTCCTTAGCAATCCTGTCAAGCATCTGAGTGATTGTGCTTATAAGTTTTGGCCAATTGGTAATCCTAGAACCTCTTCGAACACCTCCGATGACACCGACAACCCTGAAGAAAGGAATAAATCTCCACCACTTCCCCGTGGAATTTTGATCTCCTGCATAAGAGATAATCTTGTCGAGCGTTGTATCGGCCAGCTCTCCAAATGTGTCCGGGGTGGAGTGGTGGATAGCGCTGGTCAGTACGCCACAGACGACATCCGTCCAAATCTCTTGCGTCGAAGCCGAAGTGCGGTCCTCGTGATCATCGAGGCTCTCAGGGATGGCATCAATAAGCTGAGTAACAATCGCAGGGGCTGATGTGTGGATAGAATTCTCGGCGCCCTTGATCGCCTCGGCAAACATGGTCATGATACCATCCTTGTACAGTGTGTACTGCCGATCTTCGGCCATCTTGAACAAATCCAGTTTGACATGGTCGACAAACTTTGGTAACGCGGTCTCACGGTGCGACGGGGCGCCAGCCTTCTTCACTAAGAAGCTCACTGCTTCGGCAGCAAACCGTGCAATATGAGGAGGGTGCTTGGATCTTCCCAACAACGGTGCTATTATATCGAATGTGGGCTGTATGTTTGGAACGATAAGCTTCGAAAGGTACTTGAACAGGAAAGCAAGAGCTCCAAATGTCCACTCAATGACCTCGACATCCTGCGGCCTTCCAGCGACTGCTACGATAAGTGAAAGACTTTGGGCGTAGTGTTTCTCGAATCTCGCCCCCAGATCATGAGCGAAGGCCGTCAAAAGATCCAGTAAAGGCTCGAGTGATTCCTTGTCCTGTTTCGATATGTGCTCAGCGAGCAGTTCCATGATACGGTCCTCGAAGTGCACGATCTGGGCCAAACTCTCGCACAACGGGAGCACCTGTCGTTTGAAATTGACAAACACCTTCGATACATTGAGCTCGTTCCATCTTTGCATTCCATTGGCAAAGTATGAGGTCGCGGAGGCAAAGTCTTCGGTGTCGAGATCGTGTCGTCGAACTTTTCGAAGAGGCTGCAAAGAATTGAACTTGGCGATCTTTGCGGTAAAGGTTTCCCATCTGTGATTCTTATTGTGGGGGGTGGAATAATACTTCCTCGCCTTCACGATGCGTCCCGTGACTTTTGACGGCATCGTGGCGGTTTGCACTCGTTCGTGCAGAAATGGTTACTGATGAACGAGAGGCTTCACAAAATTCCAATGTCGCTCCAGGTCCCCGCCAAAATTTCCAACTTTTTTGGTCGGCGGATAATCGGCAAAACTGATAAAGCTCTGGACCCATTTATCCTGGTGAACACGCCAATCACCACCTCATCGCAAACTCTTATCTTTCATCTTCTTCTCTCATGATGCAACTCCCGATGTAGAAAGTCTTACAAAACACATCCCGATACATTCGTTCATCCGCGCTCCTCCCTCTACACAGGCCTCTGTCTCTATACTTCCACATTAAAATAGAGGCCAGATGGCTGCTCCAAAGATGTAAGAATACAGCGGCCCCTCTGAGCGCACCTTTCAATTAGTAGAGAGCTAATCTGTAATCACAGAATAGTACTAGGCAGCCTCAGCGGCGCCCTGGAACCAGCATTGCAGAAGCTCGCAACACTCCACGCGAAAAACAATTTCACTTTGGCCATCTTAACCGGAGATGTCTTCACACCTGAAACCGACGACTCGACTTTGGACTCATTGATCAACGAGACCTTCCAGGTCCCTCTACCGACGTACTTCACCATAGGGGCCCATCCCCTTCCTCAACGAATTGCAGAGAAGATAGAAGCCAACGAGGAAATATGCACCAACCTACACTTTCTGGGAAAGCGAAGTGTTACGAAGACCTCAGATGGTATCCGAATTGCAGCTCTCGGGGGCCAGCTTGACCCCAACCTGGTAGGCGGCCAGTCCAAGGAACAGCACCTTCCATTCCATACGGTAGACGATGCCAAGAGCCTGCGCGGCGCAAACAGCGCCGATATTCTGATAACATCCGTATGGCCTTCCAATATCGGGAAGGGGTCGAAAACGGCCCTCGAACCCGCTCAGCAAGCAGCTATCGCAAGCACAGAGTCGATCGCAGAGCTATGTGCTGCTCTAAAACCGCGATACCACCTCACAGCCTCCCCCAGCGCGTTCTTTTACGAGAGGGAGCCATTTATACATCCCTCAGAAAAAGAACCCGACAGTAAGGCAGTGACGAGGTTCATTTCAATGGCTCCATTTGGAAACGAAGTGAAAGCCAAAGCCATATATGCCTTTACGCTAAACAAGGCTGACACTTCACTCCCTCCCGGCATCACCGCCTCTCCATTTATAGAGAAACCGAAGAAACGAGGCGGAGACCATGATAGCTACAACCGTTTTGACCGCGGCCACAATGACGGTGCTCATCACGGGCGAAGAAATAAGAGGCGCCGCGCCTCTCCCCCGCCAGGACCAGACAGGTGTTTCTTCTGCCTTTCAAATCCCAATTTGGCAACACACATGTGCTCATCCATTGGCAACGATGCCTACATCACAATTGCAAAGGGGCCCCTCCCTACGTCCAAAACCTTTGCTGATCAGGGTCTTAATTTCCCTGGCCACCTCCTGATCATCCCCTTGCCTCATGCTCCAACCATTCCCAGCATCGGCGACGTCAAAGATCCCTCAGGCGATGCTGTCAAGACATATAACGAGATGACCCGCTTCCGCGAGTCCATCCAGGCCATGGTATCATCAAAATCCGACCACAAGCTTGGGGTAGTCACTTGGGAAATCAGCCGCGGCCGCAACATCCACCTACACTGGCAGCTCCTGCCCGTGTCCGCGGCCCTGATTCAAAAGGGTCTGGTCGAGGCGGCCTTCAAGGTTGAGGCGGAGAACCAGGAGCTCCCCGCCTTTTCCTCGAAAGAGCTGACCCTGGAGGAGGAAGCCAACTACGACGGCTTCTTCCGCGTCTGGCTGTGGGCCGACAATGGCGAGGACAAGATTAAGGGCAAGACCCTCGTCATGCCGCTCTCCCCCGACCAGCGCTTCGATCTCCAATTCCCGAGGCGTGTTCTTTCGAAGCTCATGGGCCTCGAAGACAGAGTCATCTGGCAGGATTGCGAGCAGAGCGTTGAAGAGGAGACGGCAGACGTCGAGGCGTTCCGAGCGGCATTTCAGGAATGGGATTTTACACTGGAAGAGTGAATAAGACAGGTTGGGAATAGCAGCATTGCAACGAATCAGCAATAGATGAGTATCAATCAATCAAATGGGATTAATTCTTGGGATTTTCAGTTTAGCAATTCAAAAGCGGTGCTGGGAGTAGAGAAAGCTTTGCACAGCCGATATTAGATAGCGATATATCATCGTCCTAAATGGAAGTTAGATGAAGGCTGCTGGTTGAGTGATATACATATGCAATCAACTGCCTTGGGGTCCCCAGACGGACGCTGGTTTTCAAATCATTATCATCATTAACGAAGAGTTGAACTGAAATTTTAAAATTTTAACTTTTTTTTATTTGTCTTGGTTCTTTCTTTTGTTTTCTCTTCTGGTAGTGTATGGCCAGGCCAGGAGATTCCCAAACGTGACATGCCAAATGTACAACTAGCAATCTGGAAGCCAGGCAATCCGAATGCGCAACAACTGCAGCTACTCCTACAAACAGTAACACGACCACACCATCTACAAGACATCGGCGCAGGATAGGCAAGCCGAGAAGGGGTATTTCCACCCGGTGAAAGTATGAACAAAGAGAAAAAGGAAAAGTAAGGAAAGGGAAAAAACGATCCGTCATGGATGGGGTATAAACACAATTATATGCATGTGTTGGGAAGTATCCGGTGGCGGATGTTATAGTGTGTATGTATCATGGGAAAGCAGTCCCAAGAGCTTGTTCGAAGCGGTCATCATTAATATGATGCTTGTTGCTGACAGCCTTCGAGATAACAACGTCTCTCAATCCAGGAGGAGTTGTGTATAGACTAAATCAGACCAGTATTAGGCTTGATTAGTGTTGACCAGAGGAGAAGCCGGTCAATAGGCCGAAGAAGCATCATAGGTAGGTTTGCTCCTAGCGGCGTTGCATTTAAAACATGACAGTGATGCGTTGTATGGTAAACATTATTGGTTAAACATCAAAGACCCTTGAAGCCTCGAGCTCACGTTGCTCGAGGCATATTGGATTCTGATAAATCATTCAGACGTTAGTCCACCCACATGATCGTGTGTCATGGTAACATGGGGTGGGAATGATGAGTGTCTCGTAACAGTCATTAATATGAAGCCATCCGACGTGTATGCACTGATCGATCACCGAGAATTGGTGACTGGCCAATGATACTGAGGTGTGTGCTCCGAGAATTGGGCCTGCCAGGAGCTGTTGGTGACTCGTCAACACAATGTTCCCTTTGGCCGAAAGCAAAAGTCTGGGCACGGCTGAAGCCTTTACGGGCCTTGAGCCGGCCCATTTCGCGTTCACATGTGCGCTGATGCTTCTCGTCGGACATCTCAACGTATTCAGGAGGATAGCAGCGACCCCTAAACCCTTCGAAGAAGGCGCTGTAACCTCCATCAAGAATATATACTTCGGGGTATGTGAGTCTGGGGTAAAACTCAGCATTGGCAGTTCGGTCCTCAGCCCGGATATGGCGGGCCATCAGAGGAGCACGGTGAGCAGAGTACTCGCAGTGAAACACAAGAAGAGATCTACCGTTCATAGGGGTTTTGAAGAGCTGGGTAGCCAAAAGATCCTTGTCATTATGGTTAACAGCACCATCAATGTGGCCACCCTCATACTCGTATTCGAAACGGCAATCGATGATCATCTTCTGGTCAAAGTGTTCCGCGTACTTGCCATCCAAAACTTGCAACAGAGTCTCCTTGGAAATTCTAGGAATGGTATCTGTGGGGTCGTCAGGAAGAAAGTAGGGAAGGACAGGCTCATGTGCTTCCTCGATATCCATAACGGCTTGCAGTGTGGTTGGTGAAGTCTCCTCGTCATCCGACTTTGACTTCATCACGTCGCCAGGGTGCTCAAACATACTCAATGATCGCCGGACCTGCTTCCGGTTTCGCAAAAAGGGATTTGACTGACGGCGTGAATGACAATTTGACGGGGAAGCGTGACGAAAGACACCCAGGCCAGTGAGGTGTGCACGCGGGCGAATGCCCAGATGGATTGGAGCGCATGGGCTGTTCGCCGAGTGCGGTCGCTTCTCTTGAGCTTGAGGCGGTGATGGTGAGTCAAAGCATTCACCCAGAGACAGAGTTGAGCTTGACTGGCTCCATGGAGAGTTTCCACCAAAAACAAAAGCTGGGAGTTGGCTATCAGCATAGGGGCGACCAGGTAGAGCACTGGTAGTGAAGTTCTTCATCCGCGACATCGAGGGACGACGAGGAACGGAGATCTTACGCCTGTAATGCTTGTAAGCAAAAGAACAAAAACGACGCCTTCATTGTCTCCTCGAGATACTTACTCAGCCATACCGAGTCGGATACCCTCTGACGATGACTTTCGGGCAATGGGAGCCGGTGAATCCAGCATCATCTCCTCGTCTACATCGTTATCCGACGGGGTGTAGTTGGGTGTAGGTGATGAGATTGCCTTCTGCGAACCAAAGGGTACCTTGTGAGGCAGAGGAGAGACCTCCATGATCTCGGTGAGGTGTGCAGGCGACGAAGGGGGCAGAGGAGGCGTCGTCGAGAAGGCTGGGCAGGACGGGATTAGCATCGAACAACTACAGCCTCGTTGGAGCCATTGTTGACATACCACGAGACTCCAGGCCGCCCATCACATTGGCTGTGAACAGGGCCCTTCGAGGAGTTGGGAAATGAGGACTGCATGGGGCCGACAAAGTTAGCATTGTCGCAAGAAGAATTGGCTGACATAGTTCGAGGACGACGAACCTAGCTTCATTATCAATCCTGAAGTTTTGTGACAGATCTGCGGCGAGGCTAGCAGCAGGCGACGAACCGCGTAGATCCTTGGCATTGAAGTAATCGGCAGGATTCTTGTGCAGCTGTTCCCGCAGACTCATGGAGCTTGTCGAGGCTGCAGCAAAGTGCGAGTGCGTGTGCGAACGGAAGATGTCCTGACCACCCCACGAAGGAACAGGGATCGGGCGATGCAGCGCCGCCAATGGTGAAGAGGCTTCCATTGCGGCACGAAGAGGGTAAAAAAAAAATGGAAGATTGACAGATACCAATTCTTGTAGCCCGAATCGATCGAAGGTCGAGGAGAGCAGAGTTGAGGATGCCGCTACTTGTCTATACCATGAACTTAAGATGGAAGTAGGTAAGATGAATATTGGCCGCCAGTCACAGTCAAGAATAAGGCCGGTCGTCCCAATTCCCCTACGATCAACTGAACTCTTCTAGTTCCTGAGCGTGCTACCCTTTGCCAACCTGAAGGAGGAGGGCAAGAAAAATTGTCGTAGGGTGAGCTTACAGCAGGGGTCGAGGGCCGAGGAGGTTGATGGCTATAATCGTATCGAGGACATCTGACGTAAAAGAGTGCGTAGCCGTCGTCTGGTCTCGAATTCGTCCGGAGAGGAAAGGAAGTGTCGACTGTAATATTTAGGTCGCTGGGTCAAGGCTTCGACTTTCCGTTTTGTCGGGAGGGTGGGCCGTGCAGGTTTCTGAGAAGAAAGCTTGAGCTGAGCTCTATTCACGGGTCGGGCCCAAGCAGGGCAGCGTGCTATTTACGGGTTGAGACGAAAGCAACAGGTGCGCTCCTCCCGGCCGAGTAAGTCGAGTCGCTTTTCAATTGTCCAAACACCAACAAAGCGAACGACCACTCGAGAGCAACTGACCTTACCTTGCCTTTGTCCCGTCAAGCGAGAGTGCGGATGCAAAGGGAGGGGGGTAGGAGAATGGATGGGGAGCAAACGCCTTTTGAATGGAGTCGTCCGCAAGGACCACACACCACAGCAACGCAGCGCAGCACAGCGACGACGACGGGACGGTACGGGTGACGGTACAACGCAGCAACCGTATCGCAGCAGCAGCACCACCCATGGAACGGACAGGCACTTGGGTGTCTGGGCTGGGTGTCTGGGCTGGTGTGTCGGTGCAGAAGCAGGGCCACACAGTGGGGTCGCTGGGCCTGGTTGCCAGCTGATGAATGTACCCGGATTGAGCTGGTCGCTGGAGCAGGGTGGGTTCCCTTTCTTCCCTCGGCGATCCCAGCAGAGGTTGTTATGGGCGACTGAAGGTGGTAGGGACTGGGGTGGCAGAAGCCAAGCCCGGGCATGCGCTCTCCCCACTGTCTCACCTTGGTCTGGCTGCCGACCTCGCTACTCATTGGCGCCTTCAAGGGCGTTGCTCAGTGGATGGTGCCCCTTGCACAGCGCTTAGCAGTGGATCCCCCGACATTGCCAGTGCAGCTGGTGCAGGCAGGTAATTACTGAGTGCCCTGACAGCCTTACCATGAGTTACATCATCATCTCGGGCAAGAAGCGGTGAACACACCAAACAGGTCTCCGTGCACGCATAGATTCATCCTCACATTATGTGCCTGGACTTGACCCTGAGATCAGATGCTAGGTGACCCTACGGCGTTTCATTCAACTTGTGCATGGAGCATCACCCATGTCCCCAGTGTCGATGCAAAATTTGAGGCTGTCTCGTAACAGACGAGAATCGGCTGCTTTTCTCCCTTGGTTGCTGGGTCACCTATATTTGCATTGATGACGAGAGGGTATTCCACCGCTACGGAGCACGTTGCCTGCCTACAGGTATCGCAGGCTTATTAGTATCCATTCCCACCCAGGCATGTGCTGATAGCAGGTTAATAAGGTCGCTAGAGCTGCACATAATGTACGACCGGCAGCCTGTGACAGGTCAGTACTGCATTAGAAACAACAAGCAGCCTATGTCCATCACATAGTGCAGCGCTGTACATGTAATATATATCGTACATTAGCCTCCTGTCAACCCAGCAACGAAGCAATTCCGCCTTCTCGTGCCCATACAAAGAAATAAGCGATGCAAGTCGTCGTCGTCTCGACTCTGACTCTTCTCTCCCCAAAGTACCTGGACAGTGAACCTGTGCCCTTTCGAGCCTACTGTCATCCCCAATTTGGCAAGGGGCCAAGGGTTCGTCAGAGCTGAGGAGGAAGCTATGCGTCTCCGCCAACAAAGGAATCAAGGCCCTCCCTGCTACGGCCATCCCAGTCCGTCATCTTTAATTCTTGGTGACTGAGCCATCCTGCCGATTGCCATTTTGCCTCCCTCCCTCGCCCCGTAATAATGGCCGAAATGAGTGAATGGGGCTGGCTCTCTCTCCCTTGAAGGAACTCCTTTTGCCTCAAGCCGCGGGAAAAGACTTTTCAAGCACTGTCACGGAAGACAATGCACGGAGCCACCAGGCACAAGTCGAGAAGCTCTGCTTCAAATGTGGGCACAAGGCTGGTGCCAGGGTGCTTTGTGAGACATGTGTGGCCTATCCCTTGGGCGACGAATCAACTGTGCTCTCTCGGGTGATTGGCATTGCGTCAGTGGATTTCACTCCTGCGCCGTATGTAGGTGCGTCTCGATCTGTCCACACGGAAACGCACTCATCATGCATGTAGCACTCACCGAAGATATCCATCTATCTTACCATGCCTAACTTATGTACGTACATATGTACGTGCATGCGTGCATGCATGTGCTAGTGCTCCCTGGTCGCCTGGGTCCTTGTCTTTTATTTACTTTCGCGTTTTAGCCAGCTAGCAACGACAATTGAATAAAACAAAGAAAATTGCGACAGCGAAAAAATCGACTGAAATGCTAAAAATTGCCAGCCGATCCTGTATGGGTGCATAGTCTAGCGAGGCGCATCGTCTAAAAAAATCTCCCCATGGTATGCCGTCACGCGCGTCACCAGAATCTTGGATAAAAGCCCCATTTCTGTATTACTCTTTTCTCCGTCTCGCTAATGCCTTGTGCCAAATAGCCCAATTTGTTCCAGATACCGAAGCTAGAGCAGCCTAGTCGAATCCTCAGTCGAGCCTAGATCTGAGGCCTCGCCTAAATGCAAACTAGCACCGTGGCTGGTGTGGTGTCCATTGAATTGCACTGACCAACGACATGCGCTCAATGAGCCTCCATTCCCAAGCCAAGGTGAGCTAGGCCTTCTTGCATCATGCAGCGAGCGATCCGAATCATCTCGAAGCGCCGCAGCTCAGCTCCTGCTGCCCGACCGACGGTTCGTCCCTGTCACAACAAGCAAGGCTATTTGCTGGTGGCTGCGTGTCTATCATCTATCACCAACAATGGCGCGCCATCTTTAGTCGCAGTATCATTGCTATTTGTGAATATTTCACACGCATATTGGGCCAGTTCAGATCCAAGACACACTGTACTCTCTTGCTACGATGCTCTCCCGCGGTTGCCACGCCAGGTCAACGCCCAGAAGTTTGCCTCCTCCAATGGGGTTGATCAATCCCGTTGAAGAACGATCTAGCACAGCCGGTGAGACAACTAACTCAAGACCCGAATTATGCGACTGCACTGCCTACTTGATCCGGACAAGGTTGCCCCTCATGCCAAAGTCAATGCTGAGGCATGGAACTGAGATTTTCGCGGTTCGTAGATCAAGGCAAGTCCCATTAAATTTTCCCATTCGAACTCGGCATTTCATCAATCCTGTTCCAGGTGTTCATCTTCGATACACTAGTTCGCAAGGCTACCTCGCAGATCCTTTCGAGCTTGGTCTCATCGACATCCCATCGCCGATGGGGTACTCACTCACCCGATCCGCCTGTGTCAGTCCACACACACATTGATGTCATTGCTATCCGTTTCCGTAGCCGAGCCTCCAAACACGAACAAGGCAGATCGTCTACCTGCCCAGATTACCAAGCTAGGCAGGTAAGGTATCACTAGTATCGCCTACATAGGAGTAGGCCAGTAGCTAGATGGCCACGGAACACCTGACCTCAAGAATTGAGTATCAGGATGATGACATCCCCTCATGCTCCCCAGCCTCGGGATCCTCGCCCTGGTCTCCCCCAATGTAACAACGCCGTCAGCACCGATTGATGCGCATTTGCTTGACGTCCAGGTGAGCTAGCCCCCGAGCGATCCAATGTTTACGTTTGACTATCCGATCCTGGACCTGTAAGCGCCCGAACGGCCGAGCTGGACTGCCTGAGATGGAAACCCCTCGCCTGACCGAGCCTTCCAATCAACGGCCAAAGATGACACAACTCCAAGGTGAAAAGGCATTCAGCTTCCTTACCTCACATCGCAAACCCCTGGAGGCCCTCAATCGCCCCGTATCTGAAGGAGGCACAGCCCAGTCCGCCCCACCAACTGTCGACAGGTCTCGACCTCTCACAGCTCTTGATCTGATGCAGTCGTGACCTGACCCTCCACTCGCAGTGCGGTGCCTATGCAGAGTTCCGGTTGCTATTGAAGCTAAACAGGGTGATTGCTTGTCCTGGGCGGTTTCACAGTTCTCGTGCGGGGTTTTCCAGTGTTTGCTGCTGAAAAACCGGCAAACCACCAACAGACCCAAAACGTGGGGCGGTTTTTCGGTGGTTTCTGCCCAAAGTAAACAGCTCGCGCACAGAGTAAACAAATGCGTCGCGCTCTTAGTGCGGGGCAGCTGCTGCAAGTCGCGAGGTCACGTGCGCTGCACCTGGTCGGACCCGACACACAACCCGGACAAACCGCTGCCTAATCAGCCTAAGTATAGACTCCCCCTGCATCATCACATCACATCACCAGGTGAAGGTGTTTCGCATTTGCCACTGTCCGGTCGGTTTGGGGAACATCGCCACTCCAATCGCCGGGCCAGCTCGAGCCTACAGATATGTGATCCACGGCATGGTTCAACTATTGTTACTCTCGCCCTCCGGAGAAGCCAGAGCGTCAGGTCCGCCTCAGATCCTAGCACCGCAGAATATCTCAGCGATTGTTGAATCCCGCCCTTGTTAAAAAGTAGGAGGCCATGGCGTGCAGACTATTTCAGCTATTTTACTCTCACCACCACCCAAATATCTAGTAGTGAAAACCGTCGCTCAGTCAGGTGGGGGTCTGTTGCCATTTCAACGTTCCATTACAAGCCACAATACCTGTTCAGAAACCACTTTCAAAACGCGGATGAACGGTAAGATTTAGTATAGTTAGGCAGTATTATTTAAGATAAACAACAAGAACCATCATTATCTAGTATTGTTAGTGCATACTATGCCACAGTTATTCGATGTATAAGTGGCCGTTGCGGTCCCTCTTTTTCCAACACCCGCTCGACGACACCGCGATTCTTTAGGCAGGCGGTGTACCATCCAAGTGGGGCATCCGCCCCAAATTAATTTTTGGACGGCAAAAAGTTATAGAAACCATCAAAGTTATCATCAAAGCATTTCTTCAACGCCAATTGAAGTGATGGCTGGTAAAAGAATCAGAAGTGGCCCGGATGCCACCGTTCCGCCATCCAAGAAACCAAAGAACTCAAAGAAAAATGATACAAGCGCCGCACTTGAAAGGAGACCATTCGTGGAATCTCCCATTGGCCCTGAGCGGGCTCGAGAATCAAACCTTTATGAAGCTCTAGCAAGTGAGCTTCCCGAGGAACGAAACCCAGCAGCAGTATGCATCGTCGCCAACCTGATTGGCATCGAGCCCGTTCCTGAGGTGATACTTGAACGTCACCTTAGGGATCGCTTATTCCGGGGCCTTGCCAGTGGTCGTAAGGCAGCTCGAGTTGGTTTCGGCGAGGTGATCACCGAGATTCTCACTGAGATGTGGGAGAAGGATCTCGGTGACAAGTACTATAGCGGTCTCACATTTGAGAGGCTGCTGGATTTTTTGGTAACCAGCACTGAACCCACAGGGAACATCCCCGGCCAGGAAGAACGCGACCATTACATTGGGCGGTTATTCGGTCTTCATACCTTTGTCAGATCCAAGTTTGCTCTCCAGGACAAATCCAGGTGGCTCGCAGTTCTCCATTTGTTGCTCGACCTTGCCTACAAGAAGGCCTCGCTCAGGTCAGCATGTGCCTCTACGGTGATTGAGGCAATTGAGCAGATACAAAAGGACTGGGTGGTGTCTACGCTCGAGAAAGTCTCTTCGTCAGGTCTCGCCAGGACCCCTGAAGGAGTGGCTTTCTGGTTGGCAGGTCTCGACCGCTTTCCTGAACTCTCTATCAAACCTTGGCAGCATCCGTTGTCAAGAAAGTCTCTGAACGACCTCGGGGCTGTCTTAAAGGAGAGTGGCAATGCGGGGGACGAGCTCGGCCAGGGTTCAAACATCAAGCAGGGCAACCGGATGGCAGAGGCGCACTTCGTGTGGGATAAGATCATGGCCCATTATATCCAGGATCAAAGCAAAACTGGGCACAACCCCAAGGATTTTGAGGTTTTCTGGAAGGGGGTCGTCAATGGTGAGTTACAAACCCTCTGCATCTTAAACAAGATCCAAGTTGCTGACACTAGGAATTAGACCATTTGTTCTCAAACAATGCTACTGACGGACAGAAATATAAGGGCTTCATGGTGTTCCAGAAGTATTTGACCAGCCTGGTGGATTATCCTTCCTTCTTAGAATCACTTTTCACCAAGAACCTCATGACATGTCTCCTCAACCAAGCTGCCAATAAGGACAGATACCTTCACCGAGCGGCAATCAAGACTTTGAAGGTCCTAGAGAATACAGTCTCGGAACACCCCAGCACCTTAGTGCCTGTTCTCAAGAATCTCATCAGTGAAAATGGTGTTTACAATTTCGACCAACGAACCAACACCAAAACTGTGGCCAAATTGCTTCAGAGCGTCAACGAACAAAATGGTGCGGCATGCCTCGAGATTATCCAAATTCCAATTGCCAAATTAGGACAAGAGGAGAGCCAAAAAGCTCGGGTTTTCTTGGAGACCTACCTGGACTACCTATCAAAAATCTTGGTTGCAACGGGGACTTCCACATCTGAAAATGCTTCTTCAGAGACAAAGCTCGCATCCGGTGCTGCTCTTCAAGAGTTGTCTGCTCTCGCATATTCTCAACCAAAACACATCCCAAAGAATCTGTTAACCGACAAAGTCAAGGACCTGTGCAGATCTCGCTTAGAGTCATCCTTGGCCAAACTTATTCGCCAGGGCAATAACCACACTGTTCTCTGCAATGCCGTTTTATCCATGGATACTGATCTCGTTGCCATGGAAGACGAAATTGCGACAGCCATGAAAGAGGCCCGATCTCGTCTCCAAAAACTTCTCAAGCGGACCTCCAAATCCAGCGTTGAGAAATCGCTAACACACGGCTTGGCACTACTTCATGCAGTCTCTTTATTCCAACTGTATAACGAAGACCCGGATGCCATGGAAGTGTTGCAGGACCTCGCACAATTCTCTGACCGGTTAAAGAAGGGCAAACTTGAGAACGACGAGGGTAGCTCAGAGCTTCTCATTGAGATTCTCTTGTCAATGGTGGCTCGCCCCTCCTCACTCATGCGGGAAGTCTCCCAGCAGGTGTTTGACACCTTCACCAGTCAGGTGTCGGCGGAGGGACTAGAGCTTCTTACTAGCCCACTAGCATCCGATGAGAGCGCCAAGGGCCAGCAGGAACTCTTCAATATTGAGGATGATCAGATGGACGTTGACGAGGAGGGTGAAAATTCTGAAGACGATGAAGATGATGACGAAGACGACGACGATGAGGAGGACGAGGACGAGGACGAGGATGACGACGAGGATGAGGATGAAGATGAAGATGAAGAGGATGGCCAAGAGGGCAAAAAGGATGATCCAGTGGATCTTGATGAGCTCATTGGCAATATTCTCAACAGCCACCGCTTAGACAAGGATGCAGAGGCTGAATCATCCGAAGACGATAACGACATGTCTGATTCGGAAATGCTCGCCCTCGACGAAAAGCTGGCCGAGGTGATCCGGCCACATGTCAAGCGTGCCAAAGACTCGAAGAAACAAAAGAAGGATGCGAAGCAATCGGTCGTCAACTTCAAGCACCGCATCTTGGATCTGCTCAAAATCTACATCAAAAACGAGACCCTGAACCCACTGTCATTCTCCCTGCTGGTACCCCTTCTCAACCTCGTACGCACGACGAGCACAAAGCCCCTGGCCAGCCGGGCCCACGAAATCATCCTCGACTACCGGAAAGGTCTCAAAAAGGCTCTGGGCAACAAGCAGGAGTTTGACGGTTTGTCCACGGACGACCTGCTCGGCGTCCTGATCCAGGTCCATGAAGAAGCCGGCAACGACAACTCGAATTCGCATGCTTATGCGAAGGCTGCCAGTGCTGCCAGTCTCATCGTCGTATCGGCAATGCTGTCCATCGACAGAGACTCGTGGGAGCAGGCCGGGGCCGTCTATTTGAAAACCGAGGCAAAGCGTTTTCACGGAAAGATTACGTTGCAGCGTTCCTTCTTCGACGAATGGAGCAATTGGACTCGGACCCTATACCCATAGTCACAGTCATTCATGTCAATACTGTAGATAATGTTCAAGAAAATCAGGTGTTTGTTTTTATTGTTTTGCCTAGCCTAGCAATAGCTTGTCTAATCATGGACCTAGATGGAGGATAAGATGAATCTCACATGAAGGAGTAGAATCTAATACTGTACTCAATAGTAGATGGCTAATGCCAGTTTGGGATGAGGGAAAATAAAAGTATACGTCTTTCACAGAAGTCTTTTCAATTAATTCTACGACTCCAGCCGACAAGAAATTTCAAGTTTATTCCTCCATCTTGTCCCCGTCCTTCTTCTCATCCTCGTCATCATCATCGCTATCGTCAGATTCATCCTCAGCCTTTGCTAATCTCTCAGCCTCCTCCCTCAACTCCTTGGGTACCTCCACATGCCGTCCCTTGGTAGGGCCATCAATCCCGCTGATCCATGTCATCTCCAGCTCGAACTCCTTGTCTTTGTTGTCTTTGTGTGCGTGGTGGATGATTCGTGCTGCTTCCTTGACAGCCTGCTCCAGCGAGAGCGTACCAGCAGCCAGGTCGAGCTTCTCCAGCTCGGCCTTGGCAGCTTGCCGACCCTTGCCGGTGGCGGCACCGTAGTAGCCCCAGTACTGTCCGCTGGGCTCAATCATATAGAGGAAGGGACCGCCGTGCTTTCCGGGAACTTTTCCGCCGGCACCACATGAGGGACCTGAACCTACTTCTCCGTCCACTGGTGTCTCTTCCGATGTGTCGTAGCCTCCTACGATGGCAGTGATACCAAAGGGACGGACAGAGCCGTACATGGTGTATGCTTGCAGGTAGCCACCCATGCGAGAGACGAGGTCGGCTGTTGGTGAGGGGGTCTTGAAGTTGTCGCGCCAAGATGAAGCCTCGTCACGAGCCCGGTCGACGAAATGACGGCCATCGGGGACCATGCCGGAGTATGCCTGTCAGGTCGAACAGTGTAAGCTTCCCTAAATGTAAAATCCACATGTTCCAGGGGTGGGGGTAGCTTCATACCACTCCAATGTGTGAGTCGACAGTTGCGATCCGCTTGTTCGCTCCAGGTTTCAACAGCTTTGACGCTATCACCTTCTCCACCGCAAGGACGACACCGTCCTTGGCCCGGATACCAATAGAGGTTCCGCCATTCTCTACTGCCTTGACGGCATATTCGACTTGGAAATTACGGCCATCTGGTGAGAAGATGGAGTTGAGAAGATCGTAACCTGTACCTATGGACGTCTGTGCGGGAGAGGAATGAGGTCAGAACCCAGCTCAGGATATCGATGACAGATGCATGCATCTTCAGCATGGTGGGGGAAACTCACCATCTTGCCTCTGTGATGTGAAAAATTGGTGGGTTTTCGAGGCTGATGTTTGCGGGACTGGGGGGGTTGTTGGAGGAGGGAGAGAGAGCTCTTGTTCGATCCGGGCGTTGCTTGGATCGCTAACCTAGATGGAGCTTCACCAGGCAGCCTGAGCTGCGTGTTGCGTCGATGAGAGCCAGCAAGGGCTGGAAGCGGAGCTGCCTGAGGCGGAAACCGTCAAGCCACATGTGGCTGGTGGCTCATCATTGCTCCTCCCCTGTCTGGCGTGCCGTCGGGTGGCTGATAGGTTTAGGTTAGTCTGCTACCCCGCGATGCCTCGTGGCAAGCTTCCATTCTTCGAGCAATTTCGGTAGCTTAACCTAGAGCGTCCGTTTCATGCAGCAAACATCCATCAGTACCACCCTGCTGGTCGTTGCAGAGAGCGCCGGGCCATTTCTTACATACAAGTACGTACAAGTTGGTCTAAGATGCCGGTGTAGCTTCATCTTCATCCGTCTTGCGGAACACTCGGGTGCTAAGCGTATGACACCTTCACCCCGACTGTCACTCCAAAGCCAGAACTTCCCAGGAAGCTGAATCATGCATCCAGGTGGAAAATGGATGCATTATAGCACCTGTTTTAGTTTACGAGGAATGCCAGAAAGCAATAAATACATACATGCGCTTATATTGATCTGAACAAATTGATCCGTGACTACGCCACAACCAATGGCTAGGAAGAAGCCCAATTTCTGCTCCAAGGCCGGGCGTGACTCTTGGCAGGTCACGTTGAACAAGCTGCGTCATGGGATTGGAGTCTTGAATTTTACCCCTCCATCCATCCATCAGATTCATGGCATGACCCCCTTTTGCCCCTTGCAATCTCCATCCAGGCTGCCACTCATTACCCCTCCTACCCATTTATAATCTACAACCACCAACTTCTCAGAACTCATTCTCACGTCTTCACACAAAGAAAACCATCCAACACATCCGTGAAAAACTGAACTATATCGCTATTGAATCACCCATCTCACCCTCTCGCCTCCTTCTCCCCATTCCGCGCCTTTCCAGTGAAGACCAAGCCGGCCTAATAGTGTGTTCCAGCCCCAGTCTTGGGACCCAACGCAACCCAACAAGTCTGCCCACCCCCGTGAAATTCACGCTTGACGTGGTTCATTACCAGACCGCCAGGCGGCCGTGTTTCCTCTTGCTCCTTTTGTTTACTTATTTATTCTTTGGTTCCTTCTCTCTTCTCATCCTATTTCTACGGTATCCTGCTTGATACGATTTGTTTTCTTTTGCTGTGTCCTTTCTTCTGCTTGACAGGTCTTAGTGTAGTCGAAGAAATAGAACCACCCATTGCCACTCTTGCAATCGAGGCAAAGGAACCGTTTTCGCACGCGCATTATTTGCTTGCCGTTTGTCTCGTCCGTCCGAAACTCTACAGCCTCTCCTTTGCAGAGAATAAAGACATCTTTGTTCTTTGTTCCATCCACAACCCCCCGAGGAGATATATTAGAAACCTCCCCTCCTCCCTCCTATCCTCATAGCTTTTTCACAGCAGGAACTTGCAATATCCGAACTTTACGTCGAGGTACCCGCAGTATATCTTCGTTTGAGGGGTCAACACTGACAACTTTATCACTCCAGGCCGCCTATAATCTATACCATGGCCTACCAGTCAAATATGCAGGCTCAGGATGAGCTTGCAGCTCTCCTCTCCCGAACCATCTTTTTCAACCCGGACGTTCAGGCACAAGTACCAGCACCGGAACCGGAACAAGCCGTTGTCTATTCTGCCTCGCAGCACTACAACCACTCCAGTCACATCACAAGGCCCGTAGAGTCCTCAAACCGAGAGGACATCCCGAGGTCGGCCTCTGTGCCACCGCACGGCGACAACGCAGCCTCTGAGCATATCCTCCGCATCCACGGCATCGACCCTCAGACCCTGACACCTTCTCAGCTCCAGCTCTTCAAGGTGGCTGATGCTCCCCAGCAGAGAAGACTGCTCGAGCTCTGGAGTATCTGCCCACCAAAGAACGGCGGGGACATCCCATCTTTGGCTTGGAGCAGTACGACCGTGGAGCACGAAGAGCAGCTTGCCCGAGTCCGTTACGAGTCTCAGCAGCAAGAGGAGGCCGCTCGGAATGCACCTGTCCAGGCCCAGAACGGGCAGTGGCACCAGCAAGAGAGCACTGATCCAGAGCCATACATGCTCTCTGGATACGAGGAACTCATGCGACGCGAGAGGGAGCGAGAGCAAGAGCGACAGTCCTACACCACTGGCCCATCACGAAATGCCTACGGCTGCTTTGGCACGGCCCAGGCCATGAATGGGCCGACTTACTCCCAGGCAATGGACCCTGTTTACCAAGGCCCCGACTACATCCGAGAGCAGCAGCAAATGGAAATGGCCACACAATATGGGGCGTTTCAGCAGTTTGGAGTCGTTGGCCAGGGCGATGGCATGGATTTCTAAGGAAGGGGGACGGCATAATTGTTATTCATTCATCATTTTGTTTTTCGTGTGTATTGTGCGGAACCTTACATAGATGACATTCGCTTTTGCAGAGCTGCAAAACCATACATATACATTTGCATTAGTTTATTGATCTAGTTGTTTGGAGGCTGAGGGCAAGGAAGCAATCATGAGGGTCAAATCTTCTCTATGTCGGAGTCTAGGGTTCTTGGTTCATGTAATCCCCTTGGGTTAATTGGCTTCCATCATGTCTCCCTTCCCTCTTCCTGTGAGAGTGCCAGTGGGCTGACGAAACTCAGAAAGCTTTGAAGACGAGCAAGCTACATCTATCTAGTTTAATCAAGGTACGACTCCTCTCCAAAGCAAACTTCGTCTTCCCACACTCGTCTCGGTGGGCAGCAGACAAATACTGCTCTTTAATCATGCTAATACCGCTTTTCCCCATTTATGACGAGACCCAAATGAACCCCCCGTAAGTTCTTGGATAAAACCGATGAATGGATTACGTGTCGGTGTGTGTATGCGCTATGTGAAGCCTGGACTGCCATTTTATGTAGAAGCAGGGATGCGAGCCCACCACATATTTCATCCAATTCAGCACCTGTATTCTAGGGGGTATCAAGTTCCACTGAGAGCTCCCATTCTATGTGTCATGTCTTTCATCTATCTATGCATCTAAATTGAGGTCTTCTCAAGTTGCTTGGTCAAAGTGTCAACACTTCCATCCGTATGCTTGACAGTAGGTGCTTCCTGTGCCTCGGCGGCAGCCTTGGTAAGCTTCTCAACTCTCTCCTCGGTTGAGATGTCTTCCTCTTCCTCCTCCTCTTCCTCGTCGCTATCCTCTCCTTCCAGGTCGCTCAAGCTGTCAACACCCCAGTCGTCCTCAATAACGATATCGCCGGCGAACTTCTCCTTTCGCTCCTCGAGGAGCTCTTGAAGAGCAACGACCGACTCGTGTTCCTCCTCGAACTTGTTTCCAGTGATTTCGATGCGCTTCAGCGCGGGGAGGGAGTCCTTCACGGCAGCGGCCAGCTCCTTAAGACCGGCAGCGGTGATCTCGTTATAAGCCAAGCGAAGAATTTCCAACTTCTGGTTCTTTCCCTTTGACAAGGCCCCGGCTAGCAACAAGCCTCCCTTTCCACGGAGGAGAGCATCGCCAATGGCGAGCTCCCTGATGGATGTCCATTCCGGCACGACGTTGGCTAGGGCTGTGGCACCGACAAACGTGAAGGTGTTGTCCTGGAGATCGAGAACCTCCAGCTCGCTTGCCTTGGCAAGACCTTCTCTGATGAGCTGAGCGATACCCTCTGGCCTGATGCCGTTTTGGATCATCTTGATCGTCTTGATCTTGTTGTGGAGGCCATAGGTCTTAGCCCAGGCAATCATACTTCCGTTCTCCAGTCGGTTGCGACCGCAAATGACAGTCTCCAGATTAGGAACCTCCTTGCCCTCCTTCCTCGCGGCTTCCTTCTTTCCATGGAGTTCTGACAGGGCGTCAGCAACAAGGATACCGGCATGGGGACCGAGTCCATTGTTATTGAGATAGAGATGCTGGAGAGGGACGTGTGACGAGAGGAAGGTGATGAGGGGAGCCACGGTGTTGAGTCCGAAAGCGTTGTCGTTCAGATTAATTGTCACGAGGTTAGGAAGGTTGAGGATCGAAGTAAGTAGCAGGGTGAGAGCTTCGGGGATCTCGTTCAGGAGACGGCCGGTAAAAATATCAGCGAAATTGGCGTTCTAAATTCAAGCTTCAGATTAGTCCCATTTTTTGCGACAGCCAGGATACTTAACAGGGTCATGAGTCTTCACGCTTTCATCATCATACCTTTAGAGTTTTCTTGGTAGCCAGGACCTCCCCCAAAAGCTTGCAAGCTCCGACACCGAGTGTGTTGCCGAGGAGTCTGACCTCCTCGACATTCTCTAGAGCTCGGAGAGGGGCGATATGGGGTTCCAGATCAGCCTCGGTAGTGAGCTTCAGGCCCTTGCCCTCGAGGGAGAAGATCTTGTCTGAAGAAGCCATGATGCTAACAGATGCTAGGGAGCCAGTGAAAGGATAAAATGCCGGATCTTTCGTCACTTGGGATGTATAAATCAAGCAAACAAAGAAACAACAACAAACCAGACCTTGCTAACGTTAGTCTCTAGGCAGCGGAAATTGTGGTCATAGTGGGGGCGGGGCACGAACTCCCAGGATGGTTCTCTTTGGACAAGAAGGGAATGGTCGGAGGACGGGAAATTTCGAGGCGGTGTAGGGTAGCATGGCTGCAACGATGCGAGACCAGACGATGAAAGAGTGGGGCGAGTACTGAGATACTTCACTTCCAGCTCCCCGAAAATGCACGTGACCGAGCCAATCAGCGTCGGCCCATTTCGGAACGCTGGATTTTCTCCAATGCCTTACGATTTCGATTGAGCCTTTTCGCCCTCCGAACCCGATATCCATTCCCCCATCACCGACCTACTCACACCGGCTTCTGTACGCCTAGACGTCAGCTTGCCAGTCATGTTGGCAAGGTCATGCTTGCGCTCGACGCGCACCCTCAATGGGCTTCGAAATGGCGCCAACAATGTCACCAAGGTATGGATGGCATCATGATGCACTCCTCTGCTCATCCCGATTGCCGAGGGAATACTATCACCACCAATGCTCTCGCACCACCGGCACATCAATTGCATCGATATCAGGATGGGATCAATTGGGAACACTGCTAACATGCCAATCCGTGCAGCGTGCCGCCTCGACGAGCTCCGGTGCGGCTAACGAAGCTGTCCCTACGCGACTGAACATC
Organism: Clonostachys solani; assembly: GCA_902141235.2. NCBI lineage: Eukaryota > Fungi > Ascomycota > Sordariomycetes > Hypocreales > Bionectriaceae > Clonostachys > Clonostachys solani. Next base: position 4,850,297 of record CABFOC020000035.1, read on the forward strand.
GCCGCCGCCGCCTCGACCACCCTCGCTCTTGGCTCCATGGCCTGGTACTACCACCTCTACGGCCCCGTGGCCTTCGCTTCGACTCCTGCTGAGGAAGGGTATGTTGGAATATGCTCCTGGTCGACGTCCATGGGAGCGTTGTGTGCACGGCTCTTCGGTTGCGGCATAAAATGATACCTACGAGTCGGCGTCATAGAACAACAGTGATGCTAACGGCGGCCTCTAGTCTTCACCCTACCAAGTACCCCTGGGTTCACGAGCAGTGGTTCAAGACCTACGATCACCAGGCGTAAGGAACTGCCCTTCAATTCCACGCTGTCAATGGCTGCCAATTTATTGACCTTCGTCCTAGCCTCCGCCGTGGTTTCCAGGTCTACCAGGAAGTCTGTGCCTCTTGCCACTCTCTCGAGAGAATCCCTTACCGAACTCTCGTTGGTTCCATCCTCACCGTCGATGAGGCCAAGGAGCTCGCCGAGGCGAACGAGTACCCCGGCGAGCCCAATGAGCAGGGTGATATCGAGATGCGCCCCGGAAAGCTTGCCGACTACCTTCCTTCCCCCTACAAGAACGAGGAGGCTGCCCGATTCGCCAACAATGGTGCCCTCCCTCCTGATCTGAGCTTGATCGTCAAGGCCCGCCACGGTGGCTGCAACTACATCTTCAGCTTGTTGACTGGTTACCCCGAGGAGCCCCCCGCCGGAACTGTTGTCGCCCCTGGCATGAACTTCAACCCTTACTTCCCTGGTACCGGAATTGCCATGGCTCGTGTCCTGTATGACGATCTTGTCGAGTACGAGGATGAAACTCCTGCCTCCACTTCTCAGATGGCCAAGGATGTTGTCGAGTTCCTCAACTGGGCTGCTGAGCCTGAGATGGATGACCGCAAGAAGATGGGTATGAAGGTTCTCGTCGTCACTGCCTCCCTCTGGGCGATGAGTGTATGGGTCAAGCGCTACAAGTGGGCTTGGCTGAAGTCGAGAAAGCTCGCTTACGACCCTCCCGCTGAGAGCAAGGTCCGCCACTAAGCTGGTGGCCAAAGTTGCGCCTCAGGAAGTGTATACTAGTCGCTCTCGCTCCCTCAGATCAGGTCCTTTTTTCCTACTAGTAGAGACGGGTGAAAAGGGGGGGACATATTGGCAGGACGGTCAGAAGTGGTAGTTAGAGTGTAAATCAGCTAAAACGTTCCAGTACTTTACTTTGTCTTAAAGCATCCAACTTCACACAGCTCCGATTCGCCATGATGAAGCCCCCAGTGATCATCGTAGAACAGTCCCATAGGCAGGGGTGCCTCCTCTTGACCTCCGTTCGTCCTGGATACCCTATACAGATTATTTGGGCGAGGATGCTGCATTTGCATTGCCCCCAGAATCTTCAAACGGGAGACATGTCTTGGAGCAATAACTGGTAAATTACTTCGAGACGCCCTTCACCATCCAGTTCTTCACTTCAATCTGCGGACCAGGTCGGTTAAGGTGCTGGGCGTTCCAATGTTAACGATGGATCCAATCCTCTAGCCCCACCAGAAATGCCTGGCGAGGGACTTAACAACATCAGGCAGGCTGCAGGGAGCATGGGCCACTAAACCTAGAGGTCACATCGCTGTATGGAACCACTAAAGAGAATCCTAGGCGCCTGGATAGCCATAGCCCAGCAATCAGATTGTTAAAACCGCCGTGTCTGATCAGCCGTTCACTCTGTCACCCCAACACTCGCCTCCTACCTTGGAGCCGATTCCGCCAAAAACCACCTCCCTTTCTTCCCCTCAACCCTTCTTCCTTCGCGAAACAGGTGTTCATCGTCCACCTTTCACCTTTTAATACAACGCTCATCTGTGGCATTTTCCTCCAGTCGCTCACTTAGCACCTGATTTTCGACATCGCATCTGAAGTGGCTCTGCATGGTCCGAACCCAGGTAGCAACCACTGAGCAACAACCACACATCATCATCGCTTCTGCCGACGATGCCCTTCGTCGGCCCAGATGCCCAACTGGCTCGCAAAAGAAGATGGGAACACGATGAAGATGACGACGACATGATCCGCCGGCTATACGGCCCTGAAGAGCCCTCAGACCTCATCCTCCTCAACCACCCTCATTACCACCAGCCACCACAACAGTCCGATCGAGCTCGCAAGATCCTGCCTCTCTCTAACAAACGGGCACGGATCGCGGAAGACGAGATCCTTTTACAAGATAATCACAACAGCCGCCGGCGGCTGTCCCAGCAGCTTCGCGTGCTGCACGAGCAAACCCCCTCACTGGGCAGCAAAGCTACATCAGCGGCAGCAACGAAGCCGCTTCTCACGCCCTGCCATATTTGCCACCGAAAACCAACGAAGAAATCCCAGCTAGATTCATTTGCCGAGTGCGAGGGATGCGGAGAGCGCACATGCTTCGTGTGCATCCGCCAGTGTCAAGGATGGAGTGGCGACGAAGGAAGCGCCCTGTCAGAGCAGGAGGTGCTGTCCCGCTCGTTCCACATGGACGATATCGACGACATGTCACCGGTGGGCGAGAAGCACCCTGACATGAACTTTAACTCTCCACACATGCGAGCAAAGGGATGGAACGCCCACGGCCACCGGACGGTTATCTGCAGCCGATGCTGTGTTGAGCGAGGCACTGAAGGAGATGTTGTCTGCCTGGGCTGCCTATCCACGACAGAGATGGCTTGAAGGATGTAGGATCATCATAATTATTGTTAGCGCTCGGAATCGCTGGGAAAGGGACCAATATGGAACGGGAGATGCCCATTTTACGAATTCACGACGACTCGACTCGACTCGCCTGTTTTGCCGCCGAATTTACCAGGCTCGCGAGGAATTTTAGGTTTCATCTGATGCACGAGCATTCATGGAGGAGTCTAGGTTGTCAAACTTATGTCCCAAAGTCGCCTCGATATAGACATGGCGTTTGATGGAGGGTTGCATTATAATCAAGCGAGTTGGAACAGGATAAACCCAATGGTATCCTCAAAGCTCCACAGTAGATAGAAATTAAATAATATCAATCAGACCCCAATCTGGAAGCTTAATTACGAAGCTCATGCGAACCATCACCGTTTTAGGGTCAATCTTATGAGTCAACGCCAAGTTCTATTGTGTACCGAGGTATTTGAATGCAAGTCATTTCGGGGACCCTCCCCGCCCAGACTTGCTCTATTCTTACACCATGTAAATTACATAAACTAATTGTACTGCATGTAAGTGGCTGTCGAGTTGAACTTCAGGTTGCCCTTGATGACCTTGTCCACGGCACTGAGGAAATCCTTCTCAGTGGCGACCTTTCTCCTGGCTCGGATGGCAAACATGCCGGCTTCGGTGCACACGCTGCGTAGCTCGGCACCGGTGGCATTGGGGCAGAGACGAGAAATGAGTTCCCAACGAATGTCCCGCTCGACGGACATACTCTTGGCGTGGATGCGGAGAATGTTGGCACGGCCGTCGAGGTCGGGCAACGAGAACTCGATCTTTCGGTCGATACGACCAGGTCTCATAAGGGCTGGGTCGAGGGTTGAAGGTCTGTTGGTGGCGAACATGACCTTGATGTTTCCTCTAGCGTCGAAACCATCAAGCTGGGTGATGAGCTCCAGCATAGTTCGCTGTACTTCGTTGTCTCCACCAGCACCGTCGTCGAAACGTGCACCACCAACAGCGTCGATTTCGTCGAAGAAGATGATGCAGGCCTTCTTTGTCCTGGCCATCTCGAAAAGCTCTCGCACCATTCTCGCTCCCTCACCGACGTATTTCTGTACCAGTTCACTACCAATGACTCTGATGAAGGTGGCATCTGTTCGGTTGGCCACAGCTCGGGCACACAGGGTCTTTCCGGTTCCTGGGGGGCCGTAGAGCAGCGCACCCTTGGGCGGGTCGATACCAAGGTTGACGAACCTCTCTGGCGAGAGCAGGGGCATCTCGACGACTTCTCGTAGCTTCTCAACCTGCTCTTTACAACCACCAACATCGCCGTACGTTACATCAGGTTTCTCTTCTACCGTCATCATTGTGACGCTGGCATCGATCTTTGGTGGCAGCGGAAGCATAATCTGGTACTTGTTGCGGTCGACACCAACTCGCATGCCTTCTTCGATATCAGTCGGACTCACTCGATCACCGAGCTGGACGACAAACTTGGCGATCTGCTTGACGTTGATGACATATTTGCTCTTGGACTCGTCGCCCTTCTCGTCGGCAATAATCTTCGTGCATCGTGCTACTTGGAACGGCTGCTCTTCAGACATGCGCTGTCTGTCGGCGGCGACATCCCACAAATGGGGTGGTGCAAGACCAGTATCTGATTCCTGTTTGGACGGCGTTGGTTAGTCCGAAGCTTGGGTGAGGTCGTGATGGGGTGGAGGGGTAGTAGTACCTTGACTCCAATCTTCTCGTCGACGCTTTGCTGCTTATCCTTGATCTGCTTCTCTAGCTTCTTGAGAGCGGCGCCGTATGGGGCAGCTCCGTACGTCTTGAGGACTTGGATATCTCTGTTTCGACATGTGAGTGCTTGCCCTGGAGAGCTGTCGGACGGTCGGTGCATACTCATCGGTCAGAGGTGTGATCTTCTTCTCTTCTACCTCATCGTCGGCAAATTTCTTCTGGTACTTCTCCCAGTCCTGGCCAGTTGCGGAAGGCTACGTAGTTCAGCGTTGGTTAGCATGGACGAGGGCAACCTATAGCAGGAATGGATGCTGGCTTTGAGCTCACCATGATACAATCCGCCGCCTAATGAGCGACAGTGATGAACTCTTTCGGACAAATTGCGAGGGTGGTTTTCGGTGGGCTTGTGGTATTGAGCGTGTGTTCGGTATATGGCAGTTTTCGCAGAGGTAGATGATATCGTCGTGAGCTAGCTGGTGTTGATAATGAATGTCATGGAAGCAAGCATGGCTGGATGCCGTAATCCAGGCTGCCTGCTGCTTTGCTTGCCTGCCCTCCAGCTGCATGCGCGCAGATCCACTGTTTGACGGGGATCATTCTCCAATGGGGGCTAGCCGGCAATCGGAGTTGGATAATCTTGGGGTCCGAGCCCAAAATTATTATCCAGCCAGAAATTTGATTCTATGAGCGACCACTGGAGCCCACCACCCAAGGCAGAAAGTGGGATATTATAGCACCCTGGGTCGACTAGGAAAAACGTTCCAAGCTTCATCCCCTTTCCTACCTTTGCGTCCACCCGTTCTTCCCTGAAGCTTTGGGTATTTGCTTTACAGTTTTCAAGATGGCTGCGGAAGTATCATCGGGCGGCGGCGGCAACGCAACTTTCAAGGTCAGAACAGCTTCGCGAAGCTTCCCAACTGCCCCGCTAACAGGTAGCAGGATAAGGAGAAGCCCACCGCCGTGCGATCTTCCAACATTGTTGCTGCCAGAGGTATAGCAGCTTTCCAAATGATTATATTTCATAACATGTAATTAACCATGTATCTCTATTATAGCTGTCGCCGATGCCATCAGGACGTCCCTCGGCCCCAGAGGCATGGACAAGATGATTCGAAGCGGAAAGGGAGAAACCATAATCACAAACGACGGTCACACCATGCTGAAGAGCATGTCTGTCCTGCATCCCACGGCAAAGATGCTTGTCAACCTTGCCGGTGCCCAGGATGTCGAGGCCGGTGATGGAACCACGTCCGTTGTCGTTATCTGTGGCAGTCTCCTTGGAGCCGCCGACCGACTTCTCTCAAAGGGTATCCACCCCTCTGTGATCTCAGACTCCTTCCAGCGAGCTGCCGCTGCCGCCGTCGAAGTTCTACACGAAATGTCCCAGCCCATCTCTCTCTCGGATACGGCTTCCCTCCTTCAAGCCGCCAACACTTCGTTATCTTCCAAGATCGTCTCCCAGTACTCGAATCTCCTCGGCCCCATGGCCGTGAACTCTGTCACCAAGACTATCGATATCAAGACGGCAGATAATGTGGACCTACGAAACATTAGAATTATCAAGAAAGTGGGAGGAACCATCGAAGACAGTGAGCTGAACGATGGCCTCGTCCTCACCCAGCCCGTGCTGAAGAATGCGAATGGACCCGTCCGCATGGAGAAGGCCAAGATTGGTCTGATCCAGTTCCAGCTCAGTCCTCCCAAGCCCGACGTGCGTATAAGTTCTGTTAAAACGAATGAACGGTGGGAATTGTTTACTGACTAGGTACATTGCAGATGGAGAACACCGTCCAGGTCAACGATTACCGGCAGATGGACAAGATCGTCAAGGAAGAGCGTCTTTATCTTCTCAACATGGCCAAGAAGATCAAGAAGGCTAAGTGCAATGTATTATTGATCCAAAAGTCGATTTTGAGAGACGCCGTCAACGAGCTGTCTCTCCATTTCTTGGCCAAGCTTGGTATCTTGGCCATCAAGGATATCGAGCGTGAGGAGGTTGAGTTCATTTGCAAGTCCACTGGCTGCAAGCCCATTGCCGACATCGACTCTTTCACCGAGGACAAGCTTGGATCCGCCGACCTGGTCGAGGAAGTGCAATCCAGTGGATCCCGCATGGTCAAGATTCACGGCGCAAAGGCTACCGGAAAGACCGTTTCTGTAGTGGTCCGCGGTGCCAACAGCCTGATTCTTGAGGAAGCAGAGCGCAGTTTGCATGACGCCCTTTGCGTCATTCGCTGCCTAGTCAAGAAGAAGGCGCTCATCGCTGGTGGAGGTGCCCCTGAGATTGAAATTGCTGCTCAGCTGGCAAAGCAAGCACGCAGCCTGACGGGCACTGAGGCCATCTGCTGGAAGGCATTCGCCGATGCCATGGAAGTTATTCCCACCACCCTGGCCGAGAACGCCGGCCTGAATAGCATCAAGGTCGTCACAGATCTCCGACATAGGCACGAGATGGGCGAGAAGAACGCCGGAGTGAGCATCAAATCTGGAGGAGTCAACAACAACATCTCCAAGGAGAACGTTCTCCAGCCCCTGTTAGTCAGTACAAGCGCCATTGAGCTTGCTGCTGAGACCGTCAAGATGATTCTGAGAATAGACGACATTGCGTTGACTAGGTAGAGGTCGAGGAAGAAAACAAAACTGGACTGGATGCTTGATCTGTATGATAAATACCACGACATGAACAAAAGGCTATAATTCAGTGATAATAATGATCTGACTCACATTAATGATCAGGTTAAATGATAAATTCTACGGATGTCCTGATATCTTTTGCCCCTAAACGCGGTATCTGCCTGCCTCCGAGGTGGCGGGGATAAGGAAGGAGCGTAGTTGGTCGTGCCTGCCCTTCTCGGAGTCATAAGATAGAACAAGCAGCATAGCTCGCACCAGGTACAAAATCACCACTGCCAGGATTTCTATACTTTCGTTCTTTCGACAGCGATCTATAGTATTTCCGAACATCAACTGGTGGTCATCTTGCATCAGAGAGTCACCGTGTTTCTCCTTTCAATTATTTCCGAGTGTCCCTAACTAGCGAAGAAGCGAAGATACATATCTTTCTTCGCAGAAAAGAAGTTTGTTACTACCACACCATGCCCGCAAAACGGCTGCAGGCAGCTTCTTACTCTGGCGGCGAGAGTGACACGGAATGGGTTGCCTTCCAAGCCCAGGTGAAGATTCAAAAAGTAGGAGTGCTGCTTCTACCTCCTTCATTGGGCGCAATAATGACCAAGGGATTTTCTAATTGCTGACTATGATCAAAGCTGAGAAAGGAGAGAGATCAGCAGATGGCCGCCGTCATCACAGACGCCGAGAACGCATTGAAGGAGATAAAGGCTCGAGCAGCGGCCGTCCATGCTAAACAGCTCCAGGAAAAGTACGTCTGTATTAATGTGAATTATCGCATATTCACCTCTTTTCATTAGTTCTAGCTTTCTTTTACTCGAAAAGGCTAATTCGAGACTCAGGGTCAAATTCAAGAGCCAGTGTGTAAACAACATTTGCCAGAGCCTGGAGCGACGACAAGCAATTGAAGCACAGATGGTGGAACTGATTGCCGACACACACGCAAAGGTGAGAGAGGTGGAAGATGTAATTATGGCAGGCTACGAGGGCAGAGAACTGGAGGCTTCGGGGACTTCATCTGCAACTTGATGTAGAGTTCAGTTTCAAGACCATTTCGGAGGGGTGGATGTTATGAACGTAGGAGCCTGTTTTCCAAGATTTCATGGCTGAGTGGCAATTTGTTAACCTGTGATTTCTGATCTCTGGGCCTTAATTTCTTTTGTAATTCCGAGGCCTTATTGAGCAATATTAGAAACCTGGCATGGTATGTGCAATGGGAAGCGAGTTGAATCGAGATAAGTGGTGTACATAGGTTCGCCCCCGGAGGTCTATCGAATAGTATACATTTTCCTGTTTTACACAGCCAAGGCGGCGGCTGATGATTTTTCTTGCTCGACCGAACCTCTCTGATCAGGTCTCTTCATCATACCTTGAATCCGTAGCCAATCATGCAGCTCTTGTATTGGTCGACCAAGGATCTGCAGTCCGCGGCGGGGTCGGCGGACTTGGAGAAGAGCATGCACTCGTCCCGCTTCGACTTTTCCTCCTTGCAGACGCAGCATGGCTAGAGAGAGTATATGTAAGCTTCGACGATCCGATATATCAGGTGATTGGCACGGATTGTGCTGGCTGTTCGGCTTCGGCATCCTCGCGGGTATATGGACTCGCTGTGGGAGGACACGTGGGCCGATTGGGGCGATGTATATGCAGTTAGCGACGCACCTTGGGTTTCTCGATGGTGTTCGTCTTCACTGGGCATGAGGCGCCATCGAGATCTGTACGGAACGAAGGTCAGCAAGGGCTCGAGGGAACGACTGCCGCATGTTTTGGGGCAGCAGAAACTTGCCTGAAGCAGCAATCTTGGCATCCATTTTTCTCGGTCGTCTTTACAGGTAATCAATTCGCGGATATCAGAGCAGCTGGAGGCAATCCGGTTCGATGTTGGAAGCTGGCGCAACAGCGGGAACGATCGGGTTGGAACTGAGGTCGTTGCACTGATCAGGAAAAATCCTTATCGATAGCCCGTAATGTGCTCTCGATTTATAAGCTGTCATTAATCACACAATCGCCCCGGCATATACGGGTTCCTGGAGACTTCCAGCACATCCAACATGTTCCTGCATTTGAGCAATCTTATGCCTCTCGTATGTTTGACCTCACTGGTGATCTTTCACGAGTTTGATCACGAGAATGCATCTTCATGAGTGTGACCTTGGCTATATGTGCTCCGATGGTACTAGCGCATGTCGTCATTCCTGAGCATTCGATCCCGGCTACCCTATATCAACCCATCTGGCTGCTGATAAGCTTGCCCTGACAGGACACAGCCCATCGAAATTTTATATATAACAGAGTTCACACATCAGCTTGAGGCTGTGTGGGTAGACGCAAGGCTGGAATCTCAACCCGCCCCGGTGGGTTTCCGCCGTGGATTGGATTGCTCTGGATTGACGAAAATAGCAGTGATCGAACGGCTGGCTTCGATAGCGTGGCTTTTGCCGATAGACTTCAAGCCGCTTTGGGCTGGTTATTGTATTTAGTTTTCAGCGCAGGCTCCGTGTGTGCACTAAGACCGCGACAATGAGATGCTAAGCCTTAATATTAGATCATCCAGAATGGCCCTGAAAGGTTGAAGCTCAGTGCTCAATATCTCGAAATTGCCGGTGCCTCGGGTCGAGTGAAGTTAATTAGCCTGAGACATGTCTGAACCCAATTCCCAAGCGAGTGGGGGGCCCGCACGGGAGAAAATATGTACATCATAGTGGAGGAAGCCATTTTGCTTTTTTTGTTCTGCCAACGGGTCGACCGACGTGAGAATTGGATTTCAAGACTCACGGAGGGTGGGTACACGGCCGAACACTGTTGCCATCGCTAGCAGGATATCCAATGGTGCGATGCAGTCCAGAGATCTCGGCTGCCAGTCAAAGCCATCCCGGGTTCCAGACCAGTAGCATACCACGCCACCAAGCGAGAGGAATGGACGCTGGGTAGACTGCAGCTTAAATTTTCTTTCTTCCCCTTCTAGACTGCTACCTATTATGTATGTCGAGATGCTAGTATCGGAGTATTTCGAGGCGGACGGACGGTTCTTTTGCCACGGGCAATTGTCTGGCTGCACCAGTAGCCATTATTGAGACGTATTATTGCGATGACGCTCATTATTGTGCGGAATGCGAATTATACCCCTGTGGACAAAAAAAGGTCGGGTTCGGGAAAGCGGGCAAGCAAACCCATGCCATCCAATTAAGAGCAGGACTCAGCCTCAGAAAGGGGAAATGCTACACAAAGACGAGCCCGATGGGTGGGGGTTCGGTCCCTTGGCGCAGGTCATTGGTTTGGGGCCAGGTCCGGTGGACATTGAGAGCCACGCATGCACTTGGACCTTGGTACATGAAGGAGGGATATTGCGATGGCAGCCGGGCGAGACACAAGGTCCAAACGTGCTCTGGCACTGGCTGCCAGCGCACCTACGGCTATAGAAGGGGGCTATCTGCCTAGTGGCTCGGTGTGGTGGTGATGGTTCCTCAGCTGGGGTTGAAAGCGGGCAAGCCTGGTGAGGGCGCAATTAAAAAACGACTCTTGACTGACATTGACGTGCATGCGCAGCCGTAGTACATAGCATGGTGTTGGTTGACCCTCCCCGGCCGGCTGCCGCCGTCGTCGCCGCCGCGACCTGGCCTGGCCTGACTATTTACCCAGGCTAAGGGAAAACAATGAATGGGCGGTGAGCTGGCTCAGTTGGCACATTGGATGGGAGAATCCGGTGCAGCGGGAGTCCGAGCCTGTCGGGCATCTCGTGAGCGAGCGAGTGAGCATCAGCATTGCGCCGATGACACAAGGCAAATTTGGGTTGGCTTATGGCAAGCCACAGCACAAGAATATGCGCAGCGTCATGATCAGCTCGCAAAGGCCCTAGTCCTAGTCAAAGTCCTAATGGCAGATGTCTGACAAGATCCTAAACCTTGGGGTGGCTGGGGCGCCCCATGCTTATCAAAAGTATCTCGATTATCCTGGCGAATCCGATGGCTCGAGGAGAAGGGGAGAGAGGAGCAAAAACCATGCACATAGAGAACAACCGGAACAACAGGTAAGAAGAAAACACACTGTACACGATACGAAGAGGCGATCAAGAGGGTTGCAATATTCGAGCGCGTCTGCCCCGTGCATACAGCGTTCCATGTACTTTGGTAGGATGTGTAATTGATAGCTCGACAGTTGGCGAATTGAATAACGGCGTTGTATGCATATGCAGAGTGTCGTTCATATTCACAACCGCGGCTCGTTTCTGGAAGCCACAAGGTCATATATTGGATGGGATATTATCCGGTCTATCCACTAAAGCCTTGTTTTCATGCACAGGTCGGGATACTATTGCTTTCTTGGGTCAATGCCAATGCAGCGTCATGCCAGCTGAGAGGCAAGACTGACTCTTACAACACATCCTACTATTGCCGGCCGCAAGGAACACATGTCGTTGCTCCTTTGTCTTGCACGCTGCTTTCTTTTTCCCCAGGCACGATGCAGCATTGTCATTTTTTTCTCTTTTTTTGGAGGGTTGCTCCCTGAGCGTGCATGTCTTGGCTGAGACAAGCAGCCCGCCACGCCGCACGCCATGCTGCCGCGCTCACAAACTCGTACTCGACCTCGCGAGTAATTACAGGGCTCCATATTCCCAAGTCCCCTTGTCTTGGCACCGTGGATCCCGACTGGCTCTCTCCACCGCTCGTCGCTGGCCGGCTCAGGACTGCAGAGAGGGAGGGCCCAGGAAGCCTGAGCTGGACCAGCAGCCACAAGCCATTGGCGCTGGCAGTCCCAGTCAGCCTTAATTACCACGCCCGGCTCCCTGAACGCTCCGCTCCACTTGGCTGCTCGTGTTCAGGTCTTGGGGCCTAGCTCGCGCTACTCGAGCACGGGCGGTTGTATCATGCTCAGTAGGGCCGGAGCGCAGGTATGTGCTGCGACGCTCTAGACATGCGTAGGGTGCCTTATTTAGTACTGGAATAGGGGAAACCCACCCTACCGACCACCCAGCCTGCCACCTAACCTACCTTCCAGGTAAGGTCCATGTACCTTACACAAGGTGGGTAGCACGTACTAAGGTACCGACCGGCACAGGAGGGAGGTGATGTGTTCCATGGGTGGTGGCCGTGAACCAAGCCACCCGAGCTGTACCCAGGTACGTGTGCGCTCGGGGCTCCGAAGTTGCTTCTCGCCGCTGGCTTGGCCTGACGTGACCTTGCTCGTGACTTCCAGTGCGTACCCACTACCCGGATCCACCCACCTGGTCCCCAGCTCAGGCAGGTAGTCGCTACTCAGGTACCTGACCGATCTTACCTTGGCTTGACCTTGGCCAGACTCGCCTGAACTTGCCCTGCCTGCTGGCTTCCATTTGCTGCCGTGCCTTGTTGGAGTGTTGCATCTGCTATATAAGGCAGGGACCCTGGAACACCCCCTCCAGCTTTCTTGAAATCGACGTCGTTATCCTCCCTCCATTTCAGCATTCGATCATCAGTCGCTCCGTCATTGTCCAGTTCGCACTTTGCCAATCTCTCGCTCCTGGCCTTCCAGTCTCCCTCTGTAGAAAGTAGTCTATATTTATTTGCTGTTTGTCCTCCGGCACTTGTCCGCTTGTTTATATTCGACTTTCCATTCTGCTCGCGTTAAGCTCCTGTTACTGCTTCCTGTTTGCCTGCGCCAAGCGATCAGCCCGACATTCAGCAGTTGCTCGCGTGCTTACCTCCTCCCACCCGCTCCACACCCACACAACACTGCACTTGCGGCGATCTCAATTACTCCCACGAAAATCGAGAGCGTCAAAACGAGGGGAAGAGAGATCGACCTTTCTCGGCGCCCAAATATGAGAGACGGCTTCTGCTGCGACCTGGACCGACAACCATAACCATCTGCGAATACTGAACCTCGACTTGCAAACAACCACGCAACACCACACCAGGAACGACTATTCAATCAACCACACACGCGAGCACACACACACTTTACCATGCGTCGAGACGGCCAAAAGTACGTCGGGGCGGAGGACGAGACCTGGGATGAAGATAGCTATTTCACCTACCGTCCGCTCTCCAACCTGCCAACCCCGCCCCCAAGCTCACGAAACTCATCTGCTGCTCAGTCTCCCAAAACCACGCTGGACGATGGCGAGGAGCTGCAGGCCAAGTATAGGGGTAAGTTTTGGCCAACAGTTACCCCGGATATGACGATCGAAAATGATCGGCTGGCTAACCGTGATCCAAACGCTAATTAGGCCCGGCCGTCCATCTCGTGAACTTAATCCCTTCCACCGCCTCGCTGGCCAACGCTTCGATTCCTCTGGTGCAGGCCATGCTCAGCCGAGCCGACCTACCGCTCGAAACCGTGGCGCTCGCCGTCTGCATTCTGGACAGCCTCGACGCTCGGTTCGCCCGCACCTGGCGCCTGTCCTGCCCACTCCTCTCTGGCTACATTGCGCCGACGTCCAAGCGACACACGCTGCCGTCCTCGCCATTTGTCCACAGCCAGTTCCCCAAGCAGCTGCACATCGACTCTGTCAACCCCGAGCTCATTGTTCTCTCGGCGCTCGTCATCGCCTCCAAGTTCACTCAGGATCACCAGGACTCCTCCCACCACTACTGCGACAATTGGGGCCGTGGAATGTGGTCCGCCGAACAGCTCAATGTGACGGAGCGCTGCATTATGGAGCGCCTAGAGTACAGAATCATGCCACTATGCGAGGAGTCGTGTATCACAGATGCGATGGTGGATATGCAGCTTGCTGGGCGTCATCATGATTGGCATTCCCGGCAACCCACACCCCCCGAGAGTTTAACCCCCCACAGTGTGGAGGGTGACTTTGTCCCGTCTCACAGCCGTTCTAAGACAATGGCTACAGTCGGCCTTGGAATGCTATCCATGGGCCTGAAGGGCTCTTCCGTGGCTGCAACCGGTCCATCAGCTTCATGAACCACCTCGACCGACTTCCCGGCATCCAGGAATTGGATTGCGATCTACCTGGCAAATATTTTTTTCTTCTTCTCATTTTCACATTTGATTTCTTTGGCAAGCGTGGGAGGCATTTATTGTGCAAGCCTGGAGGCCACTCCATTTTCTATGCATGACGCACGGCGTTGAATTTTCGGCATCTCCGTTTTGAAACTACGATTGCTTTTAATGTACACCTGGAACGCATACATTTCTGTTTTATATGTACGGATCCATTTGGGGCCTAGATGGCCCAGGACATTCTCATCTTCAATTGGGGTTTGCACCGCATTTACTGGACAGTGCTTACACAGCGACAATGGTTGATACCTAGATAGTTTGTTTTTGGCGTATGTTGGACATATCCTTGTTTTTTGGGACGGCGGCGGCCGGGTACTTGGATTCGTTTGGAGATATTACCATCTAATTTTTTGAATGATAACTCCTAATGGCTGTATAGCCGGATTCGCTACCTAAAAACAACTGTATCCCTCCCATGCTGTGACCTCAAGGACTTAACCTCTGCAGCGTCCACGGCGCATCCTCTACCCCCTCTTCTCGTTCATAAACGAACCTGTCATGCAAGCGACTCTCTCTACCTTGCCAAAACTCGACAACGGAAGGGACGATCCTCAGACCACCCCAAAAGTCGGGAACAGGGATGTCATCCTTGCCCTGGAACTTGTCCTCGACCTCCTTGACCCAGCCCTCGAGCTGGGAGCGGCCGTCATCCTCGCCATCGGCACCAGGCTCGCCGCCTTGAGGCTGGAGCACCTGGCTCTGCCGGCTGGCCCAGGCGCCAATGCGGCTCCCACGGACGCGGGTGTCGAAGTAGACCTGGCTCTCCTCCCTGGACAGCCTGGTGGCGACGCCCTCGACGCGGACCTGCCTCTGCAGGCCCTCCCAGTAGAAGAGCAGGGCGGCGTGGGGGTTGGTCTCGAGGTCCCTGGCCTTGCGGCTGGTGGAGAGGTTGGAGTAGACGACGAAGCCGCCGTCGGCGTCGAGCTCCTTGAGGTAGACGACGCGGGAGGTAACGCGGCCGGAGGGGAGGGAGGCGGTGGAGAGGGTGCAGGCCTCTGGGTGGGCGACGAGGGGCGCCTGCTGCTGGTTGGCCGCCTCGGTGGTGGTGCTGGCCTTTTGGGCCTGGGAGAACCAGGTGTTGAACTGGGCGATTGGGGATGTGGGGTTGAGGTCGGAGCGGTGAAGCTTCCCGAGGGTGAACTGCTCTGCCTGGCCGTGGGCTTGGGAACCTGCGGGGGCGACTACGTAGGGGGGGCAGTCCCCAGAGGGGGGTCGGTTAGCTTTGCCCTTTTTTCTTTATACGGGTGTAAAGGTTTATGGCTGTGGTGGTTTGGGGGGGGGGGGGAGGGGAGAGGGAGAGAGGAGGAGGGGGTTGGAGGTGGTGTTGTATCGAGGTGATGATGGAGGGGTAGTACAGGGCAGGAGTTGAGGACTTACATATGAGCTTGTCTGGGGCTGAGTGAAGCGCCATTCTTGCTGACTTGAGTGTGGCTCTTAACGATAGACCTCGTCTGTACATGTATGGTCTTGGGTCTAGTCTATGGGAAGCCAGACGAGAGAGAGGGCGGAGAGAGCAGGCCGAGCCCAGTATATAGATGTAAGCTGGTCTGAGGTGAGCTCGACACCGCCAGAGCTCGATATGACTCCCAAGTTGTTCTGGAAGTGACTACGAGGAGCAGCAGCCGGCAGGTGGTGAGACGGTGGTATGATGGGATGGCGTGAATGGGGGACGGGCAGCACTTCGGCGCAGTCGGTCCTCAGCCCTAGCGGGGTCGGTGAGGGAGCTTCTGGCAGGACAGTTGGGGTTTGTTCCAGCGTTTGGAGCCGCCTCTTCACACCACTGCGGCCGTTCACTCCACCTTGGTTGCCGTTACGTACTGGCTGGCTGGGCAATGTGACAGATCAATTGCTTCACTGACTTCCGCTTCCGAGTATTTGGACCGGTGCTGGGAGAAGGTGCTCGCCCGACATGCGTTTTATATATTCACGAGAGACAGCACTTGCTGGAAAGTCTTGAATCATTGTATGTTATTAGCAGACCCGATCTACGGACGATCATCCGATCACCGAAACCGGGGATTATGGCTGTCCATCTGGATGCATCATAGACAGACACAGACAGATACAGACACAAAAGACGGCGATGGCAAATCAATGTACGGGAATTACGAATCGGTTTATTAAAATAAACTACCTACGAAACTAACCTGAATGAATACAATATATACAAAATAGAAACAGATTCCCACCCTTGCCAAAAAAAAACCAAACCAATCTAAACCCACGCTAACAAACCCAAAAACGCCGATCCGAGACACACGACGCCGACGCCAATGAAACGGCGCAGACGAACGAAACGGTATATACGTGAAACACACGGAACGTACACGACACTCGTCGGGACGCACGCATACATAACACATACATACACACAGACGAGGCAGGCAGGCCAACGCAATACCGCAAACGCACACAATGCGCCACGGGATACGCAACGCCCAACGCCCAACGCCCCCGTCCCATCTCAGAGAATCCCAATACGTTATGTGGACTACCTTTTGTTAAAGATGCCATTCTATCACTTGTTTTGCTTTTATCGTCGATACCCTGAGCCTTTTTATAAAAGAAAAGCCACGCATTGCCCAACGAGTATCGCCCAAGTAGCCTAGAAAAGAGAAAAGAGAGAACGCAAACGAAAAGAAAGGAAACAAGAACACTTTTCTATACCGCCCGTCTCTATGCTCGCCTATCCGTGCATGACAAGTGCCAGTAGGGCCATTCGGCAGTAGAGACCGTAGCGCATCTGCAATCACGTTAGCCGACCCGCGCCTTTGTTGGGATGCAATTAGTAGCTGGACATTCACAGAATCCTTCACTTACCTGTCTGAAGTAGGCTGCCCGCTGGTCAAAGTCCACCTCCTCGGCCACCTCCTCGTTCCTGGGCAGGGGGTGGAGGACCACCATGGAGCTCTTGGCGTGCTTGAGCGCGGCGTTGTCGACGCGGTACGAGTTCTTGACGGCCTCGTACTCCTCCACGCTGGGGAACCGCTCCTTCTGCACGCGGGTGCAGTAGAGGACGTCGCTGCGGGCCAGGATCTCGGGGGTCAGGGTCTCGGACTCGACCAGCAGCTGGCCGGACTCGATCAGCTGCTCCCTGACGTTGGCGGGGAGGGCCAGGGCCTTGGGGGCCACGAGCTGCACCTGCACCTCGTAGTGGCGGAGCAGGTACACGAGCGAGTGCACGGGGCGTCCGTAGAGAAGATCTCCGATGAAGGTAATGGTCAGCCCCTTGACGGTACCAAATTCCTCACGGATCGTGAACAGATCGAGGAACGCCTGGGTCGGGTGCTCCTTGCTTCCGTTTCCTCCGTTGATGACGGGGACGGGGCTGTACTTCTGTGCAATGTCGACAGACTGCTCCGAGGGATGGCGCAGAACCACACCGTCACCGTAGCAGGCCAGGGTGCGGAGAGTATCCTGGAGAGTCTCTCCCTTCTGCACCGAGGATTGCGAGGTGGAAATGGCGATTGTGCGGCCTCCCAGGCGCTGCATGGCGGCATCGAACGAGGCAGAGGTTCTCGTCGAAGGCTCGTAGAAGAGGGTGCACAGGAGACGTCCCTTGAGGACGTCGAGGATTCCCTCCCGCTGAACGCCCAGACGCATCTCCTGGGCAACGGTGAAGAGCAAATGCAGATCCGCTCGGGTGTATTGCTTGACAGAGAGCACATGTGTATTCTTGAATGAAGAAGGTCGCGACACCAGATCCTGGATCGAAGAGCGGGTAGAGGGATGCAATTGGAGGGGTAGCAGAGACTCCTCCAGCGCTCCACCGGCCCTTTCAAGCTGCGAGGACGGGGAAAGCGCACTGCCGTCCAGGCCGCGCAGCTTGGTGAGGGGCTGAACGGGGGTGAGGATGGACTCTCTTCGGGTCCTCGAGTATGGGCTCTCCGCGACCTGGCCGATCGAGGGAACGGTAGGCTTCGCTGGGGGTGATGTGGGTGGCAGCAGGTGGGAGGACATGTCCTTGCCCTGAGGGGGAACTGGCAGCAGCTCACCATCCAGGCACACCGTGTTGTTTTGGAACGTGACTCTCTTTACCGATCCGCGCATCTTGCGCCCAGCGAAGGGAGACCAGATGGAGCCCTGAGGAACCTCGTAGGATCGATCGACCTCAACCTCGATGCTGGTGTTGACCTGCTCGTGCAGCTCAAAGATCTCCTTGGGATTCTCGTACAGGCGCAGCTTGATGTCATCAATGGTGAGCTTGCCCTCCGTGACAGATGTTAGGAGGAGGGGGAGGGCCTCCGAGATGCCCATGGAGGGGTTGGCCTTGTGTCCCTTCACCCTGGCGAGGTGGTATGGCAAGCTGCCAATGGAGAAGACGTCAATGGTGCTCATGTGCTCCCAAAGCGCTGCCTGATCCTCGGCAGTTGGGAGGCGATCACATCCAGGGAAGTCGTTTTGTGACAGGTACAGAGAGTAGATGGACACATCGCAAGTAACTTGCAAGCCCTTCTCCTTGCTGAGAGCAATGAGTCGGATATCATCCTTCGTAGTGACAGATGTGACGTGAATGCGGCGGCTGTGAAGACTGGCCAGGAGGAGGATAGATGCAAGATCGGTCAGCTTGGCGTCAGTCACAATGGGCTTGTATGAGGGCCAGGCATCGAAGTGAGCCGTGACAGCAGCCACCTTGCTAATGTTACCGGACAGGTGGTTGAACGGGATGAAAAGGGATCCAACCTCGCCAATGACTGTGCTGATCTGCCCATCATTGTCAGACGTAGCTGAGACTGACAGGTTGAAGTCGCAGAAGTTGTCCTTCTGGCTGTTCTGCTGCGCAAGCTTGAGGGTGAGGGCGTCAGTGATGGAACCCTCGACGCCAAGAGGCATCACCCGAATCATGGAGAAACCCGAGGCAATAGATGCCCTCGTGACTGCTTCCATATCCTGGCTACCAGGCGTGACGATACCGGGAACAAAGGCAGCAATGTTGATCAAACCAGGCAGGACAACGGTGCGGTGGCTCGTTTTATAATCTCGCTGGGAGACGTTAAGGTCAAAATGGCGCGCGAGGGCTTCTATCATGATTTTTGCGTTTTTGACATTGGTGACCAAAGGAATCTGAAAGTCAACAGCCAGTCGACGGGTCTGATAGCCCTTACTCATATAGCTGGCAGGTCTACGGTACTTGTTGTTCGATGGCAGGTTGATGTACAAGTCAATGGTGTTCTTCGACAAGTGCTGGGTGAGCGAGAACTCGGATTCTCGGTCCTCGTCGCTTCCAAGGACTTCCAGATACTGGACCGGGATGCCGTGCTCCTGCAGGAAATCGGCGGTACCAGCAGTAGCGAACAGCTTGTATCCGATCTTCTGGAGCTTCTCGACTGAGGGGAGCATCTCCTTCTTATCCTTGTAGGAACCAATGGACAAGAGGATATTGGCCTTGGGAATCTTGAAGCCGGTAGATATGAGCCCCTTCAAATAAGCTTCGTACTTGTCAGCACCGAAGGCCGCGACCTCACCGGTGGAAGCCATCTCCACGCCGAGAACAGGATCAGCACCTGAAAGGCGAGAGAAACTGAACTGTGGCACCTTTACACCGACGCAGTTGGCAGGCAGGTCGCTGGGAGGGTAGGCCTTGAAGGGCTCGTTCATGATAGCCTTGGTGGCCAACTCAATCAAATCAACTCCCATAACCTTGGATACAAAGGGGAAAGAGCGAGAGGCACGGACGTTGCACTCAATGACCTTGATATCGTTGTCCTTGGCAATGAACTGGATGTTGAAGGGTCCGGTGACGTTGAGGGCGGCACCAATCTTGCGAGTTGCCTCCTCAATTCTCTTGATCGTGGTGCGCTCAAGATCCTGGGGAGGGAGGATGAGGGTAGCATCACCGGAGTGGACACCAGCGTTTTCAACATGCTCAGAGACAAAGTGACCGATAACCTCTCCGTCCTTGGCCACAGCATCCATTTCAATCTCCTTGGCATTCTCGATGTATTTTGTGATTACCACTGGGTGCTCTCTCGATACCTCGCTAGCTTGAACCAGGTAGCTTTCCAAGTCCTTCTCAGAGTACACAGTGTTCATGGCGGCACCCGACAGGACGTAAGAGGGACGCACAAGAACAGGGTATGTGACCTTTTGGCAGAAGCTCTTGGCCTCCTCGAAGCTGGTAAGCTCTTTCCAGGTAGGCTGGTCCACCTCAATGCGGTCCAGCATTCGGGAGAACTTGTATCTGTTCTCCGCACTGTCAATCATCTCTGGGGATGTTCCCAGCACCTTGGCGCCGGCACGGTGCAGAGGGAGTGCAATGTTGTTGGGCAATTGGCCAGACATGGCTCCTAGGATACCTTTTGCAGATTCGACCTGGTATATATCCAAGGCGGTCTCCAAGTCAATTGTTTCGAAGTAAAGACGGTCAGATTCATCATAATCAGATGAGACCGTTTCGGGGTTCGAATTTGGGGATGTCAGCTGTACGTTCATCAAGAAAACAATGTTTAAACGTGTAAAATGAGTCTGGGCTGTGTCTGAGGCTGTTGGTGATGTTCTGGAGCGTGCGGCGGATGTGGGACTGCGGTGTGGGCGCATTTCCTAGTTAGGGAATGCATCACGTGATTGACCCACTTGGGTTGAAGCACGTTGCCATGGATCATAGCAGATGCAGTACAGGCGGTTCCTTGGTTAATCAACCTGAGATTGGGTAGGCATGGAGTGTGAGTGATTGTCAGGTAGCATAACATGGGAACCGTCATGCCGCATGGATATCATGGTGGCCTTCCAGGTTAACAAATGAGACTGGGTTTATTGGGGGCCAATGGAACCCAAGTCGACCAATTGTTGAGCCCACAGTAGTAATGAGTCTGGTAGATGGCCATGGTCAAAGCAATACAAAGATTAACCAGATTATTGGGTTTAGGTTGTCCACTTGGACAACCAAAATAAACGATATGAAAAATAAGTAGACAATATGAGAATGAATAGACAATAAACTTACGTTAATCATAACCGTCTTGTAGCCCAACTCACGAAGAGTGCGGATGGCTCTGACGGAGCACCAATCGAACTCGACAGAGGAACCGATCCTATACACACCGGAGCCAAGAACCACCACTCCGTGATCATCGAAGTCAAGATCATGCTCGGATGCATTGTATGTAAGGTAGAGGTAATTGGTGTAGGCAGGGAATTCAGCAGCGACGGTATCAATCTGCTTGACAAAGGGGTGGATACCCGCCTCTTGCCTGAGCCTTCGCACCGCGATTTCGTTGGAGCTCCAGAAGTTGGCCAGCTGTCGGTCGCTGAAACCAAGTCTCTTGGCCTGCAAGAGAAGGTGGGGGGAGCCAGTAATGTCCGTGGTGCTGTAGTTCGACATGTCCTTGGCAAAGTCGCTCAGGCCCTTGAGCTTGCGGAGGAACCACTTGTCGATCTTGGTCATCTCCCAGATCTTGTCGACGCTGTATCCCTCGTGCATGGCGTTTGCAATGGCAAAGAGACGCTGATCAGAAGGAGTCTGCAGCTCGTCGTCGAGCTTCATCAGGGCCGGGGTCGCGCCGAATCCGATGTTATGGAAATCAATAGACCGGATCGCCTTCTGGATGGCTTCCTCGAAAGATCGACCGATGCTCATGACCTCACCGACACTCTTCATGGAAGATCCGAGCTGTGTGGACACACGGGTGAACTTCTTGAGATCCCACCTGGGCATCTTGACAACGACGTAGTCGAGAGAAGGCTCAAAGCAGGCGCAGGTCTGCTTGGTGACGGCGTTCTTGATCTCCTTCAGAGGGATACCGAGACCAAGTTTGGCGGCGATGAACGCCAGAGGGTAGCCGGTAGCCTTGGAGGCAAGGGCGGAAGATCGAGAGAGACGAGCGTTGACCTCGATGATGCAGTACTCCCTCGAGAAGGGGTTCAGCGCATACTGAATGTTGCACTCACCGACGACGCCCAGATGCCGGATAACATTGACTGCTGTAGTACGGAGCATGTTGTAGTCCTCATCAGACAGAGTCTGGGAGGGGGCGACGACAATGGAGTCACCGGTGTGAATACCCAAGGGGTCAAAGTTTTCCATGTTACAGACTGTGATGCAGTTGTCTTGGGCGTCACGGACGACTTCGTACTCGATTTCCTTCCAGCCCTTCATACTTCGCTCAATCAGGACCTGGGGACTTGCGGCGAATGCCTTGTTGCACAATTCGCTCAATTCGTCCATATTGTTGGCGAAACCAGAGCCCAATCCACCAAGAGCATAGGCAGCGCGGACAATCACAGGGAAACCAATATCCTTGACGCATTCCATGGCTTCTGTGATGTTGTTGGCGGAGGCGGACTTGGCACACTTCTCGCCAATCGTCTCCATGCTTCGGGCAAAGAGCTCACGATCCTCAGTCGTGATGATGGTGTCAATGGGGGTACCAAGAACCTTGACACCGAGCTCCTCAAACTCATCCTTGAGCTGGATACCGACCTGGAGAGCGGTCTGACCACCAAAGGTAACATAGATGGCGTCGGGGCGCTCGTACTTGATGACCTTTCGGACGAACTCGGCGTTGACAGGGAGGAAGTACACCTTGTCGGCGAGACCCTTGGAGGTCTGGATGGTGGCAATGTTGGGGTTGATGAGCACCGTGTAGATGCCTTCCTCCTTTAGAGCCTTGATGGCTTGACTGCCGGAGTAATCGAACTCGCCGGCCTGACCGATGCTCAGGCCACCACTGCCCAGGACAAGGACCTTCTTGACCGAGACACGGGGGTGGAGGCGCTCGTTCTCCTCAATGGTGCCACCAGGGAAGCTGACTGGCTTTTGGAGGAGCGCAGGGTCCTCGGCGCACTGAGCGATGGTGTTGATGAAGACGTCGAAGAGGAATTCGGTGTCCCGGGGACCGGGTGTGCTCTCGGGGTGGAATTGCACACTGAAGTAAGGCTTGTCAACGTGCATGATACCCTCGTTGCTGCCATCGTTGGCGTCTTTGACTAGTTAGTAGGTCTGATAATTAAATAAGTAGGGAATAGAATAAGTAAGAGAACTTACTGACGAAGAGCTCCTGCCACCCCTGGGGCAGGCTGGAAGCAGCTACTTGATAGCCATGATTCTGGGAGGTGATGTAACATCTTCCATTGACCATATTCGTGCAAGGGATGTTGTGGCCTCGATTTCCGAACTTCATCTTCTTCGTCTTGGCTCCGGCAGCTCTGGCGAGGAGCTGGTGTCCCAAGCAAATACCAAACACTGGGGTCTTGTTCTTCTCCATCGCTGTCGCGATGTTCTTGGCGGTGGCGTCGACAACGGAAGGGTCGCCGGGACCGTTGGAGATGAAGAGACCATCGTACTGGTCGCCGGCCTCCTTCACAATGTCATGGTCCCAGGGGACCACGAGGACCTCGACGCCGCGCTTGAGGAAGCATCTGAGCTGGTTGTACTTCATTCCGACATCGACACACAAGACCCGAATGGTTCGGCCGGAGGGGTGCTTGCGAGCAATGGACGGCGAGGGCTTGTATAGCTTAGGCTCCTTGACGGAAACTTCAATTGATGTCAGTGTACGTCCAGCTGCTGAATTGGGGTTCCTGGGATCTTGGTCTTACCGTGAGCGACAAGATTCCTTTCATTGGGGTTGCTCCACTCCACGGGCTCGAAGCTATCGAGAGAGGTGTGAGCATGAACAAGGCCGTTCTCAGCACCGTTGGTCAGGCTCTGCTTCGCGAGGCGGATCTTGCCAAGCATGCTACCTTGTTCTCTGAGCTTCTTTGTGAGGGCTCGGGTGTCGACGCCGTACATGGCGGGGATACCCTGCTCCTTGAGCCATGTGCCCAGCGACGAGGCGGCAAGGAAATGAGAGTAGTCTTCGCCGCAATACGAGGCTGTGACCAGACCAGCAATGTGGATCCGGGAGGACTCGAAGTGAGCTGGCAGGTCGCCCAGCAGCTCGTCAAGGATCTCGCGAGAGGGAACACCGTAGTTTCCGACCAATGGGAAGGTGATGACGAGAATCTGACCCTCGTAGGAGGGATCTGTGACTGACTCTGGGTAGCCGACCATGCCCGTCTGGAAGACCAGCTCTCCAGCAATGCTCTTCTGGGCGCCGAAGCTGTAGCCCTGGTAGGTTGAGCCATCCTGGAGCTCGAGGCAAACGAGACCGTCGTCCTCGACGAGACGGGCCGAGGACGGCGGGGCAAGTTGAACCGCCATGCTGATTTATTGCCTGCGTGTAGAGAGAGAGAAGAAAGGCTTGTCCGTGGGGAGAGTGGACGAAGAGTCGGGTGTAGATGAGACTGGCGACGCGGGGCAGATCAACAAGCTCTCTGATGACGAAGAGGCGCGGGGTGCTCAATCGGTCTGGCAAGTGAGGGACTCGTATCTCAGAGTGCTCCCTTGGGACAGATCCAGAGGCTACTTCGCAATCATCTGCCGCGACAACCAACAGTAGAGAGTTGTCTAGAGCACGCGAGCAGTTTGGATATGAAAGAGGAGGGAGAGAAGAGGCGGAGGAGGAAAAGTGTAAAAGAAAAAAAAAAAAGTGTAGAGGCCCAGCGGAATGGGGCCGAATCGGTACACCAGCACCACCAAAAACTTTTTTTTTTCTCACCTTGACTACGACCTAAGGTACATTAGTGCTCGTGCCGCCCGCACCCACCACCACCGGCAACTTTAGCTGATCATATTAGTGCAGGATAGTAGCTGGGAGGGAATTAGAAGCCGTCTATTGGTCAATGGCGTGGCAACAGGCCTCAAAAGGCTCTCTCTTAGAGTCCCCCTGGCGAGCATCAGGCGTCCAATACGATGGGCCCCCTGAAGTGGGTGCCCTACATGCAGCTGGCCCACCGTCGCTTCTAGCCAGATGCAGCCGCCGGTCACCGACCTCGCTCAGACACCAGAGCCAGCAGTCGATGGCTGCGAGCATCGTTGTGTTTTGCTCAAGATCCCTTTTCACCTCCCTTCCGCAGTCCAGCCCTACCGCAGTCCAACCCGCGGTAGCATTCCCCTCTGCTTGCGACCAAACGCCCCCGGGGCGGGTGTGGAGAGAACGGTGTTAGGCACAGGGGATTCGGCTCGCATGTCTAGGATGATGATGTCAGCTCGATCTGCCCCTCTAAAAGAAAGGCGGTGGCTCCTAGTCAAGCCAGTTTCTGCAAACTGTTGAGATGGAGCCGGCCCAGCACGTGAAGGCGGGCTGCACCAAGCCTTCGGCAAGGGTTTGACGGCGGCTCTACTGCGCGGTTTGAATTGTTGGGAAGAGAGGCTGGAGAAATATGACAGCAACAGCAGTAGCACATTGAACCCTGAGCTCTCAGCCCCTGTAAATGTAGCTCGGATGCATGCAAGTAAGGTACAGACATGGACCGCGACGCGATGCTACACACTGTGTCTCACCATCTGGCGCGGCTAAAGGCGGCAAGGTAGCATTGCATGTGAACATGCTTGGAGATACCAGATAGTCCTGCAACTATCGCCCGATCTGAATATCTAAGAAAGAGCTACATGGGCTATGTACCAGAGGGATGCATATGGTAGGCATATCAGGGCTACAAGAGGTTCGAGAAAAAAAAACAATGATAGTGGGCGCCTCGCTAAAAAAAAAAAAAAAAAAAAAAAAAAAAAAAAGAAAAAAAAAACCATACAAGAAGATGATGCGTAGCCAAGTAGCCAATTTGAGAAATCAGATATCGCATTGTAGGGCTTCTCGTAACCAAAGTATCGTCTTACCAGTACAGTAAGATAACAAGTCAAGCTGAAGAATGAGAACGAATTCAGACCATTTTTCTGGATGCTTCAGTGTCTCATCGCCTGTCAGCACCCGAAATTTTGTGTGCCGACCGAGTGGGGCAACTGCCGGGGACAGGCTCCGGGCATCTCCCGGACTGCCGGGCCTCGCTTCCTCAAATTGTCCGGGCTGTGGCCGGCACCCTACAGGAGGCCAAACAATACCCCAAATCGTTCATCTTCAGAGCTCATCTATATCTCTTATGGTACACTTGGTAAATCTCATGGTGATGGGCCAGTCAATAGTCATCAGCATCAACTTTGTTAGTGTAGGAAGGTCCGCAAGCATAGTACCGGCAATGTCAAAACATGCACATACAGCAGAAAAAGGCGCAGTAAAATAAACAATATATCGGGCTAATTGGTTATTATTACCTATGTGCTATTGAAAACAAGAGATGCCCGCTTGCGACTTACACGAAAGGCTGAGCGCCCGGCGTTTTGGTGTGTCGGTACAGTGTTTGCTCCTCAGATGCTTCCTGACATATCGGTGTGAGCGCTTGAAAGAACATCCCATTCGGGTCCTTGCGTCTTAGAGATCTTATCATTGTCCTCTCTTTTATTGGAAACCGGGCTGGAAAGTAGAATTCACATGGAGGAGGGTCTTTATGGGCGGCAGTGGTAAAAGTGCCTGCTGGATCTAGACTAACCCGTTGACTTGAAGACTGATACGGCCTTCACAATTATACGGACGTCTAATTATCGGCCGATACCTTGGGCGACGACTGCAACTCACTCTTGTGGACAGCAGTGATGGCGAAACCGAGGTAGCAATCGGACGCGTGGCGATACGTGTACCGGAACCAGCTGCCGAGCTCAACCAGTCATACATAACCATGAGCCAACCCAATCATGCGCTGAACCTGCGCCCATCAAAAAGTATTCTATCAACATGAATGGCCGGCTTGAAGAAGGCGGCGGCAGCCTGGACGCAGTATGACTCTTACCATCCCCGCCCAGTTCCCAAAAGTTGGCAGAGCCGGCGGGCCAAACCTGTAAAACGGAGTCCGAGTGCAAATTCCGAGCCAGCCCCAGGCAGCCAAGCGTTGACGTAACTGATAGTGCCTTTAGTTATTCGCCATGCCATGATGTGCCACACCTTATTTCCCGTAGAACCATGAATCGTGGATCTAATGCTCTGAATGACTGAATCCGCGAGCTTGAAGACAAGCCGGTCCATCTGCGGTAACACAAGGTGGGCTGGAATGCCGTGGACAAGGTTGGACAAGTGGATGCGACTGGGTGTGGCGTTGAACGCGTGGCGGATTCGCACTTCCATTTTCCTATGCTACTGATTGATTAACGACCTCTCCAATCACAGTGTTTCTAGCTCGGTGCCTCCAACCCCCGAGGCAGGCCATTGGTGTGGTGGCCAGGCAGCATCACCCTCGGTCATTTGACAATCCCGACGAGCCCATCGGCTTTGACGCCAGGAACCAGACTGGCACAATAGCCCGGTGGCAACGGTTCGCACGATCGCCCAAGCCCGGATTAGATTGCGGAGTTGTCGTCGCCAGCACCTCATTGCCTTGGGGCTGGATGTTGACGCGGCGGAATTGCCTGATGCCCGTACACCACTACACCAGTGCTACCGCACCACACCACCCATGAATGACATGATATACGTACGTACTTTGATGATGCCTGAGTGCAGTGAATAAATACCCGTCACCCCTCCCTCTTCCAGGTTCCCCTTCACCACCCATCCATCTCTCAACGCTCATCTCTCATCCTTACATTCTCTCATCTCCCGATATTGGCAAGTATACCTCACCAGTAACCACCACTCCCTACCACCATGGCTGCCAACCAGCGGCATCCCTTTTCGCAGTTCTGGGACTTCCTCCAGTCCCTGGACCCCAACCAGAGATCTCACGGTGAAGGCGTCGACCGTCACCCGCCTCCCTTCCCACCCGGCTTCCCGTTCGGAGGCCCTCATCACCACCCCGGGCCCCATCAATCATGGGCCGGCCCCGGTGCCGACTTCGAGCAATGGGGCCAATGGGGTCGTCCCGGCCACTGGGATCATTGGGGTCACCACGAACATGACCGTGACCACCCTTTCAGATCTCCCCACGATCACCGGGAGCCTCGACAACAGACTCCCCCCACCCCTACTGAAGACGGGGCGGCACAAAGAGACGTCAATGACGAGAAGCGTCCCTCCCCTGATACCGTGATGGACGACGACAGCGCCACTGCTGCACCCGATCCAGAGGAAGTCGCCCCCGAGGACTCTGACGACTATGAACGGTCTGGTCCCGGCCCACGATGGGGCCGTCACGGCGCTCGCCCTTGCGGTCGAGGAGGCAGAGGAGGACGAGGGGGCCGTGGTCACCGCGGCGGTCGTGGAGGACCACACCGAGGCCCTCCTCCTCACCACCACCATCCCTTCTCGCGACCTCCCCACGGCTTCTCCTTCCCCCCACCACCACCTCCTCCCTACCGAGGCCCTCACCACCCCCCTCCACCCCCTCCCTTCGACTTCTCTGCCATGTTCCAGACCCTCAGCAACCTGGGAAGCCACCCCTTCGTCGAGAACCTGCGCGAGCAAGTCCAAAACTTCCGCGACGCCCAGCAGCAAGGCGGCGCCCGCTCCGGCAACAACAACGCCACCACCACCGCCAACGACGACGACGGCCCAGAAGACGAGACCTTCTCCCCCCCCATCGACATCTTCAACACCCCGGCCGCCTACGTCCTCCACGCCGCCCTCCCCGGCGCCAAGAAGGAGGACGTCGGCGTCAACTGGGACCCGGACACCTCCACCCTCTCCATCGCCGGCGTCGTCTACCGCCCGGGCGACGAGGCCTTCCTCCAGACCCTCTCCCCCTCCTCCGAGAGGCGCGTCGGCGCCTTCGAGCGCACCGTCCCCCTGCCCCCCGCCGGCTGCGAGAAGGACGGCGACGTCGACGGCATGGGCATCTCCGCCAGGATGGAGGACGGCCTCCTCGTCGTCACCGTCCCCAAGGTCGAGAAGGAGTGGACCGAGATCCACAAGGTCGACATTGAGTAAGGATAGAGGTAGGGCGCTTTTCCCTTCCGTGTATACGAGTTTACGAGACTGGCTGGAGAAAGGTGTACTGGATCGCTGCGTTCGTTTGATATTTGTTCTACTGTTTGAAGACTCCCATGTCATACAAGAAAATTTACACACACCCCAAAAAAATCGAAAAATCTAGATAGAAACCATAGGGGAAAAAAAATTGAATACGGTCTATGAAATCAAAATCTGTTCCAAACGTTGCCGTGTGATAATGTGATGTGATTGACTAAGTGTATTTTAATCTAACAATTTCTCCGATTCTCATTGAGTCATGCTTTCGGGACAAATGAATAGCCAAAGTGAACAAGAAAAATGCTGCTGCTCCTTGTGTTGATGTCGGGTGGGTATATGTAGATCGTTTGCAAAACTATATACGTGCATATTTATATATGCTCTGTGCTTTGCCTTCCTGGTAAAATAAGTATATATAGATACAAGGGCAGCCGAAACGTGGTGTATCTGAGAAGAAAAGGAAACTCTCCGACCTCAGGCAGGAGGCCCAGGATTAAAACAGAAGACGGGAAAAGCAACGAGCTAGAACAAAAGAAAAGAAGGGTGTTAGAAAGTAATATGTGTATCCAAAGCCGAAGGGAAGTCGGTTTAAGAAGTGAAGGCAAAAATTAAACTCCGCATATGCCGCATAAAAATCATAACTGCTGTAATGGGGGTTGTTTGTCCTCTTCGTGCTCTCGTATAGGAAAAAAAGGGGTATCAATGCAATTCTTTTGTGATCTCCTCTCGGACATGTCGGCACCACTGGAGGATGGCACGCTCAAAGCTTTGCCATGCCTCTGGGCCGTTATTACACACGACACCCATGACATCCATGGAGATGTTGATTTCGAAACGAAGCTCTGCGGCTTTGAGCCAGTAACGGAGGTTGTCAGCACACCGATACGGCTTCTGCGTGTCCGTGTGGAAGGTTGGGATGGCGCCGTACCGCCGCCAAGATTTCTTCACAATCGCATTGTGCAATTTGATCAATCTCACGCCGTTCTGCATGGCCTGGAGAAAGGGTGTGGGAAGGTCCTGGGCGTCAGATATCGAGGTCCACTCTGGGAGAGGGTCGGATTCAGTGTCCATGGATGTGAGGAATGCTCGCTCACGCTCAAGTTCGCGCCCGGTCCAGTCGCCTTGCAACCAAGTCCAGCTGGCTCGCTCCGCGTTCTCAGCGGTCTCGATATCATGCTCCTGCTTTAGTATGTCAAACACACTGTCGATCCAATTATCAATGGTGGTGACCTCTTCATCCTTCAATCCGTCTTTGAAATTCCGGGTGGCCATTTGCTTCAGCACATCCATGACCGCCAGGAGGTCGGTGCGTATCTCCTTCTCTGATTTGATGGCATCCAGTCGATCTGGCAGCTCGTGGGCTGTGTAGTAGAGTTTCGCGGCCCGGATGGCGAGCGTGACGACATCCAGGACCTGCATTCCCTGGAGTTCATACCACGGCTGGGTCTTCTCGTCTGGCATGTTGGGGTACGCTGGTGCGTCGGGTGCCGACTGAAAGGTGCCCGCCTTGCGGTCACTTACTTCCTTCAAAAACTTCTTTGCATCACTCAAGGAGGTTTGCACATCGGCCTTGAGCTCCACAATGGTTGGCGGCTTCGGAACAACCTTCTCCTTGTAGTGGTATGTGCTGACAGTCGGCGGGAGCATGCCGTCAGCCTCAAAGTCCGAGTCCCCAAAGCTCCCATCGTAGGCTTCATCCATGTCGTACTGTATAGATTCGTCCATACCAAACGACATATCGGCGGGCGCGTTCAGATCGGGGCTGCTGCCCATCGAGGCGTACGAGGAATCAGCATCGGTTCCCGCAAGCTGCGGGTTCGACGCAGCCGACTCCAGTGCCGACAGGTCGAGCGTTGCCGGTTGCTTCTGTCTCTTGCGCGCAAGTTGTCCTCCTTTCCCATCGAGCAGCCCGGTACGGGCAAAGTAGTATTGCAAGTGAGCAATGCTCCCTAAGCTCATCACACTCTCGCGTGACTTGGCACTGGCGGCAAAAGATGTCGCATGTGGCCGCATATAGCCCCTGCGGCGGTTCCTGATATCATGGCCAAACGAAGACTGTCTCGAAACACGCGAGGGATAGGTTGCAGATGATATCCGTGAGCCTGGACCAAAGTCACCCATAGACAGATGCCGTGGTGTGACATCGGAGACGCCGGACGAGGCCATGGACACACATCGTGAGAGCTCAGGGCAAGCTCCGATCGCAGGAGTCGGGGAGGTATCTGGTGAAGGGGAACCGCTCCTGGGGATATTATCGGTAGCCATGGCGGTGGACTAGAGTCTTCGCTCTCGGGTGATCGCGCGGCGGTGTTGTCTCGTGCTTCTCGTGGAGTGATATATGTCGACAGCCCCGCTATATTGGTTGTGCACGACAACGGGGAGCCCGCGAGTATCAAGGTCGAACAAGCCTAGGTTCTAAATCGCACCGGGTCTGGCATCCAATAGGACAACCTTCGTCGTCGATACTGCGCCTGGGTATAAGAGGTTGTAGTCTGGTGCTGGGCGTGGTGGTGAGGAACGGACGACGAAACAGGATGGGATCTAGAGAGCTTGTGCATGGGATTGGTTTTTTATCTCCGGGGATTATAACCAAGATGGAAACGAGGGTAAACAATCGAAAACACGGTACCAAACAAGACACGGCGAGACAAGGCAAGCCCACCCAAACGGGAAAGACGAAGGACGTAGTGAAGTACTCCTGAGTGAAGCAAGACAGTGGGGGGAGCGCGGGTGGATTGGCTGCTCAAGCACGAAACAGAGGCGAAAAGGGCAGATTACGCAGGGTTGATTGGACTGCATGCAGCGTGCGTGCAGCATCCAGGGGTTTGGGGTAAATGCTTTCAGTCGTGAGGATCCATTGGATGATGTGCAATGCTGATGGATACCTCTGCTAGTGGCGGTGACAGCCTTTCAGGAATAAGCCGCTGGCCTGCCGCTGTAGGCAAGAATGAAGGGACGGGATCGATGCGCTAGACACGCGTAGCCAGACTGTCGGTTGGCACAGGAGCCGCCCGCGATGGTGGCCCAGGCAGGCACCTACAGGCCCTACGTGCCCTACAGAGATGGCGGCACGCCCACTGTTCGTCCCAGGTTGACGCTACCAGCAGCACGCCACTTGCGTACCTCAGCACACCTATTCACTGTAATTCCCAGCCGTAGCACCAGGTAACCAAATCAAACAAAACAAAAGCCCACTCAGGATCACACAACACCCCAGCTTTAGGTCTGTGAATGTACGGTGTCAAACAATTGCGCCGCCTATCTACAGCAAAAGGCTGGCACCCAGGATGAAAATAAATGGGTGGAATCATCATTGGGCGATGATGAAATGCCTTTTTACCTCCTTGTCTATTAAGGACCTGAGCTGTATCTAGCTGGTAAGCTGTTGTATTGCGGGGAACAACTACCACTCCATCCATCTCGAGGCTAAATATAGCAGACCAAAGGAGTGGCTCACAGGGCGCATCTAGACATACCTAGTCATATGTCTTAAAGCTGGGCAGAGCAGAGAGGCGGTGACACTGATCAGTGATGCCCTCTAAGAGTTCAGATTCCGCACCGAGATGGGTGGACGGACCCGAAACCAATACACTTACACTGTTCGGCTCTCACCCGGGCAACCTCTCGACTCCTCGCCTAGTGAAACGGAAGAGCATTGACTCATGGAATAGAATTCCTGGAGCTGGCAGATATCTCATCTGCTGGAGCACCCCAAGTACCCCAACCCTTGCTGCAATGTTTCGAGCAACCAATCCAATCTCCGAGACAGAAATGGACAGTGCCAGGCCTAGGAGATCGAGATATCTACTTCGAACACAATAGCAGGACAACATACCTCTCAAGGCCTTCAATAGGAGATCCTGCATTGGCTCACTGGCCCACCACGACACTGGAAGCATTTCTATTCCTGCATTCAACAATTGGTGGCCCTGAACAGCTGACAGAAATTATTATTGCACTACTGATATCAACGGCCCCTAGTTATGCAGTCGCCAATTTTCACTTATTTTCTGGCATTTTCCTCGTGCCTTGCTTTCCCCGGGGCAACAAGGCCTTCTCTCGCCACGAGGCTAATTAAATATTGCTCATTGATCCGCGGTGGCCATGAGCTAGCCGTTCATGAGCTCAGCCTCGTCCGTCGGACAAGCAACGGGACTGGGGTCACTCTCCATGACCCGGGCGACTCGGAAGGCGCCAGGCCAGTGCTGCCGGCTGTGGAGGCAATGACGGAGGGCAGAAAAAGAAAAGAAGTCCCGAGGAAAAAGAACAGAAAAAGCAAGGGAAGAGAGGAGACCAGGGGCCTTGGGGGCTACAGTTGTTAGCTCCCTTACCTGATCCGCCAAACCCCGGCCAGCTAAACGCAAATCATGTTGTCAAAGCGGCAGCGAACCAGGCAAGATTCAGATGATGCGCGCGCACGATGCACTCTTAATTGCTGGACATCAAGAGGGCTGGGAGACCGGGCGATGCCGAGCAGTTCGGCAGCAACGAGCTCCGTGGCACCGGCAGCAACCACGGCAGGCAACTCTTCTAGAACACGGCCCTCCGACTAGCACTGTTAACACCTGGCCAAGGTCTCAGATACGATCATATCTTATTACTTCCCCGGTACCCTTCGCCATCTAATTAGCAGGCATATGATTCTAATTGCTACTGTGAGAAAGGGGGTCCCTCCCGTTGGAAAGTGGAGCTACACAAGACCCTTGTGACTCGACCGGTGGGTATCCGTAATTACACAGTGCACCAGCGCTACCAAGAAGTTGCAAGCTGAGCAAGCCTGATTAAAGTGAGATGATGGTGGGTGCCAAGGAGGGGGAGGGCGAGCGAGGGGAGAGAAGAGGGGGATGTGGTTGTTTTCCTGCCTCGGATGCATGATGAGATGACCAGCGCGACTCGCAAGGAAAACGCGACAGAAACAAGACGCACGTCCCTCTTGAATTGCCTAATGGGGCAAGCTGGAGTCGTAGAACATTCGCGTGTGCGTGGAGAGAAGAGCAACATGACTGCAGAGCACATCCATGCTCCCTGCCTCCAGCACAACGTAGCATGAATCTCCGGTCCGTACGCCAGCCACCCAGCCTGCGAGCCCCTGCTGGCTTCACAAGGCAACCAGAGGTTCCGCCGATAGGGTCAAAGGAACAGTGTCCTGGATGTAGGTATCTTTGTGATTTCCCGGTTCCGGGGGTTATTTCAGTCATTTAGCGCTAAAAGATGGCCGCTACCACCAGAGCCACGCTACGCGGTAGGTGCCAGTTGCTTGGGAAGGAGTACTAGCTTGTCCCCACCCAACATTGTAAGTCGACGAGTACTAACCTGGTCAATTTCGTTGGCGAGAGCTTCTTAATTGCTCCTCATTTCTCGCTGCTCCCCATCGGCTAGGCGCAGGCAAATCAAAGACGGACCGGGTTGATCGGTGGATGGCGACAGCGTGGAGTGGTGGCACCAATCAATCATTCGCTGTACGACACAGTTGGAGAGGGTGTGGGTGGTACCTACCCAATCTATTAGAACTATTCGCCCGCGCCAACCTCGTCGCCTCCTCTGGTTCTCTAATACTGAAAAATTAATACCCAACCTTCCGGGCCTCGTGCGCGTGTGTGTCGTTCAGGTTTTTGTCTGCCGGAAGGTGTTCAAGACTAGTCTCTGTTCACGTTGCTTCCCGCTGATA
Organism: Clonostachys solani; assembly: GCA_902141235.2. Classification (NCBI taxonomy): domain Eukaryota; kingdom Fungi; phylum Ascomycota; class Sordariomycetes; order Hypocreales; family Bionectriaceae; genus Clonostachys; species Clonostachys solani. The sequence continues at coordinate 4,884,739 of CABFOC020000035.1, forward strand.
TGAAACCTGACCGTCGACTGATATACTGAAACTCAATCCCCTTGGGCTCCATCCACGCATGTCTCAAAATCCTCCGCCACACTCACTTACTCACTCTCACTTACGCTACTTTTCTTTTCTATTCATGTCTTCCGCCTCATAATCATTCTCTCATCATCGTTTCTACTCCTCTGCTTCTCGACATCTCTTGCTCTATTCCCAGCGGCAGACTATTCACCACGCAACGAGCCGCCCTTCCCGTGTCAGTCTTCGTGATGTAGTGGCCTAATCGACTACTTTCGGCCCTCCCCTACTACCACCCAAGAGCTGGCTGGCCATCGGGCTGTCAGCCTACCCATTTTCTTTCTATTTTCTTGGGTTACTTTTACTATTGTTGGATTTGCCACACTTCACTCTGTCGATCCAGTGGAGCAGTATTGCATTTTTGGAACTTGGCAACCCGGTCGCATAAACAGCCTGGCGTTTATCAGTCGAACAGGAGCAGCCGACCCAGACAGCCTGGCTTGTTGATCTCTCGCGGCGCCTTCTTGGTATCCTGGCTGGCTGTCAGATTGGTTTTTGGCGGGAGTAACGACGCATAAACTTCGCTGCAAGTCTATAACGCCGATTGACGTCGCGCGCATTGCTTCTTCCTTCAGCCGGTGGCTTGGTCCAGACACACACACGCATACACTTATCCTCCCTGCCTCCATCTTTTCTCTTCCCTTTATCTTTCTTACCCTCCAGCGTCCTCCTCGAGTGTGCACCTCTCTCCTCCGCCGTGCGTACTTCACTTGCTCACCTTCTCTCCTCGGCCATCTTCGCAGCGACTCTTTTTCCGCTCCCGCTCGCCGTCGACTCCTTCGCAAGTCCTTGGTCATTTCCGACCCGGTTTTTGGAGGGGGTCTATTTGCTTGAAACACCAACCAGCTCCCTCCAAGGACGCTGCCAGCCTCTGCTGGGGTCTGGCCCGCCCACCCTCCCTCTTGTCCCCTATCCTCGAGCAGCTCGCAATGGCCTCCGTTGCGCTGCCGCAGCGCTGGGACAGGGCACCTGACACCACTGACAGCGGCTTCGTCCCCAGCACCACCACCGCTAGCACCGAGGCTGGTGCCGGTGCTGCCTCTGCTCGTACAGCCTCTGCTGATCCCTCTGGTGCCCTGCACTCAAACGCTACTGCAGCTGCCAGCGTGTCGCTCCACTTCTCACCACCAGTAACCGGACACCTCCTCCACCCGCTCCCGCGTTATCAGGCCCAATCCCAGTCGCCGACAGAAGACACGCATGATGGACCAGCCAATTTCTTGAATTTCTCTGATGTTGCCAGTGAGCTCTCTCACCTCCCCTTCGCTGTACCAGCCTCCTCATCGACGACCTCGACCTCCTCGTCCTCCTCGACAACGTCAACAACAACCATATCGACGGCACACCCATCACCCCCTTCTGCGCCCTCCACCCTTATTAGTGACGCATTTAACCTAGCTTCGTCCCGTCTAGCACCGCCCAAGCATCGCCAGCAAAACCCACCGCCATCCACTCCCGCGACCGCTGCCACACCCACAGCCACAGTCCTCAGAACCTCCCCTGGCCTAGCTGCTCGACTCAAAGCACTCGGGTTCGGAGCCTCCAGCAGCACCGCGCAACCTGCAGCACCTACTGAGCCCAACCACATCGGCCGGCTTAACGAGGAACAATTACGCGAGCTCGACGAGAAGCATCAACTCAACTCCTTGGAATCAATCATCATACGGCGCGGTCGCCCGTGGCAGGGCACTGGCCCCACCGCGTCTTCTCAACAGGTGCCTGCTCAGCTCCAATTTGACGAGTTGAGCCCTCAGCTCCCTGAGACTATTTTACCAAACGACCTCGTGCTTGATGTTATGGATACGCAAAAGTACCGTCTGCCCGACCACACAAATGGCAACAATACCAAGGCCGACCCGGATACGCTCCGTGAACACATTGCCCGCGACTCAATCTCCCTGGCAGAGGTTGTTGACAGCGTAACACCACCGCCTCCGCCCCCGAAAGACACGCCCCCCGCCAGCGCGGCCCTAAACGATGACGATCCACGCCTGGACTCGTACTTCTCCCCGGTTCACAGCCGTCCCATGTCAATCTATACCCTCTCCCGCGTCTCCTTCGCCAACCAGCTGTCCCAGTTGACGTCCTTGCAGCTCCCAGATGCCGAATCACTCTCGAGCAAAGTCTCAGCTATCCCCACCGCGCAGGCCGCCTCAACAGCTCTCATCAATGCAGCCGAGCAGATTCGAAGCTGGATTCACAAGGCCTCCGAGGTCATCGGAGGTCTCGATAGCGAGGACGATGTAGAGTGGTCTGCCGCAGGTGGCCGAGAGGGACTCGCAGAGGTCGAAAATGCCATTTTGCGATTCGAGGAGTTGATCAATGTCTACGTGGGGGCCATCGAAGAGTTGCAGTCACGGCCCGACATTGCCAGCGTTTCGACCGATGACTTGAACAAGGCTGTTTTACAGATGGAAAGCATCATGACTGAATGGACCAAGATTCGAAACACTCTGCAGAACGTCCGTGGCCAGGTCGAAATTGCCATGGAATGGGAAGAACTCTGGAACAGCGTCCTGGGCGATATTCAGGGTGAGATGGATGAGTTGAGCCGTCTGGTCTTCGAAATGGAGGAGCGTCGCCACAAGAGCATTGCTGCCGCCGCTGGCGGCGACGGTGTTGATATCGGGGACCTTGAAACCATTGTAGAGGACACTCGTCCCCCTGTTGCTCGCCTACAGGCCCAGAACCGTGTCAGTTTCCCCGGCTTCCCGATAACGCCCAGCTCTCCCGAGACTCCAGCCTTGTCTCAAGACGATTCGAGTCTGCTCGCCTTATTCGCACGAATGCAGCCGCTGAGAGCTTCGTTGGACTTTCTCCCGATGCGCCTGTCAGTGTTCCAGGCAAGGGCCGATTACTCCTTCCCCACCGCCTGTGATGAATTGGAAATGCGTCGCACCGGGCTTGATGCAAGCTACAAGAAGCTGGAGAGGGATGCCGAGTCTCTGCGAAAGGAACTTGGAGAGGATCGCTGGGTAATAGTATTCCGTGGCGTCGGCAGACAGGCTCAGAAGATGCATGAGTCTGTTGAGCGTTCCCTCACCAAGCTCCAAGAATCCATTGACTCAGGCCTGCATCTGTCCAACCCTCCCGCCATGGTCAAGAAACTGGAAAGCTACGAAGCCAAGAAGACACACTATAGTCCGGCTATCGAACGAGTGCTATCAATCATAGACAAGGGAGTCAAGGATCGCCTTACTGTCAATGGAGAGATTGTGCGATTACGGACCGACTTGGAATCCAAATGGATCAATCTCAAGGATCAGATGGTCGACATGGACGCAACCATAGACACACTGCACGTCGATAGGAAGGGTCAGCACCTCAGAGACTCCATCTCCAGCATGGTCTCCAACGACAGATCTACCACGGCTGGAAGCGGCCATGAGACTCCTGGAAGCTCACCACCATCGTCCATCGTGATGTCCAGCCTAGGCATTGAGCCTTATGGTTCAGCAAAACAGCGCAAAACTCGCCCTGCCAATTTGCAGACTCGCACCCCGCCTTCGTACCGGAGACAGTCGTCAGTCCCTTCTTCCATCAACTCAGCTCGCAGGCTTACTCCTTCTCGCCTCCCTACCACGATCGGTTCGTCGACAACCACACCGACGCACCTACGGGGTACCCCACGATCGGTATCAAGCCTGGACCACAGGCCACGCTGGAATACGTCCACCAACGCATCTGGCATTGATACCGGCCACAACTTCAAGCCTCTGTCTCTCACGACCCCCAGCCCATACTCGAAGCGGACCCCCCTGTCACAGAGGTCTGTCTCTTCCTTGACACCCGGCTCGGCCACATCCAAACTTCCCATGCTCCGTACTCCTCTTACCAGAGCCACTTCCGAGTCTCCCAAAGTGGGCGACACGCCTACTCGAACAGGCCCTTCTCGCTTGTCTTTCCGTGAACGCCTTGCGTCCTCTGCTGCGAATGCTGGACAGCAACCACCACCAGCGACGACAACTGTAACGACAACAGCGCCGCCAGCAATAGCAAGACCTCGCCCTCAAGGCCAAAGCTCATTAACAGCATCCACTGAGGCATCATTAAGACGAGCTTCCTTTCACCCTCAAAGGTCTGTTTCGGTGGCTGGGGGCCATGAGCAGCTCAACCGTCCCGCTAGCTCTCTTGCCTCAAACGGCCGCAGAAGTAGTCTCATGCTACAACCAAAGGAAAGACGAGACTCCAGCACTGGGCGATCGACTCCCTCGGTTTCACGGCTCTCAGTCCGCAAGAAGCAAGAGCCAGCTGACAATAAGCCAAGGTGGCGCTAGTTGTCACCGGCATCATCGACCCTACCTTTCTACGGTCATGAATGAGCCCTCTTTACTCTTCTCCCCTTTATCTGCCATGAGCTTCTGTATTTCGCCAAGTAGCGAGATTGAATTTGATGCTGGCCGATTTAGACTGTTATTATTTCTGTATTTGCTCTTTCAGCCCTTGATTTTGTTTTATTTTTGGAAGTTTTATAGCATGGCGTCGGGATGAAAGAGACACCGGTTCACTAACTCAGATGATGGAGTTCGGGGAAATATGACATAAATCTTTTAATTCAAGCCGGATTGTTTTGGGCGCATTTCCTGTTGACGGACTATTGTATTTGATATATCCGGTCCCCCCCTTCTTGTAAGACAATTTCACCGGACGGTATTCAAGATCGTGTGGATGTATGAAGGACACGGTTGGCTTTTGTGGGAGGCATTTCTGTCCATATCGTATGTCTTAGTTTTTGCATCCATTACCTCGTAAAAAGAGTTTTAACCTGGCACGTTCTCATCTAGTGGGACGAGGGCTGAAAAGTACAATTAATTTTTTTGAACCATGCTTATCGTTGCAGAAGAATGACATCTTATTTAGGAAGCAATTGTTTGTACTATTTCGTGACTCGAGAGAGATTCTTGTTTCTTTTTTCTTTCTCAGCTGATAGCTGCCCAGGTAACTACCCCCCATTTCATCAACAGCCTTTCCTTGACGCCAGAATGATGTGCAATAAAAACAATATGTCTTCGCTTCGTCAGTGCCCTATGCACGTTGTATGTATATGTATGGTATCGTCGTCTGATGATCTAATGCTCAGGTTCCAAAACAAAGGGGGGCAAGGAACCAAAAAAATAACAAATAAATACCATGAAGAGGAAGGCGAGAAAATTAGATCTCGCCTCGCTCCCAAGTCACAAACTCCGACGACTCCTCTTGAAGACTCCTCTTGAGTAATGTGGGAAATCAAGAAAAACAAAATAACCGACCCCCCTCCCATTGTTCATATCGGCATCAGCCCAATCCCCCCACCGCTCCTCTTGACAATCTTCCTATCAGGCTTCGGGGCACCCGCAGGAGCGGATGCTCCCGCCGGGCCTGAGGGTGCGCTTGCTTTCCTTGCGCCGGTTGAAGCACCTCTGCGCTTTGAGCCCTGCGAGCCTCTCCTGGGCCCTTTCTTTGATTGCCAGCTCTTACCGCCACTGCTGCCACCCCTTGTTCCGCGACCACCCCTGGTGCCGCCGCGTGATCCTCTGGAGCTACTGGATTGTCCGGTGATCGGCAAAGCCTGGAGCCTCTCGTTGAAGGCTTGGACCTCGGGCCGGGCGCTGTTGGCAAAGTAATGCGAATCTTCCTCGTCCTCGTCTTCTCCATCCCCGTCGTCTTGCTCAGACTCCGAGCTGACCAGGTCAACTATATCTTGGTCCTCCCGGGCTGATGATGAAGATGCGCCTCCAGTGGCACCCGTGATTTCTCTATACATTACATGATAGCGTGCCAGGATTTTGAGGATATTAGGCCCATACTCGTTGACTTTAGCCAAATCAATGCCTGTTATACGGCCCATCTTTTCCATGGATGTGGTCCAGTGAGTTGCCATGGCCATAAACTCTCGTTGAGAAAACAGGGGTCGGCGAAGCTCCTTCTTATTTCGAATCCGTTCCTCGAGTGACTGCGCTTCTTGTACAAAGCTACCAATCAGATCATGGTGTACCTCATCAATATCCTCCGCTGGCGTATTAATAGGGATAGGAGGCCCTGCCTTACGTCGGGGAGTCACAACGGGAGGCCGAGCTGGCTGAGGCGGGCGGGCTGGTCGGTGTTTAGGTAATGGCGCAAAAGCCTCTTCTTCTTCGTCGCCTTCAATATCATCATCAGATACAACGAACCCATCGTTCGCATACCCTGATGCTGTCTGGTTCAACTCGGCCTCATCATCGCTCTCTACAATTCTCCCACGAGGTCTCCGCCTCCCAATAGGAGAGGAGACATATGTGGAGAGAATAGGTTGCGACTCGGGCTCGCTGTTTGCTGCCTTTTTGGTGGTCTTCTTTTTGACTGGTCGTGTTTGATTCGATACTTGAATCGAAAGCATAAGTCGGCGCTGGCCATCCAGAAATGCCCTTGCTGTTGTTCCGATGCGGAGGTACTGGATCGCTATGCCATACCTACTGACTTGGTTTGACTCCGAGAAGGCCTTCTCCGCGGACAGCTTGTCAATAACTCGCACTACCTCGTGCTTCTTCATGCCCTTAGCCACGCCGTGCCATTCACCCGACAACCTTTCCTCGTTGCTTGGATAAGCTTTGCCCAGTAAGATGTCTGCACACTGGTTCGGGGTGAGTCTTCGCTGGACCTTGACAACATTGATAGCAGCCACTGCGCATTCCGAGAAGTCTTTCTGCTCAAAAACCAGGGCCGCCTTGCAGTTGTCACATGACTTGTTACATTGCTCGGGGGTAAAGTCTTCCCCGAAATACCTCAACACTTCAGTGCGGCGACAGTCGGCCTGGTTATCACAGAAAGCAGTAACTCTGTTCAACATCGACATCTGTCGCTCCTTCTGTTGGGCACCTCCCTCTCCATCGGAGATAAGCTTCTTCAGGACTCTTATGTCCCCCTTTCCGTAGAATAGAATGCAGTCGGAAGGTTTGCCATCTCTGCCAGCTCGTCCAGTTTCCTGATAGTAGCCCTCCAGGCTCTTGGGAAGGCCATGGTGAACAACGAACCTGACGTCGGGTTTGTCGATACCCATGCCAAAGGCTATGGTGGCCACCACAACTTTGATTTCGCCCTTTTGCCAGGCAGTCTGAACCTCGGCTTTCTCCTTCGGCTCTATTCCTGCATGGTAGTAGTCCGCGGCTATGCCATGTTCTGAGGAGAGTTTGTTCGCAACCTCTTCTGCCTGTTTTCGGGAGATTGTATACACAATCCCACTGACGTTGCGATAGTCTCTTAGTATGAGTTCCCCAATAGCATCAGTAGCAGCAGCGTTTCCCGTTTTGGAGCGAACCTCATAGGTTAGATTAGGTCTATTGAAGCTCTGGGAAAAGACCTGGCAATGGTTCATTCCTAGATTGTGCTTGATATCGACGATGACGTTCTGGGTTGCGGTGGCTGTAAGTGCCATGAGAGGGACATTTGGAAACTTTTGGCGTAGCTGGCCAAGAGTTTTATAGTCGGGCCTAAAATCATGGCCCCATTGGCTGACGCAGTGAGCTTCGTCAATGACAAGACGGGCAAACTTGTGTTTTCGGTAGAGAGTCTCCAGGGCATCGCTGAACTGGGGACTCTTGCTAACCATCTCCGGTGTGACGTAAAGAAGCTCGACAAAATGCTCCGGGGTTCGTTCATTGAAGGCGCCCATAATCTGCCTTTTATACTGTGCAGAGCATTCGCTGTTGAAAGCCACGGCCTGGATTCCCAGCGCTTTCATGTGGTCAACCTGGTCTTGCATGAGACTTAGTAGGGGAGAAATCACAATGGTGACACCGCGGGTCTTTCCACTCTTAACGACGGCTGGGAGCTGGTAGCAGAGCGACTTGCCTCCTCCGGTCGGCATCAGGACAAACGCGTCATCGCCAGCCAAGGTAGCGTTGATGGCTTCCAGCTGGTTCTGCCGGAATCCTTTCATGCGAAAGCGATCCTTGAGCATTTTCTGGACATCCGAAGACCATGGGTGCTTCATCAGCTCCGGCGGAATAGACAGTGCTGCCAAAGCCGACTTTACAGGCTTAGTTGTGGACTTTTTCGATCTGGTCGTCGGAACAGCATTGCCCGATGTATCAGAGAGAACACGTCTCGCAGGCGGCAGCTGGATCTCTGTCGATTTTCGAGTCTCGTAGTCTTGTGCCAACGCCAAAATCTCTGCATCGTCACTGAAATCACTAAACTCGTCCCCTTCAGAAGGGGGGATCCTACCCATCTGAGTAGATCTGGAGCTCATCTGGTGCGTTGACAGTTTTGTCGATCTCCCTTGCGAGAATCCAATATCGCCAGGGCCTTGAGGAAACTTATCACCCATGCCAAAACTTCTGGTTGGTATCTGACCTGCTTTCCGAGAATCGATGGCATTATAGTGAGACTCAGAAGAGGGTTTTGGTCCCGTTTGTGACCAGCCTCCACCTGCCTGGGACAATTGCGTCCGATGAACCACATCAAAGTCAAGATCTTCAGCAGGGCCAAGCCCAGAATTCATAGCCATATTTACCGTGAATTGGGTGAGAGGCTGGCTAACAGGAACAGTATCCAGATGCCCACTGACTTGATCTGACATAGCTGGGACCTGGCAGAAGTCGAGAAAACTGTTCACGTCCACCCCGCCGTCAGTCAAGGTTTTGAGAATGTTTTCCTCTACCTCTTGGATTTGGTCAGTGAGGGTGTCAAGGCGATTCTCGGCTTCATCCGTATCAACACCATCGGCATAGGCCTCTGTAATTTCGTCGGCGAGGGTACCTCGTTGCTCACTAAGCTTGCTGTATGATAGCAAAATGGTCGAAGCCTCCTTGAGAGCCTCTTTTTGCTTCAACAGACGTTCTTTCTCGGCCCTGATCTCGTTGCGCTTTTCCTTCGGGGCGCGCTCCGAGACCGCTCGCATGAAACTCTGGCCATTCTGCTGTACTAGTTTCTCCACAGAAGTTGACTTGGCCGCCAAAGCTTGAGGGTTGCTTGCAAGGTGATTGAACAACATACGCTTCTGATCAGCTGACAAAGTATTACCCCCGACTTCTTGGATGGTAGGAGCAATGCTTGCATTGCTTTTGGGTCTAGCCGAAGAATTGGAGCTACTAGAAGCATCAGGGAAGTGCAAGCGGGGCAGATCGCTTGGGAATTCCAACTGGGGAAGAGCAGCTTCGCCATTTGCCCCAGCTATGTTCTCCCCAAGATACTCCAACGAGTCGTCGGGTATTGTCTCTGACTCCCTGCGGGAAACAGGGCTCATACACTCATCATCCGAGTCGGGAATGATCATTTCAAGATCTATTTCTGGTGCCTTGGCCTGCGTAGGTTCAGCAAATGTTTTCCTCTTCTTCGATGAACCAGGGTGCCTTAATGAAGAAGGAGCTGCATTTGCGACCCGATTGTCAGTCGGTTGTTGCGGGTTTCCCTTGATTTCGATAGTATCCAGCTCGAATTCATACAGGTCCATCTCATCAAAGTCGTCTTTTAACGGTTTCTGGCTACCACGGATCCGCGATGGCGTTTCTGCATCGACGTGTGTCTTCTTGCGGCTCGTTCCAAGCAGTTCATAGACATCCGGGAGGAGTAAATCGTCTGAAATGCTATCATCCTTGCTTATGCCGTCGCTCTTTCTCTTATTATCTGTGCGAGCGATTGGCTTGGTCTTTGTCTCGTTCGGCGGAGGAGAACCTGAAGGCAGGTCTTGGTCTCCAGTCAGATCCATATAGTCCAAATCGTCTGAATTAATGGACGAAAATTCAAACGCTGCCGTCGGTGATATTGTGCGTCCAGAAATATTTGGCTTGGGGGTCGATAGGCACTCATGTTTGCGACTCGGGCTCGATATTCCAGCAGGTAGCGGTTTCGTTCGGCCAGGTTGTTCGGCAATCCGAGAGGTCGTGGGCGTGGGAGTAAGAAGGTGGTCCTGCCGAGATATCAGAGACGGCTTCTTCGACTTGACACTCGACGTCAGCCGCCCCATTGTCCCGTCCGCCAAAGTCTCGTTCGTAATATCATGCACCGCATCCCCCGCCCTGCTCAGAGCCCCTCCAGGTCCAGTTTGCGATTGATTTGTCGCCGTCTCAGTTTCATTGACGGAGACTCGTGTGTGCGATTGAGAGCCATTAACCGACACCAAAGATGGATCCTGGGAGGAGCTCGAAGAAAACCCCTGGCTATCGTTGTTCGGAAGGGGCAGCGTTATAGGTCGAGAGAGGGCAGCATCACGCAACAACCATTTGAGTTGGTCTTGGAGGTTATTCCGGGTCATGAAGTCGGCTCGACGATGCCGGCTAATCCCTCAAGTAAGCTGGCGACATTTGAAGCTGTTGATAGTATCGTTGATGCCGTTTGGACCAAGTTGGAGCAATTCTTAGGTAGCGTTTGTCACTATCGGCAACGGTAAATGTGCACGATAATGGCAACGCGGCACCCGCGAATCGCGTTTCTTAGTCATCAGGTAAATGCGGTCTCACGTGACTTTGTGACTGATGAGATTTCCAAACCGTTACCATTGACTAGATCATTCAGAACAATAGGACAACAAATAATTAGCAAATTCATGTACCGACATTCACGGAGTCATCTCGTCTCTTCCCATGTGTGGTGCCATGGCTTACTCATTTGGCTGCTAAATTGTCGACCGACCGACGATGCTGGGCCGTTCGGCGGATGCGGCATCTATCTTTCGGCAACGACGGCCAGCCAGCGTTCGGTCCAACTTAAAATTGGGGCGGTGCCACTTGGAAAGCATCTGTCACGGAAATCGGTGGCTTTGGGACGGCACCTGTTGGAGAGCTTCAGCCTGCCGGGAAAGTGTTCGCAGCCACCTGTCTAATTGGCTGAAAGCGGCCGCCGAGAAGCCCCACAACGCGGCCTCTCGGCGGCTTACTTCTTCCTTCCAGACTCCCACTCCAATGGGTGACATAAAATATGAGGCACCGAAATGCCGTTTTGAGTCTGATGTGTAATTATGGACGCAATAATCTTGACGACTGTAATTGAAATGCATAATAAGTAGCTACTCAGTTCTGGATTTACCTCCTGGCCCTTGTTTTGTCCGGCCTAATATCTCAATTGTTTGATATTATGTTGGAATACAACGCCGACTTCTCCGGTGCATTGTTGTTTTTGTCACCCAGTTGCCACCCTACCCTTTAGTCTGGCCTCGTCGGCTAGCGAGACCAGACCATGACACTTGGCTCCGATCATGGAGGCAACGTCCCTTCTGGGTACTTGGGAGTATACGATGACATCCTTTGGCTTCCTTTGAAAACTACCCGAGGGCCTTACGGATGTCGGGCCGTGTAAAAATGGTTGCGCTCATAGATAAATATCAGGGCAATTACAGAGTCATCGCCACAGTCTTTTTTTTCCTTTTTAATGAACATCACAAGCTGTGAACTTACCAAGTGCTAAAAGCCACCACCGTGCAATATATTCCTTACACTTATTCACCTCCTAAGTGACGCCACAATGAAGACCAGCACGAGTGATGATCAACGCCAGAAGGAGGCTCCTTCTCCCTCTCCCAAGCAACATGCAATCGTCAAGCACCTTACACAAAACATCCAACCAAACATCTCCTCCGAGTTACAACTACTACTTTTAACTTTCTCTACGGGAATTCAAGGTGAGTCCCCGAGTGGCCTTATCTTCATCTGTGGACGAGCGCCTCATGACTAACATCGATCTTGGTATCAGACGCAACCACGGTCCCGGACTACCACTGCTTCTCATCCAACCAAACCGGAAACACGATATTCTTGTGTCTGGGGCTCGTCTTGCCACACCTGAACGGGGACGTATTCGTCACCGCCAATATAGGGGTTTCCCTGGGGCTCTTCCTGGGAGCGGGTTGGGTCACTGGGCAGCTCAGTCACATTATTGGTCCTAGAAAGCGATGGTGGTTGTTCCTCTGCAACTTCATCCAGACGTGCTTGGTGTTCGGCGCAGCCACCGTCCAGTACCTCCACGGAACCGAGATCCAGGGACCCAAAGCGCTCTCGGTGATCGGATTGCTGGCACTGGCGGCAGGAAGCCAGGTAGTCCAGTCCCGCAGCCTGGCCATGACCGAGATCAGCACCGCCATGGCGACGGCAGCGTGGGTGGATTTACTAATCGATTCCAAGATCCTTGCTTACCATAACCGACCAAGAAGCCGGCGAGTGGCCTTCCTCCTCGCTCTCGTCCTCGGTGGGTTTGTGGGCGCCTTCATTTACCGTGAGGTTGGATCAGGGACGGCGATTGCTGTCTCTGGGGCAGGAAAGTTCATCGCCACAGTGATGTATCTGTTTGCGAGGGCCGAGAAAGATTGTGATGAGGATTCTGTGGTGTAATATGGATGGTGTGGCTGGTGAGGAGGGAGATAAAAGAAGGCCCCCTGCCCCTTTTGTTATGGGGGAAGGGATAGTCGAGATGATGTATGTGGCTTGACATTTTGGCGTAACTTATTACAGTGGACTTTAACGATAACGACCTAGAATAGACGCATTAAAACGGCGGTGCTTGAGCCACCACCATAATAGAAGCAACTGAAATCAATCTTATCAACGTCCCAGCCTGTCAAAAAGTAATGGATGCGCCGAAGCCAAGGCAGCACTCGACCGGAGTCATCTCGCAGCGTATAGAATGACTGTCTAGAGTCGATCGCAATGCACTGCGGTCTGTGAAAAGCCGGTGGGACAGCCGGCGCCTGTATTCACGGCCGCCATGCAGCGATTCATAGACGGGCGGAGGATCATGATGTCTGCAGGCAGAAGCGAGCCTCTCTCCCACTGTCTGACCGCTCTTCAGGGCTGGCTGCAGCACAGCTCAGGCTTGGCATCTGCTGGCCCAGGCAGCCGGACCGCTGGAAACGGCATAGGCCAGGCACCAGTGGCCCCCCCGCCCTCCATCTTCAGCGTGCAAATGCCCCGCGGCTACGGGGGGGAAGGGCCATTTCCGAGGCACAGCCAGTCAATTGCACGAGTTTCCTGATCCGCTCCGCTGCCAGCTTCAGCTCATCAAACCATCGCGCGAGGTGGCTTGATGCTAAGCGGTGCGTGTGTGTGCATGCAATGGGGGGGACCCGGTTTAGCCAGGCAGCGGATTGGATAATCCGTGCAATTCACGAGGACGCGATGCTGGTCGGCTGGTCTCAATTGCATCAACCGACGGCAGCTGAGGGACGTCTGCTTCAGCTTGCTATATATAAAGCGGCGTCCTCCACATGCTCCTCAACTCTTGCGGACTGCGTATGTTTGCGATCATCTTCACTGCACTCACCACTGTATCTTTTCTCGTTTCGCCTAGGCTGTCTTTGCGTTTTTGTGCTTCTTGTTGCTCCCCCTCACATTGAGGATATCAACTTGCTCAACAGCGAGTCAGTATCTACCAAATATAACGAATACCTAGTATTGGCCTATTGTTCAACGGTCTCTAACTAGGCTTTCCCCTGCCTGCCTCCCACCTACAAATCTGCCTGCGGTCTTGGGAGTCTACCCAAGCTCTCTGGTAGGAACCAGCCACTGTAAATCATGTCAACCACAGGTCTCCCGGAGCTGCCAGCTCCTCATTCAGAGCTGGCCAAATATATCTCGGAGCACCCCGACGAGCCCATTGTTGAGATTCTAAACCCTTATCGCGAATATGAGGCTCAGCTGCGTACTGTCTACGCTCAAGATCGCCAGAACCCGATCCTGGATGACCCTCAACTCAACGTCCTTCCTCTGTTTACCGAGGACACAAAGCTCATCACTACTCGTGCTCGAGACTTGGCCAAAGAGTCCGAGGATGAGAAGTCAAAGTATATCATGCCTTTGCCAGACAGCAAGCGTCGCCCCCACGGCTCTCCTGCTACCGTTGCTAGCCACTCCGAATTTCAGAAGAACTTCAATCTCTTCTCAGAGTCTTCGCTGGCTGACCTCAACTGGGACAATGTCGTGGCTGCCGGCTCGTCCGTGGTCAACTGTCTGTTGCCTGTGCCCAAGGAGTTCAATACTACAAAGCGCAAGCTTCGTGAGTATTATCATGAGAAATTCTGCCCTGCCTCGGATGTGGACCTGTTCCTTTACGGCTTGACTCACGAGCAAGCCATAGAGAAGATCAAGGAAATTGAACAGGCTATTCGAGACGCAATTCTCCACGAGGTTACGGTGGTGAGAACCAAATATGCCATCACTATTGCCAGTCGCTATCCAGTTCGACATGTCCAGGTAGGTACCCCTTAAATCAAGCTATCAAGGGTCATGCCCACTAACCGGTGACGCCAGATTGTTCTGAGAGTGTACAAGTCCATCAGTGAAATCCTAACAGGTTTCGACATTGACGCTGCTGGAGGTGCCTATGACGGGAGGCAGGTCTATGTCACTCCCCGGGCATTGGGTAGTTTCATCACCCAGATCAACCACGTTGACCTCTCCAGACGCAGTCCGTCATATGAGAGTCGGCTTTCAAAGTACTCGCATCGCAATTTCGAGGTGTACTGGCCAGAGCTGGACCGGTCGCGAGTCGACCCCACGATCTTCGAAAGAAGCTTCAACCGAACCTTGGGTCTTGCCCGCCTCCTCATTCTTGAAAGGCTCCCAACAACCTCTGCCCGTGAGGCGTACCTCAACAAGAGGCGCGAGGAGCGCGGAAGACCTACGGTGTACCGGAGCTACTATAACCTTGGTGGCAATATCAAGGACTCCCACGAGGATGAGATTGCGGACTGGCTGTCAGAGGAGGTCGTGAGCAATTACCACACCTTCACAGTGCCATATGGCCAGAAATTCCAAGCCAAGAGCATCGAAAAGCTCTGCTACACCCGTGATCTTCTGCTCAATGCCGAATGGAACCAGTCGGAAGACCGCAAGGTATATCTCCATCGCCACCCAGCCTTTTTCGGACGTGTTCAGGACGTCATTGAAGACTGCTGCGGGACTTGCCCCCAGGCGAAGACTCCAGATGAGATCGAGGTCGCTGCGAAGGAGGCTGAGATTTACATCTCTGGAAAGGTCTCGTTTCTCATTGATGATCCTGGAAGGCAGCAGATTGGCTCGTTCAATCCCCTGACTGAACAGGACTGGACTGATATGGCATACGTGGGTAACACTGCACGACTCTGCCAATCGATTGTAGATGGTGATGTGGACGATGTCCTCAACTGGCTTTCCCAGCCAGAGGCCGATGTGAACAAGCGCGATTATACTGGCCGGTCTGCTCTTCATCTGGCCGTTATGGCCTCCACCCCTGATGTCGTTCGCTGCCTGGTGGACCATGGCGCACGATTGACGGCTCGTCTTGCCGATGGGCGAACAGCCCTGCACCTGGCTGCCTCCAGGGGCCATCTTGAAATCATCAAAATACTGATGGAGAAGAGCATTGAGAATGAGGAAGCCGAAGAGGAGCGCCGCGACAGGAAGCGTCTAGCAGCAAAGGGCAACGCCGATGAGAATTCGGGCGCGGAGAATACTGAAGAGGCTAATGACGAGAAAGACGAGGAGGAGGAGGAAGCCGATGACGACTCGGACGGGGAGCTCATTGAGAACGAGCAAACCAACACCGACGCGCACTCGATTGTGACGGGCTCATTTGTCAACATCAAAGACGGCAAGGACGCTACCGATTTGGATGATCTTGATGTTCCGGATGACGAGCCAGACTATTACCAGATCGACGTTCTCGCGTGGGATGTGCGATGCTCTCCCCTTCACCTCGCCATCGCCGGCGGCCACGAGGATGCTGTACGTCTCCTTTGCGACTACGGAGCTGACTCGATTCTCCCCGTCAAGTTCTTATCCAGCAACGATACTGACACAGGGGCAATTCTCACTCTCACCCTGGCGTTGACGCTGCCTCTCGAGCAGGCAAAGTCAATGGCCAAGCTCCTGTTGAGCCTCGGAGCAGTGTCGTCACAGGCTGAGACGAATGGAGCCACTGCTTTCTTCCGATACGTCCAGAGCGGTAGGAGCGAGCTGGTCGATTCCCTTCTCGAGAATGATCAGATGGGCGTGAAGACGGCCATCAACCACCTCGTGTTCGCAGGATACTACTGGGATTCCAGCGCGATTTCCCCCCTACACACCGCCATCGAGCAAGGAGACTCAATCTTGATCCTGAAGCTGCTCAATGCCGGCGCAGAATCAAACATTGAGTATGAGTCATGGCTCAAGGCAGCCAAGGTATCGCCGACACAATCGAGCAGGTTGAGCAGCCTGGAGCAGAACCAGCAGATGTACACCCGGATGGCCCAGCCCATCATTGCTGCTGTGCAGAACGCCAATCCCGAGGTGGCGATTGAGCTCCTTGAGGCTGGGGCTGATTTCAATGCTCTAACTCCTGCAACCTATAATCTCATGCAGCATCAGTATTATCGCAACAGCAACAAGGGCACTGCAGTCCTGGATATGGTGCGCAGATCCTTGAAGACACTCCAGAAAGAACGCACCAAGACTGGCATTGTGAAGCCCCAGTTCCAGCCCGGGATCGACACTTATCTTGAGAGTCTCGAACCTGGAACGTACCAGCACCATGTCGTATCCAAGGACATCCAGAATCTAAAAGAGAACAATGACAAGCATATAAAGAACTACGAAGATCTATTAGAGAAACTCAACGCAGCAGAGGGAAGAGATGAGAAGGAGCAGTTTCTTGATGAAATGATTGCTGGATACAAAAGGCTGGAGGATGCTCTTGTTGCAAAGGGAGCAAAGACATTTGAACAGCTACATCCCGACATCAAGACCGGTATAACCCTCAACTCTTCGGCTGTTTCCAACCAGGAGCCAATTAAGCCCTACAAGTTCACCTTCAACTTCCGAGACAATGACGGTATCACGGAGGTGCGCAAGGAAGGCTATCTCAGGCTGTAAGTACTGTCCATCGCATTGAGTTGTACTCGTTTAGACTTGCTTGACCCGCTAACACATGAAATAGTTTGGAAGCGGCCTGGAGTGGCGACATCGAGACAATCAAGGCTCTGACCTTGCAAGCATGGGGAGAAGGCCAGGAACAGCCTCCGTTGAAGATCGCTATTGCCGATGACCTCAACAACAGTCCATTCGGTCTGGCCTTTTTCAGGGGACACTATGAGGTTGCCGAAGCCATCCTCGAGATTGTCAAGGCTCAATGGTCGCCCCCTGAGAAGGACAAGGTGCGGTACAAGCTGAACACGGAAAACGAGGACGAAGAGAGCTACGAGGATTCATGTGCGGAATCCGAATCCGAAAATGACGATCCCCAGATCGTGAGCGAGAAGATCAACCAGAAGTTCACCATCGACGACATCGGCCATGTGTCTATGAAGGTCAACTCCAATGTCAGGCCTCTGACGGTTCTACTTCAGTGGGTCGGCGTAAGCAGGAGTACACCTCTTCAGCAGTGCTTTGAGAAGGATGACATGCCTGGCCTCAAGCTTCTCCTTGATTGGGCCCAGCGTTGGGCGGCTCACAAGTTCGAGGACTCGGACACCAATACAGATGAGCCTTCCGGTGCTTTCGTCTTCCCTCAGAGCGAACTTCAATGGGCTATTGAGCACGGGAAGACAGAATTGCTCGGCCTCGTCATCAAACGCACGGGCGCGGGAATTCCGCTCGACCACCTCGTGAAGAAAAGTGGCGTAGAACTACAGGAGAAGCCAAGATTCTACCAGGGTTTGACTGTCTATGGAAAGAAGAGGTATGTTTTGTTTTCTTTCCCATTTGGAATACTTTTCTTTCGTCCGGATTATCAAAGTCCACACAGTTACTGACATATCAATATAGAAAGGATTGGGCCACGGCCGGTAGAAACAGCGTCGTCAGAACGAGTGGCATGAAAACACCGCCTCTTCTGCATGCGGCCCTCGGCGGCAGTATCGAGAGCGTCGAATTCTTCCTCAGCGACGCCCCTCACCGGCTGTATGCCGAATTTGGGAAATCCAAGGCTGCAAAGAGTGACTCCCGCCTCACCCACCTCAAGGACAGTCCCGGTGGGTTTGACAGGGCCATCTCAAAATGGCTCGGAGCCGACGGTGAGACTTCATTCTCCTTACACACCTGCGATATATGGAAGTAGAGCTAACAAACCCTCCAGAGGACCTCGTCATTCACTGCGCCGTGCTGGCCGAGCCTGGCGAACCTGCCAACGAGCTTCTTGAATATCTTATCCAAACCTGCCCGGGTGCCGTAGAGAAGAAGTCAACCAACGGCGACACTCCCCTGATGGTCGCCTGCCGTCTCGGCCGCGTCGACTTTGCCAGGATCCTAATCCAAGGCAACGCCGACCAGTCCGTCCGCAACTCCAAGGGCGAGAACATCATCCACATGGCACTGGCGCAGAACACCACCCCGTCCAAGCTCCAGACTCTCCTGGACCTCTTCGACCCCGATCTGCGAGCACACCTTTTCCAGCAGCGCAAGAACCTGTCAGAGGCCGGCACGGCCCCTCTGCAAGCATGGGTCTCCAGGATCGTGGGTGCCGACGTCCAGACCAACAACCGTCGCTACTACTACCACAACAACTATTCCGAGGTGGTCGAGCTGCGGGAGAAGGAGGTCCTCGAGACCCTCCAGCTCCTGCTCAAGTACTCCGGCGGCCAGGGGCTGGACATGCTCAACGGGGCCGGCGACACCTGCCTCCACTCCGCCGTGATGAAGCACCACGTCTCCATCTCCAAGGCCCTCGTCGACTTCCAGCCGAGCCTCCTCTACCGCGAGAACGCCGTCGGCCGCACCCCCGCCGAGGCGGCCTACGACAGCCTCACCTCCTCCCAGTTCTCCAAGCCGGGCGACATCCGGCTGTCCAACGTCGACTTCAGCGAGAAGATCCGCAGGGAGCAGAAGAAGATCGAGCTGTCGACCCGGTACGGCGACAGGCTCGCCCCGGGGGACTCCCTCAAGACCCAGCTGAGGGGCCTCGGCCTCAGCGGCGACTACAAGCCCGAGCTCCTCCCCGAGCTCCTCGCGTCGACGGGCGCCGTGGACAACTGCCAGATCAAGCGCCTCGAGAGGGACGTCGCCCAGCTGGTCATCTGGGACGTCTGCAGCACGGCCATGGGGGGGGACCCCAGCAGCCGCCGCCGCCTCGTCTCCCTCAACGAGGCCAACGACGTGGCCAGGCGGCTGGGCGAGCAGGAGGTCCAGTCGCGGTACTTTAGCGTCAACGCCCGCAACGACGAGGAGGACGACGAGGCGGAGGAGGGCGCCGACGGTCCGGATCGCAAGACTCGGGAGGATTTCGCGGCTTCGCTGCTGACGTCCAAGCTCACTCGGGCCTGGATGTCGTCTGAGGAGATGAAGAAGAGGGAGAAATGTCAGAACTGCAATAGCGTTCATGCCGTTTAAGATGTATCCTACTTGGGGAAACTAGGAGTCATTATATTTCACAGAATGTAGTGCACCCAAGGGTCCGAATTATATAGTTATATAAACTTGATTAATTCTTAAAATATCTAGCTAGCTAGTTTTATTAGTATATTTGTTTCTTCCTCCATACATCCCCTTGCAGCCTTCTTTTGTAGTATCAGTCGACATCTCTTACCCGAGGCTAAAAGAGCACCTTAACCTCTCCTCCCTACAAGGTTTACAGCTGTGCCCAGTACGATGTCGCCCAGTGCATGCCCGGCCTTTTTCCTTGCAGGTCGTACACTGACCTCTGCAAACCTTAAAGTGACCGTAGTAGATTGTTTTTCCAAAGTCGCCAAGACAGTGTGGACAAATTGTCGAGATTTTCGAGGCCTGTTGGTGTGAGCGTCCCTTACAGCCTGCAGGGTCACCCTTCTCAACGCACGCCGTGCATGCCTTGAGCTTCGTCGCGTTCTCGCAAGGTATGCCGGCCTCGACGCACGGATCACATCGTCCGAGGCAGCTTTCCTCGTGAATGTCAACTTGACAAGGCGCGATATAGGTTCTCGTGAATTCGCATTTTGGGCAGGTGCGCGTGACGGGCTCTGGCATGATGCAGGGGATTCCCTTCTGTTTGCACGGCCGGCAAGTAGAAGTCCGATTTTTCTCACACTTTGTGCCATTTGTTTCGCAGCTGGAGCACTTTCCCCGACATACACCCAAATGTATCTTAAGAAAGTTCACTTCGCTACCGCAATATTCGCACGTGGCAGCAGTTCCCCGATAATGCGGAAAGTTCTTGGGGCAAGTTACACCGGCTTCTGTGCATGTTACGCATTGAGTATTGCCTTGATCTTTGTAACAGATCAAGTTCTCCTCGTCGCAGCGTTGACATTTGCCCGAGCATTGAGAAACGTGATCTCTTTCGAAGGGTTGTTGTCTGCCGCATTTGTCGCATGAGCTGAAGGGTACCTCATCGATGTGTGAAAAACTCTCACATAAGCATCCCATTTCCTGACATGGTACGCATTGCCTCTTGGACGGATTGCTCTTTTCGCATGGCCGCTCGTTCCTCTGGCATGCATAACATCGACCCGGACAATGCTTGATGTGTTGGCGGAAGGTATTTGCTAACTTGTAGAAAGCCTTCGACTCACATCTTGGACACTCTTGCTCGCTGGGGAAGTCCTTTGCATGGATTCCGAACCGTATGTGCGTCCTCTTCATGGCTAGTTGCGGCTGGCTGTCGGCGACAATACGGGGCTTTAGGCCTGAGTAGTGATTTATCGTGTCAGGTCCAGATGCCTCAGCCTCGTCATTGAAAATCCACAGGGTGCTGCGGCCGGACTCAGGGAATACCACCACTGGCGGCCCAGTCGGGGTGATGTATCCTAGTTGCAGCGCTGTGCCTATAGAGTCCCCCCATTCCATCAGCGCGGCAGCGAGTTGGTCGACTGCGAAGTTGTTGGTGTGGTGGGCGACACCCGCTTCAAGGGCTCGGCCAGTGATTAATTGCCCGTTCACGATGTCTCTAAGGTCCGACGTTGTGGGTGTCGTCAAGTTCGGCATCTGGTGCTCCAAGCTGTGCACCAAAGCAAAGAGACCACATTCAAGGCCTTCTGACTCGGTGGGAATAATCTCCCAGCCCTCTAGATAGTCTGCTGTGCCCGGTGGTGGTGTTTTGCTAGTCTTTTGTATACGAGGACGACTAGTAATCTTAAAGATCTCGCTCTTATGATATTGACCATCACGATCCAGGATCCGGAAGAACCCATTATCAACAGCTTTATCCTTCTCTGGTAGCGGTTGAGGCAATTGTGGCAGTTCGCCAGAGAGAGTCTCATCAGTGGACCGCACTGACTGCGCAAGAATCCTCCTCAGGGTTTCCAATTCCTCTGCAGATAGATCGGCCACCTCTTTGATCATGGACACCGCGGGACCTGACACGCTGTAGGAGGAACTCATCTCAGGCTGTGCTTGTCCATAGTCGCTGATCCATCCGCTCTCGACTTCCGTCAAACGGGACCAGGCCTTCCATTCCTTTCGGGGCAGACCCGGGTTCAGAAGAGTTCGCAATGCCTTTGATATCACTTCGCCAATAAGATATTCCAGTCGAATGCTGCTCCATGCTTCCGTCGTAACATGCACATTCTGGTCTATGTGCGTGTCAACCTGGAGCTGTTGTATAGCAAGTGTAACAAGCTCCGTGCTC
The DNA here is from genome assembly GCA_902141235.2 of Clonostachys solani. Classification (NCBI taxonomy): domain Eukaryota; kingdom Fungi; phylum Ascomycota; class Sordariomycetes; order Hypocreales; family Bionectriaceae; genus Clonostachys; species Clonostachys solani. The sequence goes on from CABFOC020000035.1 coordinate 4,906,240, forward strand.
TCGAAGGCTGGCTTCGTAGTTAACCACACCGACTTATCGCTCCTAGTCTCTACCAGCTGGTGATCAGTTAGAAACTTGTGGATAATGCGGTGGGTAACATCCGTTATCCTGCGCCTGATGGATGTTGCCACTGTCAGATAGTTTTGCATGTTGTCAATCTTTAGGTTACCCTGTTGCAATTGGACCCAATTGCTCGGCAAGAGGAAAAGGCGATGAATCATCTTGCTACGATGGGTGCTAGTATCATGCAAGAGCGAATGGCAACGGCTCTTTGTGAAGTAGTTCTTCATCTCCGGCGGGGCTGCCTCAGTCGCTATCTGTGATACTCGGCTGAGATTGAGACTTCGAAAGTCCAGATCATAAGCTCCGTCCTTTTCTACTAACTCTGTACCAGCCTCCTCGACAGACTGGACTATCGCAGACCACAGGTAGGTGGACTCCTTCAATGGACTTGGCTTGGTATATTCGTAAACTTGGCCGCGTGCCAGAAGGAAGGATTGGTAACTTTTCTCCACAAGTTTTCTTCTAGCTACGATATTCCAATCCATTCGCTTGCAAATACTTTCGACCTGTGCGTCAGTCAGGACATTTGAGCCGGTCTTCTCCCAGTGCTCCTTCAAAAGGGTGTTGAGTTGTTCTGTGCGATTGTCGGAGGATCTGGACAAGCTCCAGCCTGGTTTGAACGTTTGCAGAATGGGCAGACAACGGTTTGCGCCAAACCCTGGGAGCGAAGGGAGGCCCCGAGGTCGAAGTAGAGGTGCAAGGAATGCAGTCCGTTGTATGTGGCTGGAATTACTTGTCAGATTTGACGTTGCTGTGCACAGGTCTAAGTAGACCATTGCAACACACTCTGAGAGCAGACAAAGGCAGCGTGTCAGACTGTCCAGTCGTGACGTCTTTTGCTGTGGATATTCAAGCATCGAGACGAAGAACGGTCTATCGGAGGCAGCCATCTTCTCATGTATAAAAAGTACTCCGCAGTATCCCTTACGCCTCGCATTTTTGATCCAATCCTGACCGTTTTTGAGAATGGCCTGGTGGCCATGGAGCATCCTAGCAGCCATACCTGTGGAGGTATCGATACTAGGCGTCTTCTGAGTTGCGCTTCCGGCATAAAACCAGTAGTCTCCGCTGAGCATGGGAGCTATGCCCAGGTACTGCCCATAATTCATAGACAATGTTTTCGGTTGGCTGATCTCGACCTTGGGGAGCATGTCGAACATTGCTTTTGGCCATGTTTTTCCGCCAAGGATGTACTGGATTGCCTTATTATGAAACGAGAAATCGGTCATCAAGGCTAAAAGGCGATTGATACCTTCCTCTGACGAATTTGCAGCCATAAACCGAAGCCAAGCAAAATCTTTGAACACAAACAAGCTAGAGGCCGTGCGGAATTTGGGGGTATACGAAATAAGGCTTAATTTAGCGATATTCGATATAATTTGCCGGAAGAAGCGTCTATACCGGGAAATACGAGCTTTCATATCCAGGTCAGCTTCATCCTGGTGCTCCTGGCCCCTTGTACGTGAGTCTGGACTATCCCGTGAATGCAAAATTTCCAACTCGTCTTTGCTCGATATCGTAAACTGAAGTCTCTGGGCTGGGTTTCTTTCAAATGCAAGGCAGGCAAGTTCCTCTACTCGGGCCGCATCACTCATGTCGAAATTGTTGAAGTCTGTGGTGATAGCATCGAAGTCCAATGCAGTGCCATCTTCCTGTGAATCCAAGCTATCATCTTCGTCGCTAGTCTCGCTGTCTTTCGAGGATTCCCCATCATCCGACGTCGATTTTTCCGATCGAACACGTGGATCAGCTTGTCCTAGCAACAGAAGAGGGCCGAATGAGCTGCAGTGTCTGCAGATGGCTTCTGCAGCTCGAACACGGAAGTTATTCGATGATCCTTCCCTCTGAGCCCAACGCTTAATCCTCAAGCGCTTGTCCTTATCATTATTACCAGCAGCCAGCTCGAAATAGTCTGGTAAGTTACGGAGTTGGCTGATTTCGAGAGCGGACCTAATCAGCAAGGATGAGACTTCTGGCTTAGACCTCCCATCGAGCTCCAGATACATAAACCGGCGGGCAATCTCGTGCTTACGCGGGAAGAGTCCTTTCCAGATCTTCGTTAGAGTTGCCTCGAAAGTAGATTGTTTGCCTATGTCTCGGTTTTTAATACCGATAATAATAGTGCTAGCATAGGTTGTAGTCAGGGCAGTTACCGCCAACTCTTGAGGATATTCATCCGGCGGAAGGAGGAAAAAGAAAGCCGGGGGCTGCGACTGGCCATCTGGTATATCACCTTTGAAAAAGGACTTAATAGGCCGTAGATTTCCAGTCAGGAACTCGTCGATAGCGCTTGGAGAGACCACACAGTACTCTGAGCTCAAGCGGCATGCAGCCTCGATCGCATCGTGCAACGAAAACCTAGTGACCGGGCGGCCGGGCAGTAGTGAGATGAGGTCCGATACAACTACCCCGGTACAGTTGTCTTGCCTCTGAACTTTACCGCGAGAAGCAAGTCGTATAATAGGCTCGAATATCGTGCGGCCTATCAGACATCCCTTAGCTTTCGCGTCGACAAGAAGCTGGAAGAACTCTGTATAATCTCCAAGAAGGTCTTTCGTCTTGGCCCATATGTCTGGGTATCTGTTTTCTAGATGTCTTCGTGGCCACTGGGTACTGCGGACAGCATCCCCCGAATCCAGGACGCTAGACTTTTTGTCTGTATCGCCGTCTCCGGAAAGCGACTTTCCCTTGTCAAGACTGTCTTCACGGTCGGGCCTATCCGTCCAAAAGTCACTTATGCGGGCTAGAATATCGCGATCATCGTCACCCATGCCCCCTTTAATAATACGCCTCGTCCATGCTCGATCCGCAAGCTGATGTCGGTACTCGTAAGCCCACCCTAGCTGACTCAGAGGCAACATTCTCAATACAGCAAAGACATCGCTATAGGCCCTTTGCAGCGCGTAATTAACTCTCATAACATGAGGGAGTGCTGCGAAGATTATAAGGCTTGTCTCTTGCTTTGTTCTTTCTAGCTTTATACAGAAGAAACCAGTAAGATCTTGCTCGGGCTCAGGGTCAAGGTCCTCCCTCGTGATAACCGCCGAGACTGGACCGTACCTCAGCTTGACCTTTCTTCGCTTCAAGGATACTTTTCGCTCATCGCTGAAGGAAATAAATCGATTCCCAACATTCTCCAGCAGCCATACATCATCGTAGCAGCGCTTAGCTCGCTTGGAACTTGCGAATTCTCTCTCATCATACAATGAGCCATATTGGATAACAGGGCATCTCTTTATAATATCCACGAGCATTTCCTTGGTGAACTCTGGACGATTCAGATCATCTGGTTCTTGGTTGTTGCGTAACAACTCGTCCCATTGTTGTTTATAGGCATAAGTTTCCTTCATTATCTGAAGTAGGACCAGACGCCCATCTGCAACGTAGCCCCGGTCAAGCGTGACTCTGTCGGAATCGCAATGTTTGGACAGCAATGTCTTCGAATCCAGAAGGTCTGCTTCGAAACACTTCAACCAACGGTCCATGTGGTTAATTAGAAGCCGGAGGAATTCGGCATTCTGCGATACCTTGACATCGTACTGTGGCTGAAGAATTCCTCTGATCCTCTCCGCCTTGTTGACGAGACGCTGTCGGAGCCGTTTGGCCTTGTCCAGCGCAACCTGGTGAGTTCTGAGAACCCAGGAGAGATCACCATATGGTTCGCAGTCCTTGCAAACGGGTTCAGGGAAATTGGGCGTAAACTCGTCCGAGGGTTTTGTTTGAGTGCATACGCAGCATACAAGGGATGAGCTTTGTTCTGCCATTTCTGAAGCTTGGATCGATGCAAGGCTTGAAAGAGTAAGTGACGTTTGGGTTCTGGCTCTTTTCGAGGAAGGGAAGATTGAAAGTTGATCTCAGCTGATCAAGGAAATCGAATCAATCTTGACGATGACCTTGACAAGGTGCTGTATGATGTGAATTAAGTGAGAAATGAGTCAGGCAGAATGCTAGATATATATAAATTCTACCATTCAGCTGGGAAGAGCGCACAATCAAGTTTCGTCTAAGATAACATCTGTTCACCTTCGGCTCACCTTCAGCTCAGCTCTAGATAGAGGTTTCTTATAGATAGTGAATACAAGCTGGCGTCACCTTGTTACAAGTTGCCGGTTTGTGATACAAACCCAGCTGTATAAGTGCGTCGGCCCATGGCAGCCTTCTCCAGTATAACAGTTTGGATTGGCAAACATTTCCACAATACTGGTGGTTTCCAAGATATGAAAGCGCTCGCTACACTTAAGGCCATTGGCACTAGACATCAACACCACAGACATTAGATCGAGGATTTTGAGGGCTACCTGCATCAGGACCGCCTGTACCACAGATATCTACATAACCATGGCAGCACACCGGCCAGGGTCCAGGGCTGCCGACTCGATTAACTCAGAATCGTATGGAAATTTATACGGCTTTGTAAATATTGATTGGCATCTTAAATAAAAGCAGGCAGCCAGCTGACCAAGGCCGTTTCATAATAATTCAGTTTCAATATCAGTATTATCCCTGCTGTACCTGGCATTCACTGCGTTTGGTCCTGCTTGCCATGCCACCGTGCAGACCCTTGCCTCAAACCAAATCCCTTGTTCCCCTATGAAGCCACGGCAAACCTTGAGGGCTCGGCTCCCACGCGCGGCAGAGAAACGCGAACACAGGCGTAGTGTGAGCCTTGTCGGGCCCGCAGGCTAGAGTCGTCGTGAGACGAAAACAAGTTGGCCACAAGGCAAAAGAACAAACAAGTCGTGAGGCAAAGGTGAGAAGCCGTGAGGCAAAAGTGAGCAGCCGTAAGGCAAAACAAAAGATCGCCGTTTAGGCGAAAGAAAAATAGCAATAAACCCGCAGTAGAAACTCCGAGCTCATAACCAGTTGAAGATATGTATTAGGTTATAGTGCTAGCTAACCTCCATGGAAGAGCTGCTAGGCTTCACCTATCTATATAGGCCAGCAGTCTCTTCCATGGAAGGTTCCAGAGGATCAGGATGTTGGTTTACCTAACATCCTGAAACCTGGCTCGCCTCTTGCAGGCGAGAGAGCAAACTGTTGCTCAAACCTACGGAAGGCACGGGAGGATGTGCCAGATTGCACCAACACCCCCCCGCATCGCAGCACCATTCTCGCGATGTCAAAGAAAAAACAGTGCAAATCTTTCCAAGTTTTATTACTTTTATTATTTTTTCCTAATTATCAATGTAGCGAGTTTTTTTCTTATAAAGGGAAGCCCTTGATTCCCAATACACGTAGAAGAAGAGAGTTCACCATGCCCAGTCAGTCATCATAAGTTTCTTCTGCCGTAAATCTCTCAAAGCACACTACTCTGCAAGTGCCTGCTTGCCATTAAGTGCCCTCATGACAGATAGGAAACAGTCTGAGGAGCACCATCACCCCAAATGCCGACGACAGCCATGGCAAATCCGAGGGCGGCAAAGCCGGTCCTGAGGAAGTAGCGCTTGACTACCCACTCGACCTCTGCTATCACATCCTCACCATTCACGGCGGCAAACTCGTCAGAATCCTCCTCGCTGTGTGTTTCCTCACTTGGAACCTCGCCGAGGACCTCGTAGCTAGCCTCCAGGTTGCGCACAGGACGAGGAGCGGTCTTCTTTTTCTTCTTGGCCGGCTCTGCGGGGGCGGGCACACGGCGAGCGACCAAGTTTGGCGCGGCAAAGGAGAGGAGAGTGAGAAGGGAAGTATACAAGAGGTAGGGGTGTCGGGAATTGCGGGGTGAGAGGACGAAAGAAAGCAGGAGGGGCGCAGATGCGAGCGACGTAAGTGCGATAATGGGGATCCGAAGGCGAGAGTTGAAGTCGACGAGAGCGCGCGAAGCGTCCACGGACGAGGGGAAGTGGAGGAATGTTGGGAACGCAAAGGCTGAGACGGTGTAAGAGGCGCCCTGTGTAAGAAGAAGAAAAAACAGTGTCAGCGTCGATCTCATTTAGCTTTGATTTGTATCATCACAACTGCGACTTGAAGGGGGGATGCCTCGGATGCATGACTGGCAAGTGCGGTCGGGCAGGATGAGGCTGATGGTGGAGGTGGCGAAAGCCCATCGAAGGCGGGGTGAGGCATGGATATACATGCCATGCCTCCTGGGTATTGGGAAATCCTCAAGCGCAGAGAGACTTGTGGGAGATTGCGGGAGAAGAGCGACTCACCGTCAACAGACCGAGGGACACGGTCCCGACGAACTTGAGGAGCGACACGCCAGAGGACGTCATGGTGGTTGCGGCGGGATCGATGCCCAAGATAGCGGGTATTGTCGTCGCAGTCCAACCGAGTTAGAGGATAGGAGGGAGTGAAGATACAGGTCGGAGTTGATGACGAGGGTTTGGAATCTGGCTCGTGGAGATGCGGGCACAAGGCAGAAATGAGAATGAGGCAAGGAAGGGCAAGGCACGGCAAGGCCAGGCACGACTAGAGAAAAGAGAGAGAGGGCGTTCTCGAACGGCCGCCCGGGTCGAGACAAACGGGGTGGTGCAACTGCGGTTCACTCACTCACCAACGTCACCTCGAATCGCGGGACAGAGCGCCGCTGGCTGCTAATTGGCTATGACGAGCTTATGGGGTAAGTTGGGTGACTGGTCCCCACTTACCGCCCAAGTACATGTACCTAAGTACTCGTAGCCCAACTTTTTAAGCTGCGAAGCTTTGATTATTTTTTCTTCCTTTCCCAACCTCACAATGAGCCATCTCTTCCAAACAATGGCATTTGACAAACAACGGTAGGTTGCTGGACACAAGACCCGGCTGTTCACACCAAGCTCAATTCGTATGGTAAGTTGATTCTCTCAATTATACACACCTGTCTGCCCAAGTTCCTCTCGAAATGATGAGTTACATCACAACCCTCTATATCTTACAGGAAGAGCCGTCTGAGACGTCCCTCGGGCTGTGCGTTGGTCCTTCAAGCTAGCGCCAGCTCCTCGGCTGCGCCAGCAGTGTACTCCTGCGCGGTACGCATCCCTCGTCAGCATCGTCATATGCGGCTTGCGGAGGCTCGCGTAGGACCCTGCTGGTGTGGTGAGGGTTCGTAGTGCTTTTAAATCGGGTTTCTGAAACACGAGAAAACCTCCTTCTTTGCCCTTGTTTTCTACCTTCGTCCTTGACCGAAAGACTAACTCGGGACAATCAGGCATCAATTCCGTTCCAGGGACATCCCGTAGATCAACGACTCGGCGAGGGAAACACAACCGTGTTAGCACAACGCAAAGATTACCGAAATAACAACTAGAATTACAAGACTTGCTATCTCTAAATTAGATGTGTTCATCACATAGAGTCCTAAATTATAATACACACATTCTTATGACCCAATTTCGCAAACCATTGCATTCCGTTGATAGATAAATTATATTTCTACATGTATATATCATGTCCCACTTACTCGTCACTATCACTGTCTAAAATTTGACGTCTGCCTCTACCTGTTCTTTGCAATCCTGGCACGGACTTGCCCGGCTCCTTGTTCCTTCCAGTCAGCGTATCAAGATCAGGAAGGTCGTCACTCTCTTGTGTTGCTGATAGATTGAACACGGCAGAACGATGAGTAGAGGCGAGGCTGGGGCGACGATTGCTTGCGGGGGGGAGGACATGGAACCATCAGGTTGTGTGCTGGGTAAGACGTTATCAGACACAATGAAATCCTGGAGGTCCTCGCCCATATCCGACCCATCCGTTTCCAGGAGATCACTGTCTCTCTCACAATCATCCCCCATTTCAAGATCACTGGCGCCTTTTCCACTGGCCTTGGCTCTTTTCTTCCTTTTCGCTTTGGGCTTTTTCCGAATTCGGGCTGTCAGGCCTATATTCTCCTCATCTTCTTCATCCAAGGTATTACGACCAGCCTCTTCCACTTCTAAATCAGGCTCGAGAAGAGGCGCATCCTGTACTTTTCTTCGCTTCCGTTGACCACCGGCGGGAGTCTTTCGTTCAGCTTGCCTCTTTCGAGGTTTTGGTAGTTTGGGCATCGCGTCACTACCATCTGCGTCGCTCTCGTAGTCGGAAGCTACGAATGCCTTCACGGGAATCTCCATATAGTTGCTCAGATCTTCCGATCTGCATTCCCTAACCATTTCATCAGGTCGCGCCATTTTTTGCAAGAGTTTCACGCAATTCTTTGTGCGGTCCCCGTGTTTTACTCTACCCACAGGCCGGAGCCTCTTTTGAAGCCTAGGAAAGGCCACCAGGCTAGGCATATTTGTTTCCTCAACCGCACTATTGTTGAAAGGAAGGTCACGATATAGCCGGTCGAGATCCTTAAGCTCCCCGCTACTAAGGACCACCGAAGACAAATCCGGAATGGCAGTCAGGTCACTCAACTCGGGATTCTTTTTCGGCGCTGACACTTTGCTGGTGGTTTTGGAAGAAGCTGTGCCCATCCAGGCTGACAATGTCTTGAACCCCGTCTCCACCCCATCTGGCATGTGAAACTTCTTTGGAGGCTTCTTCTTTCCCGGTACACGCCGCCTCTTCGGCTCCGGAAGAGATGCATCCTGTGTGTTTTCTATGGGGATGTCGATGCGACGTCTATCGACCTCTGGTCGAGCATCCCTTGGTAGGATCCGCCTGGAAAGGTCGAACCGAAAGTTGAACCGACTTCCCTCGCAGATCAGTTTCTGCATCTTTTCGTAGTTGTCTTTGGATTTTGCAAACTGCTCCTCTTCCTTTCCTCGCATCAGCAGAAGAACGATATTACCGGCTCTCTTTCTGCCTGTACGACCCATGCGCTGGAGCATTCGGATAGGCGAGGCCGACGAGTCGTAGCAAACAATCAAGTCGACCTGTCCGATATCCAATCCTTCCTCACCAATTGAAGTAGCCACAAGCACATTGAAATCGCCCCTTCGAAATTTCTCGATCGTTTCGATTTGCTGCGCTTGCTTCATTCCTTCCGCACGCTTCCCGTCAGCCTGCCCAACAAAGATGCTGGCCTTGACAAGCGGTCGGTGTTTGTTAAGCATCCGGACAATGTCCTCAGCCGAATCTCGATATTCACTGAATACAATGATGCGGGTTGATTCGCCAGTATCAACAAGATGGTTAAGAACGCAAGTAGCCAGAGCTGTAAGCTTGGGGTGGCCCACGAACCCATCAGTACGAAGCCATTTAGCAACAATGTCCATCATTTCTTGGAAACTGGGGTCATTAATGAGTTGTCTCCGGTACTTGGAGCCCTTCTGCCCTTGCGCTTCCTGTTCTTTACGCATGTCGCTCAGATTGTCATAGAATGGTTTGATTCCATGAAAATTGAGCAATTTGATAGAGTGGGCAATGCTCGTCAATACACTGAAGATGGCTCTCATCATGCCTTGCAAACCTTGGTTCGCACCCCTCCCTCTCGTGGCGAACCATTCTTTTTGCGTTTGCAGGAGGCCGAATGCTGTGAGCGCCATCGGGTTGCGTCCATAGTAAACGTTTTGTGCGCTGAGCTTGTCCACCAATGGTTGAAGGGCCTTGGTGAAGAGGTCACTGACATGAACCATCTCCTCCGATGGGTCCAGAACCTGCTGTTCGATATTTCTCTGGTGAACATATTGCTGAATATCAATGGACTCCTCAGTTCGTATTTCGCAGTGCGAGATTCCCAAATTATCAATGATCTCCTGCACTGTCTCGACCTTTGACCCAGGTGTAGCGGTCAAGGCGAGCACCCTCAAACTGTTGGAAAATTGGCGAATGAACTTGGTAACCTTTGCATAGGCATACTCGCCAACAGCACGGTGTGCTTCATCCACCACAAGAAGCACGATTTTTTTGGGGTCGGCGTATCCATGGGAAAGATCATTCATGAGTGTCTGCGGTGTCATGAAGAAAACACGCCTCTGTTCCCACTCCTCTGCTCGAATTGCCGGGTTTATATCTCCAGTCAATAATGTCGTTTCCGAGCGTGGAATGCCAGCAATGTTGTAGCATGCATCGATTTGCTGCGCGACAAGGGGCTTCGTCGGAGCAACAAATACAATCTTGGCAGATTTTGTCCACCTGTAAAAATTCAACATAACGGTAGCAGCGATGAACGTTTTTCCAAGTCCAGTAGGCAAAGCAACCAGTGTATTGTTAAACAGGCTGTTCTTCACAATACTGAACTGATAGTCACGGATAGCACCAAGATTGGTAGGGTAAACCCAAGTCTGCATTGCCTCTTTTTCAAGTTCGTGATGAGTCGGCTCTTCTCGTGGAAGATCTACACGATAAACTCTTGTATTCGTGGTTTGGGTTTGAGACAACCAGGGCTCATTACCCGTGGACGCTTGCCCACCAAATAGCGTGGTCTGGCGTAGGATCGAGGAGTTTGAACGATTTAGCCCAATTCTCGGTGGAGGCTGTGAAGGCCTAGAGTTATGGCTTATCGAGCTGTTATTCTGAAATGGCTCTGGAGATGAAAATGCGTCGGAAGGTAAACCATCCAGCTCTGCAACAGCGGCAGCGATAGCGGCGGCACTTGAGGTTGGTCCTGCAGAACTCTGGTGATTCGCTGAAGAGGAGGCTTTATCCAGAACATCCATGAGGTCCTCATCAGCAAGGCCATCGTCAAACTCGTCGCTCTCCATATTGTGTGGTGAAATGCCACAAATGATCAACGTCCACAAGGCTTGTGTTCCTTCACATTGTCGACATTCCGATAACAATTTTCGTTTGGAATTTTCAAGAAAGAAAATAAACCGATGAAGGGGAAGTTTCTGCGTTTAATTTAAAGATTCTTTTCCGATTCGCAGTTTCCAAAAGCTTCAATTGCTGCATCTACGAGGATGGCCGCAAAGACACCTTCTGGGATACTCCCATCAACGCGTGTCGGTGCTCTGAAAGTGGACTAATGACGCGCGAAACGAATGCCAGGTCACGTGTGCATCTTAGGCAGACTGCTGCAGCCTAAAGAGTTAGGCAACCAGTCTTCCACAAGGGTAAAACAGCCTTCAGTTTGTGATGTTTTGACAAGGCTTTTATCGGAAATGCGAACCGGACTCACGATGTTCTAAGTGTCGGTCTTCTGTGTTCTCGTCGCATTTCTCTTCTATCTCATTTTTCCTAGGCTTTCTCATTCATTCCTTTCTTTGCCAGGCATTGTTCCTATTCAAGCATTGACATATGAAAGGGACCAAGTATCGACAATAACGTAATCCAGCCACACTAGTCTATTTTGAGTGTGACTCATATCCTAATCCGGTTAGACCACTTGTTGCTGCTCCCAGTCAATCAACCTGAACGTCACTGAACTTTTGCGGTCCGCCCACTTCGACACGCTTTTTACACTTACTTTCTTCATACCTCAGTCAAAGCACCTTCATCCATCCTACAAAGTGCTTCTTTCCCTTTTCTCTGTTGTACTTCTTTGTTGGGAAGGATAATTTCCGGCCTTCAAGCCACTTATCCTCTCCTTGCATTTAAAGCTTGATCCCTTTGCAACCGAATCTCGACCCAACGTGCAGTCGCGCATCTCCCCTCATCTTGCCGGTACTCTTTCTTGGATCGATATCGTCGCCCAGGTCGCTTGCAACACGGGATATAGGATTCCTTCCATTTTTCGAGTGCAGCGAACCTACCGCGCAAACTTTCGATTCAACCCCCCAAGCGCATCAGCACGATTCGCGACCTCAATCAGCAAGATGGCCCCACGCGGATCCAGGTCCCAGGCCTCAGCTGGGCGAGAAACCAGGAGCTCTGCACTGAATTCAAAGTCGACATCGAGAGGGGGGATCCATAAACGTCGAGCAGGCTCCACGCGCATCGATACCGATGGAGATCTAGACATGGGAACTTCGGCCACCCGCCGCCCAAGGGCAGGGGCATCTGCTGATTCCAAAATGTCATCGACCCGGCCTGCCAGAGGAACAAACTCCCGAGGAGTCTCGAGGGCCGCGCAGACCATGATCAAACACCTAAACAATGGAGAAAATTCACAGCTGGCATCTCGCATCACTGGCTCCGCCAACATCCGTGCCGCCAAGTCAAAGCCCATCAGCAGTGGCCCATTGGTATATTTGCGTGTTCATGGACTGAAGGAGAGCAAAGCCTCAAAAAACCCAGACGGCGGAAGAGCCGATCTACTCGCATTTTTAGAAAGGAAAGCATCAGCATTCACCTCAGGACGACAAAAACGGCACGTCTTGATTAAGAAAGTAAGTTGATCGAACATGTGGGTTATCGGCGCGAGTTTTTCTACATGGGCGATATATCTAGCGCGAAGCAAATCACTCAAAGTCATTCAGCTACACGACAGATGCCTGTTACTTGGCCAGATAGCGCTGTTTCAAACGCAAATGTAAAGCAAAATCCTTGTTTCCTGCTAACATGCAACAGTCACACCTCGTAGGCGACTACTTCTTCATAGGAACCAGCAAGGAGGATGCCGAGGAGCTCCTCAAAGTCAACACCTTCGTTTTTGCCGGCAGTCCACTCGAGATTATCGAGTCTGACGATGGACTTGGCCACAACGGCGGGAAAGCTACCGAGTCCAAGGACACACAGGAGCTTCGAGCCAAATTACAGTCCATCCTGAGCCAGCGCTACATCGGCGGAAACAAGTTGCTAAAGCTTGACATGCTTGCAACTGACACCGAGCTAGTCAGCCTGGGTATGTTTGAAAACCGGGACAGGGCGTTGAAGACTTTCAAGGGTCTTATGGCGATCTGCGATGGTCTTTTCAAGACAACAAAGGACAAGCAAGACGCCATTGAGAGCATCAGTCTCGCAAACAACAACATTGATGATGTCACGCAAGTTGAAAGCGTGGCAACCACATTCCCTCAGCTCAAGAACCTAGATATGAGCGGGAACCAAATCAGCAACATGCAAGGCCTCGGCCGATGGAAGGGAAAATTCCGAGAACTCGAAACAATCTACATGGCGGGCAACCCAATCGAGTCAACGGATCCCAACTATCAGGCAAACATGCTTGAGTGGTTCCCCCAGTTACAAAGTATCAACGGTACACAGTTGAGGACGCCAGAACAAATCGCCGAACAGAAGGCCGCCATGTTCCCTACACCAATCCGGCAGAATGGCCCAGACTTCAGAGACGTCAATGGGATCGGCGAGAACTTCTTACTCGAGTTCTTCGCTGCCTATGACAACGACCGACATGGCCTAGCCTCCAGGCTCTACGATGAGAGCAGCCAATTCTCTCTATCGATTGACACTACCGGTGTCAGGGATTCTAAAGCACCACCCCCGATGCCTTGGGCATCTTACATCAAAACTTCACGAAACCTAACAAAGGTTGGATCACCCAACGCCCGATTCCAACGACTCTTCAAGGGCACCAACTTGATATCCGAGTTGTGGAAGTCGCTTCCATTCACAAAACACCCATCAATCAAGGAAAACATGAGCAAGTACATCATGGACTGCCATCCACTTCCTGGGTTAGTCGACCCCAGCGGACAAAGTTCCGTCGGCGTTGACGGCTTGATCGTGTGCGTCCATGGCGAATTCGAAGAATGCGACCAGCAGACACAAAGAACCGGCCTCCGAAGCTTTTCTCGATCCTTCGTTCTGGGTCCTGGTCGACCAGGGACAGTGCCCATTCGGGTTGTGAGCGATATGCTCTCTCTCCGAGCCTACAACCCGCTTCCAAACGTCTTTGCGGCGGCAAACCCCCAACCAACTGAGCAACCGAATCAGCAACAAGCCATGGTTGCGGAACTTTCCAAGCGCACAGGAATGACTGCGCAGTACTCGGAAATGTGCCTCACACAAGTCAACTGGGACTTCGAAAAGGCCCTGGCGATATTCAACGAAAAAAAGGTAAGTGCCAAATGCTTCCTACCCGAACCCGGATGTGTCTATTACTTGTTTACTGATATTTATGTAGTCGCAGTTACCTGCGGAGGCATTCATCGCAATGCCACAGTAGGGGTAGGAGATATCTGCCCACACTTCAAGCATGTTTCAATTTCGAAACGGTCCACCCACATGGAGAACGGTCAATCATACTTAGATTTGGAACTGAATATATTATTGTCATTATAGCGAACGGATAGGGGATCGAAGGGTTTTTTTTTTTATGAGGGGGATACAGCATCAGGGACAAATGCAAGAAGAAACAAGGGTACCGCCGCCCACGAAGTAGGAGGCAAGCATCATAAATGAGTGAAACAATGGATCTCGCAATGTTACAGTTTTGGATCTGGCATTTTTATTTTAACACGGTTTCCCGTCCTTCGGAGTGCTGTGCATGTTGTGATGTGCGAAACGGGGGCTTAAGCCGATACCTACCTAATGCTATCGCGACTCTGTCGCAAGGTAAGAGTACCTAGGCATGTGGGAGGAATCACTTCTCAAAGTTGCCTAGGTAGGTAAAGCGCTGGTGTTGTGTTTTGCTGTTAGCACTTTCGTCTCTAATTGCAATGATATCATCGCTCTCAATCCACGTAGATAAGATCTGACTGATCAATTCACTAATAAATTGCGCTTCAGCCGTAGATGGCTGACGCCATTCATGATTGGGCATGCATTAGCTCAGCTGTGAGGCCTGGGATTAGAGAATAGCTCCGCTAGCGACTTCAAGCTGGTGCCCACCTTAGACATCCAATCCCTACCCTGCACCCCATCACCTTTCTTGATGCCGCGCGCTTGGAGAGGGAGGGTGGGAATTTTGTGTGATCATTTCAGTAGGGGACTCGAAATTATAATATTGGTGATGGCTACTAGTGGCGCTTGCATTCCTCCAATTATGGGGGGTTTTTATGGAAATTTATTTGGTCACATGGGAGGTTGTGAATCTTGGATCAAGAATATTCAACACTGCCTACCTTGGTGTCGAGGTCGAAGATGCACAGCGCCTGGGAGAGTACTTTGGGAAAGTCCAATCAGAACAACAATTACAATAAGGACTAAGCTCATAATGCGAATCGCGCAGCCATCAGACCAATACACGGCGATAGGGCACCTACCTACTCTTATTAGTTTAGCCATTGATAGGGCCATCTAATTTCCCGACGCAGAGCTGTTGCAAATCGCCCCCAGCCGTGAATGATCTACATTATGCATTGTCATGACAAAACCATATTCCGGATGATCAATAATCAACAGGGATTTTTGGCTCTGACGGGCTGTTGCGCATCAGGGTTCCGGACAGACGTTTGTTTTGTTTTGCAGTAGCTCAAGTGGAAAGTGCTAAGGGCTCTAGAACTTGGTACCAACGAGGAAGCCCCTTGAGCCCGGGTCCAGACGCTCCAAAACGATAGTGCCGGCTGGGTGGTTCTGGGACGACAGGCCAGTGTTTCCCATGCCTGACAAACAATGCCCTGTGCACGCGATGCTGCCCGAAAGCATTGCGTCCCAAAGTTGGCCGTCGTTGGATGCACATAATTTGCAATGACATCAGACGGCAATGGGGATCAGATGAGAGTGCATGCGCCGGCGTGCATTATTCGCTGGAGCTTGCTGCAGCTTGACCACACAACCAACAACAGATGACAGAAATTGCCGGTAGATGGATGGGGCCGAAAGGCCAGTCTTCCGGACGAGGCAGCCCGGAGAGGTGGGATTGCTGGCTCCTTCGAGCGACCGTTGAGAGTTGAGCCAGGATCGGGGCCAGGATGGGACTTGGATTGGTGAGATATAGGTGGGGATGGAGGGGTTCTGAGGGGGAAGCGGTTTCAGGGGCCGACGATACGACCCTCGGAACCTCTTGGCGTGCTGGGGGGGCAGCCGGGGTGTGGCAGCACGCCTGGCAAGTGGTGAGTCTACGTGCTGGGGGTGGCATGTTTCAGGCGGCACTAGCGAATGAGCGGGCAGACAAGGGCGGGATGGCTGGGCTGTGATTGGCGAATCTGTCTCGGGACATCTTCAAGCTACTGCCTCCCCGGGCCTAGCGCATATAGTCGCGGCGCATCATTGCTTCGTCGCATTGCATCGCGACGGTGTGCTACGCCTGCCCTGCACAGTCTAATCCATCACTCACCACCACTCCGCCCGTCACACTTTGCTTCTTTCTGCTGCGGTTTATGTATCGACATCACCTGACGGCCCTCGGGCGGGTACGGGACTCGCTCGTGTAGGTAAGAATCGGGCCATGGAGTTAGTTTTGCTTCTTCTTGAGCACACCTCTATGGCATATTGATGGATGATGCCAATGGCGATGCATCTGGATCCTCTGCTGTTGCCACAAGCACATGCTTTGCGTTTATGCATTGCCGTGTCTTGGGTGGAAAAATTCGAGCTGCGAGGAGATGCTGGCGGATGATTGGCAGAGACACCTAGAGGCTGGGCGTGTTCATAAATTTGAGCTGGGGGCGCTCAATCTCAATCCTTGGTGACGGTGCCTTGGCCAGCGCGCGCGCCCTTTGTAGCTTTTGGGCCAGGACCCAACCCCAGGCTGGGTGAACTGTCCCAGGCACGCAAGGTGATCACGTCAGTCAGGCCTAGGCAGTTGCTTAGTGCGAGACCAGCGCTCGACTGAGCTGGCGAGAAAGAAGCAGATGGATGTGATGTGAATATGTACTGCTGGCGCTAGCTCAACGAAACGGGCATAGATAGAGTTGCAGAGGAAGCTGTGCTCAGTCACAAGACTCCATGTTGCAGAGACAGAATACGAAACAGGACAGGGTTGTCATCTAGGGAGAGACACCGCACCGCATGAAGACGCGGAGTGGCTGGTCGCAGGTGATTCATGGGCGCTGTCACCCTCCGGCGCCAGAGCTGGTTCTCGACATTGTCCGTCGAAAGAAGAGCTGCCATCAACCACCTCGGGGCAGAAGCGTAATTATCATTAATTAACCACTCGCAAGATGGCCACCAGATGTTGGACAACGGACGTACCGATGCCCTGACCATCGTCACAGCATGGATGCTGGGGACAAGTTCGAAGCACCGCCTGGAGGCGATGTCGCCAGTCATTGGGCTAAGTGCCCAGTGGGCAGGCGGATAGCCGTCCGCCCCCCAGGGCCCCTGCGAATCGCTTCAGGTTTATCCACCCGAGCAAGGATGACCACCTGGGTGGTAGCTAATATGGAGGCACTATTATACCTGTAGTACCTGTTGAAGGTGAGGTAGCCAGCGCGCGGATGCTGCAGCACCTACAGAAAAGTCGTACGAAGCACAGACGTACCTGAATCAGGTACCTGCGCCAGTAGTCCCGCCGCTGGCTGCCCGCAGACCGGGTTTCCTGGACGCCTAGGATGTGCGCTGAGCCTGTCACAACAGCTCCCTTACCTAGGTACCTACCTGAGAGTAGCTAGACCTGGCTCTTGCCCATGCTTGGACTGATGCACAACTGAAGGCAAGCAAAGACAAGAAGGACCCGCCACGGCTCCTTCTTCCCCTACGCCTCCCCCCCCTTTCCTGCCCCAAAGCCCCGTCCCACCTTGAGACCACTGCCATGTCGCTCTGCCTGCTTTACATCTAACCACCTTCTGCACAGCCTGCTGTTGCGTTGCATCTCTCTTTCCTTCACGATCTTCCCCAGCTTGCGGCACCCGTCTGGCACGAGAAAGCGGCACGATCTGTTTCTTCTTTTCGCGGTTGCTTTCGTTGGTGTCTTTAATCCCGTAGATCGCCTGGCCCTTGAGACAACCGACTCACTTACACCCGCTACTGCTACTGCGTGCCCTAGCGAATGTCTCGTCCACCTCTTGCCAACCTCGAGACACGTCGAACATTCTCTACGACCGAAACATTCTTCAGACATTTCGAGCACACGCTTCACCACTCTGTTTTCTACAACGCGACATCTCACTCTCTTTTTACTTCGCCTGCCACCGCGATATACATCGCCCGCCGAGTCTAGTTACACGACGCTCTGCCAGCCATACAGTCGTGACTCTGCTTCCTTTCATCGGGTATCTAATCCCTTTATAACCACAGATTCCCTGGTGTACGAATCACGAAGCCGGTTGCTTTCTTCATTCTACGCGTCGCCCTGAGGATCGACATTCAACAATCATTTGGTCGACAGGAACAACCACATCTCAATCATTCTTCACAAATCCAATTGCAACAAAAAACAAAATAAAACAATAAAAAGCCGGCCTTGAATAATTTCGCCAAAACAGTCGTCATGCGAGGTTGACCCACAACAGGACTCAGAGAGAAACAGCTTCATTGGTTTGCGACACCTTGAGAACGAAGGTTTTGAGGCTGGCGATAACTGCAATGGGATTACCGGAGCCTCCTTCGTCACTGGACGGCTCGTGTTCGGTCGTCTGGGGTGGCACACTTTACTCATATACACCAAGTGCTTTCCTATCGCTGAAGTTGAGCGAGGGTGCGGAATGGCAGAAACTCGATCTTGGTGAGAGTGTGACTGGTGGTACCTGTGTAGGATCAACAGCCGATTCTGCAAACGCTGGGTTCTTTGTCATTGGTGGCACCGGTGGCACCACGGGTCTGATCAAATACACCTTTTCTACGGGAAAATGGACGGCCATTCACCCCGGAGACTCAGTTGTCAAGGACCGCCTGGGCCACAGTTCGGCGTACATCAAGTCAAAAGACTCGATCCTCGTTTTTGGTGGAGGAAAGGATGGGCAGGCCGGCCAGGAGACGTTTCTCATCAAGGCCTCAGAGCCCTATTCCGTCACAGGATTTCCTGCCAGTGCTCCCGCGGCATTGAAGCCAATCCTCCTGCCATGGGGTGATTCGAGTGCTTTCATGATCAGCGGTGACACCAACACCAACGTTTATCAGTTTAATCCAGATGCCCAAACATGGTCATACTCGGGATCAAGTCTGGCGGAACCCGTAACCTCCCAAGTTAAGGGTGCGCTTGTCACGGGCACAGACGGATCAGAAAACCTCTTTCTGTTCGATCTCTCCCAAACACCAAACAGAGTCTCACGAGTTGTCATCAAGGATGCGAATGGCCAAGCTGTGCCGAGCTCCCCTTACATTTCAGCAAGGGATCTCGAGGACCTGACCGCCAACGAAAAGAGAGACTCTGTTTGGCCAACCTATAACTCAACTCAAGCTCCCGATTACACCAGGGACAACTACGCCATTGCTCAGGGCTCTGATGGGCAGGTCTACTTCACTGGTGGCAGCTCCAAGGAGCCTATCGCCATTTTCAACCCCATGCAGAATGGCTGGGTCGATGCCGAACAGGTTCTTACTCCTGAGAAGGACACCAAGAGTGCTCCTACATCTACATCAACCTCTGCATCTGCCACATCCAGCTCAGTTTCTTCTTCAGTCTCATCTACCGCAACTTCTTCCTCTTCCGTTTCCAGCACATTCACGACGTCGGCGATTTCAAGCACTGCATCGACCAGCACCCAAGCCACAGGTGTCACTACCACGGGCGTTGTGACCACAGATGCCTCCTCTAATAAGCAAAACAAGGACGAGGGCTTGAATTCAAACGTTGTCCTCGGCATTTCCCTAGGCTCCATCTTCGCATTCTTGCTCTTGTTGGGTCTGATATTCTGCCTCCTTCGACGACATCGAATGCGCCGCCACAAGGAAATGGCACAGGCTCGCGAGTTTGAGAATATGAGGAACGATGAGAAGGACCCTCACGCCTTCGGAAACGTATCGCCATCTGCCCCACCTGGATATTTCCGTGGCCATCGAGCCAATGAGTCCCAGGACTCGTTCTCGTCAATGGCAATTCTGATGGGTCGTCTGAACAATAACGTGTCTTCTGGTCTGTCAAGAAAGGGAAGCAAGGGCAGCAACCGTTCCTCGGTCAGCTCTCTCCACAAGCAGCTGAAGAGCACTATCAGCAAACCTATTCCTCAAGTAAATGTTAACCCAATCATGGCGAGCTCACCAGCTCCTGCATATGGTCGCGCAGTAGGCCAGGAGCGGTCCCTAACTGGAGGTCAGCCCAGGGCGCCTGGCATGACACTCGCCGTACCAGAAGGTGAAGAAGAAATGAGGGGCAGTTCGGGCTGGGACCGGTACTGGTCTGGCGGCAGCGCTCTGCAAGTTCTTGGTTTTGGCCAGAAGCGAAGCACTGTCGTTTCCGAACACAGCTCGCATTATTCCCAAAATTCGGGCCCCAACCCCAACCAAGCCTCGAGAGTAACACAAGACTCTGCTACCGTCCCCCCTCTAAACATCGAAGGCCGGGCTAGTTATGCTCGTGTGAATTCCGGGAACGTGATTGTCACGGGTAACTCTCACCAGATCCCTCTCCCCGGCGGACTCAGTGGTAAAATCGAGAGGCCGGTATCGAAAGCCTCATCGGGGTACTCTAGCGGCGTGCCTGAAAGCGTCACTGATGGTTGGGAGGCTGCGACAGGGAGCAAGCCCTGGGGAACAGAGCGAGCCCCAAGCAGCGCTTATAACTCAACCTTTTCCCTCGGTGGAGCCATCGCGCAACAGCAAGAATACTCCAGCAGCCGACCACATCGATCTGGAGTAAGCACACAGCCGCAGCTGGCTATGGCTTCAAAGTCCTCTGACATGAGCTGGCTTAATATCGGTGCCCTTGATCCGTCACGAAAACAATAATACCCCCTCAAAGAGATTCGTGGAAAGATAGCAACGAACACCTCCCGCTCTTGCATCCACAAAGTCACTGCATCCGCTCGTTATTTTTGATTTAAATTAGATTTCTCGATCTGATATATTCACTCGCTAAATTTCTCCGTCATACTGTCTCGCTCTCTTTTCCTTTCAAAATTTCCGGTTACAAGACGTCCCAGCATCAGCGCTCCTCCGCCCCATGAGAGATGATTTCACACCCTACCTGGGTATTGTCACTCCGTCTCGACGTATATAGTTTCTGTACATTTCTCGGTACATATTTGTTCTGCTTAGAGGGCCCGGGCTTGGCTCTCCTTACATATTGTTCTTTTCACTCTCTAGTTTTCTCTTTGCGCTGGCTCAGCTTTACACGATACCACCATGTCCTGATGTAATTTTAGCAGGGATTTTTGGAGAGACGAGTTGTTCAGGGGAGGATGGCCGGGCATTGAAAGGAATCGTCTCTTTAGTCAGAAAAAGCATGTTGCTGCGAAGGGAGCATAACCAATCACCCATGATTGGCTCACCATTTAATCTCCTGCATCTGCAATAGCAACAGTAGGCTACTCAATCAAACTATCTATAAATCAGTTCTTGTCCCAGGCACCGCGCCAACACGTGATGTTTTTCGTTTCTGCCTTCGACGAGAGCGAGTCTTGGTTACGAGGGACAGGGCGGGCTCTGGGACCCCAAAGTCCACTCTATCGGTGCTTCCAGACTCACCATCTAGGCAGACGTCCAGTCTGAGTTGAATCATGACAACCCCTTAGGTGCATATCATTTTATTGATCTAATCCAGAATGTACACCTTTGAATCCTTGACTCGTGAGTCAAAACGGCATTTCTTCAGCACTGAATCGGACGAGCATCCACGTTCATGGCGTTGCGCCCATTCGCCCTAATTTCACTAAGAATACCACAAGCATCATCTTATCAAACAAGTGCAATCGCCTGCATTACTACTTGTGACTCGTTCCATTGCAGAGAGTTATCTTTAAAACTCGAATCTATCACGGAAAGAGCTCTTCACTTGGCCGAGCTAGGCGATGGGGCGCAACTGTTGCGCTGAGCAGGCATGTTGTGTAACTGTGATTAAGGCGGTATGGTATATACATGCATGGATACTGTTCCTCTCAGTTTGGCCCTGAGAAAGAGTAGGCGTCTTTTGAATCGCAGTAAAAATGACAAACAGTCTCACATCCCAAGTAATACATTTAGGTCCGGAAGGAGAAAAGCATTCTTGACAACAGCGCGATGTATGCCTTCCACTGACGTTTAATCTCTCAGTTTGACTCGAATCCAGCGCCTTGGACTACTCGGCTAAGTCGCCTGGTTTGATGAAGGATGCAGCGAGTTTATTAACTAGGTGCCCTGGTGATGCTATTCGATAAACATCACCTACTTCAATGTGTGGTGAGGCGCTTCACATTGAAGCCACACGATGCCAATTCAGGTTTCGTGTGACCCTAGAGAATATCATTGGTTGAGAGATTCTCAGAAGTTCTAGGCAGATAAAGACTCCTCTCCGACACATACTAGTTGGCTGGGTATGTGTACGTCATTGGTGGTGATATCACGATGCATTTCGGGAAGTGGCTGTCTACATATCATCACATGCCAACCACACCGGCTGTCGGAAACTCTAGGGTAAGATGGCCATGTGAGATGCTAGTTTGGCTTAGGCTGTGGAACGGGTTCTGGATCATCCCACGCCTGGTATAGTCAGGTTATGAGTTATAACCCCTCACGGAAAAAGTTCTGGGCCTAGTCGGAATGATGCTCGGAGCCAGTAACCCTAACCTACTCTCGCGAGCCGAAACGGCGGCCCGGCCGGCGTTGAACTTGATTGCGCGGCACCAAGAAGGAAGCTCATCGTGACACTCACGGAGTTACGTAAGGCAGGCATTATTGTGACGTGAGCTTGCTCTGCATATGCGTTGCGTGTCATGCGTCCTTCTGGAAGCCTGCAGGGTTGGGCCAGCTGGGGTGGAGGGGGAAATGTCCACGCCCGTTGACTGGTTGGGTATTCATGGTGCGTTCCGCCTCCTGGTTCCGCGTGATGGGTTGCGCAGTAGAATGCATATAATATGTGGGTGGCGCAAGACGTACCTTGATATTATCGTACCGGTGCTAAAATGATCAGCAAGAGAGCATAAACGCACCTTACTAGATATGTGCCACAGCAGCAAGCTTGGCTTTGTTCTGCGATCCTGTGTATGCAAAGACCGAGATCGCTCACCTGATTCGATTCGGCTGCAGGAAAGCAGGGGGGCCAGCCTGTACAGTGCCTAGGTAGGTATTTCGGTGGCTCTGGTGAAGGGAATCAGCAGGTATTGAACGGAATGCCATAGGTCAACAAGCCGACGAGAGGGGGGCGGCTGCAAGGGAGGATGCCGGTAACAGTTGGCTTGTCGGTGTGTCCTGAAGAGGAGAGCTTCTGGATTCAATGTTGTCTTCGAAGAATGCGGGTCTCAAAATCGATAGATGTGATGTGGTGCGATGCGGGAGGATGGGATTATGGAAATCAAGCCACCACACCAGAAACAGAATCACCTGCAGGAGATGCAGTTGTGTAGTGAATCTTGGCGGCTGGGGGACCCTGTGGGTGGTGGTTGAAAAATGTAATAAGTACGGCTTCAGCGGACAGGGTCCCGCTGCGCAAATTTCCTGTTGCCATTGGACCTTGGCATGGGAAAGGGACTTTGAGGGATGGAAGAAGCATGGAAGACGGAGAGACTTCCATGAGGGTACATGCTTGTGTTACCTCGACCGACCAACGAACAATGAATGGACGGCTGATCCTGAAGCTGATGTCGACGGGGTAGGGATATATCAGCTGCTCACGAGCACGGCTTCCCAGTCGGACAAGATCTAATAACGGCTCTGGACGATGTATTGCCACATACCTACCAGGAATACATTAGTAAACTGTCGTACCCACGGAGAAAGCGAGCGATGGAGCTCGCTCGCCGAAGCCCGCCAGGGTCCTCTTTCGAACAGAGCGACTAATACTAGCTTGCCGCTCAGAACCAAGCACACGGATCCATTGTACCTGCTATACCTCCATGCGAGACCAGTCCAAGGGAGATGAAACCGGCAATAATGACGGGGCATATGAGTCAGTAGGGGCATAGCCGCGGAGACGTGAACCATCCTCTTGGTGTTTCGAGGTGTGCCTGGGGATTCTCGATTCACCAACTCGGGGGCATGGAGAAGCCGAAGGTGACAGTGCTCCCGCCCCTGGTGCCGTTGTTGGGGAGGCACATGCATGTGCATGCCTAGTACACCAGCTGAAGCTGCTCCCGCCTGCCTAACTCGGGACATATTGGCTGATGGTGGTGGTGATGATGCATGCTTCGTACGCCTCCTGCCCCAGCAGAACTGGGGAACCGGCCAACGGCAGCACATCTCGTTTAATTAACCACCTCGCCCGTCTGCACTGGGGACGGCTGGATGAATCCCACGGCGATCCAGGTGCTGCAGGGTCCAACGATCTACCTGTCCGAGAACAGCAATAGTCTTCTAGTTTAGTTTCCCTTCTCAGCAGCTCGGAGTCCGATATAGCTGGCGTTGTTTGGCTAACGTTGAGAGAGTGCTAGACACGATTTGGGAGAGGCGTTCGTCCGATTCTTACCTACTTGGCCAGTTACCTTGGACAAGACAGGCCTCGACGGAGAACATGCTCAAGCTAAATGATGTCTGGGTCCCTCCCCACCCTCCAAGTCGGGTTTGGGGCCATGGTGAGTGATATAACGGGCAACCAACAAAACAATCGTCTGCGACGGACATGGAACAAGCAAAATAGAACCACTTTGGTGTCATGATGCTGTCACCTATGGGATGATTGGGATTACGTACATGCCAGGAACAAGACAAACGCAAACTGACATCCTGATGGGACGCATTGGTTGAATCCATAGTTCTTGCCCGCCACGAAGGCTTCCCTTTCCGCAACTAGCGCCGTCCGTGCTCCTCCTTCAAGTCGCGACTAGGGGAAGCCGTCGAAGATAATCTAGGAAGAAAAAAGTTTGCCGCCGAATGCCGGGTTCCAGCTAAAACTCTAGGCTAGCGAGCTCAGGTCGCGTTGCCAGCCTCTGAGAAATTTTGGCTAGTGGGGAGAGAGAGAGAAGCTTGTAATTCCTCGGAGGTTAGGTAGTGTATAGCCAGTGGATGGTCAGGTAGATGCGGTGTCGGGCCCTCGAGATCTTTTGGTATGGACATCTGTGGTGTCTTTGGGAGCAGGACAGAACCTCAGCCTCCCCCCGAAAAGCCGTACGTAACTGCTTCCAGCAGCCAGCAGTTGTTGGCTGGCACAGTCTCTGGACCCCACGGCTTCACCATGTATGTTTTTAGTCATTCGGGCGCCTGGTTTCGCTCCCAGAGAGTCATGTCCAGGGTGGTGTTCATGCTGCCGGTTGCACACCCATGCCAGATCCCTCGTCTCGCTTCCTCCATCCATCTGGACCCCCCACTCTCAGTTGCCCACCCGCCCAGACCACCGCCCCCCACCCGCTGGGCGAGATGCCCAGCGAGTGACCAGGGCGCTGACGGACGCCTCCAAGTGCTGAGTTAGAACTTAGCGCTCCAGATGCCCTGGGCCTGTGCTTTCAACCTGCAAAGAACGAACGGCACCCTCTAGCACCTTGACTGCAGCAGCATTGTCACTACCTACTCCTACCTACCTAGTAGGTAAGGTAAGGTGCAGTCTGTGCCCCCCTCGGTTATTAGGAGCCTACCGTGGTTGGGCAATCGACCTCTCCGACCCAAAGAGAACGGTCCGTTCAAGAATCCGTAGCTTTTTTCACTCTTGGAGAGCTCTTACGAAGGCCCCACCACTAAATCGGCAAACCCCTTCAGGATGTACCTAAGAGAGATGTGTAGTCCAGTAATATTTTGGCAGGCCCCAGTGCTAAATGTGCCTAGACTTGGTACTTGGCAACTCGCTCCGAATCGAGGTTTAGTAGCTCGAGAGTGTAGCAAGGTCACCCTTCCCGTCCTTCTCGCTGGACCAGACTTGCGCTTTCTCCCCTCACATTTCTCATTCTGCGATGACCATCATCTCCACCGAGCAAGCTTGGTTTGTTGCTTTCTTTTTCTTCATTGTGGCGCTCCTGTTCGTCCAGTGACCTGTCCGGCCGTTACACGCCAATCCTCCAACCCCAGCCGATGTCACCCACTGCAGAAGTGATTTGATTCACTAAGTCCGCCTGTCATACTCAGCGTTGGCCTTCAGCTCGACAAGATCATCCGAGTCGACCCCCCCCTCCTTCGCAAGGTCGCGACACGATTTCAGACTCGGCCACGATAGCCGCGGTGTAGCGCCTTCACGGCGACGTGCAACATTTTCATCGCCTTGTCGAGTCTATGCTGTGCAGCGCACGCTCGACCCAATCTGCGCACGCCCGACAGGCTCCGTCGACAGGCTTTCGCCCACCACTCGCCTAGTCAATCTTGCCGAGCCGCTCCGTTTCAACATCACCCACCCCTCATTGCGAGCACATACGATGGCATCAGCCACTTGGGATGGCCATGACCATCACATGGCTGCCGGTCCCGATGATGATTTCCAACACTTTCTCGACATGTCCTCCATCGGCGATGGCATGCAGTTCGACTTCAACGGCTTCCCAGATGGCGCCGAGGCACAGGCGATGATGAATCGCCAACGGAATCCTCCTGATGCCATCATGAATGATGCCGGCGCTTCGTCCATGATGCCACAGGGAGCTGGAATGATGCATGGCCAACCCGCTCAAATCAACCCGTCTGGCCCTCCGCACACTTCTGCCGCCGCGCAGATGATTCCAACGACTGCGCCGGCTTCGGACTCCATCTCCAGTATCGACGCCCAGATCCAGTACCTGCAGCAGCAGAAGTTCCAGCAACAGCAACGACAGATCCAAGAGCAGCGAAACGCTTTCTTTGCGAGCCAAAACCATTCCGTCCCACCGACCCCTCAGAGCATTGAGATGCCTCCCGGGAGCGGTAACTTTTACACACAAGAGCAAATGTCGCATGAGGTGTACGATGGGGGCTATCATCAGCAGCAACGGATGAAGGAGCGACAAGATGTGAGTTCCTTCTTCCCCCTCCCGAATTCCCCGATTCTGTCCCCCCCCGCAACGACAATGCGACTGTATTCTGTTGCTTGTGTGGCCTCGTACTGATGTAGACTTGTACTACCTTAGATGGCATTTACGCCGCTTGTATCGCCAGCCGTCACCCCGCTGGAAACGCACTACATGGAAAACAACTTTACCGCGTACTTTAGCCCTCTGACATCACCAGCCCTGCACGCCCAAAACGACTCCTCGTCCGTCTACGACCCTAGCACCCAGTCAAATAACTCTCCCATTGAGATGGACCTCGACATGTCACAGGCTCCCGCTGTAGTACCCATGGAACTGTCCAAGAAAGCAAGGGAAAACAATGCCGCCAAGACGAGGAGTAGGGCCGGTGGGATTAGAAACTCGCCCATCTCGAAACCACTCCGGCGCAAGACTGGTCCTAGCCCCGCCATCGTGTCGCAAGTTCTCAGTGAAGTGGATGAACGGAGCCAAGTGAATAAAATGGAACCTATGTTGCCGCTCCCAGTGAGCTCAGCCGAAATGTCGGAAGAGAATGCCTCAGTGTCTCCCGAGAACCTCACGGAGATGCCCCCTCCTCCAGTCCCAACAAGGCGGTCCATGAGTAAATCACCATACATCCAGGCTCAGAATGGCAGCGCCCCAACCTCGGCACCATCCAGCACGACGCCGGTTCCAACATCGCGGTCCTCTGCGACTAACTCTCCTCAAGTTGCAGCAGACCAACCCCATCCAGCTACACCTGCTTCGCTCATGAGGCTAGCGGGATCCAAGGCCAAGAAGGGATCGTCTCACCTCAATGAGCAGGTATCCACTGACAATATCGAGACCCTGGAGTTACCCGAGTCGGTTGCCAAGAAGCAGTTCCCAACCATCAACACCCAGGCTGCAGCCAAGGACGCACCGTACCCTGACCCGGGTTCTGCTAACCGCTCTTCCTTCCAGCCACTTCCTTCTCCAGTCTTCACGCGTCCCGGTACAACATCTGCGAATCAGAGTCCTCTGATTGGGCCAGGATCAACTGGCCCGGCTCCTCGAAAGACACCGCAGCTTGCTCCTCGGGCTAGCAGGAAACGATCAACCAGTTCAGTCCACGTCTCTCCGGCCCTATTGCCAAGGATATCACCCAACATCAAACCGTTATTACCTGGGACTCCCGGCGAATCGGCCGAGGACACTGCCTCACGCCTACTCATGTCTAAATCGAATTACCAGAACATCTTGGAAGGAAACACGGTTCCTGGCGTTTCATATCCCAGCGAACTTTCAACGAACCTGACGTCTAAACGCACATCACACAAGATCGCCGAGCAAGGTCGCAGAAATCGGATCAACTCGGCCCTTCAGATCATGGCAGGCCTCCTACCTGATCAGAAGGGATTTTCTGGAGAAGACAGTGACAAGAAAGACAGCAAACAGGCCAACGCTGCCAACAGCAAAGCCAGTGTAGTCGAGAAGGCTATTGTACATATGCAGCACTTGAGCAAGGAAAACGTGGATCTGAAGGAGGAACTCCAAGATTTGAGAACCCAGCTCGAGAAGCTAAAAGCCAAGCAATGAGGCTGTTCCACCCACGGTGGCAATATCGATACCCGGGGAAGTTCACCATGTGTTCGCCCCTTTTGACGAATTTTTGACCGAGGGATAATCTGGACATAGACGATGGAAAAGACCATATGAGATTAATCAGGGAGTATCTTACAAGTGCATGGGGGGTATGGTATACGAGGTGATAGGATCTAATGATCGACATGAGCTGGGTGGCTTTTTCTGGTTTAATTCATTGGCTTCTTGGGTTTTGTCATATTTATTCTTTTGGGCTGGCTCTTTTTTGTACCGACATCTTTTACCCTTTGAAAGATTAGCATATCAGCGAGAAGGTCTGATCCAAGCTTGGTATTGTTGGATCGCGGTATTCTTAGCTTCGTTCCTGGCATTGACCATGTTTTGGATGTTTGGATGCGCCTGTTGTATAAGAGAACTCTACAATCATATCACATGAATATTATTGTTTCGTCACACACCTTGTCGTGCATTAGCCTGCAGCATACGAACATGTGAGATCATACGAGTATGTATGTGAGATCGATCAGCATGGCCTCTGTGTTGTGCATATATACGCCAGTGGTGTGTGCAGGACGGGCCGCATCAGGCCGGGCCAGTTCATGGAGGCTGGCAATGTTGACGCCAGCAAAAAGTCAAGTCAATCGTGGAAGAGTGTTTTTCTTCAGAATCGGATCGCGAATATATCACTGCCCCGCGTGGAGCCAGGCAACTCATATTGCAGCTGACAGAGAGCTGATGCAACAGCTCGGCACTCTTCTCCAACTCCGACATCCTACTAGGCAACTTCAACATACATCATCACATGTAGGGAGGCGATAATCTACTTATTGTAAAAAGAGAGCTAATGTAACTCCTGAGCACTCCTTTCTATAGCAGGTAGATAATCGCCCCCCCACTTGGGATGATGTAGGTCAAAGTCCCCTAGTAGAATGTCGGAGTTGGAGATTTAGCAAGCCTTCGTTTTGGTTACTTCCTAGCTCTTCCTCATTATTCAATTCTTTTTTTTTTTTCATTGTCATTCCTTTCTCGTTTAACTGCTTGTATATGTCTATGTTCAACTGGGCGGCTTTTGCAGCTTCTGCTGTTCTAAGACATCGACATCGAGGTGCTCCATGACCTCGAGCACGAGTTTGAGGCTTTCCATGAACGAGTTGACGGCGACGCGGAGCATGCGGTTCGTGGCTGCTTTGTACTCCGTCTTGAGCAGTCGGCCTTCGTCGTTGTCGTCGGGAGGGGCGATCACGGACAGGTGTCGGCGCACGAGGGGCGACAGCTCCTTGTCGACCTGTAGGGTCCTGAGGGCCGTGGAGGCGAGGCGCTCGCTGGGGAAGGGGACGTCGATGGTTCTTTACTCGGGGGAAGGCCAAAATGTTAGTTCCTGTGGTTCTGTGTGGTCTTCTCTTGTTCATTTTGTTTGTTTGTTTGTTTATCGAGTATATATGCACTTTTCGTCTTCTTCTTGGGGCTGTCGCATAGGGCAGAGAGGATGGGGAGGGGATAGGAAGGGGGGGGGGTGTGGTAGTGGATGTACGACGTTGTCGCCGTGAGAGATGCGATGACGCGGGGCCAATTGATATTGCAAAGGGAGGGGCAGACTTGCATTGAACAGGGGAACTCGGGGTCTGCCGTGGCGGCCATGGTCGCGGCCTGGGTTGGTTGGCTGAGACTTTTTCTGTGAGGAGGCCGAGGGCTCAGGGATGTGAAGTGGGCTTGGGGAGGTAGGGAGAGCAGAGCTTCCTGAGCCAACGAAACGGAGCTAGAGGTTGTGTTTGGGGATGAGATTGTTATGGGGCGGAAAAGGTTAAGAAAGGTTTCGTCTGCGTCAGGTTTCGTAGGCTGGCTAGATTCGAGAGACGAGGCGGGGTTTTGGGTTGCTTTGGTGCCGGCTGTGGCTGGTGATGTTTTGCGCGCCACAATGTGTCCCCTTGCTTTACAGTTGGCAGCCAGCGCTGTAAGAGGTTTGGCTCGCTGCGGCTAGGCTGTCGGTTACCTGGGTCTGTAGGGGATTGGTTGGTGGATAGGAGGCCGCTGAAGGGGCCGCTGGGGTGGCTTGCACCAGGCCGTTACCCGTTGCAGCGGACAGGGGCCCCGAGGTGCGCTCTTGCCATGCGGTTGCCCTGGTGACGGCCCGGGATGGGGGCCAGCTCCTGCACTGTTATGGAAACTGGGGTTGTTGCAGCGATGCTGGCAAAAACACATAACAAGCGAACCCCATACAAAAACATCATGGCCCCATTCCTGCAGTGATTGACGTCTCAACAACAACGCTCGCCTTCCTCCAACCCTCAAGGCATCATCTCTTCTTCTTTTTTAGTTGAAGCGAGTGCCGTTTTCTTCATCTTAACTCTTCTTCTCCTTCTTCCCTATCCAGCATCTTCTTCCATCCTCTTCCGTACTGGCATCAATTACCTGGAGTAGCTTCACCGAGACCTTTTGTGCTTAACGTTTAACGATCCAACCTTCCATCCTATCCTCATCCTGCGACCTTCCATCCAAACAATTGCCCGTGCCATTGCTTCGAGAGCAACTGCCTACTGGTTCCAGCTGCCTCCCTTTGCACAAGGAGCAGTCGAGCTGTGTAGCCTCTTGCCTCGCCGACCGTGGTGTATGCACGCCTCACCAAAACCTGCTCACGAGACCAATCCACGCAAGAGCTAGAAGCTATGGCTCCTACCTCGAGACAGCCTCGAAACATGGGACAGGTTGTTGAGTACATTCCAGGTCAGTTTTTTATTCCCTCACCGCCTCGTCCTCCATCCCGTCTCTCGTCGTCGAATGCGGTCTGCGAGGGAGCCCAGCGTGAATATCGGGGAACAGACCTGAGCAGCAATGCGATGGTCGACTTCTTGCGACATGCATCCTTACTCGCTGATCACTCCTGATGTTCCCACGAAGCCTTCACCAACTGCCCGGCGACGGCGCCTTTCCCCGACATCATTGCTGACCTATGTGCCAGACCGCTTGTACCTGGCCGCTTACGTTCACGCTCCCACCGCTGAGACACCGTTTCCATACCCCGAGGCGCCGGCCTCTCCCAGGAAGCGTGGACAGTCTGCCGCTACGCCATCTCCCAGCACCGGAAAGACGCCTTGCTACTTCACCGTCGACGACGCTCTCCTCTACAATGCTTTTCACCATGACTTTGGCCCGCTGCACATTGGCCACCTCTACCGCTTCGCTATCCACTTCCACGACATCCTTGGTGCGAAGGAGAACAAGGACCGCCCGATTGTTTTCTGGAGTGCCGCCGACCCAAGAAGTATGTTTTATTATCCTGTTTCTCTTCTCCGCTTCCTCGTTGCCAGCTCGCCAGTGGCTTGGCAAGGGGCGAGTTGAGCTCAGCTGCTGACCGATATTTTCCAGGCCGTGCAAATGCTGCATGCATGTTAGCATGCTACATGGTGCTCATCCAGAACTGGCCCCCTCACCTGGCGTTGGCCCCCATTGCTCAAGTTGACCCTCCTCTGATGCCGTTCCGAGATGCTGGATACAGCCAGGCCGATTACGGTATCACCGTTCAGGATATTGTCTACGGAGTTTGGAAGGCCAAGGAAGAAAAATGCTGCGACCTCGACAACTTCGATCTCGACATGTATGAAAAGTACGAGCGTGTGGAGCATGGCGACTTCAACTGGATCACTCCTCACTTCCTTGCTTTTGCTTCTCCCCAAGACACTCCCGTTGCGAAGATCACAGAAGAGTCGGAGCTCTTCCCATTGCTCCCCAAGACGCTCCAGGATGTTGACAATCATCCCACACTGTCCCAGCCCTTCAAGAATGTCCTCAGCCATTTCAAGGAGAAGAACATTGGGCTTGTTGTCCGCTTGAACTCGCACCTCTACTCCCCTTCATACTTTGAGTCGCTCGGTATCCAACACATCGATATGATCTTTGATGATGGAACCTGCCCTCCACTGACGACCGTTCGAAAGTTCATCCGTCTGGCTCACGAGACCATTACTGTGAAGAAGAAGGGTATTGCAGTCCACTGCAAGGCTGGTCTTGGCCGCACAGGCTGCCTAATTGGTGCCTATCTCATCTACCGTCACGGCTTTACTGCCAACGAGGTCATGTCCTTCATGCGCTTCATGCGCCCAGGCATGGTTGTAGGACCCCAGCAGCACTGGTTGCATCTTAACCAGGGAACCTTCCGTGAGTGGTGGGTTGAGGAGAAGATTGAGCGCAAGCTCAGGAAGGAGATGATGGCAAACAACCAGATGCCCAGCACACCAATCCGCGCCATGCAAAAGTCTTCATTGCGCCAGCAAACCACTACCCCCCCTCACCGAAGCCCCTCGAGCCGTACACCTCTCAGCGAGGTTGACCAGGATCGCAACAACACCCAGGAGGACTACCTGCCCGCCCCTACCCCCGGACAGCCCCGAAAGGCCGCACGTGCTGCCGACCGGCACCACCCCTACCAGCGTTCAACTTCTCAAAGCATCGTCTTGGATGAACAAGCCGAGACTGGGAAAGAGACAGACATTGTCGCTATCCAGCAAGTCTCCGAGTCTGAGGAAGAGTTGCACCTTCGCATGCGAAGTCACCGCAAGGTGTCTCAGTCCCCATCTCGAAGCAGCAAGGTGCGGTCTGTCAGCCAGACAACTGTCTACGTCATTGACAATGATGCATCGCAGGATGCCGAGAACATTGGCTCCGTCCGTGCCAAGCCTATCGATCGAGTCGTTAGCACCCCTAGCACGATGACCAAGGTGCGAGGCAGCAGACGCCAAGCTGAGTCTCCCCTCCGTTCGCGAGACTCCGCCGGTATCCGCAAGACGAGTGGACGCATTGGAAGCACTGGCACCGCCATCACGGCCGCGGCAACCCGCAAGGTCTCCTCCAGCTCTTAGGTGAGCTCTGGTCGAGCTGGCATCGGGTTGTTTCGCAGCCAAGGCAGTATAGTGCAACCTGTTTGCTGGCCGCCACCATCATGATCATGATTCACACGCATGTTCTCACGAATGACTCATGTTCTCATTGCATGCATGAAAGGCGTTATAGGCTGGCTTGATCGAGGCGATCTCCTTCTCCTGTGGTCCAGAGTTCTTCCTACCGATGAGCTCCTGCCTGTTCTCATTTGACTTCTTTCCACGATGGCGACTGTACACCAAAGGATTTTTTCACTTTTGGCTTATCGAACTTACATATATAATTCACGCACCTATAGACAACGGTGGCGATGGTCGACCGGACGGAGAGAAGGCTGGACACTTTTGGCAGGGGCCGTTTGCAGCACGTGGAGCAGGTGGGAGAGTGCCGCGATATCTGACGGCGTCCCGGCGAATTCCTGGGTGGAGAGACCATCATCCCGTAATATGCATCGAGTCCATTGGCGTCTTGTCATATCTTTTTTTGGCACAATTGGATTTATCTCAAAAGGACTGGGAGTAGAGGGTTCTGTATATTCTTATCGCTCCGTCTCAGAATTGTCTCTCTAGTGGGGGTTTTCAAGGTTTATTATAGGCGCAGGGAAATGGTTAGTTTTGTATTTTGATTTTGGGAATGAATTTTCAGCATCAGTTTGACCACATCTTGGCTCCTCATATTGCGGCTACTTCGTAATGATTTATGTTTTGCGTATGCCCAGAAGATTAAGGCGATGCTTCCCTTCGGTCTAATGTAGTTGGTAAGTATTGTTGCCAACCCGTTCGTCTCCCCTTTGGCCCCCCTTTTTTCAGAATGAGGGTCGAATCAATGAATGCTACAGCCGGATACTTTCTAACTTGGACACCACAGACTCCATCAGCTTCCCAGCCTCACCACTCGTCATGCCTTCGTCAGCCCCAAGGCACATCTCCACGACCTCCTTGTACCTCTTGCCCACCTTGCTCCCCAGGCCCGGCACGAGGACGGGCAGGACCACCTTGTCACGCCAGCGCTCAGGGGAGTAGTGCGGCCTGTGGTAGGACCTTAGGACCTTCCACAGGCCGATCTCGAGGAGGAGCAGGCCGAGGCTGTAGACGTCGAAGGCCTTGCAGTAGGGGAGGCCGCGGAGGGAGGAGGGGTGGCGGTGGAGGTTGGCGACGGGGGAGGGGGCCCTCCTGGGTGCGAGGGAGAGGGCGGTGTCGAGGTCCGGGCGGGAGGCGTCGAAGCCGACGAGGAAGGGGGTCGAGATGTCCGGGACGAGGGCGGCGGCGGCGGTGGGGGACCGGGCGGCGGCGGAGAAGGCGGAGGGGAAGAAGAGGATGTTGTCGGCGCGGAGGGACTTGTGCAGCCAGTCGAGGGAGTGGAGGGACCAGAGGGCGACGGCGAGGGAGGCGGCGAGGCGGACGCGGTCGTCAAGGTCCGGGGTCTTGAGGTCCGGGCTGGAGATGAGGGTGTGGAGGGTGGAGTGGGAGGGGGCGGGGGCCTTGTAGACGAGGCCGTAGCGGCTGCGGTCGGCGTCGTCGGTGTAGCCGAGGCAGTCGACGCTCTGGAGGTCCGGGTGGCAGTCGGAGGCGGAGTGCATCATGCGGGCGAGGTCGTCCATGCGGCGGAGGTGGGCGAGGCGCTCGTCGAGGGCGTCCCGGTCGTAGTCGACCCACTCGATGACGACGTCGCCGGCGGTCTCGTGCTGGGCCTGGAAGCGGCGGGGGCCATCGGTCGTCTCGTCGTGCTTCTCGTCGTCCGTTTGGTGTTCGGGGAAGCTTAGAGCCGGACGGGGGACCTTGAGGCGGTAGGTGGGCTTGAAGGACGATTGGGGTTTGGTGTCGAGGTTGATGCGTAGCTTTTTGAGGTTGGCCGAGTTGGTGAGGTGCGGGTAGATGCCGCTAGAGGCGTTCTCGAGGAGGGAGAGCTTGTTGAGGTCGCGCTGGGCGGTTTCCAGCAGCTGGTGTGTCCATGCTCTCCGGAAGGACTGCACTTGGGATGGAGGGAAGAGACGCTCTAGCCCGTCGTTGAAGTCTGACGAGAGATGAGACAAGTCAGTTCGTCTGGCTTACATTCGAGACGACGACTATGAGATCTTTTGTCTGCCTACCTTTGAGATCATTGAGGAGAGTGATGAACTTGCTTTTGTCTAATGAGAGAGAGAGAGATTTGGGGCACCTTGTCAGCCAACTGATACCAATATGATAAAGGGGGAGAGGTCGGTCATTGGACGAAAGGAACGAAGACGAACTCACCACCAATTACCCATTTTGACCTCAACGTGAGCTCTCGTCTCCAGCTCTTTTCGCTTTTCAGCGGGTTTGCACTTTCATCCTTGGGCGAGGGCTTGGAATCCCCCTTGTTCTTCGTCTTCGTCTGCTCCCCAGGCTCGTCGACGAGCCCATACGTCTCCTTGAGCTTCCTGAAGTCCGTCACCGTGCCGTGCAGCTCCTCGAGGATCTGCTTGGCCAGCGCCCTCAGCTGCGGGTTGCTCCTCTCGCTCCGGTCCAGGTGCGCCTCGAAGTTGCCCTCGACCACCCCCCACTCGCGGCCCCAGACGACGAGGCGCATCTCCTCGATGCGCACCTTGCACAGCAGCTTCTGGCTGTCGCCGTCCATGTGCGTCGCCTCGGTGAAGTACCCGTACGCCTTGACGCAGCCGTGGAAGAGCTGGCCGAGGAAGCCCACGACGCCGACCGTCGTGCCGATTA
Source organism: Clonostachys solani (assembly GCA_902141235.2). Lineage (NCBI taxonomy): Eukaryota > Fungi > Ascomycota > Sordariomycetes > Hypocreales > Bionectriaceae > Clonostachys > Clonostachys solani. The sequence continues at coordinate 4,941,920 of CABFOC020000035.1, forward strand.
TCTCGGCCATGCTTCCCCTTTTTTTCTCTTCTGCTTTGCTTTGCCCCTTTTCCCCTCCTCCTCCAGTTCTCCCTCCCAAAGGTCTTCCTTTTCAACGCCGGGAGTTCAAGAATGGCCAGGTCCCTTCAATGAACTGCGGGAGAGAAACCGAATCATAGGACACCGCAACGTCTACCACACAGAGAGCCAGTTGGTGGGGCGATTTTCTCTCTATTCACACAACGGCCGTCCTTCTTTAGGGGCCCCCGTAGCACTGTAACAGTTGTGGGTAAAGCGCGTGTGATATGAAGAGCCCATCCACTCTGGGGAGATGGATTATACCTCTCAGAAGCGGTGATATAAAGACTCAAGCAAATAAGAGAAGTGGCCAAGAGTCTACGGGGGGGCGTTTCTGTAGCAAGTCAGCCAATCCACTGACAAACATTGAACGATCTTGCTGCTTCCACCAGCTGCTACGTTGAGGGGAGAAGCCCCACAAATCAGTTCCGTACAGTGACCGGTGTTTGTTGTGTTATAGAGCACCAACAACATGGAAATATTCGAGAGCCAATACTCTATCAATTATCAATTGATATCATTTTGTTATGCCATATTAAGCCCACTTGTTGTAGGAAGCACTCTACTCATAGGTACTCTTCAATTTGAGTTGAAGTCAACCAGGAAAATGCGAAGAAGAGTAAGTGAGCTGCTGTCATCGGAACAGTCTGTCGCCATACTTTCTCCATATCCTTCTCCAAATGTCCCGTCACTTATTATCAGCGGTCGTGTTCTGTTGAATATGGGAATAAAAATAAATAAATAAGAAGAAAAAATAAATAAGGTTATCCATTCCCTAGAGCTATCCCCCCTGGAATCGCTATAATGTGTAGAAAAGGTCTAAATCAACTCCGATTTTGCAAAGACTAAAGTCTGGTCGTTTTACCCACACAGAAATCCTGCGACAAGATCCATACTCCAAAAAAAGAAAAGGTCAAGGTAAGATCTCGGAACCATCATCGACGTCCATTGGGGAATCAGCGGTCCCCGAATCATGTGGCTGTCATGTCGTTTAGAAAGAAGGGTCTTAGTAGACCTTCTTCTTCTCGTCAATGCTGAACTGGCCAGGGCCGCTGTTGACCAGCAGGAGAAGGCCACCAACAATGGAGAGAACCTGGAAGAAATCGTACTTGGCGAAATCCTTGTGGGGGTGCTTCTCGTGGAGCTATAAAAGAAAGAAAATTGTTAGCCATTGCCTTTTATGTACCTTTGCCAAGGCTCGTTTCGGGAATAAACATACAGTCCAGAAGTTGTTGACCAGCAAGTTGAAGATGCTAAGGATGACAACGAGAAGAGTGGCACTGAACTTGGCCTTGAAACCAACAACGACCATCACGCAGGCACCAGCACCAATGATGGAGACCAGGACACGTCCGATAGTCCACTGGCCGCTGAAGACGAAACCGACGAAGAGGAAGATGAGGAGGACACGTCCAGCGAGCTGGAAGTACATCTTCCTGTCCTTCTCATCGATCGAGGGGAGACCGGCGAAAGCCTTGGTCTTGCGTACCCAGGAATCAGACAGGACCATCAGGAGACCACCAATGACTGAAAGGTTTCGGAGGAAGAAGTTCAAGTCGAATATGAGACCGTATCCGAGGGCTTGGGTGACGACGACGGCCATCAGACCGGCAACAGCATAATCGGAGTGCTTCTTGATGATGACGAGAATGGAGCAGGAGGCCATGACGGTCATGTTACTAATAAGGAAGAGATGTGTAATTCCAGAGGGAACTGTGATTCACATTGGTCAGTCTCGGCGCACTGCTTGGTATAACCGCGTCCAGCCGGTTTCTGGGGCTGGGAAGCATATCTTACTGTGTCGGTATTCGTTAAGATAGGTTAGCTGGTCATTCCACTGGGTGATGATACGGAGAGTATCCTCGAGGAAGGTCACGACAATCAAGAAGCGACCAATGGCTGGAAGGTAACTATATCAGACTCATCGTCAATTCGCTATCCACAAATACGCGGGGATCCATCAATTGGGCCGACTCACGGCTTCACTGGCTCGCTAACTGTGTCGAGGAAGTCCTCAACCTTGCTCGTGTATGGCCGGAGCTGGTCGAGGAAGCTTCCAGCGGGCTCCTGGCTGGGAGCGGCTCCGTACGAGGGAGGTCCGGATTGGAAGCCATAGCTGGCGGGGCCACGTTGCGACATGGTTGTGTGGTGTTGATGTGTTTGGATGAAAGTAGGTACGTGTACGTATGTTATGTGTGAATTCCCAACCGGCGGGATTGCGATTGGGTCGTATTGACGAATCTGAGAAAGCTGTGGCAGCTGCTTCAGGCCGGCCTGATTGTGTTCCGGGTTGCACGGTGAGGCGGGACGACGGGCGGCGATCAACGAGGCGCTTCAGCTGGGGGCGTTACTTGCTGGCAAGTCGAGTGAGCAAGGAAGAAGAGGAAGAAAAGAAAAAGAAAATAAAGCTTCGAACGGCGCTCGGGGGGGACGAGAGGGGGTTCTTGAGCAGAATGGAGGTCGGGTTCCAGAGAAGGAAGGGAGGAAAAGTGTGATCAATCGAGTCTGAGATCGAGTGACCCTCTTAGATGGAATCGAGCACTTTGTAGGTAACTGTGTCCTTTCAGAAATCCCGTGATGGATGCAGGGCCGAGGTCTCCACTTTTTCTTGCTCTGCAGGTGCGGTGCACATTAAAATAAGTGGTGCTGGTGCTAAGGTAAGAGGAAGGGAGGGAGGTCGCAGCAGGTCTGATATCAACCGACCTACAATCCTTTATTTTAGTACCTTACCTCCATTACGTCCCGGTCCAAGTACCGCACCTATGCACGCTGTTTCTTACTACGTGTGGATGACATGGACTCCGCCGGCCTCACACAAATAGACAGAATCTTATGTATTACCTAGGCCCAGGATGTACTAGGCCCCTCCCAACCCCCAACTTACGGCTGGCTGTACTTTGTGCTTGCTTACCACAGTTTTCCTCAATGCGACCTCCAAAAAGCATCACCTCCACCGCCGCCGCATTAGGTTCGTCGCAATCCTACCAATTGGAGTCTGATTCTCTGCGTCCTACCTACACGAGACGCATACTTCGTCCCCGAAAGCCACCTGGGCTGGCGCGCGGAGGTCGGTACGTTTGCGGCAGTCGGTACCAAGATCGCAAGTACCATGGCCCTCAGTGATTGGTTGGTGGGCAGAAGGTAGGATTATGATTATTATTACCTCCACAGACCCTGCTCCGGACACCTCACCTGCAAGTGCCCAGAACGGACCTGTCAGTGGGTTCCTCAACCTGGGCTGTAACCGGGCTAAGATGACCTCAGTCTGGATGGTGGATGCTTACTTTCCCTCCATGGATTCCTGGCAAGCGCTAGCATAAGAGGGACAGATCCTTCAGATGCAGGTCTCTGGCAGTATTACTGTGAGGACTACCTACCTATGTCCGAAGTTCACTGCTCCCAACACACGTAACTCCGTCTACCCAAGGCGCCCGGCATGTACCTGCATTGCGGCAGTGGCCGTCAGGGTGGATTGCGTGCCCTAAATAGAGCACCTGGTGGTTAATAATAGAACTGGACTTTACTGGGCTGGCCGCCCTGAACCTCCGTCAAAGTGCAATTTTTAGCACAGATGGGCCACTAGCACTCTGCAAGCCACATTTTCTGGCCGGAAATTTGTGGAGAGGCCATCACCAACACACACATACACTTCCCGACAGCACGCGAGTGCCAACATACAGATGTTTTGAGCCTTTCTTAAGCGTATGTGGGGTAAGGGCCAAGGGGAGTTCAAGAACTAGTGCCCATACACAGGAGACATCGTCAGAAGCATACCAGCTTTCCCCAGTGCCATAGCTGCCAGAATCCTGACCCAATCAGCCACGCCCAAGTTGGGGCATTTGTTTTTACGTGTGGCGGATAGCCCACAACTCAATCAATCGGCGATAGTGGGGGCATTCAGGCCAAGGGAAACGTTTCTGTGAACATTTGAGCCAAATTCTCGCTGGCTCCGGCCTCTCCAATTCGCCCATAGCACAGGGTCGAGCGCTTTGGTCAAATCCTAGCGTTCCCAGCACCATTTGTAGCTGTATCGTAGAACACGGCAGAAATTTCGAAAAGAATCATTTTGTTATCTAAGTACAATATGCGTGGAGATCATTAGGTAGCATGTTGATCCCATCAGCGGACTCTCGCGTATTGTGATGGAGGAATCATGAGCCAATCTCAGGCTGCCAGATAGGGTTCCATCAGGATACCATCATTGAAACCGTACAAGGACTTTGGTTGTGAAAGGTATCATTGTGTCCCACAGTTTCTATCGGCTTGAGTTGAGCCTTGGGGCAGTGCTGAAATCCTATTCTGCTCACCTTCGTTTCAGTAATTGATCTCCATTCTCGCATGAGGCCCGTTGTTGCAGTGCATGATTGAGGCCGAAGCCTGAAAGCTAATTCGACGATTCTTATCTCATGGCTCAAATACCCCCATGTTGCATTCTGGCAGATATGCCCAAATGGCCTCAGAGTATGCCTCACTGCCGCAAAACTGTTGAGACCCATCTGTCCCACGTAGAAGCCTACACCAGTGCATGACTTATTAGAACAAGAGTAAACCCTACGGTTTTCATATGTCATGTATTTGCCTGCATTTTACTTCCTTTTCCGGCTGATACACACATCACCATGAGACAGAGCTCCTCGGAAGAAAGATTGACGATGTACCTAAACAGCCGCCAGCCATCCCCTGAAGGAGGGGTCCCCTTGATAGAGCCGTCGAGCATTCCGCTGAACATTCCCATTGTTCAGAACCGTAGGCCGCAGACAGAATTCAACAGGAGAGGCGATAAGAAGGGTATGGTCCAGGTAATTTCCCCGGCTCCAAACGACATGTCGAGCCACGATAGCGAACAGCAGCTTCTACTGTATAATTCCGCCCAGATATCATCCAAGACCGATGATTGTCGTTACAAATCTGCTCGAAATCCCCGCCAGCAGCCGGGTCCAGGCTGTCTGACTGGCTGGAGAGGTGGTCTAAGCATAGCTGCCGGGTTGACTCTCCTTATTCTGATCGGCAACATCACAATCCTTGGAGTCTTTTCATCGCCGGCTTACCGAAGAGACTATAGTTCTGCTACTGCCCCAATTCGCACGGGAGAATGTGACGAGATCAAGAAATTGAACTTCGGCATCCACCTTATCATCAACATCGCGAGTACTCTCTTGCTTGGGGCAAGCAACTATTGTATGCAGACCGTTAGTGCTCCTACACGCCATGATATAGACATCGTCCATGCTAGTGGTAAATGGCTACAGATTGGCGTCCCCAGCCTTCGAAATCTGAGGTTCATTGGAAAGAAGAGGGTCTTCGTTTGGCTGTGTCTGGCCATTACGTCTATTCCCCTTCACCTGGTGTAAGCATCTCACTTCGGTTTTTAAGTATTCTCAATCCCAGGTCTAACTTCTCACATGGTTAGTTACAACTCGGTGCTCTTCATGTCAACCAGCTATAACAAGTACCGGATATACTTTGCCAACGAAAATTTTGCATCATGGGCGCGTTATGAGGAAAATAATTTCAATATCACTACAGAAATGGCGCTGCAGCTCATAGGCCGCGAGAGATACCAAGCCTTACCCAACAACGACTGCATCGAAGCTTATGCCAAAGATTTAATACAAGGCAGGGGGAACGTGATTCTGGTTATACAGCCACCAAAGAGCTGCAGTGTCTTCCAAGAATATGAACCCCTAGAGGTCTGTACGGCCCCGTCCACTACATCCTTATACGCGTCCCATAACTACAAGCATGGTGTGAAGTCGGACAGCCAACAGAACTGGTACTACTGGATATGCTCCCAGAAGAGTTATATTCAGAAAGATGAGGAAGGCAAGGATATAGTCTGCAACAAGGACGCGTGGGAGAGGAAGATGAGCAACGACATCTGGGAGGTGGCCGGGGTGAAAGTGAAGTACTGCCTAAGTGAGCAGACGCCCAGCCGGTGTCGGCTTCACATCGCCACAAACCTCGTCGTTGTAGTCATTGCTTTCAACTTGGCCAAGTTGCTTCTTATTACTTTAATCCTTTTCGGCAACTGGGCTGACTGGGACCCTTTGGTAACTATCGGCGATGCTATTGCATCATTCATCAAACGCCCCGACCCGAATACAGGGGGGATGTGTCTATTGGCGACTGAGGAGATAATGGAATTTTGGGGGAGCAAATGCACACGGCCCCAAGAGTATCGGCTGCAGAGTGACCGCTGGGCTTCGGCTGTGAGCACAGGTCGCTGGATTATTGCAGTCTGCTTGTAAGTTAATTCAACCAGTTACACTACGATAATTCGCACAGCTGACATATCCCCATAGGATTGCGGCCACATTGTCTATTCTCATTTGCCTCTTGGTTTGGGCTATTTCCAGCTTGCCTCGCTCCTCCTTGGGGGGCGATGATTTCAAATCCATCTGGTCGTTGGGCGTTGGCAAAATCAGTCCATACACCCTTATATCTGCGTGGGACGTTCCCTCTGCAGGCGATGCGGCAGTTGTTTGCCTTGTTCTTCTTACCAACTTACCACAAGCGTTGTTCTCGTTCCTCTACCTTATCTTAAATGGGATCCTCACTTCTATGGTAGCTTCACGGGAATGGACTGATTACGCATGCCATGTTCCTAAAGCCCTCCGTGTCTCTTTTCCAAGGAGAGGACAACGATCTACGTTTTTCTTGGGGCTACCATATCGGTACAGCCTGCCATTAATCATTAGTTCGGTATTGATGCACTGGCTTATCTCACAGAGCTTTTTCATGGTGCAGATGGTTGAGGTTCGCACGTGGGAGTCTCAAAAGGACCAAGAGGATATCAAAATAACGGACATCACAACCACGGCCGGGTATTCTCCCCTAGCCATGTTTCTAGCAGGCTTCGTCCTGCTGGTAGTCTCGTCCACAATAGCTAGGCTGGGGGGGCTCAGATTCAAGCAAGGCATGCCATTGACCGGGAGCTGCAGCGTAGGCATCGCAGCCGCGTGCCATGCGTACGAGAAAACATCGAGCCGAAAACCGTTGGCATGGGGTGTGGTGGTTCCGGCCAATCGCACTCTGGATGGTGTTGGACATTGCTCCTTCTCCAACAAGCAGGTAGACCTGCCAGAGCCAGGGAGCTGGTATGCTTGAAATTAATATGACGCGATTGCGAATGGTTGGATATCCATCTGATGTTGGGATAAAGCAGCTCGAGGCGCCTCATGTAGTGGCTTTCATTGCATGCTGCCAGTGCTCTCGGGCTACGGGTTTGTTTCTTGTCTTCAAAAGAACGGTAAGCGCGAAAAGCTTCTTCACGGATTCACACTGAGTACGTGGGGGTGATATCAAGAGTTTACCAAAAATGCATTATCCTACTCTATCGTGATCACAGGCCAATCCAACAGTGGGCCTATGAAACATCATCGAGAATCATCAAACCTCCAACATCATCATATGCGACTCTGCCCTCGTCCACAGCATTCTGCATAACACTCCGAAGAACCGCCTTCTCTCCGGTGACAGGATCCCACTCCCAGCCTTCTCGCATCCACATCCATCTCAAACACGCTCGTAGCTCCTTGTCATCGGGTCGTACTCTCATCCACTCTGGCTGAAACTCTGGCTCCCTGCCCTTCCCGTTCCAATCCTCGGCGCGTCCCAAAAGCACATCTCGGCAGAAGATCCGCCAGCTGTCAATGGCATACTTGCCCTGAGTCATGTGCCCGATCTCCCAGGCGTCTGCGTCGTCGTCGTCATCATTGGGTGTCAACATCCCCGTCTCCATATCTTCGGCAAGGTTTCCATGGTTGAGATCCGGATCCTCTCTACGATCGTACTTCCTCACCCTGTAGACTTTTCCCGCTCTGGGTGGGTCTTCGATGAAAGCTCTCGAGTACCTCTGTAGGAATCTCAGCCGATGGATAGATAGACCCAGGTGGCGGATCATATCGAGTATCTCTGTGGCATTTGATTCATCTCCTAGGTCGGCCGGCGTAGGAAAGCGCTCCTTGATCGCATAGAACACCGGTATAGCGGCAGTGCCCTTTGTACGTATCAAGAATGTGACAGCCACAAGGAGCCAGAAAGGTTCGTAGGCCAGCTTCTCCTGTATAAGGCCGAAGCAAGGTGAGGTCAGGGGTGGGAACGGCACGCAAGAAACCATGCCTGCCCGGGGTCTCCCTGGCGTATGTGCCTTTTGAGGAGATTCTGGGGTGGTGAAGTATGGCGAGGCATCATTAGCTCTGCTACGTCGTTCCAAAGAACTCTTGATTGGGCTTCTTCGTTCGGGAGAAGCTTTGGGGCCAGGCACCGAGGCCAGGCATACGGTGGGCTGTGTAGCAGGACCTTGTGTTGGGAAGAGCAAGTTTGGTGATAGGGATGCAGACGGATCAAGATTTGCATGGGGTGGTGAAACCTTGGGGGTGGCGTCTCTCACGGAAGAGATCCGATCTTGTGCTCCCTCAAGCCAATAATGGGATGTGATAGCCTTGCAGGCTCGTCTCCTAGGTGTTGCAACTTGGGCATACGGGGCAGGGCGCTCAGGGGATGACGCGATATTCGCCTCCTGGTCCTCATGCAGCTCAAGGGATTTGGCCACGGCAATGAGACGATCCGTTTCTTGCCAGGGCCGCACTTCGGGTTCGATTTCATCTGGGCTCTTGGAAGCCAGGTGTTCCAGTCTTTTCGCCAGCGCAATTAAGCGATCCGTTTCCTGCCATGGTCGCGGATCCGGAGGGGCAATCACACGGTTCAGGCGGAGGATCTCCCAAATAAATGTTAGTAGGTCATTCCCGTCGAGGCTTGCGGGGTTGACATCTCGCGATTCCTTCATTGAGCTGGCACATTCGATGAGAGCTGCCCAGTCATCTGCCCAAGCTTCCAAGCTCTGGGTAAAGAGCTCAGAGTAGTCATTGTGATGCGATGTTTGGATATTGACGCCTCGGAACACAAAATCCGCAAATTCTTCATCAAAGTCTCCAAAGACGCAAAGCAAGTCACGGCCGGTGCGATGCCGGCTGCGGGATATGCTTTCGCCCATAGGTTTTGGTCAATACCTTAATGGTAGATCATGTTGATAGTTCAAGTTGAGACTAAGGTGAGCCGGCTCAGTTTTTGAGGTCAGTTGCACGAAGGTACTTCGAGTCTAACATTCTCGACTCTTAGCCCTTCATTTGATATGTGGCCGTGGCGTTCAGGCCTCGTGGTCTGCGCATATATGAATATCTCAATCTGGTGAAAGGTCAAGACCGCGTGAAGTATCTAGATGAGGATTTCCGTGACTGGTGGCCATCATTTAGTGCCCCTGGTGTCTTGTTGCTTTCAATGTTAGTGGCTTCATCCCCTCCGGGTTAGCAAGGTTTGTTAAGCAATTGCACTACCAGAGCCACGTGCCCGCCTAGCCAAGCACCTGTGGGCTTCAAACCAAACACAATGGTAGTAATAAGACATGGGACATTTCTACCTATCTATTACTAACTAAGAAATTGATTAAATTCTGTTATCAAGTAATCACTTGCCTGGATCCTCCTATTGAATGGAAGCCCCTACTTGGTGCAATACAGCTGTGGTGCTCGAAATCTCTGCTATAGGTTAGCAGTTAGGTTTTCGGCCTTTTTTTTTTCTTCGGTCTTTTTCCTCGGGCAAGGCGCTTGGCGCACTGTCCGCTCCGTTCATTAGGGGCCATGCACTAGCTGGCGCCACCAATATTTAGCGGTCGGACCTCAGCAATAGTGACGGAACTCTGAGGTTGTATGACGATAAACTGCCTCGACGCGCTTTCCGATCTATCCTATCAGGCCTGGGATGTACATATGCAGATTGCGCGCCTCATTGCCGGCTCACCCATTCTGGTTAGTAATGGGGAGGAGACAATGCTCCCCTCAACTTGGCCCCAGATATGATAATATCGGGCATATAGCGCCTGGAGATATCTCCTCGGTGAAGAATCGTCGTTGAACACCATGGGGCGAAAAGACGAGGCGAATATAATATAATTTCTGTGGCTGCAAGCCTCAATTGCATGTCTTACTTGCGTCTACCTTCGTTCGCATCACTTCCCGTCCGTCGAGGCTGTGTGCAGGCATGACAGGAAAGCAAGGATCTGGCTTCAGGCATTGGGTCGCGTGACGGTAGATACCAACTGCTACCCGGAGAGTTTCGGTGACCCATCTCATGATCTGATTGCCCATCACCACGTCAATGGGCATCCATCCCCGCTGGGGCTGGGGCCAATTCGATGCCTTATCGTTCGAGATGTGAACCAATATCTAGATGCAGCTCCAAGTTGACGGCGGGCGATGCTAGCCTCGCCCTTGATCGCATCTGACGCGGCAGCAAATGCCCCTACAATTTACTACACTTTCCGGCGCTGAACGTGCACCCGAAACACACATTGGGATTGGCGGCGACCCAGTTCTCGAATCACGTGCTTGGTCCAGTCATCTCAGGACCCACCTCTCCTTCCCCGTTTGCATTTGTGAGTGTGCTAGCCTGAGGTACGGAGAAGTACGTACCGTCTTGGGAGTTGCAGCACGTCCCCGGTTCTACCACCTTCGCCGCCCTGTCTCTCTCTCCAACCATCCATCCATCTCCTCTAACCTCCTCCACCTCCCATCCAACGCCTGGCGTTATCAATCTCCTACCGATCCTCGATTCGATACGCGTCTCAGAAAACGATCATCAAGATATGAGTAGTCGCGGTGGTAAACTAGCACCAGAAGTGAACCGGTGAGTCGCTCCCCCGAGTGCTCCTTATTTTGTCGCCCGGTCGCCAAGTTTCCTTGACGTTGAATTACGGTGTTACGGTTCGCATCTCGGATTGGACCGAAACTTCCTCGGACATGTTCGCATCGTCCCTCGACACACATACACGAACCTTCAATCGACCTCGTATTCATTACATTATCGTCGCTGTGTTTTTTTTGCCTTTGATGTCATGTGCTAACTTTGAATCTTAGAGCTCTGTTCGTGAAGAACCTGAGGTACAATTGAAACATGGCGTTCTTGACCGACTGACCCCGATGCTGACATCAATTCCTATAGCTACAACGTAACTCCAGAAGAGCTTTTCGACCTCTTCGGAAAGTTTGGCCCTATTCGGTACTATTTCCCTTATCGTCACGCTCGCTTGCGCGCGTGTCTAATTCATATTTTGTTTGGCCGGCACTGACTCTTTTCTAGCCAAGTCCGACAGGGCATCGCGAACAATACCAAGGGCACCGCCTTCGTCGTCTACGAGGATGTAATGGATGCGAAGCAGGCTTGCGACAAGCTGAATGGTTTCAACTTTCAAAGTCGTTATCTAGTTGGTATGATCCATGCTCCTTTTTCTCACCTACTTTTCCCAATCGCGCCCGCTAATTTTTTCTCTCCCACAGTTCTCTACCACCAGCCAGAGAAGATGGCCAAATCAAAAGAGGACCTCGCCGCCCGCCGCGAATCTTTAGCGCAGCTCAAGAAGCAGCATGGCATCGATTGACAATCCGACCGGTCTGTGGACAACCTGCACAGGAAGAAGGTGCATTCTTCCTCGCCTGCAGGCCGGTCTTCCGTATCACCTAAATCTCTGTCGCCCGATCTAAAGACGATTCTGCGAACAGAGAAGTCGAGGTCCGACACCGCCTCAGACGATCACGCCCGCGCCCGAGGGGTTCGCTTCGTTGAAGGACAGCGTCCTAGATTGCAAGCCGTGGCGTGATACGATGTATTCTGTACCAGTAATGACCATGTAACGCGACATCCATCAAAATGGACAGGCACTGGAGGATTCGTTTCTAATTGCGGTTTTTTATTTATTTATTTATTCGTGGACTTATTACTACTCTGCCCACGGGCTTCTCGACTTCTTGACAACACTGGGCGGTTGGCCTCGAGTATCTGAGTGGACTGTGATGGATTCGACAATTGGAAGCATGCCTCAGGGAGCGTTACGGAATCTATAGAAGGATGGTTCCTCCTTCATCCCGTCGTACCAGGCCTGGTGCGCGGTTCATCCTGCTTGTCTCGACGCGAATGCTTCCCATTTCGTCTTGTCTTGCAGCACGTGGATAGTTACCATGAGATGTTTTAGGGTCACATTCATGAAATTGCAATAAAATACGTGACCAATTAAATGGAAACACGCTCACTCTCCAAACAATCCTGACATGAAGAGTACCACTCGACGTGGCTACCTTACCCAGACCCCTCCTGGCAACCCAGACAAGAGTAACGTCATCACAGTTGTACCGGTATCTGCCTGCCTGCCATCTATTGCATCGCTGGTAAGACGATGGTTTTATTAATACTAAAAAAATGGTGTTTTTGGTGCTGCTCCAACATATACTTTCGTAGGCTACGTGGCCCTTTGTATGTACTAGGAATCCCTCCACGTTTGATGGGAAACAACCTCGAACCAAAACTAGACGTGTTCTGGTACACAAGATAGGTACGTAGTGAGGAGAACCCTTGTGTTTCTGGAGGGAATGGGTGGTACACCCTTTGGGTCAGGCTGCCGGTTGGAGGGGGCACGCGGAGGGTGCTAGAAGGGGGCGGAGCTTCGAAGTTTATTCTTCACGTCCCGAAATGCTCAGCCTGCTTGGGGGAGGCGGGGAAATACCTAGCGGAAAGATAACAGAGATTCAATTCAACCTTGCTACTGCTAAAACTGCTGAACTAGTTCCAAATCGTCCTTGTGCTTGACTCCCTACGCCTCTGATGATTGCTTGTCTCATGGAGGAACTAGGTTGACCATTCGCAACATTTCCCCCTTGGCTATGTATGGGCTTGGAAAACCTGTAAATTCTAGATCACCTAAGCGGCAAACCTCTTGAGCTCGGCATGGACTTCCCGCAGGCTGGGCCGGTCGTAATAGTTCTCATTCCAGTCCCCTCGCTGCATGCCTTGTAGACGCGCGTGCAGCCAGCCCTCCGACGCCTGTATCTCCTCGGCCCACCACTTCTTCGCCGTGTCTTGGACCTCCTCGGGGGTCGACAGGCCCGTGCCCTCGAGGTTCCGCAGCACGAGCTGGTTCCCCTCCCGGACTATGTACTTGCTGAGCCCGGGGCGCCTGCCTCGGGTGCAGCGGTCGATGAGGTCCCTCAGCGGGACTGGTGTCCTGCTAGTGTAGTCCGGGAACTCTACGATGGGCTCCCAGCGGTAGGAGAGCCATGCGGCGGCCCGCTGGGGTGCGCTCTTGGCTTCGAAGATGCACCACAGGACTCGGCCGAGCATGTACACCTCGCACGACTCCTGTTCCTTCTGGGTGAGGCAGGACCAGGGAATGTTGTACCCGTCCGAAGGCCACCTGTAGTCTTCTCCCTGACCCATGTCTTCCCAGTCTGGGAGCATACAGGAGAGGAGCGTGCAGTAATGGGCAGACGTAGATTCGGGGATCTCTTGATCGATGGCCAGTAGGCGTATATACTCGATGGCGTTCACCTCGGGGGCGGCGAACTCGCACCAGACGCCACGCTGCTCGAAGTCGACCATGACCACGCTCCCATCCGCCGACAAGACGATGTTGTCAAGTCTCAGGTCCGGGTAGAAGGTCTTCGAGTTCTCGCGGAGATGGACGAGAGCAGAGGAGAGCTCCACGGCCCACTTGAGCTTGTCCTGCAGCCCCACGTTGCCGTGGAGTTGGAGGAAGGGGATCAAGTCGCGCAGGCTCCCGGGAGGGTGGTATTCGAGGATGAAGCCCAGGACGGCCGTCTTCCCACCGAAGCTGCACTTCTTGGTGACGAGGTGGGCCGGCTGGCTCACGATGTTGGGATGGGGCGAGATCTTGAGGAGCTGCCGGAGCTCGTGGTATAGATACTTCGGGTAGCTCGTCAGGGCTTTGAAAATCCACACCCGCCCGCCGATGCTGACGAGGCAGACGCTGTCATGCAGCTGCGACATGTATGCAACCTCGCTGATGTCGACACAGGGCGGGAGCCGGATGTCGGGGCCCCAGAAAGCCTCCAGCTCCGGCACGGACAGCAGCTGCATTTCGAGGGTATGGGAAGGTGCAATGACGATATTCGCTTGGGAAACGTTGATGGGGATGTTCTGGAGGACGATTCTCGATCCAAAGGGGAGGTTCTTGTATATTTTCCGCGGGTCTTCCATGCTGGCAACCCAGAACTGGAGGATGCGTAGGACATGACGTGTAAGTCCAAGTCTGGAGATGCGCTGCTTGTCCCTGGTGTGAAATGTAACATCGACGTCGAGCAGCTCGCGGATATCTAGAGGGAGCTTTGAGGGCTCGGGGATGAAGACATCCACACGCAGCGGGCGCATGGGGGCAAGAAAGAGCGGGATGGCATAGAACTGGCCGCCAAACGCTGTGCATCCGTCGATTTCCCATAGAGGGTGTTTTGGCATGTCCAGGCTGTCGATGCGGTTCTTGGGGTTCAGAGAGGACGTCTGCCAGTTTATCTCCGCCAGTCCAACTGACGACGATGCATCATCACCGTTTTTGGGACGGTGGCTGGAGAACGCTGCGGTCGGGTGGATAACATCATGTATGGACTGCTCACTCAGCTCCATGTTGTTTTGTCGTACTTAGCTTCCTCCCGAATCCTCGGATGGGGAAAAGAGGCTCTGTATCGGATCGCGTACGGCTTGTAGTGGAGTAAGCTGCACCGGGCGGGCGGCAAGCTGGCTGCTTGGCGATCAACAATTGATTGATATCTGGAAGAAAATGGACACGCTGAGTAGAAGGCGCAGAAATCGGTTTCTCGGCCCAGCTTGAGACTCTAAAAAGACCTCGAGGGGACGTGGGCTTCCCACAGAGGACAGGGTCGCAGAATCCTTGTTGGCTCCAAACGAGTGCGAGGAGGTGCTGATGCAACGGCGTGGTACAGCGGCTGGGGCCAGGTTACGGAACCAGCAAGTTCGGAAGAGAGACGGGCTCAGCTGCCTCCCTGTAAATTGCTACTAGTCGCAGCTGCAACTGGCTGAAACCGGAGCCGTTCGTGAATCACATGATTGGCCTATTCCATTGTACATCTGTCGAGGATGGCAGCCTGATGTAGGGGCGGCGGAACATGCAGCCATGGCAGTTCGAAGAAGTAAACATCCTTGGCCGTATTTTGGCCATGGGAGCCCAACCTCATTCCGAAGTCCTTGTACCGTTGTATTGTGTAATGGAGTGACCAGAGGTCGATCATAGGCGCCACCGACGCGGATCGGTGATTCGGGCTTCTTGTTTCTTGCTGCTTGGCCGTGATACCTAGACGGCCATGTTGGGTTGTTGTCTACCCTTTTCTAGGCGTCAACGTTGGCCATTGATATCGAATGTAATGGAACCGAGGCGTCTGTCTGAGGCGCCTGTGTCTAGATTCTGGTTGACAGAGCCTGAGCATCTAGTTGCGGAACCTACTCTTGCTACTAGTTCCCTCATCGTAGGAAAACGAGACATCGTATCGAGATCCCGACGAGATATTGGACAGGAGACTTGGTTGAGGTTGGGTATCTAGCGGATCACGAGCAGAAGCCGGAGTATCGAGGGGACTTTGGTGATCAGAATCGGGCAATGCAATTGACACTAACATAGCAAATCAATACCATGAATGAAGCTGTTTACACGGAATACCCTAGGAAGTAACTGTTGCCCGAGACTGTCTTGGGGTTCGCTTGTAGGGGGGGGCTTGCTCGGCTAATGAGGTTGAAGTATAGAAGTGCCAGCTCAGATGGCGTTTTTTTCCTTCTTTCAATTTCCCTTCATTTGATGGAAATGAAGAAGATGGGCGGGAAAGAAAAAGAAAGTAAAGAGGAAACAAACGAGAACCTAGAAGACCAGAGGAGCTGAAACATATATAATATTATGGAGTGACAGAGATGATATCGTGTTGGCTTCGACCATGCCGGCGGAGGCAAATCACATCCAACATCGTTTGAAACATCGCTCTCGCACCACCGCACCAAAGGCTTCCTTCCGTATTTGGACGAGAGAGGGTAGACAACACTCCAATTTGAGTGGAAGTAAAGTAGTATGTCTAGAACAGTGTCCATCTGCCGGGCAAGCGGCGCAACCTTTCCCATGTGTATGAGGACCGGGGAACAGACAGGCGGTCAATCCAGCGGTCTACCTATTGGATCCTCGTGAGTAAATGCTCGGGTAGGGGAGAGCTTCATCGACAAAGTCTTCAGGGATGTATAGCTCATGGGGCGGCTGGTTTGGATGTCCTATGTCCACTCCATGTACAAAGGTGCAGGAACGAAGTAGCGGGAACCCTCGTAGCTTCATGACTCGATTTTAGTGGCATTTGGTGACAGGAATAGCACATGTTTTCGGCTAGAAGCACCGGGGATACATCCCTGCGGTTCCCATCCGATGGCTATGCGACCCATACGGAATCTTCTCTGGGTGTGTACTGTACGTTAGTGAAATCCCAGGATGTTGATCCCTAATTGATCGTCATCATTATGAGAAGCACCCATGGTCGATGTGGCATGTCGAAAAGCAGACTTCTCAAGCTAAGGTTGCTTGGATCTGACCGACGCAAGCCTCAGAACGCCACTTGGCTCACCCGGTGAACAGGGAGAGGGTTGCCCAGTCCACTCGTAAGATTGCTGGTGGTAGAGTACGGGTAAAGAAAGGCCACATCAGCCAGTCACATCAGGTGTCCCGGAGTCTCGTCGTCCCGTGAGAGCGGCCCAAGCAGATAACATTCTGGGGTCGCATTGCCATTCGTCAGACGGATAATGCTACCTGCACGGTGTGGCCTGTGGGAAGCACAAGCCGTCTACTCTGCACATAGCGAAGCTGTGGTATGTTTGGCTCTGGCCTTTCTGCGGATGGCCGTCAATGGATATTGCGGTCCTTTTCTGTGACGGTTGTTGGTCGAGATAGTCTTGGCGAGCAAGAACCAGCCAGAATGGCTTAGTCAGCACATCCCCTAACCTCCTCAGCTTCCCTTCCTTGGTCGTGCCTGCCAACTTTGTAGCGTGCTGATACCAGGGCTGGAGCTATGGACCTCATAATAAGGTAGATACATCCCGCGGCTATCTTGGAACGGGAGTAGTTCCTTCCCCACATATCTCAATCCTTCCATTCTGGGGAAGGAACAAGTGAGCTGGAGTCCTCACTTCAGGTTGTGATTTTCATTTGTGAGAGAAGCAAAAGGCCCGTCGTCCCATTTGATGGTACGATACAGGATCATAGCTGAACATCCCAAGCGGAGTCGTTGTTGGCGCTTCTTCCCCACCAGTCACTGGCTTGCCTGGGCCCTTCTTATCATGCCACTCAGGCTCGCTCTCGGTCATTATCCATTATGCACGGCGCCCGATCTCTGCAGTGTGTGTGCTATGACCCTCTGGCGGCCAACAGAGACCGGCCTGGTACGCAAGCCATCGTCACATTGCTCACCCAACCACCATTCCAAATCGTCTTCGGATGCGACTTGCCAGCTGGCCTACTGCAAACAACTGGGGCCTGCGCAAAATACACCGGTCCGTCATTTCATTTCTCACATGTGAGCCGCCTTGTTCCATGCTGGACAGTCTGCGGCTCATTGGCAAGGGGTACCGTTGGCTTCCTCGACTCTTCCATAGGTAAGGTACTATTCTCGCATCCCATGCTGCTACTAGACTAGTTCGACTAGCAGACGCCCATGCAAGCAATTCTGCAAATCACCATCAAGGGGCTTACTTTGATCGTTCGAGATTGGTTCTATCGCTCTCACCGGTCCCACTGCCTCTGCCAAGAAGAGCGCATACTGGTCCTGTCGGCCGTCTTGTGTTACCCTTAATATGCAATTCTCATGCATATGATGTTCCCTTGATGCCCTATTAGTCCTCATTTGCCCCTCGGAACACACACACACCCGTTGGGCTCTCTATATCCCCGGCTTTCCAGATCGTCTCGTGACCAGCAATTCTAATCTCCCAGCTTACCACTCTGTTGATGGCATCTGCATGAGAGTGTGACACCGACCAAGATGTGTGTGTTCTTCCGTGACAATACAAGGAGCTGGTCAATCGCTTCGCCAGCCCTCTCATGCAATGCGTCGGAAGCAGGCAGCCTGGGGACGTATCCGGCTTCCTCGTGACGGCGAGCGACATGCTGCAATGTGTCCGTGCGTGGAAGCTTGCTGCACACAAATACTACCTAGGTAATTGCCATTTAGGATCTGATCTTCTCACGATATGCATCGGGACCAGTGGACCAAGGGTCTCGGCTCGCCGATGGGAGGAACAACGGAACGAAACCATGCCTCAGCCAACGATCCCAGGCCAAGCAAGGGTGGATGTAGCACACGCTTCTCTCTTTTGCACACACTCTCTCATCAGCTCGGCTGAGTATGATTCGGAAGCCATGTGTGACAATGAGCAACAAAACACCTCATTCTGCACCCCCCCCCACCCATGGCTGCAACCCTGCGCTGAGGCCTTGACCCAAGGCTCTGTCTGTTATGTGCCCGACAAGCCAGCATAAGCAATGATGCAAGATTCCCACCTCAAGTGCCACCCCTGCCTTTTTCGCCCATTTCCCTCAAACCGGTGAGATAGTATTCAGCAGAAAATTCCCATCCTCCTCCAACAATTGTTTCACCGAGTCTTTGTCTTTCACTCTGTTCGATCTGGTCTACAGTAGCGGCACACTGTGGCAACAACCACCAGAACTTGTCACCCACCACCCTTGAGCCATACCATCTCATCGGCTTTGGTGCGATTTGTGATCGACTAGCATCGCAAGGCTCCGTCCACTTGCCGCTTGGCTGAACTGCTGTTTTCGTGGACTAAGCCGCACGCCCAGGCCACCATCGCAACCGCACGTTCGAGCGATGCCACCTCCGAACACGCTCAGTAGTTGGCATCACTAGCGGGCTAAACGCTCCCACCACCCGCGCTTGAATACAGTTTCTATCTAGTCCCCAGGTCTAGTCCCAAGCAGGCCTTCATCTCCTCCTGCCTGTCCTTTCCCCTGGCTCTTCTAGCCCTTGTTTCGCGCGACGGGCATCTGCCGCCAGTTGAACGGCTCGCGGAGGACCCAGAAGTCCCTCTACACTAGATAGGTTCCTTGTGGCACGATAGTTATCCACCCCTCGCCCCCGACTCGCTCCCCTGTTGCGGCCGTGCGTTGCTTGCCATACCGGTCATCAGCCTCGATTCCGTCTGGGTCTATCGTATACCTAATACTTCGTCATACCGGGTGGTGGTACATTGATCGTTCCTCACTCCGCCGTCTAGTTTTTTTTCACACCCTGTCTTACTGCAGCCATTATGGTAAGGATTTTTCTCTCTCCGGTCGGCAGCGTCCTGCATGAGCTACATGACCGATCTCCCCGGTCCTTAACTCATTTGTCTCCAATTTCCTGCCGCTGCTCTCTTTCCCTGCACCCCTTCCTCGTGTATGTTGCAAACACACTCTCTACACATCGTCATGCGACATACCCCATCGTATTGAACTATACTTCAATCGGTGTATATCCAGTCAGTATTTCCATGGGCGGTGAAATTAATTGCTTGACAGGAGTTTCACAACGACTTCAACCCTAAAAGGGCTCGAGATCCTTTCGGGGGTGAGACATTGTTTTCCCCATCCTTTGTTCCACTTGCACACGACTGGCCTGTCGAGCTAGCTTCGTTTTCCTACCCCATTCCCATTGTTGCAAATCCAGCAGATTTTAGTAGTAGCTATGCTACTGATGTCTATCCAAACCCTTTTGTGAATGCACCGCATATACGGAAAAGAATAAAGACAGAAACTATGTCACCCAGGATCCCCGCAGATCTAGGTCTCACGCAAGGCCCAGTACAATTGACTGAAGTCGAGAAGCTGGGAAGCGACGGCTTATGCTTCTCGTCAACCTCCACTGGCTGCAATGGAGAGGCTCCTGGCGGCCTGTCTCTTGCCAGACGGATGATGAACCTTGGGTCGATGTTCTGCCCGTGCTGTGGGTTTGATATTTTGTCAATACAGGATGGTAAGGACCTCCCATAATTATCGTTTACTTGTCACTTGGAACTGACACATGGCCAAGGCTATCAAGCCATACCTGAGACGCCTCACACTTCACTTAGTACATCTAGCCCCTACCACATCGAGAAGCCACCTTCAATGCAGGTTATGATTCCCAAGTCGTACAACCCTAATGCTGTGGACTCTGAGCAGCAGGCTCCGTTGTATAGCGACCAGCCAAGTACGCCATTGCCACGACTTTCTGGGTTTGCGGCCAGTGACACGGCCTACCCGCCATTGTTGACGGCAGAGGCATCTAGTAGTCAAGGCCAAGGCTTCATAGGCCCAATCATCAAGGCTGAATCCCCGGTTGGTCCCGACGACCTAGTTTTCCAACCCGAACACCCACTGGACACACCAGTGCCGGCCATACCTTCCTATAGTCAAAACGTTCCTGCACAGGGGGGGAGAGAGGTGGTCTTTCACCAAAGCGAGAACCTCGCTTCTCTCTCCGCCCGGTATAATCCTTCGCCTTCTCACGCTGCCACCAGTAGATCAAGCGCAATTTCCCGGGACCATGCCGCACCACATGAGCACCAGCCAACTTTTGACATACTGCAGCCCAATCAGAGAGGTGGTAAGCGTGGGCCTTTTAAGGATGCGTCTCTGCGGGAGCAGACTGCACAGACAAGGAAGATCGGTTCCTGCATTCGATGCAGGATGCAAAGAATACGAGTAGGTCTCTCACACCGCTGCGTTGTGCTTCCACCCTGGCTGACTGGTCCTTGTACAGTGCGAGCATAATGACGCCGACCCTACGGGGCCGTGTCTGACTTGTAAGAAGGTGGCCAACACAAGGGCCGGCGGCTTCCCGTGTCTACGGCTCAAAATTACAGATGTCAAATGTTACAAGCCCGGCCAAGTCCCTGGCTACGAATGGAGCAAAAGATGGATCAACGCTGTTCCAGGCCCTATCCAGAAGTGGGCATCCACTGAAACCAAGATAATAAAGATCTCGGAAGGGTTTTCTGACGCGACACTTGAAGTTGTGGTCAAGAAGTTCATCCCAATAGAAGGTGACAAGCTGGAAAGAAGTTGGTACCATAATGGAGAGAAGAAGACTGTTTCAATTCCGCCATTCGCGCTAGTGGAATTAGAGACAGTAAAGGCAGCCTACCTACAGCACATCCACCAATCAATGAATCAAGCCTTTGCGAAGATTGTTGGGCGGCGTGGTCTGATATATAGAACCTACCAACAGTCACTCAAACTCTGCAGGAGACAAGCGATGTCAACAGAATCTATGGAGCTTCTGCGCGACACATTCAGGCTTTGGATGGCCGTGAGGCTCTCGACAACATCCAACTTCATTGTGGGAGATGAGACCCTGGGTATGCCCAAGGATATCCTCGATGAAACCAACCCTCACCCGGGGACGATCCCAATCCCTCCGGTCCTCGGAGCTCAGTTGGATTTGATCCTGATTCATCAAATACAGAGCACTCTGAGGCGCCAGGTGCTTGATAAGCTGGAAAAGATTGTTTCGAAAAGAAAGCACAGCACATGGATGGTCTCATACCTCGTTACCTTTGTCTTGTTGCACAACGCTGCCCTCATAACCGCTCACGACGCCGGTTATGCTCGCAAACATGGAATGAAGGTGGGTCGAGTCACTCCGAAAAAAAAAACACTTGAGATGAAAGAAAAGAAAATCAGAGGTGTTACATCTGCGGCTGACACTGCGTTTTGTTGATAGCGTCGATTTGCTCGAGAGGACAAGGTTAGAGAGTATCATGGAGGTCGGTGATATCAACCAGGACACATCTTTTCCTAAATGGCCGGGCTAACACGGAAAACCTCCGTTTAGGTGCCAACATCCTGCTCGCACATTTTCATTACTGCAACAAGAATGTCCATCCTTTCACTGACGGATGCAAGGACCAGGATCTGCGGACGCTTGCAGGCCTGGAAGAAGACCAAATCCGGTTTGTGCATGCGACCAGAAACTACGCGAAGAGGCATCGTAAGTGAACCTGCCCGTCTGAAACCCCTGACAGCCTATAGAGCCGGCGCTAAGGCGGATAACTGCATCTCACAGAACAAGAATGGGAGGGAATCCGTGCGAGGGGTGAAGTTGAGAATGACTACTATTTTGTCAGCCAGCTTTACGACGACAATTGGGAGGTTCGGAGCACGATATAATTGGGTGTCGCATGAAGAAATTGATGAAGCTGCATGGGAAATTTGAAACAACCGGATGCTTGCAGGAGGAATAGGCAACGCAGGACCTGCCATGCTGGAAGTATTTTTTTTTTGTTTGTTTTCGTCACCGCCATCTCACGACTTGAGTCTCTTTCCCAAGAGGCAAGTCCATGACCCATATTGTTGTTACCTTACGCTTCGGGAAATAAGAAAAAAAAGGACCAAAAGCAAAAAAAAATCTCATTATGATGACAAGGTCACGACTTTTTTTTTTTTTTTTTTGTTTTGTTTTGTTTTGTTTTGTCTTGGGTACGCACGGCAGAAGGCAAGGAAGAAAAAGCAAAGGAGTGAGTGTACGTGTAATGATAGGACAAGAATGTAGCACAACACGCACACAAGGTTTCACAGTCACAGTCACAGTCTCTGGCCCGCAGTTGCCATGTGCTCGATGATCGCTTTTTTACCTCCGGCAAGCGATTCCCCGAAGAAGATCTGTCTCGCATGGCTACTTTGTGGAGCATATGCAGAGACAATCATTGCTCGCTCGAGTGCATCCTCGTTTGATAGGCGGGGGCAACAGCACCAACTGTTCCGACCAGGTTGCACCGCAGCCCCCGAGGGCCCTCGCTTCTCAGGTCGCACAAGACGGAGAGCACAGGGCAATGCTTGATTGAATGTGCGGGACGGGTGTGTGTCTCACCAGCTCCGGAGTCGGTCTGGGATAGCTCGCACGTACGCATGCACAGCCAAAAAAAGCAAAAAGCAATGTGAGCCCAGCCCAGGCTTTCTCTTGCTTTCCATCCCAGGACTCTTTCCTACTTCGCCTCTGCCAGATGCCCGTAGCTGCACCATTGATCCCTCCCCATTTCCCCTTCATGGTCTGGCCTTAGCCAAGCCGCCTCCCCACCCAATATACTAACTATAGTATGTAGCTAGCACTGGTGCCACAGGCCGGTGCCCTATTGGCTTACACCCCGTTCACCCTCACACGAACTGAGTTACCGGCGTGCTCCCGCGATCCAGGCTTGTGCGCCCTTGTCACTGTAGGAGGCGGTAGATCGGCAAGCGTCTAAATGAGATGTCTGGAGTGACATGGAGACAGGTTAGTCTGCTCGAGCGAACTCTCACAGGGGGAGGGGAGAGGGGAGAGGGGAGAGGGGAAAGGGGAGAGAGATAATGGCCTGGGCGTATATAGATGCCACGCCCATGTGCAAAGCTGGAATCTAACACTGCATTTTGCTTCTTCCGCCTGCCGCTCTGCATCACGCTACGTATGTTTTCTTTTCTCGCTGGTGCCGACTGAGTTCTCGCCGTCCGCATCCGCTCATTTCGTAGTTAATCTAGCACAAGCCAGGCGGCGTGGTGGAGTACCTCTGCTCTCTCCCGTCGCGTATAGTGTACTTACTACCCGTGATTCGAAGACAAGACAGCTGTGGTGTAGCCAGCAGCCAGCCACTGCCGAGACTTGTGAAACGACACTTTCGGGTGGTACGCGGAAAGAGAAAACCTATCTGGATCATAAGTATCATGGTCAAGGCGACGCCTATATAATCTTCTCCGATGGACGCTCTATTTCCCCCGACTCTCATCATTATCACTTCCTCCTCGCCTCCAACGACTTGGAACTCCAAACTTACCTTGACAACCATCTCTTCTTTTTGACATCCACCACAAGTACAAGCAAGTATGGCATTCTGTGAGGCCCAACCAACCATCCGGTCCGCTCACGTGGAGAAGTTCCCTTCTCTTGTGACAAACACCCCGGGTTTGCCGGGCGGATTCCCCGACTTTGTGGACTCGCCGTTGGCCTGGACTGGAGAGCAGTTCACAGATGAGAACGAGTTCATCCATGTCTTGAGTGATGATGACATTGTCGAGCTCGAGGCAGCTCTTGATCACTTCAAAGGTTCGATATTCACCTCTTCACACTAGAGTGACCACACCACTGACACATAGATCGAGTAGGTCTTGGTCTGGATGGCGATCACATCACCAAGGACACCTTCCCATTGCCCAATCTCGCACACAAGCTTGATATCGTTCGCCAAGATCTCCACAACGGAAAGGGTTTTGGACTAGTTCGCGGATTGGATCCCAAGAAGTACTTGGTTGAGGACTTGACCATGCTGTACCTTGGAATTCAGACTCATGTCGCAAATCAGACCGGCCGCCAAGATAGCAAGGGAAACATGCTTGGTAGGGGACACTTCCGAAATCCTAGGGGCGGGAACCAATGCTAACTAAACGCTCTCCAGTGCACGTCGTTGCTGATAACTCGTCCAAGATCAAAGCTGGACACCATCGCCATTCCACCGATGCGATTGTAAGTGATCTGACTTCATGAAAACTACGAAGAACCAAGTGCTAATGGACCCCTGTGCAGACCTTCCACAATGAGGAGGCAGGTGACATCGTGAGCTGGCTTACTCGAAGCGTCGCAGCTTCTGGCGGCAGGTGTATCATCGCATCTGCCTATGCAGTCTACAACGTTCTAGCTGCTGATCGCCCCGACCTGGTCCGAGCTCTGGCCGGTGCGGATTGGCCATTTGCCCTGTAAGTAGCACCCGAAAGACGTGATGCGCAAACAGTGGCTGATGCTCCCCCTTTCGGTTCGACAGCCCACAATTTCAGTGCCGCCCTGTCTTGTTCAACCACAACGGCCGTCTCATCATCAATTTTGGCAGGACACCGTTGATTGGCAGTGCGAGCCACCCTCGCTCAAGCCAACTGCCAGGACTGAGCCTCCGACAGATGGAGGCTCTCGATGCAGTGGAGGAGCTTGCCAAGAGCTTCCAATTGGAAATCGTCACTCGAGCAGGCGATATCCACTTCATCAACAACCTTGCCATCCTCCATCGCCGTGAGGGCTTCCAGAATGGTGCGTCATCCGGAGAGAAGCGACACTTGGTGCGCATGAGGCTCCGAGATGATGAGCTCGCTTGGGCCCTCCCAGAGGAACTTCAGGAGGAGTGGTCTAGTGCCTTCGACGACACTAAGACACGCAAGGTGTGGCATCTGGAACCCATGCCAGATGGCTACTTTCCGCTCAGAAAACAGGCGAATTAGGACCTCGAAGCAAGAGTGTATGCTAATCTGAAAGCGGGCAAAAGGTCCGCTGGGATAGCGGCCAATCGTGTGCGGCAGAAGATCATGCATTGGGGAGGTTAGTGAGGTATGGTGATGACCCACGATGGGTTAGTTAGACGGCAGACTGGCCGGTGTGTGTCCGTGTGGCGGTTGGTGGGAAGCTGAGTTGTGCGAAGGCGAACAGCAGCAGCATCGTGTGCTATGCGAATCATGTCTCTGGTTTCATGTCAAGGTCTGGCGTCGGGTTGATTTTTCTTTCTGGAAAAGAAAGAAATGGGATCTAAAAGTTAGCTTCTTTTCTTGTATTCTGAATTCATCTTCCATCTTCAACTTTAGATGCCGAGAATATGTGGCTTGATAATAGTGTGAAGCCTCTATCTGGGGTATGTACACCGAACGTGCACATTTCCTTGTCCAAGGAGGAGTGTATCATATCATAAAGCTGATCGATGGCTACTACCAGGCTAGTGCAAATCAAAGTAGCGGTATGGTGCTGTCTACACACCCCCCATCGGGAAATTTCTGAAGGAGTGTGTGTATGCAAAAGACAGATGACGAGAGATGACGAGCCAGAGGCGAGATTAATCTGCTAGAGGGGGGATGCTAAGAAAAAGGTCCTGAGGGTATTGGGGTTTGGAACAAGGACTGCTGCAGCCACAACCACACAGGGTATGGCACCAAAGTCGATGCCGGCCAGTTGGGGTGGAACCTGTAAGCGAGCGTTGTGCCGGAGATGAAACCATCTGAAGATGATGATGACTCGTAATATTTCTCTGTTTGGGCAGGGATCATAGTCAATCAAAAGAAACAGGGTGAGCGGGTAGCTGCAGGTCAACTCCGATAGGAGTTGAATCGAGGAGAGGACTGGACAGACGGTGTCAGTGTAAAAACATTGCTGTAGTCGGGGCTTTACAATATTGACGGCATCTGAGACAAATTTTTTTAGGGGGACAAGAAGGCTGTGCGTAATCCTAGCAGTCCTGCGGGCTAAAAGCACAAGGAGAGAGAGACTGGCGGATGTCACAGTGTCGTGTGGCATAGTGTGTATGTGCGTGTGCAGGTAGATGTGCATGTAAATGTGCATGAATGTAGGACGTACATACCTGCGATTGTCTCTCCCAAGTGTAAGCTGAAGTTGAACGAAACCAACGACATCATGATCCATGAGTGCGGTCGTCTCGCGTGGCCAGATTGGCCAGTATGTCCAGACTAGGCGGCGCTCGCTGTGCCGTCATGTGGTGCTGTGTCTTAGATTTGTCTTGGCGACGAGCATTTGCTTGAAGGGCCATCCTGCTAACCCATGGGCTAGTCGATATCCATCTCGCTCCCATCGTGGACAGCGCTTCCTGGTTCCCAGCCGGTGGGAGAGACGATGCCTGCTGCTCCCGGGAATGCATCTAGCGTAGACGTCTCCTATCGAGGGCGGTGACTCCAGGCCATCAAGACAGATAAGGCTGGGCTGCCTGCATCCATGTCACGAATAGGGGGGCACTGCGTGTCGGGTGATGTCTTGCGTTGTGCAAGCCAGTATTTGCTTTTGTTGTCGTTGGCTGTAGCTTGCGTGAGCTTGGGCTAGGCCGGGGGTTGGGAGGTTCTCGGGATGCCTCCATTGGGGAACGTGGAGTTTTGGGGAAGGTGCGGCCCACCATGACTAGGCAAGCCCTAGGTGAAGTTGTCGCAAATGATAGGCAAGAGCGACCAGTACCAGTCAAGAGCCATCTACCTGGCAGCCAAAGTACCCTGCTAGGCGCTGTTGTTGCTCCTTGCTGGCTCAAAGGTACTAAGACAGTCCTTGGCTACGGGCTTGGGAGCCACTAGCGATGACTTCCGGCGATGGCGGCATCTGGTTGGTTCAGGCTCGGTCAATACCTCTTGCCTGTTTGCTTTGGCCTGACTGGGGTATCCAGGGTATGGAGCCGTCTTTCCTCTCGAGGACATAGTCTTCGCACCCATCGTCGCCATAGTCACCGCCAACTCGGGTTAAAAGCAATGCTTGTCAGCTCGCTTGGCTGCAATGGCTGCTCACTCGACGAGTTTTTGCTTTTGCGAGGGAGGATTCATCCTCTCCGGTTTCGCCGGATCGCCTGGTACCAGAGCGAAGCTCGTCACCGAAAATAGGAGAGAGTGGTACCCACCTAGATATGCCAC
The DNA here is from genome assembly GCA_902141235.2 of Clonostachys solani. Classification (NCBI taxonomy): domain Eukaryota; kingdom Fungi; phylum Ascomycota; class Sordariomycetes; order Hypocreales; family Bionectriaceae; genus Clonostachys; species Clonostachys solani. The sequence goes on from CABFOC020000035.1 coordinate 4,969,236, forward strand.
TATCTTACCTGCCTGCATGTTGTCAACTTGACTAGATTCCAAGGCCACTCTGGGCAATACATCAGACGAACCAGTATGCAAGCATCCCCTAAAAAAAGAAGGAGAAGCTTTTTGACGGGGCTTTTCCAAGCAAAGACTTGGTTTCGTAACCCACAGGCTCGAGGGTAAAATAGCCCAGCGTCGTCCAAATGAATGCAGCAAGGTCGTTGGACGTGCCTCGAAGTCCCTTGTGGCCCCCCTATCCGGACTTACTAATAATACTCATCGTATCTGACACTCCACAGTACGAACTTATGGATAGATCCCCCCTGGGCTCAGCATCTCGAAGCAAGAAGCCAATGAATGCTCTTCAAACTTCGGACAAAAGCACCCATCTGTGAGTGGAGGTCTCTATCAACTAATGCAAGCTTGCATTAAGAAATTAGATAAAAAACCCTCCGTTCGGCAAAATAGGCATACTGTACGTTGAATACGATACCGATCGCTGCCTTGGCGATCTAGCCTCTCGCACTGTGACTAGCAGCTCTAGGCCCTGTCGGAATCGGTACGTACCTGCTGGGAGGCTGAAACGCTTATCCAGTTAGTGAAATGTATCGCCAACCATCAAAAGCAACAACAACGAATGAGCTCCATCAACAGCATCCTTTCCTTCACTGGCTTCTGCCCGCACGCTATCTCCCCAAGCCGGAGCGGAACCGGAGCCGTTGTATTGACACGATTGCTCTCCGCTTATTGAGCGACTGCACTGTATCCCTGCCTGCTCGGTTGGATGTGTGGCTAGCCTGTGAAGCCTCCAGCACGTATCATCACAAGCACGCTCAGTACCCCCCCTGCCACGCTGCCTCTGGCGACTGGGTTTTTTGTATATTCAGGATTTGATGTATACAATATGGCGGTGATCCCATCGTCATCTTCCAATAACGCAACTCCGGCGGGCAGTGGCTCTTCTGGTTACCAACTGGTCCATCAAGATGAGAACCGCGATGCCGGTAATGGCCCGGATTTCGACAAGGAGGAGGCTCCCATCTATAGGCCTCGAGAGGATAGGCGGTTTCGCAATGCAACCTACATTTTGACCGCTTGTCTCGTGGTTCTTCTTGGATATACCGTATACTCTTCGCTTCCACACAGCTTCCGGGGTTCCCCCCATTGCCCTTGCTTGCCATCAAAGGTTCCTCAGTACTTCCAGACCTACCCGGAACTATGGGCTGGGCCAACAGCCACAGGTGAAGCTGCCTTCATGGCTCAGACGAGAGTGGTTAATCCTACCGCCACCTATGTCCCCAACGAGCCTCTCCAGACCTCTATCCCCATTGAGGGCATGCAGCAGGGAAATGATAGCATTTTCAAAATGATGGGCTATCTTTCACCTTACTCTCCATCTCCAGGCTTTGGAGTCAATGAGTATCCGCTCCCTGAAGGCGCGGATATTATCCAGGTTCAGATGCTGTCTCGCCACGGGTCCCGGTATCCAACTATGGGATCCCAGGTTGCCAAGCTTGGTGAGCGTCTGGCTGATGCTGCCGGCACCTTTAAGCCCAAGGGAGCCCTCTCTTTTCTCAAGAATTGGAAATATCAACTCGGCCACGAGATACTTGTTCCCAAGGGCCGACAGGAACTCTATGATTCAGGTATTGAACGCTGCCACCCTTCGCCGTGGCTGAATTGTCGTTTTGCTGACTCGTGGAAACATGACAGGAGTTCTGCATAGTTACATGTATGGCAAATTGTACAACCCGCTGAGCAAGATCATTGTCCGGACAACTGTAAGTTTGACCTCCTATTTCATGTTCAGTGATCACTGTTCGCCAACTTTGGCCGCTTCTTAGACCCAGGATCGGATGTTGAAGTCTGCTGAAAATTGGCTCGCCGGCTTCTTTGGCCTCGAATGGTATGCACCCCCTTCTCAACTGGAAAGATAGGAGCGGATTCTTACGACTACAGGCCAAATAATGCCACTATTGAAGTCATCATTGAAGACGGAAACAAGAACAATTCGCTGGCCGGAGCTCTCAACTGTCCCAACTCGTGGCCTAAGGGCACCGGCAACGAGGCGACCGGGACCTGGACTGTGAAATACCTAGAGAAAGGTAGGTTGAGCCCACGGGGAACAAACTCTCTAGCCCTAGACTTCAAATCGTCCGTGTTCTGATACGTACACAGCTGCTGCGAGATTCCAAGGCATGACCGAGGGCTTCGAATGGACAGTCGCGGACGTCTATGCCGCTCAAACCATGTGTCCCTATGAAACAGTGGCATATGGCTATAGTAGATTCTGCGAACTCTTCACCTATGAAGAGTGGGAGAATTTTGGCTACTCCGTTGATTTGTTCTTTGCAGGAATATGCGGCTTCCATAGCCCTACAGCGGTACGTTCAACCCCCTTTTCGACCTTTGTCATATAAGATGAACCGAAAGCTGATGCCTATTCTATCCTGATAGAGGGCTGTTGGCCTTGGTTACCAACAGGAAGTCATGGCACGACTCAAGAACCATACTTTGGGTTACTCTGGATCTCAGATCAATGTCACACTGGACAGCAACCCTGAGACATTCCCATTAAACCAGAGTCTGTACTTTGATTTCTCCCACGACACCAACATCGTCGCGGTTCTGACGGCATTTGGACTCCGCCAATTTGCCGAAGAGCTGCCACCAACCCACAACCCCGGAAATCACACGTTCAAGGTCTCTCACGTCACCCCCTTCGGCGCCCGGCTCGACATCGAGGTCATCAAGAGCCCCAAGCCCGTCTCCCCGAACCGTGACGGTTTCCTGAGCGGCGGCGAGACAAAGTACATTCATTTCGTCCTCAACCAGCGCACACTGCCACTGGGACTCAGCTTCCCAGCGTGCGACGCCTCCCGCAAGGACGGCTGGTGCGAGTTCGACACCTTCCTCAAGGTCCAGGACACCATGGCAGAGAGGGCACGGTTCGACTATGCCTGCTTTGGGGAGTATCCAAAGGTCCCGTACCAGGACGTCACCGACGGCGCACCCATTTCCTAGCCATCGGTCATTTCTCCCGACCTTCGTTCCTCTCTCGTCTTATCATACTGCCGGACCGAGCTGGTCTGGAACATGTCTTGGCTTCTGTGGCGTTATTTCCCTCTCTTGTGATCTCATTTCTTGCTGTTTCAGACAATTCATTGGCAATAGGGCAGCATCTGGCACCAGGCCCCATGGAAATTCATCTTGCTCGAGGGGTGGCAAGAAGATGTCAAACCTCCAAGTTGTTATCGCTACCCATCTACATACAGTAGCACCTCCCCCCCTAATAAAACAACCATCCAATCATTCACCCTACAGACCCGCAATGCCATCATCGTACGTTCACCGGCTGTAGATCGAAGGAGGGGCACTAAATTCCAGCTCCAGGAGAGTTCAGCATGGACTAGCGAAACCTTCTTCAATGTCATCCCCCCCGGTACTGTTATGCAGCAAAGATAACCCACAAAGGCACGTGAGAATGGTCATTTCACACGTGTTTATCAATGTTTGTACGTAAGGAGAATTGGTTTTTCAATCATATTTGGTCTATTATGTGCTTGTTTGATATATAAGCCTGCAGAACTGAGTCCCTTCCACTCCAGTTTGATCAGTGCAGGCAGTAAACGATAGTAAGCGATCTAGCGTACAGCAGAAATCCGATCCTGCGGGTATTCATTCCTTTCAACACAGCTGTCCCGGGAAAAATAAAGATAAAAATGAAAATAATTGCCATGCATCATATTGATGAGTAGCACCCGTAAAACTCCTAGCACCCGCTGGCCCCAACACCTTTTTTTCTGTATCCGAGAAAAACGTGTTGATTTTTAAAAAAGAGAATAAATGGAAAATGGGCTTTCAAATGAACAGAAAGACAGGGAGAGTTTGATATGAAGCTCCCAAGTGATAATCGCAAACTCGCATGGTGTGACAGTCTAGAATAGTGGAGTCCAATTCGGGTGAAGCCAACCCGTTTTTTCCTTAGTTCTGCTTCTCATTCTCGGAAGAGGCATTGGTAGCATCGACAGCCACGGGCTCGGCGTCCTTCTTGTCGCCGCCGGCGGAGCTGGGGGGCGTACTGGTCATGTTGGCGTGCTGCTGGATGCCGTGGGTGGGCTCGATGCCGTGGCCCTCGGGGGCGGGATCGTCGCGGGCAGGGCTCCAGGCGAGGAAGTCGCGGCGGACCTCGACGTAGTCGTAGGAGAACTCGCCGTGCTGGTCGTCGTCCATGCCGAGGAGCTCGGCCTCCTCGGAGGCGCGGAGCTTCAGCCCGGGGATGAGGTCGATGCCCTTGGCGAGGATGGCGGAGACGACGAAGGCGTAGGCGCACGAGGAGACGATGGCGGCGATCTGCCAGCCGATGGAGACGAAGTTCTTGTCGAGGAAGCCGCCCGAGGCTCCGGTGTTGACGCCGTCGAGGCCGATGATGCCGCCGCTGGCGAAGAAGGCGTTGAAGAGAAGGCCGACGATTCCACCGATGCCGTGCTCGGCGAAGACGTCGAGGGAGTCGTCAATGCCGACAAGGAACTTGACTGTGATTTTGTTAGCGTTTGAAATCCCAAATTTGGGGACTGACATGATCGTTGGGACTCACTCTTTGTGCCAAAGTTGCAGCAGACACCAGCAACAACACCGAGGATGATGCTGGCCCAGGGGTCGATGAAACCAGAGGCGGGAGTGGCAGCGACGAGGCCAGAGATGGCACCGGAGCACCAGCCGACCATGGACCACTTCTTGGCGAGGCGGTAATCAAGGAGACACCAGGTGGCAGCGGCGAACATTCCAGTCAGGCACGAGTTCCAGCAGGCCATGGCGGCACGCATGTTGGCGCCAAAGGCAGAGCCGCCGTTGAAGCCCAGCCACCCGAAGAACAGCAAGATGGTGCCGAGGGTGATGAGGGAGATGTTGTGGGGGCGGAAGTTCATCATCATCTTCTCGTTGCGGCGGCCGAGGACCCAGGAGTAGGCGAAGGCGGACATGCCGGAGCCGATCTCGACGGGGACGCCGCCGGCGTAGTCGAGGACGCCGTGGGTGAAGCCCCAGCCGTTGGCGTTCCAGACCCAGTAGGCGAGGGGGCAGTAGACGACGGTGGCCCAGCAGAAGATGAAGACCATGGCGGGGATGACGCGGCCGCGCTCGGCGACGGCCCCGATGGTGAGGGCGGCGGTGACGCCGCAGAACATCATCTGGTAGAAGGAGTAGAGGAGGGCGGGGACGAGGGGGGAGCCCTGGGAGGGGGCGCCCCAGACCCTCATGAGGCCGAAGTTGTGGAGGTCGCCGATGAAGGGGTTGTTCGAGGTCGAGCTGAAGGCCAGGGAGTAGCCCCAGAAGTACCACTGGAAGACGATGACGCTGAAGGACATCATGACCACCCAGAGCATGGAGAGGGCGGACTTTCTGCGGGCGAGGCCGGAGTAGAGGAAGGCGATGCCGGGGATCATCAGCATCACCAGGGCGGCACTGAGGAGGATGTAAGCCTGGTCACCGGACTGGTACCATTGGTTGAGGTTCTCGGTGGCTATAAATCAAGAAAGAGGCACTGTCAGAGATGGATCCTAGCATGGCAGACGAGCTGGTTCGCTCCCTAGACTTACTGGAGTCACCACCCAGTTCCTCATCTGTTCCATTGAACACGGTAGGAGGCCCGGTTGTTGAATAAGACATGGTGGATATTGTGAGCAGGCCCCGGACAACAAGATGAAGGAAGAAAGTTTATGACACTGCTTATTGAAGAGTTGCTTGTGCCTGTCGAATCATACGAGATGGATGAGTTTTGTCAAGTAAGCTACCCAAATACCATACAATGCAATGCAACGACGGATACTCCAGATGGAGAGATGGAACGAGGAGAGCGGAGGCGGCGACTTAATAAATATATCTTGACTGGAGACCAGGTACGCCGGCCCCCCCTCCCCTTCCCCCCAAGCCATGGCCTCCCATGTGTATCAATCACACTTGCCATTAAGTGTACTCATAGAAACTATGCAACAAACGGCTATCTTGATAAGAAGCCCTGCAGATCCCTGACTGACTGCTGGGTCTGGTCTGGGAGATCAAATGGGGAACGGGGCCCATCCCATCCACCCTGGGAAAAGTACGGGGGCGCCGCTGGTCGGGGCTTGGTCTGGCTGCTGGTGCGTAGAATCGATGTATAATCTGCCCGTCTGTCTGTATGTAATTGGCATTCTGGTGGAAGAGTCTGATACTTGGGCTTGAGGCCGGTCCCACCACTCCATTCTCTAGCCTCCGTAAGGACCCTCTTAGTCCGGTTGGGCATCTTTTCGATTACAGAACGAATTGACATTGGAATCAGTGATCTTTGCCTGGCCCAGAGGCAACGGAACCAGGGGGCCCCAGAAAAGAGAGTCTCCAGCTAGCTGGGAGCGTGGATTGCCTCGATCTTCTTGCCCTCATCGCAGGCAAACCCGGACGACGTGGGGTGGGAAGGGAGAAAAAGTCAAGAGGCGATGTGAGTGAGACATGTAAGCGACCTGTTATCTGGCAAATCCATGGCCTTGCATTGGTCCACGTCCCCAATACAATCAACGAGGCTTGGATATTGATCTTGGGCTTTGGGCCACACAGAGGGCTGACACGGGCTGCCTCCTTGTTTCCTTATTTCCCCTTGTCTTGGGGTTCCAGCTCAGTCTGGACATGCATAAAACCAGTAAAACCTAGATCTGTCGAATTGGAGTCGTCGAGCAAATCTATGTGGCGTTTTGCCATCTTATGGGGGTGTGGCTTTAGTCGAGATATCAGAGCAAGGGAACATTCACTCCCTCCCTCCCCTTACACCCGTTCCCCCAATCCCCACCTTGCTCTCACCTTAACGACCCCAGGTCCTCTGTTTTTCACTTTTTTTTTATTGTTATCACATCCCATATCAATGCCAATGCAGCTGAGGTGGTGGTGGTGATGGCAGAGCTGATGATAGCGAGATACGATACGGCATGACAGCCTCCTGGGCGAGACCAGCCAGTCAGGCTCTGCAACTTGGTCCAGCTGCCATGTCGAACCGCTCGACGCCCCGTGCCTGGGACAAGGCAAATCAATTAGCCAAATCCATCACGTCAACTCGTCGTGTCATGGCCGTCCAGCTAAGCCCTCGGTCGGACGCTGCCCCCAGGTCGCCAGCGTTGAAAATGGAGATAACAGAACGGGGACCGTGATTGGCGGATACGGGCCTGATCAATTCGGCAACGTAAAGCAACCTAAATCGGGGAGACCAGGCCAGGTGGAGCCGCAGGGCAAAGTTGGGGAGAGGGCCGCAGCCGTGGCTTCTGTCGTGTGAGAGGGTGTGAGAGGGTGTGAGAGGCCCGAGTCGTTTCCATTACCACGACCCATTAATCCGCGAAAGGGCCCCCGCCCAATCACCGCCCACGCGCCCCTGTTAAGCTTACGGCACTGCATCTCGTCAGAGCTTCCACCTGATTGCAATTCATTTCATCATCGCCTTCGAAACCTTATGTAAAGATAGAAAACTGCCACTGCCCGGGACCCTGGCGCCCTTTTTTCGTCTGACCCGTCTCGGCATCCGATCGCATCCATCCCATAGCCTCGGGCCTGCATGACTGCAGTGATTTCCGCTTCCATTACCCCAGAAGCCCCCCGTGCCCAATCCAGGTACCGCGCCATACTAGTTTCCGCTGCCAGGTACTTACAGTCTCCATTACCTCATATCGCCAGTGCCGATTATGTACTGTGAATCTGCAAGCCTGGTATCTGCTTGCTGCCCTCACGTCACTTTATCGGTCGAGTCATGGCGCGTCCGCTGGCCCTTTCAGCTCCCCAGCACAGCTGGCCGATGCCTTGGCAATTTGCTTCCACGCGACAGCAGACGTTTAATGACGTGACACTTGGCTCTAAACGGATGCTTCACCTCCTTTGTATTGAGCTTATCTCAAACAATGCCTATTTCACACTGCCGCGGTTCCCTCTGGCAACCCGTAATACCAAGCTGCCAATAGAGGGACCTCATCTGCAGCCTCACTTGCCTCCTGAGCTATTCCTAGAACAAATTGTTTTAATTCCACCTATCCATTATATCCATCTCACGCCATTCCCGAAGTGAAACATCCAGTGTTGACAAACAGAAAACCAAAAGCAAATCGAAAAGATTGAGCACTGACCTCGCTTTCGTAACTCATCTCAAGCATTTCAAGGCTCATCCACCTTGCTAATAGATGAACGAGTAAAATTGAGCAGAGATAAAACAGCCCTGCTGAGCCAGGGTATGGATGAAGCCAGAGATGAGCTCGCTGGTTTCCCACCTAGGCAAGAAGGGAAGGAGAAAGAACGAAGACAGAGAAAGCAGAAACACACAGGCAGAAAAAAAAAGGGCCAAAATCAAGGACCGTAAGAATCATAAGCCAAAAATACATTATCAGAACAGACAGATCTTGCCCGTTTCCTCGTTTCTCGTAACCTCGTAAGAAAAGATGTCGTGGTTTTGGTAGTGCAGCATCAGCCGATATCGTCGCGGGAGCAATGCCCCTCTTCCAGCCTGCTCACCATTTTGATCGCCATCGTCGGGTATGCGGCCGATTGCCATCCCGTGGAGGGCTCGCATGGTTGTCCGATGGTTTTTTTCTTCTGTTTTATTGGGAAGAACCCATTCCACCCTGATTCCGCGTCTCCACGTCCCTCGTCCCTTAAAATCGTTCTCCTTGGAGCTCAGTCGAGTCAACGATGCGACCAGCACGCGTCCCGTTGGCGATCCGAGAACAACTATGGACAACTCGGGGACATGTGCCAGCAGACTGAGTCTGCTTGTTGCCCGGAAACTCCACGAGGTGAGCGGATCCCGGAAACGTTGAAACTCGAGAGCATTGCCACAAAACATGCCGATATCTTTCCGCGGCTCTGCCCCTCGCCGCGGGAGCTCCCACAACTCGAAATCCTTTTCGTATGCTCGCAGGATGCGATATCCTGGTGCTAACCGTTCAAAAGCAGCATTCGGCGGCTCGCGGTTTATGTTATAGCCCATCTTGGACGATTTGGCAAACAGAATCCGCGAAGATCTATCCATAGGTGCTGGCGCCACCTCCCCGGTATCCGGGTAGTATACCATTTGCAACAGTCGATCCAGGATCAGTGGGCTTGGCTCTGGAATCCTGTTTTCAGACGCACAACCACACCCGTGTCCGGGACATTTCAATACAGAATTGGGCTGGGCCCAAACCACTTGCAACTGTGAGAAAGCGGAGCCGAAATGGGGCAGAGCATCTTCGAGCTCGCCAAATGCGTCTTCTAATTCTCCCAACGCGTCGCTTAGATCCTGAAATGTGGCCTCGAAAGGCCACGCTTGCTGTTGGAACTGGGCCATGATATGCTGCGGGGGTGCTGATCCGCTCGGCGGATGCGATGCAAGCGACATGGCGGGGGGACCAGGCGGTCCTCCTGGCAGCTGCTCGAGGTCCTGGAACACCTCCTGTAAAGGTATGACGCTCACGACATCCGCGGTGGGCGTAAGCATGGAGCCCCCAGGGCCTGCTGCTACTGCCTCACTACCCAGAATTCCGGAATTACCGTCGTCAAAGTCGTCATCACCATCGTCGCCATCTTCATCCTCTTCATCTTCATCCTCATCCTCATCCTCACTCTCGTCCTCATCTTCGTCCTCGTCATACACATCATCATCTTCATCTTCACCACCATTCCCGTCAACAAGCACAGAAAGGAAATTCTCCTGTGCATTGGCCATGGCCTCAGCGACAGGATGATTAAGATGCTCAAGCAACGCCCGCCTCAATACAGACCTGTCTGTATCGGATGGCCGGCAAGGATTCTCAGGAATGGTTTCAAGAACTGGCTGTATCCTGGCCAGAGGCTGAGCCAACGAGTGCCGGGATGGCTTGATAGTACAGTCATGTTCGGGGAACCCAATGAGTTCCTCCACACTCTTCACCTCCATGTAGCAGTTGTCAGTGAATGCAAGAACTCCCCAGCCTCTGTGGAGAAGATTTGGTCAGTATGCTTGTATGCTTGTGTTCGGGAGGGCCGTGTCCTGTCGCACTCACCTCGAGACTGAAGGATAAAACTCGTCGCTGATGATGTCCTGCCCATCAAATGGGGGGATTTGGTATGCCGGTTGAAGCGGTTTCCATATGTCTGCAATCCATATCGAACCATTGATATCGATTGCGCAGACCTTCTCGGCATTCCCTTCCTTATCGTTGAGGAAACAGACATTTGGCAAGTTATCTACTTCCCGGCCCAGCAGTATAACAATCCTCCACGTACGCTGTCGCTGGCGGACCCAAGCTTCAACATCATCACGTCGCTCATCCGACGCAGAGGCCGGACGCTGTCCAGAGGTGCCGTCGTATAGCGCGAATGCGAATACAGTTACCTCCCAGCGGTTGGAGCTGATTGCAATCAGTCGAGACTGTTGATGGATGGCCAGTCCCCAGGCAGATTTTCCGACATTCTCGTGAAAGAATTGTCTTGGGCGGGGTCTCTTGCCGTGATTCGGCGCGGACTGGGAGTCTTTCACAGGAGTTGTAGATTCAGCGGCTTGCTTCGCGGCTAGAACGTAGTCTGCGACGTCCTTCGTCTTGTAAGCAGTCACATCTCCATCATCATGCGCTGCGAGGACAATCTCTTCGTGGCCAAGATGCCCCGTAATTATGTGGTTGATGGCGTGCCCGCAACTTGGGTCGAGGACTCCTCCGACCGCCCGAGCCTGATCGCTCGCGGGGGGCTTGAGCTGCAGATCGGGATGCCGGGGGAGAGCGTGCTTGGCACCGCTCCTTAATCTGTACACGAAGATACAGCCTTGATACGCTACGAAGTATAGCTACTGCCGTCAGCAACCAGTTCAGGGACAGGTTCTAGGGGGCGTCAGATATGTACATTGTAAAGTTGCGAGAGGGCAGTCAGGGTATTCCGGTTCGACTGCATGGACGGGACCGATCTGTAGATGGATCTGCTGGCAGCATCGACCTGCTCGTCTTCGTCCTTTTCATCACCACTCCCGCTCGGCCAGAGAAACGGCATCTCATTACCCTCGTGGGACATATCCTGAGCCAGCCGCTCTCGATCTCGTATCGCGCCCTCGGCGCCGGGACCGAACTGCATCCCCTCCAACATCAGCATGTCTTCTTTCGTGCTGTAAAATTATCAATATTCTAGGGGCATAGGCCTACACGATCCGTTGCGGTCTGGACGTGGCATTTTCCAACCGCTATTGGCTTGAACTTCCTAGCAGGTGTGACTTTGGGAGACGGGCTCTCCATGTGAGACAGCGGTTTATGGCGCCGCCAGGTTGCGTGCGGCGCAATACGCTAGGAGCCCAGAAACATCGGATGTGTTTAAAAAGCTGGAGCTGGTGTCGTATGCAGAGTGTAGGCAGTGGGCAAGCTGTGTTGAAGTGTTGAGTGGGAAGGCTGGCATTGTGCACAAAAGGTGGCGAGGGGTCTGAGTTGAAGGCGGTTAATAAAGTTATCGATAAGCTGTTCGGAACACTTGGCGGGGGGAGCTCTCGGCTGGGTGAGTTGCACCATCCAATTGCATTAGCGCCCGCCCAGGGTAGCTCCATGGCTGCACACCTGGGAGCTACCTCAGTAAGTACGCAACGTGATGCACTACTAGACATCAAATTGGGAACTGGAGCTGGAGCTAGACATGGGGACAATGGAATTATTCAAGAAACAAAAATCATGGTATTTAAACCCTAAACCTAAGTACGGTACCTACTTGAGTTTAGGGAGGCAGCTATTCTGTTAGAGAGCTCCCAATCATAGCAAACTAAAATGTACATATTCCCAAATCAAAACGCCACATCAGTTTCATCTCTTGTGAAAATCCGTTCTAGGATTTTTCACTGATTGATAAGTTCAGTCATGTCCTTCATCCGGTAATCCACGATGGGGGTTACCCAGTCATCCTCCAGCACCGAGTATCCCTCATGAATATCACCCTTCGGCTTGCGTGGATTCAGAGCCCAGTATCCAAAATCAGCGTCGACCTTCTTCAGATACTTCATCATGTTGTGCCAGTAATGGGCATCCCCGAGATTGGGGTAGCGCGGCGCCCCAATCTCGCCAATCCAGACGGGCGCAATGTCTTGCTCCAGGAGGTAGGACCAGTTGTGGCGCATCGTTCGGACGAAAGATTCGTAGGTTCGCTGGAGGAATCTACCCTCCGTGCTCCCCCAGCCAGACCACGCGTAGATGTGCGCAGAGTAGACAAGCTTGTTCTCCACGTCCAGTATGACGGGTCGTGTTCGGGCGCCCGAGAGGTCGTTGGCCGACTCGGTTCCTTCGACGAAGATCAACCACTCCGGGTTCATCTTCAGCAGGCGATTGCCGGCCTTCTCGGCGGCAGTCGCCCACTTGTTCCAGGGCATTGTTCCCCAGAGACCTCGGACTTCGTTTCGTAGATCAGCGCCAATGACCAGAGGATTCTTCACGTGTGGCCTCATGACGGTCTCCCAATTCTCTATCCATTGCTCTTCTGTCTGTTTCACTCGGCATATGGGGCCCAGATGGTCGTTCGCCCATCCAGAGTCGCAGGGGTCGGCGCCACAGCACCACACCGCAGTGGTGATGTGGTTGTTCATGATGACGACAATCCCGGCATCGGTGAGAGCGTTCGTGACGGCTTCAAGGATATCCAGCGCGCGAAGCCCAATGAGATCCGGGTTAGCAGTAAGCAGCCTGTCTTCGACTATGGGGTTCTTGTACACCAACTCGTCGGCATATGGGAGTCGCACGCTGTTGAATCCCAGCTTCTTGATCGACTCGGCGATGACGCTGCGGTGCACGACGTCGAGGCCGCCAGTGACGAAGAGCTCATCGCTGGCACCGTACCAATTCACCGACGACAGCTTGAAGCGGCGTCCGCGGGCGTCGACAATGTTGCGTCCTTTGGTGCTGAGGGGCAGCTCGTAGTTTGCAATCTTGGTGTGCTCTTTCGCGGGGGGGATGGGATGCTGGGCGAACTCCCGGCTGTCCTTGTCAGGGAACCACGGGATCTGATACGGGCCCTCCGAGTGCCAGAAGTAGATCAGGCCGGCCAGCATCAACGAGACAATGAGGAGGATAATCATGGCGAAGCGAGAGGACAGGAGGCTTCGCGGGTTACACCGAAACCGTCGACGACGTTGTTTAAGAGGATATGGTTCTGCGCCATCGTGCGATGGTGAGAAGCCACCAGGCAGCGTGTCGGTTAGCTGGATGCGGCCGCTAGCTTGGCCAGTAACCCTTCTGAACCACGCCGCGACCTGCCCGCCAACGCGCTGGACTCCACCGGTGGCCATGTTGTAACAGGGGTGGTGGGTGTTGTGTGCCAAAGATCAATCTCACCCGCTATTACAACATCTGACCACAAAGGCCCTAATGTACGCTTGTGTCTTTTTCCTTTCAACCACGGTCAGAATATTGGCTGTTCTCGATGTTTCGCGCCGTCATAAAGCGACCGGCTTCGGGCTTGGTACTCCGGGCGTATAAAGGTATACTGCCACAGGGCTGACGTTGCTGTGGGACACAACCTTGGATGATGCCCAACTTGGACACCAAACTGCAGTGGAAACCTCAAAAATGAGTACCTAGGTAGTTCCACGAATTCCGTGAAGCAGGCAATAAAAGTTCACAATAGAAGCGGATATTGTAAACTGTGACATTTACTCTACGTAGTGGTACCACCTGGGGGCAAGGGCGATCTTTTAAGTCCTACAACTGAGCCTCGTCAATGCATCGCTGGCCTTTCTCTGACACGCACGCTCGGGAAACTGAGGTGTCCGCATCACCCGGGTCAGGCAGCATGATTACCAAAAAAATCGGGTCACTGGCCTCTGCTCCTCTCGTCTTCGTGCTCGCACACTTGGATGTTTCGTTTTTCGCGCCCCGAGCTTGCCTTCCGAAGCTGCCGAGAGGTTCGACTTGGAATAAAGCTTTGGTTAAGATTAATGGGAACAGCGGGTAGACACCCACCAGTCACAGTCTCACTCACAGGGTTTGCGCATGTCTGCCATCCCAAAAAAATCAGATTTGGAATCTCGCAGATCCCAACCCACCTGGATGTCGTGTGACAGACTGGCATATTGGGACATCCGGCATTACGTCGGTGACGCCATGTCGTCGCTCTCGGGTTCGGCGTAGATTCCGGCTTTTGATATTGTCTGTGCCTCTTCTCTTTTTATCTCCTGCCCTCGAAGAAAAATGGCTTGTTTTGCACTCGGAGATATGTACCTCCAGGAGGGTTTGCCTATCAGTTCATACATAAAAGGCGTGAGATAGATATCGGGCAACTATTCACATGGGACTTGGCAAGCGAGAAGTTACGGTCACTCAAAGTTCTATGTAATTGTTTTTTTTTTACTGATTGAGATCCCTGCTCTACCAAGTTTCCAGGTCTATGAGATAATCTTTCCGCTGCTTCCGTGTTCACCACCAATCATCTAAAAAGGAAAAAAAGCTTGAGGGGCTTAACCTTGCATGGATCGTTGTATAATCCCAAAAAGGCAGACGCCTTTCAAATGTGCGGGACACTCGGATAACGCCAAGCGCATCATTCGAGGTCAACGTTTCTAAATTCTTAACCCTTGACCGCAACATCACTAATCTGCGTGTTTTATGTGCGCAGGGGCCAGAAACTCGCTGCAACATTGCGACGATGCGGCCTAGACATAGTGACAGCCTTGTCCGGCTTGGTGAAATGTCTGAGTGGGTTCCCGTATTTTCCAACGGTATGAAAGAATCCTCGGGCCGCCGCGATATTCCCGGCAGTGCCATGAGGCGGCCCTGTGTTTTTCCCCTTTCCCCTTGATTGCGAAGATGAGGATAGCCCTGTCGTTCGTCACGGCGCCACTTCCAGATTATCGGGGTATCGTTATGTTCATTATAATCCTTCACTTGCTGAAAAAGAGTATCCAGCTCTTTCAGCAATATCAGGTCGTTGCTCAACGACGAGATTCCCGAATACTGTTCATCCGCAGGGGGTTGATACCGTCGAAGTCATTCGGGTTTGCGTATGACGTGCTCGGATCCCAGGGTGGCCGGCTAGGGGGGCGAGGGTTCGAGAAAGACTGCATCGGGGCGTTATAGTTATATCGTGCCGTCTCGGGGAAATAATCCGGGGTATATCTCTGGCCCACGGGTGGCGGGGAAGTCACTGGAGACATCGCTGTTACTTCAAGACTCCTATCCTTTGAGAGCATCTCGTACGAACGTATTTCTTTACGGTCTTCATACCGGGCATCAGCAGAAACGAACTCGTTCTTGGCGCGCTTAGGCAACCCCAAAAGTTCATACCATCCCACCATCATGGACCAGCGGCCAAGAAGGAACAACAACCATACGCCATTGAGCTGGTTTTATAGAGTTAGTCAAACGTTTACACAAGGTGGATCCAACCAGGAAAACTTACCGCAAGTAGCAGCAGGACGGCTGTGACGGTGGCTTCATTGACAACCAAGTGGCCTGCCTCGCTCAAGCACGCGTTCTTGTCGCCCTTGTTAGCGATAAGGCAAAGAGACCAATCCTCGGCGATTGTGGGGTCCGTGGTTACGGACTGGACAACATTGTCCTGGAAAACAAAGATGACAGAAAAGAAAATGACATCAGCGATGATGATCAAAACGATAGCAATTCCTCGCCACTGCAGCCCGATGACGCGCCTGACACGGCGGTACGCTTGCCTGGGGCTCATGCTGTTCGAGATAGAAGCCAGAGTCGGCAGGCCGGAACCTTCAGTCGACTCGCTATGGTCCGAAAGAGATGCGAGGTAAACCTTGATACAGTACCCAAAGGTTACAAAGGTGATAATGACAGTTAAGCCTGCGAAAGCAAGCAAGGGGATCCAGAAATCTGCGAGACTGTTCTTGTGATTGATATGGCAGGTGGCGCCAAAGCGGAAGGACAGTCCGCTAAAGAGGATGGCAAGAATGACACCGATGATTGGCACTCCCCAGCCAGCTGCTTGGGAGAATATCATAAAGTTGCGTCCAACAAGAACCTGCCAGCAAATCTGCAGGTGAAGTGACAGCGACCGGAGGAACACCCACATCACCCCGGCCCAGCCTCCAAGGATCAAGAAGGCACCAGAAGCACCGCACACTGGGTTGGTATGCATGTTATGGGGCGTTATGGTGTTATAACACTGCTGCGGCTGAGCTGCCAACGGTATCACGAACCCAAGCTGTATCAACTAAGTTAGAAAGGCGTCTCTGGGATAGGAGGAAGCTCTCATCAACATACATTCATGAGAAGAACGGCTATTGTAAGGCACACGCTCAGGTAATGACGGTTTGTCTTCTCCACAGGCAGAGCAACCCATGACAAGAGCAGGAACACACAGAATATTACACTGCCGGTGGCAACCCAATTTGCAGCAGCCGACAGGGTATCGAAGCGATCTGGATATACCCAGTCTGTCATAGGACAAGGGAGGCAGCATGTAAGCCCTGATGAAAATGTCGAGCACAACCTTCCTTCCACGACTGTCATGGTAGTTAGCAAAACATGGGCTTAGAAAGTGGTTGCTTTCAGCACTCACATCCGCCATCTTCAGGGAAAAGACTGGTATCGTAGAAAGGCTTTGGGCAAAGGTTAATCGTTGACTGGTTAGCCATGACGGGCAAGAAACACCTCGGGTGTCTCGAGTGTCTGGTCGATAAATCGCAAGGTAAATATTAGGGCTCTGGGCCTATTCCCGTAATGTTGTCGTTGAAACTCCCGTCTATGCAATATCACACAATGCCGCTGTTCCGTTGTTTTGCGGCGCCCAAACAATATCGAGATTATATTCCGCCAGTAGAGGTAGACGCCGTAGGTGCTGGATTCAAGTCGTATATTTTATATTAAGCTGAAAGCCTCGGGGGTAGCACGCCGGTCTGTGTGTAATTGGTCGGATGCGCTTCTCGAGAAGCGGACGAGTTGGTAGCAAGTGTCTTGGACGTTCGTGTACTACACTGGCACGAGGCGAGGCATTGTCTCTCAACCTGAAGGAGCGCTTAAGCAAGGAGAGAGGGAAGGCTGGAGATATCAAAATACAAGAATAGAATTACACCAAATGGACGAAGTGAAGAAGATCAGCAACAGTAAAGCACTTTAAGGGACATCCAGCAGGCTGGGACTGAGGGCGGGCAGGACCATGCTATAAAGTACGTGCGCAAAGGCACACGAGGACTGGATGCCGTCGAGTGGAGACATCCCTGTCGGTCGTCGAGGCCGGCATAAACTTTGCAATGGGATGGATGGGGCAAGGGCCAGATGGGGGCCAGGATGGGGACGTACGAGAGCGAAGCGTCGACTAGAATGGCAAAACGACATGGCCGCAAGCCATCTCTGCACGCGATTGGGAGGGGTCTGAGATGGGCAGGGCGTGTTGAGGTGTGAGCTGAGGACTGAGTGTGACCAACGGCATGGCCGTCTGGGAATCGGTGCGGGGTGGAGCTGGCGAGCGGGATCTGTTAGTGGCTGTGAGGAGGAAACACAAGGCAGGGGATCCTGGGATCAAGAGCTGACGATGGTACCTTGCGAAGCTCCGTGATGGCCCACCTCTCCAGCAAGGGACGCTGTTCGGAGCGTCCAGGGGCACGACTGCAAGTCCTTGCTGCTTGCAGCTGTTGGAACGGCGATGCCTCCACTGAGTGACAGACAGGCTTGTCGACTTGCTGCCCCTTCCCCCTCCCCACCATCAATCCTACACCACGCGTGCAGCCACCCCCTACTGGCCACTCCAAGTCTGCAGGCCGTAGCATTGGGTGGGAGGGGTTTGGAGGCGTCGATCATAAGCCGGCATATGGTTGGCTCTGTCCGGCCAGACTGCGCTTGTTGGACGCTGGCCCAGACCAGATTCATTTCGCCTCGTACGAGAGATACGAACAATAACGAATCGCCATTGCTCGTCGAGTCTCTGTAGGTGGCATGGGGATGCCTCCCTCGAGGCTTGTCCGTCCTCTGGCCTACTCGCTGTACCGGCCCCCTCCTTCCTGTCCAGCGCGAATCCCTTCCCGGGCCTGCCCTACACAGTCAAGGGCCATGCTTGCTTCCACCTTCCACGGATCACCTTGGAGAGAAAACGGCAGGTACCTTCACCTATCTTTGTTACGCTACTACGCTGTCTCGTCTCTGAGCCCGTTGGTTTGGATATGTGGTGTGCAACTGGCCAGTGTCCCTGTGCGACTCAGCGTCTGCTCCTCTCCCTCCTCGACCGCCAAGCAAGCCGTGATAGGCTGCAGTCCTGACTCTCTACCCAGTGCGGTGCGTATCTTGTCGTGTCTGAAAACTTGGGATGTACTAACCCGCTCCATAATAAAGTGGGCGTTCTCTGACTGTACAGCCAGGCGTATCGCATAATACACCCGAAGGAACTCTGTGGAGTGCCCTTTTCCTCCTCTTTCTTATGCGCGATCACGCAGGTCAACAGATGCGACCAATCACACCGTCAAGCCCCCCCAAAGGGATAACCAGGTAGCCAAGTGGTGCTCGAGTTTCACCTATCGGTGGAGGGAAGCCTCCCTAAAGCTGGGGCCGTCACCATCCAAGCAACCGTTAACATGCTGGCTGCTCGGTGTGGTTGGAAGCTGGAAGGGTCCCCTATGACGCCGGCGACGGGCAATTTCACACAACCCATCCACCCATCCACCCATCCATCCATCCAGCCCGGGCAGGCAGAGACATACATGCAAATCCTCATGGCACTGAGACATACATGCAGTGGGATTGGTGATCGCAACCGATGCAGGTCCTGGTGGCGGCAATCCCAGCAGCAATCCAATAGGGACCTTTGATCCATGAGTCAGGTGAGAAATGCACTAGCACCTACAGGCGATCGGGCCAGCATACGGGGGCTTAGTGTCCGCTGTGTGTGATAACACCCAACAGCTTGCCATGAATTTGATTCGACGGGCTCCGGGGAACACCAAGCTTATGGCCTGCGGCTTCAACCGCCCGCGCGGCCAATCGAAACTCAAAGAGCCACGAGTCCGCTTGCTACCCGCCATGAAACCACACAGTCAAGGCGTAGGTACGTGATGATTGGTGGTATAGGAGATAATATGACTCTCTGCACTCCCCTATCAGATTGAAGTTTGCCATCATGCAAGTAACCCAATCATCTGCAGTGCCGCACGACTATCGACTATGATGTCGTAATTGACACCTGATGTATGGAGAAATCCGGCGAGAAAAAAGAAACCACAAGAAGCATCAAGCATGCAATGCAGAAAGAGGAGTGGAGTGGCCGAGCTGTCAAACAGTCAAGAAAAAAGCAAGCCAGAAATGAAAAATTGCCTACATCCTCATTTACCACCATCGCCACCCTATCGGCGCCGGCGAGGCCTATAATTACAGTTGGTGCAGCGTCTATTTTGGGGGCTGTCTTTTGCCCCCGTGTCATCTCGTGAAGAAACAAATCGCCGCCATGATGCACCATTTGGGGGCCTAAGACCTATATCTACCTTTCTCGTCAACGGCGAAAACCAGTTTTGCAATTTTTTCAAATGAAGGCTCCGTTGGTGGGTGACTGGGAAAGGGATCACCGACGAGTAAGATTCTCAGTCAGATGATGTTCCCGAGACAAGATAATCCCGAGTAGCCACTTGCCGCTTACACCCAGAGATTAGGGAGATGACGGAGAATTCCAGCCTCTACCCTCTCCCTCCCCCATGATTCGCACCACAGCCCGTTACGGGGGCCGGGCTCGATTCGTGAGGTGCATGAGATAGTCTTCTTGGCCCAGCCCCTGCCATCACATCACCGTTCGCTAGTACATTGGCATCATCTCGATCAAGTAAACATCATGTCCTCAAGGGAATCCAAACCCTTTGATGACTTTCCTCAAACAACCTACACCCTAGCAAGCTGCACTCCGCACTACGTGACCGATCAGCCCATGCCAGTGAGAATGCGCTTCCCAACCAGCCCATCTCCGAGGTGCCAAGTAAGATGAAGGGAATCCCAAGTTGGCATATCTCTTGATAATTCGGCCGCCCTGGTTCATAGCAAGTTGTTGGACTTCCTATGTTGACTAATGAGGGTTCTGAAACAACCGGGATCGTGAACTGGGGTTCTGAGCAACCGAATAGCGATCAGGTTTTCCACCTAATCGCCCTCGCCAGGGATAACGGCCCTCAAGGGACATAAAATGAGTGACAGAATGAGAGAGAAGCCTTCTCAAGCCACTGTCCTGTCAGCGGTGCATTCAATGTGACGGAGCCTGCAGCAGTACATGCTGTCATCTTAGCCCATCGGCCGCTGATGCGAAGCGCAGGGCACGTTACAGAGAGAGAGCTTCACTAATCATGACTCTTGACCATCCGAGAAGGGCCGACGGGACCCTTCGCCAACCACCCCCAGCTACTTACTCATGTTGGCAGTTTCTCCCCAAACAGCGGTTCGGCTAACAAGCCCCCATGCCCATCGCGAGGCTAAACCCATCTCTGAGCCTGCAGCCGGGTTTGTTTATATTCCTCGTGTTTATTAAGCTATAACAAGAAAAACTGGCTGGGGAGAAAGTCGTCGGTGATACTAACCCAGATGAACCTGATACCCACGCGACTAAGATGTGCGGGCCGACTTGGAGGGGGGAGGGGGGAACCTGTGACAGACCAGCATTGTATCATCGCGGCTCTGGATCGCTCTTCCGCTGGCCTGTCAAGACCAACATGCCTCTGTCCGAACCCAACCTTGCTTTTCTTTTGTCTGTGTTTACCCAACAAGCTAACGAGTGACTAACCTGGACAGGAGCCTTGACATGAGCTGACTCCTGGGATAGGTTGGATCACCGACGTCGCTTCCCTCTTCGAGGAAGGTGGATCTGCCCTCTCGACAAGCACGGCCAGTATGCTGACATGGGACTTTGATTTGAGTGCCCTATATGTGCGCTCAGTCCCAAATACTGATAGGCCGCATACCGGTTTGGACAATTAGCATGGCAAGCATGGCATCATAAGACACCACCTACCTGGAACACCTATAGGTGAGGCCAGACTACAGGAGCAATCAGCAGCGACGCACTGGCATGTCCACCCATATTAGGAAGATGCAGAGAACGACAAAGTTCCAAAGTGACAATTACTCGGCAAACGCCATCGTGTGCAGGTAAAACCAAGAAGCACCCCAGTCCTGGTGGAGACCCTGGCTTGCTTGGCTCCCCAGATAATTAGGCTAAGAGCAGACCGTGGTTTCAGCGAGTGAATCCTGCTTCGTCATTGCCGTGCTGTGCCATGCGAACAAGCGGGAGGGCCTGCAGCAAACAAACAGCCGTCTGTGCCCGTTGCGTGCTCTGTACCGTAGCGGCGGTCCGAAGATGGTGAAGCCATCTATTTCCATGGCGTCTCAGACCATGCAGAGCGGACGACACTTTTGCGCCCCGGTGCGGGCTCAGAGATGCTGAGACAGAACCGGGGCGGATTTTTTTTCTTTTTTTTGTCGATAATATCCACCAGGCGTACAGAATGTTACTGTCCGAAATGCTTGTAAGAGCGCAATGGTCACCCTCGACACTACGCAAATGCGACATTAAGCCACCAACAAGTACCAAAAGGGTATACAGAACCGTCTACGCTTGCTACCCTCCTCCAGCCCAGGCGAGGTTTTCGCCCAGTCAAACAGCAGCGGAAGCTGGACCGGATGCAGCCAGCTGGATTGGGAGGTGATGTGAGTGGGCGCGATTGTTGTTGACATTGCAAGGGGAACACAAACCTATTCAATCAAATCTACTCAACCAGATGCAGCCCATCGTCTGTAATTTCCAACCCAGCTCGTCGGGTCGGCGCAGGAGACCGCGCAGAGCGGCCCTGGGGCACTCTGTTTGCTCCCTGACTCCAACGGTTGTGGATCACACACACAGGGGGGCCATTCAACATCACGGAACTTGCAAGGTAGGTGAGGGAGGAAACCGGGATTAGGGACACGGTACTGGGCGAGTCGAGGGCGCGTCCAGTGACGGGAAGAAATCGAATCACCGCTTCATCAGATCTGACTATGCGAGCAGAGTTTTTCTTTCCTGCTGAGATCCGGAAACCGATGTGACTAGATACGCAGCGTCTTCTCATATGTGCTTCGAGCAGGTGGATCTGGTAGGCTTCGCCAGCGAGAATGAGCAAGCAAACGTCTTCGTGTGTACGTCTCTCTACCCATTCTGGAAACACTGTAGAATTCTCTTAAGATTAGGGGCCCTTCAATCGAGAAGCCACCACGGCTCATTCGCCAATTTAGGCCGGCTCATTCCCGCTCGTACGTTGATGTTGGTTCGCTTAAGCAGTTTGACATTACCGTCTAAGTCCCCTTACCTATGAACCATTCGTTCGCGTCGCCCTCCCAGTCCGCCATATGGCGTTTCCCCGCGATGGAGGGTGGCCGGGAAAACGGGTTTCCATGAAATGGCTGCGTCGCGAAGCAGGGGGCAACCCTACTGTGCGTGCTGTTAATATCCAAGGAGGCTAAAACATACGCAGTCTGGCCTGCCTGCCTGCCTGATCGTACTTGGTGGCGAGAGGAAGGGTGGTTGGGTGTGCGCGGGAGAGGAATCAAATCGGCCACCAGCTGAATCATGGGCGCGGTTCTAAAGGATGACACAATCACAGTAGGTAAAATCCTGCCAGCAAGCACGGACACTTGAAACACAAATAGACGTGCCTAATCGAGCTTGGCGTCCCGGAGATCTCGACTTCAGGAAAGTGTTTTAGAAATCCGCCTCCCCGCCCCAGCTGATTTAATAATATCAGGATTCCTTCTAGAGGAATCTGCCGCCATCGGAGGATCATGATCGTCTGGCCCCCATCCTCTCTACCTGCTGTACTTGTATGCCGGAACGAGAATCTAACGATGTCGAAACAAGCAAGTTCTATCGTTCGTAATTTTGCACATACTCCTAGAGAGGCAATGACATCGCGCTGTGCCGATCGGGGAGCCGCGCGCAGGACAAGATTCATTCCGGGATAGCGGCAAGGCCGTTATGTGCCGCTCTTTGCCGCATGCCAGTTGCCAGCTTCCAGAACGAAGGTCAAGGCGGAGAAATGTGGGACAGGTCCCGTCTGGTCTGAAGGCTTTTTGTAGCACTGCTGTCGTCTCTACGTCGTCATAAGTAGGCATGCGGATAGGGTAAGATCTAAGACACCAGTGTAAATCAAACAAAAACTTGACCCAAAGTGGCAGTACGCTTGAACGGTGTGCAGATAATGGTGTGAGGACGCTTCGTGGAGGGGTGCGAAGAGAGCTTCTTGGATGGCCCGGGGAACATCCTCTCTCGTGCGCGCCGTCGTCCTCCGCCATTCACCTGGTGCTGACCATCGGCCACCTGCGAAAAGGCTTCAGTAACGCAATGTGATGGTGATGGCGACTCGTGTAGAGACGCGGCGCTGCTACGTTGCTACATTACATTGCTGGGCCTCCTTCTCCGATCTTGGCTCCGCATGCTATGACTCTGCATGTACGGAGTAATATTAATTGCCAGCCGCTGTATTGTTCCCCAATTCCGGTAGTATTGGTGGCTGTAATTCGTAGGCTGAGTGAGTGCCTGCAGGCAGCACATCTGCATGTCATGCATGTCGAGGCGGCCGCGCCCGGATCAGGCAAGCAGGCAAGTGATCGCGCAGTAGTAAATCCTGAGAGATTGGATTCTTCCTTTCGGTCTCGCACCGACCAGATACTAAACTCCAATCTACAAGACCAACAGGCCTGGCGGCGGAGGAGGAGCCTGAAGAGAGGAAAGGCCGGTCCCAGCGACCAACCCGTCCCCCAAATTGGTATCGCCATCCGGTGATTCTTCTTTGTCAAGAGTCGACGCTGAGACACTAGAAGATAAAAAAAATTCATATCGATACGTAATAGTTGGTGCTTAATCGGCCGTTTCCGACCGACGCGTCTGACATGACAGGCTTCGAGATGGAGGGGCGTGTGCCGTGAATGAGTGTGTCTGTGTGTGCGTGTGCATGGACGGCCCAAAGAAGCCTCGTCGAACGTTTGAGATGCTGCCTGCGGTGGTTTCCCAATCTCCAGGTCTCCGCCAGAGCTGTCTCCATGTGGTGAGGACGAGAGAAGCTTCAAGGTTAGAACATGAAGCCTGACTCCACTCTCCAGTTGTGGCGCCCGGCCGCTGAATCTTCTAGCGCAGGAACCAACGACTTCGCGCGCGGCGTCCTTCCGATTCTGTGTCTTTCGCCGTGTCCACACCGTGGCCAAAAGTCCTCTTAGCGCAAGGTTAGCAAGGTCCCTCCCGGGCTAATTGGCTATGAATAGGACTGGGAGAATGGCCCCCAAAATGCTTCGGTAATGGCATCAAAAAGAAGTTCCATCGAAGGCCAGCCTGCATGCATGGACCGTTTGCCCATCTGCAGCACTGCAGCACACCCACTTCCCATTCAATCTTTCAATAGGTAGGTAGGGTATTATCATGCACAAGCAAGCACATGTATATGTATCTTCAAGCACACATATGCAGGTAGGCAGGGACGTTGCATGCCATCTTCAGGTCAGAAAAGATCCCCATGTACGTTCGCGTGTTGGGTATGCATGCTTCGATGCTCGAACTAATTTCAGCCCTCGACTCAGGGGCTCCCTCTTCGAGCGCCTCGTCTCCGCAAGGGTTTCCCTTGTTAGACACGCAGTTGGTCGCACAGGGGAAGACTCGAGATCTCTGGGGGTGATTGGCGATGACGCTAAGTCTCTGCGGGGACAGCACTTTGCTTGGTGCCTGATTTGAGGTCTTTTGATAATTACATTGTTCTTTTCCTCTTGCTTGCATAGTAGATTTGGGCCCCAAGATCTTCACATAGCGCTGTATCGCGCCCACTTGGGCTGGCTGTTGGCTGCCTACATGCCCACACGACGCCAATTTGGCGTCTCCGGGCACATATCCCGATGCGAACAGGTGTGGCAGTCTCGGTAAAGCCTTCAATCTCGGTAGAGCACAGAATCACCGAGCCTAGGCATCTCTAGTGAAACTACAGCACTCTCCATGATTTCATGACACATTCGAGCCGAGGCCAGCCTGATGATGAGGCAATGAATGCCAAACATTCAGTTGACTCCCCAACTATGTGGTAGGATTTTGATATCACTGGCCAAAGCATTGTGCTTTCCAATTGTCTCAAAGAGCTAAGGCAGGGAACGCCATCAGACCACAAGCTCGTCCGACCGATTGGGGTGGCATGTCGCAGTGACACTTTGCGAAGCCTCTGGGAACTGAAACTGAACTTGGACCGTAGTCCAGACCATACATACGTCCCTCCGTTAGTCACCTGAAGTCTAATATAGCTTGCTCGCCTAATGAGGTTTCACCTTAGCTAGCATCTCCGTTAGTTGGCATGATGCAAGTTCCTATCCAAAGTTGAGTGCCGCCGGACTGTTTGCTCGGTCTGTTTATCCGAATGACACTCATGGGGCGGCAGAGACATTTGACTTACATCATCATCTCAATGGCAGCACTTCTTTCCATTTTCAGGCCCGTGTTAACTCTTTTGGGCAGCGATATCTCGCCATCGACGAGAGTTCGCTGAACATCTATCAAATATAATGCCGTGTAAAAGAACTCACTACGTAGCAATGTTTAAGACTATAATCCAAATTTTACCGCATTCTAGGTAGGTAAAATCAATTGATTTTGTAGTTCTCGGGATGGCTATGAAGACCGGTTTAGACATATACAATTCCTCTCTCATCATGGACCATCTATCTCACATCATATGAACACTTCGCGTTCTAAATTTCACTCTATCTGTAGCTAAGGCCTTCCTGCTTTTCCTTGAAAATATCAGCGGCTATGCAAGGCGGTTTCAAGTTTGGCTAGATCGATAATGCTCTAAGGGCCAGTGCCTTTGCCAGGCTTCTTGTAGAAAACGAGACACAACACGCTTTTCGACATTCTATCCCAGGCATTGGCCGGTTATTGTCAGTTTTCAGGAACGGGGCATTTCTTAAAAATTCGTATTAAACCCGGTACGGCCGTCTTTTGTACTCGGTTTCTCTTTCAATTGTTTTCTGTTGAGCACTAGGTGGCTTCTCTGGCTGGTTCAGAACGCCTTGAAGACACTCGGGCCCATATGAATGAGAACCGGGTAAAACATTCGCATCAATACGATATATAATATTTTATGCTCAGCTATTATGAGTATCCAGTCACCCATCATGGAACACTTGCCCCAGGAAGTTGATATTCCACAGCCTTGGGTCATGGGTTGTTGATCGAGAGCACAATCAGCGTAAGAGAAACCCGGCTAATGGAAGTAAGTTTCAATATCAGCCGGAATATTCTTATTTTACAGTTGTCTTCTTTTTAGGCATATGGCGTTTAGTTTGATTGCTTTCTAGGAAATTGTTGCTCAAGAGACGTTCTGGGACAGTAGAAACTTCATCTGCATGTCGACCCTATGGAACCTCACAGTCAAGAATACCAGATTTTAATACTCTTCATCCGATCAAACGACTAGATAAAAAGAACCAAGTGCGCATAGTATTATTCAGCATCATATTCCGAACTTTCATTTTGGTTCAGATTCTGTAAAACTGTCGACGAGTGCGGCGCTCCAGGGTAGGTGACTGCTAGCACTACCCCACCTCTCAACTATCTGAATGAGGGATGCTGAATGCCATCAAGGTTTTACGCATCTCGAACATCATACTTCTTATACCGGACATCGATCTCATTTCTAGAGACCCATAAAGTCGTTTAGGCTCTATATGTGATTTTATACCCGCTGAATCATTAGTCAACTGAAGGCGTCGAGACCGGTTCTGAACCCAACACCATGCCCGCGAGCCTGCAAACCGCCTGGGAGACCCAGGTTGCTGCTGGGGAGCCCGCGGCTACAATCAAGCTGCAAAATCTCCAGGTCGTCGTCAAGGGCCCGAAGGACTCCTGGGGACGAGTCAACCAGCCTCTCCCAGCCCTGGTGTCAGCCGAGATCTCCAAAGGGACTACCTTTTCAGACTCTGCCGCGGGGGATTCAGTATGTTCTGATACTGTCCATTACGGACTCTTGAGCAAACAGCTGCAGAAGATCTTTTCCAGCTTCGAAACTCGCCCAGATGGCTGGCAGCTCTCAGACCTGCTCGAGGCCGTCTGGGCACAACTCACTGGGTTCCAACTGATCAAAACAGGAGGCCCCGAGCCAGCTTCACAGGTGTTCCTGGAGAGCTCTTCATTCCAACATCTCAAAGTCACAATACACCTACCCAAGGTCTCACTGCTGGGCAATGGCGTGAGTCTGACTGGGTCGGCTTCGATGGCCGGAGGTGCGCCTCAGTCACGAGCGAGGGTCCTTAGAATCCACGATCTGAGAATTCCCACATTGATCGGGGTGAATGAACATGAGAAGAAGCAGAGGCAGATTGTAATCGCAAACGTCGAGGTTGAGAAATGGGCAGCCCGAGAAGACGGGTACGGTCAGTTGGAAGCT
The DNA here is from genome assembly GCA_902141235.2 of Clonostachys solani. NCBI lineage: Eukaryota > Fungi > Ascomycota > Sordariomycetes > Hypocreales > Bionectriaceae > Clonostachys > Clonostachys solani. The sequence continues at coordinate 4,996,570 of CABFOC020000035.1, forward strand.
GTCATAACCAAGGTCAGAACCACCCCTCGCCTGGAATTGCAAATTCACACAGAAGCTGAGCATAATCTTGTATTGACTTCTTTTTCTTCCCCTGCCCTAGACTATGAGCGACTCATCGCTGGAGACACTTGAAGCTTTGGTGGATGTTATCGCCACACAAATCACCGGACACCTAAACACCACCTACCCGTCCGAAGCGGCCAACGGTTGGAAACTCAAGATCAGTCTTGATAAGCCAGTCGCAGTTCCCTTTGCGGATGCTCCTTGTGTGGAGGTACGTGTTGATACCCGACATGTACGCACACCCTAGAGATTGGGCACCGTGGAAGATATCTAGGTAGACAGAGTACCTAAGACCCAAGCCATGCCAGAGAACAGGCGGGTCACAACAAAAAGATGGAAGGCGGGTGGATTGAAGTTTGGATGCAAATGGGTTTGGAACCGCAACCAGCGGAGGGGACTGCCCTAGTGCTTTCAAGCATCCGACCTAGGAGTCAATGGCAAGTCCCCGCTCGTTACTTGTCGAACGAAGTCCGGATCAGGGTCGAATAGCATAATGTGGATGTGCTCAACCGAGTGAACCGATTTCAAACTTGTCCAGTTCCTGAACCATCTCACCTTGGAATTATTGTTAGCCTTCCTGTCATCAGACAACCATGATGTGCAATACGACTTCACATACGTGTCCCTCTTTTAGATGTCGAGAGAAAGTTTCATATACAAATTTCCCAATCTGCTCCTGGCCCTCCGAGTTGAGCCTGCCAGTCGCGGGGTCATCCTGGAATACAAACTTTGTCCAGACGACAAGATGGACGATACGATTGTCAATGCCGTATGGCCAGTCGTTGTGCAGGATTTTATAATCCTCTTGATACTCGAAAGGGTCACCTTTGGGTTTGACCGGTTCCTTCCAACGCAATCGTTCCCGTAGCATGAAGTTGGTGACACTTCCATACCTCTCTATTAACTGATGCATGTAAGCCCTGTATCGCCGTAGATCGGATGGAAGTCGTTGGAAATGGGCCAGTGTCATCTGATCGACGAACTGGCAGACCTGATCCCAAGTCTGAATCTCGTATTGAGAGTCCGGGGTTGACAGAATTCCAACATCCTTGTCGCTCAGGTTGAGGAGGTAGTTGGGACATGCCTCAGTGTGGTCCTTGTCGGGCACATTCATGTTCCAATAGGGAACATGCACACAACCCTTCGTCATTTGCTCAAACACCGATGGCGGTTATCAACTCTGGGGAATGAGATATGTTGCGTTGGATCTGGCGACAGGGCAAAAGCAAGGCGTGAGGGACCTGGTTGGGAACAGACCGCAAGAGGTTTTGACATGGAGGTTGGTTGTCTTAGCAAGCAAGGAAGGCACGATGGAGGACATCCCGGGAAATGAAATCTGATTGACCGCCCAGCAGGTCGGTGAGGCCTCGCTTTGGGCGAAAGTCGGATAAGAAGGATGGCAGGGGGCACACATGAGCACAAGGAAGAACCTTGCCAATTAGCAGGTATTACTGGATATATTATTATGGTTCTGATGAAGAGGGAGCGGCTTGGTTGACCGCTACACGGTATCTCAGGCCGTAACCGGTAGCTGTCTGACAAGCGGCCCGTTGTGGCAAGGTTGAACGGTCGGGTTTCAGTTTTTGACACATCCAAGTGTCTTAAGATGATGCCTCTGAATATAGACTATCGTGAGGAGATACCAAGACACTAGGAGACTTTCCTGGCGTCGGGCGTGCCTTTTTTTATGCATGCTGAGAACTCCAGCGAGCGAGTGCAGCGTGCAGATCTGTGCGTTAGCGGTGCCACAAGTTTGTTCACCAATGCAGCGAGGAAAAGAGCGCTAAAACATGGTTCGTCAGGGCGCCAGACTAAGTCAATGCTGGTGCTGAGTTCTCTGATCTGATGGATGGTTCCAAACTGGATCAGTCTGGCAAAACTGGTTGTTGGGCCGCCAATCACGTATTGTCTGTTATCATCGCTTAGCCTCCTGTTCCTCTCTGGAAACACCGACAGCATAAGTAGTGCTGGTATGCAGCAGCCTACCTACCCCTGAGCCATTTCTTTTCCCTCACAGCTGCACCCATGAGCCAATGCCACTGCCACGTGCAGAGATAGGAGGCATATCAAATAGCATTGGCGGTATTTAAACGCAGCGTCCCGTTGACAATGGCTGCCAGCTGCATGAAATGATAGCTGTTTGTTGGTGATAATGACTCATGGGGAACATTGTGTGCCTGATTGGTAGAAAAACTCTGGCAGTTCCGACATCTGGCTACGTTGATTCCCGGCGGTTCGCCCCAAGTGCCACCTCACCGTTCTGAAGCCGGCGATGGTAGCCCGATACGTAGTAGATCTTTCGTAATGTTGACGATGACAACTTTCTTTTTTTGTCCCCATCGGCATACATACTGTAGGGGCAAACTATTCTCCCCGACTTACCAACCTGGGCCGTAGTAGTAACGTACCCGCCACAGGGTAAGCTGGCACCGAAGAGGTAGTTTGCCCCTATTATCTGGCTGCTGAAGGTACTAGCCGGTGATAGTGCCTAAATTGCGTGGTGGGCGGCATTGGTGGCGTCCATTGCCACACGATGGTGTCTACTAGGAAGGGCGTTGGCCTGGTTCTGGTGGGTAAAGATGGGCAATAGTGGGGTCCGGAGCTCGTTGTCGCGAGAATCAGAAATTACGGCAATCAACGATGATGGGGGTCAATAAAACGGCCTTAAACCGTGATTGCCCCCTCGGAAAGGGTCTCGTATTCTTGCTTTGCTTCTTCCTTCACCTCCAAGGCTCCTCTTGGCTTCGTATTGCTTCAAGGACAATTGAACATGTGAGTTGCATCCGTTGTGGTTTCCCCTACACCGATGGTGGTGATGGCGTCAGGGGTGATCAAAGCTCCCTGACGTCAAACACACAATCTTGCTGCCAAACCGCTTTCCACGGGCTGCGTATTCTAACAGGGATCTGCAGCTGTTCAGAAAAGGGAGGAGAGCTCTTGCACCCCGCTATTTCCCCCCAACGCCCAAAACTTCTTCCTCTTGCCTGGAAGACGGCGACTGCTCGCTCTGCTATCTGACAGTGCCCCGCCTTCCGTCTTGCCCAACGAACCTTGTCTCGGTCGACATCCCACTCGCGAGTCATCTCGACCTTTCACGCTCAAGACTCATTCTTGCATCGCTCTCTAGGCGAACCCAGCTCTAAAACACCTTCACAATGGCATCCGCAATTAAGAGTGCGCTGCCGTCGCACCTCAGGCAGGAAGATGCAGAGGCCACCTTTGCTTCGAGACACCATGGCAAGACTCGCAGCCACATGGCAAGTAGACCCCCAATCTTTATCCATAATTGCCCCTCAAACCCGTTCTTTGATTTATGACCATATTCCCCCCTCCTCGCGTGGAATGTTCTGCCCTGGCCGTCTCTCAAAATACCATACCTACGCCTAGCGAAGAGGGGTAACTGCCCTAGGAGCCGTTGCAAAGTTCATTCCTTCGCCACACGGCGTGGTGGGGTAGCAGAAACTGGCTTTTGGCTTTTCCTCGACGACGCGAGTCACCTGGAGGCTTGACTTCTAGAGCGAGCGGTGTGGTAATCTTGGAGACAATTGGAGCTGGTCCTGAAGACAATAGTTAGTTCTCGGGACAATGGCAGCTGGCCATGGGCAGATGATTGTTCACAATAATTCTCGGGATCACCCTGTTACCCCTCAGCCGAGCTTCATGGGGCGCCTAGTTGGCGAACAAATTGGCTGAGCCAGGCGAGAGGGCATCTTGCGAGCAAACTCCAGGTCCCAATCACAATGGCCATCCTCTAACACATTTACACCCTCATCCTGCGAGTTTAATTCAATCCCGCCCTGAAGCGCCTGTCGCGATGTCTAGGGTCCTCCCACCCGCCCAACCATCGATAATTGACCAATGCTTGGGAAACTAGTCCTAACAAGTTCTACAGGCTTTCGAGAACACTTCCACCAATGTCGCCGCCGCTCAGATGCGCAACTCCCTGACACGCCTTGCCGAGACCGTAGAGGACGGCGAGCAGAAGAAGGTTAGCTGGTAACGTCATGGAGGAAAGCTGATCCTATGCTAACTTGGTGAATCCAGCTCTTCGAGACCGAGATGGACAACTTCTTTGCTCTCTTCCGCCGGTATCTTAACGACAAGGCCAAGGGAAATGCTGTGTAAGTCTGTTGCCGGGCTGGCGAGCGAGATGGTAGGCTGACACATTCTAGCGACTGGGACCGCATTGCCCCTCCTGCCCAGGGCCAGGTCGTCGACTACGAGGATCTCGCCAACACCGAAGCCGTCCAGTTCCTCAACAAGCTTGCTGTTTTGAAGCTGAACGGTGGTCTCGGTACCTCCATGGGTTGCGTTGGCCCCAAGTCCGTGATCGAGGTCCGTGACGGCATGTCCTTCCTCGACCTTTCCGTGCGACAAATCGAGTACCTCAACCGCACCTACGACGTTAACGTCCCCTTCATTCTGATGAACTCTTTCAACACCAACGACGACACTGCTGCTATCATTAAGAAGTACGAGGGCCACAACGTGGACATCCTCACATTCAACCAGTCCCGATACCCCCGAATTTACAAGGACTCTCTTTTGCCTGTTCCCAAGAGCTTCGATTCTTCCATCAACGAGTGGTACCCTCCCGGCCACGGTGATGTTTTCGAGTCGCTTTACAACTCTGGAATCCTCGACAAGCTCATCGAGCGAGGCATCGAGATTGTTTTCCTGTCCAACGTGGACAACCTGGGTGCCGTTGTTGACCTGCGCATCCTGCAGCACATGATTGAGACCAAGTCCGAGTACATCATGGAGTTGACCAACAAGACCAAGGCTGATGTCAAGGGTGGTACTATCATCGACTACGAGGGCTCTGTCCGCCTGCTGGAAATTGCCCAGGTCCCTAAGGAGCACGTGAACGAGTTCAAGTCCATCAAGAAGTTCAAGTACTTCAACACCAACAACATTTGGCTGAACCTCAAGGCCATCAAGCGTGTCGTGGAGAACGACGAGCTTGGCATGGAGATTATTCCCAATGGCAAGACAATCCCTGGCGACAAGAAGGGCGAGTCTGACATCAGCATTCTTCAGCTGGAAACCGCCGTTGGTGCTGCCATTCGTCACTTTAACAACGCCCACGGTGTGAATGTGCCTCGTCGTCGTTTCCTTCCAGTCAAGACATGCTCTGATCTTATGCTGGTGAAGTCTGACTTGTACACCCTCAAGCACGGTCAGCTCCAGATGAGTGCCGCCCGATTTGGCGATGCGCCCCTCATCAAGCTCGGCGGTGACTTCAAGAAGGTGTCCGACTTCCAAAAGCACATCCCTTCCATCCCCAAGGTCCTTGAGCTTGACCATCTGACCATCACCGGTGCTGTCAACCTTGGCCGCGGAGTCACACTCAAGGGTACTGTCATCATCGTAGCTACCGAGGGCAGCACAATTGACATCCCCCCCGGTTCCATCCTCGAGAACGTGGTTGTCCAGGGTTCCCTGAGACTCCTGGAGCACTAAGTGCGCTGTTTGTTTATTTGTTTATTTTCTTCTTTTTTGACCACTATCATTCTTTACTTCTACCTAATTAATACTCTTTGCATGCCAGAGCGGCACAAACAGACGGCTAGGGATGGTCATGATATGCCGATCTCGGCTCAGAACAAACGGCAAATGGAATGGAGGCAACTTAAAAAACGGGCCGGGGATGGTGGTGTAGCTAAGCCCCTCCCCGCGCGAGGCGATGACAAACGGTTGCAAGTGTCTGGATCAAAAATAACTCTTTGGGACGCGATTCTACATCGACACTATCTATGTGAGGGTGTGCCAGACGAAGCTATAATCTGATCCTTTGGAGCGAAATTCATGCGTTGTGCTTCTGTGACATGCAAGCGCTTTGGCGGAGCTGAACAAGAGTCCCGAAAATCTCACACACCCAAACGACTGTGGCTTTGAACCCATCCATGGTGTTTTTGGGTTTGACTGGCTGAAACATGGCGATTTCTCTCACGATTATTTGTTTGCTAGGCAGCAAGTAGCATAGTATCGAAACGCAGGAAACGTGTCAAAAAAGAAAAAGGGTTACATTGACCCAGCCATGATGTGAGCACTTGGGACCATATACAGCAAAATATTGAATCTGCTGCTGCACGTACGTAGTCTGCCTGCATTCATGGCATAAGCGCCATGATCTAGGCTTTTCCAGCAAGCATAGTCTGGCCATCGAGGTCGGACTAGCGACCGGGGCAACACTGTATTTGGTGGGTCTGGATCGGGAAGAACCAACAGTCATCTGTGGTAAAAGCCGCGAAAGCACAGACGGGTGTCATGGTCCATTGGGGAGACGTAAGCACTGGAAGGCGGAGTGGATGTGATATCGAGAGCTGTGCCGCTGGATGCGTGATAGTGAAAGACGACGTCGTCGTGGCTGGAGCCAGGTGGAGGCTGATCTCAATGGCGGCCTTTTTAGGGCGGTCCTAGAGGCAAAAGCCGGGTGAGGCCTCGTGCTATATTGGTGCAGAGCGATAGCCTAGGGTGGTTAGTGGTAGCGCCCCATCGCTGGGGCCAATTGGCCAGTTGGGTCGCAAAAGGGGCGCGCGCGAATCAGAGGAGGATCGCTGCGAGTTGCTTCTGGTGTGCAAGGGCCCCAAATGAACAAACAGATGAACGGATGGAATTCAGGCGAGAATGCCAGGCTTCTGGTGCGTTCGGCTGGCAGTTTGAGCCGGGCAGGCCTGGCGGTGGCAATCTCCAGGTGCACTCAGGCGCATTCTACAATTAGATTTCATAGGGCCAGGTAAGGCCAGGTAAGGCCACAAGCGAGACCAGGCTGGAAAATTTCCTACTGATTTCTGACACACATACAGGGCAGGGCACATTCTGGGAGGGAGAGAGTTTGCACCTGCAGGCGGCAGGATACAGAGACAGGTTCTGCACTGCCTTGGCTGGTCGAGATGATTGTGGGCGAGGGGGGGAGGGGAGGGAGAGGCCATGTGACGCTGAGAGAGGATGAACCTTGTTCTTCTGCTTACCGCGGCGGTGCAGTTTGGGGAAATGGCAGGGGTCGAGGGAAGCGGGAGCTGCGGACAGAATCCCACCCAAGAGGGCAATTATGCAAGGATGTAATGCAGTCACTTCTCTGGTCGAGTCGCCTGGGACGGGCCAGGATGTGAGCGCGTTGGCGGGCCCACCTCCAATCTTAAAAGCAATTTTGTTTGGAGTTGCTGCCCAGGGGTCTGTAATTGGGAATGTCTACGCAACGAGACAGACACAGTGCGACCTTGGGGGTGGGGAAAAGCAAGGGCCAGTGCCTCGATGGCCGTGACCAGAGGTGTGAGCACTGACGATGGTGGTGTTCTTTTGCCACTGAGTTCGTTCCTGCCTCGAGTACGATGGGGATGACGGAACTGATGCGACGTTCTCGTACTGGCTAAGGAGTTGGGGATCTCGTGTCGGGCTGAACACGGCGAGCTAAGAGTGTTCATGAGGTTTGTTGATCTACAAGATCAGCCTGGGCGGACGGACTCGTCAAGCTCGTCCTGCTTGCAGCCGGGGCCTAGTGCTTGGTGGCCTGGAGGTACCTCGCAGTGAAATCAAGGCCAGCAACCGGGCTAGACCTCTTGGGAGAGACGGTCCACGGTTGGTAGTGGGAAGGCGGCCGTAGCGCGTGCGCCTTGAGTCAACCAAGGTCGTGGGAAGAGGGCGGGGACCCAGGGGCGAAGACCTGATGGCTTCGCCCAAGACAGGGTCGAGAGCGCCGGTGTGCATGTGGCCGGACGGGCTTTGCGTCGTGTATTGTGCTGATCCGAAAAGGTTTGGCTGCGCAGAGAATTCAGAAACTATTTAGAAAAGGTGGTGGACGCCTCGTTCTGGTGCATTGCATCCCTCCCTCTCACCCATCTGTCCTCTGTTCCATCCATCCAGTCCACCCATCGTTTTGTCCATCCACCAGCTCTGAACTTCGGTCTGGTTTTGTGTGTCTGGTATTCGACAACCCAATCTCTCTTGCCCGCTTGCTTGCTCATATAATCCGGCCCTGCTACACGGTACCACCCGTACTCATACTGTACGCTCCTACGGCCCATCATCCTTGTAAGTCTTGTCTCTTTGCCCGCCCACTACCTTATCAGGCCGCCCCGGCACGTACCAATCACAGGCGCCTGGCACGCTGCAGCACCTGTCAAGACTGGCCCTTGTGGGGTGGATATCTCCGACGCAGGAACCGAACAACACCTCCCCCAAGCTACTGTGCGTGGTTATCGGCCACCCAGGCCGTGTCTCCTCCTGGATCAGGCCAAGGGCGGCGGAAATTTGGGGAAATGGCAAATGCCAGGCTCAGTGGGCTGTTCATTCCTTGCCTTGATGACTTCCCTTATCCTGGCCCCCGGGCGACCACTGAGGCGCCACTGATGGCCGCCTCCTCGGTGGCCCGGGGGCTGCAGCTGTTGCCAGTCTTGGGCGGCCTACAAGAACAGTCATCTCCCACGCGATCACAGAACTGACCTCTCCTTCCAGACCTTATCCAGCTCTCGTCTGACTGCTTCGCTAATAACCAACCCACTTTCATTCCTTCACTACACGAAGCAAAGTTCAACAACAAGCTCAACGTCACTCCTTTGACTTAACCAACACTCACTCACCACACACACAAAACACCAAAGCAAAACAAACTACCGTCAAGATGAAGTACTCTGCTGCCGTCCTCGCTTTCGCCGCTGCTGTTGCCGCTCAGCCAGCTTTCCTCAACACCCAGTTCAATGTCGTCACTGGCCAGCCATTCACCCTCCAATACACCGGTTGCGAGGCTGGCTGCACCATTCTCCTCAAGAGCGGTCCCAGCGGCAACCTCAACACCGTCCAGACCCTGACCAGTATGCCGTTTCTTGTGCCAATGGGTGGTTGAAGGATTTCTGATGTACTAATTGCCTCGATTGTAGCCTCTGCCACTGGTAGCTCCACCACCGTCACTGTCAGCAACGTTCCCGCCGGCACCTACGCCTTCGAGATCATCGACAGCACTGGCGCCAACAACTACAGCGAGCAGTTCCAAGCTGGATCCGGCACCGCCACCACTTCCGCTTCTGCCTCGTCTTCCAGCGCTCCTGCTTCCACCTCCAGCGCCCCCGTCACCACCACTTCCGTCGTCTCTTCTTCCTCATCCAGCTCTTCTGCTTCCGCTTCCAGCACCAGCGTTGTCTCCTCCACCAGCGCTTCCAGCAGCAGCAGCTCCAGCTCCACCAGCGCCTCTTCCTCCGCCACCACTCTGAGCACTGTTACCAGCTCCGCTGTCACCACACCTTCCTCCAGCTCCACTACCCGTAAGTTTCCTGTCATTCTACCATCGCATAAACTATTTGCTAACATGTCCAAGGTGCTGCCTCAACCTCAGCTTCTGCCACCGCTGCTCCCTCCACCGTCCCCGACAACGGTGCCGGCTCTCTGACTTCCTCCCTGTCTCTGGTTCTCGGCGCCGCTGCCGCCCTGGTCTTGGTCTACTAAGTCGAGTCTGAGATGGTGTCAGGTGGTCGTTAGGAAGACTTCTTCCGCCTTCTTGACTATATAACGTTTTTTAATGATTGTTTTACTGCACGCACTTTCATGAGGAAAGTTAGTTATATGTGGCGTTATGGGGCTGGCGAGAGCAGGTCCAAGGGCCGTTTGTCCTTCCTTGATATCCTTGATATTCCCCCAAAATCAACTGGCGAAGGTCCGAGTTGGTAGTTTGTTCCAACGCACTCGTTGGTAAAAATACAAAACTGATGCAATTCAAGTTTGACAATCATGGCCCCCTCCATTGTGTGTCCTACGTGATGTTCTGTGCCATCCATGTCCCAGTATGCCGTGCGACGAAAAGGCTTTCTGGCGTTTGACAGCGTCGATCCCCCCATTGTTGTGGCACGTCCGGGCGCTACCAACAAAGTATAATTAGCCGTATTACTGCTTCCGCCGACTTTGATTCATGCAGCAACGGAGCACGAGTCCATAGGCTCGGCCCCGTGGTGGAGAGTGATGATCCGAGCTCGTTGGGGCATAGCAAGAAAAAGAAGAGCGGGCGGCCTTTAGCGAAAGTCTGTACCTTGCCTGTACTCCACGTTCCCGCATTCGAGACGAAAATCAAGGAACTTCGCATATTTTTCTACATCGACTATCAAACAACGAACGGGGAACACCCCTGTCGGTCGGCGCGATTACTGGATAACAGCGCCTCGATGTTTTACCTACATTACTCACATATACAAATGCTGAGGTGATTGGCCATCGTGCATGACGTCGCTAAGATTTCAATGCATACCAGCTGGGCCACTCACGGTGCGGCGATCATCTTTTGGGCGGCAGTGGTTTTGCTGCTTCCGTCGCCACCTCCTTTTGATCTTTGGCTTATCGCCGCTGCGGCGAAAGAAAAAAAAGAAAAAGAAAAATGGGCTAGTCGGGAATTTTTGATGTGATATGATATAATAAGATGCATTATAGTATGGGAGCTGCCAAAGTACCGTGCAGACTGCAGAGTGGGTTATGAGGCCGAGACACAATGTGCCTCGGGCGCTGCACAATGCACGCTGAAGATCCAGGAACTTGTGATGCCATAGCCGCCGCTTGCCCATCAACGAGCATCACTCGATCGAATCAAAACAAACAAACATTCAATCGTCATTAAAAGGGCCTAGATAATGCCGCACCGCTGGCATGGTGTAATTCTATTTTTCATTCCGCCAGCACCAGGCAGATCGAAAAAGAGGGGACTCTGTATCAGATTCCCAAAATGAAGGATGCAAGAAAGCGCGGTAGTAAATAAAGCAAATGGGATTAAAATTAATTATATCACAGAAGATAAACAAAATACCTCCGACAGGGGAATGAAGCAAGCTAGCACTAAGAAATGAAGGAATGGAGAATTGGCCCTTTACACCGACAAGAAGGCGAACTTGGGATGATGAAGCGAAATGAGTCAGCCTGGTGAAACGACGACAGGCCAGGCCATGCCGGGCCATGGATCGAGGCGAGGCGAGGGTTTTTTTTTCCTGTCGAACTTGCTTTCCAGAGCAAAGTCGGGCAGGCCGGCCCGAAGTGATTTCTGCCCTGCCCGATCCCTCAGACAGCTCTCTTGCCCTACCGCAACCGGGGGTGCCTGTTATACCCCGGCGATCTGATGGGCTGGGCCTGGGGTTTGGGACAAGGGATCGTGGAGGATGCCGGGCGGGACTCGTGCTAGCATACAGAAGAGATGCAAACGGATTGTCTTCGGTAAACCAAGGTTAGGTCAGGCAGGTCTACGGTACGCTCTGCCTACCAACCTGCGCAGATGGCACATTATCACGCGCCTCGACGTTGATCGGGGGACCAGAAACAAAACAAAAACAAGAACCAGGAACGGGATCAGAGACAGAAACAGAGACAGGATCACCGTCCCGCACGGCGCCATCTCACTCATCTTCAAGGTCTCGATGAGCCGCCCTGGCAAGGGATGGAGAGCCTCCTCTCCGAGACAAGACCTTGTCTTGGTTATTTCGCCAGGAAGAGATCTTCCGCCCCGTCCTCGGCGGCGTCCAGACCAAAGTCATGAACTCCAGGAGGCGTGTCGCTCCAGGCGCCGGCGGCGAAGACCTCGCTGTCGAAGGGGGTGGGCTGCGACACCCGCCCGAGGTCCACGGTGTCGTTGGAGACGCGGGTCGCCGACGCCTTGTCCTTCTTCGCCCTGAGGCTGTGCTTGATCGCGATGCGCATGTTGACGTTGTTCTCGCTGTTGAGCTGGTTGAACCGCTCCAGCATGGCCGCCGTCAGCGGGTGGCCCGCGCCGGGGAGGACGCAGGGCCGTGGTGTGTTCCCGTCGTGGGCAGAGTCGGACGACATGGTCCCGGTGACTGATGGCACCGACTGTATCATGCTGACCCAGTCGTTCCCGACGGGTTGGTGCGAGGTGCTCTGGCTACTGATTCCAAGTTGCTGGGGCGAGATGGTGTTGGTGTTGTTGACGTGCGTGCTCTGGGGTTGAGCGTTGCCGCCGAGCGAGGAGTTGTTACTCTCCTGCATGCCTCCCATGCCTGGGTTGCGATCGGGGTGCATGTGACCGTTCATCTTCTTGATGCTGTGTGGGACCTGCCAACAGCCGTGAACGAGAGATGGTGGTATGTTTTGTGTGCGCTTCTAGCGTTTGCCAAAGTCCCCGGTGCGTGAGGGATGGTGAGAAGCACAGCGAGATGTTGTTGGGACCCGCGGGATCCTACAAGTCAATTGATGGAGTTTGGTCAAGACCAAAGAGAACGGCAAGCAGATCTCACTATGGGCGAGTCTACCAAGTGTTGGGAGTGAGAGCTGTGAGTGTTGGAAAGAGACTATATTGACAGAGTGAGCGTTGTGGATCAAGCCAGTCCTGCCTCTTGATCAGCGTTGGGACAGCCGGTATCCAGAATGCCTTGAAGAAATCGAGTGGTTGAGTGACCTATGCAGGCACCAGAGAGAGGAGCACCTAGTGCCTTTTATCCTCCTCGTATGCATGCCATACATACCTCTTCTCCTCTTTCTCTCTCTCTTGGCCCCAGGGGGAACGAGCCTTGGCCAGCGAGCACCTGCATGAGACTAACAGTGGTGGCTGGATAGACTGGCCAGTCCGCAATGCCGTCCGTCGTATTCCCATCCAGGATCCTGACCAGCAGGTTCCACTGAACGCCGACCAGCTGCATGACGACAGATCGTTTCGTCAACATGACATGCTTGCGCGGACTCGCGCCAAAGATCCGTCACGGTCATATGCGGCCAGGGCAGAACGGCGCGATGTGTTGTTACGGATCCTACAGAAGGAAAGCAAAGGCTGCCCAGGAGCGAGCGAGTCATCACGACCCAGGCCTAGAACTCCTCCGCAGACCGGTGAGGCTAGTGCCGGCAGCGTTGTTCCCCCAGCCGGTGAGCCCGCCTCATCATCATCACCACGCCTAGATGCAGTGACAGAGAGAGATGATAACGCCCAGTTAGTATGGCCCGACGACGATCGGATGCAGTACCCCGGCTCGGTCCTCGATACGTCACCTGCATGTCCAAGTGTCTTGGCCTCAACGGAGCGCTCGTGCGTCCAGCAATAGCAATCTGGTCGCGCTCGAGGCTGGGATTTGAAGCGCCCGGCTTGCCTCCCCGAACTCGAACTTGCTTCTGGCCGTCCTCCTGTTGGGTCCGTCGCCCGAGGGTGTGCGCTAGAACGACGTTAGTCCTCTCCCCATATGCAGCTACTGCCAGGTCAGCCGGGCGTCTGCAGTGTGTGCATGCAAGCAGGGTGCGGCAAGTGGGAGCTATCCATAGGCCTGGGAAAGGAGCCCGAAAAAAATATGGATTTAGAGTACCGTGCAGGGAAACACTGAAGGCCCTCCAGCAGACCCATCGACCTGGACTGGGCGTCAGTCCGGGCAGGTTACATCAGTGATGCTGTCATACAGCCGGGGCTTACATTCCTTGCCATTTGCGATAGGTATCGCAACAGATAGCTCACATGACCAGACTCTGGCTCAGCTGGACTCCTGCAGCATGCTTGTCCTATCCTCTCGTCTGTGAGCCGGAAAACAGCTGAGGCTAAGGCCTAGAACTGTCAGCATCGAGCTGTGCCGTACAGCAAGCAGGCAACTGAGACACTCACTAATCAAGTCCAGGGTCTCGACTGCTGTAAATGAAAAGCTATTCAAAATGCTATTACCAAAGGCTATCATTACGTGGCGAATCAGGGCTCGAAGGGACTAAAAGTTACAAGGAAAGGGTTCGTATCACAGTCTAAGGCTGGCCAAGTTCTGCCACCAAAACACGCCCGTGGAATGAACAGACACGCGTAGGACGATTCGTTAGGTTCCGACATGCCTTCTGCTCAAACCATCACTGCACTCCACCCATGCTTCCCTTTCTTCGTAAACCTCCAGCCTTGAGTTTCCGTACTACCTGGTAGGATCGGTCGAGTTCAATCTCTACCGCACTCCGCATCCGCAGCGCGGCAACAGCGGGCCAGACACTCCGCTCGCCTCTGAGGATCCAGTAATTGACCGTCTCTCGAGTCGGTGTTTCGAGCAGACGTACAAAGTCGCCCGCCGTGACTTCAGGCACCAGCGTCATTGAAGCCGCCGGGACCTGCTCGTCGACGAGGAAGCGTCGGATGCCAGCCGGCAGCAACCGCAAGGTATCGAGCTGTCTCAATCGGTGCTGGACTTCCAACCCCACCATCCGGGCAAGAAACGCCGACAACTGTGTGGTTTTGTTCCGTGATTCCAGGTAAGATGGCCCATGCATATCTGATTGTAGAAAGGGAATCAAGTAAGGTCTTGCCTGGCTGACGATGAAATGGTCCACGTTGAAAAGTTCGGCAATGCGCCGTAAAGGAGAGTCGCGGTCGGTATAGGAAACTTGAGTCCAGTGATGAAAATCAGTAGTGTTTGCTGCCGCCCAGGGAACTATGTGACCGTGGGCATCCTTGCATAGGAGCGTAGTCTTGCGGTGACCATAGAGGGCTGGCGAGGAGGCATTGGACGCCACTGCAGCGGTCCATATTAACTATAATCACCATTAGACGGGTGCATATGCAGGTAGAAAAGCCGAGGATGACTTACGACGTTGGGTGCTGTGAGGTAGTTGAGCAATTTAGGCACGCCACCCTGCTCCTCAGTCACAACTGTGATGTTCAAAACCCTCTTGCTCCGGTTATAGGCTTCCTCGAACGTCAGATCACCGACGTTTGCTCTTACGCATTCTTCCAATACAGTCACGTCAAGGAAATAACCGTCACGCGAAAACCGACGGATTCGGCGGAGGAGCGTATCCCACCGCGACCAAAAAGTCTGTCCGCCTTGGATGTGGGCATGGTCCTTTGAAACAAAAGCAGATAGATCGATCCCATCGCCTTTCAGCACAGCGGGAAGCTCTTCTGTCGTGTGAACCGAAACCAGGGCAGCGATCAGCGCGCCTGTTGCTGTGCCGGTGATGATGCGCGGCAGCAATCCTCGCAGGAAAAGGGCTTTAATAACCCCTAAATGACAGAGTCCGAAGATGGCTCCGCCTTGAAGCACAAGGGTGGTCCGACCAAAAGCCTGTCTTGTATCATGGATGAAATCCAGCTTCATCTGGTTTGTAAATGCATTGTCTTGTCCGCTCGGAGACGTCGGCGCCGAGGTTGGCAGGGCGCTGATGTCCTCGATTCCTTCGGCCACCTGTGTCACGTATTCCTCGATCAAGTACTTGGTTCCGGAGAAAGAGCGATTGTAGAG
Source organism: Clonostachys solani (assembly GCA_902141235.2). Lineage (NCBI taxonomy): Eukaryota > Fungi > Ascomycota > Sordariomycetes > Hypocreales > Bionectriaceae > Clonostachys > Clonostachys solani. The sequence goes on from CABFOC020000035.1 coordinate 5,011,803, forward strand.
TTTAGGTGCCGTAATGTTTCCGAGATTTCGCACGAGCCCGGAGCGCAAGAGGTTGATGAGCTGTTGGAAGTTGTTTTCTTCGCGCGCCAACGATAGCGAGTTGAGGCGCTCGGTTATGAGCCTCCAGTCGTAGTATTTGGAGGTCGGGTTGTTTCTCCTGTTGGAGCGCAAATATCATGGTTAGTATTGTTGCAACTCAAGGTGACGACACGCTTCAGTGGGAACTTGTGGAACGCGAAGGTTGGTTTATAGTCACGTACCAGAGGTCAAGGCCTAGGAGGTTGTCGAGGTGAAGCGCCGCCTCCTCCCAGTCTTCGAAAACCTCTGCATTACGAAGAAGCTCAAGCCATAGCTCTATGGGGTTCCTGCGCGTGTACCAGCTTAGGAGTTTCTTCACGGGAGTCAGCAAGAACGAAACGCCAGTTTGCGACGAAGATGGCGACTCCATCAAGGTGACGGGACGCAGGGCAAAGGAAATGCAGCCGACGGGTTCGGTAGATGTGGTGGAAATGAGGTAGGGAGCAATGGCATACCTTGTGCCAGAAATTGGCAACGTCAACGATCACCCTCCAGACGGCCAGGACTATGCCCATTCTTACCGAGGATCAAAATCACAAGCACCCATCGAAGGACGACCGGAGGATGTACTGCCGCTGCTTTAGGAACAAATATAGGTATCACTGCCGCTCCTGGATGCTGGACGTGGATCGGGCTAGGTTATCGCCGATCATTGTATCTCCCTGAACCAGGCAGTCAAGGAGTTTACAATTGCCCCTAGCAGGAATTGCTGTGTCGGCGACGGGAAGCGCAGCGAAGGAATGGAGAGGGAGCGTCAAGGGCCCCAACGTCGGCCAGTACATTGAGCCCCAACGATGATGACATGTGACGGACGTTACTTTCGAAGGGTCTAAATTAGATGGGTGGAGCTTTCCCCGTCTTCCCCCAACAGAACAATCGAAGCTTGGCTAGCGGCATGTGACAGTAATCAGCAATTTCAAGACGAGCACAGGGATCTAAAGGCATATTGTTAAACCACAGTATGTACTAATCGACGACTACGGGAAATATTCGAAGTCTAGAATTCACGATGGAAGGATCCCGCGTTGCTAATACAAACACACAGCCTTTCATGGGTTAGAACGCCAGCGTTATTCCCGTTTTTGCTTGTCATGGGACCTCGTTGGAAATGGAGATAGAAAGAATCGAAGTCGGTGTACTTGCGACCACAACGGCTGTTCGTGAACTATCGAGGTGGCTAGGGAAGCACGTGGGTAGGCCGGTACGTAGCTCTCAATAGAGTTGATATTCTCTCCGCTAAAAATGAATGCTACTTTCGAGATTCTCCCCTGATGTACCCAGTTTTCTCCTTGATATGAACTATGATAGACAGCCCACCCGTTTGACGCCTCTAGTCTCGATATACATTACAGCTAATCTCATAAAGAGAAAAAAGATTAAGAAAACAAGAAAAACAGATGACTATTCCTCGTCCTCGTCATCATCATCGATGACATTCCTGCGCCGACTCCGCGCCGTAGCCTCCGCGATGGGATCAATATCATCACCCGATGCATCTTCGTCTTCCTCGGGTTCGCGGGCCTTTTGTCGCTTTTTGCGAGGTGCTTCTTCTGCATCATCAAGGAGATCATCATCATCCTCTGATACTTCCTCCTCCTCTTCCTCTTCATCACTGTCCACAACGAACCCATCGTCTTCGTATTTCTCTTGACGGCCAGCACCACGCAGCAACTCTTCGTCTGAGTCGTTCTCGTATCCATGATTCCTTGGTCTTCCAGATCCCAGAGGTCGTTTGCGCCCTCCGTCGCGACGACCACCCTCCAGAGCTCCAATTGACAGGCCACCACGTCCTGACCGTCCGTAGCCGGTCTCCTGCTTGGCCTGGGCGTTCTCGCGCTTGCGCTGTGCTTTCATCCTCTCCTTTTCAACAAGTTCGGCCTTCTTCTTCTGCAGCTCAGGGTCCACCGTTGTGCGGATGATCATGTCCCTATTCTGTGAAGCCTTGGTGGCTTGGGCCATCCTATCTGCCAACAGATTGAGCGCATCGTCACCAATCTCCTTGCTGGGTCGGACAGTGTACTGCTCTGTGACATGGCCTACTGTTATGAGCATGTTAGAGCTCAGTTCAGCGGCCGCCGCGTAGTAGTGAACATCCTTGACCTCATCATATGCCTTATCCGCTGCTGGGGCCAATGGCTTCTTGATAACCTCGTACTGCTCGCCACCTACGGAAATGGTGACAGATCCATCGTCCCAGCGGAGGATGTTCGCATTGCTATGAAGACGTCCGGTGCTATCGTCTCGGCGAAATCGTACGACGTGCTGTTGCTGCTCGGATCTGGCATTGGCGATGTCAAATTCGGATGCTTGAAACGTTTCCGTGTGGTATTCTTCTGGGAGAAACTTGAGAAACTTGGGCACTCGCAAAGCTCGCAGCTGTGTCGGAACAATATTAGCAAGTGAATTGCTCTCATCGAGACTGCGCTAGTACTCACAATGCCGTCGCTGGGTTTTGGAATAGGGTGTCGGTAAGCAGTGACGTCTGCAATCATGGTCTCTCTTGTGACCTCATCTTGCTGTCTGGTATCGTCATCATCGCGGTAGCGATTATACGTTTCTCCTTCGGGATCCGAGGCAAGGTCATCGTCATCCAAGACGCGCTCCTTGGGCGATTCAATCACGTCGCCATCATCGTCATCGCCGAAGAGATCATCGCCGCCCTCATCGATGGGGTCAATGGGATCCTCTGAGTCGGACATTGTTCTGATTCGGTATAAGTTATCGCGACTGCGATGTTTGTGGTTGCGAATAGCTCGATGAGGATCGAAGTGGAATTCGTCCCGAGTATGGAGAACAAAGGACAATCGGGAATTTTGATTCTCAGCGCGCGACCTCGCCTTAGGCCGCGCCTGCCCCTGCGCCTACCCTATATCTTACCTCCCACCAAATATCACAGCTTACTCTGAGCTGAAAGTCCTGCGTCCTTCTTTGTTCTTTCGAGAATAAGATACCAAATAATCAAGTACATGTTTTCGATGGTCTGGCGGCCTGGATAGTATCATCTAAGAAGCTGCGCTTCGAGGCCCCTGTAGCGATATCTGAATCCTCATTCGCTTGTGATACGTCGAGGTAAACCGACTCCTACCAAAGTAGGCAACCTTGCCTAGGTAGGTGTTATTGCGACAGCCCCAGGGCTAGCCTGTTTTCTTCTGCACCTGGTGAAAGGCACATCATGATCTTGTAGCTCGATGTTTACCAAGTAGTAGGTATCCATGGATACATTGTAGCAGTGAGCAACCTGTTCCACTTGCATCTGGAACCCGCTACGTATCAGCATCAGCCACCATGGTGGATAAGCAGGCTCTGAGCGTGCCTGCGTATGGCGGCCCAACCTCACCGGCGATGAACACCTGGCGCTTTAGGGGTCTCGTCGCTGCTGGCCGGCGGTCAGTAAGCCTCGAGCTCTGAAACAGCGCCTAAACAACCACCCAGACCGATTGACCCCACGGCAGCAACCCGCCGGGCGTTCATCCCTTTCTGTCAATGCATGGATCCAAAGGAATCGAAGCTTCCAACTTCTGCTCCTCGAACTCTCGCCTCTGCATTGCTCGGCCAAACCATCGTTCTCGCCATCATTGCCGCCATCGCCAGCCTGAGCTCGGCGCATCCTTTTGCCTGGAGACGACAGCAAACAGCTCTGCCGCCACCGCCGCTTCTGGTGGACTGCACCATAGCTGCCCACCCCGCCATCTAGTAGCAGCTGGTAGCTATTAAGCTGCCTTGTCTCTCGCCTCTTAATCAATCAACAGCTGCTTATCTGTCGCCCCTCTATCGCTCGCATTCTCTCTACCATAATGTCGAACCTCTTCTCTGGCATGTAAGTTTCTCTTCTCATTGGCTCGTGATTCCAGTCGCATCCAGTGCTGGATGATCTCCATCATGTTCATGTCCGCCTGCCAGCCAGAAGCCTCCCACTCAGGGGAGGGTCCATCGTCAGCTTATGTCGCGTGCTCTGTCAACCTCCAAAATCGATGTGGCTTCCACATACTTGGCAACAAGCCACTAGGCCAGTCTATCTCGGCAGTTCGCACGGGAAGTCCGATATTCTTTTCTGCCCTTTGCTGCCTCGTGGTTTTCAGCCCTGCGGAGCTGGGTGCTCAACTCAATTGGGCTCGGGGCTACATACCCTTTTTCATAATGGCCGCGCGTTATAGAAATATCCTTGCCCAGCAGCGCGCGCGAGATTGATGTGCGGCTAACGGATGGCGCATAGAGGCTAATGGCTATACATGTAGTTCATGTATGGCCATTGGCTTCGTCATGCGACCTCTGAAGATAGTACCGACTTGCACATATTTGCAATGAATTTGCCCGTCCCCTGGGTAGAGATATCATACCGAGTGGTGTGCGCCTGGAATTTCGCTGCGAGCCGCAGAGCGTTGTATCACCTAAAAAAGGATCTGACTGGCCTAGTGGTTGTCTGGCACGATTGGCAGCCATACCGTTCTTGTCTTCATACATCCCGCGTCCCTCCTTGATCCATATATGTGTCTGCAGCACTCTAACAATTCACTCAAGTAACGCCCGTTTCCGAGGAGGCTCAGGCAGGTCGGTAGGCCAGCAGAAGAGTCCCACGACTCCTACAGCCCCTCTGCCAGAGCAGCTGCCTCCACAGCTTCCGCCTGCAGCAACAACAACGACAACAACAACTGCCCCGAAGCTCTCACCTTTACCAAATTCACCCTCACTGGCACAGACAATTGGAATGGAGCAAAATGGAGACGAACTCCTTGCATCCTATCATCTACCACGGCCATTACCGCTTTGGCTCAACCCAAAGTATGCTAAGCACATTGTTAAGGGTAACTTCATGACGTTGAGTGCTCGCCCTAAGACTGTTGAACAGGGAGAATGGATTGCGCACCAAGGTATGGATGGTTTATATGCTCCCCGTCCTCTTCTGTTGTTGACAAAATATAGTTGTTGAGCATTATCGCAACCTTTGGAATTTTGTCCGTGTTCTCCACGAGAAGGAAGATAGTGGTGCGACGATCTGCAATTCATCAACTTGTCCACGAATGTCGGCGGGAGCGTGAGTTATTCGAAGATTCCTAAATTTGTGATTCTGGTGCGGCGTGTCTAACTTTGACAACTAGAAACCACTCATTTACCTGGCTGAACAGCCGGCGCGAGCCAGTAGAGCTCCCAGCTTACGAATACATGACGTTGATGCAGAGATGGATCTCTGGAAAGATTGATGATACGAACATCTTCCCCACGGACTCATCTGGTGTGTCGTATGCTCATAACCCGTCCATGAGCGCACCACTGAATGCGGGAGAGCCTGACTGGGTGGGAAAGAGATCCGGCTTTCCGGAGAAGTTCATTGACGTATGTCAAATGATCTTCCGTCAGATGTTCCGTGTCTATGCCCATCTCTATTGGGCTCACTTTACCGAGCCCTTCTACCACCTTGATCTCGAAAAGTCTCTCAACAGTTGTTTCTCCCACTTTATCCTCACGGCAACTGCCCTGGATATGCTGAAGCCCCAGGAGCTGGAACCGATGCAGCCCCTCGTGGATCTTTGGGCCGCTAGCGGAACTTTCCCACCCGAATCTAAGGCATACGAATACGCAAATGTCAAGGCTGGAGAACGGCTTTTACAGGCTGCTGGGGTGTCAAATTAATCAATGTAAATTAAGTCTATTTACAAAGGAGTATATTGGGTGTTGATTGGGGTTGGAAATCACCAAAAAAGTAAAATAAAGTTCAGCAAAATAAGTAGGGACCAGGATGGTCAAGTCACCGAATTTAGACACTGATGGGCAATCACGCGTTGGATTTTCGATCCCGCAAAGTGACGATGACCCAACGGGAAACCAGAGGGTTGAGACGTCCAGTCAACAACAGTGCGGCATGTCAGTACATTAAACACTCTGACCAAATGTCTAGCCAGTCTGGTTTGAAATCATGCACGCAGCACCAGTGTACCTCTCGTTGATCGAATCTGGCAGTCCGGAAGGCCTGGTTCTTCACAAATGGTGTGTTCATGTCATGCTTCCTTCGACCATGAATCCAGAGTCAATACACCGCCATACACGCGGCTGCCACCTCGCTTATCTTGTATTCGACCACAGTGGGCGCATTCGCCTCTACTATGAACCGCCCGGAACCGACGTACACTCTGTCTTCAATGGGCCGTAGGAAAGCGTCCTCGGTCTCGAACCTGACCTGCACAACTGGGCAATCCGGTCAGCCATCACGAACTACCGGCTCGGCATATTGTTATACCGCATGCCATGTACCATTCCGTGAGGAGAGAGGTAGTTAACTCACAGGCGTTGCCGAACCCCGTCGTCGTTGCATTCCCGTCACCTCGGATGACGCTCCCCGCGTCCCCCGTGACGTCCACGATCCCACTGTAACTGAAGCGGACGAGACTGCCATTCTCATCGTCCCGCGCCGTGCTCGTGACTTCCAGCCGGACGTGCCGGCCGTCGTGGTCGCGCCGGAGGTAGTCGCTGCCGTGGACAAAGGTTGCCCGAAGGAGGAAAGGGTACCCTGGCTCCGAGACGATGCCGCCTCTATTGGGGAGGAAGGGAATGTTGAGGAGGTCGTGGGATATCGCGAGGGGGGCGTCGATGTGGATCTGCCGCGGCCTGTTTTAGTATCTGCCACTCTGGATTGCATCTCTCAAGTACGTAGGAAGACTGGCTCCTGGTGTTATATCCCACCACAGAGAACCTGCCAAGGAGAAACTCACATGCGCAGTGAATGCCGGTATCAACACGGGGAAGTCGGAGAACCTCATGTCGAAGGTGTGTCGTCCCCCTGGAATCATCCGTCGCAGCGAGAATCGACGAGTGGATGGATTGAACAAGAGTTCAACGACAGTTCACAGGCGAATCAAGTCCAGGCTTTCAATCCGAACCCAAACTTGACGGGAGGGTGGCATGTGGTTTCCTGTTCCCGCTGATCAGCTTTTTATCCTATCCATCTCTCCGCAGCGGCTCTTGCCATGTACGTCCAAGTTGCCGCAAACTGTCGGCTTCAAGCGAGGCGTGTTCTCGGAAAGCGCAACACATGCGGAACCAATCCGACGACCTACACTACCTTTGTGTGTGAGATCATCTCATCCTCCTTTGACACAATATATAGACAATGTGCAACACATTTCTCTGCTTGAGAAAATCATCTTTCATCGATACGGGATCCAACTCATTTTGGGTGTCAACAACCGAACTGTACTCACTGACATCGGTTTGGAGTCTTGGATAACGTCTTGATATTTCTCGCAATGGCCTCATGGCTCTCTCGCTGAGCGACCATGGGCGCGCCTTGAGCCGGACTATGGGGAGGGATATTGATGAGTGTCCTCTTCATACGCGGCTTTGGGAACTTGCTTGCCTACCACAGACAGCTTGCTACATCTGGTGATCAGATCGAACTCAGGTCTGAACTCATCCATTTACGGGTGCAATCTATCATCTCAGGTCACTCCTAGGAGAACACACCGCAGTCAGCACACCCAACAGCCAGTCATACTCTACGACGAATCCCACGGTTCTACAGGAAAGAAGAGACAGGCCTATATCTGACATCACGGGACCGACAAGGTGCACGTTGCGAGAACAAAGCAGTCACAGCAGACACGGCAGCACTCTTGGAACCCGCCTCATCCGATCTGAGAGGTTTCCGCAGCAGCTCTGTCAAATTAGACTCCTCTCCAATACATCCCGAGATGGGGTGTACAATAACTTTGTGCCACCAAAACTCGGGCCGAGAGGCCCATGACATCTCAATATCAGCAGTTGTTTATTTTTTTTTTTTTACAGGAGGGTCTCGTCTGCGCATAATGCTGCCATGCGGTCGCTCTGCCTCCGAGAACGAAAAGACTGCACTCATCTTGAACTGGACCCATCTGGAGGGTGAGGGTAGGGGGGCTGGTGAGTTGCAGGTTCCCTCAGCTGGCGGTGGTCGGATGCAGCTCCAGCAATGCATTGCGTTCCCTGGGGGGAGTTCGATAGCAGGAATGCAAGCAGGAGTGCGAGAACATGATCAAGCGAGCAAGCATGCTGCTTGCCACCTGCTTGTGGTGCAACCTCTCCGGTGGTTGCCTGGAATGAGGAGCGTAATCATCTCCATGCCATCATTTCCGAGGAAAAAGCAAAGTCATTAGAGTCGCTCAGCATCTTCAGCTCTCATCAGCTGCTTCACACGCCCGGATGGTTCGAAGTGGTCTGCGATCAGCAGGTTCAATGCAGGCTCATTGCCAATAGTTGGCGCAATGCTATGCTGCCTTTAACTAACTGCCTTGATGATCATAGTCGCGATGCAGTCAGAGGCGGAGCGGTTACGTAGGCTCATTATAGCGAAATTGAACATTAAGCGAACGTATAAACCCACATGGCGGAAGATATGATCAATGCTTCGCAGGGTGGGAATGTACGTCATGTAGGAAATTGCATATTAAGCACCCTGGGGCGATTCCATTCCGTTCCTCCCCGGTTCGTAGGATTTACTAGCCGTGGTTTGCTCTACAACTACTCATGATCATGGTTTAATTTCTTGGGGAAGGGTTTGGAGGAGGCTTGCCCATATGCAAGTCCACGTGAGCGTTCCACACGCTTAGAGATTGTTATGCCTCCTCGCAGCTGCAGCTGCAGCTGTATGTTTTCATTTGGTGATTCGACAATGGCATCCGGAGTGGAAACGGTGGAAACGGTTGAAGACAACCTCGGCGAGGATCGAACGATCTTCTAGAGTTCTCGTCGCAAGGGCCTCCCTGCTTTACCCCAGCGCCACGAGCTTTGGCTTCGCAATTTGCCGGATAGACGAGTGGCAATAGCCTCAGCCGGGCGGGACACGCATGACATCTGAAGCGCCCCCATGAGATGCGCCCAGACCAGGGAACATGGCTCCTGCAGAGAGTTGCATTATTTTTTCCGGAGTCCATGTAAAAATATCTGGCCCTGGCAGGCCCCTTCCTGACTCTTGATCGCGGGGTCCACCGCACCGGGAGGCTCGCATAATGAATGGCATGACACTTGTCAATGCATAAGCTAGCCAGTATTTAGTCCGGTTCTGAGAGACTGGTGGTCTTGTGGCGGGAAAAAGTCGAGGTGGAAGAAAAAAAGCCATCAATAGTAGCCGAGCTATAAGGCTGTGGAGCATCTGTGTTGAGATGCGGTTCGTTGCCTATTGGCCATCCGCTTCCCCCCGAGTTCACCCACCCGTGTTTCCAGGACTTTATGCTGGCCGGATGGCTGAAGGTAGTATTGACGCATTTATGAAACATCGTCTCTTTGCAATGCCTCGCTGCCGCGATTTCTGTGACGACAACTCCGGTTTGGAGGTGGTGAACCGGGATGTGACCTTGTTCCAACACCCGCCGGTGCTTAACGAGGAGTCCATCATGTCGGAGTCCGCCGATCAAGGCCACGGCTAAGATTGAAATGGCAGTTCACTGATTGGCTTGTGGGTTAGGTGGTCAGCTAGGTAATAATTCAGTATGATATTAGGTCGATGATGTAGGACCGGGTCACATAGATTCCGAATAGGCTGTGGGTGATAGTGAGTGTTCTCGAGACCAGGCTAGCTAGATCCGATGCCCGCAGCGTAGGTAAGATAGGCGAGGCTACATACAAGGGAAAAAGATCGATTGGAGCGTTATTGCCTTGGCGGTGCATGGGGGTTGAACCGGATGGATATCAGGTCCGCAGTTGACGAATTTACAAAAACGATCGTAATGCATTCACGGGAAGCTCGAGAGCCGGAGAGGCTGTGGGAGATCGGGGGCTGAAGATCCTGCGCCTGAGCCAATGTACATGAAAAAAATCTCGCCTATCGACAGCCATGCATTGTCGATTGCCATGTTTCCGATGGGCGCGGGCAAGATGTGGCAGATCGGGGGGGAGTGTAGACGATGCGGCCGACAGCTTGGGGTCCATTCTCGTAGCTCACAAGAAATATTTTCTTTTTCCTGGACTTTGCCGCACGGCTGCTTGGACTAAGGACCCTCTCCACCCGGAATATGGTAAGCAGTTACTGGAGGGCGTATGCCTTTCCCGCAGCCATGAGGCAGACTTGCTGGGAGCAACACCAAGCGAAGCTACCCCAGTGCATAGCTGAGCTGAGGCATGCGAGTACTGATCTTGGCCTTCCGGAGAAGGATTGGACGAGACAAGCTCACGAGCTTGGCTTGAGGTTGGGCCAGTGTTCACTGCACCGGGAAGTTAACCGGTCGACCGTATCGCCAAGTCTGAGTGGTCGTCACACCTGAGGACTGCATATCGAGGAGTGCCATCAGCCTGATATGATTTGCGTCCTCAAGGGTTCGAAACGGGATATCCATATTGGGAAAGGAGCCCAAGGGGCGAGCAGTCAGTCGGTGCCCAACGAGACCAGAAAATCATAATAATCACACGCGCTTGCAACGCGTAAAGTAGTTGGGCCACAGACAGGAGACGGCTGGACAAGCCGGAAACACACCGACTTCAGAGGCGGCCGGCCCTCATGCGGCCATCCAGCACAGTGGAGCCGTCCGAGGCCCTGGTTGGATCACATTCTGGTCCTCGGGGGCGTCCGCATCCTATCATCACTAATAGTCACTGGCTCGCTTCAGGACGTGCGTGATGAAATTCATGGGGATACCCATTCACGTTGCTGCATCGCCATGGCTCGTGCCCTCACGCCTGTCAGTGGGATTCGTAGGGAGTTGTGGCTTTGCAAGCGCCAAGGCCTCTTGGGCTTCAGCCATCAGAGTCGGATAGCACTAGTGCTTCGAAATGGAAGAAAATTGCCAAAGAAAAGAAAACGGAGGTCGCTGACAAACGTTACATTCATCGGACGATCAAAATCGTGCCTCTGAAGCAAGGATACACCCTCTTCGTCTTGCAGCTTGACAGAAAACAGGAGGGAGGTGGCTGGAGTGTGTGGAGAGTGAGTCAAATACCTTAGTGCAGATGTACACTTGCACCCGATTTGGGTGGGAAGATACCCGATCGGCTGACAGCTTCGTTCCCCCACCCACTGATATCCGGTTTGAGAAGGTCAAGGTCAGCTGGGTGATCCTGGGGAGCCAGAAAGAGGAATGGGGCTGCTGAGAAGGTACTGTCTCACATCTGCTTAGTATCAATGGTATACCCTCCCTCACAAAGCGCTAGCAATGCAGCGCGAGAGATACCTAAACTAATGCCTCAGCTACATCCGTGTGGCTGCCCTTTGTTAACCTCGAGGTTCGGAATTGGGAGCGAGGGAGGAGCCCCCTGCATCCCGAGATTTGTTCAGCCGGCAATTCATCTGGCGGTATAGGGTGAGGTGATTTTCAGTGACTGATTTGTGCAGGCTAGTACGTGATAACTTGGAAACAGGCCCTTTATTGCCGCCTGCTGGCAGCATGTGAAGCGGATGTATTGTCCAATGTATAATACCTTCGGGAATGGGGGATGAATGATGTGCGTGGGCCATCCACAGGAGTGGTCAGACCCTCCCATTCCCGACCTGCCCGGTGCCCCCCAGAAGAGCTCTATCTACCTATCGCGTCACTATCCAATGCTCCTGTGACGCTGATGCACCCGTTCGATGCGACCCCCAGCTGTCCCAGCTTCCCAGTCAAGCAGGGCATGAACCCAGAAGAGAGTCGGCTCATCGCATATCGAGCCTTTTTGCGATTTCGCGGTGAGGAAAATCAACAGAATAAAATATCAATAAAAATAAAATACCAGATGGAAACCGCAGTCCCTGCCAGCGCTTATACGAGGATTTCTATATTTACAAGCCCAAGGTGCTTAGCCTGCCTGGGTTGGCGGCGGTCAGAGTCATCCGTATCCACTGAAGAGGCTCAGTGCGGGTGAGCATCTATTGTTCGGGAGGGACGTTGGCAGGTAGATGGAAACCTTAGTTTGAAGCAACAACGTCTGGCGCGTGCTGCGACGGCCAAAAGGTAAGCCTGCTGGGCGGTACCCAGACATGATTAGTAGGTGCCTACAGAGGACAGGCGGCCCTGCTGCCGCCCTGCCAAACCATTGGATGGAGGCTGCTGTTTGATCTTTTGGGGACGTGCTCTGCGTGGACCCGGTAAAGTGTTCCTGCCTGTCCGCAGAGCACCTATTAGCACCCTGAAGCACGGGAGGTACGTAATTCAGCTCCCTCTAGTGGCTGCTTGGTAGCCGTGCTACTTGCCCGTGAGCAAACAAAGAAGGTAGCCCAAGGTATTGTCCTACGTAATGATGGGCATTAAGCTACTCTGCCGGTACATGGGTGGGATCTGTACTATCATAGCGGGCCGTTTCTGCCCAACCTCACTCTACCCACTCCATCGACGCCCATCCCCACTCCTCTTTTGCTCGTGCGAGTTCTGACCTGACTGGCAGTCCAGGCTGCCCTGCTCTCTGTCGACACCGCTAGCAGGCTTGGCCACACGACGCACACACATGGCCACAGGTCGAGACAGCTCGGGTAGGACCGCTGCCAAAGCTCACTGGCTGCCGTTTATGGTTGCTTGGGCAATGTCACCAGGAACGTGGGGTTTAGCCTGTCTCTAGCCCTTCCTAAGTGGCAAGGAGAATGGAAGAGAAGAGTCACACAGGAGCAGGACCAGAGTTGGCCGAGGCCTGGCGCCATTGCTAATGGGCCTACCGTCGACGGGGAAGCAGAGCCGGGACCAGTGGTGAGAGAAGATCACCAAACTGAAGCCTTTGGCAGAGGGAGCGGTCAGATGGGCCCAGTGCCCCTCCATCCCACCACCAAGCCTCGGAGACTCGTAATTGCCAATAAGGAGCATGCCATCTGCCCTAACATGCCACTGGGTGTGCCACCTGAAAGGTTGAGACGCGGGTGCAAGTTCCTGGGTGTTGCGTGGGTGTGATGTTGTGACCACGAACCAGAGTTGTGAGCGTCACAGGTGTGGGCAAGTGTATGTGAGAGAGCCTGTAAGTGTGTGCGGGTATGTGTGATGGTAGTGTCTCTCCATCCAAGGGAGAGGAGGATCTGACGGTGATGGAGAGACTGTGATAGCAAGAGACTTGGGACAAGGCGAGCAAGGATGGCCATCGGTCGCATCGTCGATAACCACCGGCAAGCATCAAACGCATCTCATCGCTACCTGACGTCTCCTGCCTCGCAGGATCGACTATTTACTCTGTGTGCCTATTGCAGTCAATAGCTCTACATAATTCTGAGGCACACATTGTCGCGCACAGACCAAGCATATTTGACCCTGCCTCCCTTTTGCCTCTAGTCGGGCTTCTTCCCACCACTCATAGCCCAGACAAAACAGGTTGTTGGGTCTGCAACGGGAGACCTGCTGCGAGCTTGCAAGTTGGAGCCCAAGGAGCGATCAGCACCAGTCACGGCTGCGGAAATCGGAGTGACCTATGAGTAACACCCGTCGCCATAGACCAGAGAGTCGGTGACTGAGTATCTGGCGGTCACTGGGCGGTGCTTCCTCGCGACACCCTCCCCCAGGTCCATGACCACACACGTGCATACCTGGAACGATAGCATGTCGCTTTTAAGATGGCATTCCCATAAACGCGGGTATCATATAATATTGGATCATTAAGCAAGGAGAGAACGGGGTGTCCCGTTTGAAAGAGCAGGGAGCAAAAATAACAAAAAAGAAAAAGAAAAGTTATACCACAGGTTTTTGTGGATATCCCTTCATCACCCGAGCCCATTAACTTGGATGGCCCAGGCACCCCGGCCAGTGCCCATGTATAATCTCGACCGCCTACATCGTACTCCACGTCCCACGCCCGGCCACCCATCAATGCCGGATACATAACCGTCCTGCCTTCCACTCCTCCCGCGCTTTTGCCTCCATCATCATCCTCAAAAAAGTGTTTCGTTGAATTTCTCTTCTCCCCCCAGACTCCTCCTCGCTTGCTCCCAATTCTCGTGGGCCAGGTTCAAAACATCAGCAACGCCGACTAGCTTTTACACTACTCGAGGTCTTCGTGGGTGTGTGTTTACATTTTATTGCTTATTTGGAAATTCCCTTATTCATTTGTTTACTTATGAATCATTCTCCTTACTCGCCTCTATCGCTGCTTTCTTCCCCGCTGCCTTTTTTCTGCACTTTTTCCTTAGCCCTCCGCAACTTCCCGGGAGCTTGAAGGGCTTGAGCTGGTCGCATCTGGTGTGTATCTGTGTGTCTGTGTGCGCACCGTGGGATCCACTTTCTCGACCTGCCTTGGAACATCTACCTCGCCCGCTGTGGGGGTACCATCCAACCAGAGGTACCATTCCTACCCCCATCGCTTCAGCCCAATCCCTCCATCTCGGCATCACGAGTTGGATCGAGTCCTGGTGAGTAGCGCCTGCCTTTCCACCATTCCCCTCTGGGTGTCTTTCCCTTTTCGTTCCCGTCCTTGTCCTCACTCTGCCTCATACGTTCGTTGGCCCAGATGCACCTTCCCTCTTCCCACACCTTCCCCTCCCAACTTATAAGCATCTCCATCACCCATCCCTCTCCCGCTCTTCATACCTAGACCATTGCCCCTCTTGCCTTCGAGCAGCGTCATATCAGACCAGATCGTCTTGCATCTTTGTTTATTTCTTTCTCATTTCATTCTTATCCCCGCCGCTCTTAATTCCTCACCTGAAGTTCGTATGGCCTTCTTGTCTTCCCGTCTTTCTTCAATCCCCACCTTGCTTCACCCAGCTTCACTCCGCTCACTCGCCGTCGCTGCCTGATCCACACATATCACCTTCACCTTCTCAACATATATATCTCTTCCTTCTCCCACATCACCACACATCTATCCCCTTCTCAACACCCCATCAATTCGAAACTGGCTTGACAACAGTCAACTGACTTCAAACCCTGCCTATATCAGGCGTGCCAGTCTAAGCATCTGCTCCCATCTGACGCCAGCCCCAAATTTTTGAGCTTCTGCTCAGCACAAATTCGCCCAGGCGCTAACCATGGTTACCTCGTTTGTGGCAAACATGCAGCCCCTCTACCGATCTGCTCTATCGTTAGACACACATCACGCTCACATGTTCTTCGAGGACGACGACAATAACGTGCTGGACGACAACATTCTCGATCAGAGCGCTGTTGACTCAACTCTTGAACTGTCACCTCAGATGCTCGATAGCCGCAGAGAGTCTTTCGCTATTGGAGGTCCTTCACTCTTTTCTCCCAAGACAGACGATTGGCACTCGGTCGACATGCAGTCCGTTCCTTCCAACAACCCCTTCTTCGACCACACCAGCAGCAACACCTTCATGCGCCCTGAGCAGAACCACACCCTGGCGCCCCAGGCCAATGGGTGGAACCCATTCCCTCAGGTTGACGGCATCCAGCCCGAGTATGAAGCCAACGCCGCCATGTTCAGGGCCATGCCAGGGCAGACTCCATTCACCCACCCAGGCAACATGTTTGCGAGTCTCGCATCTCAAGCTCAGTCCATTCCTCCATCACCTCAGAAGGACTTCATCGGCAACGGTCAGATGGGCGGCAAGAAGACCCGGCCAAGCAGCCCAGCAATTCGCTCTCACAATGACCTTCGTCGAGGTGATGGTATTCGTAAGAAGAATGCCCGATTCGAGATTCCTGCCGAGCGCAACCTCAGCAACATCGACCAGTTGATTGCTCAGTCTACCGACGAGGCCGAAGTCAAGGAGCTCAAGCAACAGAAGCGACTGCTTCGCAACAGACAAGCAGCGTAAGTCTCTAATCTCATTGTTCACGTGTAAACTTGTCATATCTAACACCTTTTTACTAGTCTTGACTCTCGCCAGCGAAAGAAGCAGCACACTGAGCGCCTAGAGGATGAGAAGAAGCAGTTCACCTCTGTCATCACTGAGATGGAAGAAGAGATGAACGAGCTCAAGGCCAAGATGGACCAGCTTCTCCGAGAGAAGCAGAGCTACGTCGACTATGTTGAGACCTTGACTCTGGAGCGGGACGAGATGATTCGATCCCACACCAACGAAACTGGTGAGCTGAGGAAGAAGATCGCCGTCCTCACCGATCATGTCCAGAACAACATGGGAAGCAGCGCTCCCAACGCATCCAATGGTTTCACCGGCGGCTATGGCGATATGGAAGACCTGACCATGAACGCGCCCTGGGAGCAAAACAACTTTGTCAACAACTTTCCCATGGAGCCAGAGGTCAAGCAGGAGATGTCCATTGTCCCCGTCAAGAAGACCGAAGCTACATTTGGTGGAGAAGGCGAAAAGTCAACTGGCCAGAATGGAGGTCTTCTCTTCATGCTCTTCCTCGTTGGTGCATTTGTCTTGTCTAGTCGCTCTACCCCGTCCATCCCTCGTGTGTCGGAGGATGTTCGAGCTGCGTCGGCCACTCTTCTCAACAATGTTCTGAAGGACGCCGGTGTTGGGTCGCAAACCACCACCATGCAAGCCATTGCTCCCCAGCCTTCTGGCTCATGGTCCGACCCCAGCACTGGCGTTGCTTTGAATGACATAATGCCCGACTCAGTGGCACCCTCGATGCTGGGCGAGCTCGGTGATTCTCTTACTCAACCTTCACAAGAACAGACTAATGAGCAGATCTTCTCTCTCTCCGCCCAACAATACAACGGGGTGATGGATCAGGACTTCATCCACAATGGGGCTCAAGAGAGGTTCAACAGCCAGGGCCGACGCAACTTGGCCCAGGAACTTGCATCAATGAGAACTGCAATCAAACAAGACGGTGCCGCCGAGGTCTACACTCGTTCCCTGCTTTGGGACCAGATTCCTCGAGATGTTGTACGAAATTTCGCCTCCATGGTGGCGGAAAGCAACAATGCGCAAAACGAGCAGCGCAACGAAGCAATGTCATAAAATGCTTTTTTTTTTGAAAACACAAAACGGAAAGAGAAAAAAAATCAAGGATCACGGAGATGAACTTGACGACCATTGAATGTTTGTTTTTTACGTTCTTGGTCCGGTAGCAGCTTTGTTCCACGCGGAAAAGTTGCTACCATTTGGCGACCCAGACTTGTTGCTCACGCATGAAACAGTCCTTTAACCACCACTTTTATTTTCTATTTTCATTCAGAAATTTACTAGGGGGTTTATCTAAGTTTCCAGCGGAACTAGCAAGCGAGCGATGATTTAGTGTTTTTGCTTTATTTCTTTAATTTCTTTGATCTTGTTTTTGGTTCAACCAAGCTATGATGCTCATTTATGTATTTCACAAGCAATTTTTCTATTCTTTTGGTATTTTTTTATTGTCATTTTTCTCATGTCATCATCTCAATATTGGAATTTTGGATTCAACTGCTATTTGTTTTTTCTCATTTGGAGTTGGGGCAACGCCAGCTGCGACGGCACATCAGCAAGCAGACAGAACTCGACAGGCTCCAGTCCGGTTAGCTTGTACATTTTTGGAGGGTCATGGAGGCGAACACCTCTTGAAAGGGATGGACGGTAACAGTGCGTGGCCAACATGAAATGATGGTGGCTTGGTCCACCTTAGCATCTTTTTTGGCATTTCTGGAAATTGACGCAATGAAGAGAATGGGAAACGGGAACGACAAACTGGATGAGGAACGAATGTTTTTTTTTACGATGAATGTCTACTATTATTTTTGATTTCTACAGACGAGGGCGTTACAGACTCAGACTGTCGATTACAGCTGAAGACCGCTACGAGTCTTTTGACATAACATACTCCACACTCCTTTGGGCCTCCTCAGGCTCGTCTTTTTTTTTGTAGCAGATGGAATTTAGTTAGATAGCAGACGTGCAATACTGACTGAGTTTCTACTTGGCAATCACAACTGGTCAAAAAGCAAACCGTGATATGTAAGATCCATGCCTTTGTCACTTAGAATTGGTGTCGTTTCTAGGAAGCTAGGAACATAAAAGCCACAATGGACATGATCGGTATGCTTGGCATTGGACTCCTTAGACACAATGGCACTATCGCCCAACATCAAGTGTACACCAGATGCTACCCACCGAAGTCACCAACACACCTATCACCAGCACATGAGCTCAAGGGGTGGATGCGCAACTGATACGAGTTGTTGGTTCGCCCCCTCTCCGTTTGCCTGTGAGACAAACCAGTGAGAGATCGCATTGCATCACCTTGGAGGACGGCATGACACCACCTCCCGCTTCGCCTCTCCATGCACCCGTTCCATTGGGAGAGGCCAGCAGGGGTGTTCTCTGCTTCCAGATATAAGCCCCGCCCTCCTTCCTGAGGGTGGGCTCGCACGTGCACGCGATACGATGTGGTAGACTGGAGAGTGGGCAGGTTTACAAGCAACGATGCATCCCAGAGAGGGTGAGGGGAGGACAGATCAGATTGGCCTCTGGCTCTGGGGCTACATCGGCGGGTTTTTCTGATAAGATTCCCTCACCCCGGCCATTGGTCTCCCCCGTCCGTCTCGGAGGGGGGGTGGTGGGAGAGACTGGATCAGCAGTGATTGACCGTCATGCGATGCAACATCCACCACACGCTTTGCCAACCCACGGCGTTTCTTCCCCCCCCGCATACATACCTCCGTTGCTCAATATGCGGCCGTGACGCGATCGGGACCGTCTCATTGCTGGGAAATGGATAAAATGGGCTCCCAGCTCGGTTTCGCTGCTGACCAGACGGAACCGAGAGTGGCTGCTTGGCGCTGGGGGACCTCACACCACGATCTGCGTTGTTTTTTTGGAACGGTTGGCGATGGAGAACCTTGGGCGCTTACTTGCGATGTTGATTGTCGGCGGAGCACTTCGGGTCTTCTTTCCCCGTAACGGGCCTGGATGCGGAAGTTGGTCCCCTCGGTAAGGTGATTTGATATCATATTGCGCGTAAAAGAGTACATACATACATACAACCATCCCAAACATCGAATAATATCTCTCGCCCCAAGTTACATGTGACCATATCTTTACCCCAACGGATATACAAAAGAATGATGCGCTGTGTTGATCTTGATGTGAGATGTCACCCGGCAGTGTCTCATTCGCATGGCAGCGGCCCTTCATTATTCGGGCTGCGCCAGCACCAGTGACACCATGCATCCCATCCCCGTCCACAGGCAGGATATCCAACGCCATGAGAATATGTATTTCAGAAGGTACGCTAGTCTGACGACGAAGGGGGCATGTTCAAGGCGTCATCTAGGTCGCCTCAACGGCTTGCCTGCCAGGGTCGCCGACGCCCTCTGGCGGCTGTTGGTTACTTCTTACCGGAGGTATCATATTTCTCCTTCCAAATCCTGTGGCCGAATCAGCTTTTTCTGCTCTCATGACGAACTTCAGTGGGCGAGATGCAGTCAGCACCAGGGGGGAGGCCTCTGGACGCCACCGCGATGCGATAATAAGTATGCCGAAACCCTAAATATAGGGTGCGTGATGGGCCAGCGACGGGGGTATAAAGGCCAATGGGACGGGGAGGGCTTACCATGAATTCCCAATAGTCTTGTTTCCTGCCTTCTCGGCCATACGATAGTAGCGAGCTGCTGCGTACTGTTCCGATTGGTTAGTGGTTTGTACACGAAGGGGGGAGGGGACTTGCGATAGAACAGGGTACGGGGGAAAGGTGTTGGTTGAATGTGTATGGCTGATTCAGATCTCAAAACCGAGTCAAGAGGCGAGTGTTTGCATACCTTGTCTTTCTTACAACCGTGACCCTCGAGATAGCACCATGCAGCCTCGTTCATGGCATCTGTGATGGGTCATGGTCAGCTCCCGAGAGGCACAATGTGTGGATTTGATCCTTTTGTCAAGTGCATTCACTTACCAGCGTCCCCAAGGTTGGCAGCAGTCTCATAATACTGTATAAGTGGGAAGAGAAATCATGTCAGCTGAGGCGGTTATGCCATTATAAGCAGTTTGAATCTTTCTCACCTGTTTAGCTGCGACTGGATCTTTGGGTACGCCCCAGCCGTGGCGGAAGCAGTTGGCCAGCTCGAAGATGGCCAGAACCAGCTCTCCCTTGGCGGCACCTCCTTTCTTTATACCGGCCTTGAGAGCCAGTTCTTCAATGGATGCTGAGCTTGATAGGGCTGCTGTGAGGTAGCGGACTGCCCCAGCAGGGTCTGGTGCAACTCCCCAGCCATGTCTGCCGTATGTATCAGCTCTGGCTCCTTCATACATATCCTAGGGTGAAGAGAAAGGAAGGGGAATCAGAATGAATTACATACCTCAGCGCGAGACCATACAAAACCTGGCTCAACGGGTTGTTGGCGCCGTTCGGGTCCGCTAACCGGCCAAAGATCCTCGACGAGGCGAGGAGATCCCCCTCCTCGTGCAGCCTGATGGCCTCCTGGATGTCCTCGTCGATGGCTTTGGACGACACGGCACCGCCCCTAGACGGCGGCCGCGAGGGGGTCCCGGGCGTGCCGACGGAGCTGGAGGGCCGGCTCCTCACGAGCTCGCTCTGCCCGGCCAGCATCATGGCGCGGTTCTCCCACTGCGACTCGTCCTGCGTGTCGCCGCCGACCTGGATCTCGGGCAGGTTGGTGGGCACGTACTCGGACGAGTCGGGCGTCCGGTTGAGGTGCAGGACCTCGGACACGCGCCGAGGGCGGCGGGGGCTGCTGCTCGCGGGGCCGTCGGGGGCTGCAGCAGCCTGGGACGAGGCCGCGGAGCCGCTTCGGGACCGGCTTCGCGGGCGGAAGACGTCCAGGCTGCGCCGTGCCAGGCTGGGCTCCTTGGCTGCGAGGTGGTCGTGGTCGCGGGGGTGCTGAGGGGGCTGGATGTACTCCTGGGTGGTGGTGTCGGAGCGGATGAAGACAAAGTCTGGTGTGTCTAGGTTGTTGGCGTTCCCCTTCTGCCGATGCGGCTCCTCGTCGTCGTCATCCTTCCTCCTCAGCATGTCTCGAAGCCCCATTGTGGTGGTGAGACAGAAACGGCCGAGCTGATTGGCGCCAACACTAGCTGGTCAATCACTCGGGCGGGCGATGAGATCGGTTGCCACTATGCTCCAGGAAAGTCCTGGTAATCCGGATGTGATAGCTCTTATTGTGAAGCCAGATTCCTTTGTCTCTGGGGAGTTGTTGATGATGCAGATGGCTGCGTGTAAGAGTAAGCGCGAGGGGCTGTGCCGCCACGGGAATGCTTCTCAGCTGGCGGCGTCTAAGGTGACACTACTATAGGGACCGGCAGGCCTGGATTGCTATAGTAATGCCTGGCGGGGCCGTTGGTGAGATTGCAGGTGAGCTGAGCGTGAATGCGAGCGAATAAGCTTCGTAATACAGCAGCTCAAATGACTGAGCGAGTTGGAACGAGTGAATGCGGACGGTAGGTTAAATGAGATGAGCGAAGCAAGATATTCCAGCGCCTGCTCACGGCCACAGCACTGACAGACGACCAAGCGTCCGGTCCAAGGCCCGCGTTGGCTCTTCTCTCATTGGGCAGTGGAACGGATTCACTTGCTATTTATTACCGGCTCCGTTTCAGCGCCCAAATTTAAATTTAGTTGAACCGCAGGGAGCCCCCGCCACGAATCATCGCCCCCAAGGACCCTTCATCTTTGCGTGCGTATGTTGCGACAAAGGCCAGCCCTGGAGCTAAGCCCGTCTATGTAAGCGGCGCTTATACATCATGTATGGGGTAGATCCGTGTTATACTAGCTGCCCGTTTGGGTACCTTGCGTATGAGTAGGTGGATAGAGAAATACAGAGGTTCATCACCAAAGGGACGTGATAACATGTATTACCGGCACACGACATCGTCAAGTGTCACTGTACAGTTGGGTCGCTTTATTAAACATTGAGTTTTTCATTTCTACCCTCGTCTGTCTCTCTTCTTCTTTCTCATCTTTCTTTTCTTCTGCTCATCCTTTTCTCTCGCTCTTCGCGAGTGTCTCTGCTGCTAGTCTATGGAATATTGTAAGGGCTCCTGTCATATGCTTCTTTTACTACACGCTCTCGTATCCTCCTTTTGCTTTTGTTTTTTCCCTGCAAGCTGGCAACAAGACCATCTTCGCACGCATTGTACTGCGGCGGATATTAATGGGAGAGAAGCAAGAGAACAAACAAGGGTCTGCCATGCTATGCACTGAAAATCACTGATCAAGATATTCCAAGAATTGGGTGCTAACACAACCAAATTTGTCATATACCAAGCAGAAATATTCATGGGCAGGCTAGACAAAGGGAAAGACGTGCTGAGCCATCTCACCCTACTAACAAGCGGTCCTTGGGATGCAGTCACGATCATATGGAACTGGGCTTGATCGCGGGTCTGTTAGTTAGAGGGCTATGAAATCTTTTTGGTCCTCGAAATCGGACAAGTCAGACTCCGCGTCGAGAAACTCGGCCACTTCGTCTGAGTCGACATCGTCAGAGTCCGCAGCCTCCTCTTCGCTAGATACGTCTTCTTCCATGGCATTATCCTGGCTTGCTTGCCCACGGAGGACGCTTGCCCTCTCACGGTGGAGAAGCTTGCATCCTTTCGTGTTACAGCGGCCAGTGTTGCTAAAGTCGGGACACTCAAAGACATGGCGCTCTGAGCAGTTTGCTCCTTTATCGCAGTAGCCGAGGAATCCAAAGGATTTGCAAACTGGGGCACCTGGTGGTGCGCTAGAGTGAGTAAATGGACAATCAGGTTTGGCACAGTGGCCCTTGGCAAAGTGTAAACAATCAGGTACACGCTCGGGAGTAAGCTCGTGAGAAAGATCGCAGGAATTGCCTTGGCTGCACTTCCCTTCTTTGAGGAAGTCTCTGCATACCGCCACCTTGTTGGGGTCGTGAATGAATCGACACCGGGGCCCCTTCGGACAAGAACCTAGGCACAATGTGTCAGTAACGGAGTGATACATACCCAAAGAAGACCACATTCCCAGGGCTATCTTATGGTCGCACTAAGGAGAATTCAAAATTACCGGACGCAGAGAACATCTTGCATGGCTCGTTGACCTTTTTCACGGTTCCTGACCGTCTACTTCAAGTCAGTAAGAGAGCTCGGCCTGAGGAAACAACATACCGGTGGTCTTTCACAATCCTATTTGCGACGAGGTTGCCTGTCTTGGTTCGGTGAAACTTTACTCCTGCCACTATGGTGCTTTTAGGTGTTTTTGCAAGGTCATTTGACCCATCTGAAAGCAGTCAGCGAGTAAAGTAATGAGGGAGGGCATGTGTACGGACCGATGATTTTAGCCAGCTTCTTTCCACCATCAAGGACTCGGAATCGGATATCCGCAATAATTATTTCATTGTTGGCTGCGCGCGTAGCATTAGAGTTACCACCAGTATTGGCATGCGCATCCTGTTGTTGGGTCAAGAAGTCATGGAAGCGAGCCTTTTCCCCGCGACGATGCTCGTCTTGTTTGCGCTGTCTCGTTTGTTCGATGGCCTTGGCTCGGTTCTGGCTCTCCTTCTCGTACACATTCGCGTTGATGATCTGGCGGTGACGGTCGTTCTTTGTCACCCAGCGCGCGCTGTCCGAGCCCCCACTATCAGTATCATTGTTACTGGAATTCCCTAGAGCGTTAAGATGAAGGGTTCGATGTTGATGGGGGCGAGGCCGCTGGACACGGTTCCCTCTTGTTGGGTAAGGCGCGCCAGCACTTCGATGGTAGTGGTGTCCTGAAGTCATTCTCGTTAACATACTTCGCGCCACAGCTGTTGTACTACAGGAGGCCAAACGTACTGTTATGGTAGGTAGGGTGAGCGACAGACTGTACGCCAGCCTGCTGGTTTTTGTGGCGATTGATCTGGCCTGATTAGAGAAAATAGTGAGAATCGTAGAAAAAACAACGTCGTCGCGGGACGACGTCATGGTAGGTGTGGGTTGAGTCAAACCGGCAAGTCGCCCGATGCGGGCCAAGAGTTCCTTTTCTTCGTCGGTCATATTGGGGCTATGTAGAAACGTGCTTTGAATCGCTATTGGGTGTCGGATCGGTCAGAAATGAGGTTGGAAGAATGTGAAGTGATGATCCCGTGCAGGTGTGATGAATAAGAGAAGTCGTGGGGCACTCGCCGAAGCGTGTGTTGCTTTAATTATAGGCTAACCTGTTTTAGGGCAGGTGGTTTGTTCTAGGGTAGGTGGGTGGGGCTCCGGCTTCTACTGGAGGTGCTTTACTCAAAACACCAACGCCAGCAGCCTTGCCAATTGTTTGAAAAGACAATGAAAGATACCTGAACTTCTAAATTGCACCGCAATCCATCGAAACCTTACCCATTTCGCAGCTTACCTTGAGTCTCACGCTTGTTCTGACTTATTTTTAAACACCTATATTTACAAGCAACCATCGAACCGCATTTCTTTCTCAACCAACGCCCACCAGCAGCACACCATGGCCGACTGGGGCCTCCTCGACGAGAAAGCTGAAGCTGAGCTTCACAAAGCTCGTCTTCTTAACATCGAAGAAAAGCCATTCAAGCGCTGCGTCCGTCGCCTGGCTACTATCACAGACGTCGTCTCCTCCAACATCCCCCTAAAGAACACCGAGCCAACCGCCGACGCCAACGGCAAACCCAGCGCAAAACCAGATATCCAGCTGCTAAAGGAAGGCATCACCATTGACTTTGCCGCCTTCGACAGTTCGCTCCTCCGCTTTCAATTTCTCCACGACTCCAATGCGCGCGAGCGCGAGCGCTACAAGGCCGACCAGGAGCGGATCCTGCTCGAGTGCCAGGCAGTAAGGGAGAAAAACACAGAGCTGCGCGTGGAGCTGGAAGGGGCGCGCGCTACGCTGGAGCAGCGCAAGCAGTTCGACGCGATGGCGGATAAGATAACATCCAACCGGCTCCTGAGGCCGCGCGAGGATCAGCTGGCCAACCTGGCCAAGCTAGAAGATGAATGCAGGGAGCTGGAGCGCGAGAGCGAGACGTACAGCGCCACGTGGACGGAGCGAAGAGCACAGTTCAACAGAATCATCGAAGAGGGCATGTTGCTGCGACGACAGATCAGAGATGAGAAGGAGGAGGTGGACAGACGCGAGGGCATGAACGAAGGGGGCGATGATGAGGTCTCTGGACAGACGCCACGACCAGATCGAAGTCGCAGCCCGTCACCCACGGGCGAGGGCGCGGAACAGGCGAAGAGCAATGCAGAAGGGGAGACGCCACAACCTCCGGGCTCCAACGTCGGCACTCCGCTTCGTGACAGCCCGGCGCCCTCTCACTTACATCCTGGAGCTGGCTCACGGCGCAGTCTTTCTCGGGCTGGAAGTCGGGATGTCACACCACTGCCCCTAGAGGAAGGGGAAGACGAAGAAATGGAGGATCAGGATCAGAAGGACTCCAGAGAGGTTACGGAAGTTGAGACTCCCCGTATTCATATCGAGGCCGCTGGGGATAAGATGGACGTGGACAATTAGTCCAGGCGGTTGAAAGAAAATTGTACAGGAGGATACCCATGATATTTTAGAGCAATAATACTTAACACCAAGGCATGAAGCCTAACAACGCCAAAACCAAGTACAAAAAGACGCGTGCATAGGTCCTGCGGTATCCTCCTCTGGTATGTATGACTTGAGGTGTCACATTATTGACACCAATGCCCCTTCTGATAAACAACTCTAATTATGTACCATCCCGGCTTCTCCTCGATAATCAGAATGTAGCCTCGTTCTGCGCTTCCTTAGCCTTTCCCAGCGCATCCTTGGCGTTCTGAAGCTCGGTCTCAGAAGCTGCACCATCCGCAGCGAGCGCTACCTGATCCTCCAGCTTCGCAACGGCGTCGGCGAGTCTCTTGCGGAGAGGGTCGAACACGGCCTTGGTTTCGTCGACGGCAAGTTTCTAAAAGAGAGTTCGCACTATAGTTAGCCTCAAGACCCTTGAAAGCATCCACGCCGTTGTACCGAGTGGTTTCGATTTGGAGGGGCGGGGAGGAGGGGGAGGGGTAGCTCAACCTGCTGCTTCAACATGTACTCGTCGTTGCCATCCTCGCTTCCCTGGCCGCTGGCAATCTTGTCCTCCAGAGATTTTACCTTCTTCTCCTGGTCGACGAGCTCTTTGTGGTACGAGTTTTCCTCCTTTACTAGGCGGAGGACGGCGCCAGTCGCGATAACGAGGGGTGAAGGTGCGGGCATATTGAACGTGGAGCTCGGGGTATCGGCAGAGTCTGTCGTATCGGTCCGTCGATCAAATTATCTCAGGGATCGGTCGCGTGAGAAGAACGTTGAGAGGAACCTGGCCTCGGATCTGTTGGGTGCCTGGTGTATTAAAGGTACGAAATTTATTTTGCTGCCTACGACGTGTTTGCGCAGGCAGTAACAAATGAGATCATCGCTCAGCGTGGGGTGAAGCCCCTCCACCAAAAGTCACGCCAAAACAAAGCTGCCTGCATAGCTTGAGTTAGCATCAAAACCTCACCATACACAACCGAAAGAGGTCCCCGGCAGTCACTGGCATTTGTCGACATTCATATATGAAACTATATATTTCATTGTGTAAGCTATGTACATATGTAAGGGCAAAAGTGCCAAACAGTCGTCATCCATCCATCTCTGAGTCCGAGCCTCCGACTCCCAAGCAAGCAGAGTAGCAGAGCGAGCAACTAATCCATTTTTCCAGTCCCTATACTTTCCAACCAGAAAACCCCAATGGTATCTTCAAAACTCCTCCAACGCCCAAGAGACGCCTAAACGATGAAAGCACCAACCGAGAATGCGCAGATTCGGCGGAGCGTAGTCTACAGTAGCCAACATGATTTCTGAACAATCCGATGTCCAATATAAAACAGCCTGTCCGCCCCAAAATGAGAGAAAAAAAAGGTCTACGAATTGCATACATCATCATGCTTCCACGGCTACCACAGGGGCACTGGTTGGTGCCACATGCTGTTGTTGCTCCTCCTCCTCTTCTTGGTGTGCGATTTCGCCGCCAGCCTCACGCTCGGCCCAGGCTCCCCATAGACCACGCTTTCCACGAACCCGAATTGGAGCGCCAAGATCGGGTCCCTGCTCGACTTTGATGGCATCTTTCGTCGCGAGGACGAGGCACTCGAAAAACATCTTGGTGGCCTCTGCTTTGGTTGCCCGCTTTTCGGGGATCAAGTCCTGGAAAACGACGGAAGACTGTTTTCGCTTCTCCTCATCAGTAGCAGCCTCGGAGCCGAACAGGTCGCGGAGAATGTGGACGGCGTGCTTAGTGCCTAGGGAAACAGGGCCGCTATCTGCAGGGTGCACCAATGGTGCTGTCGTCTCATCGAAGCCAGGCAGAACTGATTCATCATCTCCTCCAAGCATATGGCCATCATCACCAGGAATCTCAAGAATGGTGCCATCGGCAGCCATACTCTGGTTACCAAATTCCCTACCACCAAGGGCTGCCTCAGTATCATCCCCAAGCTCCAGGCGGGGAGACTTGGGGTTTCCATGATCACTGTCTACATCAGCGATGCCGCTATCGCGCTTGCGCTTAAGCTCAATAGCTCCACGGGCAGCATCGAGCGATAGCATACCGCGAAGTTCAGGAGCCCAGCCGGTTCCACGTCCCTCCAACATGACTGATGATACAAAGCCGCCATGCTTCTGCATGTCCATAAGAGCCAGCAAGAATGGGTCGCTGGGCAAGAATGTGGCGTCTCGCAGGATGTTGGTCCGATCACTCTGCTGCTGCTTGATATGGGAGCTTGACAAGGTGATTTCCTCGTCAGGCATCAGCACCTTTTGCTTCTTGACGCGTTGAGCAGGTCGTCGGACGAGGGTGTGCTCAGCATCCTCGTCGGGTTCGTAAAGATCAGTCTGATGGTGGCTGGTATATTCATCTTCGAGCTCCTTGGCAAAAGCTTCATCAATATCTGAGAGTGGTGACTCCGAAATGCGCTGTCGGTTGATTTCTGGGGCGGTGTGCAATTCCGGCATGGCAGACTGATCGTCTGGGTTGAAGTGGAAGTCGTCGCCCATAGCAATATCACCATCAGTATCAGCAATTCGCACACCATCATCAATGGTATGGTCTCCCTCTGCGCCATCTTTCAGTCTCATACCACCATCCAATTCGCTGAAAATGTCATCGTCGACAGGGCGAGCCTCAGGGGCATCTCGACCAATTTCAATGCTCTGGGAGAGGTCGTCATTGTCGAGGCCAAAATCCAGGTCGAGGTCCAGACCGTCAATGTCGAGTGCATCCTCCTCAGGCGCAGAGGCTCCCTGCAAGAATTGGCTGTTGTCGAAATCTTCCTGCAGATTAATTTCGCGGTTGCTGACGCGACCTTTGCGACCAACAACGTGGGTGGCAACATCGTCAGTCTGTGAGAGGAGCCAGGATGCGTCCGGGGGAGGTGGGAGGTCCAGGTTGTCGTAGGGCGTGATACGATCAGGAAGTAGCAGAGCTTCACGGTTAGGAACCTGAAGAGCTGCTGCCAAGTCATTGTTTCCAGTTGATCGGAAGGCCTAACACGGTTAGCAAATGACACTATCAATCAACCCGTCCCAGACGCGATAGCGAAGACGTGATTCTTACCATTTTGATCTTCATCATGGCTTCATTACAGTCGTCCAACAGATAGCGCGTCTTGCGCTGGTATATTCTGACAACACCAATCAAAAGCTGTGAGCTAAGGCGAAGCGCCATTGGCGCTTGGTGAGGCTGCATGATGGCGTCTACACTGTCGGCGACATTGGATTGTAAAATATGATTCTTGGACAGCTTGCGCTCCATATTCGCTGAGAGCCAGACGCGGGCCAGAGGCCCGCTCTTCTGGAGGAGCGTCTCTGAGTAGAACATGATGCCGGAGCGTGGCGCCGGCGCACCGGAATCTCGAGGGGAGGCAGCCGGTAATCGAACAGCTCACAAATGAGCGAGTAGAGAAAAGCCAGATGTGGCGATGCGAAGCTCAAGCGCGCGTGGTGGTTGCGGGATCGAACACGAGGTGTAGGTTGGAGATGCGGGTGAGACGTCCGCACAGTGGCAGATAAACAAGGCCTAGGGAAGAGCGCGTTCCAAAGTGGGTCAAGCACCCGACAATAAGTAAACAGCTTGCTGGCAGAAAAGCGACTGCACGGATAGCAAACTTGATTACAAATAGCGGCAGAGCGAGAAAATACAATCGCCGGTGCGAGATGCGCGCGATCGTGAGCGAGAGAACGGTGGTCGACAGCCGGTGAGAATGCAAGGTGCAAGCGCTAGAAGATGCGAAGGTAGCTGGGTGCGTGGGAATGGGAAATTTCGACTGGAGCAAATGGAGGGGACGGCTGCCTTGACCTTGTTTGACGAGGTGCGACTGCTAAATGGCGTGGCTGGGGGATCCGTGGCTCAGGCATGAGTTGTGGGTCCTTCAGGTTGTCCAGGTGTTGGCGAGGTAGCAGGAGTGGATCCAACCCCTGTAGGTGAACGGAAAAGCCTCCTGCCGGCTCCGGTCATGGTGAACGAAAACGGGACGTGCCCCTTACCTAATGCAAAAAGGAGGTCAGCGCTTTGTCTGAGTGGTGGGGGATTGACGACCAATTTGAGACACGGTTACCCGTTGCAAGGGTCTAGTGTGGTGTGAATGGCCTGTCTGGAGACTACAGACTCTATTGACTACAGGTACTGTCCCCAGGCCAGGAGAGGGATCGGATACCAATATGCCGAGCCTTGACATTTGGTGCTCTCTTACCCAAAGGGCTCAATCTATCGCATTATGAGTCGCGTGCAGGCGCACATAGCCTAGCAAGAAGTAGGACATGTAATTCTTCATTATTGTTCCATTTCCCTCCCATTCACTCGCCGATACTTCACGATCGGAATGATTACCGTTGCGCTCCTCCAGCAAGGCTTGGCTCTCCTATCGAATCAGATTTCATGAATCAAATAGGACACTAGTAGGTATTAGTAGTGGATACCGTCCTCTAGGTCCGCTGAGTGATCAGATCCAGGATTAATTGAACGCGCTGTAATTGAAAGTTCGCACTGGCCTGTAATGCATGCCACCCTGTACCTCCAAGCCACAGCACCCCTGGGAGCTGGCTTAAAACAACTTAGCGCATTGGTTATGGAGTCGCCTCTATTCTCTATTCCAGGTAGAATGACACGCTTGCTCTTTTTCCATCATTGAGCAACCTCATAATTAGGCATTGCTATCAAATCGGCGGCAGGCGTATTTTTTTTTTTAGCCAAAGGGTCGCGCTTCACACCTTCTATTCTATTTCCACTCATTCCCTTCGTTCATACCGTTACCCTGAACTTGTTGTAATAATACTTCTGTTCCGACTCGACCACGACCTGACGTAACGAATCGCACCCTTTTTCAATCTGTCGCTTCGAATCTCAACCGCCTTATTGTCCATGCCTCGGTCATAAATTCGTCCTATAACATCGCATTCGATAATACGATGCAGCTCCCATGGCCAGGGCGTGGAAGCGCTCCCGCGGATGGTCTTCTCCCGACAGCGAAGGACGTCCCGACCATATCAGGGCCGTCCTTTGACTTTCAAGACGGCGAGAAGCCCACGACGAGGCCTCGTCATGTTCGGACAACATCTTCAGCGGCCCGTGTAAGTTCTCTGTCGGAGTCCCCATAGATTTCCTATCCCCTCTATGGCCTATCGTCTAACTGGCAGAGATAGAATGCGGCCGACGAGTACTCCTACATGACACCAAGCGAAGCAGCCGCCCAATTGCGAACCTCCCTTACCCAGGGCCTCCATCCGAACGAAGCCGTGAAGCGACTCAACGAATATGGCCCTAACGAAATACCGCACGAGGAGCCGGAGCCAATATGGCTACGGTTTTTGAAACAATTCCAGGAGCCCCTTATTGTTCTGCTTCTGGTATCTGCCGGGACCTCTCTCCTCCTAGGGAATATGGACGATGCGGTTAGTATCGCGGTCGCTGTAACTATCGTCGTTTCAGTTGGATTTGTCCAAGAGTATCGATCAGAGAAGTCTATCGAGGCCCTGAACCACCTTGTCCCCAACCATGCACATCTCGTTCGAGGACCGGGCAGCCGCTCCCTCAACACTGCAAGGACGTCGTCCTGGCCACCGCCGGATCAAAGTGTCCAGGATATTTCGGTAACTCCCGGTTCTCAGACACCTGTGGAAGAAGTGCTGGAGGCATCATCATTAAAAGTCATGGCGTCTCAACTGGTTCCTGGGGACTTGGTTCTGTTCACAACCGGAGATCGAATTCCAGCCGACATTCGAGTCACCAAGGCAGCAGACTTGACAATCGACGCGTCCAACCTCACGGGAGAGAACGAGCCTGTGAGAGTTGTTGCGGATGCAAGGTCACGCAAAATCAGCTCCTATGGATTCCTTCCTCATTTGCAACCTCCTTCCAACGGAACCAATGGAGATGAACCACACGGCCATGAATCTGCACAAAACATCGTTTCCATGGGCACACTTGTGAAGTCCGGTCATGGTCAGGGTATTGTTTTTGCGACCGGAGGATCTACGCATTTCGGCACCATCGCAACCAGTGTGTCGGGCACGGAGAGTCCACGGTCTCCTCTGCAGCTTTCCATGGATGATCTTGGCTCACAATTAAGTAAGGCTTCATTCGTAGTCATTGGTTTAATCTCGATCGTCGGGTGGTTACAAGGAAAGAACTTACTCGAAATCTTCACAATCTCCATCTCCCTGGCTGTCGCCGCCATCCCAGAGGGTCTACCAATTATTGTCACGGTGACCTTGGCTCTTGGTGTCCATCGTATGGCTAAGCACAATGCGATCGTGCGAAGGATGCCCAAGGTTGAGACTCTCGGCTCGGTCAACGTTGTTTGTACCGACAAGACAGGTGGGTAGTTTTATTTTCTTTCAACAAGCTTCTTTCCCCCATTCCCAGCCATTTACTGATCCGAATCGCAGGAACCCTCACAACAAATCATATGACTGTCGCAAAATTATGGTACTTTGGTTCTGAGGATATCTTAAATGTTGGCTCCAATGAGGAATACGAGGAACACCAACCTAACCCAGCTTCTCTTCGAATCATGCGCATTGGGAATATTGCCAACAACGCTCGTTTGGCACAGAAATTCACCGAAAACGGGGCCGCGACCTCTGCCATTCTCTCATCCACAATGGGTGGCGGGGAGGCTACAACTCATACTCGATGGGTTGGACAACCAACGGATGTCGCCATGTTGGATCTGCTGGACAAGTTCAAGGAGCACGACGTGCGAGAGTCTATCGGGCCTCGCAAGAACGAGACGCCTTTCAGTTCTGAACGCAAATGGATGGGGGTCACGATTGCCTCAGACACGGCCAGAAGCGACAAAGAGTTTGCGTATATGAAAGGATCCATCGAGAAGGTCATTGCGGCATGCGATACGTATGTGGACGGGGACGGACGGGAGATTATTCTTGATGCCTCGCGTCGTGAGGAAGCATTGAGGGCAGCTGAGACCATGGCAGCCAAGGGTCTTCGTGTGCTAGCATTCGCCAGCGGTGCGGTATCCCCTCGGTCGTCACGAGTTCGGGGAGGACCACGTGGTAGCTCCCCTAATACTGACAACGTCCACGAAGATTCATACAAGGGACTTGCATTTGCTGGTCTTGTCGGTATGAGTGATCCGCCTCGACCAGGTGTCGCTAAATCGATCAGGACATTGATGCATGGAGGCGTGAAAGTTATCATGATCACTGGTGACGCTGAGACAACCGCGCTGGCGATTGGGAAGCAGCTAGGAATGAGCATCGCTACCCCAAGCCCACACTCTGCTGGTCAGAGGACGGTCAAGTCTGTGCTGAGGGGCGACGAGGTGGACAGAATGTCCGATATGGAGCTTGCACAAGCCATGGAGCATACAACCATCTTTGCACGAACCAACCCCGATCACAAGATGAAGATTATTCGAGCTCTACAGTCTCGGGGCGACATTGTCGCCATGACTGGTGACGGTGTCAACGATGCCCCGGCATTGAAGAAGGCTGATATTGGAATCTCAATGGGTCGGCATGGGACAGATGTGGCCAAAGAGGCTGCAGATATGATTCTCACAGATGACGACTTTTCGACCATCCTTCACGCTATAGAGGAGGGCAAGGGTATATTCAACAACATTCAGAACTTTTTAACATTTCAACTGAGCACCAGTGCCGCCAGTTTGGCACTGGTCTTCATCTGCACTTGCTTTGGGTTCAAGAACCCCTTGAATGCGATGCAGATTCTATGGATCAGTAAGTCTATCATATTCGTCTATTCTCCTCGAAGATGGAATTTATCCCTTCTAACTTTTCCAGATATTATTATGGACGGTCCACCCGCTCAGTCTCTCGGAGTTGAAAAGGTTGATCCTGATGTGATGAACCGACCTCCACGGAAGCGAAATGATCCCGTGCTTACCAAAGCACTCATCCGACGAGTTCTCTCTTCTGCAACAATAATCACGCTTGGAACTATGCTCATCTACAGCCGCGAAATGCTAGCGGATGGCCAAGTGACCCGACGTGACACAACCATGACCTTCACTTGCTTTGTGTTCTTCGACATGTTCAACGCATTGAGCTGCCGATCTGAATCGAAATCTGTTTTACGAGGTGAAATGGGGCTTTTTGCCAACAATCTATTCAACTGGGCTGTTTCTGGCAGCATCATCTGCCAACTCCTGGTTATCTACTTCCCTTGGCTGCAGTCAACCTTCCAGACTGAAGCCATCGGGTTCTTCGATCTTGTTCGGTTACTGTTCCTCTGCAGCACCGTGTTTTGGGCAGATGAATTGAGAAAATACATAAAATATGGGAAACGGCGTTTCACCAGTGGATATAGCCAGGCAGTGTGAATCTGCACTTACATTACATATACGCATTCTGGCGGTACTGTTTATGGGTAATGGGGCGCATATACAAGAATATCTATCAATTTAGATGTATACAATACACCACCATTCACATGGGGTAGAATTTTTCTTTTTACTTGTTTGCCTACTAAGTTGCTTGTGTAAATGCGAACTACCAATCTTCGTGACATGTGCACATTATGCCAGTATGAACTACAGATGTGAGCGTAACGCACGCGTTGTGTTCATTTCATATATGAGCTAGAAACGGTAATAATCCGAATAATTCAATATCCACAGCCATCTAGCAGTCATTATATTGTGACATAAATGGACAGATCAAATGCAGGTAAGCCCCATTCAATAGCTTTCGACCACTAACACGGTTGTGTGTATAGGGTAGCACATTTATCGGCAGGTACTGGGCCACGTTTGCAAAGCAACGGAGCTTCCAGGACCTTGCTATTACAATTGAAATTCCCAGGCCGCACGGAAATCGTTTGTTGTGCCCGATTTCGACGAGGAGAGCGACAGTACCCAAGCAGCTATGCACCTCCTCGTCCAAACAGCCTAAATGTCAGCCATTCCAAACGGCGTCCACGTCCCTGCCGCCGCAGTCCCCGCGACAATATCCGTGTCCACATCGAGCATCCAGAATGCCGCCAACGAAGCGGAAATCCGTGCCGCGCTCGAGGCCCTTCATGCCCAGGAGACTGCGATAAGCAAGAAGCTCGACTCCCTCATTGCCACACAGGCCGATGTGACCCGTGATCTGGGCCGGCTGGACCTCCTCCGGGCCGGGCTGGGAGCCCAGGTCATAGCGACGAGGACGATCAGTAATGACATGCTCTCGACGGCGGCTGACACGGCCGGGCGGCTCAGCGACAAGGTGAAGGAGCTGGATCTGGAGAAGAGCCGGGTCGAGGATACATTGAGGGTCGTGGAGCAGGTGGCGGAGCTCAAGGCGTGCGTGCATGGAGTCGTGGGGTCCATGGGTGCGCCCCAGGATTGGGAGGCGGCGGCGACGTACCTTGACCGCGCCAGCAAGGTCCCCGAGGAGATCACCAAGGGTGCCTTTGCGGCTAGCATAGTGCCCAGCGTGGAGGTCCCTGATGCCCCGTGGGTGACTTTGGAGGATTCCAGGGAGAGCTTGTGTGGGCTGTTCCTGCGGGAGTTCGAGAAAGCTGCGGGCCAAAGCGACGGGACGAAAGTTACCCGGTTCTTCAAGCTGTTTCCTCTTATCGGGAGGGCTGAAGTAGGATTGGACGTTTACGGGCGATACGTGTGTCAGGGCGTTGCGGGTACGGCGCGGACGACACTCAAGGAAGGCTTTGGCGGGCAGACGCGGAAGGACGGGTTCTTCTACGCCAATTCCTTGACAAAACTATTCGAGCACATTGCGCAGATTGTGGAGGGACACGGGGCGCTTGTTGAGCGGCACTACGGCAGTGGGAAGATGGTCCGAGTCATCGAGCGGTTGCAGAGTGAGGCTGATGTCCAGGGCGGGATCATTATTGATTCGTGGAGCGACGATCGCAACATTGACAGGAAGTTGACGGATGTGAAGAGCTACCCCTTCTCCTTTTTGGTCCAGAGTTTCCTCCCACAGCCCCCTAGAGTGGGCACGCCGAGGATGAATTCGCCAGCGATCGGTGTTGGGAACAACCCACGGGCCAGTGAAGATGAAGGCGTGAACATGAAAGAGGTGGACGGTCTGTTGAGTGAGATTGCTGTCATGTTAGCCCGATGGTCCCTATTTTCCCGGTTCCTCGCTGGAAAGTGCAAGGTAAGGATAATTGCCTGTGATTCGATCATAGCAACCACATTTACTAACCTTTCTTATAGGATCCCGATCTCCCTGTGGAATCTCTTCTGAGCATCCCCGAGGTCCTTATTAAATCAAACCTATATCGAAAGGTGTCAGGCAAATTGATATCCCCATATAATGTCATGACGACCTTCTTCTTCCGCCGCTCAGTGGAAAAGGCCTTCCAGCTGGATGAATACCCTACCGGCCTGAGCCTGAGCATGAACAGGCAGATTGAGAGCAACGTGCCCTATATTATCCTGGCCGTGGACGATGTCATGTACATTGTGAATGCCGTCGTGGAAAAGTCGATAGCAACCTCACAAAGAGACATCATTGCATCCGTTGTCCCTACTATTGGGCGGGTGCTTAGCTCAGACTTTGTGGGCATGATTCAGCGCAAGATGCGCGACGAGTCTTACCCCAAGCCTGTTGTTCAGGGCGGCTTCCCACCGGAGGACAAGATTATCCAGTTCATCGTACTGATCAACAGCCTGGACACAGCCAACGAGTATCTGACAAGAATCATCAGCGGTCGTATTGGTGCGGGAGGGGGGGCAGATGGTGGAGGCCCTCTGAAGAACGCATTCCCGTTCGAAAAAGATGTGGCTTTCGTAACCAACGCCCTCAACACTCTCCAATCATCCTTTGTCGCAAAGACAACAGAGCTCCTGAATGAGGGAATCCAGGTGTTGTTCAATCAGGTCATCAAGCCACGGCTACGACCAGTGCTGGCAGATACATTCCGGGATGCAGACTATACTCTAACTGAGGATGACATTGCTGCATTGACGCGAGGGGGCGAAGAGGATGAGAACGAAATACTCGAGCAGGTGCCACGGCGATTTGAATATGGATGGGATCAACTGATGAAGCCCGTTGGGCGGCTGATGACGCCAGGGACCTTCAGCAGCCTGTCTGACCTCACAGCCCGCTATCTTTCCAAGGTGCTCGAAAAGCGAATCTTGAGTTATGGGGGCAGAACAAATGCCTACGGCGCTATACGTATAGAAAGAGACTTTACGGGCATAGTGGACGTCGTCTCGCGAGGCAACTACCTTGTCAGGGAGACGTTTGCCAAGGTTACCCAGCTGCTCATGGTGGCGAATATGGAGGATGATGAGTGGGACGAGCTGGTTGCGCTTGACGGTGAGGACGGTATGGACTGGGTCTTGACTGACGAAGAGAAGAGAAAAGCCAGGAGTTTAGTTAGGGACTGAGTTTGGGAATAGAGCCTAGAATCATTAACCTGTGAGGCCGCTTCATTATCTATGTGCCTATAAGCATACATATAAATATAGATGTATACCAAGAGGGAAAATAATACGTGTTTGAGGGGAGGATGTGCATATTTACATTGGCTGGTAACATTCTATCTGAGGCAGATGGAGCCGTTGAACTGTCCGCCTGGTAATGTGCCAAGTATGCCAACGAGACATGCTTGCGAGCGGTAGTGTGAATTTACGTCGGTGTTAGTGAACGTGAACCAGCAAGTGATGCGAATCTTCATTATCCGATGAATGGCAATCATCTAGGGATCTCTGATACTACATCAATAGCAAGTGGTGTGAATACAAGTCTTTATTCCCGTCCATATACTTTAAAATCCCAAATAAATGTCCCAAGCAATATTTTTCTGCCGTAAGTAGCTCTTGGGTTTGATGCAGAAGACATGGAGAGTATAAGTCCCTTCTAATTATATGTGAGATATTCCGATTGGCATCCAAGCTATGATTAGACCAAGAGCTAATGTTGCTTTAATCTCAGTTAGAATAATTATCCATGGTCGCAAGGAGTTGATTTCATACTTAGTATGACTTTGAAGTCAACATACGCTGCCAGGTTTCCTCGCTTGATATCCAAAACGTGCCCCCCCCCCGATCTTGCATCTTCTGGTCCAATTGCGGGTTTCTGCTCTTCAGATACCGCGAGCACTGACCTATTCTGAATTGGAGTATTCCGTGAATGCATAACGCCGAAGTTATATTTATCTTGTTCCGGGCTCGTATCGATCAAAGCAAGGAGCTTTTCCACATTGTGAGGGGCAGCCTGTGTGATCCATTCTCGAAGAGATATTGCTCGGAGTTTAAAGGGGTTCGGATCCCGGGCTGCCCACCGGCAAATATTATCGGTTGCGATTAGAAATGAGAGATGTTTGTTGCCAAAGTATATGCAAATTTTCGTATTCCCGTCGGAGACATCTTTATAATAGATATTTGCTTCGAAATTTGTAGAAGCGCCGTGGCTTAGGAACCACTCAACCGTTTCGAAATGGCGTAAAACCATTTCTCGTCCCAGATATTGGACGAATACATATGTTAGAAACCACTGCCAGATGCTGAGGTTGCATGCTGACAATTGAAGGACTTTTTTTCTTACTGAATACGGCACGCTGTTGATGGTGAAGCGACGGTTTTCGTGTTCTTTCAAAAGTTCACGATCCAGAAGACTGTTCCAGGCAGACAAGTTCGGTCTGACTTCGGAAATGAAGAGCAGTATCTCGACTACTTGCGCTCTTATCCATGGCTGGTTGAAATAACCAGGGCTCTTTTCAACTATAAATTTGGCGAATTTAATATTTCCATAGATCGCAGCGTATGAAAGAGCGTTGAAACATATGACTTCATTGTCATCGATTGGCCTAGATGTTGGAGGTTCGTATCCCGAGCAGCGACACATCTGTGACGCAAGCGGACTTAACGGTATAGAGAAAACGAGATGAGCTTCGAGAGCTTCCAGAGGAAACTTGTCATTATACCATGTGTGTATGTATGCCAGGAAATCATAAATGCTCTCGTCAAGGGCCTTAAGGCACATAGCCATAACTGGAGACAGAATACCTGCAACCTGTTCGCTGTTGTACGTCCCGGCCCGAACCTGGGCGAATGTTAGGTGCGATAGTGTCCTTATAGCTTCGGTCGTGCCAGCATATCCCAGCAGGCGCTTGAATTCCTCCTTGTCCAGGACTTCGGGAATGGACCTGTGGATGAACCCGATTGTCTTCTTCTGCTCGGATATTTTGAGAAACCCACCACTGCAATATCGGAGTTGCTTTTCGGCAAGTAGAAGTCTCTCATCTATATTTGTTTTATTTTTATTGAAAGTATTCTTGGTTGCGAACTTGTGGTCTGAATTAAATTCATCGAGAAACGAAAAAGCAAGTAGTGCAAGGTCGAAATCACCATACCGCTCGTGTTTGTGTTGGCGCCGCAAACGAAGCATCGCCGCGACCTGTGACAATTTCTTTCGTTTCTCCGAGCTTAGTTTGTGTAGTATATGGCCAACAAGATTTTCCAATCCTTCAGGGATAGATAAGTTTGCTTCGATTTCTTTAGGGTTGGTTTCACCGCTCTCAATCTTTTCCCGGACATCTCTGATAACGAGAATCACCCAGAGAAAGACTCCCTTAGCCCGGTTGCAAATCTTGTAAATCAGTTCATCTTTGGAATCCCCGGCCTCAAGTCCCTGCAATCCTTCACGGACGTAGGTCGAGATATCATCCCATGTGAGCTGGTGGAGTTGGAGGCGCTGGTCTTGGGGGAATGCATTCATGAAAGCATTCTCTTCTCGACTTGAGACACAAATCTTGAGGTTTCCATTTGAATTGTCTACCCATCTGGTTAATAAATTTGCCAAGCTCGTGTAGTCTTGTTGATCAGAACCGAGAAACTCGTCAAGACCATCGATAAAAAAGCAAAAACAGTGATGTTTGATGATATTCTGATCTCGAAGCAATTTCAGCAGAGCATTCTCGACTGCGATGGGTGAAATCTCGAAATTTGGATCAACAACTATTGGTACCTGATGTACCTGCTCCCAATACGCAGGCATCGCATCTGGTATTAATTCAGGACAGCTTTCGAAGATTCCATGAAGAAGAGAGTAGAAGAGGCCGGCGAGATTATGCTGTAGGTCCGAGCCGGGCCTCCAAAAAAAGTGCTTAGCAAGACATAATGTCCTGCTTCCTGTAAGAGTTCGATCAGCTTCAGTGGTTTCATCGGCAGATAGCGCATAATATTTCCATACCAGCCCATTTCCGGAGCTCTTCTTTCGTTGCTGGATTTTCGTAAATGAACTTCATCATCGTGGACTTTCCCGCACCCGGTATTCCAGTGAAATGAAATATTCCGTTCGAAGAGCTAAGCCAAGTTATGAAATTATCCCTCACATGAGCCCTTCTGATTTGATCCTCTTCATTGAGAAACCGGGATCTTCCGATAATAGCGTGAGTATCATAACCCACAGATGAATGTTCAGCAGTCACAAGGTTGTGAGTATCGTTGAAAATCCAGGAGAAGGTCCCTTCTTTGGGATTATCTATGCTGGAGTACCTCGTAATGGCTCCTTTTAAACGAAGCCTCTTTTGAATGCGATTGGCACATATAGGCGCGAGGGCTTCCTCGTGACACGCGAGAATGAGTGAAAGATAGTCCTGGGCCGTCTTGCTCTGAAGCTGGATGATGTCTGCCCTGATTGAGTCAACATGCTTTTGCATGGTCTCGACCATCTGGAACCCATTATTCCCTTGGGTTTGCAGTGCTTGGTAGAATTGCGTGAGTCGTTTTCTAGGGACAGCGATGTTAGATGCTGGATATATAGAGAGCGCGAGGCTAGGCCTACCCTTGTATTTGGATTTGGTGGGCTGATATTTGAAGACGGCATTTATCAAGTCTTGATTCCAACTTTTTTAGCTCGGGCTCATTGAGGATCGCTTTGCAAGAAGATAGCCACTTGCCGAACCGGCCATTCCTTTTCGCTGGAAGGCGGCCCAGTAAATCTTCCATCTCTTTGTAGCATTTTTCGCATTCCAGAGCGAGGTCATATAAAGGTCTTTCATCTTCGGGTATCTCAGAGGAGTCTGATGTGCTGATTGCATCCAATATTGGACGCATCGACCGATTGACAGCGGCTCTTAATTTATTTTCCTCCGAGACACCTTCTGCGGAGTCACGGACTTCCTTGACGATGTGGATTAATTCTGCACCGAATTCAACGAAGGTTATCACCGAAGCTGCGACTTGGAAAGCCGTAATAGGGTCCATCTTGGATGTATCCTAGTTGTCATCAACTGGCACCGAATGGATGGATGATTGACGATGGGCAAACGACACAAAATGAGTAGACATAGGTAATGTGAGAAATGCGCAATTATCAAACTAGACAGACTGGTTGGGCGGCAAAGTCCTGCAGTCAGAGGCATGCACCACCTATCAGCAGGTCGCTTTGAATGTACTTTTATGAGAGAACGGGATTGGGCGTCTATGCTGACAGTGATTTTCTCCAAGCCACCCTCAGCCTACTTCCTTGCCTCAATGTCATGCTGGACAAGCAAAATACGCCTAACCATCGAAGCCTAGCGACATGAAGAGGAAAGGGAAAATTGCAAGTTGACAGGCGCTGTTTAAGTGCCTGCCGCAGCAAGGCACTTTCACTCGAAGTGCTGAACAGCGAATCCGGCCACACAGTAAATTCGGCCAGATAACAATTTCAAGTATATAGGATACACAAAGGCGCTAGTGTAGCCTGTCTTCTCGTATAGTGCTACTAGCCAACTCCTACCTTTAGCTGGTAGTAAATTATTATCTGGCTGGATTTGCTGCTGGTGTGAGGTGGTCGGATTCGCTGTCTGGCTGTTCAGCACTGCGTAATAAGTTGAGGGCAGGGACCTTAACCCCCTCTGGGTCGCTGTGGGGTACGCGGTTCAATGGGGCAGGGCGGCACCTATCCAAGCCAACCTTCAAGTGGCTAAAGCATTAAGGGCCATACCAGGCGTGGTTTGGTGTACGAACCCCCTGTCAGAAGCCCTGCTTGCATGGGTCTTGTTATCAGATGGCAGCCTCATTTAAATGCTGTAGGAGTACGACGGCAAACTCAATCAAGCAGAATCAAAGCTATTTTCATGACAAAAGTAGTTTCGATAATTATGGTACGAAGATCGGTTGGATCCAAGAGATTTCATCACAAGTCACGGAACGGGTGCGGTCAGTGCAAACGAAGACATATCAAGGTAACTATACCCGGGCACTTCAAGACTGGATAAGAATAGCTAAGACGAGGCTTCTGCTTCTCTCAAGTGTGATCTAAGACCGCCGGTTTGCTCTAATTGTTGGAAGAGGGATGAGGCGTGTGATTACCAGCTTCGCGACGTCGACTCGTTTACGCAATCCAGCCTTGACACCAAACAAAGCATGGATAGCTCTGGAGCGAATGGCATCTCGACCAGCCATTCTAGGGCAGCTTTTGGCGAGCATTTATATTTTGGAATGCCTATTTATCCAAAAGCCTCCTTGACTTCGAAAACACAACCTTTCTGCCGGCTCCACGGCCCGTCCTCTGAGGATGGTCTCAGCGCAATTCTCATGGACCACTATCTCGTCCGGACATCCCTGGAATTTGCTCCAGCAGCTGA
The DNA here is from genome assembly GCA_902141235.2 of Clonostachys solani. NCBI lineage: Eukaryota > Fungi > Ascomycota > Sordariomycetes > Hypocreales > Bionectriaceae > Clonostachys > Clonostachys solani. Next base: position 5,053,599 of record CABFOC020000035.1, read on the forward strand.
CTCGGATTCAAACTGGAACCAACATGTAGCTTATGCTTCGGCTTCTTACCCATTTCTTCGACACGCACTTTTGGCCATCTCTGGGTTACATGCATGCCGGACTGATGTCGTGAACGCCGAGCTGTACTACCACGCCGCCTGTTTCCATGCAGTCAAGGCATCCGCTCTCTTCCGTTCGACTGTGACAGATCTCAATGTCGAGAACTGGGTCCCGGTGGCCGAGTTCATTATAACCTCGGTCTTCTTCAATTTTGACGTCAGCTTCGTTTCTCAGAGATTTGGTGATCCGAGCAGTAGTCTCAGTCCCGCCTCTATAGTGAGAATCTTACGAGGCCCCCAGTCACTCAAAAGCCAGATGGATCCTTTGGTGTTCTCTCACCCTCGGGCCAATAACCTTCAGAAGAGAATCCTGCAACACCGCTCCCCAACGGATCAGGAGTCAATGACGGCGATTAGCAGATTGGAGGGGGCTTGCCACGCTGAAACGACCACATCTGGTAGCTTAGTTTTGCAGAGTACGGCACAGTCCCTCAGGCAATGGGCTCAGTTTGTTTCATGCCAACCCAAGATGTGGGTGCACTTCTTTAGCTGGCCTGCAGGGGTTTCTGAGGAGTACATCGAAATGCTGGAGAGCGGTTGCGGTCTTGCAAGTGTGATCTTCGTGTACTGGTGTGCCGTAATGTCGCGAGCGCCGAAATTGTACTACCTGATCGGCACGATGGGCACATTGGCCCATCTAGCGATAAAAGATCTGGATGGAGAGTTCAGCGAGCTGCTTGAATGGCCGCTCAAGGAACTTCAGACAAACGGTGGTATTTCGTTTGAGTAAAGATGCCACCTACGTCTGAACCAGCAGGTCAACATTGCTGTTACAATACAACTCGTTCAGGCCATTGATCTTTACTGATGGCTAACATCCTTCCCATGAATTGATCGAAATCTTATGACGCGTCAAGTATGTAGGCTGCTTATGACCTCGAAGGCAAGGGTATCGCACACTAAACCTAGAGTAGCGAGCCTCATGAGGTTCAGTTTCCCTAAAGACCACCATTCATACGAGGCATCGGAGTATAAATTGATGTTGAACCTCCTGTTGTTCGGACTGGATTCCATGCCTCTCATTATACCTTCAGAAAGATTCTTCCAAGATTTGATCCGGGCCATCCTTTGTCTATCATGCGTTCGAAGATCTGCACCGCCCTCGTTTGGCTGGCACACCTTGCCACGGCTCAGTTTAGCCTCAAACCAACGACTAAGACGTCGATTGCCAAGACGTCCTATGGCACTATCATCACCGACAACATCACTGAGACTGGAATCTCGGTGTTCAAGGGTATTCCATATGCCAAGCCTCCGGTTGGTGACTTGCGATGGCGTTCTCCTCTTCCGCCTGATGCTTCGGCTCAGCCGATTAATGCAACCGTCGGTACGACATCCTGCTGGGGCTTTGCTGGTGACAACGTTACCGAGACAACCTCCGAAGATTGTCTGTATCTGAATGTCTGGACCCGGGCCAAGACTGCTTCGGAGCGTCTGCCTGTCATGGTCTGGGTGCATGGCGGAGGCTTCAATTTCGATTCAGGACTCAACCCTCTATTCGAAGGTGTGCACATGTGCCTGAAGGGTGTCGTTGTTGTAACTATCAACTACCGCCTGGGAAACTTTGGATACTTGGCTCATCCCGCTCTCGATGCAGAGGATCCCGTTGGGAACTCTGGCAATTTCGGGCTTCAGGATATCATGCAAGCCTTTCGATGGGTGAGAGGCAACATCGAGGCCTTTGGCGGTGATCCAAAAAATGTCATGGCTTTTGGCGAGTCGGCTGGAGCGCACGCACTTCCCATACTCATGGCATCGCCTCTTAGCGAGGGCTTGTTTGACAAGGTGATGTGTTCGAGCGGTACTTACTGGGACTCCGAGCATGGCAACATGGAGAGCTTTGCTCAGTCCCGCCAGAGAGGGTTGAACTGGTCTGATTCAGCCATACGGCCCAATGCAACACTTGCAGAGCTGCGAGGTATGCCGGCATATTTGGTCCAGAACACGAGCTTGTGGAACAGCTTTGATCCTGCCATTGTCGCCTTTAGTCCCAACATTGACAACTATGTCATCCCCCAGTATGCCCCAAGCGTTTTCAGTTCCGGAAAGCAGGCGAGGGTGCCTTTTCTCGCCGGATTCAACGCCCGGGAGGACACTCTATTCCAGCAACGGGCGTTGGAGCATGGCACTGCTGATTTGTTCAACGAGCGCCTCTTCTCGTGGCTGAACATGTCAGGGCTTCCTGAAGCTACGATCAGAGATGGCATGAGCAAGTATTTCCCTGCCACATCGGACATCCAGGCCGAAGACTCAGCTTTCCTTTGGACTGGAGATATGGTAATCCGACAGCAGACTTGGGAGGCGATCCATGAACATGAGAGAACCACTGGCCAGCCGAGTTGGCTCTATGTTTTCAACTTTACTTCGGAGTTCAACCCAATCCCTGGACATGGTCAGGATTTGCCATACGACTTTGGAACCCTTAGAGATTTCGGGCTCTCAACACCAGGCGTCAAACCGTCGCCCGATGACGCGAAGATGGCGATGTATATCATGACCTACTTGACCAACTTCGCCAAGAGCTCCGACCCTAACAAGCCTGACAATCTCCGTGGCACACTGCCCCATTGGCCCTCCTACAGCGCGTGCGAGGGGACGCGCGAATGTCCGAAGAACACCTGTGGTCCTCACCAAGGTCGCATATTTGAGCTGGCAAATCCCACCTCAGTGCAAGAGTTTGACTACAGCCGGTTTCAGTTTATTCAGAGTCTGAGGACGGACGGTGTTTTCCCTGCTGGCTGGCATGATTTTGTCGTGAACTCACTTTCTGATTGAACCTCAGCCAGACCGGAAATTGCTGCACGTATTATTCTCACCTTGCCAATTGCTGAGCGGAAGATCGCTTCTGCTCACCATTGAGTACCCTTTGTATACTTCTGAAAATATAGAGTTAGTAACTTACATCGTAAGCTATTAAGATATTCCATAACTCTAAGTATAGTTGTTATCAAACTTTATTAGTGCAAGGTGGTGTTGCGTGGAGAGTGCTAAAGTGAAGCCCATAAGATCGCTGTAGCTTGTGGGGACGACTACCTAGGGCTCAGCTGCAAGGGACACTACAGCTGGGGTATCGCTGTACTAAGCTGCTGACAAGGTGTAATCTTAACCTGCATGAGCTCTATCGAGATGGGTGGCTCCTTCCTTCCAGCAGCACCTGGATGCCATTGAGAATTTGATGAGCTCTGTGCGACTCACCTGATTCATTCGTGGGTAGGCTTCTTGAACAATGCAACTACCTACTCCCTAATCTACATCCGGCTATACTTGATAATTAGGAAGCCCCAGCCCCCTCAATTTACTTAGCCAAGGCCGCTTGGGAGTGAGGAGACCTAGCGGAAGCACCAGACAGCGCACGAGGCACCGCAGAGAGGCGAAAACGTGGACCAGCAACAGTCCATTTCGGATCGAGCTTCCAAAGGGCCCTTTGGAACTCTGCAGCTATTCCAAACCCCAACGGCCAGTTCCGCGTGCCGCGCCGGCACCCGCAGACCGGGAGCCAACCACAATGCAACGTTGAAGCATGCGCTCGCATGGGGCTGGTGGAGGCTTCGACCTCTCCGCGCTGGGAAGCTGCAAGGTCAGTGGCCACTCCGAGAGAACCAGCCGATAACAGTCTTAGATGGATCGCCTGGCCTTCTCAAAGAGGCATGTGCTTTTGTCGGTCTTGACGTCAATTGGGTCAAAGGATCGGGCGTTGGACCTGCTTATGGCTCTCATGCCATGGAGGTAGAGCGGTATAAATAATCGAGCTCTGCTCTCTGTTTCCTGCTTCTGCTTCGCTTCCAGAACGAATCCTCCCCAGACGCAGCCTCCTCCGTGGGATCGATCGTAGCGCATCGCCAAGCCGGACTGTGCCAAGCAAGCGAGACAATTGCACCAACGAACTAGGTCATCACCATGTTCCGCAACACCATCCTTCTCTCTCTGGCCGCCTCCGCCAAGCTCGCGGCCGCTGGGCTCTACCCTGGCATCACCCCTCACAACCACACCTGTGCTCTTGGTACGTCAATTGCTGCCCGTCGCAAAACTATGCGTATCGTGGGGACCTGAGGCTAACTGCTAGCTCGTCCGTCGCCGCAGTCGACCCCATCCTGTCCTGCTCTGCCGGTGCCGACGCCTCCAAGGTTGACAGCTGCTGCACTGAGACCTTTGGTGGCCTAGTGGTATGTCTAGCCCAGCCAATGGCTTGTGGAACTACATGTACCGTGACCCTGGCAATCGCAATGGTGCAGATAGGCTAAATACCCAATACAGCTTATCACCCAGTTCTGGGACACTTACACCGGTCTTGAGAAAGATGGCCAGCTTCTGCCTCAAAAAGCTTGGACGATCCACGGCGGGTGGCCTGACTTTTGTTCGGGTGAGTAGCTAAATCCCACTTACTTCAATCCCTGCGTTTGCTGGAGGCTTTTGCTAACTATTTGCGCATACAGGCAAGTATACGCAGTACTGCGACTTGAGGTAGGTCGCGATCTCCCATGAATTGCGCGCGGAAACGAAAAAGTACTAACTCACCTCTCAGCCGCCAGTATGACCCTAAACCCTCCCCCAATACCACGACTGGTACCTCCGATGGCACCCCGGTGCCTCCCTACAAGGGCGAGTCCATTGACAAGTGGTTTGTTCCGAACGGCAAGGCGGATCTCCTGGCATACATGAACAGGCACTGGGTCTCCCAGCTCGACCCCAACTGGGTTCTCTGGGCTCATGAATACTCCAAGCATGCCACCTGCTTCTCCACCTTCCAGACCGAGTGCTATGTAAGTAGTTTCAGCTCCATTTGGATACTCCTATTCCACCAATTGGATACTGACTCCCAACTCCCAGGGTCCCAACTACTCCAAGTTTGATGACCTCTTCGAGTTCTTCGAGACTGTCATTCGCTACCATCGCACTCTGCCAACCTATGATTGGCTAAGCGCTGCCGGGATCAAGCCTTCCAACAGGACCTCGTACAGCGTGGCCAAGATCCAGAAGGTTTTGAGCGATAGCTACGGCCAGCCCCCCTTCATTGGCTGCGGTGGCCCCAAGTACAATGAGACTGAGGCCGGCAAAGGCTCCCTGGACAACGGTGGTACTGTCTTGAATGAGATGTGGTGGTACATGAACGTACTAGGGAGAATCCAAGACCACCAGGCCCTCAGACTGCCCGCTACCGTCGGTGGAAGACTCACAAGCTGCGCCCAGGCTGATAACGCTGTTTGGTACTACGAGCGTACCAATGGCAGCGAGTTTCGTTGAAGAAGATGAAGAAGCTGAGAGGGGGGACGATGAATAATATGAGCAGATAGACGAAACGATAACGATGCCACGACCAGAGACTAGCTAGCTCTGATAGGTAGACCTAATGCCCAAACAATTACCGAGCAATTGAGACCAAGATGCGATGATGGAAATGTCCTCCGTGTAAGTGATTCTTCATGTTGCTTAGTCATCACAACGCCGTCCTCGGTGGGCAAAATTCACTTGAACTAAACTCTTTGACGCCTGAACCTGTAAGAACGAACAGGATTACCTCATTGCCAACTTTGAAAAAAAAAACCACCTGCAGCCAATGAGTCACATCTCTACCCACAAAGAATTACCCATTAGAGTGCTTTTTTTTGGGACTCGATGCATCTGCCTACTTGGATAGTAGGCAGCAAGTGAGTTAGTAGACTGTGACTAGTGCTGTGGCACACTGGTGTAATTTTTCCCTTTCATGAATTTTCTCAAGGCAGCAAGATCCCGTAGTTCCACAGTACGATCTCGACATCTTGTACTAGATTTCGTGCCCGTCCCCAAGCGAGCTTGCTCTTCGTTTTCTCTGATAAGTCCAAGCCCTGGGCGCGGGGATAAACCTACTACGCATCCTGCAGTTTCACTGCCGGCCTCTGACTCACCGTCGACAAAGAAAGCGCATCGTCGCATCTGCCGACTTACAACATCGGCATCTGGTTCTTTTCACACAGCCGTGGTTGAGAGACCACCAGCAGCCACAAAGATGGAGACCAGAATATTGAGAGTCCCGGACAACCAGTCCTTTGGAAATTTTGAGACGGGATCAGGCCTGGAGCGCTGGAACCTCAACGCGGACAACGTCGAGGCAACTCGGATCCTGAGGGAGGCCGGCGAATACTTGCGCACCAAGGATACCCCCGTGGCTTTCCCTACAGAGACCGTCTACGGGCTGGGCGCTGATGCTACGAGGTCCGCCTCCGTCAGGGGGATCTACACAGCCAAGAACAGACCCTCCGACAACCCTCTTATCAGCCATGTCTGTGATCTGGAGATGCTGCGGGACCTGCTAGGCGGCAAAGATGGTTCCGGTTCTGCCTCGGCGGAGAAGAGCGACGATTTGATACCTTGGAGGTATAAATCACTTATTGAGCGTTTCTGGCCCGGCCCTCTGACCATCTTGCTGCCCAACCCGTCGCAACCGAAACTGGCTCCCGAGGTCACCGCAGGCCTGTCGACATTTGGTGTGAGGATGCCGTCGTCGGCTCTTGCGCTTTCTCTCATCAAGCTGTCCGGCGTTCCCCTGGCGGCCCCCTCGGCCAATGCGTCGACCAAGCCTTCGCCCACCACCGCACAACATGTCAAGCACGATCTCGACGGAAGGATTGAGCTTATTCTCGACGGTGGGGCGTGTCAGGTCGGTGTTGAGAGCACGGTTGTGGACGGCCTCTCTGATCCGCCTGCGGTACTGCGGCCTGGCGGCTTGAGCATGGACGAGCTGAGGAGCTGTCCCGGCTGGGAGAACGTCGTCAAGGGGTATAAGGATCATAGCGAGAATGGCCAGGCGCCTAGAGCGCCTGGGATGAAGTATAAGCACTATAGCCCCAAGGCCACAGTTGTGCTGTACGAAGCATCATATCAATCTCAAGGGGAAGGCATCAGCTTGGATGACATTGAGTCTGCGTATACCGCCCAGAGCCAGGGATCCAACGGCAAGTCACAACCGATAGTCGGTGTTGTGCGCACTCAGCGGTGGAAGCAAGCGGCAGGACTTAAGACCAGCGAGCTTCGCCTTGCCAGGGCGGGGGAGAACAAGCAGAATGGAGATAAGAAACAGGCAGACACACCATATAGTGTCTTGGAAGGGGCCCTGACTAATAACGATGGGGAGACTGTTGGGGTCGTCCTTGACATTGATCTCGGGAAGGACACCCGGGGGATCGCCCAGGGGCTGTTCTCAGCTTTGAGGGAGCTGGACCTTTTGGGCGCAGACATCATCTTCGTAGAAGGTATAGAGGACAAAAGTGACATCGCCGAGGCGGTCATGAACCGGCTGCGCAAGGCAGCATCGGACATTAGAGCATGAAGCATGCAAGACGAAAAATAGACATATAATACCCTTTTTTTCTCTCTCTCTCTCTTCATCTAGAAAGGAATCCCGTTGCAGGCTGGCATGCATATGTGAACCCCCTTTTGTCCTGGCGTAAAATAACAAAAAGAAGATTAAAAATGAAGACGAAAAGACTCCCAGTACCCTGCGCTATCCTCTCCGCGATGCGATCCACAGTCTGAACCCCCCTCTGGAAAACCGCCCCTTTACAGTCCCTGCCGCAACCAGTCGGCGAGCTTTGACTTTCCGAGTTGCGCCAGGTTGTTGACGCCCTGTTCGCTGAGGTCGATGCGGCCGAGCTGGACGTCCTGCGTTGGGGCCTTGCTTACTCTCTGGACGATGATGGTGGGGTCCGTCTCCAGGATGATTCCGTCGTCGACAATCTCGTCGATGGCGAGCGACACGAGGTCGTAGTTCTCGACAATGGTTCGCTTGTCCACGGATTGCCTGCGTGCGATGTTAGGAAACCATGTCTCTTATACGGGGAGTTTCGCCCCAAAACTAGTAGCAGCCGGCAGAAGAGTATCATACTTGAATAACAGGTGTAGCGAGTCCCTCAGAGCTAGGATTGTGTTGTATAGGAGGATCTCATTCTCGTCGACGCTGCCGACAACGTAGATCATGACATCGGACTCGAGCTTGTAAAGGACAATTCGGTTGTCGTAGAGGATAATGTCGCCCGTTTGCTTTGAGGTCTTCTCAATGAGCCCCTTCTCGAACGCCTTCTGGGACTTCACATCGGAATAGGGGTTGGCGTTGACATTGCCAGCTATAGATAGGAGGGTTGCTGTCAGTAGCTGTGCATGCGCCAAGCCCACAACGAAGCGGTATGCATACCATTTGGAGCTGTGTGAGGGGAGGCGTAGTATTTGGCGAAAATGCGGGAGCCGTCCTCGGTGCTGAGGATCAGGACGGCTTGCACGGAAAACAGGCTCATTCCACGAGACATGCTGGGCGATTGCGTCGTTGGGCGATTCTCTATGAGGTGTACTGGAGGCAGGGCGCCCCTCCAACTCTCCAGATGCCACCGCACCCTCAATTCGAATTGGCGGGTGCTGAGCTGAGCGTCGGCCTAAACTTTCGCCGGGCACCGGCCATCTCCCTGTCGCGTGCGCACGGACCACATCGCTTCATTGGGAAATCACTTTACGCGTCTGCGTCGGGCTTTGGCGTCTCCTTTACGCGCTTTTGACAATAATTCCTTCAGCTTCCCCCCACCTTGGTATCCCTTGTCCCTCACTGCCAACACCAGACGAATTCACCCTCCGAGGTCTGGCCCCCGTTTTCAAGATCGATTCTCTCGGAATATTTCAGGAGCCAAAAACAATTCGAATATCTCAAACAACATGGCGTCGCCTGGACAGGGTCCGCCCTCAGAGGCGGGTACACCGCGTCCTGATGGGCAGTCTGATGCCAGCACACCAGCTCCCAACCCAGCGCACTTGGTGTCGAGTCCCCTATTCTTCCAGTCTTCTCCGGCAGCAGATGGCGCAGGCATTGTTTCCTCGCCATTGAGGCAGATGAGCAACAGCCAGAGCACACTACGACATGGCATGCCTCCTAGCTCTCCCCTGAGGCAGATGACGGACTCTCAAGATGACTCTCAGAGGACACCGAGAGCGAGTGCGATGATGATGGGAGGTTCGTGGATTGCCAAGTTGAAACAATGAAGCTTTGAGGCCGACGCTAACAATCTGACAGATTCCTCCCCAATTCGATATGATCCCAGTTCTAGTCCTGGACGATCATTGCGTGCAATGCAGTCAGATCTACGAAGTGATCTACGAAGTGAAAGCAGTGGCCTCTTCTTGGGATCCCAACGAAGCGCAAACAAATACAGCCGAGGTGATATCAACTCTGAGTTCGTCGGAACACCTCGCATGCCCCCTCGCCGGCTTGTTCTCGCCGAAGACGGTCGTGTTGTCCAGGAAACGGGAGTCCCCGGGTCGGACGCGGCTTCCTTCGCAAATCGGGACGTGACTACGTCCGAGGCCGATCATCTTGGTGGCAATGACACAGCTCTCGTGTGGGGTACAACCATCTCCCTGGCCGACGGTCTGCAGTCGTTCCGTGATTTTCTGCGCAACTTCACCTTCAAGTATCGCATGTATGGGGATGGTTTCACGGATGGGGAGGTTCGGGAATCTCCAATGGCTGAAACCAAGATCCATTGGGAGACCTTGGAGAACATGCTTCTCCTGGGTGAATCTCGCTTTTACCTTAATATTAAGGACTTGAATCTGTACCCTCCTACGAAGAAGATGTGGCACCAGGTTCAAGCCTACCCCCATGAGATCATTCCTATCATGGATCAGGCGCTGAAGGACTGCATGATGGAAGTCGCACATTCCGAGGATCAGAGGAACCGGCCATCACAGAGCAGCGCAGGACACACCGCATCTCAACAGACCCGACAGAGCTCTGAGCCTGTATTTCCCAGCTCAGACAGACCTGATGAGCCTGTTACTCCCCGTCCCCAAGTGACGGAGTCTCTGGAGGACCAGGTTGCCTCGACTCTTTACTACGTTCGGCCATACGGACTGGATAAATCGACTAACATGCGAGAATTAAATCCATCTGGTAAGAAACTTGTCGCGGTCTTGCAATTTTGAGCCCACGATTGTGCTAATCACGAACTCCTTATAGATATGGATCGTTTGGTTTGTGTCAAGGGATTGGTTATCCGTGCCACTCCAGTCATTCCTGACATGAAGGAGGCGTTCTTCCGTTGCAATGTGTGCAACCACTCAATCACCATTTCGATTGAGCGTGGCAAAATTCGCGAACCGACTGAATGCCCACGAGATCTTTGCAAGTCCAAGAACTCGATGCAAATCATCCACAACAGATGTCATTTCGAGGACAAGCAAGTCATCAAGCTTCAAGAGACCCCCGATGCAGTCCCTGCAGGTCAGACACCCCATTCTGTCTCTATTGTCGCATACAACGACCTGGTGGACTTCTGCAAGGCTGGTGACCGTATTCAGGTAACTGGAATTTTCCGAGTAAATCCTGTGCGAGTCAACCCTCGCCAACGAGCACTGAAGAGTGTGCACAAGACCTTTGTCGACATGGTCCATGTTCAAAAGGTGGACGCCAGGCGTCTGGGCCAGGACCAGAGCACACTCATGGTCGATGGTCAGGAGGAAGAGAAGGGGGCCAACAAGCTTGAGGAGACTCGCGTCATCACACCAGAAGAAGAGGAGAAGATCCGAGAGACAGCTGCCCGTTCAGACATCTACGACCTCCTTTCCCGCTCTCTCGCTCCATCAATTTATGAAATGGACGATGTTAAGAAGGGTATCCTTCTGCAGCTCTTTGGTGGAGCCAACAAAACATTCGAAAAAGGTGCAAGCCCCAAGTACAGAGGCGACATCAACGTCCTTCTCTGCGGTGACCCATCTACCTCGAAATCCCAAATGCTCTCGTACGTTCACAAGATCGCGCCTCGTGGTGTCTACACCAGCGGTAAGGGCTCCTCAGCTGTTGGTTTGACGGCATATGTCACTCGTGACCCTGAGACCCGACAGCTCGTGTTGGAGTCTGGAGCTCTGGTACTGTCTGACGGTGGTGTGTGCTGCATTGATGAATTCGACAAGATGTCTGACGCGACTCGCTCGGTTCTGCACGAAGTCATGGAACAGCAAACAGTCTCCGTGGCCAAGGCTGGTATCATCACCACCCTCAACGCTCGTACCAGTATTCTGGCATCTGCCAACCCTATTGGCAGTCGCTACAACCCTGACCTTTCCGTCCCTCAGAACATCGATTTGCCACCAACTCTCCTGTCTCGTTTCGATCTGATCTATCTCATTCTTGATCGGGTTGATGAGAAGACAGACAAGCGTCTGGCAAAGCATCTCTTGTCTCTGTACCTGGAAGACAAGCCGGACTCAGCACCCTCCGAGGCCGACATCTTGTCTGTGGAGTTCCTCACCCTCTATATTTCCTACGCACGGTCCAACATTCAGCCTATTATCTCGTCGGAAGCTGCCGTGCAGCTCGTCGAGAACTACGTCGCCATGCGAGCACTGGGACAAGATGTCCGTTCCTCGGAGACTCGTATCACAGCCACTACCCGACAGCTTGAAAGCATGATCCGTCTATCTGAGGCCCACGCCAAGATGCGCCTTTCAGAAACGGTCACTATCGACGACGTCCAAGAGGCCTACCGTCTCATCCAGAGCGCTCTCAAGACCGCGGCCACCGACTCTCAAGGCCGTATCGACATGAGTCTCCTGACAGAAGGAACCAGCGCTGCAGACCGACAGCGACAGGCCGATATCAAGGAGGCTCTTGTCAAGTTGCTGGATGAAATGACTGCCGGCGGCAACACAGTGCGATGGAGCGAGGTGGGGAGGAGGCTCAGCGAGGGCTTCAACATGCCTGTGGAGCAGGCAGACTTCAACGAGGCCATGCGAGCTCTCGAGGCGGAGAATGCCATCATGGTTTCCGGCGACGGGCCGAGAAGGAGCGTGAGACGGGTCACTGCTATCGTATGAGGGACTGTATAACGATGATTGTGAATGATGTCTAGATGCGGATACGGGCTGGGACGGGTTTCTGGCGTCCTCTCAACTGTCCTTTTTTGTTTGCATTTGGTTGAGATGTGGCTACTGTTACAGGGCAGGGGAAAAGGGTCACCAAGGGCGTTGTGGACAGCTGGATTTGGAAATCTGATGGTAATAGACGAATATAATGATAGTGAGAAGGCCAGTCATTTACAGCGAAATTGCATCTGATCAAGCATCCCTTCTCTTGGCAACATGGTGTACCTTGTTTTTTGGTGAGATTTTGGATCGCCATTTATATCTGATTTGATTCTATCTCATATGCTATGGCCTATTCTTTCTCTACCGCAGGAATACCCTCCAAGGCATCCTTGAGCGTGTCAATAAGATCCTCCACATCCTCCAAGCCCACGGAGATCCGCACCGCCTCCTCCTTGACGCCAAACTCCCTAAAGTACGCCAGCTCCTCGGCGTGCTTCCCGAAGACGGCCATGTTGTACGCGTACTGGATCGTCACATGGCCACCCAGGTGCGGGCCCGGGTAGAAGCCGCACCGGTCGTAGAAGGCGCTGGCCGAGGGGACGCCGTCGAACTCGACGGTGAGCAGGCAGCCGTACCCGGGCTCGGGGAGCTCGGGCGAGGGACGCCGCTTGTGGGTGTCGTACAGGGCCTTGCTGGGCGAGACCGTGGGGTACTGGACGTTGACGACGGGGGAGGCAGGGTCGAGGGCCTTTTGGTGGAGGAAGGCGGCGACGGCCTCGGCGTTGCGGTTGAGGATCCCGGTGCGCTCGAAGAAGTCCCTGGAGTTGGAGAGCAGGGTCTGGGCGTCGCCGTGGAAGAGCTCGTTGCGGTGCGAGGAGGCGAAGAGGGCCGAGAGGGCGGCGTGGTGCGGGGAGAGCGGGTTGAGGGTGATGGAGCCGCCCATGACGTTGGCGCGGCCGCTGAATGATTTGGTGAGGGATGTGAGGAGGACGTCGCACTGGGGGAAGATGTCGATGTTGCCGAAGCCGGCTACGGTGTCGTCGCCGATGAGGACGAAGCCATATTTCTCAGACTACGGGTTTGGATGGAGGTTTTTAGCAACACTGTCACTAGAACTGTTGGTCGTTATGTCATGGTTTTGTTCCTTACCAGTCTCTTGATCCGTGCAATATCAGGCGTCTCCAAAGTCGGATTCGCCGGGAACTCGACGATCAGATAGCTTACCGCCCTGCCTTCCTGCTTCTCCGACTCAAGCCAGGCCTCGAGCTCGCTGATTCCTGGGTCATCAAATCTCCCGAAATGCTTGAAGCCATGAGGACACTCCTCAATCAAGTGGTGGTACGAGTTGTGGAAGATGACACCGCTGACCACAATGGCCCCAGGGCGGTACTTGAGCATGGTCCTGTTCCCGTGGAAGATGGCACCCATGCCGGTCGGATACAGAAACACATCCTTTGGCGTGGCCTGGATCTTGCTAGGCTCAATAGCGGCGTGATGGAGAAGCTCGATGATACGGCTCTTCACGCCTTGATGGGCCTCCGTCTCGGGCGTCCAAGTCGGTTCGGGGACCTGCCCATCGACGACTGCGACCTCGCGCATCTCGCCCACACCCTCGAGCAGCTGCTCGGCGCCGCGGATGGACAGACCGAGGCCGGGCATGGCCCAGGCCAAGGAGACACCGGCGGCATGTTCCTTGGCATAGAGAACGACATACAGCCTGTGGCCGGCTACGTCGACACATCGCAAGGAAACATCTTCCGGCTTCAGGATCTTGGTACGGCGCTGGGGCAGAGTGATGTGTCGTTTGGTGAAGGGCCAGAGATCCGGGTTCAGGTACATGTGGACGCCCAGATGCTCGGCCCCCAGTACGCGGCCAATCTCATCGCATAGCTATACATCATGAGGCCAAGAAAGGCGACAGTTAGCTTTCCATCCAACGACTTCGCTCTCGTCAACCGTGTACATGCACACTTGAACATGACAGGACGGAAAGGAGGGAGGGGGGAGCGATTACCCGGGCAGCGTAGTGTGTAGGTTTCAGACGAGGATAGATATGGACGAGGCGATTGAGAGTCTCGGGGTCTCCTTCGCGGAAGAGCCTGTTCTCCTCCCAAGTGCCGAGGTTGCTGATGATGCTGTAGGGAGTCTGTGGAGGAGGCGCGTGGCCAAACTCGGACTGAGGCCTGAGCACCACCATTTTATCCTTTATGTACGGACGAGTTTCGGTTCTGCTTCTCAGTCAGTCCTGTACGCACGGAATATATGGTTGCAGGCAGCTTGTATAAATGCAGCGACACCGGGGTGGTGCCCCATTTCCCCATCACGGCTCCAGTTATCCCTCACGGCCGATCCCGCTCTCGGGATGGTGACTGAGGTATCCCTACACATAATTATGTACCGTCTTATTGAAAAAAAGGAAAAAAGAAGAAAGGAAACCTGATAAGATTGTGGGAAATGTTTTCCTCACTACATGAATCTTTAACTTGGTATCAGTCAGGTATAAATTTTTAGTAATGCTCTCGATGAGTTCGCCATGGTCAACACAAGATTGTCCCAATATAGCCAACGTCGTTCCTTACTCTACCCAAATCATTCATTCTCGATCCGTAGGTCGATGGCTTTCAAGTAGGACGTACATGTATACCACATCAAGGGCCGGGGTCATACTTTCATTCCATTGACCCTAGGCCTGGACTATGTGATCTGCCTATCACCTCTCTTCCTCGTGGAAGCTTTGAGACCTTCTCAACCTCGATGCCTTGTTGCTGGAACCACTTCCTCCCTGATTTAAACCGCATCACTGCTCTAACCACCTTCTCCGTGATCTGAACCTCATTGCCTCTCTTCTCTAGCAGTAGCGCTAGGATCTTTTCGTCACCCTGATAACTGTGCTTTGCTGCTTCTAGAATCACCCTCTCTGTGATCTGTATCTCCTCGCCTCTCTTCTCTAGCAGTAGCTCTAGGATTTTTTCACCCTGAAAACAGTTCTTTACTGCTTCTAGCATCACCCTCTCTGTGATATGAACCTCATCCCCTCTCTTCTCTAGCAACAGCTCTAGGATCCGCTTCCCATCCTTGAAGTTTATCATTGCCCTTGTAACCACATTCTCCGTGATCTGAACCTCATCGCCTCTCTTCTTTAGCAGTAGCTCTAAGATCTCTTTCCCATGATTGAGATTTAATGCTGCTGCCATAACCACCTTCTTCGTAATCTGAACCTCATCGCCTCTCTCCTCTAGCAGTAGCTCTAGGAGCTCATTCCCATTGATTTGATTCGTTACTACTGCTATAAGCACCTTCTCCGTGATATGAACCTCATCGCCTCTTTCGTCTGGTAGTAGCTCGAGAAGCCCCTTCCCATTTCTGAAATTATTTGCTGCTGCCCTAAGCACATTCTCCGTGATCTTGACTTCATCACTTCTATGTTCCACGAGGATCTTTAAAATGTTGTTGCTCTTTTGTTTGTCCGCTCTTATATTGACCTCTGGTAAAGCGTCTTTATCCTGTAGCAGCTCTTGAAGCACCTTTGGTGCACCTTCGGCTGCTATCATCAGATCGCTTTCTTTTAAAATCTCCGAGATTTCCGGTATACTGTTATCTATCAGTATTCGTACCAGCCAGTCAATATCCAACACAAGGGATATGCTGAATAATGATTTACGTGGACGAAAAAGACCTCTCTGGGAAGCCCTTTGCTCCCACCGAGTGTTTCTGTTTAGCCAAAACAGCTTGTTTTGGCCCTTTAATGCGTATTTCAGCTTTTCCCTGTCGTCCGTGACGTCCTCGGCGCTCTGTATATGTTCATACCAATGATTAGAAGCGTAATGAGGGAAAAGCAGAACACGCGGAAAGCGAGGGTCGGATTTATCGTTGAAGGTCAAATCGGCAAAACTTAAATAGTTTAGACACGTCCTCCCTAATTCGATATTCGGGTGTCGTTGAAATTTGAGTGTGAGGCCTCCTTTCTCCCATATTTCCGGCTGGCCCTTTAGAAAATCCAGTAACGACTGATGGATTAAATAGAGGTTGTTATCAATAATATCAACCAATGCTCCCAGCTTTTCATGGATGGAGTCACTATCCAAAGAAGCCTTTTGATTATTGCACTCTGATAAGCTGTTTGCATTCGTAACCATAACAGCCACAGCCATTTCCAATTCTTCAAGAGAAAGTGGCCTTTTAGCATAGGCTACCCAGGCCAAAATGGCCTTATCATGGTCGTCTTTGAACGCGGTCTGGATAAGGGTCATGTATAACTCGTTGAGCTCACGTGGTGTTTGGTTTATTGTTGCCTGGACCAAAATACTGGTTGGGTACCGAAGTTTCTGGACCTCCCCTAATACAATATGTATCCAAAGAAAAGTACCTCCTGCAAAATTCATAAGAGAGTCCACTATTTCTCTTTTGAAGTTCTTGAATTTTGCAGGCAATGACCCAACCTGCGACTCGATAAAAGTCTTTATATCTTTTTGAGGCGGTCGAAGGTTTCGTCTTAGTTCAGCTGCAAAGATATCCACAGGACCAGTTGGCCGACTGGTAAAGAACAGCTTCAGCCGGTATGCCGTCTTGACCTGGATCATGTCGTGCAATTTTTGCAGCAGGGCCCTCATCTCCGGGTCTGGATACACGTCCAAGCCATCAATGATGCAGTAAATCCAATCATATGGGCTCAAGGACACTAGATCATGAAAAGTGCTCCACAGGTCATAGAACCCAGCCGAATGAAAGGATCTATACTCTTTAGGGTCTTGAAATCGGTTGGGAAGAGTCTGAAATAGTCTTTGGTCTTCGGATAGCTGCACTATCAGTGCCCGAAGAACAGAAGACGCAGTTCTCGAGTTATCGTCCTTGATATTGCAGAAGAAGTAGATCACTTTGACACTATTCTTCTTGTTGGTGGATTGCTGCTGCTGGAGGTGTGACACTATAAAATTTGACAATACCGATTTGCCTTGCCCAGGTGGCCCGAGTACTAGCAGTGCACATGGCTTGGGATTCTTTTGCCAGGCTTCGAAATCTGTTGCTCGCAGGCAGTGAATATCACGCTGGTACTTATCGTACTGGTATGGAGAAGGATTCTTTTCAGCAGGGGCCTCTTGCACGAGCCATTGAAGAGTCCCTTCAGTTGGCCTCGCTAGTTTCCCGCTTTTGTAAAAGGCTCGGTAGTCAGGAACGTTCAAGTCATCCCAGTGTCGCTTCTCTTCTGACGAAAGCTCTAGATGGAGATGTTAAATTGCTGACTCGATTCGAGATTTGGCATTTCTACATACTGGTAGGGGGCATGAATCGGTTGGAAACAACATCCGGACCTTCTTCGATAAGTCTTCGCAACTTGTTCCGTACTCTTACGTAGCTGTCATCTGCCTCATTCAAGAACTTTACCAAGTTTGAATGATTGGAAGGCAAAGGCAGCCTATCGTGTGTGTTGTTTAAAAACCCGATCTGACACGCGGATTCCTCTGTCACCATAAAACACTTATGCCCTCCTCTTGATATTTTGCCACTTTTGTCGACCTGGTCAGATTTTCTGTCAGCAAGCTACTATTCAATTGTGGCTCGAGCAGAAGAAACGCCTGTAAACGTACCTTTAGGGTATCGGTCATTTTGCCCTCATAATAAGAGATAATTCTCATTGGCGGATCTTGCTTCTCGTGACAGCTTCTAAACCTTCCTAGTAGTGTTTTCAGGTATGGAGTTGGTTCCGATTCCGAATCAAGTTGAAGATCCATTATTAACTGGTTATTGAGTTGGCCGCGGGTGATCTCTCGTAGCTTTCCCAGATTGATTCCCATATTCGGGACACCAAAGAACATCAATCCGGATGCGGATTTGAAGAAGTCGCTATTTTCACGGTCTTTGTCATCCTGATTTGCCAAGATGAGGGCCTATATCATGAATTAGTAAAGTATTGAGGCTGTAACCAGCGGTAAATATACACATACCTCTTTGATTAAAAGCCCTCCCAAGCTATGGCCAATGAAAATCATCGGCCTCTGTGTGGTCTACGATGCCGAATGTCAAATCCCCAATAATTTCTTTGAGAAGCAGATCTTATCACCGTACCTCTGTCGTTTGTCGGAAGGCCTTATAGGAGTCTAGAAAGGATCTCGCCAGGCCCTCGATGGAGATTTTACTGTCTTGATCGGTGATAGCTGAGCCATACCCATAGACAAGAATCCTACTATTCGGGAAATCTTTGGGTAGAAAATCACGTAGCCAAACTGCTTGGGTTTCTTTATTTTGAAATCCACCAATTGCATGACTGCCTAAACCGTGAACCGCAATGATGCTATACACACATTAGTATTGAAGTGTTGGTGCGGACGGTCAAGCGCCACTCCTCTTACTCCACGGTGGCATTCTCCCCCTCGTATAAAAGGGTTGTTCCGTAGAAATTTTTGTCGAGGTGATATCCTAGATTCTCTGGAGCCTTGGCTGAAATGAACGTTGCGGTGCGAGACTGTCCGAACGAACGTGCAATCTTCAAGCGAAGCCTTGCCGAGTCCAGTCTGTCAAAGCCTGGAATGGATTCGACCAACTGGCTTAGAAGCTCTGTTTCTGTCACTGTAGCAGGGATTTGTTGGATTCTGTAGCACATGGGAGCGGCAGGTGGTATAATTGGAGAAGATATCGCGAAAAGCTTCCATCGTGGAAGAGCAAGTAGGAGCCCAAGGAGTAAAACGATGATCGTGACTCCAGCTGGGTAAGCTGCAGATGCGATGGCACCGGTCCAACCCATCTGATCTACAGAAGTTGAACCAGATGACATACCTGGCAAGGAGTTTCAAGTAGACTCCTGATGATATCTTGGAAGCAGAAAGGATAGCACTAATAAAGCTCTCAAGCACGGTATGCGACGGTACATTGGGCGGAAGTGATGAGATCCTACCTAATTAAAGACGTTTTTCTCAGGGGCAATTATATATCTATTTCTTCGTGTAGTCTTACTACTGATCCTACGAGGCGTAATATGCCTGCAGTCATATGCATAGCGAAGCCTCCCTCTCCACCCGGCCGCATTCTGGGCCTTATGACTGCCAATGCCACCATGAGATACTACAACGCTGATGAGAAACTTGTCGTAGACGTCCGGAGGTGAGGTTAGAGTGTCTAGGTAAATATGATGTCCTTAGACAAGCACCTGGCTATATACCTAAGATCATTGCAAGATGTTTAATGGCTGGTAAAGTACCCATCGAAAGGCATGCAACGGTGGCTATGTGCCAGCATAACGCTCGCAGCAAGCCGCAAAGACATGGGGGTTCCTTGGAAGACTATGGCGGTTATTCGAAATCTCCAGCTCCCACAGCCCGGATACTACATTGTCAGCGGGGCTCCATTTACGTGAGCGGCTACTGAAACATTGCTGGAGACACCCCGCCTTTACTGAAGTCACCTTGAACCGTTGATCAAATGTTCACCTATCTGGCGTCAAAACGTAGACGGTATAGAGACACAAACATTGCTAGAATTTATTATGATATAACACATAAAAGGCCATAGTGATACATTCCATTTACCACAAGAAAGGAACAGCCCCATCATGCGACACAGACGGAAACTTGTCGACGACAATTTGGTGAAATCAGGACAATCTGCAATCGAAAAAAATATATACAAAATGGGCTTGAACAAACCAATCACCAAAACTCCCTGTCCCGTCCCTCAAACACAAAATTTAGGGCGACCGCCACGAAGAGTGAGACACAGAGGGCCGTCGGGCCCCAGCGGTCGTAGTATTTGGCGGCCTTGCGGTTTCGGATTGACCGGCTTCTGTAGAGATAAGTACCTACCGAGTAAAGCAGGCTTCCAATGGCAAGCAGCGTGAACAGAGCAGCGACCCAGAATGAGGCTACCGAAGTGCTGGTTCCGAAGTTAAGAAGCGTCACGGCAATGGTTCCGATATAGATGGAATATTCGAGCTATTGAGCACCAGTTAGCCTACATCTACATTCGAGTAGATGGCATGAATGCGATTGAACTTACCCAGCCCAAGAACGTTCGCTCAGCTGCGAAGTATACCTTCGGCTCGACACGCACAGGCACGTAAATCTTCTTGCCGGGAGGCGCCTTGAACCTCTTGCTGTGAACGGGGCCGTTACCAAAGAGCATCTCCTGCCTGACGCTGCGGTCCACTTGCGTAGCACGGGGAGCAGGAATCAATGCCTTTAGGACATACAATGCGCCCCGGCCCAAGGCCTGGCCCTTGGCAGCAGCGAGCTTCTTGTAATAGTGCAGCCCACCCGCACGTCTAGCCTCTTCCAACTCATAGCCTTCGTCATATTCATCATCCGAGTCATAGATATAGTCGTCATTCCCAGCAACTTCCACGGTCTGGCCCTCGTCATCGACTCTTCCAGCTTCATTAGATGCTCCGCCGCGAGCGACCACAGCGGTAGGGGGTTGGATATCTTCATCATCAGAGTCGAAGTCATCGTCGGCGTCATCTGAGGTGCTCGTAGCAGATTGACCCGGACGGTGAATTCCGAAGCTATGAGACACAGGCTTACGAATATCGACGTCCATCTGTGGCATCCAGAAGGGCAGGAGATTAATCCTGTCAGGGAAGAGTGTGGCACAGCCGTGAATGAACTTGGAGAATTTGGGAACTGCCTCTACAAGATGGGAGGCGATGAGCTGACGAACCCACTCGGGAGGCTCCTGTCCAGCTTGGGTTTGTAGCTTGACTTCGAGAACTGCGTACGGGAATCGTTCCACGTCCTCGGGGGGCAGCTGAGAGAAGGGGAAATCGATTCCAATATCGGTTCGCCTCCAGTTTTTGCCGCTTCGGGCGCGGCCATCAAGGTTGTCCTCTCGGACCATGGTAAGCTCGGTATCAAGGGAGATACGTACTCGCGCATCGGCGGGAAGTTGGAAAGCCGTGCGATTGTAGAAAGAACGGCACACCGGCTTGTAGCCCTTCCGGAGGATTGAATATTGGATTTCTGAAGCCAGTCGTTCATCTTCGGCAATTGCCTTCTCGGATTTCTTACCATCCTTACGAGCCTTCTCGAAAATGGCAGGGGGGAGGAGTTCACCCTTCATGTAGGCATTGACATTCTTCTCTTTCATCGCGAAACGGGCTTTAACAGACTTCTCGCCAGTCCAGTCCTCACGATGAGTCTTGCGCTCAACGAAGATGGTGTCATTCTGCATGCCACCATACCAACGAAGACGAATTGCCTCGGCACCTTCAGTCTTCTTGAGTCGGCCCTCATATAGATCCCATGTATCCGGGTTATCGTAGTAGATGGACGTAATGGCCGAATCTGCCTGCTCGAATTCCTTGCTGGCGTTGAAGACCAGAACGGGCAAATGCTTAAGAATGATGAGCTTGAGCTCAGTCACATTATCTGGATGCACCCAATACTTGGTCGTCTGTCGGATGAAGCTGGCTTGGCCACCACCAGCAGCGCTATCGCCCTTGACCGGGTTACCTCTCGTTCGAACCAGATCGTATAATTTCGAAAGCTTGATAACGGATGCGTCGTAGTTTTCTTTGTAGAACGGCTTTGCCTTGAGTCGGCTCTCAAAGGCAGGTCGAAGGTGCCAGCCGGTGGTTTTCTGTTCGATTGTTAGACACGGCCAACAAAGTAGCGGGAAGAAATCAATTGAGATCTGGCCAAACTTACATCGTGCTTCTTAATGATCTTCGAGAACCCAGTGTAGTTGAGCTGAACGAATTTGGCAAGGTCGTGAACATCGGCGATGACGTCGCTGAGATCCTCCTCGAGGAGCATGAACTCCTCCTCAGTAGGGCCATCTTCCCGAAGACCACGCTCGTTCAGGCGATTGACGACCTCCCTGACCTCGCGCTCGCTGACGGCGATTCGGCGGGAGATCTCCATGGCCTTCACCTGCTGCTTGGTGTGGACCTTCTCGAGCTCCGACTCTAGCTTGGTGACGAAGCGCGTCTCGTCCTCCTCGGTCCACTCGTGGCCAAGGCCCGAGCTTGGGAGCGGAGGGCCGGTGGCATTCTTCAATTCCTGCTTGAGGCCATCGTAGTCAATGTAGTACCATTGGTACTCGCGGATGACGCTCGATCGTAGCTGTTCTCCGAACTTCATGACGACGACACCAGGTCTGACCGGGACGGTCTCTGATCGGGACGTTGTCCAAGTTTTACTGCGTGTTTTCAGGTCCTGAACAATGAGCATTGGCAGGCGTTAGCGGGACTGTCGAGCAGTGGCCGATAGCATAAACTGTCAGTTGATTTCAAGTGAATGAAGCGATGTTTTCTTTCGTATTTTCCGACCCGGGGCCGATTTTTTGCCCTCTGCTACCCACTGCACTGCACTGCACATGCACCGGGGCGGCTCGATGTCGGAGGGCAATGACGAATGGGACGCGGGTAGCTGCAAAAAAGGAAAGTGCTCACCTGATGTGTTTTTGACCAGAGCTGGTTTGTCGCAAGGGATCAAGCCAGACCTTGCCTTGGAATGAGGTGTTCCAGAAAGCAAGTGAAGGGAAGGACGATGCGACAAGCGAACGAGGTCGGTTATTAGTGCAAGGCCATGGTCTTGAAGGGAAGTCGCGAACCCCACTGAGCACTGACTAGCTCCTACCAGATAGATCCTGGATCGCTCCAACAAGCTTTGGCTTGCTACAGCTATCAACTACCTACCTACCTACATTCGTAACTCAAGACTTGCACCGCAATTGGTACATCCCAGCCCACCATCTCCTCATCAATCGCGCCGCAGTTCCTGTCAACACACAGGTGAGTCCCTTATGTACGAGAAGATTGCCAACAGCTGATACGAATGGATGTGCACCCGATCTTTTGCAAGGAGTTCGTCACAGCTCCACCGGCGTCGCTAGCCTCGCCTACCACGGTACCTGCGCCCGAACAGCTCTAGGGCGGATCGTGCATTGGCGAATCATTGTAGATGCCAGGGCAACGTGAAGGGAGACCTGGTCGCGCCCATAAACGAGTCCACCCTGCCCACTATTGCCTTAGCTTCGTGTGCTCCCGGTGGAGGCGGCAGCTCCTGGAGCTGCTTGCCGTACATCAAGCCCTGAGGCTGTTAGTAATTACTCCCTACCATTGAACTTGGAATTGTCGACGTAGGGCAGAACAAACTGGTAGTAATCACACAGCGAGAATGGACAGGCGCGGGGTGCTATCGAGTCGCAAGTGCAATTGCCATGTCTCGCTCTACATACCTCTGGCACTGGGAATCCCCGGCCACCTCTTGAGGCAATTTGGCTCAATTATTCGGCAATGACCCTCAAAACATCGTGGTTTGGTTCATTAGGTAGTCAGAAGCTCTCTTGGTATTCGTAGTCAAGCTTTTTGGGGCTTGCACTGCTCCTTCTCATTGCTATAGGTTGGACACTATTTTGGAGGAACCCAGGTGGAGATGGAGACAGAAAAAAAACTTCCACAACCTACGCCACCACGTGCGGGTGTCAATAATACCAGACAAGCATCCGGTATACTGGCAAAATGGCAAAACCAATCGATGACTCCATGCCAACGCGGATTTCCGCTGAGTGTCCTGATGATATCCGACACATTCTTTACAATGCATGGGGCCATGATCTTGACGAATTAAAAAAGATTTTTAAGGCGCACCCCGATGATGACTATGAGTATGAGCGCTCTATTGCCAATGTCCAAGACCCTGAGACGAAAGAGACACCTCTCCATGCTGCCGTCCGCGCCTGCGGCCCCGCTGAGAAGACCAAGGATAGCGGCGAACAAGAGGAAGACGGCGTCGTAGAGGAGGCAAGAGAAATTATCCAGGAGTTATTCGAGTCTGGTGCTATTTGGAACACCCTTGACAACAACGATGAGACTCCTGGCTGCGTGGCCTTGAGGCTACGTCGAGAAACTTTGTATGAGATGTTTGTTATAAAAGGCGCCCAAACAGAACTGCTGCTGTCCGGCACTGCGGGTTATGAATTCCTGGGCTCAGAGGACGGGGAGGAGCAAGCCGCCGCTGGGGCCAAAGATGACGGAGACGCCATGGACGTCGAGGATGAAGCCCCTCAGCTGGTCACCGTCAAGGCAGATGAGACCGAGTTGGTTTCTCCAGAGGATCACGAGAAGACGGTAACGAGCGACGAGTACCTCAAGTCTGAGCTGACCTACGACGATGGGAAACTCGTCGACTCGGACCTCAACGGTGTGATGATGGCCTGGGAGACCGATATCATGAAGCGTTCTGTAGCCGCTCTGCTGCCCGATGCTCCAACCGGCAAGCGAATCTTGAACATTGGTTTCGGAATGGGCATTATCGACGGCATGTTCGCCGAGTTGAAGCCCTCCCGTCACCACGTCATCGAGGCCCATCCCGCCGTTCTAGAGCACGTTGCAAAACCGGACTCCAAGTTCGGTCCCAGCTGGGAGAAGAGCGGGCCCGAGGAGGGCGCCTACAAGATTCATGCAGGGAAATGGCAGGACGTGGTGCTCAAACTCCTAGAGCAAGGAGAGGTGTACGACGCCATCTATTTCGACACATTTGGGGAAGACTACTCGGAGCTACGTACGTTCTTTTCCGAATACCTCTTAGGCCTATTGGATGAAGAGGGCCGGTTCAGCTTCTTCAATGGCCTTGGCGCGGATAGAAGGATATGCTATGATGTCTACATCGATGTGGTGGAAGCGCATGGAAATGAGGCTGGTTTCGACATTTCATGGCAAGAGATTGATGTCGATATGTCCACCCTCGCCGAAGCTGGAAAGGGAGAGTGGGAGGGTGTTCGTAGACGATACTGGACACTTGACAGTAAGTCCCACGTTCTTTACGCTATTTCATTTTCAGGAAACCCCGTGCTAATTACGTCCAGAATACAAGCTCCCGGTCTTCACGTTCATGGGCTAGTGAAACCTGCCACGTTTTCACAAAAGAAGGAAATTATAGATATGATTAATGAAGAAGAAAACCGAAAATGTGAGAGAGTTAAAAACGAGCAATTAAGCTCACAATGTCTAGCTAGCTATCACGCTAATGTGCTCAAATACATGTGTCGATTCAGTCATAAGGGGGCAATCTAGCTGCAGACTGAACTTGCTCTGTTTTCTTCTTCTTTTATTTATCTTCTGTCTCGGTTTTCATTTTATGGCATTGTTTTTCGTTCTTGTATCCCTAATATTCCGGGTCATAGTATCGGAAGAAAACCGTAGTCTATTTGAAATTCTCAGGGTGCAGGATACCAGCCATATTGCCTTCCTTGACTCGCTTGAGGGTAAGGGCGGCAATAAGGGCGGCACCAACACCGCTACCGTCTTCGGCGGCTAGAATCTCGACGGGATCTTCTTCCTTGGGGTTTGATTTAGCAGGCCAGTCAAGAATCTCCCGCAGGGCCACAGCACCACGAGCCTTGAAATGGGGGTATTTGTTAAACACAGAGCCATCTGCACCCACGTGGCACGACTGGTATCCCTTCTTCTTGCATACAGCAGCCACGCCGCATGCAGAGAGACGAGCAGCGCGTGTGCCAATCAGCTCAGCAAGTCGGCGGATGAATTCAAGCTCGGGGAGAGTACATTTGATGTTGAGCCTTGCGGCGAAACTGTCATACGTCTCCTGAAGATTCTCAAATGGGTCCCTTCATTATATGTTAGAAATCCATTGTTGCCTGAGATGGAGAAAAAATGTGGAGAGAAACTCACTCTTCAACGGCCGACAGGAATGAGGCATCCAGGCTGTAAGGCCTTCGGAGCGCAGCAATGTCTTGACCCTCAAAGATGTGGATATCTTTGTTATCGTGCAAGTCTACCAGCACGAGACGGAAGATCTCTCCAAGATACAATCCGGCAATCATTTTCTCAAAGGCTTGCTGTCCAGGCCGTGGGGAGTCACGGTCAATGATGAGGTCATATGGAGTTCGTGGCAGAACCTTGTGTTCGTTATCAAAAGCTCCCCACTCACAGTTGATAGCCATGGGGGTGTCAGGTGGGAGGTTCATGTGGGCGAGCTTGGGAATGGAGCCCGCGTTCTCCATGTAGGCGGCATTACAGCCGGTTCCGAAGATGCATCCAATCTTCATCTTGGTGTCGGTGTAGGCAGAGGCGATGAGTGTACCAGTAGTGTCATTGATCAAGGCGGTCACCTTGATGGGAACACCCTGCTTTTCTGTCAATTTTGTCCTTGTGATGGTTCTTTTTTGCTTCAGTCAACATACTCGCTTAGCCAGAGCAGCCTCGAACATGGGTACAACATTTTGGCCCTCGACACCGGAAATGTCAAAGCCCTTGGTCCATCGTTGAAGGATACCCTCATCGATGTAGTTCTGGGTAGCCGGATACGAAAAGGTGAATCCGAGAGGCATCGATTCCAGCTTGCTGCAGTCGCCGTGGTGGGTCTCGACGAATTGATGCAAGCAGTCGGCAATATATTCCCAAAGCTCTTCGCTGCTGCCTGTCTTGAGTTCATCGGGCATACGGTACTTGGATTGGATGATATCAAACTCCGATTTCTGATCCGTCAGCGTGATCTCGCAAACTCTTAGATTCGTACCACCCATGTCGAGGGCCAGAAATGTGCCCGTCTCGTATCCATCGGGGTAGGACATGACCCAAGTTGGGTTCATTGGCTAGTACCAGACTGTTAGGTTACGCAAATATTTTCCAGACAACGAAAGCTTACGATGCTCCCCCCCTCAACGCTGAGTCCTGCATCCAACCCAGTTAGTATTTTCTAAATCGGTCGGGGTTATACTCCAACCAGCGTACCTTTGGCAAGCTCATTGATAAAATGATCAGTGATCTCCTTGAGCTTTGGAGTTTCAACTGTGAAAATCTCCTCAATGTACTTGATCTGTGCCAGGAGATCCTTAGGAAATTCCGCCTTGGAACCTGTCATGTTGATGCGTCAGCTGGCTGTCTAAGCGAACATTACTTGTTTGAATTGTTGAATAAATCCGATGACATTTGCAGGAGAAAACGCTCTTTTTAAGCACGGGGTCCGTCGCTCCTCTCACTTTTGTCTCACTTGGAGATTTCGACAAAGATGGTGTCAAGGCGGATGAATCGGTGGCTTAACCAGGTGGCAAACATTGGTGACACGAAATGCTCTTCACAGGCGGCTCTAAGAGTCTTTGGCGAATCGCGGAAGCAATGAGTCCGTCATGTTCATATGAAATGCGGGCTCATTATGGTCCGTGATTGCCATCGTGTGTAAAAAGCAAGCCTCTCACCGTCTCCTTTAAGAAGGTCAGGTGAGCCTTGGCAAATTGACATTCTCGGTACGTTACAGAACATCAATTGTGGCAAAGCAGGTGAGAAGAACAGCTACATGGGTAAAAGAAACGACTTCAGCTTTTCATCAACTTACCCTTTCTAGAGGGAGGAGGGCGAGGACCCAAGCCAACCATGGTGATCAGTTGTCGCGGATCGCGGGGTACGGCGGGGTAGATTTTTGATGGGAGAACAGGCGCAGGTAGTGTAACCACGCAAGGGGAATGAAGATGAAAGATGATGCTCGGGGTGAGCTATGTGAGCGGTGTATTAGGATTGTAGGAGCTTATCTGGTCCAGCTGGAGGCTCCCAACAAAAGATTCTCCTCGAGCTGAGCTCACAGGTTATATATGGCGGTAGCTCAGGTGGGTAAGGTGCCTGCTCAAGAGGCGGGTTTTCCAAGTCAGGAACATTGGAAAGCTCTTGGTCACTATTACGTGGATGGGGCCGCTTGCAGCCAATGGGGGCGCTGTCATAGACCAGCTACTGCCTTGTTACCAAGAGCATCAAATTGGAAGTCTCGATACATGGGAGCAGGTACCTATCTCAACTAATTCCAGTGCTACTGCCAGCGCTCTATTCAGTTGCTTGTGGGATAAGGTAGTCTCAACGCTTTCTCCCCAGCGGATTGGAATGTAGAGCCAATGAACTCCAAGGTGCTACCGTGACCCCCATCTAAGACTGCGCTGCAGTTTCGAGAGTCTGGCCAAATCAAGGTGTTTGATTTTGTCTACTATACTGAGTAGTACTTGGATAGTGGATCCCACACACCCCTTTCAAATGGCCCCAATGCACGAGGCTGTCAGCCAAGTGGTGATAAGAGGCTTCTTACCATTAAAATTTACATACTCCTAATTAAAGAGATGCTGCGCAACGGTTGAGCTGGGCGAATCAGCGAGACCAGATATTCCCCGACCAGAAACCACTCACCCGTCCCAAAATTGGGTCCCTTTGAACTTTCCAACTTTCCCATCAAACCCGGGACGCGTCTTATCGATAAGACCGCTGTCTGTGGTACGTGAGCTCGACACCGAACTAGTCCACATTTGGGAATCAATGCCAGATGGGCAACGTGTCTTGCGTGTGCCTCAACGAGAGCTCTCCCATTAGTGGAATCCTACTTGATGCACGAAGCCTCTCCTTGAGCTTTCTCCCACCTGCACACAGCGCATCTCATCAATGAGCGCTGCCCTCGTTCGCTCGGAAATATGAAACCCTCTACCATCGCAACGGCGCTTCTGGGCCTTGCTTGCAGTGCCTTTGCAAGCTCGCAGCAATCGACTGTGAAGCTGCCTGCTGATTTCAAGCCGCCCCAAGTCTTCAAGAACGCCAACTTGGTACATATCATCTCCCTCGAGAAGAACTATGTGAAGGAGCAGGTCAATGTTTTGATCGAGAACACTGCTGCGGAACCTCAGGAGGAATACTTCCTACCCTTCACCGCAGACCAGCTGAGCCGAGTCGGAGGCTTTGAAGTCAAGGACAGAAAGGATACCGCCGCTGGACCCTTTACGGTGGACGTTGTGAACTATGATTCAGCAAGGTATGATGCGCTTCCTCAGTCCCTCAATTGAACCTTCGTTTCTCTCTTCCCTCATAAATTAATGCTAATTGGGTGTTCGCACAGCTCGACGCAGTACTATCGAATTCGATTACCCGCCCCCCTCAAGTCTGGCGGCCAACAAACCCTTGGCATCACTTTCTACTACCTCAGCGCCTACAGGCCTCTTCCAGCATCGATCCCACAAGAAGCTACTCAATATCTTAGCTACGAGTTCTCGCCGTATGCCCAGTCTGCCTACCCAACCGTGAAGCAAAAGACAGAAGTCAAGGCCGCCTCTGCAACGATCCCCGATTACACCAAGGTTGAAGGCCACGGAGATGTTGCCGAATTCCCCCAGAAGCAGGGATCCAAGTTGACCTACGGACCATTCGGCGAGAAGGCCGCTGGGGCATCTCTGCCAGCTTCAGTCCGCTTCGAGTTCAACAAGCCCGTTACTCACATCTCTGAGCTTGAGCGCGATATTGAAGTCAGCCACTGGGGCGGCAACGTCGCATTCGAGGAGCGATACGTCCTGCACCACCAAGGCGCAAACCTTTCCAGCCAGTTCAACCGAGTCAAGTGGGCTCAATCCCAATATTTCAACCCAGCGAGCCACGCCCTTAAGGAGATGCGTTTCCCCCTGCAGGTTGGAAGCGTCGACACGTACTTCACAGACACGATCGGAAATGTGTCCACCTCGCGATTCAGGAGCAACAAGCGCGAAGCTCTTCTCGAGCTGAAGCCGAGATACCCCATCTTTG
Source organism: Clonostachys solani (assembly GCA_902141235.2). Classification (NCBI taxonomy): domain Eukaryota; kingdom Fungi; phylum Ascomycota; class Sordariomycetes; order Hypocreales; family Bionectriaceae; genus Clonostachys; species Clonostachys solani. The sequence continues at coordinate 5,083,009 of CABFOC020000035.1, forward strand.
GAGGCTGGAAGTACCCCTTTACCATCGGTTGGAACTCCAACGCGGCCAACTTTGTGAGGAAGACTGCCACTGGTGGGTTTGTCTTTAAGGCACCATTCCTTGAGGGTCCTAAGCAGGCCGAGGGTGTCGAATACGAGAACATCAATGTCAGAGTTCTCTTGCCAGAGGGCGCCGAGTATGTCAATCCATTACCCCATTTGTTATTCAATCTCAGATGCTAACCAGCCGATAGAAACGTCAAGCTTCTTGCCGATGTCCCGGAGTCCTCCATCGTTGAGACTACGGTCGATGTGCACAAAACTTATCTTGATACCATCGGCCGCACCGCAGTCACTATCAAGGCCCGTAACCTTGTAGATGAGTTCAAGGACCGTGATCTCATTATCTATTACGAGGTTCCATCCGCAATGACTCTGCGAAAGCCTCTGGTGATTTTCGCTAGCTTCCTCACGGTATATGCTGCTGCTTGGGCTATCGGTAAGGTCGAGGTTGGATTTGGTCAGAAATAAAAAAAATACGGGAGACGCTACCCCATGGGAGGAATAAGAACGACGTCAGATGGTTGCATGGTGATCTTCCCCTGACAAAAAATATGTAACAACACGACCAGCAGGCAATTTTTTCCAGTTTTATAGAAGCGAGGGATTTCATGATGGTGCCTACTTAATGTACGCATATAAACTCTTGTATATGTCCCTTTGTCATCTCTGCCAGGTGAACGATGCAAATTGCTTAAACAGCCATATTTCTATCCAGCCCAGTTGAGCACTCCTACGCGCAGTATGAGGGTCCATGTTATTCGACTTGTGAGGGTGTGGATATCAGTGGATGGTATGTAGGGAATTCGGCAGGTTTCCAGGTCGCAACTAAAAGTCGAGGCAATCAGTGGACAGGGATCCGCCGTCGGCTGCCGACCCTCAATGACGACTGCGGACGCCTTGGCCGAACTACCTTGCCTAGAACAAGCGATGTCTCCTCCTGACAATAGAGGGTGACTTCTGATGCAAGCCCGGCTCGGGATCCATAATTCCACATCAGCTGGTCAATGCTACTAATTATGTCTGCGCCTTGTTTCTTTGCCTCGCTCTTCTATAAGATGCCCTGATCCTCTCACCCTCCCGTCAAATTCAGACATACACACCAATCTAATTATCCTCATTTCTTCCACTTGCATAAACGTTTCGCAATTGCAACACAAAGCCTCTTTTTCGCATTCGCTACACATAAACTTAGACTTCAAGAACTCTGTACGACACGATGTGTTTTCGTGAGCCTAGAACAACATATTACTACCACGAGGAAATCATTCCTGCACGACCTCGCTACTACCAGGATCATGGGCATCATCACCACCATGGCCACCACCACCACCACCACTCGCCCCGATCAAGCTACACGAGTGTGAAGAGACGATCATACCACTCTCCTCCGAACAGCAGCTACCGGGTGTAAGCATAGAGGCTACGATCGCAAATACTACATTGTATCCTTATTCTTGGGGGGCGGCGTTTCTGAGAGGGATGCTTCACATGGGCAATAAGCGGGTGTGGCCGACAGTTTGATTGGCGCATGGGTTTCCTTTTGTTACTGGATGCTTGACGAATAAACGACTTGAGAGATGAGCTTAATGATAATTGCTTCGATGCAGCGTGTGCAACTACTGGACCAATCATGTTGAAATTTTGCAGCCTAAGTAAATAAACGATAAGCTCTCAAATTATGATCTTTGACCCCCATCAGAGAATGACGACCCATCGCGGGACCTGTTTGAGGTCATCGGATGCTCATCGGCTGGGTGGAGCTGCAACTTTAGCTGCAGCAAAGCCCAGTGACATCATCACGCCCCCTCCATCCGTTATGTCATTCCCTGTCTAAGACCACCAGTTCGCAGATGCTCGAATGTGGCATTCGTCAACATCCCATTAGAGAGAATAGAGTCAGGCTAGGCAGATAGCGGACATGATGACGACAACAATAATAAACTTCGTGAACCATTGGAGACGTACTTTTGGCCTGATGGGTGAAAATAAAAAGAGGCCTGTATCCCTGCTCGGATCATCAGATCTCGGCAGCGCACCAACCGATTCAATCAGCAAAATCCATCCCATCTTATTATTGACAATTGTTTTTACCAGTCGCTTGCGATTAGTATAGGTTTTTAATTGTACGTTTCATCAGCGACGAGCTGAGGCTATCAGGGTGTATGAGCCCCGGCTGTTTGCCTCAGCGGCATCGCGCACCTACCTCTCGTTCCTCGTCGTGCCTACCTCACATATCATAGTGCTAACAGATACTTCTATGAGCAAGGCAGGCGCTATATAGTATAACGAACATTACATTTAAATTTGTCTGCTCAATCTACTGTCAACCATGTAAGCTCGTGGCTGTTACCAGGCCCTGCCTTTTTTTTTTCATTTCCTCTTCGTTTAGTTTCGAGGACTATTCCCTAGATCGAAGAACACTACAATTCAATGAAATATGTCTCGGTCTAGCTTTGAGAGCTCTTTTTCCCAATATATCTCGGGCCACCGGCGGTTTCCGTCATCCGACAGTGTCGCTAACCTCTCCGTCCGTTCCAGGAGCCGAACGCTTTCTTTCCGATCCAGGAATTCAACCAGAGGCTCGGGGTCATCAACCACCGGCAAGCCAGGTCTCTCATTTAGCTCCCTTCGAGGCACAGTCCAGCCAGAACTGTCCCGAAAGCTGTTCAAACTCATTAAGTCAGAGAACAACCTGGTGTCTGCCCATGAAGCAGCCGGCCGCGAACGGGTGTCCATCGCCCAGCAGCTCTCAGAATGGGGCGAGCACACGGGCGACGATGCCATCAACGACATCTCAGACAAGATCGGTGTCATCTTGAGCGAGATGGGTGAGCAGGAGGACACCTACGCTCATGCACTTGATGACTCGCGAGGAATTCTCAAAACGATTCGCAACACGGAGAAGAGTGTTCAGCCTAGCCGCGACGGCAAATCGAAAGTCGCCGACGAAATTCAAAAGCTGAAGTTGAAGGAGCCGGAGAGCCCGCGCCTGGTTGTGCTGGAACAAGAACTTATTAGGGCTGAGGCAGAAAACCTGGTCGCCGAGGCACAGTTGACGAATATTGTGAGTCCAAGACATGAACTGCTACAACACGCATCGCCAAATCGACTAATCCAAGTGAACGTCAACAGACCCGCCAAAAACTCAAGGAAGCATACGCTGCTGAATTCGCGGCCACCATTGAACGTGCCGAGAAGCAAATCATTTTGGCCAAGCATGGACGCCGCCTTCTGACCCTTCTCGACGACTCGCCTGTGGTACCTGGAGACGTCAGGGTGGCTTATAGTGACACAGCACAGGCTCGACAAATTCTCAATGACGCTGAAGACGACCTCCGAGACTGGCAGCCAGAGGCGGAGGGTGGGTTCGCTACACCACCCATACAGAGCCCTACATCAGCCTCCGTAAAGGGGAAGTCCAAGGAATCTGAGGTTGGGGATGCTGAATCCATCCACACTGAGAACAAGGCACCACCGCTTGCCGAAGGTGCCAGAACCACTGAAGTCGCTGGCTAAGTCACCCGCTAGAGAGGAATTGTCATGATCACATTGTGATCAGTTGCGAGCTACTTTGTTGTTTATTTTCATGAAACGTCGTTTGCTGAGGAGTCCGAGCATTTATGCATGTGTATCTGTGGTCCAGAACGTACCAATGAAAGCCACGACGCAGCTCCTCCTTGCGGGAAAGGTGCAGGATAGTGGTAGGTTATTTCGGAAATTAATTAGTATCCTTTCAGTTCCTATGTACCGAATTGATATGTAATCAATCTGTTGAGCCAGCAGTCGCGTGCGGTGGCTGTCAACTCGTTCTACACCGAGCCAGATGCAAGCGTAAGACAGGAGAACAAACCGGCTAGCAATTAGCCCGAGACCAAGGTAAAACATGGCGTAATATGCGGCCATTCCATTTAAGCGACATACGAGCGAATATCATTGGGTGCATTAGCTCTGTACAGGTGGTCAATGGTGGGGGCATGTTCTCAAAACGAAAGGATGAATCTGCAACTTGTCAATTACGGCAAATGGCGTTTCGGACACTGTAGCTGCTAACTGCTTGCGTGGAGTTGATCAGCAGCAGGGCTTCTTCCAGTCGAGCCCCTATATCAAATAAATGAATTCAAACCAAATCAAACGGGAAAGTTTATCAAATCGAACAAACCAAACTCCAGTGAATTTGTTTGTTGTGTTTGATATGCATGTCTCAAATCGGCCTTTCCTATTTTGGGAGATGTTCCTGGAGGATATCTTCTGGGTTCCGATCGTAAGCAACGAGCTTACGACTCGTCCAGCGAAAGACCAAGCTTTATTATGACCAGCTCACTGGTGCCCATTCTCTTCCAGCCCCTGCAGCACACTCGGACGGGACCCAACAGCGTCTTCAGCTGGTCAGAGAGGCAATCTGAAAACACTCAAATCACACTTTCGAGCCTCTTTAAAAAGTTGGTTCGACGTTAAAAATAAGGTTACTTTATCAAATAAGAAATTCAAACGTCAATTCAAACAAACGAATCAAATTCCCAGAGCACAAGCCAAGCAAACCGGTTCGAAGAGCGGTATGTTTGTTGATCGGAAGCCCTGTATAATATCGCGGCACATGATGAACGCTTACACGGAGTGCTACCTGTCGGCAGTAGCGCCCCGGTAGAGTGCGACCCAGAGTTGTTAGGCCTAGGCTCCGGCCGGCTGGGCCCCTTTTCCCTTAAGCCGACCCCTGTCGGCTCGTTTTTTTATCTCTCGCCGTTGAGCCTGAGCGCGCGAGAGTTACCTCGGGACTGGCCAACTTCGAGCCGAATCTGATGCTGCAGGTCCCCGTGCCGTAGCTTTGTATTATCGTAAGCATCCCTTCCGCTTGCTATAGAATCCTTCCGTTCTCCCTGCGGCGGCCGCTCATTTTCCATGGGCTTCGGTCGAGCATTGGCGGCAACTAGGCGGTGGCCACTCTCTGTGTGTTCTCTCACAACACAGCGAGCCAATCACACGCTCTGTCCAGCCCAGCGACACACCACCCGCAGCGCATCTGTTGTACGTCCAACAGGTATCAGCAGCCCCAGTCGCAGCCCCAGCGGCGTCTGTGCCAACGCTAGTCGGACGCCTCCAGCTGGTGTCAGTGGTGTTGTTGCCATGGCCTTTAGCTCCCATCATGGGCGTACAACACTGGGTCCAGGACACGCAAGGACAAAAATGACCCCGCCCCCTCCATCAACTTCTACAAACCCCTCTGCACTCTCCTCCAAAATTTCCTCCCAAAGGACTTCTCAGATTGCTCGTCACCTATCGAGTGCATCTCCTCCCTCCTCATCCCAAAGCCAGTCCCCCACTGCTGCTAAAAACCCCAACACAATGTCCGAGTACACCCTTCGCAAGGTGGCTCCTGCCAACACCCTCGAGCACCGTGTTTACATTGAAAAGGATGGCATTCCGGTCTCCCCCTTCCACGATATCCCTCTGTACGCCAACAAGGAGCAGAACATTCTCAACATGGTCGTTGAGATTCCTCGCTGGACCAATGGCAAGCTCGAGGTATGCTCTTCACCGACCCCAGCCTTGATACCCAATTCTCCCCCCTTCTACACTCATGGAGGGGCGTTGCTGGCGTCCAAATCACCGCCACCACTAGCACAGCAACCACCTTACTGACCTCCGTCTTCACGTTCTTAGATCTCTAAGGAGGAGCTTTTCAACCCCATCAAGCAGGATATAAAGAAGGGCAAGCTTCGATTCGTCCGCAACTGCTTCCCCCACAAGGGCTACCTCTGGAACTACGGTGCCTTCCCCCAGGTATGAAACAATGCCCATCCTTTATGCCCAACGCCGTGGCATTGGCTCTTGGGAACCAAGATCTGACACGCGGCGCAATAGACCTGGGAAGACCCCAACAGCGTCCACCCCGAGACCAAGGCCAAGGGTGACAACGACCCTCTTGACGTTTGCGAGATCGGTGAGCTTGTCGGCTACACTGGCCAGGTTAAGCAGGTCAAGGTCCTCGGTGTCATGGCTCTCATCGACGAGGAGGAGACCGACTGGAAGGTCATTGTCATTGACATCAACGACCCTCTCGCTCCTAAGCTCAACGACATCGAGGATGTCGAGCGCCACCTCCCCGGCCTCCTCCGTGCCACCAACGAGTGGTTCCGTATCTACAAGATCCCTGACGGCAAGCCCGAGAACCAGTTCGCCTTCACTGGCGAGTGCAAGAACAAGGAGTATGTTATGACCTTACAATGTTGACCTATGGAGAGCGTTTGACTGACCTTTTTTCCCCTCTAGCTACGCCCTCGACGTCGTCCGTGAGTGCGGTGAGGCCTGGGAGCGCCTGATCACTGGCAAGACTGCCGGCAACGGTGTTTCTATGTATGTCCTCGAGTGAACCTCTAACGTGAAGCCAGTCAACTAACTTTAATATAGTGGCAACACCTCAGTCAGCCGCTCCACCGGTTTCATTCCTGCCAACCAAGTCCCTGCTCTTCCTCCTCACCAGGAACTCCAGCCCGAGAAGATTGACAGCTCCATTGACAAGTGGTTCTTCATCAGCGGTGCTGCCAACTAAGCAGCTCATGTCCACCAAAAAGAAAAAAGGCAGTGTGGCGGGTTGGAGTATTTGACCAATGTAGAAAAATCATGGCATTTTTCATATAGACCACCACATAGTAATACATGACTCAAAAGAAATCTTCCACAAAACCTCTTATTGTACATTGTGTATCATATCGCCTCTATACAAGGTCATGCCGACGATCTGCAATTCCACCCCAAGAAAAGAAACGCCGTAAATGCAAGTATATGATTAGGAGCATCGCTTAATCCATCAGGTCGTCTGCCTTTTGTAATTGTCGTGAGTGTCGGTCGCACTCGCCCACCACACCCTTGATGTTGATCTTGTCGGTCTCGAACTTGAGCTCCTTCCCATCCTCTGTAGCCATGTCAGCAACCGTCGAGATCTACCAGAGCGCAAAAGGAAAATATCGTACTGAATTTGACGAGGAGGGAACTCTTCTCGTCCGACGTCCTCGGCAGCAGCGTCGTGCTGATCTTCATCCCGCTCGCGCGGGCATTAGGCGGGAGGTATGTGAGGAAGAGCCGTGCGGGCTTGGCGCAGGCGGAGAAGGGGTTGAATTTGGCGGTGACCTCGGTGAGGTACTTGGTCAGCATTTTGGCGGGCGGGGAGGACGAAAAGGACTGCAGTTTTGATTTCAATTGGCGCTGGCAGAGAGTCGTGGTGGTTTGCGATGTTCTCTGCGGCGTTGGGGAAATTCGGGTGTTGGAAAACTCGATATAAGAATAAGCCCCGTTTTTTTCTTGGAGTCGCCAATGCCATCATACCGGCCAGGGATGGGCCAGCATGTCAACTTCTACGGCTGTTAGCTTTCTGTTCCCCTTCCATAGAAAAGAAATGTGGTGATTTTTACACCTGGGGGAATAATATTGGGACTTGATTTATTAAAAATGTCTTTTGAGAGTTTGCAGGAGCGGCTGTCCGCTCTGCAGGAGACCACGTCGCAGCTTCGGGAGCTGATCGATCGACTGACGTATCTCAAATTCCAGCCTGGCTCGGTGCCGCTCGACACCAACGAGGAGGGAAGCGTGAGCGGCGAGCTGAGCGCGGAGATCAGCCAGCTGCTGAGGGAGGGCGATGACGACCAGGAGCTTCTACTGGAGGAAGTCGAGTTTCTCAGAGACGACGAGGAAGGAGGACGGACCAGACTACAACAGGGAGTGGAGAGGCAAGGCAAGGAACTGGAAAGGTAACATCGCTACATTGTTCTAGGGGGGAATCTCAAGAAGAAACCCAGCTGACGGTTATCTAATCCAGTTGTCGAATTGGCTTCAGGAAAGCCCGGCTTGCAGCGAAGAAGAGTCTCGTCCAGGCACAGCGACTAGAGCGAGAGCTCATGGTCAAATCCTACTCCGCTTCTGTCTCCGAGGCGGCGTCGCCCGACGCGATAGACGAGAAGGACGCGCCGCCGCCGTTCCAGCACCAGTTCTCCCGGTACGGCCAGCGGGCCCAGCAGCAGACCAGCAGCCTGTCCGAGAAGGACAAGCAGACGGTGGGGGCGAGCAGCCGGGCGACGGACGCGCTGCGGCAGATGCACGCCTCGCTCCAGGACGAGCTCGAGCGGAGCGACTATGCGCACCAGACGATGAAGGAGTCGTCGGCGGCTTTCCAGCAGCTCAACGAGTCGTACAGCTCGTTGGAGGTCATGCTGGCGAGTTCGAAGGATCTCCTGGGCACGCTCATGAAGTCGCAGAAGAGCGACACGTGGTACCTCGTCACTACGTTCTACATGCTGCTTATTGTTGGGGCTTGGTTGGTGTTTAGGCGCTTCCTCTACGGGCCTATGTGGTGGTTGGTCTGGCTGCCGCTGAGGTTTCTCCTGGGGGTTGGATCCACCGTTGGAAGTACTGCATTACAAGGTCGGGGGAGTGTTGGCGAGTCTGGGAAAGTGGAAACTTTCACTGGGGAGCATAGAGTGACTGTGGATGGCATCCCGGGTGATGAGCTACCTACGGCAAAGGTTGAAGGGAAACCCTCAGAGCCTGCCAAGCAGGACACCGACTCGGTGATGGAGGAGGTGCAGAAAGTGGTTGACTCAGTCAAGGAAGCAGATGAGTTGGGCTCCATTCCAAAAGAAGATACCAGCTCTGCCAGTGTGGTTCCAGAGGAGGTTGTTGAGAAGGTCGTCGAAACCGAGAATGATGGTGAGGTGGACGATGACGATGAAGACGACGATGACGACGAAGATGACGAGGATGAGGATGAGGAGGAAGACGATGTAGTGGAAGAGTACACAAGGGAACGGGATGAGCTTTAAGTTTGAGAGTCAAATAATATGACAATCCAATTATAAGGCAAACTACGCTTTTCAAAGCTTGCATCCCAGCACATTCACGTACGCACATAAGATTCACCTACTTCCCACCTACCAACACCAAACAAGCACCCAAACACACATTTTATCAGATTGAGAGACGTCCTTTCTTTTATCGCTGTGGCCCAACCGGTGTCACATTGCTGATCCATGGGATTCCAAGCTTCTTCATCTCTACAGCAAGCTGGAAAAGGTAGTCCAAGCTATTGTTCATACATGTCAGCTCGGTCATCAACAGAAAGAAGGTTTCAAAGGACGAAATGAAAGATGCAAGGTGATGGGAGAGGTGCGGCTGTTTACCTTTCACACTGGGTCTTGGCCTTGTGGACGTTGTCGCCCCAGACATAGACGCCGTGACGTCTAACCAGCACAGCATAGGTGTCTGGGTACTTCTCCATAGCCTCCTCGAGGAACTCGGTCAAGTCCTCCTCGTGGGGTGTGTTCTCGATCACGGGGATGCGGAGCGTGTCATGGTAGCCCAAGTTGCCGGTCTTGTTCATGCCCTTGCCGAAGCCCTTGATCTGCTCAATGTTGTTGATCTCGAAGACCCTGTCGTTGCCGGGGCCTTGGGATTCAAGGAGCAGAGTGACGAGGACGGCCCATTGGGAGTGGGTGTGGATGCAGCAGCCGGCGCCGCGGCGGGTGAAGGCGGCGAGGAAGAGAGGGGTGCACTGGGAAGGCTTGTAGATTGGGGGCGACCGGATGTAGGTGCGCTGCTTGAATGTGGGCTCCTGGGCGGCGAGGGAGAGGACGTAGATGTCGGCGGGCTTCATGAGCTCCTTCTGGACGCCCGAGGGGGCGAGATAGACAAGGTCACTAAAGGGAGGCAGTTCAAGCAATCTTAGCACAGGCTCCGGACAAAGCAAACGGCATTTCTGGAGATGATGTCGTTGCGAGCATGCACGAGGGAGGTGGGAGGGACCTACTCGTCTCGAATGGAGCAGCCCCCTCCTGTGCCAGTGACCCAGCCCAGTGTCCAGAATTTGGCGCAGAGCGATGGGATGAGGTTGGCGGGATGGTTTGGGTCGTCCGAGACGACCAGCTGGTCGGGATTCTCAATCTTGTCGGCAGCCATTATGCGATTGCTCGTCGAGGGACTGGTCTGGCAGTTTCTTTGAGAAATCACCCCGTTCCGACAGTCTCAATGCACGTATTGGAAGAGTTGGGCGCGTTTTAGAGTACTCGGAGTATGGATGGGATCGAAATGAAGCCGACCTCCAAAGTCGGTAGCACGCCTTTGCGACTTTCGATACCTCATGGTGGGGTTGAGCTTTACAACTCAACAATACCCCGCTATCGTCATTATTTTGCCTATCAGGCCTCAGCTAGAAAGCAAATATGAGAGCAGTAATCTCAACGTGCCAATTGAAAATTTGGGAACGTCCATCTATCCCAAGACAGAGCTTCCCGCAACTATCGTAGGAAGTGGTTCCATTCATGAGAGTCAATTCATTTCGTGGGCTCTTTAATCTCCTCATTCAAGCAATCTTTTTCTAAATTTCTTGTCTTACAAGGTCGAACGTGGAGATTATCAACCGATAAGAAGGCTGAGATGCAACCAATGGGAAAGCTCAGAGAAGCTGCTGAATAAGAAGAGCAATTGTGGCTCCCCGAACCAACTCTAATGACGCCGCAACTGCTAGCTCGATACATCTCGATCAGAGAAACGAGCTAAAGATGAGATGCTAAGATGTTAATAACGCGCCGGACCTTACACAATTGCTTTAGCAGCAGCAGCTCAAACAAAGCACAGGTCAAGGGATTTCATGGTAGTCTGGACCTGAAACACAAACCTATACCCAACAAGCACGATCATCAGGTCGAAATGGTACGCTGGGCGGCACTGCTCACTGCCCTGAGCGGCCCTGGCCGTACACAGCAAGTTCCAATTTTTGGCGACCTGTCATACATTCATCTGCTGAAATGAAATTACTTCTGCAGCTGCAATGCACACCAGCTAACACCGTACCTGTGCGGCCGTCCCATAGGCCGAGATTGAATGCAGAGTAGGGGACGGCGCCAATCACAACAGCACTTCTGGTGATTCAGCAGCAGGCTAGTCTACAAGGATCAAGTGTTCCTGCATTCATTTGCGGCCTGAATAACGAAACGCGGCGTCAGGATGAGGCGGTTACAACTGCGGCGAAGAGGAGAGAAATTGGCACGTTACCTGAACTCGGTCAGGTTACTGGGGGATTCTTAGCTGTGATGGGCGCAAGCTAGCAAGTTGAGGCTTGACGCTTGCCCGGTTTACAGAGATTAGGCGCCGTTGCCCTGAATGTAGGCACGGCCAGCGTCACATGAAATGGGAGCATAATGGATGGAACCACCTGTTAAAAGGGGTGGAGCAACCAAGGCAGAAATCGTCCGGTGGCAGCTCAAGTGGCAATCCGGACTGGGTGAGCTCGTATTCAGGCCACGCCGAGCGTCACACTCGTGAGACGCGCCAAGCAAATGGCCCCCATTAGCACAGGAACACCATCAAAGCTCTCTTGAATCGCTCCGTCACAGGAGCTAATAATAAGTGGCTCTGGGGCGATTTCACGGGCCTCCCTACTCCATGGTCGCCTCCGTCCGTGGCTAACTCTGGTGGTGGCATCGTCGATGGCGGGCCAGGAGCTGAGGCCCGGTTCAGGCCTTGAAATAAGCTGGCCATGGGTAAATGAACTAGGAAGCCATCATGCGGGACCCCCCGGTCTCATTTCAATTTTCACCTTCTGGAGAGGAAGCCAGCAGATAGCCTTTGCCGGAAGCCCATTCCCATCCATGCCCATGCTCATACCCAGGACCTTGCAAAGTACACGGTACCTCGGGCGCCCCAGGAACAGCTCAGAACTGCCGGGCCTTTGCACTTTTGCACAAGTCGGCGATGGTCAGGCATTTCATTTGCACGTCGCTCCGGCAAGCAATTGGAGGTGGTATTTTTGTTTTGTTTGTTTTTGTGCCGTGTATTTGATTTGCTCTGTTCCGCGTCGTCCCCCTGAAACATCGCGTGGCCAATCAGAAAAGGGCCGTTGCCTTGAAGACAAGTTGGTCTCGATCGGAGCAACCACCCGCGCTTCACACCACTCCAGACTCATTACCTCGCACAGACAGGGTGCTGGGAGGTGGCACCTGCTGCTAATGATAGCCAGGATTCTTGTCTCGGGGAACAGGAAAGGGGGCAAGGTGAAAAAATGCTTCAGGGCGAGGATTAGCAGAATGGCTTGCTGGCGGTCAACCAGACACAGCAAACGGGCATGTAATACCCTGACGGATCATGCAGGCCTGGGAGCTCAGGCCAGTGCCAAACGCAGAAGAGCGTAAAAAAAAATTGCCAGCTGGATCGTGGCTTGTGGATGGAAATTGGATTCAGCCGTTTCCCCAGATGCTACAAGGGCCCGATCTGCATAATTAGAGCGGCACTAGGCGGTCTTGGGCAACCAGCCGCAAAATACGAGCATAACTAGAGTCATGCTGCATTAACGTCTTCATAACTTGACAGGGCCACCTCTTGGGCAATTGAGCTCGTACCCAGTACCTCGCCTTGTCTCTCATGACCAGACGGGCACCAGGCCGGCCTTGGCTGCTTGAGATTGTTATTAAAATGCCGTCAAGGCCCCCGTCGCGTGCTTCCCTTCTCTTTCCTACGCACAACTGTCCATCGTTTGCTTCAACGTCTCTCGCTATTACCACTGCCAATATTTATCTTCACTCTTAATACTTCTAATTCAAGGTTCTCCTCAAGCTCTTCAGCAACCATGCGTTTCTCCACCTCCATCCTCGTTGGCGCTCTCGTCGCTGCCGTCTCTGCCCAGTCCAGCAGCGCCACCACTGTCGACACTCCTACCAGCACCTGGTCCCTCACCCCCGAGCAGTCCTCTGTCGCTGCTTGCTACAGCGCTTGCGACGTGACCGACGTCAGCTGCCGGGCCAAGTGCAACCCTGTATGTGGCGCCGTATCCAGTTTGCTAGGAAGATTAGTTTGCTAACAATCGACCAACAGGTCCCCAACCCCAGCGACGACCAGGCCAACAAGACCGTCGAGTGTGTCTCCAAGTGTGACCAGGGCAACGGCACCGAGTCTGACATCGCTGCCTACACCACGTGCCAGAACAAGTGCATCTCTGACTTCTACTACAACGACAAGAACGGCGGCACCCCCAACTCTGCCTCAAACGGCGCTGCCACCACCACTGGTTCCTCCGGCTCTAGCCAGACCAGCGGCAGCAGCTCTGCCACTGGCACCGGTGCCTCTGCCTCTGCCTCTGGTTCCTCTACCGCCACCGCCTCCGGCTCCCAGAGCAGCGAGACCGGTGCTGCTGCCAGACTCTTCGGCTCCTCCGTCGCTCTTCTGGGCGCCGTTGCTGCTGCCCTTGCTTTGTAATTGAGTGCCCCTTTACTGGTTTAGCAATTTAAAAGAAGGGAACTGGGTATGATTGTGTATAATGCTTGGAATTTGGCAAGGTCTATGCTTCTTACAGGACGAGTCTTCCGCTGGCGAGGTCTGATATTCGGACCCGTCTCTAATTTGAAGGAGTCTAAGGTGGAAATAGCTTTGATATAAACAGTGCGGTTTTGATACCCAAGTACCACTACCTGTCTTCGCTCACATGTGATCAATGCTGTAACAGCATAAATGTAAAGGTGATCAACAATTGTAGTCTCAAAGTCGAGTTATGCAATCGTCAGTATTGGAATGCAAGGTTTTGCCTCCCATCTGGCTGTTTCAGCCACTGTCGAAAAGTCACAGCGTTTGGTCTATCATTTTAGTCGGCAAGAACTCTCTCGGCTTCGATAATCGCATATTTTCGATCGCCATCGCATAATTGAACGTGAAAACAGACTACTGACGACTGATCGGGATGCTTATTTGTGGTGGAACTTTTTGCACAGCCACCTCCAGCTTTTTGTGGTTGAAGCTCTGGCGCCACTCCCGTACCCCTGACGATCAATGTCACCTCGACCCTGACAGTCATCTACCCTAATCAGTGCAGAGTAATACACACCATGGTAAGTGCATACATACAATTAAACCAGCCAAGTGGCTCTCCCTATTACTCCAAAGACTCAAGGGGCTCCCTAGCCATTAAATATATATCACTGCCTAGAGCATTTACCATTTCTAGAAGCTCCATAAACGCTCACTCACCAGATCCCATGATGTTGACTACTATTGCTAGCTCATCACACAACGCTCATTGTATTGCTTCTAACGGGGCTTCAGAAGTGACAGTCAGGTATGTAGCTGATCGATTGAGCGACTAAACAAGCGATGGGGCTATTTTATGCCTTCTTGGGCTTTCGTGGCCCCCACCTGTAGATCAAACTTATCTCATGATCGTCGTCAAGTGTACCTGGGTCCTTTAGCATAAAAACATCAACCTAAGGCCCTCTAATACACGAGTAGAAGAAACCACAGTAGCAGTTCTTCTTTAGGGTTCTTCCCTTGCTCCTAGAATTTCCCGGGACTATCTTCAATACTAGTGTAGCTCGGCCAACTATGTGTCTACCTTATTCAGCCGAACGCTGACCTGAGTATAGGTAAGGCATGTGGTACTGCAATCGAAGGTGACGTAGATGGTTCATATTTAACACAAAATGACTTTCAAGACTTTTGATTCATTCCAAGAGCTATCTAGTACTAGCTGGATGCCACTGGTCCAGCTCTATTAGCCCCAATTTGGCCTTGGGTAAGTCACCTTCCCGTGGTTGGCATAGCCATCAATGGCCGACACAATCCTGTCTGCCCGGTGATCTGGATCAGTGTCTGTGTTTACCTGAGGTGTAAATGGACCAGGGTTGGTGACTGGTTCAGGGTGTGATGGAGTTCCCTTTCCGCGCTTGTTACGAGCGGCGTCACCTGCCTGGTTTAAGATATCCTTTGTGACTTCAGTTGTAGAAGACTTTTTATTGTCTTTTGGGCTGCCACTGCCACAGCAATTTCTTCGCCGGCACAAGGAGCTCTTTGATCTAGCATCAATAGGCTTCTCAGGAGCGCAAGTTTCTCTCTTCTATGAAAGGTGCCGTATGCATTGTCATTGCGAGCCTCGATTTTGGCTTCCTTATCATGAGTTAGCATGAAATCTACCTTCGATGTGAGTAGCAAGATTGCCGGTTGTAAGTGGAATACCAGAGGTTTTACTTGTCATACCAAGTAATACCGCTGCAATAAAAAGTAACTGCCTTGGGAAGCCCATGATGAATATTTCGAGAAAAACCGAACAGATTAGGGGAAAGCGACCACAAAAAAGGAAAGAAGCCAGCTCAATGAGAGAAGAAGAGAAGAGAACAGAGACTAGCTCTAACAACCGGAATTCTTTTTCTTGAATTGGTAGAGACCAAAGAAACCTCGTTGTAATAGAGAGATATTCTAGTTTATATACTTGTCATGGTGCTATGCCTATGTTCACCAACATCATACCTCCCTTTCAATGTGAGCTTCTATTACAGTTGCAAGTATCAAATGTGACGTACTCCAAGCCAACAAAGTACTGCCCCTGTCAAACCCATTTCGAAAATATTAGCGCAGTTTTTGCTCTAACCCATTCCAAAACTCCTTTCGTTATAATTAGAAATAGCAATTCTCGACTCAGCAGTATCAACACTGAACTGGGGGAGAGCCAACATGAACTAGCGTACATAGAACATCCACCGGATCACTCGAGCTTACCAACATGTTGAACAACTACCCACTCGGACGTAATACCGCAATCTAAACTAATGCATGAGTCGTGCGAATAACTGCTCCAAGTGTAGCCTCCACAAATATGTAGGCTGACCAACAATAGGACCACCGTACCAGGTTGAACAGACCGCCAGTTGACTTGTAATAATATAACAACCTTTAAAACAAAATCATCTCATAACAAGGTTCATTGTGTTTGTGGGGAAAGGCCAATTCCGCCTTGCTACATTGCCCACCTCAAAAGCGCACAGGAGAAAGGTTTCCTCTTGGTTTAGTGCCGTCGGCCCGCCTCTTACTCTTTGCCCATGTTACCCGTCGAATACAATCAAGATCGAGACTATTAAATTGCATGTTGCTGCCCCGCCTGAGGCAAACAGGGGCTGGAGGCCAACCTTGCATTAGGGTACTGTTACAATCCCTTTGCTTTATTGCCACATCATACACATCAACGAAGTGCGTGTTAATGAACCACTTAACGGCACGACCAAAAAGCTTCACAACATTTTCCGTTCTCAACCACCACACATCGAAGTATCACCTCCCGGCATGCATTTCACACAATCTACAGCGCCGTCACAGCGCATATCACCTTCTGAATCCACCAAGGAGCAACAGGAGCAGGTTCGGTCAAATCGCCCGACTTTATTGACCCTGCCACCAGAGATCCAGACCAAGATCTTTTCCCATCTTGCTGTATCCTGGGGCAAGTCAACCATTCAAGAGGTTCTGAGAACCTGTAAGCAACTCTACGAGGTGGCACTTCCGATTTCTGTGTCTATCTTTCGGAATACGATAAACCAAACCGAGGGGCAAGGGCCATGCTCTACTACTCGCAATATACAGTTCCTGCGCTATATTCTCATCTCCAAGCCTTGGCTGGCCAAAAACGTTAGAACTGTTGTCCTTGGACGCATTTCATCAAGAGATGGAGAAGTCAATAATGGCCAAGAAAAATATGGCAAAGCTTCAACAACTGATGAAGAGATTGCTATATATCAACAGCATATCGAGCTCATCTTAGGTCAGCTACCTTCTGGGTATACTGAGAGATGGGGTGTTGAGTGGGTAGAAGATCTCAAAAGTGGCACTTCTGATGCTCAGGCTGCTCTGATCCTACTTGCCTGCCCGAACATCCACACACTCCTATATGAGATACCCGATCAACCAAGACATTTCCCTCAACTACTAAGTTTCATCCACAACTTGGCAGAGATCAGTCTGTCCATTCGTACCTCTACTCATTCGAAAATGATCATCCCACTCTCCAATCTCCAAGATGTTTTTCATGAAACGTTGGACTATAATCGCGGCTACTCCCAATTCGGAATGGAGGCACCGGAGTTCTTTGCCTTCCCTCGACTTCGGTATTACGAATGCATTCTGGCCCATGTGTGGTCTGACATAGCAGGGAAGTTTGAACGCCTGCCACGTAGGTCATCGTCGGTTGAAGAGATTGTTCTTCACGCTTCTTATATAAATAAGGACACACTTGATGGCATGCTAGGTGCTTGTAAAGCACTTAGAAAGTTCGAGTTTTCTCATTTTCGGCTCAATCGGTGGCTAGGTGCTCCATGTCTGATGATGCCGGGAGACATTATGGATGCCATCCTGCCTCACGCCAGCACGTTCGAATCCCTCTATCTAAATATGGAAGAGACTTGGGATAAAGAATGGAAATGGATCGGTTGCCCCGAGCGACTGTACATGGGGATGGGCCTTCGTCAAATGTGTACGCTGAAGAGGCTTGAGATTGGCATGCAAGCCCTCACTGGAATGCTCGGATGGGACCCTGATACTCGCAACCCAGTCGCCCCTAAAATGCCGCTGAGGGTAAAAGGAGCCCCCAAGATTGCCAACTGTCTCCCCGAGAGCCTGGAATGCCACAAAATTCATGAATGTGGAATGCCAATATTGGATCAGGCGGCCGAGCTGATCCGGGTGGTTGAGCAAGGCCATGGCTTTAAAAGGCTTGCCTATATCGGCTTGTTATTCAACGGGTGGAAAATGGATCCAGATGTAGATTTCCCAAAAGCCAGGAAGCTAACCTGCAATGCTTCCCATGTGCGCTTGGATATTGCTTTTCGGGAAGAACTGATCTACCTGTGCGATTTGGGAGAGACCGTAAGAATATCGGACACTGATCAGCGAAACTTGACGTCTCGTATATATGCGCCACATATCAGAAAGATGTACCTGGAGACGCGAGGGCAACCTGACTTAGTGCTTTTGGACGACCCTGATCTGTATGACGAATAGACTGACAAGAAGAAACTCGGTTTAACCTGCTGGACTTAACTGACCTCTCCAAGTTGCATCGTGAGCTTTGAGCGGCTAGGCTTTCGGGCTCTTCATCCTGGTCAAGTCTAGGGTAAAGGCTCTTGAGACATCACAAGATAGAGCAACTGAGAGCTTGAATTTCGATTCTTTTTTTGTATTTTTGTGTTTGTTCGCTTTCAGATTCATGTTGCATTACCCCAGACCCGGGCCTTCTCAGTTTGTACAGGTAGAGCGGCGGCCTGGCTGGTTAGTTTACGATTGAGACCCAACATTGATCTTTTCCTCTCTCCCACCTCGGCTTCATCCCGATAGCTGACACTTTTCCTTGTTGACACACATCTATGAAACAAAAAATGAACAGAATTGATGGCTTAGTATACACGTTTGAAGGGTGGCACGGGCTTGCACTCGTTCTCGTCCAGGGTGGTGGAGATGACACGGCGGTATGAGAGGTCAACCTTGCCGTGGGGCTGCTTCTGGAAGGACAGAGTGTGCTTCATCCAGTTCTCGTCGTCACGGTCGGGGTAGTCCTCACGGGCGTGGGCACCGCGGGACTCCTTGCGGTTGGCAGCGGAAGTAGCGGTTTGGGTACTATAGTCGGTTAATATGAAATCACCTTTGATGTTTGAGGGGTAAAAGGTAGCAAGACTCACGCGCAGGTCAACAGGTTGCGGAGCTCGAGGGTCTCAACCAGATCAGTGTTCCAGATCATGCTGCGGTCCTTGATACCAACCTCGGGGAAGAGGGCATCGATCTCAGTCATCTTGCGAACACCCTCGTCCAAGCTCTCCTGGGTTCGGAAAACGCTGACCTCAGTCTGCATGGCCTTCTGCATCGCCAGACGGACCTCGGCAGTGGATCGGGGACCATCTGAAGTGCGGACCTTGTCGAGGACCTCGATGTGATCGGCACCAGCGTCAGCAGCAAGAGGCTTCAGCTTGTCACCAGGGTTGAAGTTGTCACGGATGGTGTGAGAGACGGCACGACCGAAGACGACGAGATCCAGAAGAGAGTTGGCACCCAGACGGTTAGCACCGTGGACAGACACGCAAGCAGCCTCTCCGCAGGCGAACAGACCAGGGACAACCTTGTCCTCGCCGTTCTCGTCAACGGTGAGAACCTCACCAGTGTAGCGAGTAGGGATACCGCCCATGTTGTAGTGGACAGTGGGCAGGACGGGGATGGGCTGCTTGCGTACATCGACACCAGCGAAAATACCGGCAGTCTCAGAGATACCAGGCAGACGCTCAGCCAAAATCTCAGCGGGCAAGTGGCTGAGCTGGAGGAAGATGTGATCCTTCTCAGCACCAACACCACGGCCGTCACGGATCTCCATGGTCATGGATCGGGAAACGACGTCACGGGAAGCGAGATCCTTGGCGGTAGGGGCGTAACGCTCCATGAAACGCTCACCCTCGGAGTTGAGGAGATAACCACCCTCACCACGAGCACCCTCAGTGATCAGGCAACCAGCACCGTAGATACCAGTGGGGTGGAACTGGACGAATTCAAGATCCTGGTTAGGAAGACCAGCACGGGCAACCATGGCCATACCGTCACCAGTACAGGTGTGGGCAGAAGTGCAGCTGAAGTAGGCTCGGCCGTAACCACCGGTGGCGAGGACGGTGTGGTTAGCCAGGAATCGGTGAAGAGTGCCGTCCTCCTGGTTATAAGCCAGGACACCACGGCACTCACCATCCTGCATAATCAGGTCGAGGGCGAAGTACTCGATGAAGTAGTTGGTGTTGTGGGCAAGCGATTGACCGTAGAGAGTGTGAAGAAGAGCATGGCCAGTTCGGTCAGCGGCAGCGCAGCATCGGTAGGCCTGGCCACCCTTGCCGAACTTCTGAGACTGACCACCGAAAGCACGCTGGTAGCTAGGCCGAAATGGTCAGCATGTCAAGGTAACATTTCCCGCAGTTCTCATTTCCTAACTTACATCTTGCCATCCTCAGTTCGAGAGAAGGGACAGCCATAGTGCTCAAGCTCGATAATAGAGGCAGGAGCCTCACGTGTCATGTAGTGGATGGCGTCTTGGTCACCGAGCCAGTCAGAGCCCTTGACGGTATCATACATGTGCCATCGCCAATCGTCCTCGTGCATGTTTCCTAGGGCGGCATTGATACCACCCTGAGCGGCGACGGTATGACTTCTCGTGGGGAAGAGCTTGGAGATGCAGGCTGTGTTGAACCCGGCCTCAGCCAAACCGAAAGCAGCACGGAGACCGGCGCCACCGGCACCGACAACAAGGGCATCGTACTCGTGGTCCTGTCACAGCCAATTTAGCACTGATCCTGGGATTCGGCGTGGAGGAGCGGGTGAACGTACAATGACGGGGTACTTGTTGCTCACGAAAGGAGAAGCCTCTTTGGCCCGGAGAGGGTTGTTCGCGATCACGCGGGCTGCAAGAAAATTGGCGATTAGCTCGTTGGGCAGGCCATGGCACGCATTGGCCTGGGGGAGGTGAGTTTACCGTTAAGTCTCGTTGACGAGAATGCCCGGAACTGGCTCTGTGTAGACCGCGCAAACTGGTGCGGTCAGTATGGCGAACGAACAACAATTTGCAGGCCGGGGAAAGATTTCGAGCACAGGGCGCACAAACTGAGACTCACCGAAGATCCAGAGGCGAAACGCCTCAATGCCATGGAGGAAGCCATTTTCAGCAATAGATTGGGATGACCAACAAGTTACATCCAAAGTTGCTTCGTTGTCGACGGCGACCGGATTGTCAGAATCAGAGTGTTTGACGTCGATTCTGCTGGACAGGATCGAGGTTCGGGATCGGGGAGTCGGCTCCTCGGCTCATCTGGCCAATCATGGGGAGCTTATTACCATCGGCATAGCAGGAAACGAGATTACCTAAGCACCCGCACATGTCTTCGGGTGTTCTGCAGCCAACTTCGTCGCCTACCTCAGTCTTGCCGCGATTAATCGACCTCTTCTTGGTCGGCTACGATGGAAGCTTTGATGCAGTGTCGAATACTTTCTTTAGGGCGTGGTCAGTAGGTTGACGGGCTCTCGCAAGCTCAATTGCTCAGCCAATGGATAGTTTGAGAAAGCTCAGCTATGCCTTGGGCAATACGAATTTTGTCTACAACTTAGTTGCCCATGTCTCATCTCGTATAAGCCAGTATGGTGATTCCTGTGCTTGAGTTTGTTTGCCTTAGATCTGGTGCGGAGGAACCATGATCTCTCACAGACACGACCCTTCCATCTCCCCTCGTTATCCGGGTGCCCGTCCATTGGAGCTAGCGCCAACCTTTACTTTAGCTCTGATAGTATGAACCTACCCTGTTGACACCACTTCTCTCTTAACTTTCCTCAGGCGACCCTGCAAAAGTCATGAGGTCGAAGACACGGACATGGTATATTATTAATCATCATCCCGGGTGGGTACACCCCAAATGTGGTGTTGCTTGGGGAATATCAGAAGGACCAGTCTATGGGCGGTAGCAAAAAGTCAAGAGACGTAATTAGACAATGGAATAAAATACGGCACACTAAGACCATCGACCTTGCATTTCGATATATTATTCTGAACAAGTAACCTGATAAACATATTATCAACATAAGTATCATACAAGGATTTCTTATTCACTTAGTATTGTGATTGCTCTTGTCAACCCAAAAATACTGGATCCATAACTTCTCAGCTGGGAGCGTCTTTGTGTGTACCACTTTTTATTTCCACCAGTTGGCAGATTAGTCGGCTTCCAAACCAAGCCATTGAACAAAGGATACGGGAGTTGTCATGTGCTGCCTGCATGAATGGGGTGTTGAACTTACGATCTCCGCATCCAGAGTAACGGGACACCGGTGTCTGCATCGTAGCACGGGTATACTGTGTCCTTTTAGCCAAGCAGCTAGGGTTCTCTCGTTCAGCATGAGCCCGTGTAGCGTGTTCCATCACCTGCAGGCTGCGGCCAACGTGGTACCTGAGGGCGTTGTGGCTTGCGGCCTGCCCATTCTGGCAAACCCATGTGGCGCGCCAATTGCCGTCCCCGCACTCAGCGCACTCGGTAGTAGCTCTTCTAGGCTTTGAGCACCTAAGCAGCCACATTTACCACCCCATCAGCTTCTACGTGTCCTTAAAGCGAGGCTCGGTCTCCACTCTCGAGTTCCAGGCGAAAGTTAAAGCTTCCGCCTCGCTCCAACATTCCTTCCTCCAACTTCTCTCCCTAGGGAATCATCAATCCTCAAGCGCTGGGCTATCCCAATTGGTATTTGACAACATTCACATTCATTCCCACCCAGTCACTTGATTGTGAACTGCGCCTGTTTTCTCCAGGGTCTACACTACCAAAAGCTCACAAAACAGCTTGATCATCATGAAGTTCAACGCTGCTTCCGCCGCCTTGTCGGCGGCCATGCTCTCCGGCGTGATGGCTCACGAGGAGGTTGAGGAGAGCACTGCTTCAGCTCCCGAGCTGCCCAACTTCACTGTATGTCTTCACACCGCTCCACCCCCTCCGACCCCCCGCAGGCAACCTTGCAGCTTCCATTCCCGTCTCTTCCGCCCTCGTGTTGTGTCGCCATTGAGCGCTGACCTTGTACTTGATTAGCCTACCACCCTCAAGGCCGATTTCCTCGAGCAGTTCACCGATGGTTGGGACAAGCGGTGGAAGCCATCCACTGCCAAGAAGGACACGACTGGCTCCGACAAGGAAGAGGAGGAATGGGCATATGTTGGCGAGTGGGCTGTTGAGGAGCCCGTCGCGTATAAGGGTATCAACGGTGACAAGGGACTTGTTGTCAAGAACCCTGCCGCTCACCACGCCATCTCGGCCAAGTTCCCCTCCAAGATCGACAACAAGGGCAAGACCTTTGTTGCCCAGTATGAGGTCAAGCTTCAGAGTAAGTCATCCCTTTGCTTTCGGTCTTCTCGTTGCTTTCGCGTCTGCTGAAATGACCATGGTTGTACTGACATGCGCTCCGTATTATAGATGGCCTGGAATGTGGTGGTGCCTACATGAAGTTGCTTCGCGACAACAAGGCTCTTCACCAGGAGGAGTTCAGCAACACCACCCCCTACGTCATCATGTTCGGCCCTGACAAGTGTGGCCACACGAACAAGGTTCATCTCATCATCAACCACAAGAACCCTAAGACTGGCGAGTACGAGGAGAAGCACCTCAAGTCTCCCCCAACCGCCAAGATCGTCAAGACGACCGAGCTCTACACCTTGATCGTCAACCCCGACAACACCTATGCTATCAAGCAGAACGACGTTGAGATTAAGTCCGGCTCCCTCCTCGAGGACTTCGCTCCCGCCATCAACCCTGCCGCCGAGATCGATGACCCCAAGGACTCGAAGCCCGAGGACTGGGTTGACCAGGCCCGGATCCCTGACCCCGAGGCTGTCAAGCCCGAGGACTGGGACGAGGATGCGCCTTTCGAGATTGTCGATGAGGCTGCCACCATCCCTGAGGATTGGCTCGTTGATGAGGCCAAGATCGTTCCTGACCCCGAGGCTGAGAAGCCTGAGGATTGGGATGATGAGGAGGATGGTGATTGGGTCGCCCCTACTGTCCCCAATCCCAAGTGCGGCGAAGTGTCTGGCTGTGGTCCCTGGTCCAAGCCCAACATCAAGAACCCCGACTACAAGGGCAAGTGGACCGCTCCTCTCGTCGACAACCCCGACTATAAGGGTCCCTGGGCTCCTCGTAAGATCAAGAACCCCGACTACTTCGAGGACAAGACCCCTGCCAACCTTGAGCCTATGGGCGCTGTAAGTTATCTACCTGTGTCTTCCGTGCTATCATTTGAGCATCGATACTAACTTGGCAATGAAAGATTGGATTCGAGATCTGGACCATGCAGAACGACATCCTCTTTGACAACATCTACATCGGTCACTCTGTTGAGGATGCTGCTAAGCTGGCAGCTGAGACTTTCCACGTGAAGCACCCTATTGAGAAGCAGCTCCTCGAGTCTGAGAAGCCCAAGAAGGACGACAAGCCCAAGTCGCCTCTTGACCTCAAGTTCTTGGATGACCCCGTTGCCTACATCAAGGAGAAGGTCGCCCTCTTCGTCGCCATCTTCCAGCAGAACCCTGTCGAAGCCTTCAAGTTTGTTCCCGAGGTTGGCGCTGGACTTGTTGCCATCGTTGTCAGCTTGATTGCTGTTACTCTTACCATTCTTGGTGGCTCCAGCGCCCCTGCCCCTGCTGGCAAGAAGGCTGCCACTGACGCCAAGGACAAGGCCAAGGACAAGGCCGCGGAGGCCACTGCCTCGGGTGCCGACAAGACAAAGTCTGAGGTTACCAAGCGCACTACCCGCAGCCAGTCCTGAAAGATTGGGTTACGAGGTTAGATCCTAGGGCGAGGGTAGGAAGAGAGCAAGAACTGGGAGTGTACTGACAATTTCTTACCGATTGATTTGATGGAGAGTTTGGGATTTTCAACATGGGAGCGCATTATCGCAAAGCACGGAAAGATAACTTGACAGAAAAGTAAAAGCCAAAAAAAGAGACAAATATATTTCCCAGATCAGGTCCGAATAACTGTCAAAACTAAGAATTGTCTTGGAACCGCATGGGTTGAAATTTCGCGAGCTTGGTTGCATCTTGGCGTATAATTTAAGGTTTCCGTATGCGCAGTTGCAGCTTGAACGTGTGATCCAATAACTATCCGTCTGGCTCAGAATAGGATTCATTTCTCTCTAACGCATAGAAAGAAGACGGCCTGGCGACTTTCTTCTCTCCATTGCAGGTTGACCTGGCTTGGTTGTCTGTCTGATTTAAGCCCGGGACGTGGAGACCGCATAAGCTTTTCCCTTGCAACCAACCCCGAGGTGTGTTCGGCAAGCAACGGCTCCGGCAATAGAGCTGGCCTCGAGCTTAGACCCGATCTTTCCGTCTTTGCCATTTTCCACTCACTGGGGTCTTCCCCACTCCCTCCACACAGTTGCTTTCCCGATCCGTGTGGGAGAGCTGGAGCTGCTGCTGAGACACTGTAAATGTACCATGGAGGGGGCTTTATAAATTCCAGCCCTCCCCAACTCAACTCTAATTCCCAACCGTGCTGCTGACTTTGCCACCAAGGCGAGACTTATACTTACACAGCTCAAGTTTGCTATACAGTCACCAAAATGCGGCGGCTCATTTCTCGAGGCGCCTCTGCTCCTCGAGCTTCCATGGCGGCGGCCAGGATGACGTCTGTCTCCTCGATGCTGGCTCCCCGGGGGATTCATGCCTCATCGCGGCATCTGAAGCCTGTCGCCGCCGTGGCCACACAGAGCTATCCCACGACCCATGAGAAGATCGCCAATGTAGAGAACACCCCTTACTTCCTGAACAACCAGTT
Source organism: Clonostachys solani (assembly GCA_902141235.2). Classification (NCBI taxonomy): domain Eukaryota; kingdom Fungi; phylum Ascomycota; class Sordariomycetes; order Hypocreales; family Bionectriaceae; genus Clonostachys; species Clonostachys solani. The sequence continues at coordinate 5,108,165 of CABFOC020000035.1, forward strand.
TGTGCAGTCCACGACGGACAAGTACATCGACCTCCCGGACCCAGCTACCAACAATCTCGTCACCCGTGTGCCTCAGATGACGGATGCGGAGATGGAGGCTGCTGTTGATAGCGCTGAATTGGCGTTCAAGTCATGGAAGAACACTACCGTGCTCTATCGCCAGCAGATCATGTTCCGCTTCGTGCAATTGATCAAGGACAACATGGACCGCCTGGCCGCTAGTATTACTCTAGAGCAGGGCAAGACCTTTGCTGATGCCAAGGGTGATGTACTCCGTGGTCTCCAGGTCGCCGAGGCAGCTGTTGGAGCCCCAGAGCTGCTCAAGGGAGAGGTCCTTGAGGTTGCCAAGGATATGGAGACCAGGAGCTATCGCGAGCCCCTGGGAGTAGTTGCTGCTATTTGCCCCTTCAGTGAGTTGATTCTCAAATCTAGCGTTTGCATTCAGGAATGCGTACATTATGGTGAATTGCTAACATTTGGCCAAATCCTAGACTTCCCGGCAATGATTCCCCTGTGGTGTATTCCTATTGCTACCATCACTGGTAACACTCTTATCCTCAAGCCCTCAGAGCGTGATCCAGGAGCCGCCATGATTCTCTCAGAACTCGTTCAGAAGGCCGGCTTCCCGGATGGCGTTGTAAATGTGATCCACGGTGCTCATCGGACTGTTGATTTTATTCTGGACGCGCCGGCTATTAGGGCCATCAGCTTTGTCGGAGGCAATAAGGCTGGCGAGTACATCTTCTCTCGAGGCTCTGCCAATGGCAAGCGTGTCCAGGCAAATTTGGGGGCCAAGAACCACGCTGCTGTCCTCCCTGATGCCAACAAGAATCACTTCCTCAACTCCGTGGTTGGAGCTGCCTTTGGAGCTGCCGGTCAGAGATGCATGGCTCTCAGCACTCTAGTCATGGTTGGCGAGACAAAGGAGTGGCTTCCTGAGATTGCTGAACGAGCTCAGGCTCTTCATGTCAATGGAGGCTTTGAGGAGGGTGCCGACTTGGGACCTGTCATTTCCAAGCAGAGCCTGGAACGGATCGAGCATCTTATTTCTACCGCCGAGAAGGAAGGCGCTACTATTCTCCTTGATGGACGGGGCACAGTACCCGCGAAATATCCCGATGGGAACTGGATCGGCCCAACTATCATCACCAACGTTACACCGGAGATGACTTGCTACAAAGAAGAAATCTTCGGTCCTGTACTAGTGTGTTTGAATGTGGAAACCATTGATGACGCTATCGAGCTCATCAACAAGAACGAGTACGGCAATGGAACAGCCATCTTCACGCGGTCGGGTGCGACAGCAGAGACATTCCGACGCAACATCGAGGCAGGCCAGATTGGTATCAACGTCCCGATCCCAGTGCCCCTGCCCATGTTTTCCTTCACCGGAAACAAGAAGAGCATTGCTGGTGGCGGAGCAAGCACCTTCTACGGTCGACCTGGCATCAACTTTTACACCCAGCTCAAGACTGTAACCGCGCTGTGGCAGAGCGCAGATGCGGTGGCCAAGAAGGCGAGCGTTCACATGCCGACGCTTCAGTAAGGGATATAGTTTGAAAATGAATTCTGAATGAGAAAAATTTAATCGACGCTCTGTTCTGAACTGTATGTTGCTTGAATAATGCTATTAATGATTCGGTGTTTCCGGTACACAAAACTGAATGTCCATGTGCTCAATCTAAAATCATACAATGTAATGCATCCTAGCTACAAAAGTAGTTTCATTAATTCTCAGGGTAAGCCTGCTTCAACCCTACAGCCATTTTCCATCATGAACGCTGCTAATTCCATGCATAATACTCGTTATATCCAAAATATATCTCCTTGGATGTGTCTCCCATTCCTAGTCTGACCATCGGGACCACATCTGCTATCTCCTCCTCATACACGAAACGATCACTGGTCTTTGAAGAAAGGAGCTGCCCTGCAGCTCCTACATCGTGAGGGGGGCTCCAAATCGACACACGGGATAGACCCCAGGTCGCAGCCTCGTTCCTGGCATCCAAGAGAAGGCTGGCTATCACCTCCACGGGCACATCTCCCTCTTGCGGCCTGGATATTCTCTGCACGGCGAGCTGGTCGCCCCCGAAATCGTGAGCCCAATATAGCCAGGTACCGGTCTCTTCGTGGATGGCGCCGTTGAAATCGGGAGCCTCGTTTCTGAGCTTGTACGATATGAACTCGCAACGGGCGTGCATCCATACGATCATGCCTGCTGCTGGTACTACGGTGACCAGAGTGGTGTCATTCGGTACGGTCTGCTGCTCAACGGCTTTAATGAACCGGTCCACGTCACGATTACAAAGCTCTGGGATATCGGCCCCTCTTAGTATCCGTGTTAAAGGCAGTCCGGCCTTCTCGTAGAAGGAAGTTGACGGGAATGGTAGGATGGCCGCCTGCGGTGTTGGCTGGGCATGCCAGCCCTTACTGGCATAGAACGAAGGGGAAGAAGTGTAAAGAAAAGTGACCGCCCCTTGTCCCTGACCATCCATCCATGCAGAGACCTGCTCAAGGAGGAATCCCCCAAGACCCTTATTGCGATACTGCTCATCGGTGACAACGGATGTCAGGCAGTAGCCCCCCTCCCTCCTGAAACCATGTTCATCGCCTATAAGCAAGTCTCTGGGCATTGCCTTGCACATGGCAAAGACTTGGGATGGGTCATCAATATTATAGACACACCAAGTCTTCATCCTGGAATCCTTGGTGAATTGGAGACTGGCGAGGTACTCCTCCCGCTCTAGATAGTCCTCGACCGAGGGTACAGGCTCACGGAAGCCCGAGGCGCTGAGCCTGAAGGCTGGCAGCCATTGATCTGCGGCTACCTGCCCGAAGACTGCTATGATTTCACCTGACGGGCCGTCGAATTTGAAAAAGGTCGGCCCAGGCATATTCGAGTAGCTAGGCTGTATATTTCCGAGCTACGCAACAAGCTAGGGGATGGAATGGATGGAGAAGGAGGGAGAAGGCTGTTGGCGGGCGAAGTGGAGAACTAATAAATGTACTTTGGGCCATGATGCAGGACGGTGCTCTGTTCCTGACGTTCCTTTTCTTACACCGGATTGGGGGCTGTTCATCGATGCATATTTGCCAAGTAGCTGGGTGGTAATTGGAGGTTTCATTAGGCATCGATGAGAGTCTGGTAAGTGGTTAGATGGTGATGGGTAGCAGTGAAGCTTATGTGGTGGTCACCCTGTGGGATCTTTCGTTCGCCTTCGTTGGATTGTTGTATTACGGTACCACCTACTTATTGCCCATGTACTGTTTGCATGCAGAGAAAATTATTATGCTTTGTACTTGCAGACACGAGATGAGCGAAGGAGGCTGCAAGGTGCAATTCTAATCAACTCCTTCTAGGGTAGGTAGGTTATTATGGTCAAGATGAGGGGGCAGGCGCGTCGCGTTATCCGGCCCTTTAATGAACTCCTGATTGCCACGGCAGATACCGAAAATTATGACAATTCACATCTCTTGCTTCAGCGCCAGTCATGAGCTTTCTTGACCTCCCATACTCGCTCTTTTGGGAGATCATCGCTCACCTCCCAGCAGTTGATGCCCTGGTCTGCCGCCGCCTCTCTACCGGAGCTCTCAGGACGCTCACCAGCCCAGAGGTCTCCCTGTCCTTACTACTGCTGCATTTCCCACGGTCAAGGGAGGGCCGCCTGCTGCGCGATTGCATCCAAAATGGAGCCTATTCGGAGCTGAAGCAGGGTCACAGTCTGGCTCCTTTGTTTGCCCGTCTGACACGGCGTTACTACCATTTAGGCAATGCGACGCCCTGGCGAACCCGTGAGGTCCAGGTTCTGAAGGACGACAACCACCTCCATGCAGTGCATACGTGGGATAGGGTTCTGAGCAGAGACGGGGAGCTCGATCCCTTCCAGGCCCGCGAACCTCTCTGGGCGTTTGGCACGGACGAGGCACTGCTCGTGTACCCCTCACCCGATGGGCAAGGATTCCTTGCCCGAGACCTCCATTCGCAGCTTGAGGCTCGCGTCCCCTTTGATGTCTCCGGCAAGGTCATACGTCGGGTTAGACTAAATTCGAGAATTCTCATCGTTGAATGGTGCGAAGAACAGCCCTGTGAATTTCTCAATTCGAGGGTTGCCGTTTATCGACATTACGCGACGGCCTTTGATCTAACTCCAGCCAGTGGTGGAAGTGTCAGCCATGATCTGACGAATGGACTTGACGTGCCGGAAAAGACTCAATCTTTCCCCTGGAGTATCACCTGGAGATCTGAGTGGAAGATACACGATTTAGGAATTCTCCAGGACCGATTCTTCTCTGCCCATAATGCTACTCACTACGCGATTTATATCTGGCAGTCAAGCGGTGGCCTATGGGGTGTCAATGATCCTAGGGAGCGATTGATGGTCTATGAACTGGGAGAAGCTACGCCAGAATTTGATTCTACTGGCGACAAAATGCCAGTACCGGAAAGCCCGCGATTAGTCCAAAATTGGATGAACTCCGAACTGAGTACATTAGGTGTCCGTCAACGAATATCGCCAAAACTAAGAGGGATCTACTTGGATGCTATCACATGGAACTCGCAGACAAAGTCTGCATGCGGTCACATTTTCGTGCATGAGGAGGACCATCGCAATTTAGAAGGTCCTCATCGAGGTGTTCTGCGGGCTCGACACCACCATGTTAAATCTACTGGCATCCCGCTAACGCTCACCGGCCCAAAATGGGTGGATGAATGTGGCTGTGAGGTAATTGGCGATAGTCTCTCATCCCTGAGCAGAGGAGGAACGCTACTTCCGCACCAAGCTGAGAGAATCTTTGACCCGCCTTCGTGGCCAGGTCGGGCCCCATGCTGGCGCCACAGGCTGTATCCTTGGCTCACTCTATCCGAAGTATTGGATGCGGACGCGGGAATCCGCATTGCCGCTCGCCACAGCCTGTATAACCACAGAGAACCTGAGCTGCAGCCTGTACTCTTTGTTCAAGGGGTTGATGCTTCGCATTTTAGGGACATTGAAACACCCGGCAGCTCTGCCCTGGACGAGAAAAATGGCGATACGGAAGATGTTAATCAGAAAGTAAATGATACACTTGGAAAGAAGAGAGATGGTCGAGATGGGTATGAGGTCCAATTCTCGCCATATTACTGGGGTCGACTCATGACAAAGGGGACTATCTACGGTGATGAAAGGTGGCTGATGGGTGAGGGCGAGAATGGAACCATCACCATCTTGCAGTTTTGAGTATTGCTCGGAGTATGATCCTTCATTTGGCTATTCGCAGTACACTCTCTTCCTTGCAGTCCCTGTGGAGAAAGACCATTATGCCTCAGCCCATCTACAACTCGGGAACCAGCAACACGCTCTCACTTTCATCACTCTGAGCCTGCTTGTCATCCTGCGGCCCACTAACATCGCTGATTACCTGCCGCCCGTTCCATTTTGACATGATCCTAGCATCAGACCGCACGGTGCGACCGTACCATTCAGGCATTGCCCGCAGTGCTGATAATATGCCGACCGTTTGGGGAACGATGACGGATCCCGAACGCCCGCTCATAACCTTCTTGACCACTGCTTCAGCGATTGACTCTGGTCGTTGTTCAGGCATGAGAAACGCTGTATCCTGGTTGTAGCCCTCGAAGAGCGGAGTCGCTGTATGGCCAGGATGAACAACCACGGTGCGAACTTTTGGGGCGTTATACTTGGACTTGAGTTCAGCAGAGAGACCCTCATGAAGAGCTAGTGAAGCAGCTTTGCTGCCGCAGTAGTCTGTCAAGTGGGGGATGGCGAGCCAGGAGGCGGTCGAAGTTACTGTGACAACCATGCCGTGATCCCGTGCGATCAAGTTGGGCAAGAAGGCCTTGGTGACCCAGAACGCAGCAAATGTATTCACATCGAACGTGAATCGAATGTCACTCGGATCGCTGTCGAGAATTGTCTTACCACGAACAACACCAGCGTTGTTGATGATGACGGTTGGGTGGCCTACTTCGGTGCGAATCCTATCAGCCACAGCATTGACACTCTCAGGTGATCTAAGATCACAGTTATAATAACTGATTCTGCTAGCTGGTCATGGAATTAGTTAAGCTGGCTTAGATCAAAGGCTTCTTTGTTGATCAGTGGGCGCTCGGCATCCACTCACAAGTTGTGATGGTCATAGGCTGGATATCAAGTACAACCACCTTGACCCCTAGCTCGTCAAATAGACGGACCATGCAGCCACCAATACCCCCAGAGCCACCTGTGATAAGGACAATTTCGTTTGCCCAGTCATACTTATCCGATACCCAATTGTTGCTGACCATATTGGAGAGCCAATTGTTTACAACGCGTGCGACGGCTACATAGAACAGGGTATGTAGCCCACTGTGGGCTCCTCCATGCTGGGTGGAGAGCTCTCTGCCTATCTTGGTGAAGCGACCCAGAAGGATGAGAGGGAGAAGCAAGTTCGGATTCAAGGCTGTGGAACGGATGAGACTAAGGACAGCATCGGCGCAGAAACCCTCACGGGGCAAGAGTCCTTTGTGCATAGGCATATCCGTTGTTTGGCTCGGTGTTGAGCGGCAGACAGAGGGAACCAAGATAATGGGACAAACCAGGGCTCTTAGAGGGGAGATACATATTTCAAGGGGTCATAGGTCAAGCTCGACCTAGATGCGCGCCGAGGTCAAGCTCGAGGCCTCCTAGTCCAGACACACAAGTATCGTAACATCACTTGGCATCAGCAGGGAACAGTGTGGGGTAGGTCATATGGCAAGCTGTTGTGAGCTCATCTTTTCTTTGATGACGAGGGAAAAGCCCAATAAAAATAGTAACTAGGCTTGGATTCGTCCATCCAATTTGAGTTTCATCAGGAAGCCTCGGCTCAATACCCCACTAGATATAGGGAATAAGATCAATACCACGTCAAGCCCTCTGGAGCTCGGCAAGGGACAATGGAGTATTATTCTCTAGCCCATCGGGAGTGAACAAGCATGGACAGTGGAAACGGCAAAGTGCCCATGTCGATACCTTGAAATTTACATGGGTTTGGATATTCACATGGTCATTGCTTCTCCAATCGCTTCCCCAATCCGAAATGCATACTGGATTGGGACAAGATTCAATGTTTAGTTTGGCTGCCACATAGTCTGGCCTCCAGGTCAATTGACCTCTATGATTGGCTCTTGGCGATCGGATTGGGAATCGCCTTGTGCATCCTTCTTCCTTGCTCGTTTGAGTAGGTAGACGTCTGTGCTGGTGGCAGTGCTTGTCCTACCTCCCTTTTCCCTCTTGGAACCGAGTCCTGTCAGATCTCTTCGGGATCAAACCCATCTACCTGAGAAGAACTTGGGCGACGAGCAGTCCCCACACCAATTTTACACCCAAAGTCTGAGCCAGAGTCGTCCCGGCTGAATCCTTGCTCGGCGCACTGTCATACTCGACAGTCGTGGCGTTGTCGGGGACAAACAAGGCGCCGACCTGGTTCGAGTCCTCCCAATTGATCTCGTCTGGCTTCAGGATGCTGTTTGCGAGCGCGTCGCAGGATGTGCGGTTCTCGTTGTCCGCGATGCTGTTCGTGACCGATATCGGCAGGTCGAAGATGGTATAGTGATCTGTGCTGTTCAGGCGGAAGTTTTGGTGGATCGAGACCTGTTCCGGTTCGCGCAGCTTAGCCAGCGTATTCTACGACCTCATGATAGGTCAAGGTGCCGGGGGAGAGGACTGAGATTCTTACGTTGTATGTGCCGCGGTCGCTGTCCTTTCCGGAAGGCTGGCCATCCCCTACCAGGCAGTCTGGCCAGATCCAGTTGATGTGCTTGACGGTGCTGGAGGTCTCCTGCTCCATGATGTTACCCAGGCTCGACAGGTTCTCATCCTCGACGGCCGTGGCATTGGAGACGGTGAAGTTCCTGCCCGTGTCATAGCTGTACAGGAAGATGGTGATGTTATATATCTGGCTCGCGCTGTCCTCCTTTAGTGGGGGGAGTGGTAGAGCGCCGTTGGCCGTCACGTCGAGAGATAGGTGAAGCGTTTCTGATTATCGGAGCCGGCGAATTAACATTGGTCTTTTGTCTCCTATAATTTGTCAATGGCTTTCGCACTTACCACCTCCTAGAGGAGTGTTGGGCTGCGGCGCGTTGACGACAACGAAGCCGGGGGTGAAGATCTGGCCATTGTGGGTGACGATATCGCCTAGAGCGACGCTTGCCGCAGCAAGCAGGATGAGTGGTAACCGATTCATGGGACTTGGTATGAAGACGGACCCTCTACTATGTAGCTATAGGCTCTCTATACTATTGGGACAAGCAGTGCATGACGAATTGGCCTTGATATATCAACATGAAGAAATTAGAGGACTCGACGGAGGGGACGGGCCGAAATGCGAATATAGTCATTTTAGAAAATTAAAATCGTCATGGGTTTTGCTCATTTCTATTATCCAGGGGTCAACAGAGAAGAGATGATGTTACAGCCAAGACCGCGGAATCCTGATTTGATTTATTACATCCGCTTTATTGGGCTAAGCGAAAGTGTCGCGGCGGAACTTTGACTTGTATCCGAATTGACGACATTTCAGACGGACAAAAAGTGTTAATAGATTGAAACATATATATGTTAGTTTGTTTGAAGTAAGAACTCGACATTTATCGCTCTTGGGGCTTTATAAGTGCTGCAGCCAGTGTCCGGGTCCGAGAGTCTGGCAGGGTTACAGATTTCAATTGAGATTCAATAAGGTACTACCTAGGTAGGTAGGCAGAGTCAGGTTAGTAGGTAGTGTTATCGGATAAGCTCTGCCTGTCGACTATAGTCCATCAAGTTGTCAAGATCCAAAGAGACCTTCACTCAATTGTCCTGGTGCTTTGGAGGAAAGGATGAATCAAAGACCAGCACGAAGAAATATGAGTCGCTTAGCTACGGCTTCTTATCAGTGGGTTCTCGCGGGGCGTGGGCTTCTGCTTCACCAGATTACTCACCCCGATACAGCGGGGTTATAGTGGGCATAGGGGCGTGCAATCTGAATGATAGCCCTGATAAGCATAAATCTTGAACTTATCCATGGAAAACTATCACCGAGATACCACTTATCTAGGTTATCTCGACTCACCGGCCCAAGGAACTACTCTCTGACCTTCGACCCCAGTTTATCTAAAAGCGACTCCCGCTTATTATAGGCCAATTCGGTTTGAGTTTCATCCTGGTTGGCTGGCCTGCGTGTGCCATCTTCTTACAATGAACTGCTCCCGCCGATTATCTGTGCCTCTTGGCCGGCGTTTGGCACGCGCCGCCCAGTTGAATTACCGCGGCCCCTCAACTGTATATAGAAATGGACCATTGGCCAATACCCTACGCGGGGGTTTCGCCCAATCGCGGTATATGAGCGCTTCCGCTACCTCAGCCCTTGGCGAGATTCTCAAGGTTTCCGAGGAGGTACTAGACGCTGTTGCCACTGACAAGCCTGTCGTGGCGCTCGAGTCTACCATCTACACCCATGGAGCTATGGGCAAGGACCTGGCCCAGGAGCATGAGACGCTTGTACGAAGCCATGGCGGTGTGCCCGCCATCATTGGTATTGTCGATGGTGTCCCCAGAGTTGGAGTCACGCCCGAGGAGATCGTCCGTATGATTGACGATAAGAATGTGTCCAAGGTTTCACGAAGGGATATCTCCTACCTTGTGGGCATGGTGAGTCCTGCTCTCTCATCAGCTTGGGAAGGCGAGCTATCTGACACTCATTTTCGGTAGGGCTTGGCTGGACATAAGATGAACGGTGGCACAACCATATCTGGCACCATGGTGCTCGCCCGGCTGGCGGGAATCCGCGTCTTTGGTACCGGTGGCCTGGGCGGCGTTCACCGTGGAGGAGAGAACTCAATGGACATCTCTGCAGACCTGACTGAGCTCGGCCGCACCCGTGTTGCCGTCGTCAGCAGTGGCTCCAAGGGATTCCTGGATATTCCTCGTACCCTCGAGTTTCTCGAAACACAAGGATGCCTGATATCTACCTTTGCTGATGGCAGAACCGGAAATGTTGATTTCCCTGCCTTCTGGGCTCGAGACAGCGGCTGCAAGAGCCCATCCGTTGTCAACACGGAGAGGGAGGCAGCGTCCATCATCTTTAGCCAGGAGAAGCTGGGCATTGAGACGGGGATGCTCTTTGCGAACCCCATCCCCGAGGAGTTCGCCATCCCCGCCAAGGAGATGCAAGCTTTCATTGAGAAGGCCGTGACCGAGAGTGTCGAAAAGGGCTTCACCGGCAGCAAGAACACGCCATATGTTCTCGGCCGGCTGAAGGAGCTTACCGGCGACCGAGCCGTTGTTGCGAACATGGCCCTCGTAAAGTCCAACATTGTCCGGGCGACGAACATCTCTAAGGAACTGTCAGCCCTGCTGCAGTCATCCAGGTCGCAGACATCTACTACCCCGTAAGTACATAGAAAGCCAATCAAGAAAAAAATCCAAAAGAAGAGAATAGAAATTTGAAAAAGACGCATAAAGACGAAACAAACGTACTTGGGACAGTGCCTCTGATGCTGGGTAGATACACACATAGTTCCACGCCACCCGAACCGAGCAAGAAAGAAGATGATACTCCCGTGGATAAAAAGACCGACATCCTTGTTGCCGGATCCGTAGCCGTTGATCTGAGCTGCGACTATGCTGGGGCCAAGTCCGGCGATGTATCACCTCAGACAGCCACTTCAAATCCAGCTGCCATCAGCCAATCGATCGGCGGAGTCGGCCACAATGTCGCCCTTGCTGCGCACCGGGCAAGTAGGAATGCAACAGTGAAGCTCTGTAGCTTAGTAGGCGAAGATGTGTAGGTTCCTCTTATCTCTTGTCGTCGGCTTGATCATGAGGTTCTGTGTTGACAATTGCTGTTATAGGGCGGGCGCAACGGTCTTGTCCACCCTCAAGGCATCCGGCATGGACACAACATATGTGAGGCAGCTGGGCCAAGAATTCCATCCTGCCAATCGGACAGCGCAGTACGTAGCTGTGAACGACGCGAACAAGAATCTGGTCATGGCCATGGCTGACATGGGCATCTTTTCTGAGCACTCGTTCCCCGAATATTGGGAGGAGACCCTCAAGGCGACGAAGCCAAGCTGGCTTGTCGTCGATGGCAACTGGAGCGAGAAGGATATCAGGACTTGGATCAAAGCTGGCAAGGATCAATCTTGCAAGGTTGCGTTCGAACCTGTTTCTGTGGAGAAGTCAAGGCGTCTGTTTTCGCCATTTCGAGGATCCTCTCCGCTTGGGTTATATCCCAACGCGAGTGTCGACTTGGCCTCCCCCAACATTTACGAATTGTCGGCCATGTATGAAGCCGCCAAGGGTAATGAGTATTTGGGCTCACAAGCGTGGTTCGAGATCATCGATGCGTTTGGCATGCGCGGGGCCAGGGAGCGGTTTGTCTATTTGACGTCGCCCGAACTGACAGACGCTGGAATCCCCGTGCAGAGCGTGCAGCTCCTCCCCTACATCCCCACGTTACTTACAAAACTTGGCTCGGAAGGTGTATTGCTCACCACTCTTCTGGGCAAGGATGACCCTCGACTTTTTGATCGAGAGTCGCAGCAGTTCATTCTCGCACGATCCAATACTGGCGACCCCAATGTGGGAGGAATCTACATGCGTCTCTTCCCACGAGTAGAGAACGTGAAAGATGTCGTCTCGGTGAATGGGGTTGGAGACACATTTTTGGGTGTGCTAATCTCAGGCCTGGCGCAGGGCGGCAGTCCAGAGAAGCTGATTGACGTTGCGCAAAAGGGAGCAGTGATGTCGCTGAGATGCTCGGACTCGGTAAGCCCTAAGCTGCCAGCGCTTGAAGATGAAATCAAGAGACTAGCAAAATAAAGGACTTAATAAAATCTATTAGGTATATAACAAAAAAATATCAAATTACATACTACATTCCAGGTGAACTATTCCGTTGATTTGAGATGACTGCCCGACTATGAGGGTCTCGATGATAAATGAGGGAATACCGCAGCCTTGTCCAGCTCTCTGTTTGATTGAACGAATTCAGGCCCCACAGCGGGGCTATTTGCGCAAGGCTGAGCTGCTCCAAAAAAAAAAAAAGTAGGAGCGGAAGCTAGAAAAAAAAACTACCCTTGCGCTGAAGGCCTGTCTTAATTAGTTCAACAACCGGTTCGCCTCGACATCCCACCCTCAAATTCCACATCGCCGGTCGGACAGGATTCCTAGAAGATGGCACCGCCTAAAGACGAAGACATGGCCGATGTCTCAACTTCAGAGAGCGATTTCTCTGGGTTAGATTCTGACAACGAATCCACCCGCCCAACGAAATCCAACACTGGCATGTTCGAGAAGGATTCTGATGAGGAGGAGCTGGAGCGCCTAGTGCTGGGAAATACATCTGGCTTCAGAGAGAACCTTTTCAAGGGTGATGACCTCTCCGACAACGAGTACCTCGATACCAATGGCGAATCGAAGGCTGCAGACTCCGCCGATAAGGGCGGTTTCGAAGACATGGATGACGCAGACCTGTTCATGATCGATACTGGACGCCCAGACTCTGCAATTCAGGCACCTCAACCGGCCAAGACGGCAGAGAAGACCCTCACGGGAGACGCGCCCGCTTGGGAAGACAGCGACGACGACAGGCTGGCCATCTCGCTTGCCAGCGCTACGAGACTACGAAAATTGCGAATCTCAGAAGCCGAGGACATTGTCAGCGGCACCGAGTATTCCAGACGTCTTAGACAGCAATTCCTCCGACTGAACCCTTATCCCTCGTGGGCCAAGGCATCCGCCGAGCGTCCCAGCAAGCGAAGAAGACGGTCCTCTGCCGCTGCGTCGGATGCCTCAAGCGAAGAGTCTGGCAGTGACGACGATGTGGAAGCGCAGCCGCTCGAGAAGTTCCTTCGCGATGTCAACCAGCTGGCCGGGCGCGGCGCTTCCCAAGGCAAGCGGAAGCTGCGACCCGAGGTCATTGACATCCAGCGAACCCGTGAGATCCCCGACAAGCACAAGGCCGGCGTGGAGTCGCTGTCGTTTCACCCTGAGTACCCCGTGCTCCTGTCTGCCAGCACGGCCTCGGTTCTATTTCTGCATCACATTGCGCCCGAGGCGCACCCAACGCCCAACCCTCTGTTGACGTCGGTTCAGGCCAAGCAGGTGGATGTGAGAAGGGCCGAGTTCCTGTACCCGAAGGGAGATAAGGTGTTCTTCTCCGGGCGGCGAAAGTACTTTCATCACTGGGACTTGCCATCCGGGCTGGTGCAGAAGACTACGAATATCCAGGGCCATCGCCTGGAGCACAAGTCCATGGAGAGATTCAAGCTTAGTCCCTGCGGACGATACATGGCTATTGTAGCCTCTACGAAGAAGGGTGGCGGTATCATCAATGTGCTGAGCACCGGGTCAATGCAGTGGATTGCGGCGGCAAGGCTTGCGAGCCAGAACGGCATCGCGGACTTTGCCTGGTGGAGCACAGGGGACGGCATGACAATCTTGGGCAAGGATGGGCAGGTGGGAGAGTATAGCATGGAGAGCCGCAAGTTTGTCGGGATCTGGAACGACGAGGGATGTGTGGGAGGCATCGTGATTGCGCTCGGGGGGCACAACGGACCGGCAGGGCTGGGCGGTGACCGTTGGGTTGCGGTGGGCTCCAACAGCGGCATCACCAACGTCTACGACCGCAACGAGCTGGTGCAGCAGCAGAAGAAGGGCGAGGTGATTGTGACGGAGCGGCCGGCGCCCAAGCGGGTCCTGGAGCAGCTCGTCACACCCATCACGGTGCTCACCTTCTCGCCCGACGGCCAGCTGCTGGCGTTTGGGTCGCAGCACAAGAAGGATGCGGTAAGGCTAGTCCACCTGCCGAGCTGCACCGTGTACAGGAATTGGCCGACGGAGACGACGCCGCTCGGTCGGGTTACGGCGATCGCGTTTGGCAGGGGGAGTGATCTTTTGGCGGTGGGCAACGACGGGGGTAGGATCAGGCTCTGGCACATCAGGAGTTGAAATGGGATTTATGTGAGCAGTCTTTTTTTATTTAGATCACGAGAATAAGGATAATATCAATTTCCATCTTTTTGGGCGTGCAAGCATAGGCGAGAGTGACGACGAGGATGTTTCTTCCGTCCTTCTGCAGCGTTTCTGTTTTGACGTGGACAGAGCTGGCAGGCATATCGCAATCGCTGCCATGTGTCAGCTGGCCAAACCCCACTGAGGAACAAGGTCCCAGTGGACGGCGCTGTTCCCGCGATCCAGGCTTGACAATCCCAACGACAGACAACCCAGTGCTTTTTTCCTCCTATCTTGCTGCGTGTACGGGTCCTCCCACCTGGCACATACGTGGCCCGTCGCTGGTGGCTGGTCACCGACCGCATTTTCCGCGGTGCTCTCTCCCCTTGTGCCCTCTGCAGATGGACCGTTTCCTGACAGCCGCCAACAGCTGGCTGTCTCGGGTGGCACGTTCCAGTGTCCTGCCCAGCAGCCCAATTGCCCGCTGCTGTCCATGCCATCATTAGGACGTCTGCTGAACCCTAATGCTGGTTGCTATGAGACCAGTTGTTGTTTTGGACCAAGGGGGGCGCTTCTGCTGTTCCTGTTGACAGCCAAGGGCCCCCCTCACCCTCTCCGTCACCACCACGTATTTCCCCATACTCGACTTCCTCTGCATGCACATGCAGATTTTTATTTTGACCACAGCTCCCGTGTTCAAATATTCGCATCATCCTCGCACTACTTTCTTCGTGACTTCCCAACCTTCTTTTCTTTTGTCTTGTTGAAAAACAACATCCTCCCCCAAACGAGGACGAAAGGCTTCCCGCCTCGCAACTCCCACGCGAGGATCTCCCCCAACCATGTTGGGACGCAAGATACGTCCCAAGGCCGAGAAGGCCAAAGAAGGCCTCCGGCAGCTTTGGAAAAAGCTCCCAACCAGCTTCACCAAGAGTGAAGAGAAGGCTGCCACCACACCATCCGGGTCCGAAGAGACCACTGAGAATGAAGTCCCAGCAGTATCAGTAGTAACTGAGACTGTGATCCCCAAGACAGCAGCCGGACTTCGCATCACAGTGACAGCTCGGTTCGAGCTTCCCGTGGACTACACTAATAGCCACACCTACCAGACCTCGCCCGAGTTCGTGGGTTCGGACAAGATCTGCAACGCGCTGGTCAACCGTATCCAGCATTGTGCCAACGAGCTCATCACAAGACACGACCCGGATGCGGCCCAGCCTCTCTTGAGCTCCCCCCCTCATATCAAGGATGCCCGTTACCATCTGATCTTCCAGGTCGAGCGTGATGGCCAGCCTTGGGGCCAGCAGTACTTCGCCTGCTTCCAGAAACAGCCCATGGACGCCGCGGCGGCGCGTAAGGTCATCTACGGAACCGATAGGATAATTTCCCTCTTTCTCCAACGCCACGACCCTGGCTTCCACTGGGAACTTCCTCCTGTTGTGAGCGAGGAACAGATACCTCACAAGACATACAAGCCCGTCATCGGATGCGCTCAGCCACTGGACTGCATTCCCAACTATAGCGGGATGCCGGGATACACCATTGAACTTTCCCTCAAGACCCAACACCGCGGCCACGCACGGAACTGGGCGAAGAATATCGAGAGTCGACAGAACTCACCGCTCACCCTGCACTCCGGAGAAAGCCTGATGGCCAAGGTCCAGGACACGATCCAACGCGCCTTTGAAGGCCGGGAGACGGCGTACGACGAGGCCCATTTCGGCTGCAATGGCCTGGAGGGGACCGGTGGCTGCCAGCATTATGAGGAAGACGCATTTGGACTCGAGGTCAAGCTTCGAAACAACATTGGACCGGAGTTTTCCCACTTCAACTTCAAGATTCAGACATTCCAACTTCTCTTCACCCAAGACCAGACCGTCGATTTCGACGAGTTTGTGGAGCTGATCGAGGGGAATGTAGAGGATCTCCGAGACGAAGCCGACGCCGGAATCGGGAGTCTGGATGACCTGAGGGTACAGATACAGTATCTATCATGCAAAGACTGGTCCATGGAGAGAGCCTTGGCAGTATCTCTTGATTGCTCCATCACAGAGTGTCGGACGACAATCGAAGCCGTCCTGGAGCGAGTTCAAGCTGGCTTGACGAAGACACTGCAGGGTCAAGGTTTCTCGGCTGCCGTCACTGCGCACAAGCGAGGACACCTTGTCTTGGATACCTTTATCCCAGGCATCGAACCGGAAACGACTGCTGCCGTTCAGAGCACCAACCAAGCCCAGACAGAAGCAGAGAACCGACTGGCAATCCTGAAGCTGCTTCGGGAACGGATCGGCCAAGACATAACTGCCGTGTGCAAGGACACCTGCAGCCTCGGCGAAGTAGGGTTCATGATAAACCTGAAGATAACGCCCGGTTGCGACGAGGACAACCTGTCCAAGTACTCTACCACGCCCCCCGTGTCAATCTGCCTCTCGCAACGCAAGATTGTGAAGAAGGCCAGGCAGGAGAACCTCCGCGTCGACTCCCCCGAGCCCTCCACCACCTCCGAGAATGAGGCACAGCTCACCTCTCCCGAGAATGAGGAACAGCTCAACATAACGCAAGACTACGACTGCATGGAAGGCATGGTCTCGGCCAAGGGCGACGCCTCGCCCGCTTCGACACCGAGCCTGGCAGATATCGATAGCGCCCAACAGACTGATGGTGTCGCTACCCCGTCGTCCGCCCGCAAGCCGTCTGCTACAGATCAATGGGGGACGAACCCCAAAGGCGCGCGAGGAAGGACCTTTTCAAAGTCCACGCGCGGATCGAGCATGTCAGATACTTACACCGAGGAACCTTCTGTCATCCACCATTCCGCACACCTCGGTGATGCAACCCTCCGACTCATCGAAAACCTAGACGAAGAAGAGACAGATGTACCCTCGACAGATGTCCCCTCGACAGATGTCCCCTCGACAGATGTCCCCTCGACAGATGTCCCCTCGACAGTTGTCCCCTCGACATATGAGATTCCACGAGAAGTTAGCTCCACATCAGACGATTCTGCCACCAAAGTCCTCATTCCTGAAGAACAGAAGCTCGAGATCGTGCTGCAAGAGGAGATATACACACGTCCTAAGTCGCCAGAGGAAACAGCGGTGCAAGAGAGCTCCGAAGAGCAGCTCGATATCGTACTGCAAGAGGAGATCTACGAACGTCCTAAGTCGCCAGAGGAAACAGCGGTGCAAGAGAGCTCCGAAGAGCAGCTCGATATCGTACTGCAAGAGGAGATCTACGAACGTCCCAAGTCGCCAGAGGAAACGTTGGTGCAAGAGAGTGCCAAAGAGCAGCTCGAGATCGTGCTGCAAGAGGAGATCTACGAACGTCCCAAATCGCCAGAGGAAACAACGGTGCAAGATAGTGCCGAAAAGCAGCAGCCCGATATACCCGTGCATGAGACGCAAGAGCATGAGACGCAACAGCTTGAGACGCAACGGCTTGAGACGCAACAGCTTGAGATGCAAGAGCATGGGACGCAACAGCTTGAGATGCAAGAGCATGGGACGCAACAGCTTGGGACGCAACAGCTTGAGACGCAACAGATTGAGATGCAACAGCTTGAGACGCAACAGTGTGAGACGCAAGAGCTTGAGACGCAACAACTTGAGACGCAAGAGCATGAGACTCAAGAGCATGAGATGCATGAGACTCAAGAGCACGAGACTCGAGAGCATGAGATGCATGAGACGCAAGAGCTTGAGATGCTAGAAGGCCAAACGGCAGTATCAGTCACTCCCGACTGCAGCAGCGTCAGCTCAGATGGCCCTTATACCACGGATGCACCAACCCAAGTCACAACAATAACAACCATAACCCCAGTTGTCCCGAGAAAGTCAAGCAAACGACACGGCGACCCCAACACCGACCGGGAGTCATTCCGCCTCTCTCAAGATTTCGGAAACCAGCTCCGCATCTTCAGCTTGTCGGGTACCCTGGGTGGTCTCCCCCCAGCGTGCACTAAGATTCACGCGGAGGGACACATCCCCCGCAGCCAGGTGTCCTCAATCTTTATACCGAGCGTATCAGAATGAATACAATGCAGACTTGGAAGCCATCCCGACACCGCTATCTCTCGAAGGGTGTTGGAGAGAAATGAGCCACTAGTTGCAACGACCTACCGACATGGGGGTGATTATATCACGAGAATGATTCGTATTTTGCGAGCATATGATTTTTGATTATGATTTGTTTTTTTTTTTGCCAAAGACCACGCTCTGTCCTTTATGGCGCGTTCTGGGAACGACACAACGAAGATACGTCCAGAAGAATGACGATTATGACTCGATGAGCATGGCGGTATGATTCTATTTGGACTATTCTCAAGGTCAAGCACGCACATCCGGCGTGAGATTGTTAGATACTGAGCAGGCAGGCTCAGCATTCATCAGACTGTTTGTTTTGTTTTGTTATAAAGGGGAAGGAGGAACGAGTTGTATTCTTTGAGTTTGCTACATGAGCTATACGGATTCCGGAAGGCAAGATTGATTTTTTACTCCTTGCATTGCGTAAGGGAGTTACCTTTGACAGAGATTTTGGAGTTGGGGTTGAAATTTGCTTTTGATCATTCGTTTGGGCTGGTTTGCCCCCCAAGACAGGGACTGTTGTATGGCTATCTAGATTGTTTGCATTTTCTGAGTAGGTTGTCTGGACATGATGAGAATGTGATTTGTTTGCATCGATGCGACCCGTGTTCCTTGATGCGTGTGCTTTCCAATGAGAAGAGGTGAGCCCAACTAATAAGGGCATGTGTGGTTTTAAAGAGCTACTTGGCGCCGTAATCTCAATTGAAAATGGTGGCCTGTTCATTTCTTGGTGGAAGAAGGCAGCATCCGTAAAAGATTTGCGTTGGCTGGTCATGCGAGGGCTTGAGGATAGCATCGACCAAGTGTGTTGGTGTATTCAGCATGCCTTGAACATTCACCATATCCCGGGGTCATTTCATGAGACCCCGCGGCGGCTTTGAATGTTCCATGTCACTTTACAGAGTGAACCAGAGCAAGCTTGACGCTGAATAACAAGCGGCCGACACAAGACGTAGTGTCACGACGCAATAGCTCTCTGGAATCTTGAGAGATCATAGTAAAGGCAGATTTTAAACAAGCTCGGCATCACCGACCTCGACGATGGATTTGGCACTTGACCACCTCAGAATCAGAATCTCGCCGTTGCTCGCGTTCAACGTGATGTCCGCATCTGTGCCTTGGCCAGTCACCTCTCGGTCACGAAGCATGCGTATGAACACAGCGGCATCCAGATCAGGGGAGTCAATCATGCTGACATTTCCCGCAGTGTCGTTTAGGTTCTGCAGCTGCGTGGGGAAGGAGGATAGAAAGGAGGAGAGATAGTGGTTGTGGAGGAGGGCCTGGTGCCTTGTTGCGTAGGCGAGCTCGGTCTCCGACAGCTTGTTTCTGAGCTCCTCACTCGATAGATAGTGAAGAGTATGCTTGTCGATCTGATTTTGCTATTAGTGGCTGCCATATGTGATATTGGGCGCGGTTTTGGGGCAGAAGGCGGGCTTGTAGTTTTCTTACTTTGGCTATCCTGGCCCTTAGATAACTCCTCACGAGAAATTTATACCTTTCAAGCTCTGTTTGGATGACGATCAAGGCGAAGTTGGTCTTGGGGTCCATGTCACCCGTCAAGATCTCAATCTTCTCGATCTGCGCCTTGATCCTGTCATTGATGCGTTCAAACAAACCGCCAAAGGGCCACCTGCGGAAAACCTGGTCAGTAGCTGCAGTTGGAAGAAGACACGTAAAATCGAAAGGCAATGGCGCACCCCAGGAGCTCGGGAGCAGAGCGTTCGGCAACCCAGAGACGCGTCAGGGATTGCAGGTCGCTCGTCTCGTTGGGCACCCCGCTAGAGGTGGGATCGACTTCTCTCAAGATATCGTCAATATCCATGGTGGGATGTGCGCGTGGTTTCGTTTTTGCGTGTTTTCACACTAGATTGACTCAATTGAAAAGACGCGATCTGGTCTGATTGCCGGGATTACGTCCAAGTTTGGTTCACAATTGGGTTGGCTCGAATGAATTCGCGAATGGTGTAACAATCCGAAGTGTCCCAAAAGTGGTCGGTATACAGTGCATACAAGCCACAGGCCACATTAATGACACTGTACTGCACTGATCACAAGAGACCGACTTGTTCGACAGAGGCATCTTATCAGGCTCAAGTAAGATAAGCAAGATCCATGAGCTACATTCTTGGTTTAAATCGTGATCTACGGTAATATTTCTTTCTTTTTTAAATACATCTAATTGGTGATGGGCTTGGCTATCCTCAAGAGGGAGTGTCCGCCTCTAGTACGAGAGAGGTCACTAAACAATACCGAGTAATAGAAGAATCAGAAGAGATGACAGGTGTGAAGGAAAATATAAATTAAAACACTAGAGACGTAATGTTATAGACTCCTAAATATTTTTCTATTCTGGAAGATATCTATTACCTGGTTACTATTGTGAGCAGAGATATTGGTAAGCGTTGCAATTGAAGATATATTTGAATGAAACTGCCAACTGAGTCAGCAAGAGGAATGCACTGGCAGGTCTATTTTAGGGAGCATAGAGTGACATCTTGGGCCGTTGCGCCCCTTTCGAAACGCCAACCCGCCCCTCCATCATCGCTGGTGCTGACGGCTTTAGCTCCGGAAGCTTTTGTATCCGGGAGAATCTGCACTGCCGGCTGAGGCTTGGATAGCCTCAATGTTATTATAAGCGTCAAGATGTGGTCGGCCGCCAGTCTGGCAGGTTTCAACATGTCCAGCAGGATCACGGAATGATTGAGATCCGCGCCACATATCACGAGATGATGACTGATTGCGCCCCGATGCATTGGGGCTGGATACAGTGAATTGTTGTGGCGGATTAGAAGAGATAGACCCGGTAGATTATTATGATGGTCAAAGAATGCTCTATATAAGATACAGGTCTCGTCCTGGAGATGTTCAATTTGTCTTCTCATCCCATCCCATCCCAGAGTCATTACCCAGTTTGAAATACTTGAATCACCCAAAATGTATCACATCTACTATACCCTATTTGCAAGCTTCGCAGCTTCTCTCTTTCTACCCGCCACTGCTGCGCCGGTCAACTCTCGAAATGTAACGGCACCCAACGGTGGTGACATCTCCATTCTCAACTATGCCTTGACCTTGGAGTTCTTGGAGAGACGGTTCTACACCGAAGGCTTGCAAAATTTCACTGCACAAGACTTCCACAACGCCGGCTTCTCTCCCGATTTCTATGAACAGATGAAGACCGTTCTCCGGGATGAGCAGGTAAGACCGTCTATTCCTTTAGAAACCCGTTGACACCTCTTGCTAAAACAATACTCTTAGACGCATGTTGATTTCCTGGCTGGAGCTCTAGGCCCCAAGGCCATCCAGGAACCCACATTCTCCTTCCCGGTCAAGGACGTTCATTCTTTCATCGGCCTCTCCTCCGTCCTCGAAGGTGTTGGAACTTCGGCGTATCTGGGAGCTGCCCCAGCCATCGCCGACAAGAACTATCTTACTGCGGCTGGATCCATCCTGGCTGTCGAGGCTCGGCATTCGTCCTATATCCGTGCGGCTCTGGGCCAGAAACCGATTCCCAACCCATTCGACACTCCTCTCGGCTTCAACCAGGTCTTTTCCTTAGCCGCGCAGTTTGTGACTGGCTTCGCGCCTGGTACCAACCTGCCCTTTAAGGCGTTCCCCCCACTGACGGCGACGAACCCAACATCATCCCCGACCTACCATGCCGGTCAGGGGAATGTCGTCTTGACCAATGCATTTCAAAACGCTCAGAATGCCGGATCCGTCACTGAGAACACCAAGGTATTCGCTGTTTTCTTCTCGGGTTTGCAGACGTACCATGTCCCAGCTATTCGCTCTGGTAACGATGTATGTTTTCCCCATGTTCTTCTCATCTCCAAAACAATCGCTAATCAATAAATGAACAGTATACTGCCACTGTCCCTGGCGCGGACTTCTCCAAGGCAGGGCAGCCGGCCCCGGCGGGTCAGGTGTATCTCGTACTTAGCACTGCGGACGGGGGCGAGAACAATACAATCAGCGACGAAAACACCATCTCTGGTGTTGCCATTCTGGAGGTCGATAATTAAAGCAGGAGGTTTTTCTTGGGTTAGCATTTGGACAAACGGCATAGACTATTGGTTTTGTGTGTAATCGGGGGTTGGTTTTTGAGTATTTGCATCTATATCATCTTTCAACTAATTTATCCAACCGATAGACGGTTCCCTCTACTAGACGAGGATCTCGGGGCGTGGGCTTTATTTCTATAGCATCTTAATTAACTTTCTTCAGAGGTTTATGAGCTTCATGCCGCGCTTTATCATAGCCGTTCACGCGCGCATACACCCATTTCAGTCCAACGGACGAGCCGGTGGTCAACAAGGCAGAAAATGTGAATAAGAATATGCGCTGATACGTGTTTAAGAGCCCAAAGAGAGGATACGGGTACCTGCAAGCGATGTTAATTAACAAAAGAGCCTTCTGACGAGGATGAGGACGAGAAAACGGCTTACCATCCGTTGTAGCTGAAGCACAGCTCAACCCAGTACCAATAAGAAAATGCCAAGGCGGTGCTGAGGGACATGACGCCGTACGTAGGTATTGTCCAGGGGGGACTGAGCAGAATGAGGTCCAGGCTGAGGAAGGCGGCCGGGGCGAGGTGGAATCCGAGGTCGGGGAGGAGCGGCAACTGAAAATCGCCTTCGAAGAGGAGCTCGGGATTGATCATGTGAATCCCCCAGTAGAGGATGGAGATCAGGACCTCAAGCGGGGTGGCAACGATGCAGATGGTGTTCTTGGCCCTGAACAAGGTCGGGTTGAGGGTCAGATCTGCCAAGATGCCCAGGACAAAGGCCAGGAGCGAGGCCGACAGGCCGATGATGGTGAGGAACTGGAAATGCCAGCCGTAGGCCTCGTCGAATGGAGTTTTCCATAGTGTCAGGAAGCGGAAGTTGTAGCTAAAGGAGGCCGCTCCTAAGAGGTGTAGGAGCAGCGAGAAGCTGCGCGAAGGCGACGTGAGCCGCTGGAGGTGATGCTGGGCCATTGAAGGTGATGGAGAGTATGCGGTGAGGGATCAGAACGCATGTGGCTGCCCGCAATCATGAGATATTGAGAAAAGGAGCGTCGACGGATGGCGGGTGCATTTAAGAGTCCGAGATTCACTGTAGCGATGCTGGAGCTCAGTCGTGACCTCATCCAGCCCGTAATTTCTGCGAATAAGTGGGACGGACCTCGGCAGAATCATAATGGGGGCAATCGCGTCTTCCTTCCATATACCGTCGACAATTGGCATGGCTCATTTAAAGACAAGGATTGGACATAAGGGAGGTCTCATTGTGGCTATTTTGTAAGTTGTGCTAAACCCGGGCCGTCTCGGTGGTGCAGCGGGAGACCAGGATTCACTAACATCCCAACCCTCGCTCTATATATTGCTGCAATAGGTAGCTAAACAGATCATTTGACACAATCTGTCATTTGTATGGAGATTCCGGACTCTTTTCGATAGCTCCAGTCGAAAATTGGGATCATTCTTCATGCACCCTCTCTTTAGGGGACCCTGTAGCAAACCCACAGGATAAGACGTATAGGTTTGAAACCAGGTCCGAGCTCCCCGTTTCCATCCGACCAAGATGGAGGAAGCGTTGATCTGAGGAAAGGGCCTTGAATATACATACATATTTTTTGATGAGCCCGATTCGGTGATGGCCTTGAGGTAAATAGCCCAGTCGTCATTATTCGGGATATCATTGATGGTTTTCCTGGACTTGGCAATAGCACGGTTATCAATATTCTGCCGGAAGAGCATCCGGCTTGCATCCTTCGGGTCCCTTCCGAAAAGCGATACTGAGTTTGTCACGTTCAAGGTTTTCTCAGGCAGAGCGGTCTTGGATTGAAGGTCCCTATTAGCCACGGCTAGTAATGGCAAATATCGAGGATGGAACTAGACATACCTTCTTAAGAGCTGTAAGCTCGGCGGTTTCTGGAATCTTGCCGGATTGGAAAGTATCCCAGACATCCTCAACGCTGGCTTGGCTAGCTGCAGCAACCATTTGCCGGTTCTTACCTGATCGGCATTGACCAAGTTGTTTGTCACCATAAGCTAATCGAAGGCATGTAGTCACCAATCTGCCAACTATAGTAGAAGTCACCAGAGAGTGCGATGATGTCGCCAAAGGTCAGTGTCCAATTCTTGATCTGGTAATTGAAATTTGAGCCTAGAACGCTGGATCTGGGATATTTCAGGAGAACTTGGTCACCGATTGAGGCCTGTAAGAGCTTTAGAAGTGGCTGCAAGTGGACTATGCTTCCTTCGAGTTCTTACATGTTCTGGAGACTCGAATTAAGGCTTGAGGTCGAGAGCCTGGCCCGATTGTTCCAAGTCTTTGCCCCGACATGTCAGTCTCAGGCAATCAAAGGAATTCATTGGACTTACAGTTGTTCTGTTTCACGAATTGACTCCGAAGTGGATATCCTGTTCTCGAGTATGCCGATGTTGGCATACCCAGAGCCAAGATCCACCAAGCAGATTGCGGCTGCATTTGGATAGGTTCGTAGTTGTTCGCAGACAATTCGTGACAAAATTGCCCAACATGTCGTTGGCTTCAATATTGGCCTATCAGAGGCATGCAGGCCGAATACCATATACTTAAACAACCAAGTGCCGCGCCATATGATCATTTCAAGGATCTGTCCCTTTGCCAATCCCGCTCCCAGACATCAAAACGTCACAACGGAGCGGATGTTACAGAAACTAAAACAGCATGCTTGTTGTATTGGTCCCCCTCAATGTATCACCGGCCCGAATGTGCAATTTCGTGAGATGGGCTGTGCCATGTCCCCAACAGGGCTGATGTACAGTCGGATGATGATCTGGTCTCGCCCCTGCACAGCTCGAGATTTCAGATTCTCACTACACAGCCAGGCTTCCCTTATAAAAGGACTCGATGCTGCATTATCTACCAAATAAATTGTCGCCTCCGAGAACAGTTTCATGTCGGCAGCTGGGTAGAACGTCATAGATGCTTGAGACTCTAGCCTGCCACTATGCCGATTTTCACCAAAAAAGCCAAAGGTCTGTTCTTGAGTATCGGTATGGCAAGGAGTGTTGCGTTCTCGGCCCGTGGTGTGAGACAGCAACGTAACTCCAAAGACAAACACATGCTCTCGGGCGGTACTCAGGCTCACGAAGCACTGAATGTGGCAACTTGACCGAGATCTAGTGGTTTGTACAAGAGAATGAGGCCATGAGGCTGTACAGCAATACCGTTCGATGCATGCAATGAGAATTATAAATAGAGCAGCTTTCCCTAATCCCACCACCTTGTCGACTACATCAAACAATCCATCGTACAACTCAATCAATCCAGTGCACAACTCAAAGCACCTCCCTGAAATCTTTGAAGAGCTTTGAGAATTCAATTAAGCTCTGCATCCACCAAAATGCCTCAAGTCCAAGCTCCTTTTGTTACGAGACAGGAACTACAAGAAAAGACCGCAAATGTATTATTCATCCCTTGAATGGTCGATACTTTGACTAATTTCTGACAAGACACTTGCAATTCCAAACCCCGAACCAAGCAGTGCCACCCAGAGCAGACCTCGCTGGATTCAAGGCATCGTGAAGAATCTCACACAATTCAATCTTCAAGTTCGCCCGCCAGCCTACTTCTATTCGGGAAGATATGAGACGTGGCCAACTGAGGTTGGTGCCTGGTCCGTTGGACAGTTCACTTGCGTGCAGAGTGAAAATTCGGCGAGCGGCGTCACTGGAGGTAATGCATGGAATCTTTACATTGAACCCGGTATTGAAGTCAACCTTGCATTTGTAAGTGGTCTCTTTAATTCCGATGCTGCACCATTGCTCACATACAACCCAGGGCTTTACGTGCCCCATTATAGGGTCCTACAAATCGGGAGTGGTTGAATCCGCTACAGCTCAGGATGGATATAATATGGCTTCAGCAGAGGGTAACAGCATAGTTTCCAGGGATCAGTTTTCTGGGGTGGACATGTATGGCAACGGGATGACTATCATGTTCGAAGTCCAGTGCTCTGGAGGACAACGACCAGTCTACACCATCCACCAGGTAGTGTGCTAGCAGCATGAATGCTGGTAGAGGAGCCAGCAATTGTTTTAGAATTAGTTTCGTCACACCTGCAGTCGCTATAATACCAGTATTGTAGATGCGATGAACACTGTGAGAACATTCTCGAGATTTTGGTTTCTTATACAGCTTGAGCTTCGGCTCTCGTGTGGCAGGTTATTCAAGCGCATCGAAATGGCAAGATATCACAATGGATTAGGCTGATTCTCTCAATGACTCTGGATGGCTTTAACTAGAAGACATTCGCTTACTCGCCCAACTCTTCTTATCCATGTGCCAAGGCCGTCTCAAAAATGCGACACTCAATCTATGCATCGGACCACGCCGTTTTTTTTCTTCCATTCCGCCACAAGACTCAAATATATAGCACGATAATCATTATGTTCTTTCATTCATTGA
The DNA here is from genome assembly GCA_902141235.2 of Clonostachys solani. Classification (NCBI taxonomy): domain Eukaryota; kingdom Fungi; phylum Ascomycota; class Sordariomycetes; order Hypocreales; family Bionectriaceae; genus Clonostachys; species Clonostachys solani. The sequence goes on from CABFOC020000035.1 coordinate 5,134,640, forward strand.
GTTGTTTTGAACGGTCTCGAACGGTACTTGATGCAATTCCAATACATCAAAATGGGCGGTATATGATGGACTGGCACACTGAGAGATAGTCGGGAGAGCTTCCAGTTGACCTTATCATCAAGGCAAATGGTTGAAAATCTTTATATTGATGTAGTGTCTGTTTTCACCTCAATTGTCGTCTTGGTCGGTCTGAAAGATAGATAATTTACATTGTAGTTCTAGATTAAGTTGCTTATTGGACTCTAGGTACGTCCATTATCCATTTATACAGCTCCACCGCCTGAAGTCAAAAAAAGAACAGGGGTCTTGCAGGCATCTGGATGCGCCACATGTCTGAGAGCACGCGCCACACTAAATAACTTCCCAGGAAGTGCAGATCAGGTAGCTCTCTTCCACCAAGCCTGTGAATCAACCAACTCCCCACGGTCCAAGTCACTATTCCGTCAGCAAACTTGAGAAAGTGCAAAGTGAACATACACAATGGCTCCCAGTCCTGAGGCCGCAGAGGACGAACAGCGCAGTCAGAAGCGCAGTCACTCCGAGGCCAATGGGGATAGCTCAGGTAAACAAATACACCACTGTCGCATGCGCTCTGGTCCAGAGCGACCGGTCGCACGTACTAACAATTGGGACAGATGACTCCTCATCCGATGATGATATGGGGCCTCAGCTGCCCTCGGCCGCAGCACCGAAGAAAAAACGTCGAGTCCTCCGACACGAGAAGCTCTACGTCGCGGCGCTTCCAAAATCTGCCCGGTACTCGAGGTCTTTGATGCACAAGGACCAGGTTCTCTTCACCACCTGGACGCCGATTACCGAATTCCTCATCACTTCCTCCGTGGATGGCGTGGTCAAGTTTTGGAAGAAGGACGCAGAGGCTATCGAGTTTGTCAAGGAGTTCAAGGCCCACGACGGCGAGATCATGTCGGTGTCTGTGAGCCAGGACGGCAGCAGTTTCGCGACAGCAGGAGTCGACCAGACAGTCAAGATCTTCGATGTAGTCACCTTTGATTTACTGTCTATACTCTCGTTGTCATATGTGCCAAAGTGCGTATGCTGGGTTCACAAGAAGGGGGCTTCCCTGCCTCAACTGGCCATCTCCGAAGAGGAGAAGCCCCTGATACACATCTACGATGGACGAGGGGAGAAGGAGGACCCTATACATACCATCAAGGGGCTCCACCGCAAGCCCGTTCATGTGATGGCTTATAATGAGCAGTACGATTGCGTGGTATCGGCGGACGAGAACGGCATGGTGGAATATTGGCGACCGAGCGGAAACTACGAGAAACCAGACAACGTCTTCGAATACAAGAGCTCAACGAACCTGTTCGATTTCAAAAAGGCCAAGTCGGTGCCGTCTTGCCTCACTTTATCAGGTGATGGGAAGCAGCTTGCCACCTTCTCATTCCCAGATCGCAAGTTGCGAATTTTCGATTTCGGGACCGGAAAGCTTCACCGTACCTACGACGAATCGCTGCAAGCTCTCGAGGACATGCAGCAGGCAGGAAGTTCTTCATCCAAGCTCGACAATGTCGAGTTCGGGAGAAGACTTGCGCAGGAACGGGAAGTGGAATCAGGTCTGTTTACCAACAAGACCAACGTCATATTTGACGAGTCCGGAAACTTCATCATATATGGAACCATGGTCGGGATCAAGGTCATCAACATCTTCACAAACCAGGTCGTCAAGGTTTATGGCAAAGACGAGAACCTACGCGCTGTAAACCTCTCCATCTACCAGGGCCAGCCGCAGAAGAAGGGTGTGACGACAGTGGAGATGAGTGCTTCAAGCAACCCTCTTCTACAGGAATCCGAGACGCGCGATCCAGTACTCATCGCCACCGCGGCTGGGAAGGTGCGATTTTACATGTTCACAAACGACGAGGAGTTCTCTAAATCCACAAGAGATATCCAAAATGAACGACCAACGATGATCGGGCAAAAGAAGGAGACAAAGGTCAAAAAGACCGAGACAGGTACCGCAGCGGTGATCCATACAACATATGGAGATATCCACATCCGCTTATACCCAGACGCGGCTCCCAAGGCAGTCGAAAACTTCGTGACGCACTCGAAGCGCGGATATTACAACAACACGATATTTCACCGCGTAATTCGAAAATTCATGATTCAGTGTGGTGACCCCCTGGGTGATGGTACTGGAGGTGAAAGTATCTGGGGTCGAGAATTTGAGGACGAGTTTAGCAGTTTGAAGCACGACAAGCCATATACGGTCAGCATGGCCAACGCAGGCCCCAACACCAATGCGAGTCAGTTCTTCATCACCACGGAGAAAACAGTAAGTCCTTACCCTCTCTCTTCCTCCCTGATGAGTTGAATGTACGAAGCTAACACGCAACAGCCGTGGCTGGACGGTAAACACACCGTCTTTGGTCGAGCCACGCAGGGCTTTGACGTGGTGCACAAGATCGAGAATGCCAGGACGCACAAAGAGAAACCAGAGGAAGATATAAAGATTTTGAACATAGATGTATCATAATAACCCGCTCGGGCCGCCCAGATTTCAATGGGAAATGAAGCAAGCAAAACGAATGAGACCAATTGACCAAGACCCATTTACGTATCGATCCTTTTGGGTCCCAATGGAAGCGAAGCATATGCAGGCAATCGCGCGTAGAGAAAAGAAGGGCCGTCTTGCTTGGCGGTATTACGTCGTGGTCCCACCGCCTGCGATAACGGAGCTGCCAGGGTGCACACCCTCAACTCCAATACATCCCGCGGTCTCAGACCATTTAGAGGACAAGGTATGGTGTTACAGAGCTTCCATTGGGGGTCAAGCTGGTATTCAAGCTGATGAGCTGGGGGCCAATTAGTTCATCATTTAGTTTTTATTGCCGAGACTTTGCATTGGAGGGAGCATTTCAAGGTAACTTTTTGCAGAGGTACTCGGGCAGTAAGAGAAAGTTGCCTCTTGTAGGTAACAGGTGAAAAATATGGCCAGCCAATGACGAGTAACATGTTGACCATCACTTCTCCTTCTACCCGCGTAGTGGACGGAGAGGGGCCTGGTCTGCTCGAGTAAGAGGGAAAAAAGGATTCCCAAATAGTGACCGGTCTAATGGGTCCCAGGTAATAGCAGCATGCATGTACCCGTTACAAGAAGGGCGAACGGTTCGGAACTGGTGGTGAGTCAAGCAAGCTACTAGGGGAAGGTAAGGTTTGTACCGTCCATCGGCGCCGAAGCTGTGAGTCGCAGCTCACAGCGAATACCTGGCCGTTGGAGTAATTTTTTTCTCCAAAACTACCAAGGGGCAGAAAAAGTTATCACTTTGATCTCTGCAACTCGAGTTTCTGGTTTGGGCTGTTTTTGTTCGAGCACAAACCTCCCTTTCCACTTCCACTTTATTTTATTCCATTCTCCTTGCCTGTTCTTCGCTGTGATACCCTTATTTTTGCACTACATTCAATATGTCGGTATGGACACCACTGCCCCTCCCCCGCCATCAGTCCGAAAATTGGATTCCCAATTCTCGAACATCGTGACGTTGGGCCATCTTCTCGTAACACAGGCGCTTACTCAATTGCGTGTAGTTCTTTCTTGACAACAAACATGTTGGCGATCAGCAGGAGTCTGAGGATTGGAGAAGTGAGTGCCCATTGCCTGCCTGCACCCAACACCTCCTCCACAGCCATTGGGCCAGCAGCTAACAATGACTTTTCCAATTGCCTCCAGTCCGCGGCTACAACCCTCTGATCCCTCCTTACCTGCTTCAGGCCGAAATCCCCCAGAGCCCCGAATCCAAGAAAACCGTCCAGCAGGGTCGCGATGAGGTCGTTGCTGTCGTCACTGACACCGACGAGAAGAAGAGGCTTCTGGTCATGGTTGGCCCATGCTCCATCCACGACCCCGAGGCTGCCCTCGCCTACTGCAAACTCCTACTCGAGGCCAAGGAGAAGCACAAGGACGAGCTCGTGATTGTCATGCGCGCCTACCTCGAGAAGCCTCGCACCACCGTCGGCTGGAAGGGCCTCGTCAACGACCCCGACATCGACGGCAGCTTCCAGATCAACAAGGGCCTCCGCCTGTCGAGACAGCTCTTCGTCGACCTCACCAGCAGAGGCATGCCCATCGCCAGCGAAATGCTCGACACCATCTCCCCCCAGTTCCTCGCCGACTTGCTCTCACTCGGAGCCATTGGCGCCCGAACCACCGAGTCGCAGCTTCACCGTGAGCTCGCCAGTGGCCTGAGTTTCCCCGTCGGCTTCAAGAACGGCACGGACGGCTCCCTCAACGTCGCCATTGACGCGATTGGCGCCGTCGAGCACCCCCACCACTTCCTCTCAGTCACCAAGCCCGGTGTTGTCGCTATCGTCGGCACGGTAGGGAACAAGGACTGCTTCGTCGTCCTCCGCGGGGGTACCAAGGGCACCAACTACGACGCGAAGAGCATCGCCGAGGCCAAGGAGGCCCTTGCGAAGAAGAACGTGCGCCAGAGGCTCATGGTTGACTGCAGCCATGGCAACTCCCTCAAGGACCACAAGAATCAGCCCAAGGTTGCTGCTGTCCTGGCGGAGCAGATTGCCCAGGGCGAGACTGCCATTATGGGTGTTATGATTGAGAGCAATATCAACGAAGGTAAGCCCCCCTTGAGACTTCATTTGACCAATCCCCCCGCGCTTTCTCCCTTTCGCCGGTTTGTTCAAGACGCTAATATAGACAACGCTACAGGTAACCAGAAGGTCCCCCCTGAGGGTCGCGCGGGACTCAAGCACGGCGTAAGCATTACCGATGCTTGTATCCACTGGGAAGACACCGTATCAGTTCTCGACAATCTGGCCGAGGCCGTTAAGCAGAGACGCAAGGTTTTGGGTGCCAATTAATGTGCTGCCGAAAACGAGCCTAGCTAGCTCCAACTTCCATTCAAAGGGAAGAAAAAAACAAGCTCAGAGGACAGATGAATGAAAAGCATTTTATTGTTATTTTAGATAGAGGGAATGTAAAATAGGGGAATCTGTGAAAAGTTTCTCTTCTCTTCAGTTGCAAGCCTTTGCAAGGGGAAAATATAGCACGGTTGCTGGGCATAGCAACAGATCAATTGAGGCTTACCAAAACACAGTGCCAATATCCTTACAGGTCTGCAATAGGCCAAGCTACTAAGTGGGTGACATGAAAAGTGAGACGCCATATGCCACGAGAATTAAGTATTGGCTAGGTCGTCTGTATTCAACCATAATTGCCCCATGGAAAGTTAAACAACAGAATAGAGAAATTTAAATTATGTAATCGCGTTGAAACATAGGTTTATATCTTATTGCTGAATGTGTTGACTGCTGTCAAAGCAGCATGATGAGGATTCAATGCAGCCTTTTTTTGTCACCCGATAGGCTAGTCCATGCAGAGGACATGTCGCACTCCAGAAGCACAGTTAATATGCACTGTGCTCAATGTGAGCCTCGCGCAACATTTCCTGCTCCTGTAAAGAGATTGACCCCGTCGACCCTATCAGCAAGGCCCAAGATCTGCCATCTTGCAAAAACCTCGCCATCTCAATAGACGTGCGAGGTGCTTCCCCCATTCATTTTTTTCTTTCACTGACCTCATCCATCACCCATTCCTCTGCCCATCGCAATCCACAGATAGCATCGCCAAACACGACGCGTCGAAATGGCCCGCAACTCGTCGCCCCCAGACTCGCCATTGTCATCAATGGGCTCATCCGAACCCTACGAGGAGGACGGCCACGAGGAGGAGGAGACATCCATCCGTCCATCGAAGCGCCAAAAGGTCGAAGTCGGATCGACAGCCTCCTCCGCCGTCGTCCCCGAGGCCGAACCCGAGGTCGTCCCTGAGCCGGATCCCCTCGAGGGCATGTCGGACGTATCCTCGGACACGTCCGGCGACATCCCCAGCTCCCCCGTCAACGCGCGCCTCGAGGAGGAGGACTTCCAGGACCAGGTCACCCTTTGCGACTGGGACGGCTGCCCGGCCGGCGACCAGGGCAACATGGACAAGCTGGTCGAGCACATCCACAACTCGCACATCGAGAGCAGGCAGAAGAAGTACACATGCGAGTGGTCGAGCTGCTCGCGCAAGGGGCTACCGCACGCTAGCGGATATGCTCTGAAAGCTCACATGCGAAGCCACACGCGCGAGAAGCCCTTCTACTGCTACCTCCCAGGTATGCTCCCAGAAACAGACACCCCCGAAAGAGCGTCACTTGTTGAGATGCCAGAGTTTGCTGACAATATGCTACAGAATGCGATAGGTCTTTCACAAGATCCGACGCCCTAGCTAAGCATATGCGCACAGTTCACGAGACGGAAGCGTTACGACCCTCGGATCCCATCCCAAAGTCGATGCACGGCCCAGGCGGCAAGACAAACAAGCTCAAGATCATCATCAAGACGCCCCAGTCGCATGGTCCCGGGGGAGACGACGGTGACGACGCCAATGGCGAGAATGCCGATCTCTATACCGCGCTCTCCAAGGATCTCTTCAGCGAGGAGGAGCTCTCCTTCTCGGCTGACAAGCTTTACCGCAAGTGCTACTGGGAGGGCAAGTGGGCAGAGGAGATCGGCGAGCAGCTAACGAAGGAGTGCAAGGAATGGGAGGAGGTCTATCACAAGGAGTGGCTTGAGAAGGAGGCGCTCGTCTCGCAGGTGGTCAAGAGCGAGGTCGACTGGCACGATAGGCGGCAGGCCATCATCTCGGGCGCGGCAGATGTGCAGGTCCCAGGCGCCATTGACCAGCTTATGGATGATGCCAGCAAAAAGGATTCCGACAAGGCGGACACTGACAAGGCGGACACCGACAGAATGGACACGGACGAAAAAGAGGCCAGCTCGAACGGTGTCCCAGCCAGGGAGGTATCCCCAGTTTAAGGCAGCTTTCACTAGCACCGCATACGGGTGCTTTGTATTAGACGGGTTGGAGTTCTGGGATGTCATGCTGGTTTATTATTATTTTTTACTACTTTGGTGTTACGGAACAACTATGAATAGCGAATTGAAATAATCGGGATCCAAGGGAGCTAGAGGGCCTTCTTTTTGGCACGGTAGGACTCAGAGTTCTTGAATGGAAAGCCACTTGTGCTCTGGTCAAACTTGTGATACTTGCTGATCATGGCCTTGTCCCCGGCGAACATGACACAGTAGAGGGCGAACACGGCGAAGAAGCCGCTGCCGATCAGTCCCAGCAGGAAGCCGGTGCCCCCGGTGTAGGTGTATCTTCCGTAGCAGTAGAGCGCGCTGGATGTGTGGTGGAAGATGGACACGGTGAGCACGGCCGAGGCGTACGGTGAGATGCCGTCTTTGGGCGCTGGTGGGAGTAGGTCAAGTTAGCCATTGTATGCTTCCCTCAGTGCGGTTTCCCTTGATTCGAGCTTTTATTTACCATCCAGCGAAGAACCGAGAGGCACGGCCCCGGAGAGGAGCACGACCACGAGGCCGAGAGAGAGAAGGGCGAACCCGAGGGACCGGGCAAAGTACTCTTCTAAAGCTGTGCCGTGTGTTAACAACCTGTAAATGGAGGCTCTTATATCGGGCGCAAGGACTCACAGCTAGAGCTGGCACCTTCTACCCTCAGTAGAGAGGATATGAATCCGGGCCATATAATGAGGGGGACAGCCTGGGTGCTAAGCCAGGCGAGGTTGCCAAAGCTATACGATGAGACGGCCTGCTAGAGTCTTAGTATGGGGCTTGCGTTGGTGACAAGGAGAGGTGGCCTTACATCCATTGCGACGGATCTTCAAGATGGGAGGTGCTGGGTGGTCAATGAGGTGCGCGTTTCGTTTCTGACTGTTAACGCGCCTACGATACTTGAGGTACGACGTTGTGTTCTTTGCTGTAATTGACAGCGGGAGGCGATGATAGCTGATGACGAACCTTGCCTCGTTGCTCTGGGGCGCACATGTAAGTGGAATGGGGACAGTGCGGAATTAGCCAAGTCACCTCATTTGGTCGCCGGATGCATTCGTGGCGCAGGTACAAAAACATGCACAACTCCTCGGATTGATCAATCTACAAATGGCATTTTCTGATCTTGACACCATTTTCCATACCAAATTCTCTGGGAGAATGACACCCTATGTCATGTCTGGCCGCTGCAGGTTGTCGAGGGTGGAAGGCCCCCGAGGCTAGGCTCTACGACGTCACAGCGCTTGCCGGAACGTTTCCGTTGGCCCTGGCCGTCTCCCGACAGTCGGCCAGGCCTGGAGGCTAGGAGGCTTTAGAGGCTGCAGGTGGCAAGTGGGTGCTAGGAAAACGGGCAGCGCAAAGCTGTTTCCTAGATAACTTGGCTCGCCAACAGGCCACGATGTTATATCATGACATCTTCAAAGAGTATTTAATTATTACATTGAGTATTCTTGTTTAGTAATAACTAGATTCATTGTGATCCGCACATATCACAGTTCTCCGGTTAGCGGTCCACTAGGCCGAGTCTAGGCCGGCAGCCCCGCGAACTCCGAACTCGCACCAGGCCTTCAGCGGTAGTCTATTTTTTTACAGCAGCATTTCTAATCCTCGACATTTCATTGCGCAGCGATAACGAACCACCCATGAGCAACCGATCCGCCTGGTCTAGCTTGGCGACGAAGAATATATTGATAAGCAAACATCCTCTGTATTCTTGCTCTCCCTAATTACGCCCTGAATCTCTCCAAGACACCGAGCACATCGACACTTTCGCCCTCGTGACCCCGCCGCCTAGCGCATCTCCCACTTTTGCGGAATCCCGAGTATCCAGCGCGCCTCAGTCTGAAGGGATTCGCCACCGACCAACCCGCCACGACTTGAAGTCGCAGCTGGGGCTCCCCAGCCCACAGGCATCATGAGTGCCATTCTCTCCGCCGACGACCTCAACGACTTCATTTCCCCCGGTGTCGCGTGTATCAAGCCCGTCGAAACCCTCCCCACTGCCGATCCCAACGCCGCCAACGAGACCGAAGTCATCCTCGACGGCCAGCAGCCTGCGGCATCCGCGAACAACCCGGCAGAGATTTCTTTGACGGACTGCTTGGCATGCTCGGGCTGCGTGACGTCCGCCGAAGCCGTCCTCGTCAGTCTCCAGAGCCATGCCGAGGTTCTGTCAGTGTTGGATTCCGCGCCAGCACTCAGAGTAGTCGGGCCAGATGACAAGGGCAAATACAGCGTTGAGGGCCTGGAGAATGAAGAGGCGAAACTATTTGTCGCAAGTGTCAGCTCGCAAACGAGAGCTAATCTCGCCGCAGCATGTGGTGGGAATATCTCAGAAAAAGAGGCCGGTCTGATGCTTGAGAACCTGCTAACTAGTTCGAGTGGGTTATCGAGTGGTGGAAAGTGGAATAATCGATTCACATGGGTTGTCGACACAAACATTGCGAGGGAGGCGACGCTGGTTCTGAGCGCGGACGAGGTTCTTGGAAATTCCAAGGCTGCCAAGCAACATCCACCCAAGCCAATACTGGCGTCATCGTGCCCTGGCTGGGTATGTTATGCAGAAAAGACACATCCACATGTGCTGCCACATTTATCCAAAGTCAAGTCGCCCCAAGCGTTGATGGGCACCCTTCTCAAGACGACATTGAGTCGCACATTAAACATCCCACCGAGCAGAATTTGGCACCTCAGCGTCATGCCATGCTTCGATAAGAAGTTGGAAGCCAGTCGAGAAGAGCTCACTGATTCAATCTGGAATGGCGATGGCAACCCTGGAAGAGGAGTTCGGGATGTCGACTGTGTGATCACAAGCAAGGAGGTCCTGATGCTCGCAGAATCAAGAGGTGTCAGCTTATTTGACATGCCTAAAAATAAACCGGCCAGCGATGCACAGTTGTCTCCATTCCCTGATGCCAGGCTGAGGGCATTCCTGTTCCCATCCGGTGGGCTTCGTAACCCATCACCATCAGCTGGATCCTCTGGAGGTCTCCTGTACCACGTCCTTCAAGCCAAGGCCGCACAGATCCCGGGGTCTGAGATCCAAATTACCCGCGGTCGCAATATCGACGTTGTCGAGTACTCCGTCTGTCAGAATGGAGAGACCGTGTTCAAAGCCGCGCGATACTACGGCTTCAGAAATATTCAGAACCTGGTACGGAGATTGAAGCCAGCCAGACCATCTCGCATGCCTGGGGGTAAACCTTTTGGCAGTGCCCGGAGGCCCACTGGGAAGGCGTCGTCGCTTGAGCACTCATATGTTGAGGTTATGGCATGCCCTGGCGGCTGCACAAACGGCGGGGGTCAAATCAAGGTCGACGACCCCATCATTATAGAGCGCAAGAATCTCCCTCCCAATCCTGGACCACAGGAGCAAAAGGAGTGGTTGGCGGAGGTTGATGAGGCCTACTTCTCAGGAGGAGAAGAGTCTGAACTTGAGGTTTCTCGGGGTGGTTCAGACGATGATACCATAGGGGGCATCTCGCACGCGTACATACACGATGCCCTCGCATACTGGTCCAAAATCACGGGTGTGGACTTAAATAGACTAGCATTCACGAGCTATCGTGAAGTTATCAGCGACGTTGGCAAGGACACCATTACTGACACCGAGAAAGTCGTTCAGCTGGCTGGAAAGATTGGCGGTGGATGGTAGTGGTTCTTTTGTTTCTGTTCTTTTGGAAGAATGTGTTTAGAAATCAAGTTTCTTTGGCGCCGCGCCTAGCAAAGCCGAAACCTCCTCTTCCGCTGCCATCCGGTCCCCTTGGTGCTCGAATCGCAGCTTGTTGCTCATTCTTGGACGTAGATATCCTTGATGAATACTCGCCACTTCCGCTTCCCCCCTGTGATGAAGGTGAGTCTGGTTTGCTTGCGTAGTTGGGATCGAAAAGCTCCCTGGAGGATCCAGATCCTCCAGGTTGTTGTACCTGCCGTCGGCCCTCAAACTGCCGGCTGTTATCATTGTTCCTCTGATGGACATTAGAGCCGCCTCGAGATCCGCCCCGGCCCCGTGCGCGGGGAGTCTGCTGTCCATCCGACCTCGGCGGTGTCACCGTACCGGGTGAGGAGTTTCCCGACGAGGGCGCCGACTCGCCAAAGATCTTTGCACGTGCCTCCTCGTAGCGTCGTTGCTTTTCCTCGCGATCCCTCTTCTGCTTCGCACGGATCTCCTCGGGCGTAGGCTGGGCGTCCTTTGTGTTGTCGTCGCCGTCGTCCTCGAGGGTCATCTGGGATAGGCCTGTAGCGGGGTCCCTCTTCGCAATCATGGGTTTGCGACTGAGGACTTTGACCTGCGACTTGAAAGATGAGGTAAGGGGGACGTTGTTGGTTGTCTCGAGAAAGTGGAAGGTCTCGCGCGACTCTCTGTTGGGGAGCGAGCAACCCGCGTTAGCAACTGGGCTGCACCGAGTGAAGGGAGGGGGCCATCTTACGCTGACTCCCACAGCTTTCGGTTTGATTCAACATGCTGCGCCATTCGCTCTGCCTTGGTCCTCGGCGGCTCGATCTCAGGCTCGGGATCCTGGTTGAGTGGTGCACCGTTGTCTGCTTGGGTTTCCCAATCATCGTCCCAGGCGTCGGGCACTGCTATGGTCTTCTTCTTCACCATTGTGGGCGCGCGGTGACGTCTATCGGGTTCAATGCAAACCCTGCCAGAGGGGGAGTACGGTAGACTGTAATCAGCCGATGGGTCTGGAGCGTGGGAGATGCTCGAAACAATGGTTTACGGGTTTACTAGTTGGTCCAGTGGTATTGGTGAATGTCGGTGATGTCTTCAAGTCGAGCTGGGTTCAAGGGCGCGAAAGTTAGAAAGTCCTCCAGTGGGGCGGCTCCGCTGCCCTTAATTAATTCCTGGCTGCTTCGTTGTTGCTCCAATATTGGACGGGGCGGTGTTAGTGAGCCGGACTGAGCGCGGCAGTGCCTAAAGGTAAGGACTACCTGGGCTTGGTTCCCCATCACATAGCTCATTCCCAATATACATACTCTTTACGATGCTGCCTGCTTAACGCCTGGTGCCTCAAACTTGCGACTTACCTGCTGATCGATCGAACGTGTTGATTGGGGATTCATTTCTAACTTCCACGGTATTGAGGAGTGGTTTTGCCCGGGATTCCAGTGCAATTTCAAGCACCCGCTTCCAGGTCGTGAGGACAACATCGGCTGGTGTGCCTACCCGCCTGCATCAGGGCCACACCTTTTCCAGCGCATTACCCGAGGACCACTAGAATTACCTATTCACGACGGCATGATGGTGGATGACGCATCCAGCGCCAACACGAGGCGTGTGAGGGACGAGGCCGAAGTCATTCAAGGAAGACTGACGGACCTGAAGTTTGACTCCAGTAAGGTCCCTGCCTCACCCTGCTGGGCTTCCTGATGTTGGGCATGGTGCTGACGGTTTCCAATAGAGAAGTTTCGCGATCCACTGAAGCCTCGGCAGACGTCGCACGCCCAGTTCTATCCGCAGGGTGTCACGGCTGCGATGGAAGAAAGGTGGCTTGCACTCATCAAGGCTTCGGCCAGCAAGTAGCCGCAGTCATCCACCAACACGGGTGCAGCGCAAGGAGTTTCTGCGGGGTTTTTTAACGACATGTCATGCATTCATGGGTTCTCGAGAAGGGGGTTGTATCGGCTCGTCAAGGTCTGGAGAGGATAGGACAGATCTGAAAGAACCGCCACTATTAAGTCCAGCCACAGAGAGGATATTACAGTATCACGGGAGGTCCATATCATTGCAGGGCCCGATGTGGCTTTGAGAATCTATTATTTCGGGGCGCATCCTTTCTCAATATCAATTTCGCTTACACGTGCAATACGTGAAGAGGACCTCCGCTCGCTTGCATTCACTCGTCGGTGATAATTGCTACTTCAACGCACTTCCCAGAAAAAGGAAAACGAGCGATGTAGTACGACATTTGACAACTGAGTCATCAAGGGCCTTTTTTGTTCTCTTTGAATGCAATATTGTCACTGTAGCAAAAGAAACGCGCGAATACGAAAGGTAGTGTATCAATAAGATGAGCGTGTGTGGCCAAATAATCTTATACCATGCAAGAAGCCGTTACAAAGTGAAAATGCGACAGTGTCGGTCACACATGGCTCTTCGAGGATTGATCTGTAGCTAGGCTAGGCTCGACCAGCGGTTACGCAAGGTAAGAGAGTACGGGATCTTGATCTTAGTGAGATAAGCTGCCAATGTATACATCAGACCGCTCGTCCGAAAGCCCAGTGGTGGTGATATTACCTATGGCACACGCAATGAGGCTGAGCATCATGACCGTATGTCTTACTCAATCACACTTACATGCATGGGCTAGTGCATTCCTGCTTCCTGGTCCATATTATGTATCATTATCGATCTCATCCCTTGCCGGCACATGACGCTTTTGGGGGAGGATGTCCCGACATTGAGACATGCATGCGGAGACATGGATTGGGGGGTGCGGTTCATGTTCAGGCCTGGCCTATACAATTTCAATTACGTGGACCTAGGTACTTTGGCTTGCATTGGATAGGTCAGAGCCCGCCACATTGCCATGTTCCTGAGCAAGCCACCATGCATCAATATTCCCGATTCAGTGGCGAAAGCAACATATAGTTCATGAAGCAAGGCTGAGATCGCACAGCTCAGGTGGCCAGATAGCAGTGCTTTCAGGCAAGGGGGGGGGAAGAACGCGGTTTTGGCAGTCCGCCTTTTCAGACAACATGTCAGTAACGAAGTACTACTCCTTACTTCTCTCGCCTTCATTTTAAGGGAGAGGAGGCCAAAGAATATGACAGGTGAGAGTGGGTTTAGTGTGAAGAGGTTTTCTCTTCTCTCAATCAGAAACTGGACCTTTTGTGTTTCTTGTGTCCGTCCCCTGTTTCGTGTCCCTCGAATGATCGAGTGTCAGAGGGGAACGTGGATGGAACTGCTCCCCAGCTTTGTCCGTTCATCTGAGATCAATACCGGAAATCCCGATCCAGTTCACCTATCTATAAGTTCTGAGACAATGCACACTCCGTGATTGAGTAGGAAGAGATCCTTCTCGAGATAAGGATGGGAAACACACTGCACGTGCCAAAAAGGGACGAGGATAGTCATCATTAAGGAAGTGGCAATCTCGTGGCAGCTGAGCGGGCTACAGGGAGGCTTCCTATCGCTGTCACCAGAGGTCCAAGTAGGTACCTCACGAGGAGGGTCCGGGACCCAAAAGAAATGGACTAAGCGGGTTAGAGGAGCCCGGGCGGCACCGAGGGCTTTTGCTTCACCTGCGGGGATGGGCTAGTAGCCCCTCACCTTAACGAGAAGCAACTGTCGTTTCGACGGCCCTGTCATGAGGGGCTCGAACCGCGCGGGTTGGGGGACTGGCAACGTAGCAGATGGCTTCAATTCTCTTGGCTCTAGCATTACCTTCCAGAAACAATCCCCAGCTACCTACCTTGATAAGCTCGTGGGATCAAAAGGCCGATCTCCATGGGCAAGGTAAGGTACCTAGGCAGCTGCTCACTCGGCTCACCTCACCTTGTGAGAGAACCTGAAGCTGAACCCCGCTCCAGAGGGCTATCTCCACTTTCCGACTACCTTGGATCCGCCAGGTTTTGGAACTTGGCAGGCGGCTGTCCGAATCAGGTAAAGCATCGTGAAAGTGGCGGGAAGGGAGAATGTCTGGGTTCTGATGGCGGCGTGGCCCGGCATCAAACATGTCCGTCCACTACTCGACCTCCAGCACATCGGCCCAGGTGTTTGTTCCAATCTGGAGCTGATCCAATTCATCAGCTTCCAGACGCACAGGTGGGATCACACAAGGTTTCAGTCAGGAAAACAGCTGAACCATTATTATCCGCTGTTCGTAGCATGTGAGGCATTCTAGAACCAATTTTCCCCTCGATTCATGCACAGTAACGCTTCCTCAAGCCGCTGCAGGCCTGTACCTCGCTGGTACATCCTCTCAGGGTCATGATTATGTTATGTCAGGCCGATGGTCGCGTTTACGTACCTCCATCCATTGCGGATGTACCGAGACCAATACCCAAGACACACTAGGTACTAGATTGAGGTAGCACCTTCCTGCATCTTACCGTGCAGATAGCACCCAGTATTGGAGTGCAGTTGGAGATTGGATTTCCGCCTTTTCGTGCCAGCCAGCCATTCCATTTGACCGCACCAGGAGCGGTCCTCTCCCCCGAGACATGACGTTCAATTTTCCTCGCTCCCAGCTCCAAGCCCGCCTCATGCTGCGATTCCTGCCGCGCCAGTGCCACCTCGGCAGAAGGGCATGGCCACGCCCAATATCAATAGCATCAGCCAGGCTCGTGAGATGGAAACGCACCCACCGATGATCCAACCCAGACCGCATAAAAAAGCGGAGCGCTAGATGCATATGGGAATGGGGGTTCACAGTTTGTAGTTCTCTGACCAGCTGGAAAAGATCTCGCCATCTTCACGACAGGGTACGTTGTTGGCTGTCAGCTTTTGGCGGGCCATAGTCGGCCGCGCCGGCCTCGTTAACGTTCAACGGCGCATCACAAGCCAAGCCGTCCGAGGTCATCGGGGGAGGCAAGTCTAATCGGAGCTTCCAATGAAAGCAATGCATCTCAGCTGGGCTAGGTGGAGGTCGCCCGCGGTACCTACCACAGGGAACCGCCTATGTATCCGCCCCGTAGCGAGACTTGGTAGGGAGCTCAGGTGGCTGTCCACCTCGTGTAGTGGGTATGCCAGCCAACAGCGCACTCAAGGGAGAACAGTAGGTCGTTATTGGATCGGAGCTCCCAGGCCAACCAGCAAGGTAGATCTAGCAGGTAGGTAGGAGGTAGGTAGCCAAATGTACCTGCCGTCATTCAATAAGCGGAGGACGAGAGCCAAGTAGCCACATCCAGTGCCGGCATGCCTGCCCGCTACAAAGGTATCTACAGTACGAATAGACCACGCCCGCACGCCAGCTTCGCCCATGCCACCTGAGCCTTGCCCCAAACCCTCCCCCGAGGTGCTTCCAGCATTTCTCCTACCTCTCTCCAAAATCAACCACCACCATTTCTTCCCTTATCTCTGACCCCGAGAATCTTCCCTCCAGCATCAGGCATTTCTCGACGATTGCTCCAGCTGCGTCGTCAAGCGCTTGACCTTCCGCATCGCCTGCCCCTCCTCAGCTGGCAGGCTCCCTGCCTCCGCTGCCGCCTTTCTTCCTCAATCCCAGCTTGGGTGTCTTAAGAACCTCCCTAACTGAGCAACTAGCACATACTGCCTGGTCTACTACCTACCTTCCAGGTGGCATAGCAATCATACACCAACGCCATTATGTCGGGCACAGAAAGCGCACAGGCAAATGCAGGAGGCTTCGATCTCCTTCGGCGAGCTACGCAGGCAATGATGTCAAGGTACGTAAGGTCTCGGATCGTCTCCTTCATGTTCCAGATGGCTAGATATCATCTTTGTTTCTTCCCCTTGCGTTTTCATACAAGCAAATCCAAACATCCATCATCACCCTTCTTTCGCCTTGCCTGAGCACGGGCTTGCTGCTATGCTCGCTACACACCGGGTATTACTGGGTCATCTCCTGCACTGGAAGTATCTCCCCTCTCGTCGTTGCCCGTCACCTCAACCCAGCGCACATGAAGTACTTGGACCAGGATACACTGGAAGCCGGATCCCTGAGACACACATCAGAGCTCGCAGGAAGGAATATCCAGAATCCACCCCCTACCGCACCGCCTGCATTGTTGCTGAGGAGCAGCAACATGGACCTTGGTGGCGTTTCCAGGCCACCGCTTGGAAAAGATGGATCAACCACGAGTCAGCATCTTTCTTTACGTTTTATTTGGGTACCGCTTCTAGTGCCTTCGCCAAATCCCGGCTTGACGAAGTGGCCCATGTGAAAGCAACAGCATGACACAGGATTCAGCTGAACCCAGCTACCTAATTTAATGGAATGGAATACGGCTATCGTGATGATCAGCCCCGAGGCTCGCCGGGAGCTTCCTAAGATGCCGCCCGTCTCGCCAAGTAATTAATAAAACGAAAAGGCATGCCACGGATCCGGATTGGACGACACTTGCCTAGAGGAACGAGCATCCCGTTCGCCATACATAAATGCCAACGAATGGAAGACGTTAGGAGAGAATTAAAAAACTCACCAAGGGAAGGCACCGGGTTAAACCCAGCAAATCACATTCTTGCACGCCTCCTCGTCAATAACCAACCTTGCCCTGGAAGCCAAGCAGGATGCCGCAGCAACTGGTCATTAGCTGGGCTGATTGCCCCCTCAATCAAACACCTTGGCCAACAACAGGCTGCACAGGCCAGCCGTATGTGTTTGCTTGATTGATTGAGGGTCCCTTGACTCCATCCCCTTGCTGGTGGTCCGCCTGAAGCTCCGCTCAAGTGTTGTACTTTATTGGCGCCGACTGAGCCTAAGCCTAAGCCTAAGCCTGGGCCTCTCTAGGCCAAACCGCCCCCGCTGCTCGGCTCTCATCTACGGCTCATGCTCTCGTGCGCTTCGGCGGGCTCGACTGGCGTCTTTCGAGTCTTTCCAGCCTCCGATGAAAGTCTCTGACTCTTGCCTGGCCCCACCCATTCCACATGGCCCTCTCTGGATCGAAAATTCATCATCATCCTTTCAACAGCTTCGACTCAAGCAATGGCAACCAACCCAGGCCGCTTCCGCTGTCGGAACTACCCAATCCCTATCCATTCCCTATCCCTTGCCTGTCCTGCCCCATCACGCCTTGTTGCGCCCCTTATACCGGAGCTTCCGTGATTTTCTCGCTGCCTCTGGCATCTCCACAGCATCTATCGCGACTTGCATCCCTCAAAACCCCTCTATACCTTCTTGGCAGCCGTCATGAACTAGCGTTTCCACCTCACGACCCCTTCTTCCCCGCGCACGCACTCGTTCCTGTTTTCTGTGTTCCTACTTTTCCCCCCTCCTCCCTCCACTCTTTATTTATTTGAATTGATCATGCCAGTTGACCACCTCACTAGAACTGCCGCAGCTGACGAGGATGGCGCGGATCAAATTGGCTACGAAACCCCTCGATCTGGTGTAGCTACCCCCCAACCTGACCTTCAAGACAAACGGTTACCTGGAATCATGAGTTATTTCGGCCAGGTTCGTCCAGATACTGCTCCTGTCCCCGATATGTCTTCCTCCGTTCCATGTCCACATACGGATTCTCGCCCCTCAAACAAGACGCTGGATGAGCAGCCCCCTTCCGCTTCGTCCAGTGCTCTGCAGCCACGGCTCCCTATCGATAGCTCTTTACCTTGTAGCGGGTCTCAAATTGACGATCCGTCGTCTTCACAGCTTCACACCGAAGATAGTGGTCTTCAACGAGATGCTGCGCAAGATGGGCAAAGGACTTCTCACCCTTACCCAACCCCTCCCACTTCACTCCCATCCTCCGCTGGCAGTTCTTTGAGAACCAAGACCGCTGGGGCGAGCTGTTCCAAGGCCTTAGTAGAGCCATCGACAGCTCGTCCCCAGTCGCCCTCAACTTGCGAACCGTCTCCCAGTGCACGTATTACTACTACTCCTCCTCCTCCTTCTCTTCCTTCATCTTCTTCTTCCTGTCCTCCGCCTCCTTCGTCGTCCACCACAGCTGAGGTATCTGAGACTGAGTCTCGGGACGTGCCGAGTGTTGCTTCAAACTCAGAATCGAGCGTAGCCCCACCTCAAGCTACTCTTGACAATCAAACTTCCTCATCCACTAATAATACGCACCATACTGCAAATCCTAATGCTTCACAAGCTCCATCAAAGTGGTTCTCCCTTGATGGACTCATGGAACTAACTCGTGGTGTCTTCAAGAGCGGTCCACCCACCCCTACAAGAGCGCTCTCCGCCGCTCAATCGCATTCGGACGTGAAAATAAGCTCCAGTCGATCCAGCAACGATGGCGCGGAAACCAGCGGCACTCAGACCCCTCGCGGCCCCAGCGGTCCCAATGGTGCCCAGGCTCCCATACCCAAGGGTAAAATGACAATCAAGATCCCCGAGGGACGAGGCCTACGAAGATGTCGCGACCCATACGTTGTCGTCGTATTTCAGAGAAGCGAGCTTATCTCGGGCGGCCCACACCCGAATGAAGAGGAGGAGAACTTGGTTATCCCGCCACCGAGTATGGGCGGCATTGCGATCCAGAGGCAAGGCAGTGACTCTGGGCGACCACCAATGTCTATCCCCATGCGAAGCCGTCAGAGCAGCAACACGAGTACCGCCGATCACAGTTCAATTCGCAACCGTCTCACCGTTCGCACGGCATTGACGGACCCGAAATGGGACGCTGAGGCCGTTTTGTATGTGAACCCCCGCACACCAATCCACATAACCTCTCTTGGTATTGACGTCTGATTGCTAACATTTTATCGCATAGTGACGTGGTAGATTCAGACATGCTAGTCGACATTTCCGTTTACGATCACACAGTTTCCGGCGGCGAAGAGTTCCTTGGTCACGTTGACTTGGAGGCTCCCCGAGAAAACGAGAAATCAGTCGAAGGATGGTTCCAGCTTGAGGGCCACGCCGACACCATGGCAGAAAACGCCCCAACTGGAGAACTTTACGTGGAGGCATCATATCAAAGATCGGAAAAGAGGCAGTTTGGACCCAGTGACTTTGAAATTCTCAAGCTCATTGGTAAGGGTACGTTCGGGCAAGTTTATCAGGTTCGCAAGCGGGACACGAAGCGTATCTATGCCATGAAGGTGCTTCAGAAGAAGGTCATCGTGCAAAAGAAGGAAGTGGCGCATACAGTGGGGGAGCGCAACATTCTTGTCAGAACGGCCATGTCCGACTCACCATTCATCGTCAACCTCAAATTCTCTTTCCAGACTCCCTCGGAACTCTATCTTGTCACCGACTACATGTCTGGCGGTGAGCTATTCTGGCACCTCCAGAAGGAAGGACGGTTTGACGAGAAACGGGCCAAGTTTTACATTGCAGAGTTGATTTTGGCCATCCAGCATCTGCACAACAATGACATCGTCTACCGGGATCTGAAACCGGAGAACATCCTCCTGGATGCCAATGGGCACATTGCTTTGTGCGACTTTGGTCTCTCGAAGGCGAACCTCACGAATAACGACACCACGAACACATTTTGTGGAACAACTGAGTACCTAGCCCCAGAAGTGCTATTAGACGAATCGGGTTACACAAAAATGGTTGACTTTTGGTCCCTTGGAGTGTTGGTGTTCGAGATGTGCTGCGGCTGGAGTCCATTCTATGCGGAGGACACGCAACAAATGTACAAGAACATCGCCTTTGGCAAGGTCCGATTTCCCCGAGATACCCTCTCGCAAGAAGGTCGAAACTTTGTGAAGGGGTTGCTTAACAGAAATCCCAAGCACAGGCTAGGCGCTACAGGTGATGCTGAAGAGCTCAAACGTCACGCCTTCTTCGGTGATATTGACTGGGATCTCCTGACCAAGAAGCTTATCACCCCTCCCTTCAAGCCCAAGCTGAAGTCCGAAACTGACGTGTCGTACTTCGACCCGGAATTCACCACCGCACTGGACCAGAACGGGTCTCTGAACGAGCGGGCTGCTGCCCTTGCCAGAGGGTACGCTGCCAGCACCCCGCTTTCACCCTCGGTACAGGCCAATTTCCAGGGCTTCACTTTTGTTGACGAGAGTGCGCTTGATGATCATATGAGGGATCGCATCCGCAACGACGACGAAGATATGGATGACACTCGGGGAACCGATGATGACTGGGACAATATCGATGACCTTGATCCTCGGAGGGGAAACCGGATGAGTGGCATCATAAGGACAAACACTCACGATGACCAAATGGTTGGAGGAACTCATTTCGACATGTAAAAGTGCGCACGTCTCTCTTCCTGGCCTCATAGGTTATCTAGGCGTTATGATGATAATGGGTCATATTTTCCGCGAAACCAAAAAAAGGACGTTGGTCATTGATTGTTATTGTTTTCCTTTGGTGCTTTTACTTATGAATTCTGGCATGACATAGGAGAGAAAGAAGGTTTCGTTTTGACATTCATGCATGGAGGTTGGTATGGTCTTAGCATTACATTAGTGGTCAACGCACGAGTGCGGTATAAGGGGGAAACCGGCGTTTCTGGCTTGCGAGTAAGGGGTGCATCAGAGGGAAACCTCGCTTGCTACCGGCATGCCTCGTCTGTTGAAATCACTACAAGATTCGGCACACCGACAAACAACCACACATATCCCAACGAGCAATAATACTGATTTTACTCTACCTTGAGAATTTCCTGTTCATCATCGCTTCTGCCATGGCGTCATATCCCCCAATGAATGAAATTTCATCGTAATAGCGTATATTAATGCGCAAACTGGGGGGCTTGGATTGCTCCTCCCAGCCGCTTGCAGTGCATTCCTGCCGAGCTGGTGGTACATAGCAATAATCGAGTTTCAGTTCTGCTATCTTTCCTGTGATTTCTCTCAGCTTTAAGCATGTGTTATCGCCACTCGAGATTGGGTCAAGATGTCGAAGTGAAGTTTATCAGCCAGCCCGAGCAAAATATTCGTTATTGCAAACTATACATGGGCTAAGGAACCTATGACATTATAAATTGACATCTCAGTAGTGGAGAAATGGAAGTGGACTACTAAACCTCATTCCTATCTGATATTCAGGCTATGCTAGCGTACATAATAGCATCAATAGGCAGATGAAGCCTAGCCAAAGATCCGATGTTTACACAATGCGGACTACCCAGGAGGGGGATACGGACCTCAACTGCAGATATGGGCTGTAGAAGAGGAGAGGGGCTTGTCTGTGAGAAGAGACTGTTGGTTTCGCAATAGCGTGTTAAAAGGGCGCTATAGCGCAGGCGTTGACACCGCAGGCGTTGACACAGGCACGGATATTTGTTCTCGGAAGACAGCGCCAACATCCCAGGAAGGGTTGGGACGATATGTAATCGCTTGGCAATCGCGTTCGCACTGAAATTGAACTACTACACCAGTTGCAGGCTGAATTTTTTTTCTCCTGGATGAAAGTATACACGGGATTATCAACAGCGACTAATCCCTCGCGTCACCCTTGTCCGCTCGAAGCTGGCACCGCCTGCTAAAGTGTTGCCGTCGAGCATCCCTTTCCTTCTCCTTACGTACGACCATACTCTTTTGAAATTCCATAGGAGCCGATCCAAGGCGTACCAATGCCACAAATACACCGCGTTCCAATACACACCCCTTGCCTCAAAACCCCAAGCTTATCGCGGTACGACATGCCCAGTTTGAGTTCTTTAGTGGCTGGCTTCCGCCTCCTCCTCGGTCTCGAGCCAGTCGGGGAGAGCAGCGGCTTCACCGGTGGCGGAGACGTCCTGGCCCTCGATCTCGACGGCCAATTGCTCGTACTCCTGGAGGCTGCCGGCGAGGTCGGCCTCCTCGGGGGACTGAGGGGTGGCGGGGGCGCTGAAGGTCTGGACCTGGCCGACGGAGTCGGTGTCCTTGAGGGGGGCGGGCTTGTAAGCCTTGAGCTCCTTGAGGTAGAGCTCCTGGACGAAGTCGGCTGTGAGAGAAGAAGGATGTTAGTATACGACGTCATTGAGGGAGTGTATGTATTCGGCCAGCCGGTCAATTCTCCGGGGTATCTCAAGGATTGGTGTCGTGGAATTGGCGATATGATTGAAATTGGGTGTCCATTGGAATAGCGTTATGACGCGAATAAACAGTGAAGACACTGCGGCGCGGTCATGGGTGGAGGATGAAGCTGTTCGGGCGTCGGTCGAATGGGGCAAGATGCGGGTGAAGTGCCGAGATATACAAGATCCGATTCGGTCCAAACATCCAATCCATGGAGACAACACGTCAAAGGGTGTTCAAGGAGCTGTTCTTACCTCTCCGGGAGACGGTAGGGGCAATGAAGCCCCTCATTTGCTGGACGGGGACATTTCGGCGGGCGACAGCAGCGACGACGGAGCGAGCGCGCTAAATAATGGGAGCAACAGGTGTCAGTTGGGAGAGCTGGATCGCCGGGGCAGGCTATGAGGCGGGAAAGTCGAAGCAGAGGGGGTTGATGCTTACCGAAGCTCGAGAGAGTTGGCTGAGCATTTTGGATGGCTGGTTGATGCTCAATGGGAATCCCGGGGAGATGGGGTGAGTGCTGAGGGTTTTGTGAAAATCGTGAGGTGGTAGCCGTTCTCACCCGTCCGAGGTCTCCATTCGCGGAGATGTTGTTGCCTCAGGCTGCAGTAGACCGCTCTTCCGCAGCGCCAGTGGCGGCACGTGACCCGAGCTCACCCTGGAGTTCAGGAGGTTCAATAGCAGCTGTGCTAAGAACAGAGCCAACCACTGAGAAAAGCTCCGATACGTCAGATGAAGCAGTGCACTCCATCTTGAATTTCCATTCATAGCATCATAGAGATTTGATGTTTATCTGGGAGTGAGATCTGTCAAGGGTAGGTCTTCCCATACCCACCGCAATCTCACGTCCCCAGCAGGCTCTATCAAGATTCATGCCAACTGCTATCCCCAACCATGTTCATCACGGCGATTATACCATGGCGGCGGCAATCATGCGTAGTTCTACATAGCTAATATAGCTATATACAAATAGCCACGATTTCACCATGATGAGCATAGCTCACGAGTGGAAGTAAAGATATTTGGTATCATCATTGACGTTCATCGTCGATCATCTCTCAATGCGCTCTAACCAACAAATTTCTACTATGTCCTTGCTCTCAAATAACATAAAAGGAAAATAGCGGTCAATGATTGGAGCCTCCAGTCACATCCTTCTCTTCTTCTCGGACCCCAATCCTTTGATGTGAACCCACTATGGCCACTCTCATCTATGCGTATTCGCGCGTCTGAGAGACTGGCGGTGAGTCTGACTTCTTACGGCGGCCTTCCGCTCCTCCATCCTGTCTCCTGCGCTTGAGAAAACCAAAGCCAATGGAGCCGATGTATGCCGCGAAAACGACAGCCGCGACGACGGAGTAGGCAATCATGTACCTCCCTGAGCTGTTGCCCGTGAGCTCAAGACCCAAACCACCATTGACGATACCCACGATTATCAATGCACGACCATACCAGATGTGGACGTGGCTGATGATACCTCGACTCTGGTGTTTGGCAAACTGCGAATGGTGAACCCATCCGAAGAGAGGCTGGAGACCCAATAGCGCGACTACGATGGTGCCCATACGAGTGTGGGTTTGGTTGAAGAACTAAGTTCGCGTGGATGTTAGCGATGTCTGCTCCAGGGCCTTTTGCTTGATGCGTCGTCAGGAGACTCACAAGTCCATTCCGCTCTGCGTATACATAACCCAGGCCAAAGCCAGCCCACATCATGAGGTAAGCGACAAATTGCCACGCTCCGTGGATGTACCACTTGCCCACGAGGGGCATCAGCATGGACCCGATGGGGTACATGGCAACGAACACGATGGACATGATGATGCCGTGTGCAAGAATGATGGTATTCATGTTGGAGCCGCTGGTGCTGTCATCGTCGTCATCTTTACCACTATCATCATTGCTGTTCCCACCAGAACTTGGGTTGTTTACTGTGCCGTTGCTGTTCTCGAAGGGGTTGGCATCCGAGCTGATCGATGCTTGTGCAAAGTTGATCGAAAACTGGGAGTGGCCGTCGTGCCTTGATATCTGCGCGGCAGTGTTGGTCGAGTCTAGGGAACTGCCGGTTTTCCAGGCCGCTATCCAGCTATTCTGCCCGCCCAGCTGGAGGTTGAGGTCCGAGGCTCTCACGTTGGCCACCATCCTGCCGTCCTGCACACCAGTTCCAGACAGAAGCTCAAGCTGGCCGTCATTGGTGGTGGTCGGCATGGAATGGCCATCAGCCTGCCTGTTGCTCAGTGTGATGTTTCCACTGCCGTCCTGGTACATGAGAAGGATGTGAGAGCCCGCCATGCGCGAGCCAATCCCCAGCCCAACCCACTGGTATGTGACAGGAGCACTGAGCTGGACATAGAAGGCTCCCGAGCTCGAGCTGGCAGATGATTCGGGGACACCCCACTGGAATTGGATATCGTTTGAGTCGCCCACTTGGCGGGAGGTTACGTCCGCGGATGTGAGAGTTGCATCTATTTACTTGTTCAGCAACCAATGATTGGTTTTGGAGGGCCAAATGGGGCACAGGTATCAGCAAGGTGTTACTTACAAAGGGCGGCAGCTAACCCGAAGGTAGCTCTAGAAAACGTCGATTTCATCACGTAACGCAGCATTGACCATATAGGTCCAATGTGGATGATCTTATCGTGGCGTTCTCACTCTAGGAGAAAATGGAAAGGAAGACGAATGGTAGGAAGAGAAGCTGGACAGAGTATGAGGATGTACTGGCTTATTATTGAGAGGACCAGGTGAGCAAGGTTGAGGATATGGAGATTTTGATCTACATGTCTTATTCGAAACCCAAAGGAACGGGGCACAGGAAGCTCGTCTTAAATCCTCTGGACGCAGGATTGAGTGCATCGAGGCCGTTGCACTACTCCACGTATGGCAGCGGTCCCGGTAGATTAGCTCGACGAATGGCAGCTTTCGCTTTTGCACAGCCCAGCACTAAACACAATCAGCGGCCATGACGGTTTCATCTGCCGGGGTGGGGGGGAGTGACAGCTCGCCAATGGACGGAAGGTTGCATGCCCAGCGTGGGACGATGACGATAATGATCCCAAGTCTTGGACGTGGTTCACCGTAGCAGAGAGCCATCGCGGATATGGCTTCGTCTTCATGTCAACTTCGTAGGCAAAGAAGCTATCTTGATGCTAGGACACACTACGAGTCTACAGTTTACCCCAATGTCTCTGGATTATTATCAGTGTCACTGTGGTTGGCTGACGAGAGTCGGATTACACGTAAAAACGGTAAGGATGAGGCCCCCATAGGAGGCGTGGGCAGCGAACCAGGGTCCGATTTGTAAGTCGAAGGTTTGTGGGGATGATCTCTCGTTGATCCTCGTCCCCTGAAAGCCGTGCCCCATATTATTATCTTTGCTCTCCCTCTCGGCATGCACATTGAAGCTTGTTGAGTGGGCAAGCGAAAACGTGCTGATCCATCGCGGTGATGCTGCGATGACCTGACCCCAGTCCCATCAATCCCAATCCAGGCCAGCACCTCGCAGATGCAGTTCCTGGATAAGCCACAGGGCAACGCGCGTCAGCATCCGGAAAGACTCGAACAGTCCAATGCAGCAATGCTCAGCATTACCGCGAGCTGGTCCGCCGGCATGTCTAGGTCCAACGAGAGCACCAGGGGAGGGAGCTGCGTGACGCACGGGGGGTGGTAAGGCAGTGAGCAAGACCAGCCTGCAAAAGGAAGTCACAACCTAGCCGACATTATCATTGATGACATTCGCCTCGTCAGGAAATCTTCATGGGCGGGTAGAGCTTTCGAGCTAGCGGCCGCCAGAGCTTTGGGAACATGAAGCGGCCGCCCCTCGAGCCGACCGGGGGCAGTTAAGCTACGGATCGGCGCAGCTCGAGAGAGAGCAGCTCTAAATTTATTTACTTTCGCCCTCCATCTCACCACCTGCCGTTTTGCCGTCCAGGAGAGCTATCCCCGTCCGGGTGGCTGAGTGCTACAGAACGCTGACCGACATCCAAGATGATGCATCATGGACCACGGCGATAGAGACGGACAATGATGACGGGCCATTCCCGAGCCAGCTATCTCACCTCGTCCCGTCGATCCCGCGAGAAGTCACATTGATGTGTTACGCGTACCTACATGCTCTTCACACTTTAAGCTTTTAGTCAGGATCTGGTAATACGCACTGCAGAGGCTTTGGCCGACCCCCCGCATTGGTCTGGACAGCAAGCATTCATAGCCCCTGTAACGCACCATGTCGACAGCGGCCCAATAGCACGGCAGCTATTTGCATTTATCTGGTAGGGCAGGCCGATTTTGCATTGACGGTGCGCTCAGCTGTGGATTGATACTGCAGGATTTAGACGCTCAAGGTGCTCCCACTTACGTAGCTCCCAATTGATCCTCTGCGAAGATCCTCCCCCCCTCTTCGCCTCGCGCACACACTATCAACTCGGACGAGGGAGGGGCCGCGTAAACCTCCCCCGCTACTTTAATGCATCTCGACCTGTCCGTTGGCCCAGCCGATGAAAACCTAATCGCTGGAGAAATGAGGCCGCCAACGCATTTTATCCCACTCGGCTCTGCCCTATCCGCGGATGGCCTCGGGGTGCTGAGGGCTAACGAATCGAAACTTGGTGACGGCATGGTGCCAACGGACCATTTCACATGAAACATTCCTGGCTGACTTTCATATTCTCGGTTCAGGATGGAGTAATGGACGTTCCTTTCGCTGTGTCTGCCCTTGTACAGCCCCGGATCACTTCACGCTCGGAATGGACCAAGAATAATGGTCGCGTCAGCGAATGGAGGTCGTCCCCGTTGAACATCCGCCACATCGAACTACCGTTAGAGTATTGTTCATAGGGGGGTCTTACTTTCGTCCATTCTGCCCAGTTGTGAGAACCTAAGGATACAAGGCTATTAAATGTTAATGCAGGTGTCGTCGCTGCCGAAACTCTTGTGCTCCAGCCCCAGCCTCTCAGGGTGATCATTTATCTGAACAAAGGGGCTTGTTCGATGGGGATGGAAACAAAATCTCCCAGACCAGCCTCGATGCTGAGGCTAGGGTCGACCGCTTTCCGTGGCAAGTGGGTGTCATAACAGATGAGACACCAAACCAGTACCTCAAGCGTCCATAAAGGAGGCTCTATGTTTTATACGCTATATTTCTAGCCTAAACCCACGTAAATAAAATTAGAAAAAGACTGTAGAATAATTTAAAGGCTGTAGAAAATATTCATGCTTTTTTTCCTAAAGCCTGAGTGTTTTTGGCCTTAGTATATGGCTACAAAGAAGACCTGAGAATTTGGTGTCTCATCTGTTATGTCACCCACTTGCGTGGTTCCTTAGGCTGGATTCATCCACTGCTTATTATGATGAGAGCTTCTCAGGTTTGGCCATTATTCTTCCACCTTCTGTAGATAAGCCTATGGCTTGTTTTACTATTACGAGGTTGGTATGGCTGGGTAAACGAACTGATAATATCTTCTTAGCTGTGAAAATGGGCGAGGCTGCTTGTCAAGTCTATGTTCTTGCAAAGAACATAGACCTCGCCCTCCGCCATGCGGAGTTCGGGGACACTCCCATTTGATAGTATGGGAGCTACGGGGGGATTTCAATATTCATTTGTTGGGTATACCTGGTCCTTTGCCCTTCCCACCTTGCTAACAAAGCTCAAAGCCCCATTGAGCATCGCGTGGACTCGACGAGGGGGCTGTATTCCCGAGGGTTCATCAGATGGCAAACGATGTGCATGACGAGCTCTATCGCTAATGCTTTGATTGAAAACGAAACCTGTTTGATATCTCTCCCACCACGTCTAGAATAATTCTCAAAACCTCACCTCCTCTCTCGCTTGCTTCTCTCTCAAGTCATCGCTCTTTGTCACGCTGTAGACAATGCCTTTTCATCCACAACAACTCACAGCAGATATCCCCTTTAACGCCTTTTAACAGATTGCCCTCTATTCCTTCATGACTTGCATCGTCTTCCTCTAATTTCTAGTAAGGATACTATAAATCTTGCGTCTAAAATCTATCATCACCTATCCCACTATGTGCGATACCTGAAGATTTATGCCGCCAGTGGGAAATGGCTTTCAAGAAGGCTGGGTGAGGCCACAAAGCTGAACCCACCAAAGGGGTCGTCATTGGACGGACTGAGAAGGCTCGGGTACTTGGATGTTACCACAGGGCTCAGGCACAAGTCGGTGAACTCGGGTGAAAAGTTCTCTGCAAGCTCCGGGTCGGTGATCATGGGCTGGATGGGAGGGGTAAGTTCACGGGCCTCCAATTTCTTCCAGTCAATCTTGCGAAAGAACCTGTGCTTCTTCAAAGTCTGCAGATCCTTGAGTCCTCCAGCCCCGAGTCTCTTGTTGGGATCCTTGCGAAGGAGTCGGGTGAGTAGGTCCTTTGCATCGGGGCTGAGGAAATAAGGAAGCGCAAGCTTCTGCTTGACAATGTTTTCCTGGATCTTCGCGTGGTTGCCGCCCCGGAAAGGAGGGTTTCCGGTCATAAGGTCGTATCCAAGCGCTCCAAAGGACCACCAGTCGACTGCCTTGCCGTACTTCTTGCCCTGAATCACCTCGGGGGCCATATACTCCACTGTGCCGAGGATGGAGCTGCAGGATTCAGTTGGCTCAGCCGATACTTTGGACAAGCCAAAGTCTGTCAGAAGCAAGTGGCCGTCTGCGTCCAACAGGCAATTCTCAGGCTTCAAATCTCTATACACAACACCGAGGTCATTGTGGAGATGGGAGATGGCGAGAAGCATCTCGGCCATGTAGAAAGCAGCGTCGTTCTCCGAAAACATCTTCTCCGTATTCAGGTGAGTGAACAGTTCTCCGCCCTGGCCATACTCTAGGATCAAGTACAGCTTCTCGTGGTCTTGAAATGCGTAGAACAACTTCACAACAAAGGGGTGCCTATTGACAGACTCGAGGATCTGTCGCTCTGTTTTGGTTTGCTCGATCAGTTTCTTATGGACGATGAGAGATGCCTTCTTGAATTGCTTTTGAGCATAGAGCTTGCCGGTGGCTCGTTGCTTGACCAAGAGCACAGTGCCGTATGTGCCCTTGCCCAGACAACGGAGAGGCTCAAAGTCTTCAGTAGTCATTTTTCTCTTTGGGTTCAGGCCTCCCTCGATGATGTCCATGATCCCTCCTCTATCGCCAACACTGGCGCTCACAAAGTCATTCTCGAGGCAAACCTCGTAGCTTGTAGATGCGTTGTCCGAGTCTGTGCTTCCCGCATCACTACGAGCGCCGTCGCGGCTCACGGAACGGCTTTGAATACCAAATGCGCCCTGGAGGCTTCCGGTGCGGTACATGGAACTGGCCGTCGGGATACCATCCAGACTCAAAGGCTCAAGCTGCATCCGCAACTTGGCTATTCCCGACACAACAGGAGACGAGGATCCATGGAGGGTCGGGCTGCAGTTGACACTGACGACATCGGTAATGCGGGAACGGCCTCTGCGGGCCTTGAGGCGTGGAGTATCGAGACCGCAGTCGGAATCCTCATCGCCGGAGGCTGCTGGAGTCGTTTGGAAACCACGAACAGTGGTACGCGCTGCCGGTACGGGGCTTTTCATTTTGAATAGAGGACGAGGGAAAATACGCTCACTCTTGAAGAAATTCTAACCAACAAAGGGATCTGTCCTCAGTCCCCTGCCAGCACCGTCGTCTGTCTTCAAGGTGAGCCCCGCCGTCGCTCAGGGTCAGCGCGCACCCGGGATTCGCAGTGCAACTGGATTTCGATGTGGCTCGCAATACGCATCTGGTAGCGGAAGAATGAAGTACGGGCGCTGGAGGGCTTTTGTATATGCATTGGGCAGCTTTGTCGTATCGGAGTTCTGGAGTGCAGCTTGTGATGGGAGTTGGAATCACCAAATGGTGTAGAGAGAAAGGGAAGAAGGAAAGCCGGGGAAGAAAGCGTTCGTGTTACATTTAACAAATACCTGATTATGCCTGCCCACTAACAGCTGGAACCTAAGCACCGGGCGAGGGAAAAAAAAAACCTTGCCGCACATGCCTAAATTAGTTGGGTGAGGTCACCCACCCACAATGCAGCAGGGGGCAAGTAACCTGTCGTTAATTACCTACCAGGCAAGGAGGTACTCGAAACAGCACTGGCATGGAGGTAATGCGCTACTGAGCTGGGTACTTGGGCTATCTTGGGCATGTATTATTAGTAGTACGCGGGAGGATGGCTGCGGCGTCTCACCCTCACACACTCAGCCTGACGGGCACTGACCACTGACTCAATAATGTAGGTACGTGCAGGTAAGATCACGTTAGTGCCAGGAGTAATTTATTTCATTCCAATAGGATGCCGTTGTTCCTGTTCGTATTTCAGGATACAGTCACATGCTAATCACACCCGATTTTTGCATAGAGAGCAAAAAAAAAACTCAATAAACGAGTGGTCTAAAGAGGCGCGCGCCGGAATCAATAAAGCCATATCGGTAAAGCTGAGGCGCTAACACTTTGAGCTAATGAGAGGGCAAGGAGACTGACTGCGTGTTGCTTTCAAATGCACGCCCAAACCCCAGACTGGGCTCTGACCTTAGTAGGTAATCTGATACCCACATATGCCCGTGTCAGTGTGCTGGATGTCCAACCAAGTCTTCAAGCAGGGTTACAGAACGGGTACTTCTCAGAGAAGCTAAGCTGCCTGTAAAGCTGTGTATCTTTATGTACCTGTCATTTTCGCTTTAGTCACCCCAATCACGACGCTGGTGCACGGACATCAATGCGCGCATCGTCGAATTCACTTTTCTCACGCGGATCGCGGTGCTAGCTACTGCCTATCTGGTCTCGTGATACCAACTAAAGGGCACGATATTCCGGTGGCTGTGCCAGTCTGGCCTGCTTTGAAACTCTTGGTGACAGTGCGCAGTATTCTCGATCCAACTATCAAAATGATTCATCCGTCACGACAAGCATACGTCGAGGAAGCCCAGTCGCCCAAGGGCGTCGCATTGGAAGACCTTCCCGATGACCATGACTACGATATGCCGTCCGCCGGCGCCGGCGCCCCTTCAGAAAAGGCTTCAGCAATCCTGGACCAGTTCAGGCGAAAGCGCGCTGCCGCAGAGCTGAATGTCCCGACCAACGATGACCGCGTTCGTGCAGTCCTGAGATCCATGGGCGAGCCCATAACCCTTTTTGGCGAAGGGAAAGCAGAGCGACGAGACCGACTCCGAGAATTGATGCTGATACAGACGGAGATGAATGGCCTCGAAAATGGTGACATTGATATGGAGGATGTACCAGATGATGAGCAGGAGGAAGAGCAGGAGGAAGAATTCTACTCGAGAGGTGGCCCAGACTTGTTACAGGCTCGCATCAAGCTCGCCGAGTACTCACTACCCAGGACGAAGAAGAAGATTCAATTCCAGAAAGAAGAGTCATCAATACCGCTGCGAACACACGTCAAATTCCGCAAACAAATCAAGGAGAGATTACAGGCCTTTGAGCTACAAGGCAGTCAGACTGTAGGCGAGCGTCACATCAGCATGGTGAGGATGGCTCCTAACGGCGAGCACGTGGCGGTTGGTAACTGGGGTGGCCAAATCAAGCTGGTGGAAGTGCCCAACTTGACTGAGAAGATGAATCTACGAGGACACACCAACAAAATCAGCGGTCTTTCCTGGTTCCCTGGTGCCACTCTTCCGGAAAGCGGCGTATCCCCTGATTCAGTCAACCTAGCCTCAGGTGGCGCTGAGGGTCTTGTTCATCTATGGTCGTTAAATAAAGACACTCCCTTGTCAACGCTGCAGGGACATTCCCAACGTGTTTGTCGAGTCGAGTTCCACCCTTCTGGAAAGTATCTAGCCTCCGCATCCGACGACACATCTTGGAGGCTTTGGGATGTCGAGACGACAACGGAAATCCTCCTCCAGGAAGGCCATTCACGAGGCGTGTACGCCATTAGCTTCAATACCGAGGGTTCACTCCTTGCCAGCGCAGGTCTTGACAGTATCGGCAGAATATGGGATTTGAGATCTGGAAGGACGGTCATGATTCTCGATGGGCATATAGATGGTCACATTAAGCCCATCCATGCGCTCGACTGGAGTCCAGACGGACACCGAGTGCTGAGCGGTTCCGCGGATGGTTGGGTCAAGTGCTGGGATGTACGCAAAGTTCAGAGAAGCGGCGGCATCGGTGCACATTCAAGCGCAGTCTCGGATATGCGATGGTTCAAAGGTCTCGATGACCCTCTTGACGGCATTCCCCCGGCGTTGGACGAGAAAGGCTTACGGGTACCTAAGAAATCCGGCACGTTCTTCGTCTCCAGTGGATTCGACAAAAATGTCAAGATCTTCTCTGCAGACGATTGGACTCTTGTGCAAACTCTGAGCGGGCATACTGGGCCTGTCTCCAGTGTAGATTATAGCAGGGATGGGAAATGGATCATCAGTGGCGGCCATGACAGGACTGTCAAGCTTTGGGGCCGAAATGATGGTGAAGGCATCTGATAAATTGGCATATAGACAAAAGTAAGGATACAGTAAATCCACTTATGATACCCAAAGGAAAACAATGCAATTTTTCTCAAATGAATGAGCGCGTATTGGACTCGAGCATGGCCTGCGCTTTGTCGCGAGCCTTGGCTCAGCCCGACATGACGGAACGGACCCAGTGCGCGGTCAGGTGACTGGCTAATGCTGAATCTCCCAACCCAAAGACAATAGCAGTCTCAGATCTCTTGCACCACTATCTTCTATTGTCCCAAACCTTCCTCCAGTCACTTTTTTTTTCTCGCTTTCATTCGTTTACAAAACCAGAGTAACCGACCGATCAGGCGGTTTATTCCTCATGATCCGTCTCCAGTCCTTATCTCTTACAGGCGTCAATCCGACACAAATCTGACCTCATGGCGAGCATCGATCGATACCGCCCGCAGCGAGAGGGCTATCAACCTCCAACCCTGGCTCAGAACCCGCGTCAGGATAAATCGTCGCGGTCTCCAACAAGACGGCGCGATGTTCCTCCAGCGGTCCCAACACCTCCCCAGCACAGCACTCGCACGTCGCCACCACGCCTCCAGGCTCGACCAAGCCAGCAGCAATCGCCCAGCCGACCGGGCGCGCGCACACCGTTGGCGGTCGCAAACCAGTGGGCGTTCACGGAGGAGGAGACTTCGAGTACGCCCAGCATTATCGAGGGATTAGCGCCTTCTGAGGAGAGATTGCGCCGCGCCAAGGGCGTCAACTTTATCTACCAGGCTGGGGTGATGCTCGATCTCCCTCAGATCACTCTTTGGGTAGCTGGAGTATTTTTCCACCGATTCTACATGCGCTGCAGTATGGTACAGGAGAAGGGCGGGATTCATCACTATGTAAGTATGGTATCCAGATGCATGGCTCCGTCGTAGGAGGCTCGTTAGGGGAGGGCAAAGACCCATCCGCAAGGAAGACTTGTTGCTGATACTTTTCTATGCAGAATATCGCCGCTACTGCCCTCTTCCTGGCCAACAAGGTCGAAGAGAATTGCAAGAAGACGAAGGACATCATCATTGCCGTCGCCAAGGTCGCTCAGAAGAATGCCAAGCTCATTATCGATGAGCAGAGCAAGGAGTACTGGCGATGGAGAGACAGCATACTCACGTACGAAGAGGCCATGCTTGAGCAACTCACATTCGATCTCATGATTGATAACCCCTACCGAAATCTTCTCGATCTTCTTGGGCAGCTCGACTGTGTTCATAACAAGCATCTGCGACAGGCCGCCTGGGCTTTCTGTAACGATGCATGCCTGACGGCCCTCCCCCTTCTGTTTGAGGCAAGGGACGTTGCTATCACGGCGATTTTCTTCGCCAGCGTTCACACCAATCAACAGCTAGACGACGTCAAGGGCGAGCCATGGTGGAAGTACGTGAGGGGTGACGAGACACGATGTATCAGAGCCATTGAGATTATGCGACAGTTCTACACTGAGAATCCGCTTAGGAAGCAGAATCCGTCATTACCGTCACCAGCATTTGAGTTGGATATTTCTCGACGCCGAGGGGATGCTTCGATCACAGACTCATACCCTTCGAATGCCGCTACACCAATGGAACTCGACAGAGCTAGTCGCAGTCCCGTTCCAAGGACAAACGGCGGAGGCGAAAGTCACAATGGAACATCTCAGGCAAGGTCGGAAGATAACAGATACATTCCTCGTTCTCCATATAAACGGAAGGAGGCTGAGATTGATGCCAACGACGATAGGGCAGAGAAGAGAGCAAGACTATCCGAGGACGAAGAGGGTGAGCTGGTGGAAGACTGAATGTGATTTTTTTTTAAAGAAGGTTCGGTATTGAGAGAATCTTTGGCGTTATAGGCTTCTCGCAAGGCAAATGTTTCAGGAAGAGATGAACGGACAGCGAGAGGATAAAGGACAGGCTTATGGAAAGAGAGCGGCGCACCGGTTGTATTTTAGGGAGTGATATCCTCTGGACGCAAGATTGAACCATGATTTCCTTGCCCACTGCTGGCATTTTCTAGATGGATAGAGCTCTCGTAGGCCCTCAACTTTCTCAGAGCTGAATAGACTAAGTCATCATGCACGCATCTCGAATGTCAGATCTAATTAAGATTATTTCTTAACAGATTACCTTGTCTACATACCCACCAGAGCCGTCCATTGTTGAATCATCACGAGCTGCCTGGCTCTGCTTCCCTTCCTCTCTTCTTGCCTCAGGCACTCGTGGTGTTCTTGCCTCGATGCGAATATCTCAGGCAGCAGCTGCCTCGTGCGATGCTACATTCTGATTGGACCTACAGTGGCGACTCCACTTACTGATCTTGCACCCCACTCACCGCCCTGGGCACACTATTTAAGTGCGCGAAGCCCGCCGGCTTTTTTGAATTTTTTCTTCCTTTCTTCTTTAGCTCTCTTTGCCTTTTGGCTTAGATCAAGTGTAGTATCTGTTCTTTTCAGTTTAATCTCTGAAAGGTCTCTAAGGAGACCAATCGTGATTATTCCTATTTTTGGCTTCAGGGCTGTTTCCTCTGTGCTTGCACATGATCCAACCCACAGTGTCCCTGGTATTACACTGCCTCCAGGCGACGCGAACACTTTTTTCATTGCTTTGTCGGCTTGCCGGCAGTGTGAAGAAGAAAATACAAATGGGTGCGTGTCCAGCACGGCGGTCCTAAATGTCCGCTGAGACGGATGGACTTGGAAGTGTGGCTGTGAGCGCGTAGCTTTGGCGAGAATCGTGAATCAAGAAGTTCTGAGTCGTGATACGCCGCCACCATGATGTCCTCTTACGCTTCAGATTCTCCCTACGTAGGATAATAAGCTTCATACCTGTAACTCGAATAAACATTTTCCATAGGATTACTCATCGTGTTCTCATTTTGCCATGAATGCCATATTTCGCGATCCTACCTGACCTACCCTAAGTCGGCTCTGGCGATTGCTCGAAATTTACATTGGAGAAGAAAGAGCGTCGATAGCGAACCAATGCTATGGTGAAATGGGTTCTGCCTCTTGATTCTCGATATACCGGTGTCTGTCTTCTTGTGTATGTGTAATTGTTCAAGCTCTTCTAGTAGTATTCCACGTAAATGCTGCCATTTTCCGCACGGCTTGTGGTAGTTTTCCAGAACTGCCAGCTACCCCACCATCTGCTCCATTCTGGAGAGCTAGGTAGGTAGACCGACCTCCGATAACTTTCTCTCTTTTCGCCCAACGCCCAACCAAATCACGAACAAACCCCATCGCCACCTGATCAGAACAAGACGGTGTCGTCGATGCTGACCGCTTCAACGTGACAGGTCACTATGGCGACACTAGGCGGCTATCTCGAGAGTAAACAACCCCCCCTCCTTCCAACCAAGCAAGTTCCAGGATGGCAGAAAACGCTGACCCCCCTCGTTTCACCTCTAGAAAAGGTCCTTGTCGTGACGGCCGACTCTCGAATTCTCGTCGGGACGCTCACGGCGGCCGACCAATCCACAAATCTTGTACGCCTGGACCTCACGCCGTCCTCCCTGGAACCTAAGCTGACCGCCTACCTTAGGTCCTGAGCAATGCGACGGAGCGCATCATCCGCGAGCCCGACGATGACGAGCCGTCAGCCGAGATCCCGCTGGGACTTTACCTCGTGCGAGGAGACAACGTCTGCTCCGTTGGACTGGTGGACGAGAAGCTGGACGAAAGCATCAACTGGACGCAGGTCAAAGGGTCGGTGATTGGTGGCATCAAGCACGTATAGAGGCGGGATGTCATAAGAAGACAAGAGAGGGGCGGTCCATGCTATTTTTTTTTTAACCAAAGAATATTGGTGCTTGATCGAGAAGAACGGCGTTTGGAGTATTCGGAGCAATTACCTACTGAAATGCAGCTTGTGGCATGATCTATTCACACTGGAAAAAATCTATCGAATGCATACCTACTCTATATAGACCAACCAGTGAGCTTCCACCGCCCCTAGAATCGTGACGAACCGTAGATTATGATCCCCCCCTGCGTGTGCACAGAGCCTAAGAAAATATTCTCCTCATCAGCTCCTCCTTGAGCACGGCCTCCCCGGGGGTGCCAGTGATCCGGCGGATTCTGTTACCCTTATCCCCGTTGAACCAGCCGAGAATGTCGCCGGGGCGGTCTGCTGCCGTTTCGGAGGACTTGAAGTTTTTTACCTTTTCGTAAAACTCGACGGCTTTCTCGCGAGGCTTGGCCCATGGTCGGCGGTCAATAACGTGCATACCACGGGTCCACTGGCCAGAGGTTTCGATTCGAATGTCCTCAAGTTGATCCGCAAACTTCCAGCTGGGATCATTGTATGCAATAGCGTACCAGACGGTGAAAGGATCGTGCAGAGATAGCTCCGCATCGATATCGGCGCCTACCATGGACTCGATCTTTCGGAATGCCCCTCGAACAAAGTGTGCTGTCCACGTGGCGAGAGGACTGCCAGCATCAATGTGTGGTTGGATGACCTCGTCGAAATATTTCTTATTGAGGAAATGAGGAGTCGTGATGTCGAGAGGGCAGAGGGTCAGCTTCAGGCGCTTGCTGAGATTTGGTGGATAGGAGGAGAGAACAGAGATGCTCTCTGGAATGACTGGCATGGTTGACTGGGGGTTTGGCGAGGTGAGGGCATAAACACGGGCAGCCGCAATGGCATCGGCGTAGCAGTTGAATTCTGCATTCGGAGTCACGTTGCCCTCAACGTGGACGGCTCCCCCCATGACAACCAGCTCTCTCGCTCTGAGGAACGTCTCGGGGTCGTCGGCGGCGGCCAGAGCAACGTTGGTGAGTGGCCCGGTGGCGAGGATGGAAATGGTGTTTTCTGGGCTTTCCCTAAGAAGGCGGAGGATCTCCTTATGGGCCGGAGACTTGGAAGGTGTGAAGTAAGGGGAATAAGTGTCAGTGCTGTTACTTTCAAACATAGACTTCCAAGTCTCGGCCGGGGCTAGATGAGGGTGTGCTGTATGCACGTTGTGAAGCCCGTCAAGCCCATCTTGTAATACTTTGGTCAGCTCTGGTGATCTTTCTGGGCCACACAGCAAGAAGTCACTCATGAGTACTCACGGAAGTAATCAGCCATTAGCTCCTCCTCCTCCAGAG
The DNA here is from genome assembly GCA_902141235.2 of Clonostachys solani. Lineage (NCBI taxonomy): Eukaryota > Fungi > Ascomycota > Sordariomycetes > Hypocreales > Bionectriaceae > Clonostachys > Clonostachys solani. The sequence continues at coordinate 5,172,607 of CABFOC020000035.1, forward strand.
GATGTTCCGGGCCAACGGCAACAATAGGCTTCTGGGCTCTCAAAACACCGAAACCCTCAGCCCTGCCAGAGGCTTTCCTCCATTCAAGTTCCTTCTCCAGGACATTGAAGAGAGCAACGACATTGTGCAGGCAACTAGACAGATGTTAGATTGATTTTACATTGGATGAATCGGTGGGAGTGACAGCCGAACCTTTGAAGTGGGACATTCCCATATGTGACGGAAATCATTAGAACTTCTAGCTCCTCGGGAGATGCGCTCAGCGCGAGAAGCATAGCCAGAACATCGTCGACACCTTCAAGCAGTCAGTTGAATGTCAAGCATGGGACACATAAAGCATCACGATCTGGCTATATCGCACCTGGGTCGGTATCGATGATGATCCTGTGTTTGGGAGCGGCCATGATGAATACTGAGAGTCAATGTCTGATACAAGCCGACGAAGCGAAAAGGGTTCTTTCCCGAATGATTTGGATGAAAGCTGCAAGGCTTATTTAATTTGATTTCCAACTATCTCTTTGGCACTCCGAGGTCCTCTTGGCTGAAGCGCATGTGCTCTGTGCCCCGCCTCAGCAGGTGGGGTGGCTGTATTTTGCCAGATAAGCCCTTCCCGCGTGATAGGTATTTGCTACAAAGTAGACGAAGGATCAACCAACCCCGCTGGTAGTTGGGGTTTCTCGCTCCTAGACAATGGACTCTATTCAGATTTGTTATGCCTCAAGAGTGCTAGATCAACAGCATTGGGTTATTCCCTACCTTATACTGCCATAGCGCACATGGAAGCTCGATGGGCGAGGCGCTTACTGTGAGCTGGAGCCTATCATTTGTTTTGTCCAGCGAATGTTGAATTTAAAAGCTCTCACTGTTCTCGAACGAGTGATCAATATCCTTATTGATCATTTGGTCTCTCTCACATGTCAATTATGAAACATACTCCAAAGCATTGGTTGTGTTGTGCAGCTGTGCTCTCCGAGTTTGAGAGCAGTAATTACGGGTTATCAATTCAAGTTGACACAGGGTAGATTGATAGGTACTAAATTGCTTCCTCGGTCGGCATGGAAGGTGATAGAAGTTGGGGTCAACAATGCATCTAGGCACCTACCTACTCAGATACTCGTGCAAGATGGACTTCCGTCGATGGCTGGGCTAGACGGCAAGAGTAGAGGTACTGCGTATTGCAGATCCTTCCCAGGTACAAGCCAAGCTCTGGGGAAGGAGCAATAACGCTCCGGCAATCAGATAAAGGAGACGTCCGATTGGTAACCGATGACAGCCAGGGTTGGGAGCTTGTAATGTCCGAGAGCATGCCCGGCAGAGAGCACTGTTAACGCCCCAATCTTTGACAGCCGCGTGTGGTGTTCTTTGAAGAATGCAATGTCTTACTCTGCAACGGATATTTTACTCTTGTCCCTTCACCTGGCTCCCGTTACCCCGTTTCCATGTTTTCTACCTGGGTACCTACCTGCCTACCTGCAAGTGCTCGTATTGTTGAACCCAGTAAGCCCTTGAAAGCGTAAATCAAGAGGAACACGAGGTATCTACGCTATTCTAGATAGCAGACACCTCGAAATAACGAGGCCTGCAGTGACTCTCCTTGGGCCGCGTCGCATGTGCCACAATCTCTGGAACTGGCCATGATGCTGTTCTGCCAAAGCAGGAAGCACCTTCCTCCGGTCACTTTTACTTTAGGGACATGGATGGGACGGGCGGTTCCCAGGCACCAAATACAGTGCCGACGGTGGGTCATAGCACTGTAGTATTGGTCCACTGCCAGAACCACGCGAAGCTGGACTCGAGCTAGGCCAAATACTGCAGCGCGACGTGCCCGCCCCGTTCGGCTTCTCTCCTCTCCATCCGATCATCTGCAGCTAAACTGGATGGCACCATTAACCTTCCCATCAGACCTGCACTAAATACTAATGCTACCTTAGCACTTGGTTCAAATGCTTTGAGCCACCTGGTCAAAACCAAACTTCCCGAGCCCTCGTCGCGCGCACTTTTCCTCCAACCGCCAGCCTGAATCGGTTCCGTATCCCTTTCATCTATCCTGCCCTTGGAAAAACTGCCCCGTCACCCGTTTCCCCTGTCTCTCCTGCGCCAAGGAGCATCAGACGGACCCCTTCTTTTCTCGGACTCGCCCTTTAGTGGAACTTCCTCGCGCTCCCCATATTCTCCACACGGTATTCGAGGCTCCAGCTGCAGAAGCCAACCTGGCCTCATGAGACGCGCCCCAACCTACTAGTCTACGAGGTCGTGACTTCAGAATAATCTTTCTGCTTCGAGACTCTACTCAATCTCCCTCGCCTGTTCCAATTCATCACCACTCGCTTCTCTCTCTCTCACGTTATACCCTCACCTTCCCTCACAAGCAGCTTCTCAACTCCTACCCCTATCCATCCAGGCAGCTTAGCTCCTGCTACATCCTACCCTTTGCGGCCGACTAATCTACAAAACGGGGAAGCAGAAGAGGGACCGGTTTCTCTATCATCGAATCGTGGTTTACGTGGAATTGGCGATCAGTTCAGGATGGCAGACTACCTCTACACTGTTGGCGGGTATCTCGCCCTGGCTGGTGTCGGCTATGTTATCTATCAGGTTTCTACCCAGAAGTCTCGAAGACGGGCAAGCACAGTTCAACCGAAAGCCTCGAGGGGCCCGCAATCTGAGGTCAGGAAGGAAGATAGGAAGAAGAAGCAGCGGATGGAAAGCTTCACGACCGAGTCCCAGGAGGCGAACAAGGCAGCTGCTTCCAAGCCCAAGTCGGCCGAAACCTCCACATTTCTGAGCAATGATCCGAGCAATGATACCTCAAACGATGATGCGGCCAACCGCGAGTTTGCCAAGCAGCTCTCCAAGGCCAAGGAGGGCACCAAGTTCAATACCAAGACGGACTCTGGAAAGCAGAAGGAGAAGTCGGTCAAGCAGTCACGTGCCAACAAGATTTCACCTCCCGCTCAGGAGGTCAAGCCTGTCGCATCTGTCCCCTCGTCGACCACGGTCGACACCACTGAGCCCGTGGTTGATGATGTATCAGCCTCCAACGACCCAGGTGAGACTGCCGCCGCCGACTCCACTGGTGTTGCGGATATGTTGGAGCCCACTCCTGCTGCTCCTTCTGTCCTCCGATTGACCGACACCACCGAAAAGGAGAAGAAGAAGAAGCCTGCGAAGGCACCCGAGCCCACCGAGACGAAGAAACAGCGACAAAACCGCAAGAAGGCCGAGGCCGCCAAGGCTCTCCGTGAGGAGACTGAGAAAGAGCGCAAGGTTCTTGAGGAAAAGCAGCGACGCACCGCTCGCCTCGCTGAGGGACGTGCTGCTAAGGATGGCTCCAAGTTCCTTGCCTCTGCCAACGCCAACTCAGCTTGGGACAAGGGAGCTCCCAATGGTCAGTCCAACAAAGCTGCCTCCACCAACGGATCTATTCAGCTCCTCGATACCGTGGATGCGCCAGCAGCCTCAAAGCCTGCCAAGGTCAAGTCGGAATCTACTTGGATGTCATCGCTCCCCTCCGAGGAAGAACAGTTGGAGATGCTCAAGGACGAATCTGACGAGTGGAGCACCGTGAAGACCAAGGCTTCTAAGCGCTCGGTCAAGAAGGAATCTTCAAACGATTCTGGTGATGAGCCCGCTCAAAGCCGCCCGGCTGCCCAGCCTAAGCAACCCAGTGCCTCTGCTGCTAGCGCTTCGAAGCCAACATCATCCTTCGGATCCTTCTCCGCACTTACCAGCAATGATGAGCCTGCCGATGAAGTTGAGGAAGAGTGGGATGTTTGAAGTCTGCTAGGTAGGATGGAAGAAACATTTTCCTAGTTATTTCCTATGTTTTTCCCCAACATGTACGTTGTTAGTAGAGCTGCTCATTAGCATCTCCTCAAGGTTGTAAAGTAAATACCCGCAGAAGCTCAAGCATATTTCCTCCAGTTAAAGGCGAATAGCAAGGTCACAGCCTTTGTTCTTGCTTTTAGTTGATATTTTCCTTTCCTTTTTTTTAACTTCTCAATTTGATTTTCGTCATATGGGTTTGGGCTGCATGCCCTGGAACTGGGGCCGGTAAGCTGCAAGTCTTTTGATTTGCATGGATCGCCTCTTCTTACTCAAGATTCCTGGCAGGTTGTATGAAAAAGAAATTTGAAGAACGAGATGAAAAGTTATTTGTGGTCGGATGGGTAACCAATACTGGTGTCTAGGTGGGAGAAAGCATCGTGATCATTTCCGAGGCGAGGATTGAGGCTGTCTTTGTTCCGAGGACAATCACTCAAATCTTCTAGTTTTTCCTAGGAGCTATCTTCAATTGACAGCACAGATAATTGATATTGATGTCCCGATAGTTGCGAGTGGGTGATTATGAAGGCATGTAGTGGTGCAGAACGACGCCTCACGTTGCAGTGGCCAAGGTACCTCTACTAAACGGGATGGTGACACAAAGAGTGATGGCTGGTGGGTGTGGTGGGCATTGTTAGAGACAATGTACTGCGAAGATCAAAGACATGCTGCTCTCGTTTGTCTCTTGCAAGCGATTGCCGGGGAATCTCACACCCGCCGAGGGGTTGGATGATACAGCCATCACAAACCGTTTGCACATTCCGTTATTCGGCTAAGCACATTGATCAATTGGGACTTCTTAGATCCTTGAGCTGATCTTGTGACTACGAGGATTTGCAGCCGGAGTGTGGCTTCGTGGTACTTTGGGCAGGCATGCGCGTCTCATGCATGCATGCAGGCGTCTTCATGTGGTACATGATGGGGGAGAGGTGCATATAGCTCGTCTGTATGCAGTAGACTGTATAGGCACTACTGTTGGTGCTACGCGAGACACTCCAGCTGGGCAGCAATGCCACTTCTGATGTGGAAAATCTACAGCTTGCCAAGTCCATGTATCTTAATGATGGTATGGGGAGAATTCCGCTTGCGGGCTCAGAAGTGTGTTGGAGGGTTCAGAGTCTAAATTATGCTTGGAAAGTCTCGGGAGAGCGGTTCCTCACCAACATGGCATCGTGCAACCCAGAGACATTTCTGTCGAACTGTAAGTCACCAGTGTCACACAGCATCAATAATACATACGTAGCGGGAAGGGCTGGAATGCGCGGCAGGGATACTGGTTGATTGTGGTGAATGATCGGTTCAAGGGTCGAGGAGGTTTCACTAAGTGAGGCATTAGCAGCAGTTTCAGGAGGACGGTTTCTCGCTATTGGGTGTAGTCGCGTGGGACCTTGAAGAGCCTGGGCCCCCTGGCGCTGCCCCTGATGAGGGTTCAAGGGCCGCGCAAATTGCTGCCCTCCAAACACATGGCTCAGGTCCGCGGGAGGGTAGGCACATGAGTGTATTGGCCAGGGGCTGCATGCTCTGAACCCTTTGGGACCGTTGCTGAGGGAAGGCTGATGCATGGCGGCTAGAAGGGGCTTAGGATCAGCGGTGGGAGAAGAGGGCATTGGGGAGGAGTGTAAGTTGCCAGTCTGCAATACGGGAACTTTGTTTCTTAGCTTTCGGACACGAGTATGTGATTGCGGAAAACGATAATAATCAAACACGACGTGCTAACGGCCACTACAAGGGCTCCAGATACGGTATATGTGGTATGGAAATGATGCACATTTGCTAGCTTGGGGGAAAGGGCGCCACCCTGAGCATGAGCCAAGTCCGGGTCGTAGCACAAGCGCCTGCTGCTTGCAGCAAGTTGCAGGTTCCAACCTGGGTCTACAATGGATGGGAGGGAAGAGAAACAAACAAAGACGTGCAGCGAATGCTATACGAAATGCCCGACTGCCGGGGACTTTAGCGAGCCTGCCCTACCCCAATGCTCCGAATGCCTACCATACTACTCTGTGCTTCGAGCGAGAGGCGAAGGGGGCGAGTACATCATCCATATTTCATACTGGCTGGTGCCGCGCGGACTGGGGTGGACCGCCAAGCCTCCCGCCTTGACTGCACTAGCCAACCAGAGGGCGGGCGTAGCCTTGGCCCTTGCTTCTACGAGCCACACAGCAGCAGTTCTTTCTGCATGGAACCCTCCGGGTATCCCTCCCTACCTTGCCTCGCTGTCGAAGGAGCCTCCCCCGCTGGGCTCGATTTCCCTGCGCGCTAGGCCAAGGACTGTATGTAGCAGGTGGTGCACACGCAGGCAGGGGTTGGCACCACTCCTCTCCAGTCCCCACTGCATCTATCCACTGTGGCCCCCTGCCTGCCTGCCTGGAGGACGTCGTCGTCTTTCGTTGTTCGCTTGAGTGTTGAACCGTCCATCCATTCCAGCTGCATCCCACGCACGCCTGGCTATGCCTCGCCACTACTCGTTCTCTTCGCTTTTCCTTTGAGTCCATCCCCGCTTCCCCAACGTCTGCATTCGTGCAGCTGTGCTATTAGCTTCCCTTGTGATTAACTTTTGTTTTCTTTCCCTCCTTTTTTTTTAAACCTTTTCCCGCGCTTGCCATAAAGACAACGAACGCCCCATCCACTCCCACAGCAGCAGACCGACCCTCTCCGCCCATCCCGCCTTGTCTCCCATCCATTCGACTGGACTACAGCACCACGTGCATCAATACAGCGATATCCTCCTGATACTTTCCCCGCCGTATCTTTGTCGCCGCAGATGTCGATCGATGTTCTTGGTTCAATTGTTTGATTGACTTGGTTGCTGTCTCATTCGGCCGTCAGCATCCTTGTCCGTTTCCGGTTTCTCCTTCTCGTCATACCACCCGACTACCACCTTGGCCACTCCCAATATACACTTCGGCCTCCGTCTTGACTCAATGCGGCATCACCTTCTACCCTGAGACCTCTCACCATCGATTGCACCCGTGTTGATGCTGTCGGCCACGGCAGAGCCTGCGGTCAGCTATGTCGTTCCCAATTGCCTTCCAGTCTGCTGTCTTCTACGTCATAGCTTGCACGCCATGCGCCAAGATACGGCATAGGCATAAAGTCAAGGAGAGGGCCAAGAAGGAGAGAGAGGAGAAGGAGAAAATCCATATGGAGCAGCCAGATCTTTACCGCCACCCGTCGCCGTTCAACACCAACCCATACTGGCATGAGGAGATGAGCATGGGTCCCAGTCTACCCAAGAAGTCCAGCAGCAAGAACTCAAGCCAGCGAGGTCTTACAAGCTCGGGGAGGGATAGCGAAGTTCTAAGTGTATCCGACCGTACCAACGGCGCTGACAGTCGGATAAACTTTGGTGAACCAGTACATGTTGTTACCAGCGCTGACGAGGATGACCACTGGAATCGGCGCCACGGATATCAAAGAGAAGACGAAGAGTTGTGGGGGCAATGGCCAGGGCACAGGCTCAAAGATGCCTTTTCCAAGGCCAGAAACTCGGCAGGAAAGCTCATCGAGTCCACCATGGGAGTGGAAAAGGAGGTCACGGACCAGGAGCGTCGCGATTTCTACTTTGCACCCAAGAATCCTCCTGTGAATGACTATCACCCCCCAGTCGTGAGCAGTAAAATTCCGAACCGAAATGCCCACCAATGGATGCTTCAGCCTCCCCCTTCAGCAAAGGTCATGGAAGGCAAGATTCCCGTGAGCCGGGCAGCCAGTAGCGGCAGCCGATCAAGTGGGTTTACTGGCGGCGGAGACGATGTGAGGCTGAGTCGTGTTGTGCAGGAGAGGCTTGTTAAGGAGAAGCTTGTGAAGGAGAAGCTCATGAAGCAGACGAGCCCAACCGAAGCAGAGTTGATTGAATCACTATTTGTGACACGCAGTAGCCGGTCCCAGAGTCTTCGCAGGAGCCGGAGCTTGTCCCTGGATGATGTCGAAGAGTCGGTTGAGCGCCCATTTGAGAGGCGTCAAAGCCATAAGATCCGACCAGTGACGAACCCCTCGTCCGAATTGGATTCTGACGACGACACAATGCCCACAGCGAAACCAAGGCCATTATCTCATCTTGGCTACCATGGTCATGCCATCCAACGCCCGAAACTTGACACAATCGTAAGCACCGAATCTGATAGTAGTGCCCGCCTGCCACGAAACACTTCGAGACGTCAAAAGCCTTCAAAGCTGAAAATTCGCACCAGAAGCGATTCACCAGTCAATGACGACAGCGAATAAGTTTCAGCTGCCTCTTGAGATTTGAAGAATTGGCTTGTGGTGGCTGTTTGTGTGTTTCTCTTCCCCTTTCCCCATCACTCTATCTTCCCGCCCCTCGCTTCATTCCCCTTCTGTCTTTCACTCTCTTGGCTTTTCTTCCTTTTTATGGCGACATTGCAACGGCGCATATCGGAATTGGGGGTTTGGATTGTAGCATTTTCTGTTCTTTGGATAACCGTTGGCGCTTTGGGATTCTGGAAAACAAAACTGGCAGGGAATACGGAGCATAGCCTGCACCTTTTTTTTTAGTATGCCTCGATTTTCAATTTCATTTTACTGTTCCCTCGTTCAAAATTAGGACCGTATTTTTTAGTCTCGCTACCTGAATTTCATTTTCCTTTGACCTGAACCCCAGCCTATGCATCGGATCCCTTAACGTTAGTTTTAAATCATGTGCTTCTGGTGTAAAAAAACCAGTCCTGCGATCAAGAGACATGCCGAGTTTCGCATAATCTCGCCCTTCCCCCAGCGTAGCACCGCGGACAACCGAAGGGAATACGCTCAATAATGAAGAACAACGATGGTCGTCGTATCACAGATGCAATCCACCAGACTCGTCCTCATCCTCGTTTGCAATGTCGCCCATTCTTTCCTCCAGAGCTGCCCTTAGCTGTTCATCTGTCAAGCTCCCACCTTGCGCTGGCCGACCGTTTGGTTGACTGTCAAACGTCACTTGTCCGTTGCGGATCGTCCCTGTCTGGAAGGTGCCGTCCGTCCAGGGCGAGGACTGCGGCTCGCCATTCTGTGTGCTCGCCTCCCCCCCGCTGACGCCGTTGGCCACGGCCTGCGACGTCTTCTGGTGTGCGGAGCCGTCCTTGTCCGTGGTCTCGGGCGCCTCGTCCATGCTCTGGAAGTCGACCCAGGCGACGCCTCGCTCCTCAACCTCGGCCCGGATGAGGGCTATCCTCTCGGCCATGCGGTCGATGACCACCTCGTTCTCGTAGATGGCGTCGACGCAGTCCTGGTCCGGCTGGGCGGGGGCGTCCGCGGCGGGGGTCGACGAGAGGGCCGTGGCGGAGCCCTCGGCGAAGGGCATGAGCTGGTCGTTTGAGTACTGGAGGTGGGCGATGGAGTTGCGGATCTCGAGGCTCTTGAGGTGAAGCATGCTGATCGAGAGGTCCTTGAGCGCGGCCGCGAAGCGGGCTGGGGATATGGGGGTGGTGTCGGCGGACATTTTCGTTGTTTTATTGTTGTTCTTCTCCCAGTTAGGGATGTTTGGGCTTGGGTTAGGACTCTTCAGAAGACGTTGGGGAGAGGAGAAGCAGCGGTTATTCTGGTAGCTTGAAGAGGTTTGCTATTGTAATCACTTGCTGCCTTGATGAGCTCGGGCTTGATAAAGTTGATGGAGGGGTGGCTTTTGGGTGGGGTTGGATGGTGGGGTTTTGGTTGCAGCGGCCAACGGATCCCTGTAAAGGTGGAGTTCCAAGGCTGTCCGGTTAGCCTGAGGCCCTTAAACTGCAGCGAGAATTCCGAGAATCAAACCATGTTGGGATTCTTCAAAATATCGTCTCTTGCCCACCATCACGCACGGCCGAGCCCGCCATTCCCGAGCAATTGCGCTCCTCCCGCGCCGCGGCGTATAATCCGCTGCCAATATGAACTTGCTCTGCCCTCATGCGCCACGGTCGGTAGTGCGGAACGTCTTGAAGGGGTCCTTGCGGTGTAGCGCCTCGAGGATAGGTTCCTCAGTGACGGTATCGCAACGGCCCCAATGCGTTGCGGCCCAGGCCCGGTCCATATCTTTCGTCAATAGCCCCGGACGCAGCCAATTGAGGCCCAGAGGCTCGTATCTTGTCCTCGGCCAGGTCTCCTACGGCGGTCGGCGCACGTTCTTCACCGAGAAAATCGTTCGAAGATACGAGGAGCTCCCCCGGAACTATCGAGACAGGAGCGGTCTCCCGTTCCGTGGGCATGATCTGACGGAGGCGGAGGTGGAGAAGATATTCGGCCCTGACATTGGCGCAGCGACTGCCAATCACCTACTTCGAATTCTACACGGACGACGGGTGGCGGGGACGCTGGATGACCCGGCCTTCTCGATCCACACGGCTCAGTTCTCGGGGGCGGATATAGAGAATGGGTTGGCGTACCTGCGCAAGACGGTCCCTGTTGATGAGGTGGTGAATGCCGGCCTGCGGGCCGAGGATGAGCTGAACGAGATTGCCCTGGAGGAGGAACAGAAGGAAAAGAAGGAAAAGAGGAAGGCAGGGAATGCTGCTGAAACTACGGACGAGGGGAAGACGGAAGAGGAAGAGGTCGTTTATAAACCGGACCCTGTTTACGGGAGGAGTGTACTTGAGGAGATGCGGGCGAGGAACATTGCCAAGGAGAAGGCTCGACAAAAGGCTCTCGAGGAAGAGCAGAGGCAGAAGGAGCTGGCTGGGGAGACAGCGGAGGATCCGCAGCAGCGGTCGCTGGTCGAGGTCGCGGAGGGCGAGCGGCCCATTACCAATCCCGGGATCGCCGAGTACTACAAGAACGCTCAGTCGGAGATGAAGGAGCCGCCCAAGATGAGCCTCTGGGAGCGAGTTGCGCCCTCGCTCGTCACCGTGACTCTGGTGGTTGGGTTCTGCGCATCCCTGTGCATGGTGTACGAGGAGCCGGAAGACCGCTACAGGCTCATCCGCGAAATTCCGATCGCGAGCGCTACGCTGGGTACGATGGTTGGGTTGAACCTCCTCGTGTACCTTGCGTGGAGGGTCCCGCCGGCCTGGAAGTTCCTGAACAAGTACATGGTTCTGGTGATTGGGCTCCCGAAGCCGATCACGCTCTTCACGGCGTCTTATTCTCACCAGAGGATAAGCCACCTGTTGATGAACATTGTGCCTCTCTGGCTGGTGGGTACATACATGCACGAGGAGCTTGGCCGGGCCACGTTCCTGACTCTTTACCTCGCCTGCGGCTCCTTCGGCTTCCTGGGCAGCCTGATCGCGTACGGAGCCAGGGGGATGCTGGGGACCACGACGTTAGGAGCATCGGGGGCGACGTTTGGGTTGATTGTCGCCTGGTTCTGGGAGCACCGGATGGAGCGCTTCAAGATCTTGGGGATGCCGGAGAGCGGCGTGCATGGCATTGTGTACTGGGCCCTCATCGTCGCCCTCCACCTCACACGGCCGAGCAGGATCTTCTCAGGCAGTGGTGGAATCGACCTGGTGTCGCATCTGGTCGGGATGGCTGTGGGCATGATTGGCATTGAGCTGATCAACCGGGCCGGCATGGGAAGACGCGACGCTGTGGATGGGGGCCAAGAAGAGGAGCAGGCGAAGGACGGCGAGAGTAAAGATCTCGTGAAGGATATAGTTCCTGTTGGCACGGCGTAGAGGCTCTACGAGCCAGGATGTGGAGGCCGAGGGGATGTTTCCAGGCATCCCCGTGTTCCATTATTTGCCATTTCTCCTCTTCTTGCTGTCGTTGCAATGTACATCTAAATATCAAGCATCTATATCTAATAGAGAGACGACATGAATATACAATATAGTTATAGGGCTGTTCCTCCTTTTGAGAGCTCGAGACACGAGTCGGACACCCAACTAACGATCCGTCTTCATTATTTCATGAAAATTCTTCTCAATTTTGGGAAGAGACTCGTTGAATGAAGATGAAATTATGCGCGTCACATCCAAAGCTGTGGAATGCATTGAGTTCGAACATACAGGGGTGTGCGGCAGCTCTGGATGATCAGTCACATTGCGGGACAGCGAATGATCTCTCAGTGTAATTAAACAATCTAGGGAATGGGGCTAGCAGCGGGGGAATAGACATAGTTTTGCTTTTAGTGACAGCCGCTGTCGTGGTACGTGGTACGACGTGATATATCTCCTCTACATGTAAGTGGAGGACTGCCCCAGGGTCACGAAGGTGGTACGTCTCTCGCGCGAGTTTGGCGCGGGGACAGGGGTAGTCGCGCGGATCGCGCGTCAGTGGAGACGAGACGACCCGGGGAGAGGCCCACTGATGCCCTGTTTCTTCCAGCCACACGCAGATGGAACAGGCGCCCCAGGAACCCACCTCAGTGGGCGGTGGGATGTCCGGGCAACGGCCCTGCAGTAGACCTGCGACACTGGCCAGGGTGGGGGCGCTTAATTTGGTTGGTTGGGTCGCTGCTACGGTCAAGCGCTCCAGGAAAGCGAGTATTGGCACCACGGATGCTCATTGCGATCTTCTCGTTTTGCTTGCTCGCAGGATTAGTCTGGACCAGCCTAGGTCACCTGTCTCACCGTGGCTGGATATTGGTAGTGTGCGGTCTGTCATGCGGGAGAGGAGGTCTGCACGGGCGTGTACATGGTACTGGGTGTGTCGCATGTATGATGTATCATACATCATCCCCCCAACTCCCGCGGGTGATTCTGCACTCTGCATGCAGGAACGTCATCGGTTGAAGATTGCCACTCTTCTGTAACCCCCTTGGGTTTGCTGTCATATATGGCCTAAAAAAAATTTCCTGCGCCCAACTTACCCTGGCCGCGGACACGTAGGGCAACTCCTGCTATCTGGCGCAGCCATTGAACCAGCATAGAATGACATGACAGAAGCTTTGGCCGGTTTATTTGAAAGGGGGGGTGGAGGAATGGATAGTCTTGCGGTCACAGAGTTCGGATCAGGTGAGATATTTTCTCGGGCCTGGGCTAGGCTTTTCCATTCGGTTCCGGTGTGCCATTTTTCTTAGGGGGCAAAGGGCATTAATTATGGGGATTTGGATGAGGGGCATGCGCTGGCGTTTTACCAATCTCTCGAGGTAAAAGTGTAAACAATAGTTGAAGTGAAATAGATGGGAGGGAGGGAGTTGGGTGTTGGGTGCGGTGACATAGTTCCGCAGGCGGTACCTGCAAGCTTGTACCTGGGTACTTGCCGGGCCAGTGCACTGCCATGGTTACGGCCACGAAGCGGGTTAGCGGCAGGCCGCCTTGCCTCAAAGGAGAGCTATGAATAGCGGATGACTGGTGGTGGGGTCCCCAAAACAAGTCGCCCCGGAAGTACCCGGTACCTGGGAGGCATGTTTGTGTTTGTCGGGAGATGGACACAGAACAGAGTGTGCGCAAACCGCCAACCAACTCTCCCAGCCCGGCCTATGCTGACCACAACTACCCTGCCCTGCCGCCTACCGCATAGCCTACACAGCCAGCTCGGCACTAATCTGTCTCTCTCTTCCCTTCTTGTTTGTTTCCCTTGTTGTCCAGTATCCTTAACCACTTCCATTCTTCGGCCTGGCAAGTCAAGCACGCACTATTCACCCGACAGCATGACCTAACTCCACAACCGGCATTTAACCTCTCCCGCGTTTCTCGACATATCCCTTGTTTGTCTCTCACCAACCTTCACGAGCTACCATTCCGTGATTGCTCTGCGTTCGCCTGCCCCATCTTCCCTACCTAGAGAGTTGTGGAAGGAGCCGTAGCCTCTCAGTTGGCTGAAAGGAAGGAGGAGAGCAACCTAGAAACCTACAAAGACCCGTCCGCACGCCGCAGTCATGGAGCCTATTTCGTCAAGTCCGCTATCTTCGGTAGCCTCAGCCCCAGACTCAGAGTTCTCGTCGCCACTCTCACGGCTCTCCAAAACACCATCGTTACCCAACTCCCCCGATAACAGCATCGTCATGTCGCAAGACCCTGCCAATCGCTACCCTTCGCCCATGTCGACGACTCCCTCTTCCGGAACCCAAACACCGAGCAAATTAGAGTCTTCCTCCCGCGCTGGGAGTAGGCCACCCCCATCCAACGCAGATTTACCAGTCGAGGATAGACCCCCGCCTGCAAAAAAGCGTAGAGTTGCTGCGCCGCCCAAAGTACGAACCACCGAATACCTTGATCTCAGCAAGCCCGACCCGGAGTTTTCCGCCGATGACGAGACCCTGCGGCAAAGGCTGGTCACCGCCCTAAAGAAGAAGAAGAAAATTGTGGTCATTGCAGGCGCCGGTATTTCTGTATCTGCCGACATCCCCGACTTCCGCTCCTCCACCGGTCTGTTCGCGGCCCCAGGGTCGCAAAACCAGAAGATGAGGGCATCTGGAAAGCACTTGTTTGATGCCTCCGTCTACAAACATGATGCATCAACCCAATCTTTCCACACAATGGTTCGTGAGATGGCTGAAATGGCCAACAGGGCCAAGCCCACACCATTCCATCAAATGCTGGCTTCCCTCGCTCAGGAAGGACGACTCCTTAGGCTCTACACTCAAAACATTGACTGCATTGATACCTCAATGAAGCCGCTCGCTACCCAAGTACCCCTTAACCCGAAAGGTCCCTGGCCCAAATCTATTCAAATGCATGGCGGGCTGGAGAAAATGGTATGTACTAAATGCGGCGATCTTAGCCCATTCCGAGGCGAGGTTTTCGATGGACCTGAAGCCCCCTTATGTGCGGCCTGCGAGGAATTGGAGAGTGTGCGCGTTGAGTACGCTAAAAAGCGAGGCCGCGGCATTGGTCGACTCCGACCGCGCTTTGTGCTCTACAATGAGTACAACCCGGATGAGGAAGCCATCGGCAATGTCTGCCGCGCAGACCTCAAGACACGACCTGATGCTGTTCTCGTTGTTGGCACGAGTCTCAAGGTCCCCGGCACACGACGATTGGTCAAGGAGATGTGCCAGGTCACCCGTGGTCGAAGGGATGGATTCACAGCCTGGATCAACGTCGATTCGGAGCCTAAGGGGGCCGAGTTTAAGGACTGCTGGGATGTTGTTGTGCGCTCCAAGTGCGATGTGATTGCGAGAGAAGTCGCCCTCCCTCCGTGGGATTGCACCCTCGGTGATGATTATAAGGTGTCTCCCGAGGAGCACCAGGAGAACGAGAAGCGATGGAACACGCCTGCACTGAGCCCCAAATTCGAGGTCCACGTGCCTGTTGTTAAGCCTAAGGCGATGGAGGAGGTTGCGGCTATGCCGACACCTGTTTCCAGCCCTGGGAGGTCTGCCGAGCCACAACTTGCCAAGAAGACAAAGCAGAGCAAATTGGCATTTGGTGCTGCTTCTCAGGCCTCGAAGAAACCTACCAAGGCTACGAAGCCTCGTGTTCGCAAGCTAAAGAAGGCTAGCAACAAGGACGCCTCCTCCAACACAATGCTTGACAGTTTCAGGTCCGTTAAGAATGTTATCGACCGGCCGGGCAAACCCGCTGCGAAATTACTGGACAAGGATTTCATCGAAGTGCTACCCCTTCAGCCATCAACAGGCGACAACATCATTATTAAGCAGGAGGTGACCATTAAGGGGTCAGATGAGATTGGCTTTGACCAACCGACAACACCGGAGCACAAGCGCCTACATTTCAAAGAAACGATATCTCCTAAATCACTCCCCAAGGGAATGGGACGTCTGATTGATGTATGAATAAATTTTTGTATGTGTTATTCTGGTGTTGTATTGGAAGTAGGCGAATAATGCAACGATCGCCCTGAGTTTTTCTATTGGGATAGACATGGCAATAGATGGAGGATACCTGAAGCATCAAAAAACGAAAGGAGTTGGGCGGCACTTTATATATTCTACCACCGCATCTGTATATATTATCTGTGTTCATGGAGTTTTGGGGGCTGGGGCAGGGTCTATGTCCCGCACAGTCGAATACATCAACGTACCAGCAAGCATACTATTATCTTAGTCGCCGCACATGGCGTTGGGCATGGAGAGACGAGGCGCTTTTCTTTGATAAAATAGCATATGGGGTGACGGAGTGAACCGTCGGAGCAGGGCTGAGACCGAAAGCCTGTACAAAATACGGACCTTAGAGGACGAAATATACATATCATCAATCCCACGATAGCTTGCGCCGGCGGAATGAGAAGGGGGTCACGTGGCGAAAGCATAGTCCCAACAGGAGGGAAACAGTTCAGCATATCCAACGCGAAACCGGCTCTCCCAATTTAGTTGGAGAAGCACTAGGGACACAAGATACACGATGTGGCCATTACTGTTCCTATATAATCGACCGAGGAATAAACATCACTCATCTCATTCACACAAACCTCGTTTCCGGGGGACCCAGGTACGAATCTTTCGCCGCTCCCCTGAACTCAACCACGATCTTCTCCAGGTACAGCTCGGGGGAAGTTGCTCGGTACCGCAAGGTATGTTTCCCCGGCGCGACTTCACCGCCGAAATCCACGGTCCTCTTCCATACGTTGTCGGCCACACGCTCCTCCCAGTCTGCAGGCAGATCGCCAACCACCTCGGGGTCCTCGAGCAGCCTTGTGAAGCTGCCGGTGTTCCCACTGTCGTCCAGCGCGAGGGAGTACGCAAGGGGCAGGTCGGGGTCCGTGTCGAGTGCGCCGTTGAAGTGGAGGGTGGCTCTGAGGGCCCCCGTCAGCTCGCCGAAGAGGTAGATGTCGTAGTCCACCCAGGCCTGCTGCGTGACGGAGCCGTCTTCGCGTGCGGCTTGGAAGGGGCGGAGGGCGAGCGAGCCGGACTCGCTTCGTGTGCCGAGGTGGGGGATGATTTCGAAGCCCACGCCGTCCTCGGAGGCGGACGAGGAGTTGGAAGGGGGGGTCCCTGAAGAGCGCTGGAAGTGAGGGGCTTCGATGGATATGACGTTGTTGACCTCGGGGAACCCGGAGAAGTCGGCTGGGACTCGCAGGTTCCTGACTGAGACGCCGAGGTTGTCAAAGTAGGGGGCGGGCTCCCAGTCGATTCGCACGTCAAACGTCTCGTCGAAGCCTTCTGGCACCTCGCTCCAGTCTACTGTCACGTTGAGCCGCTGCTGAGACAGGTCGCTGGAGAGTGTTCCCGAGGTGGATGAGAACTTGAGCCAGCTGTATGGTGACTCCAGAGACCAGGCCAGGTTCTTCCGATGGTCGCCTCTGTGGAAGAGATCTACCGTCAGCAGGTCTGGACCGTATGGTGTGAAGGTCGGCAGGAACGGCCTCAGATCGCCTTCGGTAGGGAACGCAGGGTTGGCGGATGCGATTGTCCGCCCCTGACGGATTGCGCTTCCGCAGCCCTCGGCGTATATGCCCAGGTTTCCGAAGCTGTAATCAAACTCCTGCCGCGTCTGGATGTACGAGATGTTGGTGATGACGTCGCGCGAGGATGGCTCCGATCTGTCCAGGCCGACGTCGAACTTGGGAGTGGACAGCATGCCTGCCCACTTCCCGTCGACAAGGCTCTCGTACTCGATGACGAGATCCCACTCGTCGGCGAAATCGTCGAGGATCTGTTGGGCGACCTCGTTGCACGAGTTTCGTCGCTCCTGAGCATACTGCCAATTCGTCGCGCGGTTGACCATGATGGAGTGGAATTTCGCTCCGGCCAGTGCTGGATAGAGAGCGTGGTGGTGGAACACGATGCGTCTGTCCTCTGGCAGTCGGTCGTAGATGGATTTGGCCCTCTCCGCCAGCCCATTCCAGTCCTTGACGATACGCTCCCCCTCGTGGTAGTTCATGACCGAGTACGTCTCAGGGAGTGTCATCTCGTACTTCCGGCGACCGACCAAGCGGCTGTGATTGTAGAGCACGCTTGCAGCCTCCTCGGCGAACTCCTCACCGAATTCGCGGGCGGAGAACCGGGTGAGGTACTCGGGAATGAAGTCAAAGTCGAACTTTGAGATGTTCCAGGCCATGTCCATGGCGAAGGAAAACGGTAATTCCAAGGGCTTGATATCCTCGACGTTGAGGATCCAGATCTGCCTCGAACCTCGCTCATATGCATGATACAGCTCCTTGTAGAGTTTTGGCTGAAGTGAACAAACATCTGTTAGGTCTCAACATATCCTGAAATACTCGCTATGGGGCAGTCCTTACCAGGTTGTTTGTGTTGTGCCATTTATAGGCTTTGGGCACGCCGACGTAGGCAAGGTGATGATACAACTAGAAATAACCCATGTGTATCAGTGATGTGGCACATTTTAACCATACGGAAATCGCATACCCCGTAACCTCCTTCTCGGCCAAGCTCTTCCTTCTTTGGGAGTCTCCGGATCGTCCCCCAGTTGTCATCAGAGAACATGAGAGTCACGTCTGTTGGGGGGACCAGACCAGATTCGTAGTAGCCCTGGACCTCCTTATAGACAGTCCATACCTCTGTTCAGGGCGTAAGTGATAGTCTCATACAGCGGGAGAGATGAAGTCAAGTCTAATGGCTACTTGGGAAGGGATCAACATACGGGGAGCTGCGGATTCATTCCCGTGATACTTGGCAATCATCTGCCTCTGGGTATCCATGATATCCGTCAAGATGGCAACGGGGTCGTCGCCCTCGATGGGGCCGTCGGCGTCTGAGCGCATCCCAAGCGTGAAGTAGGACTCGTTGGTGCCTGCGCGGCGGACACCCTCTTCCATGAAGGCCGCCACGTTCTCCTTGTTCTCCTCCCAGTCCCACCGCCCCTCGCCCTCGACGGTCCACTCGTTCGAGGCCCTCTGCATGGGCTCGTGGTGGCTGGTCGAGATGACTATCCCGTAGTCGTCGGCCACCTGCTGGTTCTTGGGGTCGTCGGTGAAGAAGATGCGGCCGGGGCGGGGGATGTAAGACCGCCACATGGCGGGCCACATGAAGTTCCCCCTGAGGCGGAGGATCAGGTCATAGACGTGGGCGTAGAACTTGGAGTCAAAGGTGTAATCGCTGACGTTGTTCTTCTTCGCCCACCACTGGGTGAGCGCGGGAGCCTCGTCGTTGATGAAGAGTCCCCGGTACTTGACACTCGGCTCCCCGTAGGTGGTGGTCTTGGGCAGGGCATAGATCTTCTCGTGTTTCTGGGCAGGCACATCGGCCCAGAAGTGGAGGCTAAAACAAGACTCAGTAACAGAGTGTAAGGCTGGTTTTGTAGATATAGTAAAGCAAGCAGGGGACTTATTGGATCGGCATATATACTGATTGAAAAGAAACACAGATGAAAACAGACAGGCTTGAGAACTGTCAAACTTACGGAGACTGGCCGCTCTGTTCCGACAAGGTGTAGACACCAAATGCCGCTCCTCGTTTATCACTTCCCGCAATGAGGAGCGCCCTCTTCACCCCAGGAAGAGGTTCTTCAACGATGGAAGTCTGGAAGGTCTCCCATTTCCCTCGGATGCTCGATACATCGATCTTCTCATTTGCCTCCAGGGTCTTGATCAGATCCGAGTCCACTGTAGCAGCGATGATGGCTGATGCAACCTCATCATCCCCACAAGAACCCGTCGAGGAGGACCACTCGCAGACGGAAGGCTTGTTCCCCGTGATCTGCTCCAAGTCGTCCGCAAGGCTGTCAACAGCTATACGGACGGCTTTTGGATCCTGAGGGTCATATATTATAGTGGCATTCTGGAGCTCAAGCGCTTCAGCATTGCCGGCTTCAAAGGCGACGAACCGCTCCTCAAGTAAAGCCATCCCGACATGCGAGATGCTGACGAGGAGGAGTGGTATGATTCGCCAAGGAAGCAGCTGCATGATGCTGATCAAACACTCGAACAAAAGGGCTAGGCAGGATCTACTCGGAAAAAACAAAGACCGCTTGGGGTCAGTTTTGGATGGCTGATCTCGACGCACTCCGCTGGTGATGGACTCAAATTATACCATCTCAAACTTATATCTTCTCATCGCCCTTCTCTTTCACTTATTCACCTTTCTGGCCCCCTTTTCACCTTTTATACCCATTTCCAGCAGGTGTTGTCTATCGCAATTAAAGACTTGTTTGGAATTTCCCACTTACCCCATCCCTGCAGTGAAACGCATGGGGGTACTTTGCTCAATAGTTGGGGTCCGTAACATCTGTTCACCAAGTCCTCCCCCATAATCCAGGTGATGTATGGGGGACAGGCCCTGGGGGAGGAAGCAGCTGATGCATCGAGCAAACCTTCGTTACCAACAGAGATATCATGCGGGCACGGCCATGTAGCATTGGATAGAACTCCAAGTGAGACAGGACCTGAGCACGTTATGGCACAGTTCTGGCTCGCTTTCCTTGGCCCCCATTGTCTCGGAGTAATTCCCTTGGTCCCGAGGCCATGTTCTCGTGAGCCCGAGTTGGGGATAAATGCGGAATGCAACCTTGGCCCTCACCTGGAGGGGCTCGGGTTAATGCAATGCGAGGCCGACTGAAGATCCCCCTGCTAGCCCCGTGTGGGGGAACGCTTCGGCAGAGGAGCAAATAAGCAGTTGATCGTGGCAGGGTTCAGATTAAGCACCGTCCTCGGTGTGGAGATGGTCTGAGGCCGTCATCGTCTTGACTGGGGCGGCTGTTCTGTTCGTAGCCCGTCGAGGGAGTCTACCCCGGCGCAAGTGATGTCGTTGAGTGAAGAACCAGGTAACCAGTTTACCCGTCGAGGACAGCACCGGAGTAATGGCCAGTTCGCGCCGGGTATATAGTCGATCAAGATTCTCTCCCCGTAGCATTTTAGCCATTGCTCTGAACAGACAGCTGAGCACTAAACGGAGCGAGTGTCGATAATGGCTGTCAAGAGCCTCCTTGCCTTTCTGGCCATTGCCACGACGGCCCATTCCAAGTGGATCGTCCCCGGTGCCCGCTGGTACGACACTGAGGGTAACATCTTCAATGCTCATGCCGGCGGTCTGGCCATTGATCGTGACACCGGGAGGTTCTTCTGGTTCGGAGAGCACAAGACCAAGGAGGACCCCGAAGGCGGTGGTGTCTCCGTGTACAGCTCCGACGATCTTGCAACCTGGACATCCCATGGCCTTGCCCTGAGTGCGTCAAGTGTTTCATTGCTCCTCCACATCTCTGATCTCTCTTTCTCCTTTCTGTTCGGATCCGCTAATGCAGGTCTCATATAGCCCCCGAGGACGGTCACGAGTTCATATCCCCAGAGAGCATTATCCAACGACCCAAAGTCCAGTACAGCGATGCCGACCAAAAGTACCACGTAAGTATGCCCGTGTACTGCCCCCCGATCCCCATTACGTAGCTTTCCAGAACGCTGAGAGTCAAATGATCCTTTCAGATGTGGTGGCACGCCGACGACAGCAAGTACAGCCTCCTCCTGCAAGGTCACGCTACCTCGGACAACATCTCCGGGCCGTACGTGTTCGACAAGGCCGTCGCGCCTCTGGGCAACTGGTCACAGGACTTTGGGCTCTTTACCGACTACAAGGATGGCCGGTCATACGCCCTCTACTCCAACGGGGACTCGGTCCAGGGCCGCGACAACTACCTCACCAGGTTCAACGAGGGCCTCACTGACCTCGAGGACGTCGTCTACACCTGGCCCAAGTTCGATCTCGAGGCCCCGACCATCATCCAGACAGAGAAGAGTTACTATGCTCTCATGAGCCACAAGACCGGCTACCGGCCCAACAGTGAGTGGGATGGAATGGCCCGGGCATTGAACACTCTGCATCCTCTTTTCAACCGAACTGACGGGAGAAATTTCTAGATGTCGTCGCTTTCCGAGCTGACAGCCTGGAGGGTCCGTGGTCGCAGCCATTCTTCGTCTCTCCAGCTTACACTCGAACTTTCTCGACCCAATCGGGCTTCTCATGGCGGATCAACGGTACTAAACAGACAACCTATCTCTACATGGCGGATCAGGTATGTCTTGTATTCACACTCCATCTCCTTCCCCCTTTCCTCTCCCTTTGTCATATGCCCAGAACAGATGTTAACATGAAGTGTAGTGGGACGGAAACTCGATCTGGGAAAGCCGCAACGTGTGGTTGCCAATGGACATCGATGACGACAAGGGCAAACTTGAAGTCAAGTGGCACGACATCTATGATCTTAACGTGTAAGTGCTAAAAGGAATCCGCTTATGCATTCAGACTTGACGCGCGCTAACTATCGGCCTCTCATAACAGCAAAACCGGCGAGTGGGAACCTGTTGAGGGCAGAGAGTACCCTGCTGCAAAGGCCAAGACGACTGGCGGTGCGTACTTGCAAGAAGCTGTGAGTCTTGACCCTGACTGTCCATCTCCTCCCCTTTCCACCCTTCTCACGATCTCATCTACCGAAAAACCGGTTTTTTTTTCCTTACTAATTTCAACCCTTCGTAGAACTTTGCAAGCTTGAGCAAAATCGCAACAGGAATTTATGGAAATGACAGTAAGATCACCTTCGAGGTTGACGGCCAAGGAGATGACCAATGGGTCTCGTTCTACCATCAAAGTAAGTAATTTCTCCTCCTCGTCTTAGAACGGCCAACTCACGGGAGATGCCCAGATATCGACGACATGGGTTTCGGAGATCAGCGTAAGTTCCCAACTTTCCTCACCAAAATCAACCTGTCGTTCACTTTCTCCTGTTACTGACCTCCACCCTCAGCCATGGGATCGCCCGACCGCGTCAATGGCACATGGCAGCTCCGCCGGGTCAGCAGCGTCGTTGTCAATGACAACCAAGACCAAGTACACACGCTGTATCAAAAAGACACGCACAAGGGAATCATCCTTTCCACCGCCCTCAAGCTTCCCCTGAACAAAGGGAAGAACACAATCACCGTCGGCGGTCTCAGCAACGGGGTGAACATCAAGGGTGCCGACCTCGATAAGATCGTCGTCTACCCCCCTGAGCCGCAACAGCCACCAAAGTGCTAGGCAAACGAGGGGCACACGGCCGGATATTTTGGGGTTTCCAATATCGAATCCGCTTGTTTTTCCAAGGATATATCGCTTTGAAGGACTCTTAATAGATTTGCTATGATTTTGAGTGAGAATAAAAGGCTGTCTTGCTTTTTTGTAAGCGAGAATCGGAACATATCTGGGTCTTGATCGTATTTTGTCCGAGATTGGTGAAAGATAGACTAGGAAACCAAAAACAACCAAAGGTAAACAACGGGGTATCAAAAACCTGCGCCCAGGCTCCAAGAAAAAAACATAAATAAAAGGACAGTGCAAGAGGTCTCAAGCGGGGCCGGCCATCACTTGATATGAACCTCGATGGTATCCAAATTGTCAATATCAGCATCCCTCATAGTGATGTAGTCTTCAAGCATTTCGCCATCAAACCAAAGAGTAATTTGGCGAGAAGACGGTATCTTTTGGATGGCTCGGTAGGTCGTTATGACTGTGTCAACAGTCGTCTCTGGCTGAACCTTCAATTCAGCTGGCTCCAAGTCTCGCGCCGCGAGATTGATCTTCAATGTTTCAGTCGAGGATTCCGGCAATTCACATTCTTCGTCGTCGGAGAAGTCCTGGGTTTCGCGTTTCCGACGCTTTTCTTCCTCGAATTGCCTGAAGCCCTCAGGAGTATGTATCCGCATAAGGACCACAGTACCGTCTGGGCTTATGCCATCACGGTTTGAGCTTGGCGCAGTCACCTTACCAGATCCGCAGGGCCTAATAGCCAGATCACGAAGGCTGGTGTGGCTGTAGACTGGTGCGCTACACCATGTCAGGATAGAATCGCTCATGGTAAAACCTGGAGGAAGTGATATATCGAACTTGGCTTGGGTCTGAAACCAAGATTTTCGAATGTCTTTCAGGCTCTTGTCATATTTAACGATCACCAGACAATCCCGAGTGCCGTCGATTTGGCTACTGACATGTACTTTGACGGCTTTATCGTCACAGTCAAAATCGAGATCACGGGAGAGATCACGGGCGCGCTGCTCCTTTGCCCTCTGGACATATTCGGCAAACTCTTCCTCTTCCTCAACGATGTCGTCCTCGACAGGCTCCACATCGCGTATCTTGACATTGGTGCTAGACTGGCTGGGTCTTGCGCTTTCGACCTCATCGTCATCAGAATCTATACAGATTGCGGATGACGCCACCTCGTTTGCAGATCTGACACCAGGAGACTCGGATGGTGGCAGTTCTGCCAGCCGCCTGCTTCTTCTGGGAGAAGGCGAGTCTGGCGCTGAGGACTGGCTCAAAGATGTTGCGCCTGGGCTCCATTTTGAGGACCATGATTTATCAAGCCTCGCGCGCTTGGACGATGGTGGGGTGACCAAGCTACTACAACTAATGTTAATATCTACAGTAGAAAAGGAATTGGCAAAGATGGCGCATAAGGCTGGGTTGTACCTTGGGGGTTCCTCATCCTCCTCGCCTGTCTGTGAAATGCCATCTTCTTGATGTCCGTCTCCTCGCGCATCTCGTCTTTGACTTCCACCGGCGGAAGCCTTTTCTGTGGACTGGCTGGCGCTGGGACTGCCATGTTCCTCCTCGTCGCCGTCGTCGTCGATGGGCCGCTTCTCGGCAGATCGTCTGGACTTCTCGATTTCCTTCTTCAATTTGGTCTGTTTTCTCCTCCATCTCTCTTCCTCCTCCGCGTGAAGGGCAGGCGCCATCTCCCTAGAGCGGCTAAATAGTTTCGTGACATCGTAGTCGTCCGATCCGGCATCCTTGCTTATGGAGGAGGCTGCCCGTCCAAGGGCCGTGGGCTTGAAGGGTAGCTTTTTAAGCTTTTTGGGTGGTATCGCGTCTGTCGCCATGTCGGTATGGTGAGGAGAGCGAGTGCTCAAGAGATGGAACAAGTCGGGAATGCTGTAGGTAATGGGCTGATGATTGAGAATGCTGGATGTGGGAGCGCGCCAGGCTGCGATACGTCGAAGAAGAAAACCAGAGTGCAGGGGCAGACTGCTTCCCAAAATGCGCGAGCCAACCAGAGAGGCGGCCCGCGGGCTCATCAGCAGGTCAACGCCGTGTAGCTTTTGTCGGTTGACTGCACGGATTGATTGTGCTTAGGGAGGCACTCCTGACCACAGTGCACGGCGGGCTGCATCTGGGACTTCTGCCACTAACTGGACGTACCTCAGATGGCGCGACAGAGCGCGCTAGGCTCCCTTGCCCGCTGCCTGCTGCCATCAGTTTTGCGGCCAGGTACATGCAGCCCCACCATCCCACAGTGCAAATCGGGGTGTGCGCGACGCCTGCGAATGAAACCTTTGAGCATCCAGACAATGGATTGATTGATGCCAAGTCTTCCACCGCACCTCACATCTCACTCACAACCACCTCACCTCACCGCACACTGCCCGGCACATCCCATCCACCAGCCTCTCCATTTCAGCTGCAGCCATGGAGAACGGAAGCGTCAGCCAGGGCGAGGGCAAGGACCCTTCGAGCTTCCTCAGCGACATTATTGGTAACCCCGTCACCGTCAAGCTCAACTCGGGTGTCGTCTATAAGGGTAGGTACTTTCTCTGTTATATGTTATATCTCATTGCGGTTTCAGGCACAACCTTTCCTTTACTGACACCGCTATGCGCACGCAGGAGAGCTCCAGTCTGTGGATGGATACATGAACATCGCTCTGGAGAAGACGACGGAGTACGTCAACGGTGCTAAGCGAAGGGAGTACGGCGACGCCTTCGTGCGAGGAAATAACGGTAAGTGAGAAATAGAAGAACATCGCATTCCACGCGCAACAAGTCGTGACCTAGTACTAATCGCTCATCGCAGTCATGTATATTTCTGCAGACTCATAGAAAGAAAGTTGATAACCCCCAAATCAAAAGATACTCTTCAATTTTTTTGTATTTTGTTTTCATTCATGCTTTATTTCTATAAAATCTTATGTATGAGGAGGCCCACGGCTTTCCCTGATTCCTCTCATGAGCCTACTCCTCTGATATACTTGTGATTTCCTACTTTTTATGCAATGAAGGGCTTAAACAAGCCCTAGATCTCCGTCTCTATGTTCAGATGTTTTTCCTACCACATGATATTGGCGAATCGGTAGTTCTCTTCCTCTTCTTGTCCACCTCGACCTGATCGTGCGTCAGTCATTGCTCAGACCAACGCAACCTTCCAAACAATGGTCACGTTTGCCTGCGACACCACCAAACAAGTCTTCCGGGTGAACATCATGTTCTGAGGAAATCTATACTTGATAGTAGTTGGTGTTCTTGATCCCATCTTGGTCCTTCACAAGACCACCTCGCTCCTTGAGGTCCCTAGCAATAGATTTCTCCTCATATGCCGGTATCAGATGCCCACGTGCCCCTCGAGGGACGTAGCTAGTTACTCTTGGCACAGACGGTGAATTCGGAGCAGTTGCTATGCTCTGGAGACCAACACAGAGCTGTTTCACAGGTTCATGTCTCGGGCACCTGTAAGACTGCCTTGGTGAACGGCATTCTAGAGGAGCATCACCAACGCTGCCATTTCGATTGCAGCTAGGCCCGAGGGGTGCGTCACTATGAATAGTAATATCCATGTCGGGAAGTGAGCCTTTACATTTGTGCACCTCTGTTTGATCTGTTTGATCACCGATGAGTGTGGCCGACGAAGCAACTTGACTGAGGTCGGGTGTGTTGACCTGTGAGATCCAGATGCCCTCGACTTCGATTCCGCGTTGAATTGCACGGACTCCAAAGGGTATATCGTCGGCTCTCAAATAGTCGATCCCACAATGCTGAATATCGAATTGTCGGGCTTTCTTCTCTGCATCCTCCAACTCCAACCTCTGGATCAGCCGATTTGTCCACCAGAGCTTCCCTAAACCAAGTATGAATACGAGTATGATACTGCAGGCGAGAACCTAGAATTGTGAGCTACTGGTTAGCTTGAGGTGCTAATTGATGTCGGGGATGGGAGTCAAGCTGGGACATTACAAAGGTCATTTGTTGCCAAAGCTCCCATCCGATGAAGAAAGTGGTGCCCATTTCGGAATACTCGTGGGCTGCTCATGAGGAAACCAGCCCGAAAATACAGTTACTGGAAGCGAGAGATCCTGGATTTTAAGAATTTCGACAATGCTGGGGGCGGTCAAAAAAAGTCAATTCCAAAAATAAACGAGAGGCTTGGGTCAAACAACTGGCAGCACGTGGCCGTGTGCGACGATGGACTTGATGGATACGTGCTTTTGAGTCAAATCCATCGAGAGAACCACGGATGGTGGAACACGGAGTCGGCTGGTTTATGGGAGCGAGGTAGGACGTGGATCGGACGGGTGAAGAGAGTCAAAAGAGGGTGCTCTTTCCACATCGTGATGATTGGCACATCAGTACCAGGAAGGCAGGCACCGCTCACTGAGCGTTCAGTGGTAACTACCTACCTCTACCTGCTAATATCATTGCCCTACTTTACTTACAGGTAGTACTTCTATTGCAAATATGACATTGAATCACTGCTGGAGATAGAATCAGCTGAGCTGCATGTGAGAAGACGGATAGGTGCAGCCCATAATTTGCTTAACCCCCCAACCCCCAAGAGGCCACTTCGAAATTATTGGTAATACACATCGCTACCCAAATAGAAGTTCACATTCTTCGAGTATTCGATTTCAAATACTTTCAAAGAGACGCAAGGTGGCCTGCCTTGACTGGAAGTAAAGCAGGATTTGCTGTGCGATAGCTAACCTACTAATTGTGTGTCCATGTTACGGCGTCAATATCGAAGTAGGCAGATAATGATTTGCACCTCCACCGGTAGGAATAAGATCAAGACTTGCAAGTAAGGATTCTTGCACGTTGTAGACGTGTCTAATTGTCACACTCAAGTTCCATGTATTACCCATTGCATGTCAAAGACTACCTAAAGGTAGGTAGGCAACTGGGTGACATTGAATTTGAGAGACTCAAAATGCCATACTGCTTATTGTCGAGTCTGCGAGCGGTATTATTAGATTATTAAGGGCTAGAAGTAAATACACAAGGACAATACACCAAGTATTATTAATTTACAACATTTAATACTACCTTTTTGTTTGATTAGTATAGAAAGTGTTCTGCTTGTGACCATCCTTCAAAGTAGTGTCTCATTTCTTCTGTCACCCACTTGGTAGGTTCGTTCGTTTGATATGGTCGCAATACCAACCAGCAGGACGGGGAGCATACAACCCAATTGGACCGGGCGGTCCTATCTTAGGTGGGTAGATTGCCATTTGTTCACCCACCCACCTGTCTTATGCCGATCGAAAGAGATGTACAAATGCGGAAGGCTGCGCACCCATCCGATGATGGGCGCACCCGTTGGCATGATCGGCGGCAACGAAACCCGATGCCGAGGGCGAGCTCTGGCAGCACACATTGCGGGCTGGGATTCGCCCAGTCGTGTGATCAGCAGCACGTGTTCATGGTGGTGAGGGGCAAGCAGCTCTCTCGATTCATGCCCCTGGTCAATTTGCGATAGCGAATGTCATGAGCACAGTGCACGCTGCTCCCGATTGCCTCTTCTGGACGGCTCTTCCCCATAGCAGGCTTTTGGGTCATGATCTCATTCGGGGCCAGATCAGGTACCACAGCGCGGAATCGAAAGATGATGGAACTGGCACCTCCTTTCCTGCTAACCCATCTAGATGGACCTCCGGCTGCCATTGCAGGTGTCTGATGGCGCCACCAACACTTGTTAACGTTGCAGCTAGCAGCCAACGCAGATGCCATCATTTATCCAAGCCAAGACACGCGTACACACCTGCTCTGCTTGGCTGCCGCTGTGGGTGCGCAGTTGGACGAATGACCACAATACACTTTCCATCTGGCATGCAAACACGCAAAGAGGGGTTGAGGCTTGGTTCGAGACTGCGTTGTTTCCGCCTCTGTGGAGGGCGGGATTGGGTATTGATCACTGTGGCTGTGTTCCTGCATGGAATCGACAGACATACTCGCTCGGGCGCAGAGCTGTTCATCTTGTCTCACTGCAGCGAGATCTACGGCTAGCTGACGAGACTAGGATTGCTAGGCCAGTAACCAAGCTGGCTGACATGCGTCTTACGGCCAGGAGGAGCGATGGGAATCTGAAGTCCTCAGATGATGACGACAAGTAATGGCTGCCAAGTCACACTAGTTTTTTGCCGTCTGCCCTTCTCCAGACACCCATCATGGCTTAGAGGGCCGAGTACCTGGTACTTTGCGCCCAAAGCGTCAAACCCTTCGACTCGGTTGGTGGCACACGGAACCTCCCCCAACCCACATGCATGCTTAGTGCTTTACTTGCTACTAAGCGGCACAGAGCTCGAGGTTGGATTGCAAACTTTGACGAGACCAACTGCGACTCAGTCGCTGGCCGCTACTGGGTGCCGGAACTGCCGGAGAAGCAGCAGCAGCAAACCTAGGCAGTTGAGGGAGAAAGCCGGGACCTCAATCAACCCACGGCCCCTGGCCTACGATCGCCGGGACCCGGTTCTCAAACTCTGGCAAGCCTGTTTTTTGCCAGGCCTGGCAATCCGGAGCCGAAGTGGTGGCATGGAGTAACCCTGCCAGTGGTGCCACTGTCACTGCCATCATCTGCAGTTGTACTGGGTACACACCTCCAAGATTGCGCTATGCTATAGCCTATGGGCATGGACCGTACCGCGGGAGTAAGACAAAATTAATTGGCGCCCCAGCCAACGGGCAAGTCCCCCCCGAACGCTAATGTCCGACTTTTAGATTCATATGAAAGATTCCCCCCCCGAACTCCTGCCTTCCCGCCTCGTTGTGCTGCGTTTTCCTGCCTCCTCTCTTTTCCCATCTTCATCCCCCAAAGATTTAACTACTTAGCATCTCGGTACCCAACTCGTATCCTGCCCCTTGTGCCTTTCCAGTGAGGGACTAGCAGAATTATTTGCATTGACATACCCTGACCGGCCCCGTGCGTAAGATCGGGATTCATCACACGACCTCCAACCGCTCCGGATATCTCGGTCGCCCATTGTTGTTTTTCTTACCGACAAAATGCCTATTCGTAACCCTTTTACTCGTCGCCCGGGAGTGATTGTCGTCAATGATGAGAACCTCTCGCCCGTATCCCCGGGCTTTGAACGAGTTGACACTGTCGGATCCAAGGCCTCTTCCGCCCTTAGCATTCGAAGTGTCAGATCCCAGGACAATGGCGAGTATAAGATGAGTGGTACGTATTATACCAGACTATAGCCAATTCGGATACCGCCTCTCATAGGTCAATTCATCTGACATGCTGTTTTCTCTACCAGTTGTCAACGATAGCGGTGTCTATCTTCCGGTAAGGAGCGATTCCATGTGCACAACCCTGTATGTACGATGCTAACATGCGCAGCCATCACCCACTGAGGAACAGGGCCAGTGGCCTCGCAAATTCCTCTCTCGAACTTCGACCGATACTAGGAGCAGTTTCGGTGATATCGAGCACTTCTCAATTTCGCGTGAATCATTTGATTCTTACAGGCGCTCCTTTGTTCGTCACCCCCATTCACATTGGTGCGATTGTCGCAGTACAGGGATGCTCATACCTTAATTTTATAGGACATCTCTGCCCGCTCGCCCATTAATCCCAACGAGGCGCCGTCGCGAGGAAACAGTCTTGACTGTACCCGATATCCCCGTCTTCATCGATCGCTGGCGGACGGTAAGATGGAGCGTCCCCTCCCCACTGCCGAGGAGGCTTTCGAGGATGTCGGCCTCGAAGATCAGAAGCTCCAGCAGCAACACCAGCACGGCCAGCAATCACGCAAGCGCGGCTTCTTCTCTAAATTCTCCGAGGGCCAAGACAAGGATCTCACCGGCCAAAACTCCATGTCACGATTCCTGCCAAGTCGCAAGCGGGCCCAAAGCGGGCAAGGCGCTGAGCTGGGCAGCATCGACCAGGCCAAGCCCATGGTGACCGTCTCCGACCGCTCCCACTAAGTCTGGGATAATCTATGACGGCATCGGCCGCGACAAACAAAATGCGATGAAAGAAAGGCGATATTCACGACATCTGGCTTTGAAATACCTTGTAATAATTACGTCGCCTTTCGTTTCAGCTGGTTACGTCCTCTCGTTTTCGGCGTTTGGGAATGGTTTGGGTTAGACTTGCGTTCGTTACTACGTATTTTTGACTATCATGAGATAGAGATCAACCCAGGCCTTTTGGGGTTGGAGCATATACGGATATCAAGCACGTAACTGGTGCTTATAGTACATATACTAATGATAATGGAATATGAGCGAGTTACCCATCCTGGGAACTCGTAGAAACGGAGCTTTTGCACACTGCATCCCGTACTTGGAATGGTCTTAGCCAAACATGAATGTGAAACTACAGCAATGGGCTTTCCCGTGGCCTATGGGATGAATGTGTCAATTGCGCCCTATTCTACCGTTATTTTCCATCATGTGAGAACAACACCCGCACCGGTGCCGGAGACTAGCAAACGGTGATCAAATCAGAATGGCGTGCTGCCCCGCTTCGCTTTCGCCTGCCATGAGCGCCCAAGACCGAATCCCACCCGAGTTGCGTGCGTATTTTTATATAAGAGGTGGGGAGTAAGGACCCTTCTAACTCAAAGCTGAAGAAAAAGAAGAAAAAACTAGAAAAACTTCCAAGAGAAGGAGAACTTCGCCAAGACACAAGATACCTAGCTTCTGGGA
The DNA here is from genome assembly GCA_902141235.2 of Clonostachys solani. Classification (NCBI taxonomy): domain Eukaryota; kingdom Fungi; phylum Ascomycota; class Sordariomycetes; order Hypocreales; family Bionectriaceae; genus Clonostachys; species Clonostachys solani. Next base: position 5,203,810 of record CABFOC020000035.1, read on the forward strand.
AATCATCACAACGAAAGGGAGCGAGAGAAAAACCGCCACTGCCACACAGAGACCATGGCCGAGAAGACAACGGACGAGCTGGCGCTACGCGGGGCCGGGCCCGGGGCTGGCAAGACGCCCGGCGCAACAACGCTGACCTCGTTGTCGTCAAAGGTCGTCCATGCCGACGACCACATCTCCGCCCACCGCGCCGTTGCGCCGGCGATGCATGTGAGCACCACGTTCCGCTACGACGATGACCCGGATCAGCTCAAGATGTGGGTGAACACGGATGTAAGTGACTTGGCTTTCGACCTGAGCAGGAAGCCTGCCCGAATACTCGTATCAGGATATATATGAGCTATAGGAGTTGGACTGGGCTGACATGGACGACGCAAAACAGCCTGCGGCCCCCCTGGATTCACACATCTATTCCCGAGACACCAACCCCAGCGCCACCCGTGTCGAGGCCATCCTCGGCTCCATCCTCAACGGGCCGTCGCTGACCTACAGCTCCGGCCTGTCCGCCTTCCACGCCATGCTGGTCCACCTGAACCCGCGCCGCATCGCCATCGGCGACGGCTACCACGGCTGCCACGGCGTCATCAGGGTCCTCTCCCGCCTGACCGGCCTCCAGCAGCTCCCGCTCGACTGCGACCCCTCGGAGCTGGGGCCCGGCGACGTCGTCCACGTCGAGACGCCCCTCAACCCCACGGGCGAGGCGCGCAACCTCCAGCACTACGCCGACAAGGCGCACGCGGCCGGCGCCTACCTGACCGTCGACGCCACCTTCGCGCCCCCTCCCCTGCAGGACCCCTTCGCCTTCGGCGCCGACGTGGTGATGCACAGCGGGACCAAGTACTTTGGCGGCCACTCGGACATGCTGTGCGGGGTGCTGGCCGTCCGCCCCGGCAGGGAGGAGTGGATCAGGCAGCTCCGCGACGACCGCCTCGTCCTCGGCTCCGTCATGGGCAGCCTGGAGGGCTGGCTGGGGATGCGCTCCCTGCGGACGCTGGAGCTCCGCGTCACGCGCCAGAGCGCCACGGCCACGGCCCTCGTCTCCTGGCTGGCGGGCGAGAAGGAGGCGGGCGCGGCGTCCGTCGTGGGCTCGCAGATCGAGCTGATCCAGCACGCCAGCCTGCAGCCCGAGGCGGCGGACGAGGGCAGCTGGCTCAGGAAGCAGATGCCCAACGGCTGGGGCCCCGTCTTCGCCGTGTGGCTCAAGGACCCAGCCGCCGCAAGGAGGCTGCCCAGCAAGCTGCAGCTCTTCCACCACGCGACAAGCCTGGGCGGCGTGGAGAGTTTGATCGAGTGGCGGTCGATGACCGACCCGAACGTGGATCCGCGCTTGTTGAGAGTTAGCATCGGAGTTGAAGGACTGGAGGACCTAAAGCAGGATCTGCAGCAGGGTTTCGAGGCGCTACAAGCAGCCAAATAGAAATGAGAAGAGATCAAGAATACAGAGACAGAGACAGTTGAAAAAGAGCACAAATGTCTTGATAGAAAGAGAAAAGAAATAAGAGAAAGAAATAAGAGAGAAAAAACACAAAGAAACCTTGCGCATACATTTAAAATCACGATGCCAATGTTAAAGGCATCCATTCCCTTTTCCTACCAGCACAAATGGCCACTTTCTTCAGAGACGATAGCCCGCTCACAGCTTGCCCTTGACGCTGGGAGGGCAAGAGGCTGGAGCTTTGACCGGAGACTTCACCCCCCTTGAAGCTTCATCATCTAGTGATATGCTCAGGGCGGTGGTCACGGGGCTTCGATGGGGAGTGTTACTCGGAGAACGACAAATGAGAAGAACACCAATCAAGAAAGTTCAACGTACCGTTCTGGTTTGTTTGATGCGAAGGCTCCCACGCACAGCAGTTCGTCTGTGTCTGGAGACTCGACCAAACATCCTGTGGTCCAGCGTCTAACTACTGTGGCGGTTTCTATCGTCTGCGTTGGCGGTAGTGAGCGGAAAAGCTCATTGCGCTGTTGCTTTTTCTCAGCCAGGCTGCGATTCAACTCGGTTGGTGTCTCAAGATTGGCGAGCCACCGTTCGAGAAAGGTTTCTCTGGTGAAAGGTCCATCTTGAGCCGGTTCCAGCCACGACGAGTAGGGTAGTCGTGAGGGCTGCGACTCTGAGGGAGGACTGCCGGCCTGGGCAGCCTCGCGAGCGCGGGCTTGTTGAATACGCTCAAGGAGGGACATGTTTGCTGTATAGGTATTGGGCGAAGACCTGATTTGATTTGAAACTCAAGGTCCTTTCTGAGCCATGGTCCAGAAACCGAAAGGGAAACATGATGCGGGAGCCTGTGGGCTATTTATTTGCTCCAGGCTTTTGGAGTTGTGAGATCTTCCTTATACCAGGCTGGACGGATGTGTGGCTGCCAGCAAGGTCACAAAGGTGGCTGACCGTCATATCCGGCACACTCTGGCTGTGGCGCCACCAGACGCTGCCAATTATGTTACAGAAGGCTGACGTTTGGGAGCAAAAAGTGTGGCCGTGCAAGCAGCCCTGGTGGCCAGCTGTGGCATCGACCGGGATATTTCGTCCTAATTTCTGACTAGCATATCGCTGAAGTCCGTTACTGTTCATAGCTCCGGCTCTGATCTAGCAAATTAGACCGGAGAAAACAAGCATCGCTTAATGGATTCCGGGGTTTCTTGATCTTGCAGAATCCTGTTGCGATTGCCGGGTAACCAAACAACTACAACTGTTGGCTGGTTCATTCTCAGTATTGCTTCTGGGGTGTTCAGATGCCGGCCCAGTTGCGGGGTTATGAACTTCATGAGCGACGACACCAAGATATCATGTTGTCACTGGGTGCTGAAGATTTCGTACGAAAGAAGCTCGATACGATCGCAGGAACTTGGACCATCCTTTCGTTCGGTAGGGCCAGTGGGAGGGGAGATCCGAATCCCCTGCGGCATCGCGCTTAGCCATTCAACTGTTGTACGGGTGCGGCGGCGGCGACAATCGCGGGTAGATTTGGCGCCAAAATAGCCCATTCACAAGCCACCTTTCACCAGCCCCAATAGTGGATCTCAACCGGTCTGGCAATCACGCAGCGGGTGACTATTTCTGTATTATCTAGCCAATCACCTACGTGATAGTCCTTAATTAGCCTTTACCCCTGGATAGAGCCTGCTCCACATGGACGTTACAGTTCGAATGCCACGACTCCACACGTTGGAGTAACTGCTACCGGCAGGGGGACGAAAATACCTACGGCGGTTCTGGTCAATTGGTTCTCTCCGGTCAGGACTCTCTCCATCTCGCCTTCCATCAGAGTCGCAGCCCATCGAGTAGACCTTCCATATCAGGCAGGCTCTACATTTGCCACAACTCTACCCAGTTCCTATCTGCGCGGGCTTACTCAACGGAACATGAGCCTGCTTTAATCCCGTCACACGATCCTCGTCTCCCCACGAGATCCCACATGCCGATGGTTCAACACTGTCCCTGATGCCCCGACTTCACCTCTTCCGTTGGCCTGCGAAGATCAGGCGACGGGTCCGCCGCAATCGCATGGCTACCCAGCTGGTCCTGCTGCTGCTCATCTTCCTGGTCCTGTTCCCCTTCTACGCCATCTGGTGCATCTACAAGCCTCCGCCGTACCTCATCAGCTACCTCCGCCACAAGTTCCCCGACGTCCTCTTCGAGGTCTCCACCTCCCAGAAGATCATCGCGCTCTCCATTGACGATGCCCCGTCCTCCGATTCCGATGACATTCTGCAAGTCCTCCGCGAGAACGATGCCCACGCCACCTTCTTCGTCATCGGCGTCCAGGCCGACGGCCGCCACGACATCCTGCGCAAGATGATCCGCAACGGCCACGAGCTCGCCAACCACGCCATGCGCGACGAGCCCTCCAAGTCGCTCACCAACGCCGACCTCGAGAAGCAGGCCAACGAGGTCAAGGACAAGCTGACCGAGGTCTACACCGCCGAGGACATGATCCTGCCAAACAACTACTTCCGCCCCGGATCCGGCTTCTTCAACCGCCGCATGCGCGACCTCCTCGGGAACAGAGGGTTCCGCATCGTCCTCGGCAGCATCTACCCCCACGACCCCCAACTCCCCTATCCCAATCTCAATGCTCGCCATATCCTGAGCATGGCACACCCTGGCGCCATCATCATCTGCCACGACCGGAGAGAGTGGACAGCCCCGATGCTCCGCATAGTCCTGCCGGAGTTAAAACGCCAGGGATACGAGATCGTCACAATCACCGATCTTGTTAAATCGATAGAGCCTCTAGGCGGGCGATGATAAGATTATGACCACTTTCTTCACGCTTCATCCATGAAATACGGGGGGGGTTCCCTTGTTTTCTTTTCTTTACACACTGTTTTAATCTATTATTTTATCGATTCATGGGACCGGTTGGATAAGCTTAAACCTGCCAGACACAGGTTATGTACACATAGGAGAGGCTCGGTTTATATCGCCCCGAGGGATCATGATTATATCCCTCTGCAACCACTTGTGTGCTAAGAATATTTAGAATAGCAAAATACCTCCATCGACTAATACTAGAGATAAATGAATCCACCCTATCTTGATGTTGAATGGCTCTGGTCGAACCAAATTGCGCGTTGACGAGGTGCACCACTTGCCCCGTTCCTTCTACCCCAACATCTGTAGGTATCTACCCAGCCAGCGGTTGCCAAGCGCAAGCCCAGATATCTTTCGCCTATCTGAACGCTTTCCTTACCGAAGTACTTTCCATGACGCGATAGCTCAGGGTGCATGGATATGTACAGCCTTGTGGTGAATCTTATCTCCTACATGAGTGAGATTCGTGGTACTTACAAATAACAAGGTGATTGGCACTTCGTTTTCCTAAATACTCCAGAATCCCAAATTTTGGAAAGACGCATCATCTACATGTCACATTTGAGAAAGCGATGATGATTGTAATAGCGAATAAGGACATATCTGATTCGTGGACGACTATTTGAAAGCATTCGCATCATAAAATAACCCACCATCCGATAAATGATCCTGTATTGAACAAAACGCCTCTCATCTTAATGAGTGCGACGTTGTTCTGGTATTTCCCCCGAAGAAGAAAAAGATAAAAAGGAAAAGTGAAAGTTTGACTATAGCTAAGTGCCGATCAAATATTAATGAAAGAACAATCGTGATTGATGATATATATGCAGTGTGGTGAGCTGCTCGGGTGTGTGAGCGGAACCAGTCTCTCGCTCGTTGTATATACGTAAACTCCAGTATTCAAGATGGCGCCGGTGAGGGCGAAATAAGACGTGACTCGTTTTTTGGCTCATATCCATGTAGTGGTCATTGGGGTTGGGGGTGCAGGTTCTGGGAAGAAAGTGGCTATGAGACTGTGAATCTCGTTCAGATAGTCGTCAGCCGTCATCCTTGCCAGGCCTCGGCTCATGAGGTACTGATCATCCTCGTAGACGATATCCATTCTACAATGAGCGCCAAATTCCTCTGCCAACTCGGAAACCTGGGCCAGTTCACTCCCAAAAGGGCTAGGCACAGACTTTTGGGAAGAGTGCTGAATTGGTTGTTCTGGCCGATACTCCTTATGCTTCCGCATTGAATCCGACCGAGTTGGGATGACGTGCGTAGACGAATCAGACGGGACTACCTTGTGTTTCCTAATTGAGTCGGACCGGGCTGGAGGATGCTGAATGGGAAGATCGAACGCAGGGGCCGAAGAGGGCATAGGCGGGGGTGCGTAAAGCTTCGTCTGATGCGTGCTAGAACCGTAGGATGTGGTTGATGCTCGCGTGGAGATAGACGACGGCCGTGAGAAACTCACGCTTCCTTTGGTAGAGAAGGACTGTTCGGATTCCTTGGACGTGCGTCGGACTGAATGCTTACGGGCGACAGCCTCATATGAGCTCTGCTTGGTGTGTGAAGGTGACCGCTTGGGAATAGCCGGTGGCAGCTCGCTGGATGTTATCGTATGGCTCGATGGGGCAACAAAGTACGAAGATAGATGGTTCGGCTTTGGGCTGTAAGAGTCCTTGTCGGTATCAGGGCTGGTTGGTGGCGTGCTCATGGGCGTACTCATTGTCGTCGCCGAATCGTAGTCATCTTCACTTCTGGATGAAACAGAGTCACTTGCTGATGGTCGTCGGGGAATATCCGGGGCATTATACGAGAGCATATTGGTTGTATGAACGAGCTGGACGGGGCCTGAGATTTGGCTGCGAAGTACCGAATGTGAAGACGCTTTGTGGAGGGTATTGCTGCGCTTCACGCTTTCAACTGGGTCGTTAGAGTTCTTCGCCCTACGGGTGGTGAACGCTCTTGCGAGAGACATCTTGGAGGCTTGGGGATTGGTCTGTGTCGAGAAAACTGAGAAACGATATCAGGCCAAGGGCAAGATAAAGGAAGGCTTCTTAGATAAATAATCGCATGCACGAGAACCTCCGATTTCCCGATTTGGAGTATGTCCCTGTGACTTTGGGGTAGCCTGAACCAAATCAGGTGGTCGTTGTTGTGTGTGGGTGCAATGAATCTCAAGACAAAAGGTTAATGTGAGTCCTCAAGATCCACAAGCGCCCAAGTTGGGACACGTTACAGAGGCACGAGAAAGGTTGTCGTTAATGGGCTAGTTGACGTAGCAGTGAGGGCGAGTGCAGGTGTAGTGTGACTCGATAACAACGTGCTTGGATGTTACATCCAAGATGAAGTCGGAAGGTAGCTACCGAGTTATCTGGAGCTCGCTGCGGGGACGTCGGTGGAAGCGCCAGAAAGCGGGCAAAAAAAGTGCGAGAGACGGAACACACACACACGCAGCGGTGTATGTTGGGTCAGAAAGAAAAGAATGAATAATAGAAAATGAGAGAGAAGCAGTAAGTGCAACGAATGGCTACCAGTTGAAGCCGTTGAAGAAAAACGGCCGAAACGGCTGGCTGACTGAAAACGGACGAGGCCGTCAAGCAGAACACACACTGACGAGGAAAAAGGTCGTGTATGGCTCCTTCGACTGATTGACAGTCGAGGCAAACTGAATCCTGTGACAAAGGAGTAGTTTGGCTTCTTGACCTGGAACCTGTTCCAGCTGAGAACTCAAAGCACAAGGCGATGCTGTGCTTGGCGTTGGCAATAGTTCACAGACTGGTGGTGGTGAGTCCAGTCCCGTCGACGTGATGTCGAAGAGAGTAAGTCAGGCGCCGACTGATTTAGTGCGAAGAGGCTTGTCTTTACTGTTTGCGGGACGGCAAATGGAGTGGCCCGTGAACAAATCCGTCGCACAACGGTGAGGGTTGAGTGACGGCAGAGAAGGTTTGCCACACTTCAGAGCACTTAAACGGCAGTCAAGCCGGGTTCCTGGGAGTACAAGCTGCGCGGAATCTGATACACAGATTGTTTGGCGGTGGGCTAGAAGGCAAATCGCTTGCGATCTAAATGGCAGTTTCGAGGAGGGTCCTCAGGAATGCTTCGATTCGTTTTTTTGGTAGAACAAGAGCCGTGTCCGGACGGTTGGGTTAGCTGCGAGACAGGTGCAGACGATCTCTGATCGAGCCCTGCGACAATCAAATGAACGGGACGAAGCGCAACGGTGTTTGGCACACAATCCGTTCAAGGAGAGAGAGACGAACGTGAACCAGCGCTCTGGGTGATGAAGAAGAAAGCAAAAATTGCTTGAGCTCGACAGCCTTCCTGAGGGAGCGTGAAGATCGGACGGGGGAGAAAAGGGTAGCGAGGAGACGGCCGGGGCTTGCACCTGCCTTGGGGCGAGATGCCGGGCAATGATATGGTGCGATTAACGCCAGGCACAGCACAGTCCCTCCCCCCAGAAACATTAAAAGCCTGCAGGACCCGGCCAGGGCCCCCTGCACACCATCCTCAACCCCTGACTAGTGCTAGCATGCCGCACCTGCCTCCCCCATTGGCTGATTGTGGCTATTTCCAGTTTTCCCTTGCTTTGCCTTTGCTTTTGCTCCCGCGCCGTCACCAGTCTTGCGACTCCACACGACTAGCGCTGTTGGGCAGGCCTCAAAACGTTTCTCTAGGCGGCGGCATGATCAGCCATTCGCTGATCTGCATGGAAACCCTGCCGTGGAACCTGCATGACTCTGAAGAGGGCTGGCCCCTTTCACGAAAAGAACAGCATCTCACGAGCGTGCCGAACGCGCTGAGATCACCAGACAGCACCCGCCTGCCTCCTTCAACCAGGGAGCATAAGAGACCTGCTGCGAAGATTCTAGTGCGCTGAAGTCGCGTGGCAGGGGGGCCGTATCAGCGCACAGGGCCTGTCCATCCTTACCTGCCTACTACGAATCATGTATATTACGCTGCCAGGCGCCTAGACCCGATAGACGCTGTAGGGGCATTTTAAGTGCCTTGAGTGCGACCCTCGGCCACCAACTGCTGGACCCGGCACCGGCCATGTTCGCTACATTACCACCACCACCCTCACCGTCCAATGGGCGCATGAGCCCCTCCTGCAGGAGCAGAATCACGTTGCTCCTTTGTCGCATCACCCACTGTATGCACAAATAGGAATGGCAGCCAGTCCAATTTTGTCTTCTTTGTCAGGCCTTGCTTCCCCGATGAATGCCCGTCATTGTCGTCTAATCATCAATACCATCTCAATACCGCCATCGCCCTTTGTGAAAGCCCACTCCCTCCCCCAACAAGTCACCACTAAAGGCAACCAACCGCCTAGCGCCAGGTACTTTTTCGCGGTGGGAATGGTGGCGCGTTACTCCCACCCTAAGAAAGGAAAAGAAGAAAAAGAAACAATACATGACTCTCAGCATGACGCTTGAACACCAAATCTCGGCCGCTTCATGTCGCACGGGAGTCGATGGTCCGTGTGCTGAGCTGTTCAGATGAGCCATCCCAGCAGACGCCTGCCACGTCTCCGTGGAGCTGGCCTATGACGAAACGCCAGGAAAAAAAGAAAAACGCCTGCTGTCACTGCATTGCCAACAGAGACGTGCGCCAATCTATTGGGTTAGTTGGGCTCACAGCGGCGACTCTCCCACTGCCGAGCCCATTTGCGCGTATCCACCGCACCACTCGGAATTACCTCGATGCCAGGTTCCCTGTGTCTGGGTAGGGGGAGCGCTTTGGGCCTCTTCCACGACGGGCAGCTCGCGCTCCGTTCTGCTATTGGCCATCCCCGTCGACTTCTGAAGGCCGTTCTGTTTCAGGCGTCTGATGATGGCACCGCCCGTCTGTCGCGGTGCCTGCGCTAGTCACCCAATAATGCCTGCCGCCCCTGGCACAGGAGGTGCAGGACCTGGCTGTCATGCCCTCCGCCCTGGTTCCCCGACTAGACGAGGTAGCACTTGATTGGGCCTACGTTTCAAGTCTTGCTATCATTGGAATTAAGCCTGCGTGAAGGTTGCCGGCGCGCATCTCGGTCGTTTCGAGTTTCGCTAGCGAGCGACAGGCTAGATAAGTCAAAATAGTACATGCTTCTCTTTTTTCTCGTAGACGTCCTGGGCTTGTACGCGCCTGCTGGGCGGCAAGTTCGTGAGCAGACAGAGATCGCGCGCTTTACGATCGCCTAAACTCCTCGACCGTGCCTCCCGCAAAGTAAAAGAACCATGGTGATCCCGCAATCGACATCCTTGCTGACATCCATCCGGGATCTAGCCCCAAAGTGAAACGCATATTCACGGAGAATGAGAAATGATGAACAAGCTAAAGTCCGAGGAATATGCAATATGTACTTTTTCCCCATTGAGAGCAAGGAAATCCTTGTCATCTTCACTCCAATCGCTCAGTTCTATGTATTCTAATTGGGTTAACGGTGTTATTTGGCTTGATTTTTTTTCTTGACAGACTGTTTAATCTTCGTCCATTGAATGTCCATCCACCTCTTCATTATCATCACTATCCCCGTCATCGTCACCTCCCTCCTCGCTGTCGCTGCTGCTTTCATCCGCATCCACCCCGATCAATCGATCCTCCACATCCTTGTCGCTCTTCTTCTCTGGCACCTTGTTTGCGAACGCCTGTCTGACTGCCGCATTGGTGCTGGTGTCCCATACATGCATGCTTCCGTGACTTCCTGCCACGGCGAGTCTGAACGCCACCTCAGGGTCGGGCGCAAAGGTGGTAGCAAAAACCTTGCCCACGTCCAGATTGCGTGAAACAACCATAGAAGGACCGCTGGCCTGGATATTCCATAGCTTGACGGTTCGATCCGAAGATCCAGTTGCAATGAAACCAGGTACGGATGGGTTGATATCGAACGAGGAGATTGATTCATCGTGGGCCTGGAGTGACCAGATCGATTTCGTAGCTTCTGGGGTAGCAGGGGCGTTGCGCACATCGTGGTAATGGATCATGCCGTTCTCCGTTGAGACGTAGAAGTAGTTCTGGTCATGAGGATCCCAACGTACATTCTCAACGTCACTTTCAACTCCCCATCGAGGGGCCTTGGCATCCGGGGCTCTCATATCTGCGGCAATGACCGTACGGTCATAACTACCGCTGAGGAGGACTGTCGGTTCCGAGGTGTGCCAAGCCAGAGAGCAGACCTTGTCCGTGTGGTAGGAGTAGGATTTGGCGCATGTGGCCGTGTTAAGATCCCACAGTTTCACCGTCTTGTCGGCCGAGGCAGAGGCAAGAAGGTTTCGATGCTGCCTGTTGGCGGCAAGCGATAGAACAGCATCGACGTGGTACTCATCGTTGGCCCGGTTGGCCTTCTTCTTCTTCTTCTTGGGCTTCTCGCCTGCGTTCTTCTTCTGGCCCAGAATGGCATTGGGATACATGCAATCGATTGTGTCCAGATCCCAGATCTCAATGTCGGGGTCCATCGTGCCAATGGCGACAAAGTTTCCTCGTGAGTCCTTGTCCGTGCCGGGCTTGTTGACGGGCAGGTCCAACCATTCTACAGCCAACGGGATTGCGGGCAGCATAATGTCATGGTGCACGTAGAGATTGTCTTGCGCATCCTCATAGACGTAGACCTCGAGATGTGCCAGCTCGTCCTCAACTTTAGCAGCCAGAAGAAGGTTATCCGTAGCGAGAATCTGGAGGTCGTCGCCTTCTTCATCCTCGTCCTCCTCGCCCTTCAGGGTGATATAGGGGTCGTCCTGATTTGACTCGTAGTAGGCCAGATTCTTGACGTTTCCAAAGATAGATAGAGGCTCGCCTTTTCCAACGGGGCCGTCATCTTCATCATCGTAGTTATCAAGGTTATATTCCTTGAGGTCGTCGTCGTTCAGGCTACACCAAATTCACAGTTAGCATCCGTTGAGTTTGCGATTTCTCGACTACAGTTGCAGCACTCACTCGATTTTCTCGGATGGCTTGCCATCATCGACCTGCATTCCGTCTTCTTCGTCTTTCTCATCCCCCTTCTCAGCACCTTTTTCTTGCGCCTCCTTCAGGTCCTCCTCGGCGTCATCAAGCTGCAGCTTCGCAAGCTCTGCGATTCTCTCGAACTCGGCTTCATCGAACTTGTATTTTTCAGGGAAAGGCGCTGCGAATCCACGAGGAACCCATTGGGCCGCAGTGATCATAGAAGTCATGGCTATCCAAATATGGCCTGCAGCTATAGCAGGGTTATTGGGAAATACCACCGTAACTTGGGCACTGTTTTTTTTTTTTTTACTTCATCACCACATTATTTACTATGGCGGTATGCGCCCAAATTTTTTGGAAGTGGGGTTTATCGATAACTTATCGTCTTATCGGTCGCAAGGTGCCGGCAAAACCTCGTCCCAGTTTATTTGTTTATAGGACATGGGTTGACAGCTGGTATCCCCTTTGCCTCTCAGGAATAAGAATCACTTGCTAGGGGACTGACAATCGGCCAGAAAATGGGGGAAGACAGAGAATATCAAGGATATAATCCGAAGCGGAGGCGAGTTGACTCCTCGCGACCGCAGCCCAAGTTCCAGAATGGCTGGCGAGCTTCGACACCCCGTGGTCAGTCGCAATATCCTGGGACACCACCACCTCGAGACCAGGATGGCCTAGGACCGACCGATGAGGACGCGAAAGCCTTGGATCGCGACTGGTACGGCGCAGATGAGTTTGGCGGCCATGTGTTTGGCGACGATACACATAACCCCTTTGCATCCTATGAAATGTCAGCATGGGAGAATCAACAAGTCGAGTCGGCAAAGGCGGAGAAGATGGCCAGCCGTTATGACGCGCGAAGACAAGAATGGCAAAGGGAAAATGACGCTTGGGAAACCAACCGAATGCTTGTTTCGGGTGTGGCCCAGCGTAGGGATATGGCCAGTGATTTCGACGATCAGGAGGCTACCCGTGTCCATCTACTCACTCACGACCTGCGACCACCCTTCCTTGATGGACGGACAATCTTCACCAAGCAGGTCGAACCGATTCCGGCCGTCAGGGATTACCAGAGCGATATGGCCATCTTCAGCAGGAAGGGAAGCAAGGTCGTCAAAGAAGCACGTCAACAACGTGAGAGGCAGAGACAGGCCCAGGAGGCTACGAGTATGGCTGGTACCGTGCTTGGCAATATCTTGGGGGCCAGGGAGCAAGATGGAGACAGCGCTCTCCCCATCGCTGGCGAGGAAGATACGGTCAAGGAAGATCGAAAGGCCAACAAGTTTAGTGAACACATGAAGAAAGGGGAGGGTGCGAGCAATTTCAGCCAGAGCAAGACGCTACGAGAACAGCGTGAATACCTTCCCGCATTTGCTGTTCGCGAGGATTTGTTGCGTGTTATCCGGGAAAACCAAGTCACCATCGTTATTGGCGAGACGGGTTCTGGCAAGACAACCCAGCTGACGCAGTTTTTGATGGAGGATGGGTATGGAAAGACTGGCATGATTGGCTGTACGCAACCTCGTCGAGTGGCAGCAATGAGTGTCGCCAAGCGTGTCGCAGAAGAGATGGAGGTTCCCCTGGGGAGCACAGTAGGCTATGCAATCCGATTCGAAGATTGTACTAGCAAGGAGACGGTGGTCAAGTACATGACAGACGGTGTGCTGCTGAGAGAATCCCTCAATGAACCTGACTTGGACAAGTATTCATGTATCATCATGGACGAGGCTCACGAACGTGCGCTGAACACCGATATCCTGATGGGGTTGTTCAAGAAAATCCTCCAGCGGAGACGCGATATCAAACTCATAGTAACATCCGCAACTATGAATGCGAAGCGCTTCTCCGAATTCTTTGGAGGGGCACCGGAATTCACTATCCCAGGTCGAACATTTCCTGTCGATGTCATGTTCCATCGCTCGCCTGTGGAAGATTACGTCGACCAAGCCGTTCAGCAAGTTCTTGCTATCCACGTGTCTATGGATCAAGGCGATATCCTCGTTTTCATGACTGGCCAGGAAGATATTGAAATCACTTGTGAGCTCGTACAGAAGAGGCTCGATGCGCTCAATGACCCACCAAAATTGAGCATTTTGCCCATCTACAGTCAAATGCCAGCAGATTTGCAGGCCAAGATTTTCGACAGAGCTGCCCCGGGAGTTCGCAAGTGCATCGTCGCCACAAATATTGCTGAGACAAGTTTAACAGTCGATGGAATCAAGTATGTCGTTGATGCTGGATATTCTAAAATGAAGGTCTACAACCCCAAAATGGGCATGGACACTCTTCAGATTACCCCCATTTCGCAAGCCAACGCATCGCAGCGATCTGGTCGAGCAGGAAGAACTGGGCCCGGTAAGGCCTTCAGACTTTTTACCGAGAAGGCCTTCAAGGACGAGTTGTATCTGCAAACGATTCCCGAAATCCAGCGAACCAACCTCGCCAACACCGTTCTCATGCTTAAATCTCTAGGCGTGAAGGATCTCCTGGACTTTGATTTCATGGATCCTCCCCCCCAAGACACTATCCTAACTTCCATGTTTGACCTCTGGGCTCTCGGAGCGCTTGACAATCTGGGGGGGCTAACAGATCTGGGGCACAAAATGAGTGCTTTCCCAATGGACCCTTCACTTTCAAAGCTTCTGATCACCGCGGAAGAGTACGGGTGCAGCGAGGAGATGATCACCATTGTCTCCATGCTGTCTGTTCCCAATGTGTTCTACAGACCCAAGGAAAGACAGGAGGAGGCAGATGCCCAGAGGGAAAAGTTCTGGGTCCACGAGTCAGACCACTTAACATATCTCCAAGTTTACTCGGCTTGGAAGTCCAACGGGTACTCCGATGGCTGGTGTGTCCGACACTTCCTTCATTCAAAGTCCCTCAGAAAAGCGAAAGAGGTCAGGGAGCAGCTCATGGACATCGTGAAAATGCAAAAAATGCAGCTAATCAGCTGTGGCATGGACTGGGATCTGATCCGAAAGTGCATCTGTTCCGGATACTACCACCAGGCAGCCAAGTACAAAGGATCTGGAGAGTACATCAACCTGCGCACCAACCTCGCAGTTCAGCTCCATCCAACCAGTGCCTTGTACGCTGGTCACCCTCCTGATTACATTGTCTATCACGAGCTCATCCTCACCTCCAAGGTGTACGTCTCAACCGTCACAGCGGTTGATCCGCACTGGCTCGCAGACCTAGGAGGAGTATTCTACTCGATCAAAGAAAAGGGCTTCTCATCCCGAGACAAACGTATCACGGAGACCGAGTTCAACCGGAAAATGGAGATCGAAGCCAAGATGGAGGAAGACAGACAACGAGAGGAAGATCGGAAACAAGCCGAAGTTGAGAAAACGACCAAGAAGAAGGCGACAACAAATGGCAAGAAATTCGTCACACAGGGCGCCGTGAAGAAGCCTGTTATCAAGCGACGGGGCCGAGGATTCTGAGAAAGGTCGGTCTATTACTATGATATGGGGACTCAAATAGCTAGGTGGTCGCCTTGTCAGGGGCTTCGCTCTACATCCAGGAGCCTGATAGGTGCGCCACCTTGTGGGTTCCTGTTGAGTCCTAAACTAACGGCGAACTTCAAAAGCCGACTCATCTTCAACAAGATCACGACCCTCCTTGTCCAACTTGACGACATGTGCATGCCTCGGGCCCTTATCTACGGCCTGGAGGAACTGCTTCATGGCATCGATGGAACCCTGCGCTTCGCCCTCAACCTTTGGCAGAGTATCAGCCGCCTGCCTGCTTCGCGTAACTTCCAGGGCCTTACCTTGTTGTCGTCCGTGTTTCGGCACCATCCCGTTATACCATATTCCCGGGCTCGCTTCTGGGTGAAATATCTGAACAGAAGAGAGAGGTTAGAAGTGACGCCGAAATGGCCACCTCCGTCTTCAATGCGGATATATGGAAGCAACCAAACTCCTCAGACATACCGGAAGCCCACGCCTAGCAGAGACAAGATCAGCGGCAACACATATTTATCAGCATCAACCCCCCAACCAAAGGCCGGGGGGATTTCACTCGTAGATACCCTACATACCTTGGACGATCCCACCATGTGCGACAAAGCGAATCTTTGAAAGGAGTTTTTATGTTAGGAAATAAAATCACTCGATAGACATATTTTAATATGGTGTATATGATAATCTTACTCGCTCCGACATGCTGATATATGCGCTGGTAGTTTTCAATGACGTTGAGTGACTTCGATGAGCACGCCAGTGATGTAATAACGATAGCTTTTTAATTAGCCCAACGATGAAATAGAACCGAGGTATTATGTAACTCGAGAGTAGTTTTAGGCAAGGAACTTAGGTCAGGGGTAATGTTTCAAAATAATGATAAGGGAACGAATCTGCATTGAAGAATATCTGATGTACTTGCTATCTCCAAATGCACGATGATGGGACAATACACCACAACGTGCTAGATTAGTCATCACGGCCTCCAACAACATCTCGAGTCTCTGCCGCTGCATTTCTCGCAGGCGCATAAGGTTTTATTCCTGACACGTCACATTTTCCAAACGCCCCCCCATTTTCGTCCTCGGAACCTCTTGTCGTCATCATGGCCAGCGAAGCGACAGACTCACAACCCCTCGACACGATCCGGTTCCGCCCAAGCAAGAAGCGCAAGGTCTACAGATCGCGAGCCGACGACGAGAACGACGACAGCGACCAGCGCGCCCAGATCCCCAGCGCGAACACCAACGAGCCTCGCGCTGTCGCATCAGACTTCTTCGGCCGGGACGAGTCCGAAGAGACCACACCGCACCCCCCCAGCAGCGTCGCAGCAGCTCTCCGCCACCGGTCCGCTCGTCGCGGCCGCCTACAAGGCGTCGGCTTCAGCACCCGCTCCCATGCGACCGAACCCGCCTCGGACGAGCGAGCCCTCGTCCCTAGGCACGGCGACGACGATGACGCCGGCGCACAAGCCGGCATGGCCAACCGCTTCACACAGCAGACCGGGATCGTCTCCGACATCGACGACAAGCACATGTACGTCCCGCCCTCCCACCTTGGCTCCTCCCCGCGCCGTCGCCAGATCCCAAGCAACACCCCCCCACCGCGATCCGGGAAGGAACTCCAAACCAGCGCCCTCATCAATACTAATCATTCAGGAATCAATACATAGAATCCCGCCTATCTAGTCGAGCCGCCTTGCGCGCACCCCCAGCCCCCAATCCCCCCCAAGACGGAGACGAGACCGCCGACCCATCGCGCTCCGCACAACAGGCCCCCGGCCAGCCAGTCATGCAAGGCAAGCTGATGGAGGTCGACCTCGCCAGCCACCCCATCCCCACCGCGGGAGACGACAGATCCGGTCGCGAGACGAAGCGGCAGCGCCTCGGCCGCGACGGCAAACCCTGGCGCCCGCGCAAGCGCCGCGGAAGCGACGACATCAAGCGCGACAAGCTGGTTGAGGAGTTCCTCAGTGAGAACAGACGTGAGTGTCCTTCCGCTCTCACTACGCACACATTGATTTGTGTACTGACATGGTCCCTTTTTCTGCTTCTAGTTGGTGTTTACGATGTTCCCGAAGCATCAGCTCCGAGCCCTGCAGCCGACGGCGAGGCAGACGAGCGCCTCGCAGAAGAGTTCCGCCGGCAATTCTTGGACGACGTGGCTCGGAGACGGCAGCAACAGCAACAGAGGAAGAAGAAGCCTACCCAAGCAGCGAAGCCAGGCTCGGAGGATGTTCTCAGGGGACCTAAACTTGGAGGAAGCCGAAATCAAAGAGCAGCAGTTCGGGATATTTTACTCAAAAAGGAAAAGGAGGCCAAAAAATAGGCATCTCCTGTCTTATGAATACACTTGTGTTGACTTACCATGCGTATCTTGCTTCATTGGTTCATGGACTGCAACGAATGTTTCATTCTTTCAATATTCATGATGAGAGTCCTGTTTATCTCGAATCTACACATGCTGTATAGCGGTAATGATTGATATACCGTGTGGTATAAAACTGGCACAAAAAGAATGAAGTCTTTTCGTCTAGGTGCCGCAAATTCAGCCTGCCACCGGAACCCAAAAACGTACTGTCCAAAAGGGAGGGATATCCAAAAGGGAGAGCATAAGAGATACCACCGTACCAAGATATCAAACGCCATCCATGTTGACCCATAAAGAAATTTGGTGTAAAAAGGAAAGTAGGAAAGCTCATCGGTCTTTCCCTCAGCATAGCAATTCACGAAACGCCTATAAGTTAAATCAAGGAGGAAAATCAGATATAGTAAGCCAAGCAAGCAGGAAAAGTTTGGGGAAGAAACGAGGAATGTAGAGAAAGCAAAGTCGTGATAAGTGATGGCCGCACTGGAGGCACCAGGCGCCTGAACACCCCGAGAACGAATGATTGTGAGTCTTCTCAAAACTCTCATCTAATGTCGAGCTGGAAAGGCTTGAACCGGCCGCCGATGGTAGCACAGCGTGGGCACTTCCTCCGCGCTCCGTGTTCCGACATGAGGACTTCAACGCAGGTGGGGCAGAGCCCGCATATACATTCCGTACATGCATATGAGTTTCGGAGTCTAGATACCCCCTGACAGGCGGCACAATAAATCTGGATGTTCTGGGAAGAGTAGGTTGGGGAAGAGTCGGACAGGCCACGCGAGTCCATGTGGAATGTATCCCCACTCTCCCCACTCTCCACAGAAGGGAACGGGTCAATTGAGTCTTGATTGTTGGACGGGGGTGTCAAGGCTTGCTGCAGTGGGGAGGCTTGGTAGTTTCCCGTATGCAATTGCGGATGAGTGAAGGGTGGCAAAGACGACCGATGAATGGAAATTGGTGAATGAGGACCCTGAAACTTATCGTCAGCGCCAAAGAATATGATGCCATCGGCCGGAGGGAGGAATACCGGTGTGCGGTCCTCATCAATATCACCAGCCATGGAAGCAGCTTGATCAGCAGCATCAATGAGATCTTCCCATCGCTTGCCATAATCCGCTGATGGCTCGGCAGAGAGTGCCTTCCTATCGTTGCCCGGTCTCCGCTCTTCGTTCTGGATTCGGCGCAACCAATCTGCTGCCGATCCTCGTGATTCTTTCTTGCCGTGGCCAGGCCGATGTTTCTTGGATACGCCTGATTTTTTCAGTCGGTGGGGGCCAGACGGACGTTGTAATGGAGGCAGTGTTGATGAACGGCCAGGTGGAGAGTTGGCAAGCAAAGACGGAAGAATATCGCGTGGTCGTTTAGACGGGTCGCTTGTGATATAATTTGGAGGTAGGTTCAAAGGAGGCAATTCTATGGAGCTGCGAGGATAGCGCCGGGCGTCATGGTCATACAGGTGGTCCTGAGCGAATGGTTCATGTTAGCATATTGAACGGAAGGATTCAGGAAAGAAAATGAATCTTACCACGTCGTTTAAATCTCTTTCTGATTTGACTCCATGGAGCTCTGCCAACGCTGCAGCTGCATTCTGTGCGCCGAGTAGAGGGTTGCCAATTGAATCATCTAAATGGCGTGGTGTTGGAGGGTTGCTCAGATCGTCGGGGTGGAGCGACAGGCGGTCATGAAAGCCTGGATGGCTGGTCAGTCGACAGGTCAGCTTACGGCAGGGAAGAGCACAAACTTTTTGAGGCTGATAATGGGCTCTCTGGTAGTCGGCGATCCGAGGGGGGTGTACTGGTCATGAGAAGAAAGCTCTCTTCCGTAGCTGGGAGCTTGGAGATGTAGTGCGCAGCATGAGTACGGCGGATGTGTTCCTGCATGGAACGATAGCGTTTTTCCTGAGTCGGGAAAAAAGTTAGATAGTTCAATTCGAAGCCTAATTATAATCCGATTCTTTCTAGAAATGATCGCAAAAGAAGCAGAATGCAATTGGTAGAAGCCAGTTCATTGAAAGAAAGGCATGATGGCAATGAAGAGGGCCGGATTGCGCAAGGCGGATTTGCGCTCGCGCCTTGGATGCATTGAAGTAGCGGGAAAAGGACTTACGCCAACACATCTTTTCCTACAGCTGGAGCCATCCTGGTTTCGCAATGGACAGACAACCTCATTATTGGAGTCTGTAATGGAAAAGGACGACGTCAAAGACGACCGAGGCGGCATCTTGACCCCACCAGCGCTATCGCGAGCGAGCGAGCGGGGATGGGGTGGGCGATTGAGGGCAGTTGGTGCTGCGATAAGGCGATAGATAGTGGGTGGTGGTGGTTCAGTTAATGATGCGAGGCAGCGCTCTGGCGTGGCGACTGCGCATTGCACAGAGCAAGACGACGCCGAAACCAGACGGTGAGGCTAGGGGGGAAAGGAGGCAGATAAGTTGATGTTGTCGGAAGAAGATGACGCACGAAACAAGCGCATTGACTCGAGAGTTTGAAGTGGTGGTGGCGGAAGTGTGTTGCAAGACGAACGACGGGACGCAGGACGCAGGCTCTCGACTAGGTAGGTAAGTAAGTAAGGTAAGCAGTACCGGCCGGGAGCACAGAGCTACCTCAGAACAGAAGGTAGCCGAGACTGTAGGTACTAGCGAAGGAGGTAAGTAGGCAGAGGTAGAGGTGGTAGCAAAGGAAGCCTGCTCTCCGCTTGTTGCGTGATGAAGAAAATCGCTTGCGGGCGGGTGGCAGGTAGGTCTTGTTATGTGGTGACTAGTTTTGCGGCAGGTATGGAGATGAGTAACCCGACAGGCGAAAACTACTTGGCCTGGGGGGAGGAGACGAGACGGAGGTAGCAGCAGCAGCAAGAGGTAGGAAAGGTACGGATGGATGGCAGCAGGTGGTAGCAGAGATAATGATGATTTATGGTAAGCTTGCGGCGGCAAGGTGGGCCGGACCAAGTCATGGGAAGAAGGTTTGTGTAGGTCGAGCAGATCTTGCCCCGAGCTCAAGCACGAGGAGCTGTCCCAATAGCCGATGATCGAGGCCGGCAAGATCTAGCGGAGAGAGTTTCCGGCATGTGCTCTGCTCGGGTCCAGCGAGTGGCGAACCTACGCCAGGCGGGAGCTGTTCCAGACGAGAGGGCTCGAAGTCATGGGCGGCAATGGCTAATTCGGCGGCAGCATGCATACAGCAAGGAACTATGGGACAGGCAATATGGTTATGTTATGTTGGGTCGGTAGCATGCAATCAGGAACCAGAACGAGCGAGAAGTATGGACATATCGGGAGGAGGAGGGGAGCCCAGACCCTCACGTCCAGCCGCCCATCGACACACCCCGACACCACGTCCGAGACCCAAGCTCGGTGGCCGTCTGAAAGGCTCTGGCCGACACATGAGCAGCAGAGCAGACAAGCAATCCGCAGCGGGCATGGACTGGACTGAAGCACAGAGCAGAGCCAAGGCGTGGGCAGCTAGCCGCATGGACACTGGTAGCAGCCTGCCCTACACAGATAGTACATGGCATGTGTAGGTGGTACTTGCCTACCCACCACATGAACCCACTCGCTCGTGGGTGTGACGGGGGCCTTCAGCCAATGGGAAGCTTGGCATTGACAGCTTTGGTCCCAGCTCTTACCCAGCTTTCAGCCCCCCGAGACGCCCCAAGACCCCCAGCGACCTGGATTGGGCTCGCCTGTGGGGCAATTGGCGTCCAGCTCTTGCTCCGTTCTCTTGGTGTTCTGCATGCAACACTCCATGTCTAGCCCTCTCGCCCCATCCATCTGAGTAGGCCGTCCAAGCCAAGCCAAGCCAATGCTGCTGGATCGATACAGCCATCTACCTTGCAGCGCTTGCCTAGCTGCGGGCTGGTGAGGAAGGGCTGGTGCTCAGGGCGCATCTCACTGCTATCAAAGCTCCATGGGCGAAACAGCTCCTTCGAGGGCGGCGGCCAGGCGCAGGCATGCTCCGAAACCTACCCACTCACTCTTTTCCCGCTTACCCTGTCTAAGGGTGAATCGAGTATGCACAGTCAGGCCAGGCCGGCCCGGCCAGGTGACTGTGTGCTTGGCGCTGAAACGGCCTACGCGTGGCCTCCGAACGAGGAACGATACTGACTCGCAACTAAACTGCTCCTAGCCATCATTAGGTGATAGGCAAGTGGAAAGGTGGAAAGTCCAGAGCTGCCCCGATGCGCACACAGTACATGCAGAGTACTGTAGAGTACATAATCGAGCGAGCAGGGTAGCTCGGCTGGAGGTCACTGGACCGCATTGAATTTGGTTGTCTGGCATGGTATGTCAAACAACTGGCCTATGAGAGCGCCATCTCAACTGCCTTTTTTTCTTCAAGGGTGGAGCTTTTATAGGCGTTCCCCGTTCCAGCTCCCCTCGGCCACTCATGCACAGATGCCCCCGCGCACGACCCCGACCAGGTTCATCCCAGGCGTGATACATTGGCTCCTCCTCTTGCATCATTCTTATATAAGCCGATTTGCTTGCATCGACTGGAACGAGCAAAGACAACCTGGCCGCTTTAGGCTTGCCGACTGGCAAGACCCAGTCCACTGTTCGTGAGAGCTTTGGCAATTGGGGAACCATCGTACAAAGAAGGTCGTTGTCGATTACAGTATTTCAGTTTGCGATGTCTTCAAAAAAGATTACTCAACTCCAAGCCAGGCTCGTGGTTATGGGAACCAACAGTACGGTTATTCCTACCTAACCTCGTCTTGGTTCCCGTTGCCATAGTCTTCAATCGAAAGTTTAATACCGCATATTAATACCAAACATGATAGCAACAGGCTGGGTCCTTCAGCGGCTGGGCTCTCAACGGTTGACGCCTCACTTCGAATCCAACCCACAGGCCCCCCCTCCCGAACCGAAATCATATCTCAGACCTGGCTATCATTCAAAACTACGGCTTGATATATTGAAACATGACTCAAAGCCAAACGGCCGTGGGATGATACCTTTCACCAAGCTTTTTGTGCGGTCGGGTGTTTTTCCATCTCATGGAGGAAATCGGAGAGCATTAAAGCAGCGACGGCTCGAGGCAATTCGGCTTTAACTCTCCGGGTACTTAATCTACAAGTACATTTTTGAGTTTTTTCTGGGAAAAGGCTCAGAAGCTCAGGGGTGCGCAATCCGATTACGACAAGCAATTGGCTAGGAACAGCTGTCGGCCGTCCCCACAGGAGCACCATTCTAGAGCTTCCTTTCATCCACTTCAGGGTCTTCACCTAGCTCCTCTTTCTGCAAGTAGCAGCTCCACTGATACCTTGCCAGTGACAGATCCAGTGAGGAGATAAGAGCAAACATTGCAGCGCGATAACGGCATTTTCTACCCACTCGGACTTGATATGGCCGACGGATGGATTGGCCAGCAGCAGTCAACCCTGGCAAATTCTTCTTTGCCTTGCATCGAGGGAGGAAGAGGGAACAAAAAGAAAGGAACACAATGCAAGGAAAGGTCTAGGCCATTTGAAGATGCAACCGGGGTAGCCGTCACGAGCACACAGGGGCCTACCTAGCCTCTACATACCTAGCATGCTAGCCATGTGATGCCAGTTCCCATCAAACTTGGTGCACAGCCAACAAGGCGCAACGCCCTGAATCAGGCTCTCGACTCGCAATAATGCTGAGCCGGCCCCGGTTGCACTGCCTTATCTTCAAGTTCACTGATAACAGCCTCGGTTGATGGCACATACCTACCTGCCTCGTTGGCTACTGCGCTCTATGTCGACGCTATTGAGCGCATGTTTGCTTTTTATTTAGTTGTTTGTTTGTTTGTTTTCGCTGATGGATACCGCTTCCCACGCAACGCACCTGATGGATGGTTGCGAGTCCTACGCTCCGAGTGGGCCCATGCATCAAAGCCCACCGCTGACATCATCGGCTTGGATTGCGACAGAACCGCCAGGACAAGCGCCAGGGCTTGCTCTCTTGATAGAGAACAAAACGGCGCTGCTAGGGATTCCTTCGCATCGATGTAGTATGAGAGAAGCGCTTCGCTTTGGCATGCTGGGCTCTAGCGTGCGCGCATGTACTTGGCTGCGGTGTATAGAATCAATGCATGTGGTAATTGGGTGTGCGTTCCATTCCCAGGCCAGAGCGATCATGGGACACATCAAAGCTCTCCAATTCTAAGGCTTTGGAGGGGCGTGCACAGCTGTGCGTGGTACCCCTGAGCCCTGAAAGGCGCTGGCGTGGGGTCACCGCCTTTCCCTACATGGAGTCCACCAACAGTGGGCAAGAAAATGGCCTGCAAATGCGCTGCACCACTGTGCTGCACGGAGGTCCGCTCGACCTCTACCACCACACCACCACCCAAAATCATTCCCTAACCCATGGGACAGCGCTTACATGGCTACCAGTCAGAATCAAGTCTGCAACCTTGATGCACCCGGAGGCACCGACGGCCACCGCCAGTCCGCAGTCCAAGGCCAATGATGCTATCGGCTCACTACTCGTGCACATGCCGTTTCCGGCCAAGCTGGGCCTGGACTGGAGACTGGCGCCGCACCGGCCGGGCCCGAAAGTCCTGCTTGTGTTTGCCCATTCTACATCCGGGTGCCGGAGCTGCTGCTCTTTTAGTGCCGGCAACACCTGCTCTCACCTGCGTGTAGGCGCGCCGGCAAGTAATATTCGCGCATAGGAGCTAAATTCGTATGGAATGTAAGCATCCTCATCTCATCTATAAGTAAATCGAGCAAGAGGGTGTGTTGTTGGGAACAAGAGCGCATTTCGGAGACCCCGATTTTACGATCGGGAATATTTGTTGCCAGGAACTACATCGCCGGCATCGAATCCACCAGAGTACAGTTGGTATAGTCGTACGAATTGCTACTTTAACCTCATCGTTCCATTTTATGATGAGGTGAGTCCTGGCTGAGCTGTCGGTGGAGTGATTGTGTCGAGTTCTATCCTTACAACAGCGAATGAATTACATCGAACCACCCAACGGTGGCAATGCTACCCATACATCAGTGTACCTTGTACCGGCAAGCACAAGCACCAGCCTGAATAATTGTTGTTGTCGGCACAAGATTTATCTTATGATGGCCAGACTATCTGGATTCTACGCTCGTCCTTGATACGATCGGATTTCAAGGTATTAGCCAACAATTTATTTACCAAGGTTGTGCAAAGTACAGCCCCGAAGGCTCTGAGGACAGCTTCACATTTGCTAGGCGCATATCGCCATACACGTTAGAGAATCTTCAATTGGAAACTTAGAAAGTAGAAATTTCGTATTTAAACGGAAGCGACGTATTCATGGACCTGTAAGGAACGCTGGTAGAGGAGGAATAAACTGCTATAAGACCATCGCTACCCAACACGTTGCACTGATCTCTCAAATAGGTTGCATGAACACCTTGACTGGCCTATAATGGACATGAAAAGGGCTGGAATTACTCAAACGGGTCCAACTCCAACCAAAGTCGGAACCATGTGCTGTTCCTCCGAAGTTTTTCGTTCGAGAGCCTGCTTATGGGGGATCTCGCCAGGGTAACATACCCCAGATTCCGAGAACGAGTCGTCGATCTTATGAAAGTGAAGGAGAGAGGACGTGTGATTGGGTTATGGTGTAACCCGAACCATAGCTGGTTCCTTGTCTTTTCCAAGCGTTCACCTGGGTTGAAATCACTGCTGAGTGGTGACATCGTGATCAGACCAGATATAAAGATCAATCTGTAATACTCATAAAACCAGCCGCCTTGTTTTTTTTTCTACTGTCCATCGACAATATAGATGAAGCCCATGTAGAGTATCTGTATTGTGTAATGTCAATGCCCAAGTTGCCAATTGGCCCGGACGGTTCCTCCATGGACCGACGCTATAGGGTAGGTCGATCTTTCCGGAGATGGGGAAGCAAGCACAATCACGACTCCATCATTAGCAAACTTGGTGGTCTGGGTTGATTTTATGAAATTCCTCGAATGGATATGGTCTCTCTTCCAGTTCTAACAGACAAAGCTGATGAGACTCCGTCTCCCCACATTGGTTGCTCTGCTAAGACTCCTCGATTGATCAATCACCCCGTGAAACTAGAGAGTTACCGGTTCAGCGTGCCAGCGAGGAGTCTCCGCATTAGATGAGTCCCGGCATGACGTATATCGAGGTCTCATAGGTTGGCAATCAAAATGCGCAAGAATCGCTATCTTATTGAATAAGGTAAATTGGACGTAAACTGCTTCCTAAGTATTTGTATCGCTGATAGGACACTGCTAATGACAAAGATCGTAAAGCCATGGGCCAGAAAAACCGCACCCCCAAGCTCTATTTCAAGTAAATCAGCCCATGGTATCATCTGTAAAACCTCCTAAGCGTCTGAACATGATATCTGATTTCGGACGAACAACATGCCAAGTAGGATGTAGTAGGATCGCGAGAACGGTCGTTGCTCGCATGCCGTGATTTTCCTGGGGTATATACACACACACACACACAACAAAAAATTTCCGAATCATCCTGCGAGAGCCATGAGGAACCTATCTTAATTGCTTGAGAATCTCGCTCAGGAAGTCCTCAAAGCTCAGCGTGATGAACCCGTCCCGGTCATCGTCGTACTTCTTGAACACGTCCGTCATGCGCTTCAGAGAGATGCAGCTCTGGACAAACAGATCGAAGCTCATGGCGCCCTCCTGGCGCTTGTCGTAGGTGCGGAAAAGAAGCTTGACAAAATCCGGGCTGAGGCGGTAGCGGAAGGCGGCGAGGGCGTCGCTGAACTCGTTGAGCGAGATATTGCCGCTTCGGTCGATGTCGAAGCGGTCAAAGAGGGTGCGCCAAGAGGCGAGGAAAGACCACAGGCCACAGAACTCCTCGAAACCAATGGTCCCGCTCCTGTCTGAATCAAACATGCGGATCATCATACGGACCGTTTGCGAGTCGAATGCGGTCCAGTCACCATTCACGAGAGCCGCCGACAGTTCCTTTTCCGAGAGCTGACCCGTACCTGTAAACATGTCGCGTTAGGTGGATCTTCACAAGCCAAGCTCCTGGCCTGGTACTGATGGTATGGGCAAACTTACCGTCTTTGTCTACGGCCCTGAAGAGGGGCAGTAGACTCTGGCCGGAATTGTCATCTGCGGTTTGTAAGGTCGGACCTGGAGTGGGCGCGCTATTGCGGTTGTATGTAGGCTGCCTAGGGGGAGGGCTATGGACAGGATGCTGGTGAGGATGAGGCGAAGGCTGCTGGTGAGGATGGGGCGAGGGCTGTTGATTGTAGGATGAGCTTGTGCCTTGACGGTGAGGTGGTGGTTGCTGATGATGCTGCTGCTGCGGCGGCGGGGGCTGGTGCTGTTGCTGGTATTGGTGCGGCAGAGGCGCAGGCTTGTTGTATCGCTGATCAGGAGCTGGAGAAGAAGACTTCCCAGCTGCCGGGCCACGTTTCTACGGAGAAGGGCTGGTTAGCCTCGTCGAGCGTGACGATGGGAATGATGAGTTCGCTGGCTCTTTCATGCCGGTAGGGGACATACTTCGGGCTCGGCGAATCTATAGACCAGATAGAAAAAAGCTGGTCAGCATCTGGCTCGGGCGAAATCAGGGGAAGCGGTTTGCGGTGGCCATTCGTCGTCATCGTCATGATCACGAGCTGGCTACCTTACCAAGGCCGTGGGATGGTGGGGTCATTCGTACCTGGGGAGCGCGTCAGGGTCGTAGGGCTGATTGTAGGCCATGTCAATTGACGGGTCAATACCCGACTCTAGGGAATTCAGGAGATGAAGCGCAGTCGGTAGGGCCAGCAGAGGTTCTCGAGAAGGGTGGAGGAGGAAGTGGGAAGAGCCGCAAAAGAATCATGGAGATTGCAGTCAACCAAGTCCCAAATTATGACTACGTACGTACTCGGCTGGTGGCACTTAGCTTGACGAGGGGCGCAACGCGGGGCAGATTCCTTGGTGCCCAGGCCTGCTAGTGCTGCCACACTGCTGGCTGTGTCCCTGTGCCAGGGTGCGCTGAGCCATTGGAGGGCGCTGCTGTCGTCGGGTCAAGGTTCTAGAATAGGGCACCTAGACAAGACATCAAATACGTAATAATTGAACGCACATACCAACCGCCCAGGTCATGGGTGGAATTCTCCCGGTGCCCTGACGGGCGGCGGAACAGACTGCTGGTTGGGCTAGGACCACGGCCGGACAGGCGCCTGGTGCGGTGTGTTTTCTCAAAGGCCGGCTTGGTTGCACGGCGGCTGGGGTTTCTATTTTATCTTCCGTGTGCGCCTGACCCGAACCCAGGTACGGACATGAACGCATGCACGGCAACTCGCGCATGTACAACCAACTCCGATGCTTATCTCACCCTATCCCCTGTGTTCAATGTTTGCGATCGCTCTCGGGTTGCGAGGCTAACGGAACGGGTAGTATTGATGACAGGCTGTTTTGACCTGGATCCAGAGCATCACATATCAATAGATCTCGACATATCAAGATTGGTGCGGCCTTTGGATATCTATAAAGAATTCAGCCTTTGGTAAAAAAAGAATCTTTTCCGATGATATGATATCATTATCGCGTTTCTGGACCGCGTACATCCCTGGCCTCAGACCCTTCCACAGACTGTAAATACGTGGGTCATGCTATCATCCATGTCCTCGAACTCTGACCGCATTTTCCTTTAATCGGATTGAACTCTCCAGTTGAGCATCCATCGTGACAGGCCAAAAGTGCCATGTTATCCTTTGGATTGTGCGCTAATCCCGCCTTGTTCTGTTATACGAACAAATATCCCATCCTGGGACCAATCCTCCCCCCCCTAGAGCTAAAATTCATGAAAGTTTGGTGTCCTATGAATCTGTAAGAATGCCTGGGAAGATTATAGAAGGGCATCGCACCTCAGACAAACAATAGTTTACTTCATTGCCGAAGCTTGGAAAACCATGAATTTTACCATGACTGGAGGTCCTCACATTCACAATATCGCTTGGGAGCTTATGATGCTGCAATATATACTGAGGTTAGAGAGAGATTGAGAAACAAGTGTCGGCCAGAGCTGGCATTATGGGCAACTGACCTAAGACAAACTACAAGCTTCCTTGCTGAAGCTCGAGAAACCATGAATGCGAGGGCCTATGATGATACTGCAGAATGCACTGAGGCCTTAGAGAAATTGACAGAGGTGTCAGCCGGACCTGGAATGGCAGGATGTCTCCCCTCTAATAAGTGATATGTACTTAATTGCCGAAGCTCAGGAAATCATGAAATTTCTACGATCGCCAAGTGTTCTCACAATGACAGGTTCGTATAGGAGCATTCATCGGGATCCGAGAATGATTATTTGGTGAATTAAATAGCCAAAATCGCAGTAGAGAAGACGTATAGCACAGCTACTCAACTAGGTATGTATCGGAGAATTGGCAAGTCGGTTCGTAACCAGATCTAGGATCTAGACAATCAAGATAGTGAGAGGATGATGGATGAGGGAAGAGATTGGAAGAGGAGCAGCATGAAAGGAGGCTTATTTTCAAAAGACGCCTTGCACCAGTATCTATTTTTTTTCTTCCTACAACTCTATAGTACAGTCTGGGAAAGCTCGCTGGAGGAAACGAAGGTGCCGTGGGCATGGTACTTGATCGTTGATATAACAGAGCCCTCGGTATCATTTTCTATAAAACCCATCAACTGCATCGTACCTACCCGATCTCTGGTGGTGCAAAAGGCGGTGCACTTATACGCACACTAACCCTTCGTCCCGGGAGCAAGTCGCATCCTGAGGCCATCCCGGACAGAGATTGATGTCAATGGCGGCCTGTTTGACGAGACGAGGGCGAGTGGGGACATCGCACGCAAGCGCCCACCTTTGTTAGGTGCACTACCATATCCGTCCCGGCTGCATTACTAAGTGAGGGACGGGACGAGATTGCTAATTGCTCACCTCCGATCTGCCATATCTAGACTCTTCTACTTTTCATTCTTCTTCTCTTGTCTTTTAGGACCGTGAATTTTCCTTGGGGCACGTCGAGCGAGCGAGCGGCCAAACTCAACGATGACAGTCAACGAAGCTGCGCCTGAATTCTGGCTCTATGGTTATGGGTAAGTAACGGCCCTCGCTTCCGCGGAGGATCAAGTGGCTCTCTGGTTCTCGCCCATATGCTATTCTGCCTGCCTTATCATATATATCGGTGCGCTAGAACTCTCTCAAGATATTTACCTCGTCTGTTAGGAGTCTTATATGGAAGCCCCCGCCTCACTTTGGTATTACTCTATCCTTCTGGCCTATCCAACCCCGTTACACTTGCTATATGCGGCAGACTAACGGTCATGTTTGTTCCCTTTGAGCAGATAGACGGATCCCCGGATGGGTGACGGGCTATGTTCGCCGCTTTTGGCAGGTTCGAGAGCCCCTTCATACTCCCTTTCCTTTATTGACGTACCCAGGCTGACAAGTCCTTCTCTTACAGGCTAGGTATAAAGTACCATGCCTTCACTTGTACCTTATTGACTAACCAACTTCTCTTCTCGCCTGCTGTAGTCAAGACCACCGAGGCACACCGGAGGCTCCAGGCCGAGTGGTGACCTTGATCGAGAAGTCCTACTGGGAAGAACTCACGGACCACCATGATTCCGCACCCGAAAAGGTCTGGGGAGTGGCATACCGCATCATACCTGAAAAGGTAGAGGAGGTCAAGGAGTACCTTGACATCAGGGAAATCAATGGCTACACGATACATTACACTCCCTTCCACCCCGCAGACGGCTCTGCGTCTATAAAGACTCTTGTCTACATTGGTACCCCGGAGAATGAGCAGTTTGTCGGCCCACAGGACCCTCAGCAGCTTGCTGAGCATATATTCCGCAGCCACGGGCCTAGTGGACCGAACAAAGACTACCTTTTGAACTTGGATCAGGCTCTGGATGAATTGTCACCAAAGAGTGGTGATCACCACATTCACGATTTGGCCATCCGAGTGAGGGCACTGGAAGGAACCAACGGCAAACCCACCTCCTGAGTTGGACAAAGAACCTTCAGAGGAGAGCGAGAAGCCTTCAGAATAGTTCATATATGATCAAATGCGTTGTTGGCAAGAAAGAATTATCATGAAATTTTAGGTATCCTTGGTTCATCTCCGCGCAAGCCACTGTGTCCCTCAATCCAGACCTATCTAAGCCTCCCGTCGTCTTCGTCGTGTGATTCATCATCATGAACAAAGTTTTGGCCGTTACTTGTGTGTGCATTCCTTGCCCACTTTCCCAACTGTCCCGATCGAGGTTGTGCCTCGATAACATCGTTCATTACCACAACCGGCTGATAGGTGCCAAAGGTGGGCAAATCCACCCAGTCGTTCCATGAAAGTCAGGAGGATGAAGAACAAAAGAAGAAAAAGAAAAAAAACGAGAAGAAACCAAGGCCAAAAAAAGAACTGCCTCAGTTCATAGCACCGGAGTTGGAACTCGCTCGGAGCTCTCTGCAAAGCTAACGTTTCCATCAACCTAGTTTCAGAATGCTCGGGGAGCCCAGCTCAAATGGAGTGAAAAGGGTTCGTTGCATCTTCGAATACCCGCGCTTCCACCATCAAGAAACCAAGGGCCTCTGTAACCGCACATGTCGATCATCGTGTGAAGAAGCCGGTGGTAACCCAAAAGTTTGGCAGATTAGAAGCCCCTACCTCCCTGGGGAGCTCCTCCATTCGTCTGGGGAGGCTGCCCAGGCTGCTGCGACTGATTTGGGTCAACATAGGGGTATTGGGGAGCGGCGTAGCCTGGTTGATGTTAACATTTGCTTGACCAATGGATATCTCTCCTATGTAGTGAGGCAAAGTGGCCTCTGAATGGATGTGTACCTTGAGGGGGGCCGTTGTATCCTGGCTGATATCCTCGGTTACCATATTGCGGCTGGCCATAGACGTTGGGGGGAGCACCACCCAAGTTGTACCCGGGCCCATGCTGGCCGTAAGGTGGTCCAGCTTGAGGGTAGCCACCACGACCGAAGCCACCTCGTCCACCAAAGCCGCCTCCACGAGGTCCATTATCCGATGCTTTATCAACCCGGATAGTTCGGCCATCAAACCTGGAAGGTGTTAGCCCTGCAACGACGTCCTACAAACCCTGCCAATGTGGCTGGCTGTGGGAAAGGTCAAGGACCAAGTGATGGTGTTCTTACTCCACATTGTTCATGGCATCGATGGCTTTCTGGGCATCGGGCTCCTGGGTGTATCGGACAAACCCAAAACCGCGGCTTCGGCCAGTGTCACGGTCCTTAACCACCACCTACACATCCATCGGATTAGAATCATCATCATGTGGAAGAGAAACAGCGTCTCTGAAATCGGGCACAGGGTGGCTGTTCAAGGTGACAGGGTGTCGGGGACGTACGGCCTCTTCCACAGGACCGAACTCTTCGAATTTCTGGCGAAGGGTCGCCTCCTCCGTGTGCCAGGCAAGGCCACTAAGGGAACACGTTAGCACAATTTGACCGAGTGGGCGGTGTTGAGCGGCAGGGAAGCACTGACCCGATAAAGAGCTTCGACATGATTTAAATGGGAGCTTCAACGGTAAGGATGACGGGGTTGTTTCGAAAGACGAGTAGGTGCTTTAGAAGTAATGTAGCTTGTTGGGGCTCGAAGGAGAGGATGAAGAGTGGGCAGGGTAGGAAGGTAGGTAGCTTGTTTGTTGTTGGTTGAGGGGAGGGAGTAGAGAAGAAGAAGAAGGAAGAGGAGGGGTGGTGGCGGGGAAGCTGGTGGTTGTCTCTGGTGAAAAGATAGAGGGCTGACGGTCTTCTGAGCAGGTTCTGAGATGGGAATCAGTAAGGACAGACTGAACACCTAACGGGATAGCAGGCGCGGATCTCAGAGGCCTGTCGTTGAATTAAACAAGTGTCGGGCACGCAAGTCACGTCGAGGCAGAGTATGTAATTGGAGGAAGCTGGCATGGAGCAGCCGGGTGCGAGCCGTGACCCAGGTATTTCAGTGGCTTGAAATCACGGCCAGGCAGGCCTTTACTAGCACCTACTGCGCACGCCGCCAGCTAGCTACCTCCGGCAGGCTGGCAATGGACGGGCTCCGGCCAGCCTACACCACCTAAGCGGCAATCGTAGAACAGCAGCTCGCCTCCTGCCAGCAGAGCTGTTGGACTTGGCTGCAAAAGCTTCCCATGTTGGCTGCCTCCCGCCCACATCCCGAGCGTGCAGCAAGACCTTCCCTGTAGGACGGGGCACACCAATGCCAAGCAGCCAAGCAATTGGGCGGGCGAGCCAATGGAGGTGTGCAGAGCCTCGCTGGAGCATCTGGGCGCCCTTGTAGGTGCCTCGCTAGCACGGAGCTACCCTGCCCAGGAGAGGGAGCTTAGCCCACGCGGGGCCTATTAAACGGCTACCTGCTCCATCGCCCGCCCACGGGACGCACTACAGTGGTACGTAGTGCAGACGTAAAGTTGCATCATTTCGAGGGCTCACGGACCTGGATCCCTGTTTCATTGGATGAAGCGTACTCCGTACATAATCTTAATGGTCTAGAAGGCCAGCCCTCTAGTGGCCGGCTGATCTACAACCCACACCCTGGCCGTTGCACGTGTTCCCCTGTGAAGTTAAAATGTCCGGCATCATACCTGCCGAAGCCGAGATGGCCTTTCTGCTCTGCTGGGCTGGAGTTGCAAGCCAATCTGCTCCTTTTGCTGGCAGATTTGTGGCAGCCCTGCTTAGCGTTCCGACTGGCCTAGATCATTCGATCCCACTAGGGCCTGCTTGCACGGGCGTTATTGATTCTCGCGCTAGGTCATGGCGTTGCCTTGTGGGGCCAATCTCATCGTCAGGTTCATCCAGACCACATGATGAGGTAATCTTCTGAATCAAGACTCAAGAGTAGGCAGTCACCATGATCGTGCCTGCAAGGGAGCGGTCGCAGGAGTCAACGCCGGCACATGTGTATCAACTAAACACTTACGAGGTGCTCCTGACACAAACAAGCGTGCGTTGGTCTTGGCCATGACCGAGTCAAGAGTTATCTACCAATGACTTGACCGTGCAGCAGCTATGGGGATGGGAGAAGCAGCAACCCTTGCTTGCTCCCATCCCTCCAATCCGTAAAACTAAGGAGTCATCGTCTCAGCCAGAAAACCAGAGCTTCTTTGAGATTCTTATAATATTGACTCGAGCGAGTTTTGACCAAAAAGTGAGACAGGCTGCGGACATCGAGTGCTCTACCATGAGACAATCTTCGCCTCGCCCAGACAAGAGACGAAGGCTCCGCGAGTCTCGAGATCCTAGAAGCAACGATGATGCCAAAAGTGGACAGCAAGAACGCGATAGAGATCATCTGGAACAGGATGATAAGCACGCCTATGTTCACTCCTGGATACAGACCTTGCCTTCGCAGCCCAGTTTCGACGATGGCCCTATAGAAGCTGATCAAGACATCGAAGACGTGGAGAGGTGGAAGCCTCATAACTTGCCTCTAAGCAAGTATAGGTCCGGCTACGGAAATAAACTGGACCAAAATCGATCCTCTTGGGTTCTGAGGGATCACCCGCTTCAATCGCCACCACGCCCAAATGAGAATGATAACGGCTCATCAGGCAGCTCGTCTGCCTCCGTGCCCTCCGGTATTGGAACAGATCATCAAAACTCAGAATCTCTGAAGCAGGACGTGTACAGGAAGAGACCAAGAGCAAGAACCCGACCCGAACGTTATGATTCGAACAAAAGGGCATCTCATACCGCCCAGAATAAGCACAGGCCAAGTAGAAAACGGAAGTCTGGAACAAAGCGGAGAAAACCTCCTGAGGAGAAATCACCCAAGATGCGCAGCAGTGGATCACAAGCTCTTCGGTCTCGGAAGGATATCATGAACAGATTCACGTCCTCTGCGATCCCAAGTACGACAACCAGGGTCACGGTAGGCTTGGCTCCCGAAACTCAAATACGTCGCTGATCAGCTGATGTATTTACTTTAAAGCTGAAACCGAATTTCACGGCTGGCTTATTTATGAATGGGAGAGGCCCACTCTCAGGCCATAACACCGAACCTGCGGACTTAGACCCTCCCATTGATAAGTCTTCCGCACCGATGATACACTCCGACAACTTAGAAACCACCGTCCCGGAAAATGGCCATGGTGAAGAAATTTTAAAACACAGCCAGCTAAGAACTAGGAACCGAAGGCGGGAGTATTTTGACGAAGCCGAGGACTTTTTCGCCCACGGGCACTTGGATCATGAGAGACGAGTTAATGCGAACGACGCAATGGCAGCGCAAACAAAAGATGCCAACCCAACGTGCGCAGCGTCCAAAAACCAGAACATGCAAGAAAGCTCTTCAAAAGGAGATCCAGAGGGTCAGGCCTTGGATGGAAAAGCTTGTCTTCAGCCTGACCCCGAAATGAGTGATTGCCTAGAGAGTAACACCGGTCCTGGCCCAGCGGCCCCAGTTGTATCCAGGGCTGAGACCCTGGTAAATAGCCCGGAATCGGATGGAAGTTCTATACCCACCCCTATATTGAGGAGGCTTTTCCAAACTGGAGTTTTTAGTTACCAGGGTTCCTTTGTGAAAGATCAAAGAGAACCGCGCGCGCCCGAGAGAGTAGAGATCATTCCTGGCAGTTACTTAGATGGGTTAGGCAACAACAGGGCTTTGGAAACCAACCAGTTTCCGGCCTGTAATACCCAGCCCTCCACAGAAGAATTGAAACACAGCATGGAACCGGAGTATAGCGTCCCTGGCCTTCACGAGAAGCTGCGTGAAGGCAGTGGCGACACGCCTAACTATTTTGCTAACAATATGACCGATACAACCGAAGAAATTAGATCGAATGCTCCAAAGCAGGCCCAATTTGCCGGAATGGATTACCACCTAAAGCCATGGATGACAAACACGGAGAATACGACACTGCCAACGCATCACCATGTGTTTGAAGCCGACTACTTCCCCGATGAGATAGGACAACTCAGGGCAGATCAAACATCATCCCCCTCGAAACTCACACTGCCTAGTTATACTGGGTTATCCGGATATCCCTGGAGCTCAAAAGGATTCCATGGCTGTGAACGTCTTGATATTC
Source organism: Clonostachys solani (assembly GCA_902141235.2). NCBI lineage: Eukaryota > Fungi > Ascomycota > Sordariomycetes > Hypocreales > Bionectriaceae > Clonostachys > Clonostachys solani. The sequence continues at coordinate 5,238,841 of CABFOC020000035.1, forward strand.
CCACTGCCGAACGGGTCCGTCTCCCTACAGCTCCGCTTGTGCCTGTATCAGTCCCAGTGGAGAATTCCTCCATTCAACCCTTCGTCGGATCCTCCATGTTAGAAGAATCGACTCCTAGCATTCCATTGAATAGAGCTGACCCAATGATGGACAATGTGAGATTTAACATAGATTTTGGAGGGGCCTCTCCGGACTCCACTGGGAAGCTCGTGGATAGAAGCGTTGAATTAGAGCATTTGGAGAATGAATTACTCCCAAGCCGTGGTATCAATCACGATGTCGTAGAAGAGCATGAGTATAGGATAAGCGCCTATAGTCAAAGCGCTTTCTTGACCCCTGGTTTCGACCAACTTCCAAGATATTTGGATCGAGCAACAAGCAGACTCTCGGAACGGAAAGAAAACCTATCGAATAGGAGGGGGACTGAGACAACTGAAGGAACAATTGACCTTGATATGGCACGATTTTGGCGGCCGAATCGTTTTTTATAGATAAAACTGAATTGGTGTTCGATTTGGATTTTTTATCACTCTGGCTCTTGATTTTTCCATTTCGATTTTAGTTCCTCCATGTTGAAGCCACACTGCTCGGCTTTAGCTACGATGGAATTGGCTTTGCCAACCACGGGGGCATCGATCATCTTCCCATCGAGAGTCCATGCTCCACGGCCGGATTGTCTGGCCTTTTCGTCGGCAATTGATACCCTCACAGCCCATTCGACCTCAGCTTGCTCGGGGCTGAAGAGAGACTGAACAGTTTCGACTTGGCTTGGGTGGATACACTGCTTTCCATTGAACCCCATAGACCTACCCCCTTTACACTCTTCCTCAAGCTGTCTGATGCCTTCTTCTCCACGGAAAGATGTACAGACTAGATCAATGGCGCTGGGGAGATTGGCAGCTCTTGCAGCAGTGACGATGGCCGACCTGGCATAGAGAAATTCGGTTAGAGTTGGAGTCCGAGTGATTGAGAGATCAAGAGCGAAGTCCTCAGCAGCAAAAATCAGGCCGTCTAGATATGGAGATGCGCGAGTGATTGACGAGAGATCCATAATGGCCTTGGCAGATTCAATCAGAGCAATGATCTTGATCGGATTGCCGGATCCCGATGAGTGGCGCTCGGGAGCAACATGTCGCAAAACGTCAGTGACAAAGGTCAAGTCAGCTGCGGATTCCACTTTGGGGACCACGACGGCATCAACTCCGGAAGACGGAGCGAGGGTTGAGAGATCCTCAAGTGCAAATGGAGTTGACACAGCGTTGATGCGCACTGCCAGCTCGCCGATCCCGGCTGGGCGCTGTGGTAGGGAGCCTATGTGCGCCTTCAATTGCTCTCTGGCGGTCGACTTCATCAGGGGAGCCACGGAGTCTTCTAAGTCATATGTGACGTTGTCTGATTTGAGTCCCAGTGATTTCGCCAGCATCTTCTGAGACGAGGCTGGGACTGGGTGTTGCAAATACAGGCATCAATCAGCACGGTTGACATTGTGAGTAGGCATCTTACCGTCAACGGAACATACCATAGAGCAATGACCGCCGGACAATATTTGAGGCTCTTGTCGCCATGTTGACGTGATTTGAATTGAAGATACTGGACAATGAGGGACACGGATAAGTATGCTGGACGGGAGGGGTGGTGTAACACCCGGATGGACAGACAATGTTGGTATGTTATGTCAACAATTGGTTTGGAGAACGGATGTAACAAGATTAGCACGATGATGTAGGATCGCCTTTCAAGACGCACAAAGCGATAGCCCGTTTTTATACACAGATCTAATACTATACTTGAAGGTTATGAAGCCGACACAAGCGATATAGCCGACTAGCCGTCGCGACGGTGGTGATGATGGGCGTGTGAATTCTGCCGCGCTTCACCGCCCCCGGAGCTGAGGTAATACAGCCTCCTTCCTTCCAGCTATTAGTCGTACGCGTAGCTTTAAGCTGAGAGGACAGGTCACCAGAATAACTTCGTTCAGCAGCGCAACCTTCGCCTATCAATTCGTTCGGTCGAGATATCGCCATCTGGAAATCTGCTAGCGACTCGGAAGAACAGCAGACATCATGGACCTGGAGAGCGGGCAGGGCCAGCAGCCAGCAGGCACACTGAGCTGGCGGCTTAGTTCGCACCCCATTACCCTTCTGACTTTCCTTACTTTCAGAATATGTTAGCTCGGCCCCCATTTGGAAAGTCGCAATTGGTTCTAACTGTGATTCAGCCAGTGTTCTCGTCTATTTCCTCGGATTATGGATAATCAAGAGCATGTAAGTGCAGCAGTAACTGATTTGGAGGCCCACGCGCTTGTCCAACTCTCCCAGGAGGCAGCTAGCTAATCCTGGCGGCATCGCAGGATCATGACCTTCATCATCACGATTCTCCTACTCGCGGCCGATTTCTACTACCTGAAGAATATTGCGGGACGACGCCTTGTAGGTCTGCGATGGTGGAACGAGGTCGACGCTGCGACAGGCGATTCCAAGTGGGTGTTTGAGAGCAGCGACCCGGCGACCAGGACCATCAACGCCACGGACAGCCGGTTCTTCTGGCTGTCGCTATACGTGCAGCCTGTACTCTGGATAGTCATGTTCATCTTGGCGCTGGTGAGGTTCGCCTTCATGTGGCTGCCGCTCGTCAGTAAGTTTGACACCTTGTCGCCCCCTTTAACCCCCCAACCCACCTGGGCGTCGATAGCGCCTTGCGATGAGCTTCTCTTGCTGACCTGCTGTGCGCCCGTAGTCATCGCTCTGGTCCTCACCATGATGAACACCCTGGCCTTCTCGCGGTGCGACAAGTTCAGCCAGGCCTCGAACATTGCAGGCAGCGCCTTCAGCGGAGGCAACCTCGCGGGCAGCATTGCGACCAACATGGTCTCTCGCTGGTTCACTCGCAGCTAGACGATAAGACCAAGGACGAAGCATGCGGTCGAGATGTTGTAGACTCCTGGCGCTTGATTGGTCGCTTCGTGCGCACCCTCGTGAGGGCGATGTGGATCACCCAGACTTGGGACATGTCAAACTCCCAACCTGCTCGGAAACATCTTGGAAACCCTACACTTCGGGAGATTCCATACTTGTTCATGTGTATCAAAATATTGCTTACCTGGTTTGCCTAGTCTCAGCCAGCGGTATAAATTACCTTAGTTATAGTGATTTTATTCAGGGCGTTGACGATTTTAAGGATCGGGGTCGGCCTCATTTCTTTTTTTGTTATACTTTGCGTTTTGTACCAGGAGTTGCTTTCCTCTTTTCGCACAAATGAAACGCATTTTCGCTTATCCCATCTCATGTTGATACCGTAGAATCTTTTTACTTGGTAGACTAACTCAATCTTATCACGCATCGATGATTACCGACCTTTTCACACACATTGTTCATTCAGGTGGGAGCAGCCAAGGTGAGGTTGAAAGCGAGCGGAAGAGCCCAGTTGTCTTGATGGGTGTATAGATGTATGTAACGATAGTGGTATAAGTTAGCCCGCCCAAATTCTCCGAACACTCGAAACATCTCCCTTCTCCCACGCGCCACCCCCTACAGAGCTTCCCCCCATCCCGGCTATATATTCGCGAGCAACTATGCCCTTCAAACCAAGCGAAATGGGCCCGTCGATCTCCTCACAAGTGAGAAAGGATCCCGGCCCAAAAAATAAAACAAGGTATTGGAGGTGGCAATGCAAATAGACTAAAAAGAGGGCAGAAAGACATAGCCATGTGCCAGCAAACGCCAAAGATGGGGGGGGGGGGAAGGAAACGACAAAACCATGAAGGTGTGGTCCCTCGTGGCATAACCAATAAATAAATAAAAAATCAAAGATGAGAAACATCCCATATCGACCGACCAATATATGTGAGAATTAACAACTGAAAAAATGATATCGAATCGACCCCGCTCATGAGACATGAAGTTGGTACAACGCCGGGAACACCGCAAAAGAAGAACACGATGAATACACATTTCAAAAAAAGGTCGCTTTTTTGGCTATTCGCCTCGTTTCCTTGTCTTTGTCCTACCGCCGTGCTGCTTGGCTGGCCGCACGCTCAATTTCGTCGTCGAGTTGCCTCTCTTCCTCTTCTAGCCGTGCGATGTCGTCTGCCGTCATACCCTCCTCGACCAGGTGAGCAACGTTGCGCGAGAGTCCTGAAGGCGTCGCCGTGCCGCTGCCGTCCCGAGGGCCAGGGACATTGTCGGCGGCGGTGTTGTGGAGGGATGAGCTGTCGGCACGAGGGTTGTGGATGACGTCGTCGGCGTAGGGGGACTGCGGTGACTGGGCGGTGGAGTCCTTGTCCGCGATGTAGGCGTTGGAGGCGCCATGCGTGTCCGCGATTTGAGACTTGCTCTTGCGGCGTCGGAGCAAGAACCATGCGACGAGGGCGATTATAGCCAGACCAGCCGCACCGCCAATGGCGATACCCACAATGGCTCCTGTACTTAGGCTGCTGCCGCCGCTGCTGCTCGAGGGGTTGCTGTTGTGGCCGTCACTGGCCGTGTTGCTGGTGCTACTCGATGGGTTGTCAACCGTAGTAACGTTGGCGTCCCGACCGCCTCCGTTAGGCCCGTAAGAGGTAATCCTTAGCTGAAGGCTGGAGGCTGATGCGCTTTGTACATTTGGAAGGATACCAAAATACGGCGAGTAGGAATGTCCAATGATGGATTTGCTTTTGGACTCCCAATACATGTCCAAGGAGAGGACCGCGTTATCCACGCTGGACTGCACGCTTTGGCCCTCTTCGGCGCCTTGAGTGAACTTGGTGTAATTGAACTTGATAGCCCCACTGCCGAAAGACAGCGATGAACTGCCCGATGTGCTGACGGTTGCGCGGTCGGCATCCCTGTTGGCTTGGTCCACCACTATTAATGATACGTTGAGGGGCTCGAAACTGGTATCCTCCCAAGCATAGGCGAAGTTTACGAGATTGTTGTTATTCAGATAATCTGCGACGAAAACACGGTCGGAACCGCCAAACGTGTTGTCCGAGGTAAATATGCTGTTGTTGTTGAACGTGACGTAGTTGGTCGTTGGCGACGGTACGGACGCTACCTGGCTGCTTGTGGTCGAGGCTCCAATAGGTGCTCCCTCTCCTCCTCCCCCAGCCGTGCCTGTTGGGTTCGGCGAGGTTTGTATTGTCATGGTATTGGGGCGGCCATTCTGCCTCACCACGATGCGCCAATCCTCCATTGAAACGGCTGATGTCCTCTCCTTTCCCCTCTAGAAGTATAGTTGTCGTACAGAAGTTGAGGCAGACGGTGATCTAAAAATTTCGAGCAACTGGGGTGGTCGTCGTCGGTGCTATCGTCGGGGATGTCGAACGCTGATGATGACTGGCATGAATGGTCGGTAAGGGGTATCTGAATAATAGAGACAGGAAGAGAGAAAGCGAAACCAATCCCTAGGCTAGGCTAAGCTAAGCAAACAGCAACAGCAAAAGCAAAGCATGCACCAAGCATGAGGCAGGCGGGTAGGGAGGAAAAGAATGTCTCTGGAGGGGAGCGGTCGAGAGAAGGGCAAAACACGGAGGGCCTTGGTTGGCTCCAGTCTCCAGTCTCGAATGCATAATGCATGGACTGGCCCAAGCCGGACTAGTCTTGCAGTTCTCTGGGCTACGCTACAGTACGTAAGACGTAAGACCAAGACCGGGGGGTTGGAGGGGGTCCCAGGCTGGGTCACGATTGGGCGGCAAGGCTGGGTGAGGGTCTCGCGCCTGCGACCCGTCCACCTCTCCAACACGACCCATGCACCAGAACTCCCATCCATCGGTCACTCAGCTCCTCCCAATCCCGAACTTGAGACTGGCCTGGGTCCGAGACCAAGCACCAGTGCGCTCGCTGTGCTTTGGTTCCTGGCCGGAGGGGCTCGACTGGCTGGCGTGCCACCATCCTGCTAGGCAAGGTGCTACAGTTGATTAATTTGATACGGTGCGATCAGCCGTACTGTCTGGAGGCAAAGCACAAAGTATTGGGTCCTTGGCACGCACGGGTCTAGCATTAGAGCGGCTAGGAGCCCTATACGTGGTACATACGCTGTGCAGCGTCGCGAGTGAGTGCCCGTCAGCAGAAGGCTCAGCCATGTACGCATGTACTTTGGCGTGGTCAGCGCAGGAAATGGGCAGGTAATACATGGCATGTGGTCTCACTCAAAGTACCTCGAAACTGCCTGCAGTCGGACCCGTCCCCTCCCTCGGCCTTGGGGAGTTGTAGGCCGCCGACCAGGATGGCCAGGGCATGGTGGCAGGACGACGGCAAGCGCTGTGTCTGCATGTACGGTTATCAATCGAATCATGCACTCTGTCCCGGGCATTCCTTCACGGCGGAAGCTGTCGCTCGAGGGTGCCAGGAAGGGGAGGTACTCGGACTCGTACGGTATAGGCCAGCGACGGCGATGGAGGGCGGAGGTCGATGGATGGAGGAAAAAACACCACATGGATGTCCGTGCCGCGAGCTGTGTGCCTGTACGTACTGATTGTTGCAGAAAATAGAACACCCGCCCCGCAGGCCAAATGCCCCTGTCCTGTGGCAGTGTGCCTCGTAGGGCCAGCACTGGAAGTGGGGGAGATCTCAGGTACCCTTGGCGGGAGCTGCCACACAAAGGGTACATGCCACCTCGTTGTGGGAGCGGAATGAGCATGGGGTCCGTTTCGGAGCTAAGCTGCTAGCGCTGCTAGGCTGCTTGGCGGACAATCCCATAGCGGGAAAGAGCACGATCCCGCCTGTGACCTAAGAAAGGAAGTACCAAATCGAAGGGCGGTGATCTTCCCGATGACCAGAATACCTCGGCAGTATAAAATGAACCAACTAACAATATTCCGTGCATTAAGTATTTCACACTTGTTATTCGACACAATACATAGTAATCAGATAATACCAGTCGTAGACTCAACATGGAAGCAGTAGAATGCTTACTACTAGGTGAACGCTTGCCCGCTTAGGGGTCTGATCCACTAGGGCCACTAGGGTGCGGCTGACAGCAGCCAGTACGCTCTAGAGAAGGAGCTGAATCCCCACCCCTGCCTCCTCCTTCTTCGCCGCCTCAAGCTGCTGTTAGGCCGGTACGGCTGAGCCATTGGTATTCCAGAGCCCCCGAGTCGTCAAGTCTTAAGTCCAGAGTGGCTTTCAATAATCAGTAATAGCTGGCCCAACGACATTTCCATCCTCTGGCCGTTGGCCATGTGCCTGCCTAGCTACGAACCGAACCTCACTGCGCTAGTGGCATGGCAAGTCATCATGACATGGGCGGTTGAAGCTCCCCCGGCTCGTCGCCTTCAAACAATCAATTTAACACGGGAACCCCAGGAAGAAACAATTTATTCTCGCAATGTCGCTCCACGCCCAATTGAATTAAATGCCGTGTTGCTCAGTGGATACGATCCTCGCCGCCTGGCCCCAAGCGTCTACGCTCTTACAATTGTATTTCGCGCGCGCTCAGAGCAGAGACAATCGTCGCTCCACCACATGACCAATCAATTGTCAGCCTTCTCATCTCTCCATGCGCCGTGGCTATGTATGTCTGAGGTTCTTTTGGATTGCCCCTTCCCGCATGCCCAAAGACCCTATTTAGGCGCCCGCAACCAGCACACTGTCTAAGTTCTCCGCAGCTTTTTTATCCATTGCACCCGAGAGCAAAGTACCAAAGCCTCGACGTCGGGTCTCAGCATGATCTTCTGTCCCTGATGTGAGTGATCTGTGTGAGATTCCTATTTTGGAGCCGTTGTCTAGATGAAACCCAGTTTCATTATGCTTCGAACCTGAATAAATCCTCCCATTATTAGGCTCGATGACATGCTGCCATGCGACCCTTGCCCGGGATTGAGGAAACTCATTTCTTGCTCTCTTTTCGCTCTTCCCAACTGGATCACATCTCTCGAATCCCCGTGGCTTCGAGTAATAAGCATCCTGCCTACAAAATATAATCATCTCACTGAAAACTGGGCCTGAGCAACCCCTCCCCTGATCCTGTCAAAGTCTGATCTCTCACATCGAACAATATCCCCAATGTAACCTCGCTCCACATGGCCCGTCCGGTCTTGGTCTTCTAATGACTGTACCAGCGTCGCATCATATCTCTCGCGCTTTTCAATCCCTAGCCGAAACGAGCCAGCCCAGCGGCCAAACCACAAACGGGTGCCCATCCTCCGATCTCTGAAACCCAACCCGCCGCGCCAGTGCCGGCAGTTGACTCCCGCCAGCTGGACCGTGGTGGCAGTTGAAATCACCGAATGCGCCTTTGACACTGTAACAGTCCCCCCCCTCGCCCGTAGCAGTAGGATTCCAGCGTGGCTACCGGGTCTGTAGCTTGGCGGGAATCAGCAGGAACGAATGAGCTCGATCTCGTCGATTCCTATTCTTGGGATTTCGTCCTATGACGCCCTTAGATTCATATCGGGCCGTGTTTCAGCTGCTGTCTTTGCCAGGCCAGTTTTATAGGATGTCTCTCGCACCTACCGTTAATAGTTCATGCCGACCGTGGATAGTGATACGATTTCATCCTGGTGGTATTGGACCTTTTGATCACTGATTGCCGGGACCGAATATAGACTTCCTGGAAGTTGATTGCTATCCTAAGCTGAGGACATGGAGATGCTCCCAAAAATCGTTGAGTGGTGGTAGTACAATGTTCCTTCAGTAGGTATTTTTTATGTATGCACTATTAAGCTAATCTATGTGAGCTATGCTGGTGTAATCAGAACCAAAACCTCCTCGTCATACAGATTCATTCTGGGCGTTGAGAAATTAAACAAGACAGGCGCGTTTGCGTCGACCATCAGAATAAAAGACATAATGCCCAACTCCCCAGGAGTCCGTAGAAAGAAGCCCAGTGTAAAGCCAATCTGAGTTGCGCGCTAAGCCGCGTAACCCTCGTATGCACAAAGAGGAGGAAGGATAGCCTTCTTTGGGTGTACAGGACTTCCCAGCATGCGACGGCTATGCGAAAGTCATTGACATCTCCTTCTCTTTACCGAAATCTTCATCGTCAGGGTCGTCTGCCCACGGGTCGTTTAGTGTTATATTAGGGAGTGTCTGTGATGTTACCGGAAGAGGACGCTTGGAGAACTCATCCTTGGGCGGTGGCGGAGGCGGCTTGTCTGTGAACGACGTGTCGAATACCATCGATACCTCGTCAGCCTCGGGTCTGGGGGTGCTTGGGGCTCCAGCGCTCTTCACGACCAGTACCGTCTGCTGTGATTTCGATTTCAAGGGGGGCGGTAAATCTAGGGACATGGGCGGCAGAGTTGATTCAATCTCTTTGATCTGAACATTCTCTGATCCCTTGGGGTCTGATCCGGTCTCTTCTGTAACACCATTTGCTATTTCTGCACGCATGGCATCCACGTCGAAGAGTGCCCCCTGATACGCCGCATCCTTATCCTTTTCTTTCGAGTCGGAGGGTATAGCTTGTTTCGCTCCCTTCTCTTCGTATATTTCCCATTCCTGTTTCTTTCCCTTTGACTTCCCACTGAAGAACCCTCCAAACATGCCCGTTTTCTTGTTGCTGGCTGCTGCTGCTTTGCCCTCTTCTTCGAGTGCTCGCCGGGCCTCCTCGATCTCGCTGATCAATTCTCTCTGCCGTTGATCATGACCCTCGGGATCAGGATCCTCGATTTCAGTAAACTCCTCGCTTTCCACCATCCATCCACAGTTCATCAACAGAATGGGCATGGCTGTACGGTATTCCATGTGTCCTATCACAATGTCCGTGACATCAAAGTTTTCAATCCATGGTAGCTCTTCGATCGGCCCCAGCCCTGCCACACGGCGAATACCACCGCTGGTAAGACGAAATAGGTAGCCAAGAATCCAGTCGTTACGGTTAAAGCCGTTCACAAAGCGTCCCGTAACCACTGTACGTGTCCGCAAATACTCCTCCCTCTTCACGACAACAGGCGATCCGAACAGATAGACATCTTGTACAAGTCCGTACGCACCTCGCTTGGCCAACTCAAGCAAGCATGAGAAGATCACCCTGGCGCCGATAGAATAACCAACGAGGATAATGGGGCGGGCACCGAGGTTTCGTTCTATCAGCGAGTCTGCCAAGATCTTGCCAGCCAACATCGCTCGGTCAAGTGAAACAGCCCAAGGGTTATCGATCAGATATGACAACTTGGTTAGAATTAAGGGTAGTTGAATGGCACCCATCAACGCAGTAAGAATGGTACCACCGAGAATTTGTTGGATACTCGTTGTTAGAGCCTTTTGAACCGGTATTAGCAAACTGAACATCACAGGCCGTTAGAAGAGGGCTTATGGATCCAAACTCACCTCGGTAGCTAGAATCCTGATAGTGTCACCAATACTCTGGAGAATTTCAGGTTCCCAGAGGACAGAGTAAATATCACCCATCAAGGGGTCAACTGTACTGAAGGGGAGACGAACGTCATCCACCTTGCCAGCCAGCCAACCAGATACAGTGACGATCAGATTGACACGTTTGTTGTTATGGAGAGGTCGGTATTCGAATGTCTTGACGGCGCCTGTCCGTCGGTTGGCAGCCTTGCCACCAATGTAGCTTCCAGAGGCAGCAAAGGTCGATGTGATGATGGCAGCACCTCCTATACCACCGAGAAAACCACTGGTGCCACCGACACCGATGGTGGCAAACCCAGCAGCCAAACCGACGCCAATTGGACCTGCCAGCAGACCGGCTGATAAACCAATCACCAATCCGCCACCAACAGTTGCCAGGCCCATTACCATATATCGCTTTTTGAGTGCTGCCTTTCTGCGGTTATCCAGGTGCTCGTCCTCGTTCCAGTTTTCCTTGTCGGCGGCTTGTTGCATTTCCAAAGCATCCGTGACACGCTTCTCGAATCGACAAACGTCAACCCAGTTGATTTCTAGGCTCTCAGCAACGCGCTCGAGTAATGTTCTTGATCTGGCATCATAGACAGAGTCCGAGATTAAAATCAAGAAGAGATCACACAGGATTGTCCATCGCAAATCGATGTCGATCTTCTCTGTCGACGGTAACTGGGTGGGAGTCTTTACTTCTGGCATGTCTTGGATGTCAATGCTCTGGTAGGGCGGGGGTGGCGTTGCAGGCATTTCGTCATCTATAGTCTTGATTTTCTCGACGGGAGTCTTGCTTCGGTCCTCGGGAGTAGGCGTAGGAGCAAGGGTATCATTCGTGATTGCAGGCGATTTCAAACCCTTCTCATCATCGCTGTTCGACGTCGATGGGCCGGTCTCACCTTCAGAATACGATGGTGGCGCGGCCTCTTTCCCCTTTCCGTTTGTGCTTTCTTCGCCCTTGGTCTCTTCACCTTTTATATCTTCGCCCTTAGTCTCTTCACCTTTGGTCTCTTCACCTTTGGTCTCTTCACCCTTGGTCGCTTCAGTCTCCTCCTCTTTCATGGCGTCGGCCATGGGGTTACGAACTCTGGCGTTAGCCATCAGGGTGGGCGTGAGATCCGCGGTGATGACACCATGCTCCGCAAGCTGCTCAATCATGACCTGTTCCGCCTCGTTGATATCCATGTGAGCGTACAGGCGAATCATCATCTTTTGCCCCCACATGGTCATGGCCTCATGGGCGTGCATAACTTCCTTCTTTACTTTCTTGGATGCATCGATATGCTCTATCCTCTTGAGATCCCGAAGCTGCTTCACAATCTCCAACCGCACGATGCCCACATATGCTATACGTTGACCTTCTGTGAGAAGGTCTTTGGTGGCTTGCATTTGGGAAACCGCATCTCGAGCCTCCTCCTCCTCCTCAACGGCCATAGCCGTGCCCTTATAACCATCCCCGAAGAGATACTGGGTGTTGTCGTCTATGCTGTTGGCAGATTCTGCATCGTCGTCCATCTGTACCCTCGTGTATCCCTTGCCAGCCCCTCCGAGATTTCCGTAGCCGTACACGTCATCGTTGGCCTCATCGTGTTCTCGAGCGATCAGCTTGTCATTGTCGTCGTACATATCGTACCGAGCATACGATGGCATCTCTTGCCAGGTCTCAATCGCATCGTCCTTCTCGTCTTCCTTCTGTGTCGAGAGCTGCTGGTGGGAGTGCTCCGACAGACCATGCTCATTATTGCTAGCAATGCTCACGACGCTGGCCTTGTGGGCGTGTCCCTTTTTCTTCCCTCCCATTAAGGAGCTTCTCCTTTTCTCGGCAAACGAGGCAGACTCCCTCTTCGCTACCACGGTTGTGGCGGCCTGCTTGGTGTCGGACTTTGAGGTCGAACCATCCGCCTGTTGGTCGGCCTTGGCCTCCTTGCCGGAGCTCCCGCCATCTTCAACGACTTCTTTGGTCTCGGTCACTGTCGACACAGTCTTGCCCTTCTTCCCTTCACCATTCTGCTTATTACTCTGGGGCCCCGCAGTAGTCTGACCGCTGGCCTCGTCTGTTCCGCTGGAGCCGTGATCTTGCGACACAGTACGGGGAACGACTCGTCGGATGGGTAGACCGAAATCATCCGTCTCAACAACCATCGGTGCTGGCGGAGATGCCGTGGTTTGGTTCGTGGGCGCGGGGCTCTCGGCGCCGTTGGGCTGGCCCTCCGCCTTGGTCATATTGAAAAGAGATGCTGTATTATGTTATAAATGAGGCCGCCCGTTGTAGATTTGTCTAACACTCCACGTCCGCATCCATCCCTTGATCCGGGGTGCAAAGCGCAATGGGGCTGGATGGGACGTGACCTGGCTATAATATGGGGTTAAGAATGGCGCAAGACAAGAAGGAAATATGATTGACAGATCCGAACTCTTGGTCGGTGTGTCGGTCGGCAGGTAAAGGAGGCGAGTTGGATGCAGGACACTGCTGGTGGTGGTGGTGCCCTGTACATGACAGCCCACCTGTCCCCTATCTGCGGCAACCCATCGCAAAAAATAGTAGTGTTGGGGGCCTGGAGGGGCAAGCGTGTGGCCGGTCTAGTGCACTGCAACCGGGACTTGAACATCGCTAGCGCCTGTGACCTGCCACTAACCTGGGCGTTATACGCTGCACTACGTAGCAATCGGCAGTGCTGGGGGCTCATCAAAATGAAATCACCCCCACCTAATGCTTTCTCTAATGACGCGTGCGGGCCGGTTTGATAACCCACCATGTGATCGCTTTGTTCATGCCATGCCCATGCACAACTACATCGTTATTGTTTCGGAGTACACTTTTTGCATTACTTCTAGCGCCGATGGTGTATTTTCGTATTCAATTATGTTGGCTTGTATGTGTATGTATGAATGAGTCTGACATCAGATATTCCTCCCACCATCGATAATACGGGAGAAGACACGAATATGGTCAGCAGTTCTGTTCCGCTTTTGGCCAAGACATGCGAATCCGGGCCTGTCACAACACTTGCGACTCCGCTCACGAGCTCTCGGTTTCGGTCGCCTGTACCTTTTCTATACCCTCGTCCGGTTCGACTTTGTCACCCGCCGCCTTGGCCCTCCGTCTCCGCTTGCGCTTGGCTGGCCCGTCTGCTTCTGAGCTCGCTGCGGCTGTACTATCAGGTTTGTCCTTGGGTTTTGGTGTCGCGTCAGGCTTCTTTTTGGCCTTCTTAATAGAGAGCGGGTTGGGACCTTTGCGGCCCTTGACCTTCTTCTCCTTCTTCTCCTCTGCAGCTTTTGCTGATGATGCCTGGTCTTTGGGCTTTGAGTTGCTGTCACTGCCGCTCTTATCGTCGTCATCCTCCTGGTTGCGCTTCCTCTTCCCTAGCGCATTCTTGATCTCTGCCCTGAATTTGATCTTTTCCTCCCGTAATCGGGCCTGCGCGCTCTCGTCGGCCATAGGCTCTAGAATCATGACGCTCCTCTTGATATATATCAACGGTACGCCACGGACAGTCCGCAGTTTCCTCCTCACTTCCACATCCTGGCTGGCGACGACGTAGCGGTGCTTGTTCTGTCCCGAATCTTTAGGGTCGACCACAGACAGGACACACTCTTGCGTTGAGAGGGGTTCGGGGTACTGATCGGGGTGGTGGCCGCATCTCCGGCGTTCCAGCGTCTTGGCGAGCTCGATCGCATCGTTACCTCCAGGCTCATTCTTCTGGGCATAGAGCTTCCTGATCTCGCATTGTGATATCACTGCACGGTATATCAGCCCAGTGGTCGTAGAGAAAATCTCGTTTGGTGGAACAACATACTCGCTTTCACTTTTCCATGTACTGTCCGTTCTAAGGCAGGATTCAAGTCCATTTTGAAGCGACAAGAATCCTTGACCATCTCCGCGTCCACTTTTGATACGTTAGCCAGATTGAAGCGCCATACTGGCGGTTTTGTAGAACCTACCAAGGACCTGGTATGGCTCGCGGAAGCCGAAGGTCATGGAGAACTGCTCCATGAGCTTCCGATACTGCTTGGAGCGCTTGCCTCTCATGGTGGCCGATGTGGGATGAAACAGCAAGCGAGTAAATTCAATTGACCGAGAAGATACAAATTCGTAAGATGCGCGACCGCGACAGGTCTTGAAAAGGCTGGGAGGAAGCTTGCACGAGCACTGGCAAAATGCGATGGATGCAATGAAGTCTGGAAAAATAAATTTCTTATCGCCAATCAGCCTTGCACCGACCCGTTATCTAAGCCCACCCAGCCGATAAGCTCTACAGAGTGACAGTGAATTTGGCACTCAAGCATTCAAGTCTGCGATTGGTATATCAGATCATTAAGTGCTAATAAATAAATATATAAGAGATAATACACTGAATATTATTAAATTATATCGTTTTATACTGCTGAGGTTTTCTAGTCATTATAGAAAGTGGTCGCCTTCAATTTGATGTCTCATTTCTTCTGTCACCCAGTTGCCAGTGTATCCCGCGCTGTCCTCTCGCCCAAACTATCACTCAATTGAAAAATCTATAGTTTCTGATCCTATTACTACCCCATGAAAACTGATAAAAAAAAGTTGTATTATTAAGTCATAAGTATTGTCGCAATGCAATATGTTTTCATATTCCGTTGCTGGGGTGAGAAGACGGCTTGTCTCTTTTACTGTTCTGGAGCCTGCCAAAACCCGAGTTTATATGACCCTACTCGTTCTTCACACATAGCGCGGCAACCACACTGATGTCGTCGAGTTTCCCTATTGTCATGTAAGGGGTGTGCAAGGCATTGTGGATAGTTAGGGCATTGAAAGACTCAACCTACCTCCTACGCTGGCGAGTCCTTCCTCGATTGCATGTTCCATAAAAGGACTCTCAGCATATGGGTCCACCGCAACTCGCTTGGCAGCCGCAACCAAGTTCTGAGCTGCGGCTTTCATTACATCACGAGCATCTTCGCCTGGTTGAGTTTCGGGGCCTCTCTCGGAGTTTTCGGACTCCCATTCACGGAGTGATCTGAATATTATGTCAACAATCTCATGCTCCCACAGGTTATCAATGACGCCGTCAGTCATTGCGAGAACCACGTCGCCAACTTCAAGGTCGACGGTATCTACAACAGCATTCGTCTCGGGGGTGTCGGGGCTGTTGGTGCCCAGCTGGCGAGGGCAGTCAAACCAATGCCATTGCTCTTTCGTCTTGTAGAGAATCTCCTGCTCTCGCGGACGAAGGACCATAACTTGGCAGTCGCCGAGGTTCGTGACGTAGAGCAATGGTATCGTCTCTCGGTGCCTCGACGCAGTGTCTCGAACTGTGTAATGAAGCTGGGCACCACAGGCGGTTGTTGTTCCTTGCCAGTTGTGGAGTTTGGTAGCCTCCAGGGTCCGCTCATACGCTGTCTGTAGAGTCGCAACGGGGTTGGGCTCCGCATCGGGTCGCATCAAATCCTGGTCAATCTCAGAGGCCCAGAAATGGAGTATGAGGCGTGACCATAACCTGTGTACACACAACCACAAAAATAAGGCTTAGTGACACTATCACATGTTTACCCAGCGACCTCGTGATACGCACCCTGCATGACCTCGAGGTCTCGTTGCCCAAGCCCCAACACCATCATTCGCACATAGGAAGTAGTCGCTCGCAAAGACGGCATCGTCGCCGTTGGTCTGGCCTCGTAATAATTCGCCATTGATATTTACGCGGTCGCGGCTTCGGTGGTGGGTGCTGAGAGCGTCCGAAAAGGAGGCCGAGGGCGGGGAGAGGAAGGGAGGGGGGAACGGTCGCGGGGTTCGTTTGGCAAAAAGTGCAACGCCAGTATCGAATCTAAATGGCAGGCTCGGTTTATGGTCCTCAGTTGGTACGGGCGATACCTGTGACGAGGCAAACTGCCTGCCAAAGCTACAGCCCCGCCATAGCCGGCCGTTGCAGGATAGCTGGGCTCGCGATAGCGATCTTAATATGGTGAGATGGCGATGAGATGGGCGCATGCGAACCATGGGGCGTCGACAAATGACCCCGTGTGTGCTTCTACGCGCACTCTATCACAGCGTTTGTGGTTTGGAGAGTCGATATGTGAGCTGGCCAAGCTCGCAAGGTTCAAATGCCGCGATTGGGGGTTTCCTAGGGCAAAAAGGATACACTGCGATACGACATCATACATCTCATTAGGCCATTGCTCGAGAGCGATTAGGACCCTGTCAACCTGTATGACTAACACGTGACGGGGACACTGTAGGCTGGATATCAGCCACAGTCATGCTCACTTGCTGCACGACCAAGTGTTCTTGGCTACCTGGGAGCTGGAATTTGCGTGAGATTCTTAATTCTTGAGTTGACCCAATTCAGCATTGCCGGCAACCATTCCCACTCGTCGGCCTTCGATTCTCCCGCTCTTCGAGACATGTTTCTAGCTCGTGTGAAGCTTATTGAGCTATTGGGGGCCAAGACTAGTAGCCGGACCACAACCACTGGCATGGGCAAATATGCATATCGCTGTCGAGGCTTCAGGCAGAGACTATGGCACGCACCCGCGTGGATCACCAAGTCGTGTCAAAGTTGGGTGGGCAATTAACATCGTTGATAGACGCAATTGACGCTGCCTCGAGGACAACAAATCCCACTGTGGCCTGGCAACATAATTTTCTATCTAGCGTGGCCTACAACTCAATCGAGGGACACTAAAATCATAGTGGTGTATAATGATAATGGGCGAGGTCCGCGCGTACAAAGGCTTCACTGACGACATCGACGCCAGCTCAGGGAGCAATGGATGATAAAGTTGCGATGTAGTGAGCGGGGCATAGTGCAAAAGGGAAGCAGGCCAATTGACGAAATAAGGAGCTAACCGAGACTAATGAGCACCAAGGAGTGATAGTCTTCAAGCATCAGAATCGACAAACCCATCCAGATCCAATCGAGATAATCGAAGAGGGATAAACGGTAGCCAGCATCGCGATACCGCGAGGATGGCTGCTATGGACCAATGACGTAGAGATTGTCGTCGAATTGGACCCAAGGTCGGGCCAGCCTGATCCCCCCATGGTGCGGATTTGCCAATCACGCTTCATCCTGGCGCAAGCCTGATGGGGCCAAAGCCAAAAAAGGGGTGTCAACGAGGTTGGCATCTAGGCCCAGGCTGTCAATTTAGCCTGCCGTTCCGCTTTTGGTCGAGATCACTGCTCTCCCAGCATGTCCGGACAGTCCGGCATCTTGATAACCGACTCGGGTAGTATCTTGCGGATGAGCTGACGAGTCATTACGTCTCCCAACGTGAATGCTGAAATTGTGAATAGAATCCGTCTTCTAATATCATCCGCCGTATTACGAGAAGGAAGCGCTGAGGCGCGTCTACACGCATGATGTGACAAGGACAGCTCTGACTAAGCGCCGCCAAGATGTAGATCTTCCTTTTCCTCAGGTCGTTGTCTGAGAGCGCATCTTTAAATCGGGAGTGATTGGCCCACGACTCTCTCCAAGCCCAGAGCCCTGACAGGGACACGTAAGTTTTAGGTGGCTTTGATCATTTGATGGCAATGCCGCGCGACAATGGCCGTTTTCCTGCCGTTTCTTTGTTTTTCGTATTCGCCATCATCTTCGCGTCTGCCGAGAAGTCAATTGCTTCGTAGGAATCTGGATCAAACCCAGCCAGCCACTATGACCACTACTGCCACACCCATGGCTGCACTGCCTCATCCCACTAGTCCGATTGCGTTGCCATCTTCAACTCAAAGCCTCGAACACTTTAATCTGGAGGTCGGATGTGTCTCAACGAGCCACCGATTCCTTAGTCATATCAGCCAACCTACTCGGGTAGGTAGCAGGGCATCTGGCTGGATTAGGTCGGGGGGTGCGATGATAACTCCACCCCTCTCTGAGGAGGAGGATTCTGGAGAGAACGAAGCGGTCGGCCGTCAGAAGCCAAGCTCGCCAAGTTGGCAGAGCGAGCAAGATTATCGGACACTTTACACGCTAGCACATGCCGGACCAGACGAAAGCCGCTACTTTTCCCTCTCAATGGAGCTTTTCGCAGGCATAACCAGGCCGGGTGCGCCAATCAAGTACTAACAACGCAGAGGGGCCTTTTTTCTCAGTCAAGTCCACTTTAGCTTTTCTTCTCTCTGCAGCAAGCACCCATTCAGGTACCTGCATGCGGCGAAACAGACGCTGCGACTGGTTCGTGGGTCTCCGCCAGAAGCAAGCGCCCAGCGATGGAAGTGACTAGACTCGAGAGGACGGAGAGGGTTTCGTCTCGACCAGTTGTAGGGCTGTGTGGTCGTGGGGAAAGCAGCTCACGTTACAAGTGCATAATGTCCAGGTATGTAAAACAATGTAGGGGAAGACGGGGTGAAGAAAGAATATCTGGAGAGCCAATGTCAGTGGCATCATGGGCCAAGACAATACCTGTCTCGCAAGGAAGTTCCTAGCACCAGTTACCGCCGGCTAGGCGCAGGTGGCTTCTTGTTTCTAGCGGCTACAGGTGTGTGGATGGAGAGACAGGCGGCCGGGGAAAGATCACGTTCTCGAATGGCATGCTCGCTTGTTGGTGGTTCGGTTCATCGGTGAAAGTGATGACGACCAGGTATGGGTCTGCTGCCAGGATCATCGATAGTCTGGGATGGACTGATGGGCCTTCGGGAATCATGGAATGGCCGTCGCTATCGGTATCGCTACAAGCGACCACAGCCCTCGTGGTCGTCTCGTCATGCCACCGGCCAAGCCTGTGATCATGTCTTGGCTGCCAGCCGGAAAGGCTGGTCATACATCATGGATACTTCAAAGTAAGAGTCTAAAAAGCGCTGCGGCATGCATGTCCTGGATTTGGCACAGTAGCAACCGCCGCCAGCGGTACTTGCGGATCCAGGGCGCAGCTGTACCGGGATGCAGTTCAGATCGTATCCCTCCCGTGAATCTTGCTCGTATTAGTACCTGAGGTGTGCTGTAGCTGGTGTTACCATACCCCCCGGAAGCCCCCCTCAAAATAGCTGGTTCTTATTTTGCGGCGAAAGCTTCGTCGTGTAAAAAGTGTCCTCCTTCCCGCTCTCTTGATCCATTGTCTATACTCGCTCCCTTTTTCTTTTTGAAAGAAACTGATGTGCAAATAACGCCCTTGCGTTAGTTCCGGTATGTTCCATCACCTGCTTTGTTGTCGTCGAGATTGGTCAATGCTATGCAATGCTATTCCTGTCAAATCCACCCTTCACAACTTCACAAACCTGAAGCAGCCGCCTGGGTTCGTGACGTAGGTGTGTCATCCCAAGCCTCTACCTTGTTTTACCGTCTTGCTCTCAATCCCATCCGTCTGATTATTCCCGTCCGCCCTGTCTGTGTAGTCGCAGTCTCCGCAAACACCGTTTTGTATATGCATTCTTCTTTTTTGTTCAGTCAATCAGCTCACCATTTACTTGCGACTTCGTCATCATCATCATCACCATTTTCCGCTGCAGGCGGCCAGGAGATCACTTGGCGCATGATAGCTTGGTTTCCGTCCCTCCCCCCCACCACCACTGACACCAACACCATACCTACACACCTACCTTACCTTACCTTATGTTCTTGAACAAAGTACTTGGGTTGGCTAATCAGGCTTACACGCTTGATCAGAACCAACGACAACCCAGACTAACAAGCAACGTGCACCAGCGTTTGGATACATATCCCGCCTCCCTGTCTCTTGTTTGCCAATAATACCCAATCGGTGCACACACAACCAGCAATTCTCTCACCATCGCGGAAAAGAAGGTGTGTGTGGCTGCAGGTGCCGTCATCAAGACCAGACCAGTCCCCGAAGGCATTATTTTACCAACCACCTCAATCCGCATACATTTCTTCCGTCCCGACCCAGTCGCCCCATTGGCACCAATCGACTCCAGTTGCCTATTGCAAATAATAGGTAGATAGGTAGAAAAAGGCTAAAGTCGAGCGGGCCCTGCCATGCGCACCACCAGGTTGCGTATTCTAGCAGACCGACACATCCGCCGCTAAAGAGTCGACCCCATCAGTCACCTTCTTAACACAGTGAGTAGCCCATTTCCTCTCGGTCTTTTGAGCGGACGCACAATCCTTTTGCCAAGGACATCGGATCTCTCTGCTCTTCCTTGCATCGGTCTCGGGTTGTTGTTCTTTTGGTATAAAGCGGGTGACCTATGAGACACCTTCAACACCGCCGCTGCCAATTCCCGAGCCTCCCCTACCGCATCTTATTTTAAGTAATACGGCCAACGGCAAAGACAAGAAAGAGGCACCGAAGCTGCCGGTTCAAGCCCCCTGTCTAGGCTTGCGTGCGTCTACTTACCTTCTTCTTTTCTTTAATTCTCTTGATAACAGACCTCCTCTGCAATCTTCCCCGAGTGCACCCTCTCTTCATCCGCTTCTGTTTCGTTTTGTTTGCTGGCTGGACTCAACTCACCATACCCACAGTCGCAGCAGTCGAAACCGTCGGATTAATTGCAGTACTGGCGACCTCTCCAACTGCAGCGCCTCCCTAGACCCTGTACAGGACGCAGCTAGTATCTGTCTCGTCTTCAGCGCCGACTACATCCCTCCGTGCACCATTTGGCCATATTACGGCATACCACGACCAAAGAGGTCTGCATCCCTCGGCCTCTTGGCCTTTTCGTTTTCTCGGCGGGTGTCTCAGGCGGCTCATCCCTGGGCGAGCTGAATGTCTGGCAAGATGGTCCGGAATCGAGGTTCGTCATGAGCTTTATTGTTGTTTATTTGCTCTCTCCGGGCGCTGTTCTATTTTAGCCTTTCGGCTTTGCGTCATGCTGCACATTTCCCTACCTTACCCCAAGATGAGCATGTCTTGGGACCTCATTGGTCTCACACCCCGACCTGTCTTTAATCTCTACCCATTCCACGCAGCCTTTGTTTTCTGTCTTGCTCCCGCCTCCCCAGCCTGGCCGTTTCTTCATCCATCCATCCTTCTCTCACATCACCCGTTTGGGCGCTTCCGGTGCAGCCGCTGGACCCATTGTTAATGCCCAGCGCCCACCGTCTGGGCCCGGGTCCCCAACCATCTACTGGCGCTCGCTGCATGACAGGGGCCCTGCCAGCATAGCAGCTTGGCAGGGCAGGGCCGTGGACCCTTGGTGGATGGTACTGTCAATCTTGGAGGCACGGAAGCACCCCCCAAGCCCACTAGCGCGTTCCCCCGTCTATCAATATCCGCTTTGCAGTGGCCATACCCACGCAAACGGTACCTCCCCAACTCAGGACACGCAGCATGTACTCCCTCTAATTTGCACTATTTGCCGGCGCTCATCCCTGGTGTCATTTATTGCCTACTACCTGCGCACTCTCGTCAGGTGCTGACTAGGTACTAATACGATACATGTGAACAGTCCTGTCGTTCATGTCCCAGTTTTCTGCTGGTTCAAAGGCGAACTCTCCCTCCTCCTCTCCGCCCAACGAGTCACCCTTGACCAATCCTCCCAAAGGCGAAAAGAACACCTTCGTCAACCACCAGCGTGTTCCCTCTCGTCCCCTCACACCACCGTCGAATCTGGACTATGGCACCCCTCTGAGCACCTCGCCCAATTCAAACAACAGCACCCCCAATCACCAACGACGCAGCTCACGGCCCTTGTCCATGGTTATGCCCTTTATACCACCCAGCATGGACGTCAACGAGGATACCATTCCCGAGCTTCAGCCTATCTTCTCCTTGCTCAACACACAGCAGAACAAATTCTACCATGAGGGCTATTTTTTAAAGCTGGACGACCAAAGTACTCGTACGTTCCCCCCCCCCCTCTCGGCCACATCTTGAACTGTGGTACCCCACCCACCACGCAGCATCAGTCGCATCTTTTCTTTTTCCCTCCGAAGCCTTGTTCAATCTCACCACGCTCCCCCCACCCCTTCTTGAGAATCCTCAGCAGGGAGAAGGGGAGGCGCAAGTGAAGGAGAGTTGTTTCCCAGCTGACTTTTTCGTTCAATTGATAGAGGGCCAGCCCAATGCCGACCGAACGTGGACAGAAGTCTACGCCCAGCTGGTGGGCACTGTCCTGTCCTTTTGGGATGCCCGCGAGCTTGAGGCCGTCGAAAAGATTGGCGGCGAGGTGTTACCCAAGTTCCTAAATCTCACAGATGCCTCTCTTAAGATGGTATGTTTCCCTCAGCCAGTAGCTCCGTGAGAAATACGCCGGTACCCAGTTGATTGGCTAAGTCAGACTTTTGAATCGTCTGGGTTCTGATGAAAACACACAAATGCCACCTCATTACATGGACCCTACTGACATGGTGCAGATTGATTCATTGCCAACCCGGTCTGCGGACGAAAAACCTCTGGAGAACATTCTTAGCATTTCTACGGCTGGCCGTAACCGCTACCTGCTGCATTTCAATAACCACGATGTTCTCGTGCAGTGGACCGCGGCCATTCGCCTCTCCATCTATGAACAAAATACACTACAGGAAGCATACACCGGCGCTCTAATTGCTGGCAAAGGAAAGACGCTTAACAACATCAATGTGATCATGGAGCGATCCCGGTTCAAGGTCGAAGAATGGGTCAGAGTACGTTTTGGCGCTGGCATGCCTTGGAGGCGATGTTGGTGCGTCATCACACCACCAGACGAGAAGGAGTACGCAAAGCTTCAGAAGGATATGAAGAAACGGTCGCCATACGACCGATCGCATGTCCCGGTCCTCAAGGGAGACATCAAGTTTTACGACACAAGAAAGGACGGGAAGAAGCAGAAGAAGGCTCACCCCATAGCCACCATCACCGATGCGTATTCGGCATATGCGATCTATCCCACGACCAAAGATCTCGTCGACACCTCTACCCTTCTGAAAGTTGAGGGCAGTGTGACGATACATGCAAATCCGCCCACATCTTCAGAGGGCTTCGTGTTCATCATGCCGGAGGCGCGCCCTATGGTTAGTGGGTTCGAAATGTTACTTCGGTTTCTCTTTCCCACATGGGACACTTTCGGACTTTACGGGCGACCCGGAAAGCTTGTAGCCAGTATTCTCGACCCAAGATCCCTCATGTTTGCCATGCCAAAAAACAGACGATATGGATATCTCGAGCTGGTGGATGTCATCGCTCTCCTTGCCGAGGGCGGAAATTCGAGCTGGAACGAAGAAGAATGGAGGAAGAAGCTCAAGGAGTCCACAGGCACCAGGATGAGTGCCATTGAGGATGGTACGAGGTCTCCACACTCACGCAGCGACAGCCGTGGCAGCGCACAAACCAGCGGCAATCGATCCAGGTCTCAGTCCTTGAGCTCATCTCTCCACCACGATGCGCCATCCACACAGCATCCCCCCATGCCCAGTGCGCCCTTCGGTCGCATGCGAAATGATTCGGACCCAACCTCTTTCTCCCGGCCTGGAGCACCAGAAGGACCTGGCGCCAATCTCGCTGGAGATTTCCCATTAAGAGGCCAAACGCCACTGGGCGGCTCTCCTCCTGATGGGCTTCTGAGTGACTCATTCAGTTCTGATTCGGAACGCGGCGGTTCTCCTCCTACCCTCGGACCCATGCGAGACATGAACACCCCGGAGCCAGTATCCAGGCCTCCCGAATTTGGTCATCCTGGGCAGCAACGACCAACTAGCAAAGTCTACCACTCCCCGGATTTGCGCCGGGCCAACAACCGGCTCTCCAACTCAACGCTCTCGCAGATTGCCAAAACCGGTGGGCTTGGTCTCCCTCAGAATAACAATGCTAATGAACCCCGCCGAGGCGGAATGGAGGATCATAGGATGCCTGGGCCTTCGGTACATTCAAACGCCAACTCCCTGGGGATATCTGCTAACGACAGTCGCGAAGCTGTGAACTCGAGCCCATTCAGCGGCGTACCTCCTTCATTGGGTGTCCCACAAGGCCCCCAGAATCCCTACGCACAAAGCTCAGACGGCTCTCGCCCCCAAACCTCGGAAGGCCGGAGGTCGCCCTACCCCCCCAACGGTCCTGGTCCTCGACCACCACCACACGGTTTCCCAGGTGGTCCACTGCCCCAGGGACGCGGGCGCCCTCCTCCTGGCAACGGCCCTCCACCTCAAGACTTTTATGGACGAGGACGAGGTTCAGGCCCCAGACCTCCCCCTCATCAAGGTCCTTCCCAGCCTTTCCCTGATAGAACTACCAGCATGGACAAACATAGCAGCATGACCCCCGATGCCATTATTGATCATTATGTAACAGACCATGGCCATGGACATGATGAATGGCCGAGGGAATCCAACTATCAAACAACACCGGACCGGACTGAGCGACCCCGCGTGGGCGTTCTGAAGACTGTCGGAGGTGAGGATGGGGGACCGCCACCTATGAGAAAAAACTTCGACATTCCAGATGTTGAGTTTGGCCCGACGTTTAACTATGGTGCTGGACCTCCCCGGCACAAGCCGGGCCCTGGGCCTAACGGTCCGCATGGCCAACGGCCATACTCCCCAGCAGGACCTAGACCTGGTACTGCCGGGCGAGGGTCTCCTGCCGGCCCCCATGGGCCTCAACAAAGACGGCATGACGAATCCGGTAGGACAGTGCCATGGCACCCGAGCAACTCGTCTGCAGCACCCGGACAGCTAGGGCCTGCGCCTCCAAGTCATGGTCACCCTCGGCCGATGCAAGCCGGAGGGGCTCCACCTCATCAGGGCGATCCCAGATTCATGCCTCCACCAAACCAGTACACTGGAGGCCCTGGACCAAACCGTCCGCCTCAACAGCGAAACATTCACCCTCAATACCAGGGTCAGGCATTCTGATTACAGAGCGCTCGATTTTTCACTTTCACTTTTCACATTACGTTGTACAGTACTACTCAAAATTATTGGGCACTTCAGGCACAGTGACGGTGTATGGGTACAAGAAAAAGACGTCGAGGGGGCGATGAACGAGACGAATGTAAAAATGGGCTTCATGGATGAAAGGTGCACATTATTTTCCATTTATTTTTCTCTATTTTTTTTTTACTCCTCCCTCCGCGATCAGTCACCGAGGGAGGCAACGGTTTCTTGGCGAACAGTCGTATTGCATGATTTGGAATCGCATTAGAGGAATCGAGATATCTCGACATTTACTTTGGCATGCTATTGTTATTTCTTTTGTTTGGGATTGGGTTTGGATGTTCACCGTACCTAGCATGAATAGACCCTGGTAGAGAGAGAATAAACCTCCTGCAGCACGAATTGAAAGCAATGTTTCTCACTTATCTTACTATACCATTATTAGTCGTTGCCACTGTCGCTTGCCCAGCCACCGAATATGGTGTTGAGGAAGCATGCATCAGAACCAATCGAGTGAAATCGGCCATTTCTTCCCCCGCCGATGATCTAGATGGACACCCAATCAACGTGTGATCAGCATGCACAGAGAGTCGAGTAGCGGCTAGCTCGATGGCCTGGGCCGGTAGGAGTGTAGGAGTGGTGTGGTAGGTTTTGGGCTTCTTTTCTTTTTCCTCCAATTCCATTGACGTCGGTGACTTTCGGTACATGCGAAATTCAAAGAGAGATGCTTGCTTACCCATCACCCTACGTGCATCCGTGCGTGCACACTGACGACACCGGGACGCATTTGCGGCGCGTGATGATGTGACCGAGTGACCAGGAATAGTACATCGATAGGCTGGTGTGACCAGTCGCGGTGGATGTCCATGTTTTCCAGCGTGAGCACTTTCACCCGTGGCTCTGGTGGCAGCTGCACCACTGTCAAGCTCCCCAGCTAGCTCAGAATTGACAGATCCCGGCCATGTGTGCTTGCTGTCATCTCTGCCAAACAGTCTGCTGAAGGGGGCAGACAAGCTCGCCTACAGGCAGTGCCGGGCGCGTCGTAGCCCACTGCCTTTGTGATTGTGCGGTGTACATGGCTGATGGGGCCCTATTTCAGCTCTTCCAGCGGCGATCTCATCCAATCGACAGGCAGCCACTGTACTCGACTGATGCAAACCGGTTCCTTCCCCGTCGCTATTGGAAACCTGCACCGCTGTTCGCTCGTTTCTTTTTCTCCACGATTGTTTTTTCTTTTTTTCCCTTTTCCCCTTCTCTTGTTTGCCCCCATCCGCTTCGCAAGCCGCAGTGATTGGCAGCTTGCTGCAAACCCCCAGGCCATCCTTATATATTGCCCGTCGCCGTCGTCCGCTGGCTCCGCTAATCTATGGTTGGCGCACTAGCTGGCTGACTGCACTTCCACCTGTCTGGACCTGCTTCTTCTTTTTTGTCTTCAATATAATCCCCCGATCCCAAGTGCCGCGTTGTCAGGCTTCTATGGCCAGGGTGTAATATTTCCATTTTTTTTTTGTAGCCTGCCGAGCATCTCAGGCACCGGAATACTACCTACCGACGTACACCGCGTGCGTGTGCTGTTACACAGCAGCCTTGCCCCTCCATCCATCCACACTCGTCGCCTCAACAACGGCCTTACGTTGGTTACCGCTGGTCGTGCCACAACTTTTGCGCATCGCGCTTTGAGAATCGGGATTGGACATGCTCGCCCTTGGATAAGCAGCGCCTCTACAGCTGCTTCGTCTTGAGGTTTAGAAAAAGACAAACCCTCCCATATCGCAAAACCAACCCCTCATCCCATCCCATCCCGCCAAAGCCTTGGTTGGTCGTTGGCCCCAATGGACGAGGATGAGCCTACCCAAGGTTTGTAGTTGCTAGGCCAGGACCTCTACCCTCAACGATGCTATTCCCATTTGCTAACGGCCATCTCCTGTACTGATAGCGACTCAAAATGTCCTCGACCCTCGTCGCGTAGGGAAGCAAAATTCGGGCTTCTCTGACGAGGACATCTCCGATATCATCTGCATTCTGTATCCTCACTCCGAGTCTGCCCGCCAAGAAGTGCTGCGCCTGGCACATGACGACTCGCCATATATAATTGGGAAGGATGAAATGGACAATGTCGAGCCCGATTACGACCTCGAGGATCATGCCAGTCGCTTCGAATCGAACCCCTCCGGACACGGCAACTACGCTCTTATCCTACGACTTTCGTCCGGTGTCAAAAACCCAGCATCTGGTTTCGCTTTCGGACGAAACATCAACAGGTGTGATGTCGTGTTCACGCACGATCCCTACAAGCGTGTTAGCAACATTCACTTTCGGATATATGTCAACGAGTATGGTAATGTCATGGTCGAGGACCAGTCCACGAACGGCACCTTTGTTGATCGGACACTGCTACTCTCACGCTCAAAAGACCCATCAAAGCCGCCCATTACACGGCGGGTTCTGACTTCCGGCTCCCTCATCAAAATTCTCTTGCACAACGAGTCCAAGGACCTGACCTTTCGTGTCCGGATACCACGACGAGACGATGAGTATGCAGGTGCGTACAACACCAAAGTCGCCGAGTACTTTGTTCGAAATCAACTTGCTCGCGAATCAGACACGATACGTCCAAGTGACAAAGGCCCTCCTGATATCTTCCGAACGGCTGCCGAGAATGCAGGCGGCGGGCATAGGCCCAAGGAAACTACACCAGCCCGATCCATCAACAAACGTGGGGAGACCATCCGGCCTGAGTGGAATGGTTCTGGCAAGTACAACCGAGTCGGTATGATTGGCAAGGGAGCTTTTGCCGTTGTGTACAAAGTGACCTCGAAATACGACGGGCGACCCTATGCTGCAAAGGAATTAGAAAAGCGGCGGTTCATCAAGAACGGTGTTCTGGATCAGAAAGTCGAGAATGAGATGAAAATTATGCAGCGGGTCGAGCATGTATGCCTTCCTTCGCCCCCTTTTTCTTCCACAAGAGCGGTTTTTGCTAACAGTTACATTCTCTAGCCAAATATTGTTCGGTACATCGAGCATTTTGACTGGGATGAGCGCCTTCTCATAATCATTATGGAGTATGTTCCCGGTGGTGACCTGGGAAAACTCATATCGGAAGAGGGCCCCTTCGACGAACATATGGTCAAGTCGATGGCCAGGCAGCTTCTGGATGCCTTGAATTATTTGCACACGAAGAACATTACCCATCGAGATGTCAAGCCGGACAACATTCTCATCAACTCTCTGGAGCCCCTGGAAGTAAAATTGACTGATTTCGGCTTGTCTAAGATGGTCGACAGCGAGCAGACTTTCCTTCGAACGTTCTGTGGAACGCTCCTCTATTGTGCTCCAGAAGTATATACAGAGTACGCCGAGTACGATGAGAATGGCTATCGTAACAGGGGCAAAAAGTCACGCCGGATGCCAGGTCAGAGGTACAGCCACGCTGTAGATATCTGGTCACTCGCTGGCGTTCTTTTCTTCACACTAACCAAATCGCCTCCCTACCCCGTGAAGACCGGCATCAGTCACTCAGAGCTTCTTCATAAGATCATGACGACTCGGTTGGGCATTGCGCCACTTCAGGAGTTCAGCGTATCAGAGGATGGAATCGACTTCTTATCCCGCATGCTGCAAAGAAGGCCAGAACAGAGAGCGACAATTGAGGAGCTAGCTGAACATCCCTGGCTTGGGGGCCATGGATCATCTATTCAAGCATCTCAATCTTTTGACGAAATAACCGACGATGAGGATATGGCAGCGCAACTAATGGATCTACCTTGGAACGATCAGGGAAGAATAATCGACGTATCAGACGACGAATCCGAAAAGGAAAACGGGGCCAACTTTCGACCTGGACGCCGGTCACAGCAGCAACGTCTCTTTGGTGAAGTCGGCATATCAGCTATCGGCAGCTCAGGGGTCATTCCAGGCGACTTCCTAAATCTACCAGCGGATGATACAAGCATGAGAGAGACAGAAATTCTAGGCCCAGATGGGGATGAAGCATATGACTCGGGTGAGGATATAGCACGAGCTCGTGCTCTGTCGCATTTCCACCAATCTGCAGATCAGCTGCAAAGCTTGGTGGAGAACGTGGCCTCTCAAAGTCTCGGTGATAAGGAGAATGAACCCGCACAGCCAGATTTGTTGTCATCTCGGTATCAGTCGGACTACCTGAATGGCAGTAAGAGGAAACCCCCTTCGCAGGAACTGAGTGACTTGTCAGACGAAAATACCCCTACCGAAAAGCCTTTCATAAAGCGGCTCAAATCGGAGAGCAATATAGAGGGACTGTCTGAAGGCGCTATTGAGGAACTGAGGCTACTGGCATGCATTCCCCAGATTAACAGACTAAGCTCTGGTCGACAGCTAGATGAGCCAGTTGACAAGGTCACGTTCTGGGAGCAGGATAGAACCACATGGCACCTGAATTATCCCGAAATGACTCAGTTGCAGTATGATGCTTTTAATCAGGCTGCTCGAGACAGAGGAGAAAAGTTCAGGCCTGGTCAAACGCCGCTATGGGACTTGGCTAGAAGATATTTCCCTCCAACCCCAAGGATGGTCGAGCAGCCAAGACAGGACGTGGCCGACTTTCCTCCGACGGCAATGCCAACTGATATCGAGTCTATTCCAGACACCCTGCAGCCCGATCCTAAGATCGAATATACCATTCCTGCGGTCGGCGCAAGAGCAATTGGTCTAATCGAGTCCAGCATGACTTCTCTAATCAATGGTGTCTCCTTTCCAATTACGGACTCCCTTGTCTCCTTTGGGCGAGGACCGGAAAACACAGAGGTCTTCGAACCTCCGTCCGAGTCCCGCATACCCAAATATGCGTTCAAGATTCTGCTTTGGAAAGAAGGGTATGATCCCGCAAGAGATCCCGCCAAAGTGGTCCCTCCATGGGTGCATTCTTCAGCGGCAGACGAAAGCAGCTACGGTTTCTACCTATCCACAAAAGCAACTCTTGGTATCCGCGTGAATGGTCAGGTGGTCCCCTCATCGGATGCTAAGAACCCGAGCGGGCCATCACGATACTGGACGCGGATTCACGATGGCGATGATCTCGTCGTTTGGGGTCAAGAACCCCATAATCAAACAAGCCTAACATTTCGCTGCTTCTGGGGCTCATCGTCAAGCCCCCGACAGGACAGAAATCACGCCCTGGAGTTTGCGCCCGAGGAACTGGCCCAGCAACTTGACCTTGCCTGTCAGAGAACCGAGAAACGCATCCGTGATGCAGGTGAAAAACGACTCAAGAACGGCGCCGCCATATCAGATCTCGAAGTACGCACCCGCACGGTTGACCTGGAACGTGCTAGAAGCATAGAGTTTGAGCAGAGAAGGCAAGAGGCCATCACGTTTATCCAGGCACGACAACTGCCAAACTCCAGGAGGTCGTCGCCCGCCAGCGCTCCACCCACAGTGACGATGGGAAGGGTCCCTCCGCAACTGGCATGAGGAGGGAACCTAATTGACGTGAGGAAAGAATTTGAGTATGTAATAGAGAGCGTCTTGTTTTGGGTGTCGCATGATGGGACTATTTACACCATTTACAAGTTGTATGGGTTGGTGTCACTTGGATTGTTAGTGGTGATCTGAGGATGAAAAGGACGGATATGATTCGGAGATCTAGCAACTCAATTATATAGTTTAGCATGATAAGCAAGCCTAAAATAACATTATTCTACACTACATGTGGTTAATTCCGGCTGGCTATCAGATGTTGTCACGTACCGCGCTGAGGCGAAAGAAAAGATGTCAGTTGATGCAGGTCTCATTGAAAATAGCTACGTAATGCTAGAGTATTCGATCTAAAGCTCCCTCCTGATCCTTCACATCTCCATTCCAATATCATCTGCAAGCCGAAGCCAGCAGGATATCAACATTGAGAATGCCAACCACCACCAAGTAATGAGCGTCCTCCATCTTCCTCAGGTGATGATACGCATCTTTGAAGAAACGAAGACAGTTAAAGGGCAATCCTAAGCAGAAATTCGAGTTCCAATCCGTTGAACATGATAGGCGGGTGCATAGATGTTGTTAAGGGCCAACTGGGAAAACACCCTGTACCCAAAAGCAAAAGAAATACATAAAAGAAGTAAGGACCATGTAGCAATTCCATCTCGGTCGTTGGTCTCATTGTCTCATTCGGTCATTGACGGCATCCGATCGTTATTGGTGTGCGTACATGTCGCATGTAATGATAACACAAAGCGCCTTTTTTTGGTTCGAAACCCATCAGTCTTCGGCTGCTGTGCTTCTCTTCTTATACGGCGCTTGCTTCGTTGACAGACTGTTGAAGAAAAAAGAGAGTAAAATCCGAAAATCCGAAAGGCATGGCTTCACTCCATATATTCATTCATCTCACTATATTCATGTTAGTTCGCCAAGACAGTTTTTTTTCCGTCTGCGTCTTTTTGCTTTTTTTTTTTTTTTTTTTTGTTCTTGTTTTTGGTCGAATCCTTTGTTGGAAAGTAGTCTCAAGCATTTTTGCCCCTGAGCGAGAGTCGGCCAAGGGCTAGTTCATGAGATGTGAGATTCGTAGCTTCCAATATTTCTGGCCGGCTACAGTAAGTATTTAACAAGCTTGTTGACAGATAGCTCGTTGAACCCTGTCACTTTGTTAAAATCTGTTCCAATATCTTGTGATGGTCAATGTACTCACCGAGTAATAGGCAACATAAGGCCCACGTCACTCTCGACATCCGAGTCAAGGATTTCCTCGATGGGAAACTTGGGGAACTCATACTCCGCATAGTTTTCTTTGTCTGCCTTGGTCCAGGCATCTGTGTCTCCGCAGTTCTGGGAGTTGTATGCATCAAAATAAAAGTGGTTTGGCTTTGGCTTTGGCTTCGACTTTGAGTCTGGGCCTGGAACTGAGCCGTGATACCAATTATAACTTCGTTTTCCCTCGCGAGGATACACTGGCTCCTCATCGGAAGAGGCTGCACTGGCGGACGGACTGGACCCGAAAGGGGATTCGGCAAACCAGGTACGATTGCGAGGGAAGTTATCGCGGTCGTTCTGTTGAGGGCCGAATCGCTCCTAGTGATTACGAGCAGTCTCTGGGAAGTGGTGGCCGCCAGGAGTGTTGGTAGAAAATGGTGGCGATGTCTGGTCCCCTGGGGCTGGTCCAAAGTTGTTTGGCTCTCGAAGGAATGGACTTCGGGGGATCTGTGGCGTTCGTGGGGATCCATCTGCCTTCTCAGATTTATGGTAGTCTCTCCCAGAAGACTCCTCCTTTCTGGACTGGTCATCGGGCCGGAAATCACGATTTGGCGATGGGTTGTGGCTTTCGGACTTGGGTGTTCCCTTTGTTGCCCAAGAAGAAGTAGCTGAAAAGTTCCACGAAGTCGGATCGAACCCAGCATCAGCACTGAATGCACCGCCAGTAGTCCTGGGCAGTATGTGTTCCGTCTTGGGGGATCGATGATCCTGGGAACTGCTATGGTAAGTGGCAGGTGATGCTGCAGACGTTGGTGAAGAACCCGACTCAAAACCCTCAGCGTTGGATCTAGCGAAGGAAGTACCATCTTCAGGTCCATGTAGGTTTGGGTCCAAGTTACCCCATGAATGATAATTCATGTGGTTCCTGAATGATGAGCGGTTGCTGCCATTCAAGACTTGTTCATCCTCAGGAATGTCCCGCCTTGGAGCGTCATTGGCAGGTTCCAAACCCGAGAATGCAAGATTTCCAGGCCCATCGTATGAATACCCTCCAGCACTCGATTTACCAATCGGATTTGGGTAGAAAGCACTCTCGGTACCTTGACGGAACAGTTTTTGCTCAATACTGAGGTTGGATGTAAGGTCTTCAACGCGAGGTGGGCTATATTTCATCTTTCTTCGCATAGAATCCTTGTTAGAGGTTTCTGAGACGTTCGCCTTGGGACGAGCCAGCTTTTCCTTTGACTTCGAGCCTTCCCGTACTCGATGTTCACGTGGAGACTTCCTCTTCGATTCTTTAGAAAAGACCACCGAGTCTGCAACGCCCTTCCCTTTGTTGGAAGATGCAATCTCCTGGCGACTCTGATCGAGGTAATTCTTTGAAGCCGATCCAATTTCATTCGAACGCAGAACGTGGCCATATTCTCCGACGACGGAGCAATCAACCGTTGTCTCAGAAGTGCGCATCTCACTCACGCATGTCGCACAGTAATTCGGAAGTAGAGCCTCTCCCTTTTTCACAGGATGAGCCTTGTGAAAGCGCTTCGACCGAACTATGCCACACCCAAAACAGATGTGCCGGCTGCCAATCACGCCTCTCTCCATCATGGCATCTCGGCAATTGGAGCATATGTTTCTGATAGGACCCTGTCCAGGGTCTACCGGGTGGCTGTCATGGTACTTGGCTGATCGAACTGAACCGCAACCGAAGCAAACGTGGTACTTGACACTTGGCTCAGGGCTCTCTGCCCGTTGTCCCATGAGCACTGCCTCTGAACAAAGCGCCTCGCTTTGGGCGCGTCCCTCATGCTGGTTTGATTTCGTACGGGCCCGAGAGGTCTTGTTTTTGACCGGGGTGGTAAACTTCGACGGGCCATCTTCGCCCTCAAACGAGGCAGTGGAATGTTTGTGTGAACAAGGCGAGCATGTTGCCTGTGAGGGAGATGTCATGGCCTCATTGAGAGTTTTGTTGATTTCATGGCGAAGAGTGTGCAGTTGATAGTTCAAAACAACATCATGGGGCCGAGCGGCCACTTCTTTCTCCTTCTGGTCGATTTCAGACTGAAGGATGGACAGCTTTTGAGAGATACTGTTACTAGAAGAACAAGCAGGAATTCCAACAGGGGCCAACGGGGCTTGGGGATATGTCAAAATAGGCGCGGCTTGATGTTGCGCCGGCTGTGCAAAAATTGGAGGTGGCTGAGACAGCGGAGCAAGTATATTCTGAGTCTCTGGAGCAATCTGAGTAGGTTGTAGGTGTTGAAAGCCTTGGATGGGCTGAAGAACTGGGAATGGCGTTGTGGTGTATACTGGCGGGTAGCCGGGGACAGCTTGCGGAACTGGATGGGGGACGCTTGGAGGCGACGTCCCCCGGCTTGACGCTACTTGCTGCCCTTGCGGCAGGTGGTAAGAAGGAGTTTTGGCTGGAGGTGGCGAATCAACCTTCTTGTGTTTTCGGTTCTTGTGCTTTTTGCTGGGCGAACGATGAACGGTCCGGGCAGAAGTGCTCCTCTTGGGCGAGACCGAAGCCCGCTCTCTTGAGGCTCGAGATGACTTTTCAGGGGAAATCATCTTGGCTCTCGATTTCTCTGAAGACTTGGGACGCGTTGTTGATCGGCTTCTTGTTTTTTTCTTGGAAGAGGACTTCTGTTCCAGTCGGCTAGTCCTGGGTCTGTCGCTTTCTTGATCGCTTTCAATATCTTCAGACCAGGCCACGGAATCGTCTTCGGTAGATGATTCTTCGTCGCTTTCGCTGTTCTCAAGGTATTCATCAGAGTCGTAGAATGGTGATTGGGCTTGCTGTTGCTCTTGACGCCGGATGCTTTCTCGAGTCGGGGTGCCAAAGAGAGCTGCCATGAGATCAACACCCAAAGGTTGCTGCCTCTCTTTATGGCGGTTCTGCTTCTGCCGACCCATTGTATTCAAGCAAAGAGATACGGGTTCAAGCGAATGACAGCGAGTTTGAAGGAGGAATCGGGGAGCTGAAGCTGAGAGAAAATCGAGATATACCTAAGTAAGCCCAAGGTAGGATTCGGTTTGAAGGAGAGGAAAGAAAGCCAAGAGAGGCTGAGGGAGAGAAACTGTGTGTAGCTTTGTGATGGCAAATTCGACCGGGTGCCGACAGTGAAAAGCAGGAGCGAGATGCTCTCTACTAGATACCTTGGATTGGAGGTATCTACCTGTAGCTTCCGCCAATGCCACTAGGTAGATGAGGTACCAGAGGGTATTTCGCTTGTTCCTCGAGGTGCGTCACGCGACAGGCGGCAACAGTTGCCAGCGCTTGCACTGGCCACTCGGCCCTCAGTTCTTTCTCACCTTAGCTGGGTCCTCAGTAAGGGCTACAGAGTGCGTGTCAGTCCTCGGGGCCTCCACCATAGCCTTTGCTCGCGTTCTAAATATGTAGGTCTTGTTGCTCGTGCTGGTTGTCGTGATTGCCTCCTAGCTCGTTCTTCGCCTATCACGATGGGCTTGGCTCGCACAAGAAGAGGTCCCGGATGAAACCTTTCAGAAGTTGACCGCGGATAAGAATAAAACCCCTTTTGGGCCGACGTTTGGCTCTGACTGGAAATGATTCGTGGGCTGCGTGTGTTCAAGGAAGACTGCCCGGAGACACGGCAGAATGATTGATTGATTGATTGGTGATTCGTGAGATGAAACCTCACTTGTTGTGACAAAACAAGAAGAAGGGGTTTATAATTACTATGAAAGACGGAAACACTAGACGTGGATGATGATTCACGGCATGGCTACAGCCAGCCGGCTTGATTGATTGATTGTATTGATTTGCACCCTCCGCCTATTGTCTCTCCACCAATAATGCATTCGGCTACCAGGTGACAATCTCGGCGGGTTCAGCCTCACATTGTAGTCCGGTGGCATATTCAAGGGGGATCCGTATCGTTCTTAGCTCTTTTTTTCAAATCTGGGTCAAATCATACAAATGTTTGTTAATACATTCAGGCACTTCTGTCTATATATGGCGCCCTTGAGCCTGCTCTTGCTAGGAAAAATCTTCGTATAATACTCCGCGGTTGCTCGAAATTAGTCCACACGAAGGACACGGGGCCCCTTCTTCTTCGACGACTTCTTCTTCTGTCCGCGATCGAACGAAGCGGCGGAGAAAAGGTCTCGTCCAACGTTGTCGAGATCCTTGACTTTGTAGATGCGGATGATCCAGTTTTCAGTGGTGTAGGCCTCTTCGATGGTGTTGAGAACAGGGCCTTGATCAGGCAGGCGAGAACCACGAACACGATCAACCGTTTGTCCTGCGGGGAACAAGGAGTGGTAGTTGTAGTAAGACATCTTGTACCTGAAAACTGGTTAGCATCGAGTAAACATTGCATCTATTCTTCGCTGCGCGCATCAACTTACATCAAGCTGTTCTTCATGGTGTCGGTAGCTTCGGCATCGACACGGTATTCGCCACGGCTGGTAAAGAAGTTGCGTTCTTTGACCTCTTCGGGCCAAATACCCTCAGCAATACGAACCATCCAGAGGAACTTGTTGATATCATCACCAGAGTAGCCCAGAAGACCACCAAACACAACAAGCACATAGTCCACCTCGTGCTGACGCATGATAGGATAGCTAACCTCTTCACTAGAGCTCATAGCCTTTCCAACAGTGGCAATATGTGTGTTATTCCAGGTGTTGTTGTCCACCAGGGTGGGTCGGTCAGCCATACCGCCAATCTGGTAGCCATAATCCCACCAAGACATGATCTTGGCATCCTCCTTGGTATTCTGGCGAAGCCACTGGTAGGCCTCGCGGTAGTCATCAATGATGTGCTGGCTTCCATCAGGCATGCGGCTAGCAAGCACCACTGACGGCGAAGAGTACGCATTTGATGTGACCCAGGTACAGTGGGATACGAACAGGAGAAGATACACGGCCATGCCGCCAACCACTAACGCCTTTGAGACAAATGTGAAAATTCCCACAGCTGGCTTCGAGGCAACCCTGAGGCCTGATGTTTTTACAGGCTTAGCGTCGGTAGATCCAGCATCGGCAACCTCTTCTACGTTGGGCTTCTTCGCTGACAAGTAGGTGTCGAGAATCTGGCTGGCTGCCATAGCCGCAGCAACACACACGATGGGAGTGAGAGTCAGCATCAGACGGACCATGACTCCTGCGAAGTAGCTGCCAAACAGGGCATAAACTACGACGAAGACATGCTCGTCGCGGAGGTCCTGGAAACAGAGGTATACCCCAGCGGGGAACAGCCAGATGAGCATGTTGAGATCGAAAAAGAAGGCTGGCCAGGCTGTAGGCTGATGTTCGGAGACGGAGGCAATGATGGGAATGTGAATCTTGGCGTAACCAGTATCCCACAGAGAGTAGAATCGACCGCTCCACGGGGCAATGTATCCCAGGGAGGTCAGGCCAACCAAACCAGCCAGTCCGATGCCAACAGCTCCGACGATGACAGTGATGACAAAGGTCTTGAACTGCTTAGCAGACATTGAAGATCGGACATACTGGAGGAATCCGACTAGCTGCACAAATCCAAAGATACCTGGAAATGGGACCGTCAGTGTCGATGAAACATGGACAGCAGCGACGACAAGAACTTACCGAGGGCGGGCATATGCTCGCTGGTTTTGACGGGCAAGAAGCCGACAAATGGAATCTGCATGCTGGCAAGTGTTCCAAGAGCATACCAAGTGGTGTAGCTCACGTAAAGCCTGTTGCTGAACCGTCCCATGCCAATCAGCACAAAGGCGTGGAGAGGCAGGATACAGGTGATGAATGCATAACCACCCCAGGAGGCAACCATGTAGCCATAGAAAAGGGCGCAGAGCGCGCCCCAGAGCATAGATCCAAGCTTGAGAGCCTTGATCCAGAGGTAGAATGTAAAGACAAGTAGGAAAATGGCGATGGCCTCGTTATCGTAGCTGCCGGCGACTGATCTAGAAATGTATCCAGGGGTGATGCCCATGAAGGCAGCAGCGAGAAGACCAGCGGAAGAAGACGTGGTCATTTCATTGGTCAAAAGATAGGCGGCGTAGGCTGTCAGGCCCGAGAAGGCCGGGGCGAGAAGAACACAGATGTTTCGAATGTCGACGGGGACAGTGAGAGCTCGAAGCGCGTGGTAGATGACACCACTGGTCACCATGAGACCAGGGTAAAGCGTGCCTCCGGTGACACGGCCCAGTGGGTGCCATGTTCGATCATCGAACCAGTCCCAAAACTTGTAGAAGCCATTGGCGACGAGGTACTTGGTAGCTCGGAAGTTAAACCATGGGTCAACTGTAGATTTCGTCAATTAAGCACGGTGATGGCGATGGGGGAATTCGGAAGCAACATACATTCGTGGATGATACTCTCAAACCCTGGAATCGAAGCGTTAGCAATTTGCAAAGCTGGTGAAGAGAACCCAATGCTTGATTCGTGGCCAAAATGACAGTTGGCGTCATCCCACGATGGTCGACTTACGGATCACAGAGAACAAACGACTGGCGACTGCGGCAGCAGCAATCAAAAAGAGAATAGAGACTCGTAGGAGGGTCCTCGTGTTTTGGCCATTGATGCCCGAGGAGGCACCTTGCGTTGCGACCGCCATTTTTGACCACAGTAGACGGCAATGCGAGGCCTGCTTGCTTGGCTGTGATTGAGTAGGGTGGTGGTGGAGGTGGTAATTGCAACGGAGCTCGTAAGGACAGCTTAATCGTAACGGACTGCAGGTCCGGCAATTATCCGCCGCAGATAAGCACCACATCCACGTCAACGCTACGCACGCCAAGTTACAGCAAGCACGTACGTACTACCGTTCAGGGGGTCGCGTCTGCTTACTATTACCGTAAGGTACGTACGTCCGATTTATTACTCGACACAGAGGTTGATATGAATGTGGCACACCAAACGTCACCCTCGGCCTGTAATATGTATGTAAGTAAGAGACGCAGTGCGCTTTGGTTGACAATAACATCAATAATGGTTTATAAAAGTTAACAAAATCCCTTTGCCTTTTAATTTCATTAGTTTTATTGTTTCTTGAGCTATAGTTCTTCAGCCATCAGAACGTTCGAGTTGCCTTCATGCGCCATACTTTATGTCACCCATCTGAGAGGCCACCAAACACTTATTAGACTTTAGACTTCATATCCATGGTCCCCTCACGTAAAACCAGTTAACGATATAAATGTTGTAGGTCTCTCCTTTTTTCTAGCTCGTCCATAATATACCTTAGATGGAACACAAATAGACAGGTGTATGTCCACTCTCACCTGATAACGAAGGTTCTCACGTAGTCTAGCAATAGATATACCATATATTGCCTCTTCAGCTTGCATAGTCGCCCCTGCACTGATCACAGTCATGATAGACACGCGCTTTGAGTCTAATTTATGTGTAATGTAATTTACACCTGTACACAAAACAAGTGTGACAGAACCTAAGGAAAGTCAATGCAGCCAATTTGCTCGCAGTTCCAATCATACAACGAGGCTGCAAGTGAACCTTGTAGTCATCTCCCATGATGACGAAAAGCTTTTCTGGCTCTCCGTATAGAGCGGCTTTGCCCTTAATCTAGCTATCTTCCCTCGCCTGTTACAGCCATTACACCTATCCTAACATTGCCCCATCCCAGTACGTCTATGCCTTCTGCTCGGATACCTTGAGGAGGAGCTTCTCGAGATCGAACTTGGGGTCGGAAGGGTCGGTGGTCACTAGTATCTTGCTATCAGTCGGGTTCTCTTTGGCCACGTCGAATTGAGCCCTCAGTCCCTCGAGGCGCTCAAATGGAACCCAGGCGAGGGGTCTCCGAAAAGAGAGCTGACATACCGTCACTTGATGAGGCGGGTGCGGGGTTCTTCTGTTTGGCATACTCGGCCTTGGCCTGGTCGATCTTCTTCTGCTTCTCCTGGTATTCGTGCTGATCGTGCTGGGCCCTCTGGGCGGCCGTTATCGATCGCTGGTGGGAGAAACCGTAGAACACGCCCACAGCCAGGGCGGACCACCGCAGGACCTGGAATGAATCCAATTAGCTCAAAAA
Organism: Clonostachys solani; assembly: GCA_902141235.2. Lineage (NCBI taxonomy): Eukaryota > Fungi > Ascomycota > Sordariomycetes > Hypocreales > Bionectriaceae > Clonostachys > Clonostachys solani. Next base: position 5,278,494 of record CABFOC020000035.1, read on the forward strand.
ATCCTCCCGAGAGACCGTCGAACAGGCGAACAAGGCTTTTGGAAGCCTTTTGGGCGGCGCAAAGGGTGCAAGACGGCTAATCCGGCTATGACAGAATAACACGCACATTAACTCCGGTCGATGACATTGGCGCGAGAGTCGCAGGGGTTGCGACAAGTTGAACAAAAGGAAGGGGCGTAGATGAGGCAACGAGGGACCTGACAATGGCTGTCAATTGACCTTGTCTAGGTGGTTCGGAGGATGCTGGCGGCGTTGAATGGCAAAGATGGGTTCAAATTTGGTCGGGAAAAGTCGCAGTTTTTCCTCTGGTTACTGGTTGGCCGAGCCGGGGCAGCCACAGCAGCGGCCATCAGCCACATTCTCGGTCGAGCGCCAACCTAATTGACCCATCCGGCGCCTTACCTCAGCAACGACGGAAGTTTGATTCGCGTGAACTACCGGTATATCTACTGGCGATTCGATAAGCCCAGGGTTCATGATTCAGAATAAATGAAGAATATTCCCAACTTTTTGCTATCCGTCATGGCATCCCAATTTATATAGCACCTCACGATGCTGATCTACCCTTGAGCTGGGCAGCCTATCAGGGTGGGTGACATCTTCAGCACTGGTTAATGTACTGGACCTACCCCTGCAGCTGAAGCTCTCCTGGGTTAGTCCCAGGCCCACATAGAGACCCCCCAAATCAAGCAGCATTAGCTGCCATAACACGCTTCTACGGCGCCCAGGATATTATTGGTGCATTGAGTTGAAGGTAGACATACAGAGCTGGGCTCCCCAAATAACAAGAATATGCGATAGCCTCTCCCACCATCCGCTCTTTATTCCTTATTTTCAGTGACGAAGTTCAAGGGAGTGGTTTATTCAGTCCCGGAAAATACACAATTTACTCCTCTTTGGTCCATACATCCACCAGCTGCGAATATCGAGATCCGCCTCCGATTTGAACAACACCCCCGATTTGCGCTCGACCCGCAATGGGAATTTGAACCAAACGAAATGGAACAACGACGAGAGGAGATCCGCGCGAAGGCAGCCAGGCTCGCCGAGCTCAAGCGGGCGAGAGCCCTACGAGGCTCTTCAGAAAGTCGACCTAGCATAGGAGGAGATCTCAGTGATGTCGGTCTTCGCCTGCCCTCTCACCCCCTACTTCGTGTTGCGGCAGGATGCTAACCTATCCATAGATCAGAGTGGGCGGCGCCTCGAGAGCAGACGAGCGAAGGAAGATCGACTCGTTCATCGACTCACTCCTCGGTGAGAGTCGCCCGGGCTCTACTGCTCCAGGAACGGCATCGCCAGGAGGCTTCCAACGCGGCAGCAGGCCGAACAGCATCCTCAGCGCGGGCGAATTGAGCAACGAAACATCCGAATCCGTACCCCAGCCTCCAGCAACACCCTCCGCCCCCGTACCCCCTCCCAACCTAACTACAGCGGTGCTTACCACCGTTTTCGAGTGCCCCCCGTCGCCGGTCAAGGAAGTCTTCTCCTACAGCAAGGGTGTGCAGACAACAGAGGCGTGGACGGAGCCTGCCAGACCTCGGGCGCAATCAACAATAGTGGATGTGGACGACATCCCAGGAACGGTTCTCTCGCCCAGCAAGCGGCCGAGCAGAAGAGAACGTGACCGGGAAGAGGAATTGCGGCAGAAGATCAGGGAGGAGCTTGAGGAGGAACTCAAAGCTGCCAAGGAATTCATTGCAGATGGCGTGGTGCCGGCGGCGACCTCGACCAATTATCCTTCAAGAGATCTTACGAATGAGGAGCTCGATGCTGTAATACATTCAGACGATTTCGTGGATTTTCTGGACCGGTCAACCAAGGTTATTGAGCGAGCGTTTAATCAGGAGACATACGACATTCTGACCGACTATGCCTTGCAAGGACAGGAGGTGGAGGATGAGGACGAGGAAACCGGCAATACTGGAGGCCGTGGAAAGCACAGGGTCAAGGAGGTTGTTCAGTTTTTCGATGAGCGTTGGTCCAAGAAACGAATGATCAGCGGAATCGACTTCTCTCCAAAGTTTGGCGAGCTGCTCCTCGCATCCTACACGAAGAACCCGACAGCACCACACGAGCCAGATGGCCTCGTTCAAGTCTGGAACGCCCACATGCCCGAGAGGCCCGAATATGTCTTCACCGCGCAATCGGACATTCTCACGGCCAAGTTCTCCCCTTACCACCCCAACCTCATTGTTGGAGGATCATACAGCGGACAGGTACTGCTCTGGGATACGAGAGCAAAGGCAGCGCCCGTTCAGAAAACCCCATTGACGGGCTACGGTCATGCCCATCCTATCTACTCAGTCGATATCGTGGGAACGCAAAACGCCAACAACATCATATCCTGCTCAACAGATGGCGTCGTCTGCGGCTGGAGCATGGACGTCTTCGCTCAGCCCCAGGAGCTCCTGGAGTTGAAGAACCCCAGCCAAGCCAAGGTCGCCGTCGAGGACGTCAGCCCGACATGCCTCTCATTCCCCCAGACAGATCCTACATTCTTCCTTGTGGGCAGTGAAGAGGGTAAAATCTTCCCCTGCCATCGGTACGACCGCGCCGGTGCCAAGGCCGGAGTGGACAAGAAGATCAGCTACAAGGGCCACACAGCACCGGTCATGTCAGTCGATTTCCACCCCGCCAAAGGTCCTGTGGACTTGGGCGATCTCGTCATCTCTTCATCTCTCGATTGGAGCGTCAAGCTGTGGAAGGTGCGCGCGCCCGCTGCCACATCTACAATCGGAGCTGGCGATGGCAACATCAAACCGCTGATGGACTTTGTCCGGGAGGACGTGGTTTACGATGCAAGATGGTCGCCAGTGAAGCCCAGCGTGTTCGCGCTCGTCGATGGAGCCGGCTGGCTAGAGCTTTGGGACATCGCCGTGGAGACGGAGGAGCCTGTATCCAAGATCTCACCAAGCGCCCGACAAGACGGCAGAACAATGCTCTCCAAGAGCCTGAACAAGGTGGCCTGGGAGCCCAATGAGGGCAAACGATTGGCAACCGGCGGCATAGATGGCTCCCTAACGCTGTTCGAGGTTGCCAGTGGCCTGGGCGGAAAGGAGGGACTGAAGAACGAAGACTGGACCAACATGAAGAAGCTGGTAAATCGGGTGGACGCGGTTGGGGTCAATGGAGCAGTTGTAGTTTAGCGATTTGCATTTGACACATGGAACCATTATAATGCATTAACAGATTGTTAGTTAGCCAGAGGTGATTGAATAGTATTATACCCGATTATCCATATTCAAATGCCAATAACTCGCAAGGGATGCGCTTGTTGAATACCATAATTACCTAGGTAGTAGGAAGAGGTAGTTGGGGATGGGATGGACCCCTGCCTTCTAGTCACGTGAATGTTATCTACTAAAGATTTCTGTCGAGTCCACTCGTGCTCCAGCGATTGTTTCTCCCTTAATGCACCTTCTGATCCTCAGCTTGGTGACAGAAGGTTTCTATGGTAAGTGGTGGAAATCTTTTCTTTGATTCTTATATCCTACATGATGGCATTCATTTATATGAATTCTGCAATTCTGAATCGGCCTACATTTTTGTAGGCTCGACTGTCGACAACCTCTAGCTGATCAAACTCCTCCTCGATTCTTTCGTTCACCCTTGGTTCGAATCGCCTGTTCACTGCTAACCAGGTAAAAGAATAGTATCTAGTGATTATTCCCAGCAATTGCGGCGGCGATGGTGTGTAGCGACCAGACTTTGACTTGGTCGCTCTCTCAATTTGCCAAAGCCAGCACATTCAGGTCTACTATCAACTTGGTAGAACTATCAGATGTATATAGATGGGAGCCCCGTATTATGAATAGCAGATTCACGTTGCAGAAACCAGTCAAGAATAGCCAGGGATGCATTCAGCATATGTTTGTGATTGTGTCTACGTTCTGACGCTGTTTATGTTTTCAGATACACATCCACCCGTATCTAACTACTGAGCCGATGAAGAAAGAAGAGGCCCAAAGGCACGGGAAGTCGGTGGAATGTTCCCAAATCCCATCGATTCAAACTACCCATGCCCACATCACTGGGTGATGATGACCACCACCTTTTCGTTTGGCAACTCAGAAATGTTGCCACTACCGCTCCTCAGAACTTGACCAGAAGCTCCTCGTCCTTCTGCGCCCCAAGCTTCTGGTTGAATGCAGCAGGAGCCAAACCCTCCTGTGGCTGCAAACCAGCCGCAGGAGGTAGAGTGCCGCCGGTCATGGTACCAGCCACGGGCAACGGGGCGGCCTCTTGTTTCATCTCCATCGGGTTTGAGCTCCTACCCATCAGCTCACGAGGACCCTTCATCCCCAGTCCCCTATGTCTCTCCCTCCACCACCTCGGAAACTTGTCCAGGCCGATAGCCTTGAGCTCCCCTGCCGACTTTGGCATTTTGTGTGAGAGGCTGCACTTGAACCCTCGCTTGCACACCCCGTGGTGGCACCACTCCTGGCAGAACCCGAGCTTCTGGGTCCGCTCAAAGATGCCCTTGCCATGGCCGTAGATGTTCGCTCTCATGGAGCTCTGGCGGGGAGGGGGGTAGTTGCCAACTTTCTGGCGCCTGTGGAGCTTGCTGTTCTCAGAGGTCCGGCTCCCGGTTGAGAAGCCTCGCGGCCCGTGCTCTTTATGTCGCTTCTCGGAGGGCTTTGTAGGAACGGCGGCGTTGCTCATCGGGGTGTCGATAACGTGGTTGTCCTGGGGCGGTGCTCCAGCCTGTGGAGCAGCGTGCTGCTCTCCGCTCAGGACATGGCCACGAGCCAGAGGCAGGTCAAAGAGCTGGACGCGGACATGGCCCTCCTCGGGAGGGAACCCGCCCAGACTGGTCATCCCTGCGGTTTGCTCGATACTCAAAACGCGGGGGTATCCTTCGATCTTGACCCAAGGAGGGAGGATGTCCGCTGGGATGAGTGGCACAATGGAGGACTGCTTGCCCGGCTGGGTCTCGTGGACGACTGTTCCAGGTGGTCCTGGATTGCGGACGATGAAAAACCGAGGAGTCGAATCCATGTTCTCGCGATTAAAGAATGTGGGTGATAGGCGACTTTGCAGCAGAGGAGAGGGCGAAAACTGGTGGTGAGGATGAAGTGATGAGGGAGGAGTGGCCGAGAATGAGTCGCAGATGGCTCCTCCGGTGGTACTTTATAGCAGCTCTGGCTTGTTTGCCTGCCAATATTACGGACAAACTGCACAGAGCCGGTACCTGCAAGGTGGAATGGCTGAGCGTGTTGATACAACGGAAAAAATGGGCAAGTGCATGTGGGAAGAAGCCTGGGAGACGGGAACGTGCATGCAAACATAAAAGCGTGCGATTATGTTGCGTTGTGTGAACACTCCCCCTCCGCCATTTCAGCGCAAAGTCACTCGTCACTCTGCTGCCTGCAGTCTCAGGCTCATTCACCTCCAAGTGTAGGAACTGCAAAAAATGAAAGCGCCGCTATCCGTGCTCTGACTTGTTGCCGTCTGTCTAGTTCGCTTCTATTCTAAGTGTGACGTCCAGGCCGTCTACACAGTAACCCAGCTGTCGGGGTCCGTCCTTCAGCTCAACCTCTCGCTTGACCCATCGCCCGGGTTTACTGCCAGTACCTTCGCTGTCCTGTTCGTTGTCATCGCCCCCAGCTCTTGCAGGCACGTCCTCTAGTTCCACTTCCTCGTCGCTGCTGTCCCCCTCTCTATCGTAGTAGCCCGCAACAGGATCCCATTCGCCAGTCTCCCAAACTAACCGCAGCTCCAGCGGTGCTATTCCAAATAATTTTCCAGCAATTCCTTTGACAGCGTATATGTCGTACGATTTGGGTATCTTGGTCGTCTTGGAGCTCACCCCTTCCCGGTGAAAATTCACAGCAACAAGCCGCGACTCCAGGAAGGCCGGATTGACCTCCTGTCTTCTAATAATATCGGGTTCTCCATATATTTCGCAGAGTTCTGCATAGCGCGGGTGGTTTTCTATGACTGTCGCCTCGTCGGACTCGGGAACCGCAGCCAGTTGCTTGGCAATACGGGAGAGATAGAACATCTCAGCGTTTCCACGATCGGAGTGTGATATCTGGGTGAAGTTGAGCGTCTTGAGAGCCCCAATACGGGCTATTGTAAACATATGTGCCTCCTCGGTAGACGATGAAGACGCCTTTGAGCTAGGGTCTGGGGTTTCGTACACGGGGTTATGGGAGATGCGTAGCCCGGTGATGCCAGGAAAGTGCGTAGGTACAGCATCCACAAATGCCCAATCCTGGACGTCATTGTACGATATGTCGAGATACTTTAATGCCGGTGGGAATATCGGTGCCTTGGTTCCTTCCGGTGCCATTTGGAGAATACTGTTTCCCTTGAGGTGAAGATTCCGAAGGGCTGTCAGAGCTGTAAGGCTTTGGAGGGCGGCAATAGATTCAAACTCGTTGTACTCGAGGTTCAGTGTCGTCAGTGTGTTCTCTAGTGAGCCATAATCAACTATGGGCAGATGTGACAGCTGATTCAATCCGACATTGAAGATCTCAAGGGACGGGAATTGGCTGGCCACATAGGAAAGATCCTCCCAGCTTAGGAGGGTTTCTGCAAGACCCATCTCGCTGACACCCTGGAATGCTTCTCTGCATTCACTGACTGATTTCTCACTCAATAAACTCTGGTAGCGATTCGTACTGGCAAAAGGTCATCTCATCAGCTCAGGGTTCATCCGCATATTGGGTGCCTAGAGGACCAACCTGAGCCCAAGATTGCGTAGCTTCGGCAAATTGCGACAAATCTCGACGACAGGATCGATGCTTTCAATAAGATTCCGGGTCAAATCCAGTTGTGTGATGTTGGGGCACGTCTCCTTGATACCAGGTTCTCCCTCAGCCCAGGCGGTGGCGACGCACATCCCGTCGAGGAGCACCACCTTTAACTCTTTGAGCTGGGCCATCTTACGTCTGATCTTGTCAAAGCCCATTTCCTGGGCCGCTTTGGTACCAAACATGATGATTTTCGAGTCTGCCGGCCTCGTCTCGCGCTGCGTTCCCTCGGAACCGTACTTTTCCTGCAATGCTGCGATGAAGCTCTGGGGTTCCTGAGCTGGCCGCGTCGGGCGCACAAAAGACGCAGCGTGAGGGGATTTCGAGAGGCCTGTCCCTGGGTCAGGGATTCAAGAAATCAAAATAAATGAGAGCTGCCCGTACTCACATTCGAAATACCGGACTCCCTTGTGAGAGCCATCATGCTTGCCACGAGAGGAGTCGTCCCATTCAACGCCCAACCAGGTGCCCGTCGTGCCAGCCACCTCGCCAATGTATCGCACAGTGCACAGCGCGCCGTCAAACGACACCCGCTGCCCTAAATGGTGAGTCTGCGACATGGTCGAAGAATCCCTCAAGCTGGGCAGAGGAGGTTTCAAAGAATGAACGTGGTATTAATTAGATCCATTATCCTTGCTGGTGGCTGCCAAATCGAATGTGGGGATATGCACGATTATAGTGAATCAGGCTTGACGACTAATAACGTTTACAGTGCTCATCACCGCAGCATTGGTCCAACATTGGGGTTGAGGGTAACAGCAGGGACGAAGCAAATGCCCGAATCAAATTGCAAATAATTAGTGAAAGATAAAATATATTTTGCACCCTCAATTCAAACCTTACGAATACATGTCCTTCACTCAGAGAGAGAAAAGAAACCAGGCAACTGCCAGTAAATAATTTCATTGTACAAGGCAACTAACCAAAAGCTTAAATTCTTTCCAAATCAGCTCTTTCACGTAGAAAGAGAGAGCAGCATGCAATATATACTGCCCAACTACAGCTTGCTCTGGTTACCACCAACCACCTTGATAAGCGCACGGCCATTACTCAAGCAGACCTTGCCGCCGGCCACCTCAGTGGCGAACCGAATCTCTTCATAATCGCCCTGCTTCTCTCCAGTCCTCCAGACATGAGTCACAAGCTTGTCCCCGGGCTTGACAGGGCTGGCAAACCGTGCCTGGTACTCCTTGATGTTGGCGGGGTCGCCTCCGCCGACCGCCTTGAGGAGCGCATGGGCCGTTGTGTTCCACGAGTACAGTCCATGGATGATGGCGCCGCCGAATCCCATCTTCTTCCCGGGCTCGGGCGTCGCATGGAGCGGGTTATAGTCACCGTTCAGGCGGTAGAGCAATGCCGACTCCTCGGTGGTCTGGTGCTCCAGGACATGGTCGGGCTTCTTCCCCTTGGGCGGAGGGAAGTTCTCCGTCGCAGGGCCCTTGGGTCCTCCCCAGTTGCCCTGGCCGATGTAGAAGGCACTCCCAATCACGCGAGCATATACCTCGCTGTTACTGACGTCCACAAGATCGGTCTGTGTCTCGACAACGGAGCCGGGGCGGCCCTTGTCGTAGACACCAAGCACCTTGGTGCGGATCTCGAACTTCTTGCCCGCCGAGGAGGTGGGGAGGGGCTTGAAGAATTCAATCTTGCGCTGGCCATCGACCACACGGCGGGCGTCGAATGCAGGGACGCCCGGGATAGGGTTCTTCTTCTGTGAGCCATAGAAATCTACAACCTCCTGTGAATTGCCCTTGAAAGCTATGCCGTAGATAGATTTGTCAGCCAGTGGGTTCTCAACTCTTCATTCAGTTGAGGGTTCAGTGAGTTCTTACGCAGGATGATTGGGTAGGTTGGGAAGACGGCGAAGTTGGGATGGAGCTCCTACATTCCGCCTATTAGCACACTGTGTCTCCAGCTTGGCCTTGGTCAAACTAGCCGAAACTTACGTAGAGGAAATGAAGCTCGTCAGATTTCGCACCGATTGTGTTGGCGAAAAGCAAGACATCACGCTGCAGCCACGAGACCTCGACGGCAGGGTACTCGAATCCGACACCAGGTTCAGACATGATGGAAGGGATGGAAGATACACAAGGCTTGCTACTAGGAAATAATACAGATGTGATTGATTACCTGGTGATGGAGTGTGCAGAATGAAAGGAGGAGGAGCAAGAGCACAAGCCCGTTCCCCAGGTTTACATACCCATGGCTTGCCGAAGCTCCAGCAGCGATCCTACAGCAACGGACGTGACGTGCCGAGGTTCAGAGTGTCTAAAGTGTGGGGGAATTGCCACTGTCCTCTAGCTCCTGTCGCAGGTGCATCTCCGCCCCTAATTTTAGGACCCTGATGCATCGGCCTACCCTAAACCCCACACGAAATCTGCCCACGGCCAAGAGATCTCCTCTTGTATCTCTTGTATCTACAAAGCCTGATCACCAACACGTACTCACAAGGGTGTGAAGCAGGTTTTCAGAATCTCGGGCTATAAATATGGATTCATCGAAATCTCCGCCTTCTTCTGCCTGCCCACCTCCCTCGATCTCCGCTACACGATGTGAGAAACATTGCGCAGATATGTTCTCGATGGCTATTTTCTTGCAACAACTGAGCACTCAGACGAACCACCTTAGCACATCCGAGAGCCACAGCAAATTGAAAGATACTCAACGTGACTTGGCAGGCCAGTGATGCCAACCGGGAGTCTCGGTGGCCCAGGCATGAGACCGGTGATATATGGCGTGACCCTCTGAGAGGACGCGATTTATCTAGCGCAGCCCTTCCTCTTCTCTCCTCTTCCAAATAAAGGAAGCTCATTTATTTAATATCGGTATGTTTTTCATTCTCAAGCCCAAGTTCACATGGATAATCGGTCCGAAGCTAATGCAAAAAGTACTAGGAAATGGTATTCTTGAAAAGACTGGCTAGCTGCTGGCTATATCATAAACAGCCCAATATTGTATGGTACAAAAGAGTGTAGTTATTCATGATCAATTTGTTTCATACACCTCCACGAATGGACTGACAAAAGAAACTTCCCCTTACTCCCATGGTCTCTTAACGGACCCTGGCCCTTGCACGATCACACTCCTCTATGAATCGATAAATGCCTTCGAGACCCTCAAACTCCGTTGAGCAGCGATCTGCGGAGCTCATCGGCGGAGACAAGCTCTCGTAACCTTCCGGTTCAGAGAGCCATGGATTCTCCGCAATCTCTTCGATGACAAAGGCCTCATGGATGAATGAGTCATCGTCAAAAAGTGAAATCTCCTCGATTTCGTGTCCTGTCAGAGACCGAGCGGAACCTCCCGGTGATGTCAATGTCTTTTCGGCATCCGGAGCGAATGGGAACCTAAGTGCAACGGGTACACCATGGGACAGGTCAAAGTCCGGATCCTGGCGCACCACTCCACGCTGGATGCCAATGTCATCACAGAGACGGCAGACCGTCTCCGCGTCAACACCAGGGAATCGAACGCGGAGGGAGCCGTTCCCTTCTTGCGTTATGGGAAGATCGCCTAGGATTGACAACCTACGCAAGTCGGCGTACACCGTCGTCAGGTCCTGAAGGGCACGACCAAAGTCGGACGATAGGACATCAAGGAAGCCCTCAGTGTTGAGGTTTGTGGGGGATACAACAGCCTCAGCCTTGAATCCGGAGAGCTCGGACACCTGAGTGATGGCAGCAGCCAGAGGGCTCAGAGCAGTAAGAGTTGGGCTCAGCTTGAAGTCGATGAAAGACCCGGGGGTGAACTTGGGGACGGCCGCAAGCTTGTTCATAGCGTCGTCCTCAAGGCCAGAGACTGCGCGATACTGGCGCTCTCCACGGTTGTTGAGGCCATCATATCGAAGCTTCTGTCCCGAGAGAAGGAAGCCCCTCATGGCCTGCGAGACGTTCTGGACGACCTGGGCCGGGGCTGCCGGAGTATGGGAGAAGTACCGAGCACCACCTCCGAGGCTATAGCCACCAGCAGTTCGGGGGATCGCTCCACCGGTCAAATTCGGCCTCAATGTAGTGGCGAAGGGAGCCCGGCCGGAAAATTGTGCTACTCGTCGCAAGGTGTTCGATGATGGAATCTTGGAGCGATCGATACCGTGAGATCGGGCAGCGGAGGGCTGGGAACTGAAGTATCTGCGAGCCACATTTTCGACTTTTCGAGCGGCTGACCTGGCGAGTCTCGACGAGAAGCGTCTCTGCTGTTTCAAGATCGCTGTCGGGTGAATCGGTTGTCGTCGAGCGAGCCCATTCCGTATGGGAATTAACTGTAATTGACCTTTGAGGGGCCTGACCGCCTGCACGACCGAGGCATGAACAGCTTTCGCTGTTTTAGCCACGGCGAAGCGCAGGAGTCTTAGGGTCGGCGGACCCCAAGTTGTCCCCACGGACGCCATGTTGTTTTAATGAGCAATCCCAAAACTCTGGTGAGTGATGGGAGAATGAGTTGGTCGAGTATAAACCGGAACGCCGCGAATGACGCCCCCGATGACCCTTTATCAGTCCAAGTGGGGATGATAAGAATCGCCACATCATCTTGTGGAGAAGCACAGCCACACATCTAGATGAGCGGAGCATGCATCCACTCTCAGACTAGCGTCCTTGTACCTATTTATTTGCCGAAGGAAATTTTCAAATCTTTTCCTTCACTCTTCCATCCTCCCATATCAACACCTACCAGAGGGAGAGCTGGACGCGATGGAATTGTCGCGCTCTCCCCTCTGGTTAGATTTTCTTTGGTAAGCTCCTCACCCGCTCCCTTCATTCTCAATTCTCTGTGATGAATATCTTTCACGAACAATCCAATGCCGACCTTTCTATGGGGACCCATTATCTCTAGAATTACACTGATTTGATATCTTGACAATTGTTACGCTTCTGGAAGCACTTGGGAACAAAATCGCTAACAGAGCCATCAGCTTCTAGATTTGCTATACCACTGCTTCTACCGCGTGTAAAATTTTCAAAAGGTTTGTTGTCTCTCAAATTTTCTCTCGCGCACCCAATGCCCTTTATGTGATGATCAAAACGACACCTTAGGGATTCCTCATACTTAATATATCATGTGGATTACGTTGTAACTAGTTTCAGCCTTGTCTGACCAAATTTGGGCTTCATCATTTTTTCTCTTCTGGAAGATATTTTGTGTTCATTGTCATGCTAACATGCACTTGTCACAGGTAAACACACACTCGGTTCCACTACCAACCCCTCCACATATCATGATGAAAGTTTGAACGAACGGGCGGACATATCGAGCCTCAACCTCGACCATCCTTAAGACAGCAAGGCGTACAAACCTTGTGGTGGAAGGGGGAGAGATCTCTTGATGACATTTCGTCACCTGACTGTGTTGCACCTCATTCTCAAAGGATGACTTGGACGTCGATTGTTATGTACATGGTAACTAACACATCAACATTTAGGTAAATAATTGATGCCATCATTCCTGCTCAATAACATGCTCGCTGCGTACTGTGATGAGATGTCCAAAATTGTATTCACACTGTTTGACTCGCAATCTTGTATTGTGGGAAATGAACAAATTTAACACCTTCTGATATTACGGTACGTCCCCGAACTAGTCGTCCTGTCGTCGGTTTTTAAGAAGCTAACTTTGGTATTTAGTCACGAGCATTGTTTAATCACCTAATGACATATCTGCGCTGGCTGAATGCATTGCTAACGTCGATGTCAGGTAGGAACTACTGACATGAGAACTGTGCCATCTTGTAATGAGGGTAAGCTAATCATCTCTTTTTTTCCTCCTACCTTACACTTTTCACACATGCCGTCTCGGCCATGTCATATGATGATTCCTACCTATATATCTATCAACCTTACTGAGTTCATCTTGATGAACAAATTATTCACCTTGGAGAACTGATCTCGTTTCCACTGCACTCATGCACAGTGTCGATATTCAAACATGGAAAGCAGAAGCTAACACAAGCTTCATCAGAATCAACCTCGCAACTAAGGACAGCACCGGCTACGGGGGTTACAGAGACGGCGTCTTGATGATAGTTCTTCGCTTGATTTAATGGCACGGCAAACTACCTAGCTTGCTTCCAGTACAGTCTTGTTGGTCAATAGGCAATGTCAGCCGCTAGTAGTTGGAATATTCTTTTATTTCCCAATCGCCATAAATAAGGCGTATCTTGGGATATATAAAATATATTTATTTTTTATTATCTTATTTTCATTTGGTGTATCTGAGTGCATGTCACGCTGTCCCGTCATATAAATCATATCCAATTCAAAAGTCCAAGCTCCTTCCATTTCTTTTGCCTTGTGTCACCTGGTCTATTGACTGTGCTGCAACTTGGCGTTCATACCGACAATGCAGCGAATCAAGTCCCAGTCTCCATTGGCACCAACCCAGTCGGTCACGACGACGCCCGTGCCGGCAGCACCGACGGGCAGCTGCTTCGGGCCCTTGCCCTCCTCGCCGTGCCTGATGCAGAGGTACTCGACAATCGCCGGGTTCACCTTGGCGGCGATCCGCTCGGGCCAGCAGCTGGCGTTGAAGAAATTGCTGGCGCTCAGGAAGTTGACGAAGATGGCCGGAAGGCCGGCGCCCTCGTCGCCCAGCGGGTATTGCTGCTCGGCGGCGCGCTCGAGCTGGCCGCGGGAGAAGTCGATCTTCTTCTCGACGTTCTCCGTCTCCGACACCTCGTAGAAGTCCTGCACGCGGATGAAGCCGTCGCCGATATGGCCGTCCTCGCAGTTGTCGGGCCACCCCGCGGCGTCGATGCCGAAGCCGCGGCCGTCCCATTCGTGCTTGAGCTCCTCGTCCAGGTTGAAGCGGCGGACGAGGAGGATGCGGCCGCGCACCTCGCCGAGGCGGGGGACGCGGGGCTCGGTGGCCCAGCGCTCGGGCTTCTTGTCGATGTAGTTGCCCTTGAGGTGCTTGCTCATCTGCTCGTCGTTGGCCTTGCCGTTGCCCTCGCGCTTGACGCTCATGATGACGGTCTCGGAGCCGTTCTGGTCGAGGAATTCGTAGATGTCGTCGAGCATGTCGCCAAAGTACTTGGTGCCCGTCAGGGAGACGGGGAAGGCGCTGTGGACGAGGCTGAGGGTGGGATCCTCGGGGTCTGCGGAGACGCGGATATCGAGGAAGCGCACACCGTTGTCGAGCTGCTCTCGGACGCTGACGGCCTGGCAGCGGACAGAGGGCAGGGCCTTGTGGCAGGTTGGGGAGTTGTGCGTGCCTGGGATGGAAAGACTGCCCAGAGGCCAGTCATTGTGGAGCTTGTCCATCCAGGAGTTGAGGCTGGAGGAGGAGTAGATGGCCACGAGGGCGCCGTTGGCAACGTAGACGGCGGTGAGCTCTTCGTGCGTCTCAGGGTCGATCCTCTTCATCGTGCTGGAGCGCTGGTCGGGGCTGGGGATATCGACCTCATGGCGCTTGTCCTGCCACCTGAAGATCAGGCGGAGGATCTCGCGATCACCGTCCGCGGTGCGGATATCAGTCTCCTGAGTGCGGAATGGCTCGGCATGGAAGCTGACATCGTGCTGTTCCCGGGAATCGCCCGTGACAAGTTTGCTGGACTGGTGCTTGGTGGCGTTGAAGAAGCCGGAGATGTGGCCGACAGCGTTGCTGACGACGTCACCTGTACCCTCCTTTTTGGACTCGAACCTCTCTATGCTGACGAGCTCAATTGGGTGAATGGTGAGGTTGCGAATGGTGAGGTTGGCCATGGCTACGGATTGGAAGAGGGGCGGCGGCAAGGCTGAGCTTGAGAGGTCGAGCTAGAGGAGAGCTGTCTACACAAGAATGCGGCGGGTGTGTCGGGGATTAGGGTGGGAGAGAGGCGATAGAGGGGGAGGGGGTGTGATGAGAAGCTATCTATATACAATCCAGAGCTAGGCTGCTCGCAAAACTAGCAAAATGCTGTCTTGAGGCCAAGCCTGACCACTGTCCGCGCCTCTGCGGGACACGCGGCTGGAAGGAGGGGCAAAGGGTCCTTTGGGCTGGCAGAGCTGAAAGTGGAGAGACCTGTTACAGTTCAGGAACGAGGGGTGGAGACTGTGCCGTCCCATTGAGCCTGTCTGAGGGCAGTCTGCCAGCTCTGGGAGGGAGGACTCGGCAAGGGGGAGGCGGTGGAGGATCCGATCAAGTCAGCCTGCAGCACATCTGAACACTGGATGTGGCAGAGCAATGTGATAGCACGTAATATTTGCTTCAACTCGGCGGTCACGACCCTGTGCCGTAATGGAGGTCTTGCAAGCTGAGCTGGGATAGGAGGATCTACACAGTGGGCTGTCAGAGGAGTGCTAAGCGATAAGATAAGCATATTGCCCCGCGTCCATTGATCGAATTGAAGCTCATCAGCTTGCTAGAGAGGCATGAGTGGGAAGGGGAGCTTGAGCCGATCATTCGACAGTGAGGTTCCCATGCCAGGGGACAGCCAATGGGCCTCCCTCCATGGTGTCTTCAATAGACCCATAAGGAATGCCCATCATCCCATCCCTCGCCCCATTAAGTGCAACCCTACTTGGCTGCCTCCCTCTTCAGCCAGCCTGTTTTGGATGAGGGGTATGAACGCAAGTAGTTCAATTTCGATGACTACAAAATGGTCCTTTTAGGGAGTTATCTTCAATTGGTTTAACCATCTGAAAACGGTAAACTGTATTAGCAATGCCATGGTTCCTGCATGATCTTCAAACATGCGATTGGCGAGGATTACATGAACCAGCCTAGCCGGTTAATATCTAGCATAATTGGGGCCATGCATATTTCATCCACTGGCCAACACTTCTCAATAGAGTGCGGCACTAACAATCGCTTGATCCATTCATGAAGAGGATTGGAGTCGACCAAGTACATACATTCGCCAGATGGGAGCCTAGTCTCCATCATTGATGGTGTGTGCCATAGAAATTGGGTTTGCCTAGGGAATGAGGTGGGAATGAGGAGAGGAAAGCACCTGTTAGTGTAGGGCTAAGCACGCGGCCGTGGAGATTATCCCAAGCTAATTTATAAACGCGGAATCACTAGACAGCTTGTTTTAAACACCCAATGCATTCTTTGGGTGGTTAGAGGGGCCGTCAAGAGAGTATTCTTCGGAGAAACAACTCCTTGATGGAGTGGCAAACACACGATGGCCATGCAATTGTAGATAAATTATATTTTTTAGTTTTCATCTAGTCGTATATGGATCTGCTGAAAGTACTTGCGTTTGGAGCACAAATGAACGACTTTCATAAACTGGTAAAGTAGAGACAGATTATTTCTGTGATATCCTCATTCCAAACGATAGGCCAACTCTCTCTGGTCCTATCCAAACGGGGGAGAAGGGATCGAAATACTGGCCCCCCGTCGATTACATCCCGAGAAGACACCAACACTTTCAAGGTGGCATCGAGACTCATTTGTTCATTAAAGAAAACAACGGAAAAAAAAAAAAGAAAATAGAAAGGTAAAAAGGAAAAGATATAGGAAAGGCCACGACTGCCGGTGGGACCTGAGGTGAAGCGGCATTTCATAGCATAGATATCGGATTACTCAGATCGTCTACGCTTGGCGTCACTTGAGGACTCGCCCTCTTCGTCCTCGGCTCGGGGTCGCCTCAGGCACACCTTTTTTTGTTCATGCTGCTCATCACGCTGGCGTAAAACTTTAAGAATAACGTCCTCGCTTCCGATGACGTTGCCTTCGCCTTCAACAACGGTACCCGCGTCAACCTCGAGCCGAATGGGTCTCGGGTTTCCGTTGCCATCAATCATGGGAATTCCACAATTGCCTGCACTGTACTTTTTGATCGCCTGGGTCATGGCTTCAGCGATGGCATTGGCGTGGCTGGATGGGGTCTCCGACAAGCAGATAATATTATTGCTCTTGTTGATGGTGATTGAGGTGTTGATCCGCAGGGAAAGTGGTGCGCAGGGCTCATCATCATCATCAATGGTCTCATTTTCATTCATGAGTTGGGCTGAAATGGCGCGTGATAGGCCTGCTGTAGAGGGCTCCAGAGCCAGGCGTTGAGCAAACTGGTTAAGCTGAACGCCTCTGGCTGTCAATGCCGCCCGATTTCTTCCCTGCCTTGGTGAGTAGGGAGGAGGGGCAATCGTCGGAGCGGGAGCATCCTTGGGAAGCTCGTGCTCCGTGTTTGGCCGCCCTGGGTGAGACATGTTGTGTGATGAGGAGGGATAATCAGGTGAGAATAGTTGGAATAGGTGAATGAATGAAGAAGAAGAAGAAAGAACAAGTCAACCTGATGGGCCCGAAGAAAGTAAGAAATTTGGTCTTAGAGACGACCTGGGCTTAGGCGATGGAGGGAAATGATGAGGATAGTGGTTGCAAAAGGTGTTGGTGAAGCGTGTCTGCCAGATGGTCTTTTATATGTGAGTAGGGGAAGTTGAGATATGTGAGGTCGGGAAGTTGAGAATGTCCGAGACTAGTCGCCGGTGGAAAGTCTGTTTCTTGAAGGCTCTGTACGAGACAGGCACGAGAGAAACAAGCCAGATCAATGTCGTTGGTTGATGATGATACCGTTGCCGACAGGGTGGGTTGACAAGCGGGTAAGAGAATTAGTGTGACCGCTGGCGCTATCAGAAAAGCTTTACGCCACCAATCTCTCGAACCACGCGGGTTGGATGGAGGGTATGTGGCACGAGAGCGCGTGTTGGGGCTCTGCCCGATTTAGGAAAAGCTGAACTGGATTCGATTAGGAACTCCTGGAAGGTAGGTTCACAGGAGGAATGGTACGGAAGAGTGATCTATTGATCAATGCAACTCTGAATCGAAGCAAGGCGAAGAAGGGATTTAAGCTCAAGCAATCTCAATGAGAGTGTAGGATGTTGAGGATGGAGGAGAGGTGAGAAAAGGAATGTGTATAGAGAGGGAAACCCATGGGTATATATGCATTTCCATCACCCTGACCCCCCTCCGGATGCATAGAGAGACAGGCAATGATGAGGCGAATGTATCACCGTGCAAAAGGGGAAGTGAATCAGTGGGCATACGCCATGACAATACACCAGCTTCGAGTCTATTCTGCAAAGTATGGGCCCATTACTCATGCAGGTGAGATCGCCTATAGAGAGATCCGGGGGGAGTGAACGCAGACATGCTTGAATGGGGAGACCGGCTGGACAGGGGTCGCCAATACCTCTGGCGCCGTTGAATCAACCATCACACCATCCCATAAGACACATCATCGTCACGTTGGAAACGTTGTCTCATGGTCTCACTCGAGATGTGAGAAATTTTCTCGCTTCCGCGCAGGACCGTGCACACAGACGGAAAAGCTTGTTGCTGGCAGCGTTTAAGGTTGCCCGCTCAGTGGTCCAGGCACGTAGAAACCCGAAGCCAAGCGTCACCAGGTGGCTTTGGAATGAGGGAACGGCATCAATGGAGGAAACACACACCCCCTCCCTGTCTCTCAAAACACCATGGCGACCTGAGAGGTGCGGGCTGGTAAATGGCAGGTGAGAAAAAGTGTCCCCACCCTCAATGTGTATAATGGGATCAATGAAGCTCCAGGCCAAGGATTCGCAGCAAAGGCGTAGTATTGTTGATCGACGGGTGAGACAGGCCAAGGCCAGGCCTGCATGGGACCCAGCCCCAACCAAGTGGATTGTGCCCAAGCTTGTTCTTCGACGTCGGTTCTTCTCATGCACGACGTCGGGCGAAGAAGGCTCATCTTACCCAATGCAGGCCGCCGTCAATAGCGCCAAGATCGCATGCGAAACTAATGTACCGCATCGGATGAGGGTGGGCGCGGCAATGAGCTTTGTCCAGCTTCTGCCTCTGGCCCCCGCTGGTAGTTGGGGCTCTCCCCTAGCAGCTCTCCGGTTTCCTGGGTACCCGAACCCATCCCAGCTCAGGCACATGTGGGCAGGTCCGTGGCCGGGACCAACCTGCCTCAACTGCCTGGCACTTGCTGTATGCCCTCAAAATTGTCCTTCGTTCGCACCTGCTGAAGGAGCAATGCAGGTGGAAATGGGCAGGAGGCCTCACGCAGCATCGCAATGACCCCCCTTCTCTCTTTCCTCCTCTCCGCTGGCCCACGAAACTCCATGCCGGTGACCCAGGTGGCTGCTACAGCTGGTGGAGACTGCGGAAGATGGAAGCTATTGTCAACCGCAGCCGTTCCTATTGTTCTCTGCAAGTGTGGTGGGTCCGACTCTATTCATCACCAAGTAGGGCTTAGCGGCCGTCTCCCGGGTCTCCACTCCACTGGGTTCCACTCACGGATCCCTGAAGGTCCCCAATCAGCTGAAGACGAACGTCTCTTTGGGTGGTTACACTTCTGCAACGATGAGTCGCCATTGAGATGCCCATCCTATTCTTTTGTTTTCAACCCCCGTCATTTCGCCTGACCGCATTTCTATTCATTGATTCATGCGCTGCCGGCCGGCACCTCCGCGCGGTTGTCGGGATGGTAACATCCAGCATCCGAGTTCATTGTATTACTCATTCCACGTTACATCGAAATCTTTAACAATCTATCATGCAAACACAAAGGCAAATATGCACATGATAAGGGCATGCAAAGAGGGGAAATGAAATGACATAGGCAAAGAGCATGAATGGGCGCAACCTCGAGATTGTCCAATGCATAATGCAGTGTTTCACGTAGACCAATCATCAGGTTCCAGTGCACACGATCCGACCGGTCAACTCACCTATCCGAAACACTCTCCAATAGCAAGCTCCGGAGCTCGCAGCCGCTCGTCGTATGTCACATTTTGACTTTGGACTTTTTCCAGGCGAGGTATGCGGACGAGGGGCGGTTAGCCTCTAGCCGAATTCCTCAACGGACCAAAACGTCCAAAGACGCCAGAGCGAGGCTTCTTTCGCACCCGCCAAGCATCTTGAACCTGAACCCCTCGGGTTGAGACACCCTTGCAGGCTAGACGCAGGAAAAAACGAGAATTTCGAGAGGTTTGCGTGGACTGGAATGGAGGGGCGTGGTCGAGGCTGCGGCACCAGACACTAAATTAAACCCCTCCCCCATCACAATCATGGGAGGAGGGGGGGCCAAAGTGCATACAAAAGCCCGGAACCGATATTATGGGGAGGGGCTAATAACCTATTGTTCTTATTTACGGCAAATCAATCACGGCCAAGGCTGCGCCTAGCCCCATCCTTGGCCCTCCGTTGGGCGCCCATCCTGCTCGGTGTCGCCATAGTTTCTCGCCAAATCCCTCTCTGGGCTGGGTTGACCCATGGTCGGATCTTCGCACCCTAGCAGGAGAGGCCAGTCCGCGGGACCAGTCGCTCGGGATCGTGATCCCAAGGTAGTGGTAGACAGGACGGTCCGCCCGCCCAGCTTTCCCAATGCTCTGGGAAAAGTAGCCACCAACGACTTCATCGGCCACGAGCTTTGACGCTAGGCGCCGAGCGAATGGGAAGAGAAGGATGAGGGAGGGGAAAAAAGGAAAAGACGACCTCATGGTCTCGGATGCGTCACCTCTCTCAGGTCAGGACAAAACGCCACGTCGTTTATATCAATCTCCTTGACGTATTCCCGAGTCCGTTCTAAGGCAGCCAACCAGCTGAGGTAGCTCGAACCCCTCCCACATCCGTCTCAGTCGGCCACCCACTGTGGCCCTCGAGACCGGGGTGTTCTGCGTAGTTCAGCTCTGGCGAGACTGGCCTCACTATTGTGTCTGGGCTTGTGCGCGTGGCCTACCAAATATGCTCCCGCCCGCATACCTAAGTGCGGTCCCTGCTGCGGACTGCCAACCAGATGATATTTCAGATATCTGCGTGAAACATATTCGTAATGACCTTTTGCAATAAGAAGTCACAGTAGAAGCGTCATACTGGTGGGAACCAACACAGTCTCCCAACTCAATTGTCTTCTAGATCATATTGTGCGTAATAGGTGAAACACAGGGGGCTGCAGCCTCCCACATTGTCGCCCTCCCCAGCACGGCATGTTCCGCCGGCCACCAGTGAATTGACCATCTGGGAGCTTGCAAACAGTTGGGCATCCCAGAATATTCACGCCAAGGGCGGCAAGTGCAGCCTAGAAAGACGCTTGGGCGCGAGTGCGGATCGCTTACGAATAATTCAACTGAGACAAGTCCATCTACCTACCGTATCGAACCTATTCACATCGGAGATTCTATTGTGTACTGTAGCCGATGTTACAAAATGCCATGACCTGTGCCGTAGTTTTTGCTTTTTTCCCGCAGCTGGGTCAGTGACTAGTCCATGGTCGAGGGGCTGAGGGAGCGGGCCAGGTCCTTGGAGGTCGTAATTATTTGAGTGTGATGCTACATTAGCAGTTTAATACAAGTGATATGTACACCGCCACAAGCCATTCTTGCTGCATGGTTTGGCATCGCTTTGGCACCAAAAGAAAGTATGTTCAGGCATAGGTCGGTTCGAGTGTGCGCGTGTTTGTATGACGTGCGTCGGTTGCGTTCACCAAAGGGACGATGTGGTGGTTCAAGTCTCGGCCGTCTTTTGAATGGCGCTGTGCTGACGATGTCGTGCCCTCACACTGTGTAAGTTGGATGAGTAGCCCATTTGCTCATAGGGAAACATGCAATAGAGATCGAGGGAGGACGAGAGAATAGGTGGATAGACTGAAATGCATAGTCAAGGCAGAAAAGAGACAAAGGCACTGAAGAGAACTGATCTTTGAGCCAACACATCCCCATCATCGGGAAGTGAATTAATTAATATGGTGCTACCAGTCTGAGATCTATCATTACGATAACTATACTGATCAGAAGCATCCGAAATGACTTCCCGAGCGACTCATGTGCTTCGATCCTGCCCTTCCACCTCCGCTGGGGCCATAGATGTCGCAAATGTAGCTCGATGCGAGGTTGGGAAGAGATGTTGAATATCTCTTTCATCTTCGCCCCTGAAGGCGTGAAGCGTTCCCCACTGAAGCCTCAAAATCAAAGGGTATCTCAGTGCAGAGTTGTGCCTCTATTGGACCGGACCTTTTTTATCCATTCCTCCGTGCAGGGAAAATAAATACCTGCCGGGGTAACCGAACTCCTGTCTCTGTTGAAAGACGCCGCTCACTCCGTTCGCTGTGTATCATGAAAGACCGAATTGGTCTTTTTGGAGTATCGTTAAAACAAGAATGAGAATTTCACGTCGAAAGCCGACGTGACCACATCCCAGTGCGGGGTATACAAAGATTCGTTGAGAACCGTACGCTATTTATGAGCGCATCGTAACGAAAATGGAGTCATGTGGAAATAGTTTCACATTATTATCCATGCGAAGAGCTGTTGAATTACTCTCCGCCTTCTATTAGCTCATTTAGAACTTGAGCTCCTTGGGTTGCTCCCAAGAGAAGCTCTGGTTGGTACCGAAGTGGCCGTTCTTGGCGGTCTGGAGGTAGATGGGGCGGTCCAGGTTCAGCTCACGGACAATAACACCGGGGCGGAGGTCGAAGTTCTTGTTGATGATCTCGACCAGCTCGGCAGAGGTCTTATCGGAGGTACCGTAGGTGTCAACGTTGATGGAGAGAGGCTCAGCAACACCAATGGCGTAGGAGAACTGGACGAGGGCACGACGAGCCAGCTTGGCGTTGACCAGGGACTTGGCGACCCAGCGGGCGAGGTAAGCAGCGGATCTGTCGACCTTGGAGAAATCCTTGCCGGAGAAGGCACCACCACCGTGGGCACCCCAGCCACCGTAGGTGTCGACAATGATCTTGCGGCCAGTGAGACCGGCGTCACCCTGGGGACCACCGATGATGAAGAGACCAGAGGGTTGGATCTGAGAAACGAATTAGCGTCTGTGTTCTGACCGGCTTCTAAGTTACCCACGAGGAGCAAGGAAAATTCGAACTTACGTGGTAGATGGTGTTCTCGTCAAGGTACTTGGCGGGGATGGTGGCCTTGATGATCTTCTCCTTGATCTCCTTGCGGAGCTGCTCAGTGGTGATATCAGGAGAGTGCTGGGCAGAGACGACGACGGTGTGGACACGCTGAGGAACAACAGCACCACCGTCCTTCTTGTACTCAATGGTGACCTGGGTCTTGGTGTCAGGGCGGAGCCATGGCAGAGAGCCGTCACGGCGGGCAGCAGACATGGCAGCGTTCAGCTTGTGGGCGAACAGGAGAGTGAGAGGGAAGAGCTCGGGAGTCTCGTCGGTGGCATAACCGAACATGATACCCTGGTCACCAGCACCGAGCTTCTCGAGAGCCTCCTCGTAGTGGAGACCCTGAGCGATATCGGGGGACTGCTGCTCAATGGCGACGAGAAGGTTGCAGGTCTTGTAGTCAAAGCCCTTGTCAGAGTGATCGTAGCCGATGTCCTTGATGGCATCACGGACGGTCTTCTGGTAGTCAATCTGGGCGCGGGTGGAGATCTCGCCGAAGACCATGATCATGCCGGTCTTGGTGGCGGTCTCGCAAGCAACCTTGGAGAGAGGGTCCTGAGCCAAGCAGGCATCGAGAATGGCATCGGAGACCTGGTCGGCAATCTTGTCGGGGTGACCCTCACCGACAGACTCGGACTGGAAACAAAGTGCGCGTGTCAGAAAGAGGGGCTGTCCTCGGGGAAGAAATCTGCGCTTGGTTACACAAATGGCGGACTTACGGTGAAGAGGAAGTTGGGCTCGTCCTGGTGGACGCCGTTGGTACCGTTGGCAGCCATTGTGAATAGATTATGGGATTACGGAGAGAGGAAGAAAGGTTGCAAGGCTCTGGGGAGGAGGACCGCTTTGCGAGAGACCAACGAGGAGCAACTTCGCTGGGAGAAACTACAATGGAAAGAATTGAGTTAGCAATCGGGAACGAGGGGTGGTATGATGGCAGCTCATAAAGAGACTCGGGCTTGGATTGACTCACAAGAAAAGTGCTGGAGGTGGAAGAAGTGCAAAAAGTTGAAGATTGAGCGGGAAGAAAGAAAGAGCAAGAAAAGTCGCGGTGATGATCCTTTTTAGGATTGGTGGGGGGGCCGCAACGACTCAACAACAAACCGACCGCCTGCCCCTCGCAGCCCCTGGCCAAGAGCGGCGAGAGGGCGGTCGGCAGTAGCTCTTCGCTCATGGTACCTCCCACCCACTCAGACTGGGCGGCTGCCGGGCGCTGTGGTACGGGTCACTCCAATGTACACACGCACTAAAGGCGGGGGCCGGGATCGAGAGGGGACGGTGTCAAGCTTCAGATACGTTGGTCACTGCTCATAGGGCAATACTTGCTCCGGATATGCACCGGACAGCAAAAGTTCAGGTAACCCCGCATCCTGAAGAGCTTGGCTCAGTATGCCCGTCCCGAAATTCGCAACGGGATTGCGCCATCGGCTAGAAACCCAACCACGAAATTTTTTTCCCTTGGAAGCCAGACCCATTCCTGCCGCTTTATTTGATGGGACTATGAGTCTACGACAGCTAGGAAGTACTTCCTCGCACGAACCAGCACCCCACGCTCTCGCACGACCTCTCTGGTTGGCTGGCGGTGTCACCACTCCCACCTTGGATGTGGTGATGATAACACCTGTCGCTCTGCTATTCAGCGATAGCTCAGGTTGGTGCCATCGGGAGATACTTCCCGATGTCGTCCCCGACCCCGCTCGAGGATCCTCTCTCGTTCCCAGAACTCTCTGGAGGGGTAGCTCGCCGATGGAGAGCCTTTGTGATCCTTGTAGGTGACATTGGGCATGAAACGTTGGTAGGATTTTTCTTATGGTATCGCATCCTTGGCAAGCCATGCCCAGGGAAGGCTATCCTCGGACATGACGAAACTCTACAAACAATCACATGTATATATATGTGGCAGCATGCGGCACCCCGTAATCATTGCATTGACACGGATGAATTGGTGGTGGGCAACTCGGTTCTGAGGTGTTACACCGTATGTACCCTCTTATCTTTGACTCCCAACCTGCGGAGGGTACAGTACCTACCAATTTGCAGTGCTACGCAATAGTCGGCATAAGCCATAATATGTAACCACGTGCGTATTCGGCGTAACTGCACACACGACAGCCACGCCGACGGAATTATTCTGCCTAGTATTAATTTGCGAATAAGACAAGAAGGGTCTCAGACAGGTTGACTCTGTTTCTGAGTGCTGGTAGACATGCCTCACGTGATGATAACGGGATATCTCAGGTTAACCCGTTTTGGTAAGTGGCGGGCTGGGAAAAAAGTTATGATGGAGCTCGCTGATGTAGGTGCTCGGCGTTTGGAGGGGTGACAAACAGCTCTTCAACCATACTTGCCGAGAACAATCAGCTCCAACACGCACAACGCCAGCCATTCCAGTCGTGCACCCCCCTTAGAAAATTGTACAGGAGGTTGAGGGTCTGTCGCCAATCACCATGAGTAAGTTTGGCGCCATGGTGATGGGCCCTGCGGGCGCCGGCAAGGTAAGGAGATCAGAAACAAAGAATTGCGAATGCGAAACCAGCCGCTCACTTATGCATCGGAGCTAACACATGTCGTAGTCAACATTCTGTGCCGCCCTCATTACCCATCTGCAATTGAACCGACGGTCCGCCTTTTACGTCAACCTTGACCCGGCAGCCGAGACTTTCGAACACACACCGGATCTCGATATCAAGGAGCTCATCTCTTTACACGATGCCATGGAGGAAGTCGGGCTGGGGCCCAACGGAGGTCTCATATACTGTTTCGAGTTCCTAATGGAGAACCTGGACTGGTTGACGGAGGCCATCGACAACCTTACCGAAGACTACCTCATCATCTTCGACATGCCAGGCCAGATCGAGCTCTACACCCATGTCCCCATCCTCCCGGCACTCATGAAGTTCCTCTCCCAGCCAGGCTCGCTCGACATCCGCATGGCCGCTGTTTACCTTCTCGAGGCAACTTTTGTCGTCGACCGCGCCAAGTTCTTCGCCGGTACCCTGAGCGCCATGAGCGCCATGCTAATGCTCGAGGTGCCACACATCAACGTCCTCTCCAAGATGGACCTAGTCAAGGGTCAAGTGAAGAAGAAGGATATGAAGAAATTCCTCACGCCAGACACGGCCCTTCTGGACGACGACCCCATGGAGCGCTCGAGACTCAAGGCTGGCGGGGCTGAGCAGGATCTAGCCGACGAGGCAAAGCGTCCGGACGAGAAGGACCAGGTGATGAAGGGTGCCAGCTTCCGACGGCTGAACCGGGCCGTGGCCGGTCTGATCGAAAGTTTCAGCATGGTGAACTTTCTGAAGCTGGATGTGACCAATGAAGACAGCGTCGGGGCCATTTTGAGCTATATCGATGACTGTATACAGTTTCACGAGGCTCAGGAGCCTAAAGACCCCAACGACGAGGAGTTTGAGGACCATGATGATGAAGCTGAAGAGCAGGGCTGAGCCAGCTGGGTCATTTTGTCTTGATTTCTTGGGTCGAGGCTATATTCACAATGGTAGTGCAAAGCGACGGCGTTAGGGATTACATTATAGTCGGACTTGTAAAAACAAAAATCATAATCCAGTCATATTTGAACACGGACATCCAACCTTTTTGCAAATAACACAGTTCAAACCACACACAAGGTATACAACCGTCAAGGCTCTCTTGTAACCCTGTAATATTAAACATCCAACGTTGGAACAATACCAGAAGTAGCGTCGTAATAGGTAGGGACAGCAGAAGAAAGACGAAAAAGAGGAGACCAAGGGCCAGCCAAACGCACCCTCGACAACCTTGATTGTTTGTTTTGGCCAGACCAAACGCCCCGCGCGCGCTCCGAAACAAGAAAAACCCTTATACCCTTTCACCGCCCTTCAAGTCCCTGCTCTACCCTCCCCCCCCCCTTGTCTTCGTCACCGCTGGGCGGCTCTGCTCGCGGACCCAGCCCGCTGCTGGCTCTCGTACTGCCGGTACTCCTCCAGCCAGATGTCCTTCACCGCCGCGCCGAACCCCATCACCTTGCTGATGACCACGACGACGTCCCTGACGGTCTGCTCCGGCCCGCGGGACCACATGAAGGCGACGAGCGCGGCGACGACGCCCCAGAGCGCCAGGCGCGCCATCACCCGCGTCCACCACATCATCAGCCTGTGCACCCAGCTCATGACGACGAAGACGGACGTCGCCACGGCCACGGCCACCACCAGGCCCGTGTAGCCCTGGTTGTCGGCCACCAGCTCGAGGAGCTTCTCGATCAGGGGCTCGACGTGGGGGTAGACGGCGTCGTACGCGCTCTGCGCGTGCGTGAGGGCGTGCTGCTTGTAGGTCTGGAAGGGCGACTGCGGGTGGAGGAGGTAGGTCTCGATCTGGTCCATGATCTCGGATGGGAGGACCATGCCCAGGAAGTGTGTGGCCATGGACGTGTTGGACATTGTATGTGCCGGGTCGTCTGAGGTAGGGCCGGCTTGAGGGAGAAAGTTGAAGTAGTTGTTTCCGTCAGAGGGGGAGGGAAGGATGAGATGTGTGATGTGGCCAGAAGCAGTCTGCCGGCGCGTGCGCGTTGGGTCGTAGGTAGAAATATACTACCTCGAGTTGCAGCGCACGGGAAAGCGCAAACTGCTCTTTGTGGATGGACCACAATGCGACCCTGCAACCCGACAGGCGTGTCGGGCTCCAGCGAGATAGGGGACTTGGTAGGCCTAGAAGCGGTGTTTTTAAAGTGGGCCCGGGTCGATGCTCTCTGTTTTGTTGTTGTTTCAAGGGTCTTCCTCCGAGGCCAAGGTACATGCTATTATTATTCACACTAGCAACTTGCCATCACATCCTATTTAATCTACAACTGTAGCATGCAAGCCCGTTCGTGTAGGGCTAGGCTCAAGTTCGTAAGACATATCGAGGTGATTCATTGATAGATAGAAGTATCGTGCCCGTAATTCTATTTATATACACATCCCAGAGTATATATACCTGCTAAACATAATCTCGAATAATGTAAACCTCATAGGCTGCTCGTTCTTTAAGTCAGCTCTGAAGACAACCAAGGAAGCCCACCCCATGGACAAGTAGAGGTTGGCACGTGGACAACCTAGCCGAAACTAACAGTGTATATAGGAAAAGGAAAAAGAAATTCGCAAACAAACAGTGCTCATCGAGAGTGTTCTCAAGGGTATCGATATCGGACAAAAGAAAGATCACATAAGATTATGCAGCTTTTGTCGTTGTCAAAGAACCAAAAAAAAAGGACATGGCGCGTTACCGTAGACACGACCCAGAAACAAACGATGGGAAGTCACCTTTCCCGTCAGACCTGACTCCGGCAAAATTAAACTCCTCGTAATTTGGAAAGAAAGTTCAGTCAACCATTTCCTCCACCTCCCATTCTATTCGTTTCAATTATGGCACCTCCTCGAGCCCCTCCAGAATCCGGCGGGCCACATCGATTTTCCGCCTATACATGCGTGCTTCTGCTCCAGCCCGTGAGCTCTCCCCCAGGGCCAGGACACACTTGCCAAGGCTGGCCACCAGTCTCTCGACAGCGATCTGGTCCTCCTTGGCCAGACTCTGCAGCTGTGCTGTCGAGCTCTGGCCTTGTGCGCTGTCTCCATCACAAATACTTGCGGCCTCGCTCATGAGCGACTCAGAAACCTGCACCAGCGCAGGATCAGGAGATCCGCCAGGTGTCAAAACGCCACCGTTCAATTTCGCTCTGCCTACCAGAGGAAAACTTCGGCTCGTCCCCATCGACTCAAAGGAGGATGTTGAAGGCCGGTGCATCCTCTGCGCGGCGGAACTGGCAGGTCGGTAAACCACCGGGTTCTGACGGTGCCGATTCGATTGTCGTGATGATTGCCGAGATGATTGCCGAGATGATTGGCGGGATGACTGACGGGATGCGTGATTGTCGCGCTTGGGGACCCCTTCGTGAGCCAAGTAGAATTCATCTTCATCGGCGCTCTGGAACGCCGAACTTCGGCTTGCCCTGCCTTCTGTGGCTGTAGCAAAGGTATCCACCGACGAAATCGTTTCCAGGCTATGCCTTCTCCTCCTGGACGCCGCCGAGATGACTGGGCCTCGGGTGGTTTCGACAGAACTATCGGAGAAGTCACTCTCATCGGAGGCCACATCACCTTCAGCCCGCCGGCTGATGCTTCCCAATGCAGAGTGCAGGAAGAAGTGCTCATAGTCAAAGGCATCTGCTCTATCCTCGTGCGAGAGCTGAACCTGGGGAGCGTCTTCATACAAAGAGTCACCACTCTCGCTTGTCCAGTCGGAATGATCAGTCTGACTCTCCGTCTCGTGAGCGTCACTAAAGCCCGCAGCCAGCTTGGTTGAGACACCACCCTCTCCATTAATATCATCCCCATTCTCTGTTCGCACGTCATCGACATCTTCACTTCCGACAATGACTTGATCCTTCTGTCCAACGTATTGCGTTGGGGTCGTTGCATCAGGTGAAGGCTCACGATACTGTTGTGTAGGCGTCTCCTTGCCCTGCCCCTTCGTGGCAGTTTCAACTGTTAGCTTGTCCAGGCCTGCTGGGGCTTCCTCTTTCTCCAACATGTGTTCCTGAGGCTGCGGAGTCTCGACACCGTCGCCATCGTTGATCCAGGACGCCCGGGGAGTGGCCTCTCCTGAGCGAAGAACGCGGATCTCTCGAGGCTCCATCAGACCATGATCCCATCGCGCATGCGTGAAGGGGCTAGGGGTTCGTAGACTCTGTAAACTTCGTCTCTTCAGGCTATCCACTCTCGCCTGCTCCCTCAGACTTGAAATCTTTCCCTTCAAATCCTGCATCTGGTCGTGCAGATCCCGCATCTGTGCGGCCGAGGCAGAGCGATTCAGTGATTTCTCGGAATAGGTGCTCAGGGTAGGGCTCAAATACCCCGAACCTCGGGCCTCGTTCATTGTGGGGTCAGTTTCCGAAATGTCATCAAGAATATCTTCGCCTTCACTCAAAATCTCCAGTGATGTGTCCAGAGGATGGTGGGATATCATCGACGTTCCCCCATCTGGTTGAGGTGTCATTTCGTTCCGTTTCGAGGGATTCGTGGGATCGCGATATCCACCTGAAGAGCCGAGCGCACTCGCCGCTCTACGGGGGAAGGGTGAGGGCTTAGTGAGATCGCGTGTTCCATCTTCACTTCTTATCCTCGAGTGGTGAGGAGCGTTGGGAGCCGCCTGGTCTTTCCTGAATGAGACCGGTCGTCCAATCGTCGGAGAGGGTGTCGATTCGCATGAAGCTGGAGAATAGGCCAGGGAAGTCCTAGCTCTAGTCAAGTTTCCTTCCATTGCCTAAATAAACGAATTAGAGAACCAGATGGCCCGGGGGAGCTGGATCATAGACCCTCCCACTTACCGTCAATCTACGCTTGGCATTGTCTAGAATGCGCTCCGCCCTCTCACTGATATATGCTGTAGAGTATTTTTCATCGGGGTCACTCGTGATCCTCTGCTCGATTCGGCGACCCTGTGGTGCTGTGCCCTCAACATAGTATGATGCCATGCTTTCTTCGTCGTCGCCTTGAAAGCTACTGTCGCCCACACTCATTGAATCATCAAACTCCTCAAACGCTTGGTTTCCAGACGGTTCGAGCGTCGTAATCGTGCTGATAGAAGCATTCGAGCCGCGCCTTTCGCGGGCTGCGATTTTTGCCCTCCATTGCTGAGCCTTGGCCGTTAATACGCCAACTGATCCATATGTCTCGTGCTCGTCCATTTGCATCGAATACCGCGAAGATGCCCTTCTTGACCCTACCCCCGCATTACTCTCCGCCTCAGTGACCTCTCCGATGTCTGAGAGCATTGTTCCGTTTCCATAGATGATTGGCGTGGATATGGGGATTGCTCGCTGGCCGAAGTTCTGCGGCGGAAGCTGAAAGTCCATGCGAGCCGCATTTGGGTCCTCCCAGATCCTCAGCGAGGACTGCGAAAGTCCTCCGGGCGAGTCTGGCATGTCGTAGTCGGGCAGAATCAAATCCGGGTTGGTTAAGGTCGGTGACCCGGGCTCAGGCCCGTGGGATGGGCCTGACGACTGGTGGCGGACGTCCATCTGGCCGTTGGCATAAACTGTGGCGGCCATGGCTTTCGCGACAGCAGTTGTTTCAGGCTTGCCGCGCTGCGTGGGGAACGTTGGGGAAAGCTTGTCCTACCACACGAACGGCCGGTCGATGATATCAATGACTCGTCCCAACGAGAGGGAGGTGTCAGTCGTCGGGATCGCTTCGGATCGAGAGGCGACGAGAGCCCCCAGTTTGCATGCGCAGGTCAGGGGGGCACGAGGTCAAGCCTACGTCGCTCAGCGACACGTATCATGGGAGGATCCGCCTCGATATCACCGATTCGCCCGATGGTGGAGTTGTTGCAGGAATTGACAAGCTGTGCTTTGCAAAGGACGGATGCAGGTTGATGCGGGATGAGGAGGCGCAAATTGGGCGAGGCGGGAAACGAGCGAGCAAGCGAGCGACAGGTCCTGGCGAAATGTGGTGCCGGCGCAATACTGGATATCAGGGTCAGGACAGGCTGCTCGTGGTCCGTGGCCAAGGATGCATGTGCATGGACAAAGTCAAAGCAAGCACGGCCAAACCCACACAATGAGGGGAGGGGAGGTCGGTGCGAGGCAGGAGTGACTATGATCCTAAGCGGGATCTAGGAGGCGACGGCCTAAAACTTGAGCCGGCACAGAAAATCTTCGAGAAGAACTACGACTATTTGCTGCGGCACCGGCAAGCCACACGGGTGTCTACCTAGGCTGGTCCTGAGAGCGACGGCGGTACCTGACTTAACTTACTTACATGGTCCGTTGACCCGCACCGGATTGACCTAGATTGAGGTGGGTGAAATTGGATTGGGTGCCCTGGCTGGGACACCACGGCGCTCTCTAATAAAGTGTCTGGGTGTGCAGAGTGCAGAGGACCTGCCCGGCCAAGCAGGATTTCAGTTGGGGCCATGCGATCCAATCCTGCTTAAGGTAGGTCTTTAGGAAATTATCTGGGCGACAGGGGCCGACAACGAGGTTCGTCAGGGGTTCGTGCTTTGGCCGGGACGGGTCCAGATGGAAATTGGTGGTGCAGACGGCCAAAGGTTACGTTAGGTTAGGTAAGTGAAGTGCTTTCCTTGGTGGGTTAGGCGAGCGGCAGTAGCTGGTCCTTTTGGGTTTGACGGCGGCTCGTAAAATCCAAATCCAAATCCATAGTTCGCATTGTGCTACCCTACAAGTACTACCATCACCAACACCACCGCCCCCTCACCTCAACCTGCATTTCCTCGGCGGGCTAGATAAAGGTGTCCTTCTCACATATGCGGTGTAATGATTCCGTCGGGAGTGTCTGGTATCCTTCGAATAATCCGTCAAGGTAGCATCGCAAGTCAGCTAAATACTGACAGCACGGACGCGATAACAGTAAGACCTATCAATCGCCCCCACACACGCAATCACACTTGATCGTGATTTCTACTTGAAATTGATGCGAGTTCAGTCCTCTGCACGACGAATGTACCCGTCAGGGCCAGACCAAAAAGAAGAAGAAGAAAAATCAATATTCGTGAATACATATTCATCACCGTGACCAAGAAATGTACCATATGATGCAACTCTCAATACTGGGTAACCGCCTAGGGTAACCACCTAGGCCACATCGCGTCACATCGCGCATACACACCTCACATGATCCCTGACCGTGACCCTCCAACTCAACACATTTCTAGAGCCTTGACCGAAGCCAGCCCAAATTCCTCGCTCATTCCGGAGCCAGCAGGCTGGGTGGCATCCTTGGCCATGGAGACCCCGCCAGGCATGACCTATCGTCTCTTAAGAGACGCACAAAAAGGGGGAAGACAATACAGTGTAGGTGGTCCTTGTAAGTACAGGGACCCCTCGCAGTGCAACTCCCACTGCCCAGCAGTGACATCTTTGACGATAGGAGTCTTCTTCTTGCCAGCACTTGGGGCAAGTATGAAGATCCCGGATATTATATTCTTGTTGGTCTTAGCCCCCTGCCTGCCACCCCTTATTGACACAAGACACATTTCGGATGTTTGTCTATCATGGTGTGTATTTTTAGTAAAGAAGAAAGTCAAGTAACTATTGTTTTTTTCTTTTCGTAAACTCCAAGTCGCGTCCAGTTGATGTTCTCAAGTATCATATCAATTCGTCGGCCAAAATTGCCATTCTATCTTATTCGTTCCTTGCCCAAAATCCATACCTATTTGTCCCCCTTTTTGAAACCACAGTTTTTTTATCCTTCATTTTCCGAGATGGCCTCCTTATTGGCGGTTCTCAATTGTTCCTGACATCGTCGAGGTCGACCCTCATGCCCAAGATGCCGGGCAGGGGCCGCTTCCGGCTCGATTAACCTTCAGCAAAGGCCTCGAGCTTGGCCTGAATCTTACTGTCTGAGGCATCCTTGGCAGGACGGTTGGCGATCAAACGCTAAACAATGGTTTTAGTAATCAGCTACAACCAGGTTACGAATACCAGGTAACTTACCACAAGGTTCCTGAGCAGGATAGCGATGGTGACCTTGCCAACAGAAGGCACGTAGATGGAGGCCTTCTCCTTGACGGCGGGCCCATCGAAGTTCCGGTGCGAAGCGAAGTTGATGCACACAGCACCCTCTCGGATGAGCTCGGTGGGCACCTTGTACGACTCGACTGGCACACCAGCGATGATGACGTCGCTCAGAGGCAGGACCTGCTCCAGGCCCCAGCCCTCCTTGTCCTCGACCTTGTGACGGGGCTGCTTGATACCCTGACCTCTGGTAAAGAGCTGAACACCCGTGACGTCGACCGAGTAGACGGTTGCTCCGTCGTTGGCGAGGAGGGCAGCGAGCGGG
Organism: Clonostachys solani; assembly: GCA_902141235.2. Taxonomy (NCBI): domain Eukaryota; kingdom Fungi; phylum Ascomycota; class Sordariomycetes; order Hypocreales; family Bionectriaceae; genus Clonostachys; species Clonostachys solani. The sequence goes on from CABFOC020000035.1 coordinate 5,311,871, forward strand.
CGGCCGTTGACCTCGGAGCGGTTGATGACGGTGATGGTCTTGCCGTAAAGACGGTTTCCAACGGCCAGGATAGGGTTGTAGATCTGGAGATACTCAAGAATCTTGACACAGGCCAGAGGGGTGCATGGCAGGATAGACTTCTTGCGGTTCTCGGGGGGATCCAAGAACCGGATGTTGTGATACATGTTGTGCAAGTGCTGGAACCGCATGCCCTCGACGTCCTTGCTGAGGCTCACAGTCTCCTGCACGTACTTATCGTGGGTGGGGTTCTTGGGGAAGATGGGATAGTAGACGATGATGCCGTCTACGCCTTCTTCTTCGTTTGCCTTCATGATCTCCTCCTCGAGGAGTTCCTTGTCTACGTTTCGAAGGTCAAACTTGAATCCACTGCAGGCAGATAGTGGTAAGTGCGTGCCCTACACGGGACCAAAGAAGAAGTTTTGGATGCACTCTGCTCATGCACTCACTTGTCCTCGCATGTCTTCTTGGACCACTCCGCATACTTGACAGCGTGAGGGTCGCCATTGGCCAGGAAGGCAGCGAGCGTGGGCTCCCCGCTGCCAGACTCCTGGATCGTGGCCAGAGTCTCTCTGACCTCTTGCAGGAGATTCTTGGCGATGGTCTCTGCGGTGATGACCCTGCAGGTCTTGGGAACCTCAGCGGAAGCCATGGCGATGTATATATGATCCTTGGCCTGCCTAGCGTCAGCGACACCGCCGAATCACCAAAGTGCCGTCTCCAGACCGCGTCTGTCTCGGGACGCCTCCCGACTCACTCACCTGCAAAGGGACTGATGCTATAGAGAGACCCCACTACCGACGATGCAATTGTAGGGGTGTGGTGAAAGCTACCCGCACCGCGCTTGGAGGGGTCAAATGCTGGACAGAGAATCTAAGCGTCCTGTAATATGAACGAGAGAAAAACAGGTCAAGTCCTGAGCTTCTTCAAGGCGAAAGAAAAAAAACGGGGTGGAGTATGAGTCAAAAATGAATCCTACTCCTCTTTCCGATTATTTTTTTGCACTTAGGTCATTCCCTGCTTCCAGTATGGCCCTCACTCCAAACTCGTTGTGTTACCGTTGTATGGATGGCAAGGAAAAAAATTCATTGGATCGATACCACATTCTTGTCCGGTTAAAGTTTAGCCTGCGATAATATGAAGGGACATGGAAATTCAGCGATTGGCTGCCGGCACATAGACACATGTTTTTCTAGGCCGCTGAAATTACCTGCAGTAACGGCTGTCACAACTACTAGAAACTTTAGATGCCAGTGTAGCCAGTCAATTGAATTAAAGGAAATCCGGAAAACATATTGTTCATACAAGCAGGTAGATGCCGATGCTGAGCAAAATGTGCAGATGTGGAGCATCTGAATAGCCGCTTAAGCTGCTGGCCCACTTTAGATCTGACCAGAAACCAGGGCGAGAACTCTAGACAACGGCGCGGTCATTTCTAAAACACTGACAGCGGATACTCAAACAGAAACTGTAAATTGAGTCAAGACATGCTGCCGCTGTGAGACGTCCGCCAGGATGGGAACGACCAGCCACAACTCCTTTGATATTGGAAAAGCCCTGGCCTACCCGAGACTTGTCAACCAACCTGTGGTATTTGCTTCGAGCAAGGAGTCTATCCACGGCTGCCCGTACCTCTCGAACTGTGTGATGGTCGAATGCCCTCCGTAATAGATGGCACTTAAATCAATAATCATATTTGGTTGCAAGAAACCACCCACGGCATCCTATGTTACATGGTTAAATTTAGGCTAGACATCCCTGAAGTCTACCATCTACTAAAATGACTATGCAACTGCCACGATCATACATCCTCAGGCTGAGCTGATATACCCTGTATGGTTTGTTTTCACACGGCTGCGACGAAAATGTCTGCAGGACGGTAAGTAGCCATGGCCCGAAACCTCCGAAGCAGTACCAGGCACTCCATCGTTAGAACATTTTGCGATCATCACATCATTGATGTTCAAGCCTCGAGGCTCTCTGAACGTTGTGAAGGCATCGGCTAGGACATAGCGGATTCCAGGGCTTAGTGTATGCTTCGGACTATGACTGACTTTGCTATTCTTCGACATACACCTTACTTACTGGAAGTCCCTGCCTCCAGGGATATCGCTTACTTGTAGACAGTTATCGAGGAACGTTTTTGTGGTCTCGAGGGGAGCGCGCATTAGTCGAGCTGCCCAAATTGGCATCCCAGACCACACTCAACTGAGCGACGTTGGGACTGATACACTCAAACATTATTCTGATTATTGTCGACTCTATGATCAGTATTGCTATATTATTGAGCGCTAAGAACAATAAGAGCCAATACACCGTCGGTTATCATTCTATATTGCTGCATTAACCTACTTATTGCAGAAAGTGCTCTGCGCATAGCTGCTCTTCAATTTGAAGGACAGTATCCGAAGCCGGGTAACGTTTCAGTAAGAGGAGAACTATTTACAGCACGAAACGACGATTCCATTGCCCACGGTCCGGATTCACGATTCTCCCAGCTGTCCCTAGTGAGTCAATGGGACGATGCATATTACTAAAGGACATACATACCACACCTCACAGGACAGTCTTACGCATGAGCGGTCTGGTGGAACCTGGACCGCAGCAGCAAGATCCCCTTTCTGCATGCACGCTCCCTGTCATCATGCAGACATGTCCCGCGTCACAGCAAGCCTCGATCAATCAGAGCAGCGCGGCTTATGCCGCTCGCTCGCCCAGGCACCTTTTTGCCCGGCGGCATGCACCGCATCCCAGCTCAAACGCGCCTGGCATGATCCTTCGCCCATGTCCGGCAATGTGATACAAGCAAGACCCGCGCGCGCGCAGTCCATTTAGCCCGAGCTGCAGGTTACTCAGCGCTTGGGAAACCAGCACGCTTGGACCGCCGTGCGAGAGCAAAGAAGCAATTAACGCGCGGGCACGCGTACCAGCGCAGGCCTCGCTTCGTGTACGCACCACCCCGCCACAGAGACGACTATCGAATGCCTGGGCAACAACTAACGAGCCAGCCGCAAAGCCCTCAGAAATGCGTTCCAGCCTCACCCTAGCAACGCCCCACACCTGGTCTCCCATCCCTCTGCCGTCCCGGACGGACGCAGAGACCGAAGAGGCTGTCGCAAAGCAAGACAAGCCGGTCGGAAAGGCAAGACAGTCTCTCCATGAAACGACAATGGCGCGGGCGGCCGCAGCGAGACATGCCGGTCGGGGATGACGCCCATGTCTCCGTTGTTGGTATGTTTAGAAACGGAGGCACAGAGGTCTGATCGTCATGCAGATTCGTGCTGCGTCATGTCGCATATCTGAGACAGGAAAAGAAAAAGGTCGCTGAGGTGACGACACCATTTGACCATGTACTTTCGTTCCTGGATGATCAAACAGACATATGCTCTTTCGCCACGGTTAATTTCAATTTTTTTCATGCCAATACCATCACACACATGCACTGACAAGGTGCCAAAAAGCCTGGGACGAGGCGGGGCGTGAGGCAAATGATCATGCAAGGAATGATTTCAAGGATCCGGATTATAGAGTCAAGGTTCCCTAGTCGCACATCAAACAATCTACGTCGTATGACAGAAAAAGCTCCATCCAGATCTAGACAGTGGGAGTTCTCACAGTGAGGCATTCACATGCGATGTTGGAACGAACCTTGTTTTTATATATATTTTTATTATCATTGAGATATTATAGTCATTAGAAAAACGGCAATGAACCAGACATGTCATAAGAAAAAATACGTATCATGATCACCAAGCCCAGAATAAAAGATCATATCAAACGGCGTATCCTATTGATGTGGCGGATGTTTCGAGAACGAAGTAAGCGCCACAAAGGCCCAGCGTATTGACATCCAAGAAAGAGATTCCAACCTCACTCCATTTCCAACGAAAACTATGTGCAATTAGAGACGACGTAACGCCTTCATATGCGAAGAAACGACCAAGATATGAAACCTAGCAAATCCGAACTGCAACTTCTTACAGAAGGAGAGCAGCGGCAACACCACCGAAGACGGCGACGATACCGGCACCAACGTGAGGAGCGGCGGCAGTGGGGATAGGGGCGGAAGAGCCAGTGGGGACGCTGCCCTTGGTGGTGGTGGGGAGAGCACCAGTGGGCTTGTAGGTAGGAACAACAGTGGAGTTGGAGATCTTGGTGGTCCAGCTAGCAGTGCCGTTGCCAGCAGCAGCGGAAGAGGTGACAGCATCAGGAGGGCAAGAGGTCAGGGTGACGGTCTTGACGCCGGAGGCAGTGACAACGGGGACGGAAGCAGAGGCAGTGACAGAGGCGACGGCAGAGGAGGAGACACCGGCAGCAGCCTTGATGGCGAAGCGCTGGGAGTACTGGAAGATGGAGGTGTCAGCCTCCCACCTGAAGACCAGACCGTAGGCGGCCTTGTCACCGAGAGCGGCATCGACGTTCCAGGTGTAAGACAGAGCAGAGTTCTGGACACCGGCTGGAAAGATTGTTAGCTATTTGTCTGAACAACTTCAACATAGGACAGTTACATACTGGCGATGGTGCCAATGGGGACGAGGGTGTTGGCATCAGCACCACCGATCAGGGAGATGCTGATGGTACCGGACTGGTACTTGGCGGGAGCGGACCAGGTGATCTTGAAGGGCTGGCCGGCCGGGACGACGGTACCCTCAAGAGGAGCGTAGATGGGGTCGAAGTCGGCAGTCTGCGCAAAAGCAGAGGCAGCGAAGGCCAGGACGGCAGCGGCGGCGGAGAAGAAACGCATTTTGATTGATTTAATGGGGTAAATCGGGTGTTTGTCTGTGAGATTGACCGGGGCGGTTGTCGAAACGACAGAGAGTGATTTGAGATTATATTAAAAGAATGTGGTAGGCAGAAGCCAGGTGCAAAGAGCGACTATTAGACAACCGGTTGGTATGTTCGTTGACGGTGAGGAAAAGAGAAAGAAAGTCAGAACAAAAAGTGCGGAGGACGGCTCCTAAAAAGTGTCTCAGTCGTCACGTTGGAATGTCGAGGAGGCCGCGCTGAGGCTGGGGGCCCCACCCAAAGATGCCGCATGCTTGGGAGGACTTGGGAGGAGAGAGGGGCGAGCGAGATGAGCTGACCCAAGCGGGTCGCCGAATTGTCCACTGGGCCTGCTCTGTGGACCCGCTTGGCAGGGGCAATCAATTAACTCGTCTGTACTAATTTGCAGGGGTCAGGCACAGAGCGGTATCGAGGCCCGAAATTGGCCCTCAACACCTACCAGGGATGCCAGCACCAGGTCCTTCGCCCACAGTACGTACCCGGTTTGACGGCATCGGCCTCCAATAGCACCTCAGCCTGGTTGTAGGGCCAATCTGCAAGCAGGCAAGTGTCATGTCGACAAATGGCCCTAGCTGGGCGCTGGACCAGGCCGCCGGCCCATCACATCCTCCGCCATTGTCGAGATGAGATGGAGCTGCTTAATTAGGGGGCTTCATAATTCGCCCCTGGATCGTGCCAAGTAGCTCTATTATGATTATGCTCTCGTACAGCGAGATTGGAGCTAGCTAGCAGCCGGCATGGCTCCAGTTGCGCGCCGGCGTGGTGATGAACGAGCAGTCCACAGCGCTTGCCTCGCTGCTACACAGCACAGCTCTGCAGCCCCTCACCTCCCTCTTAGGGCATGGATCGCCAGGAACGTTTGCCAGAATCGGCGTGGGCGCCCCTCGGTTCTAGTTCTCTGCCCTGGCACATGCATGCCCTCGCACACCTCCCATTCGACAGAGAGCTCCTGGTGGATAACCGCTGGTGTGCTACTGCATATAGAGTCGCTGTACCTACATTAGTTGCTAGGCTCCGCCGGTGCCTGACATGTGAGGACCGTGATTGGCCACACCCACAGTCCAATGTCAGCAGCATCGACCAGGCTCAGCGTATTAGGGCGAAGACAGCATCAATCTTTCGCTGGGTTTAATTAGATCTCTGCCTGGCTTTCCACCATTTCACAGGGATGGGATAGCAGGCTCTTACCATGGCTTGGTCATTGCGGTGAGGTAGCGTCGGCGACACCCCTCTTGTTTGCCATTCTATTTTTTACCGCTCGGTCATTCCAGTGCATAACGACTTGGTACCGTCATTTGCGCCTGTTATCTTAATCCCTCCCGCTAGACAGGTCGGTCTGCCTTAGCGATGGCAACATGCTACTCATGACAACATGGTCGGCGATCATGGTCTTACCAGGGCCGAGTCTTCAGATGGCTGTTGATCCGAAGCGATGACCCACGGCTGATTCCATCATCTCAAAGGGGGGATCAATCATGGCGACACGGTGACTGGCATGTTGGCTACCTAGTTCCATTATAGTGTCGCTAGAGAGCTTTTGGTTTGATTGTCACCAGCAACAACTCCATCCAATCCTCGCACGACATGCTGTATTGCATGACGTGACATGTTCCAACACATGCCAGATAATGATCCTTAGAGGCTTAGATGTCAAATGATGCACGCCAATGTGGCTTTGCTTCAATGGTTCTAAGACACCGGGCGCCTCTGTCCTTCACTGGCCAGTCAGCCCTACCCCATCTCTCGCGATGTCCGTCTGATGGTTGGAGGCCCCTGCTCACAGTCGTGTGATGTTATGCAATCCTCAACGGCCTAACATGGTTCGGATAGGCAGGTTGCCGCTTATTTCCCTTTGTCGCCACTTTCCAAAAGGAGGATCCATGTGCCACACAGCAATCCTGCACCCTGGCAAGCCTCGTTCAACGAGTTGGCTGCCAGAAGGGAAAGAAATTTCTCACTCGCCTCCGCTGGCCAGTAAGGACCGATGGCCGATCCTACTGGTCCCTCTACGAGGACAGGGTGACATCGCAGGAGCCCACCGCCGACAAATCAGATTCTGGGGTTTCTAACCGACGTGATCCTGATGATCTTCGAGCCAGATACAAAGATCCAACATAGCTGACATCTTGGAAACGCTGCTAATGCACGGCTGTGTCCCTGATTAATAGGCTTTCTGTCCTGATAGGGCAACGGTACGCATGCCGAAGCCTATCACCCCGTTTCTCATATTACAAGGAGATTTATTTTATTTCATTTTCATCCCACTCACTCGCCATCGTACGCCACGGCCGCCACCTGGATCCGGGCATCCATGTCTAGAGCGCCATGCGTATCCATTTCACCTTGTTTGCTCAAAGTCTCGGTGAAGAAGCGTGGAGTGCCCAGTTCCCCCCATTCCATCCGAACCTTGTCCACCCACTTGACCAGGATATGTCTCTCGACCATGGCGACCGCGCGTAATATTATGTCTCATGCCATAGGTCCCAGGACATACAGCGTAAAAGATCCCACCGAAAGAGACAAAAGTCCACATAATACATATCAACCACGTCAGATGTCGGATGCTACGTTGCCCTCCAATGTTGTGTATGCGTAGCTGGCACCCAATATATTGCCTGAAGCCAAGCCTTGACGGCCTGCACAGTGGACCGGCTAGCTAGCTTACTTTGACGAGATCTAGACTGCGGAAGAGTTAACTTTGAAACAATGACAAACGGGCGAGGAATCTGGACCGCTCATCTTCAAGTCTTTGCTCGACGCTATTGGCCGTGTACATGCTTCCCATGCCGCGTGCCACAGCTTCCACCAATCAACATGCTCAGCCTTAGCTTCAGCTGGACCCACTCTAGAATTCTCATCTAGAACTCATGAACTGCTTCAATCAGTCGCGTCGCGGGGGCATTGCCATCCAGCTTGAACCGGCACCATGACCCCTGGTTCTGAGTCTCGCGATGCAACTCCACCATTGAAGCGTCGTAGAACAGACAGCGAGTCACCCCGATCATCCAAACCCCAAGCGACGTCCGCGCCCGAAGATGACAATGCTCGCTCCCACCCGACGGACGGCCCAGACGACCGCGGACGCAGCCAGGATCCGGGTCGCAGATCACGCGATCTGAGCGGCTCGAGGGGAAGATACTCGTCGCGGTCTCGCTCAAGGCGAGGCGACTATTCCAGGCGCAGCTCCAGGTCGCGGTCACAGTCTGGCTTCCCGTCACGGTCGAGGTCGCGGTTTGACTCTCGCTCGCGCTCACGATCCCGCTCAGGCAGCCCGAGGAGCAGACGCGATGCATCACGCTCGCGCTCCCAGAGCTCGGATCGCACACGCTCTGAGTATTCGATCCCGCAGGCCTCACAGACCCCTCTCCCCGACAAAACAAGACCAAACTACAAGCCGAAGCTGGTCCTCCATGGACACACCAAGCCTGTATCCCAGGTCCGGATTTCGCCAAACGGCAGCTTTATAGCATCGGCATCAGCGGATGGCACCATTCGTATATGGGACGCCGCCACGGGGGTTCATATGGATACGCTTGTCGGGCACATGGCTGGCGTTAGCTGCATTGCCTGGAGCCCTGATAGTAACACCATTGCAAGCGGCTCCGACGACAAGGCCATCCGGTTGTGGGATCGAGTTACGGGTAGGCCGAAGACCACGGCACGCAAGTCGGCGACTGGTAACGAGATGGCTCCTCTCCGTGGCCACCACAACTACATCCATTGCCTTGCTTTCTCGCCCAAGGGAAATATTCTGGCCAGCGGATCCTACGACGAGGCAGTGTTCCTATGGGATGTTCGAGCCGGGAGGCTGATGAGAAGTCTGCCTGCTCATAGTGACCCGGTCAGCGGCATTGACTTTTGCCCGGACGGCACCCTCGTCGTGAGCTGTTCTACGGATGGATTGATGTAAGTTATAACATGGCGGTCTCCTATACACAGCGTACAGCAGCTGCTGTCTGAAGATCTTACACATGATATTAACCTTTCGAGTAGTCGAGTATGGGATACATCCACGGGACAATGTCTACGAACGCTAGTCCACGAAGACAACCCGGCCGTAACGCACGTATGCTTCTCACCAAATGGCCGGTTCGTGCTCGCCTTCAACCTGGATAACTGCATTCGACTCTGGGACTACGTGGCGGGTAATGTGAAGAAGACGTACCAAGGTCACAAGAACGAAAAATTCGCCATTGGAGGTTGCTTTGCCGTCTTGGATGACGTCCCCTTTATTGCTTCGGCCAGCGAAGACGGTGGAATCGTCCTCTGGGACGTGAAGAATAAGGAGGTCCTCCAGCAGATCCCAAAACAGCACAAGGGCGTATGTTTCTGGGTGGACGTTCACGGCGACATCATGGCCAGCGCAGGTCAAGACCATTCAGTACGAGTGTACCGGCACGTCCGGAAAAACGGTGGATTGGTTACGGATGGCGATGCTGAGAATCAAAAGCCCAGCGGGGCAGAGACCGGAGGAGAGACTACGTTGCCTATCAGGCAGGAAGATGTCAAGATGGAGGATGCATAATGTCCGACGGCACCACCCAGTGGGTTTGCCAATTAGCACCTAATGACGCAACGATGAATGAAAGACCAAAATGACTTCTCAAATTCGAAACTTCCATCTCATTGCATTAATTTAACGCAGGAACCAAGATTACCTTACTTTCATTAGACCTTTCTGGGAGGATGCCATTGTGAAACTTCGCTCATTTACAGTCCCCGCATAACATATAGGATCCCAATCTGGCGATGACATCCCGGGGCGGGGGTACCACCCTAAGTAGCTATCAGACGTTTGGCAGGCATGCTGACATCTGTCAGGTACCCGAGATGTGGTACCTGTCAGCAGTGGCTCTTCTTCGCCTGGTTCGCCAGAGAAGGGTGGTCAGAAGAACCGCAGAGGTCCGTGATGCGTTTCAACCTGCTCTAATCTTTGGATGACATTTCATCTGGCCATGTGTTGCGCATGAGCTAGTGTGGGCTGAGCGCGGTGAGGGGGGACAGGTGAGGGCCAAGCGCCGCCGCTCACAATAGCATGCATGTTATCCTTGGCCGACAACAACGGGCATGACCGATGGGACTTTGAAGAGTGGCCTGGATCCTCACTGACGTCTGTAGCGGGGGAGGAGAGGGAATAAGTCGAGCGTGGAGTCACTGGTGCATGAACGTAGCCGACCGTAGATCTACACTGACCATCAGGTGCGTTTACGTCTATCCATCAATGAAAACAAACAGACCTTGGGCTTGGCCAACCAGTCGGTGAGAGCGTAGGATCTGGAGTGCAGCGGGAAATCTGATTCCCCCGCGGCAAAGGACACCCCCAGTCGTGCATGCGAGGCCAGTTAAGACGTGTTTATAGTATGAATGCAGCGCATATGTGCTACAACCTTCTCGAACAGGCAAGAATCGCTACGTAATTGGGATCAGACGAGCCACATTCGGAGTCCAGTTGCTCAGATATGACGCGAGGACCGAGATGTGTTAAGTGGCTTTTGGTGAGGTATTTCGTTGATTCCGATATTGAAGCCCAGAACCAAAGCTGAGTGCCTAGAAAGACGGGAGAAGGTGCGGTGGCTCTGGGGGGGGCTTGGCCTAGCCGGAAGGCGGCCTAGCCTGGGCAACTTCCACCAGCAGCTGCCGGCAAGCACGGAAGACCGGCGCGGGGGGAGAAAACGTGCATGGTGGCGTGGCGACATCTGGTGGGGAGAGGGCCTGAGCCTGAGGGATAATCAAGTCATTGATAATCGCCTTCGCGGAGGGTCTTCTGCGAACAGGCCGTCGGGTCGCTCGCTCACCAACTTTTAGGCGAGGTTGGAAAGGTCAACGTAGTTCAGAGATAACAGGTGCCCGCTATATCCAGGGAAGATGGTGGATGATTGGGCCGCAAAGGAGGACCTGGAGCTTGGAGCTGGGACAGTGGCGGGGATAGGGGACCTGGGAAAGGGTCGGTCCAGCAGTTGATCAGTGGGGGCTACAGCGCGTTGCAGAACCCAGATTCCCCACAGAGGCCACAGCCAGGCTCGGATGATACGGGCTTTGGCAGGTAGCTGGCGGTCTCGAATGGGGTCAGTTTGCCACAGGCGTCGCGAGAGGATTACCAAATGATGGTTCTGTTTCGGCCATGGCCGCACTGGATGTTACTCATCACACTGAGAAGTGCTTGAAGGGGTCCATTTGGCCGGTAATGAGATCTTCGGGCACGTGTTGTTACGGGGTCAGCGAGAGGCGCTGGAGCTACGGATGGGCTCAATTCCTCAGTACCTGACCTGACTCGAGAGGGCGCCCAGTGGTGCCTGTCAGCGGGCAGAGCGCCTGGGCTAGAGCCCCACCATACAGACTATTTGCGCCACCAATGACTTGCTGAAGCTCCCTAGCGATGGGGAGAGCAACGGCCAGCAGCAGTCCTGAGGCGTTTGTAATCCCACATCCAGGCAGTGGTATTCGCCTGTCATTGGGCAGTCACTCTTGCCGGTTACAGGCAGGGCCAGGCAGCCAGCCAGGGCGCTGAGGCAGCACGCAGGTACCTCGTCCGTAGCGGTTCGTCCAAACCTAAAGATTCGTCGGCGAGTCGTGTCGGTGAGCAGCCGGAATGCTGCAACTGTTGACATCCATCTGCAGAATGCAGGGAGCTGCTGACGCTGCATCTCGCATGTATGTATGTACTGGACAGGCATGTAAGTAACCTGTGTGCCTGCGCGCACCCTTTCCATCTCCCTCCCCAGACCGACCTGCAATAATTGCCATGAACTGCAACTGATACACTTCCAGCTTTGACCTCCGCCTCCCTGCTTCGCTGAGCATTTGCCTACCCAACCAGGCCGCATTGCTCGTTTACGATTATGCGTTTGCTTTGTTGAACCTTCCGTGCATGATCTTGGGCCTGCAGCTGTCATCTTGGCTCAAAATAGCTTTTTGATTCTTTTCTTTTTTATTCTGTTGTCGCCTCACACCTCACGCTCAGGTCAACCTGCTCCACTTACCTACCTACCTATCGATCTATCCCATTGTGCATTTGCTTTTGGGGATACTTCTCCATTGTTGCTTTTTTTGTCTGTTTCTCATTCTTCGTCAATTCCCGATCTCGACCGTTCGCGGCTTGATCCTGCCGTGCTTGTTGTCTCGCCACTGCCCGGACGCCAACACGCGCCCAGCCTGCCCCTTCTACGCTCTGCCGTAAAACGCGCGACCTAAGTACTAAAGAGAAGCTGCGAAACCCGCCATACACCGACTTTGATCTTCGCCTCCTTCTCGCTCTCGCTCTCTCTCTCTTTTTCCTCTGCTGCAATCTTCTGCTACCTTGACGTCCCATTTCCTTGTGACCCCAATTGTTGTGGGCTGCCAGGTCTTTGGTGTCGTCACGTTTTGCCGAAGGGTTGCTTCCAAGGCAGCTCCAAGTTCCCACCCGCGGCCAATATCTCCTCCCACGGCACGGGGCCGCCCGCCGCTACCACCCAACCAAACCACGACTCCATCCAGCATCGTCGAGGGTACCCTCCTCCTGCGTCTCGTCCCTGCTGGGTCAGGTGGCATCAAATCACATCACGCCTTCTCCACAACCCCGACAAGCGGGCTCATAGGTCTGTTCACGCAGCCTATTCCTGCCTCAACCTCGAGAATCCGCCCCCATATGACCCTCTCCATCCGTTAAAATGGAACCGGTTCCTGAGACGGAGCGTATGGAGGCCTTCAGGTCCTCGCCCGTACCGTCTTTGAGACTCGGCACTCCTATCGCGAGCCGCCTCGAGATCGTGGTTGACCAGAAGCCATCGAATCCACGCCGGAGCAGCGAACCGAGCCCGACCTCGCCTAGAACGCCCTCAGCCTGGGCACAAATGAGCTCGCTCCCATACCGTCCTCGAACCGCATCCCCGCTCTCCCATGGCCACACACGCTCTCGATCTGCCGCCAGCATCGCCCCTACCATGTCTCGAACCCAGTCGCTGCCGGGCCTGAATGGCTCTGGCCATATTCTCATACCTCAATTACGCCGTCCCGAAAGCCCGTCCCCCGCTTCCCCCAGTCGCATCAGGGTCCCTAGAAAACCTCTTGACGAATCCTTCCCGCCTCCATCCCCCGTACGATCGTCAGTCATTGATCCGGAGCGGCGGCACAGAGACCGGAGCAGTTCCCCAGGTCTTGGATTTCAACTCGGCAACAACGGTCGCATCCAGCGGCCATCTTCCCCCCTACGGAGCATGGGCAACCTGAGTTCGGGCTCTCTGTCACAGTTGCCCTCTACGCCGTCCTCGGTGGCTTCTTCGCCCTCATACAGGGCGTACGACTCATTCTCTGGCAGCTTATCTTCAGTCCCATCCACGCCAACATCTACGAGATCACGAAGCCCCAGCATTTCGAGCCTCGAAACTATCCCCGATACGCCTGACGCCGAGGAAGCTGCCCTGGAGGCCGAGCGAATTGCCCAGCTCAAGGCAGCTGCTGATGCTGCCGATAACAACGAATCCTCCGATTCCAAGGGCCGAAGCAGTCTCGATGTGCCTTCACGAGGGCGCACGATGAGCTTCGGGTCCAGGGACAAGCGCAAGCGCTGGAGTGTCTGCGGAGCCGAACGTAGGGGCGATTTGGATCTTGAGACTATCTGGGAGGACTAAAGGAAAGGCTTGATGGGCTTGGATGGATACCGGCTATCCCAGAACACCCACACAAACACATCACATGAGAGGATTAAGAACGGGTTGGTCATCTGAGGACATTCTACGGCGCATTGGTGATGTAACGCTGCAGCTGGCTTGGCAACATGGAGCAGTCAAAGCATGATGGGCCTGCTCTCTTCGACGGGCTTGGCGAGTTTCTCCATCATGGTTTATTCATGCCCTTTCTTGTTTGCTGGCTTGCTTGCTTGCTTGTTTTCTGTTTTTGCATGGTTCACCTTTTCCTCTCCACGATTTCACGTTGCCGTATGATGTTTTCATACACTGTTCACAATATTTCTCGATCGCTTCCAGGTTTGGTGGAGCGAAGGCGGCGTTTTTCAGCATTATCCCTCTTTAGATACCCTCTTTCGCAAGGCAGCAGCATATAATCAGGTCAAATTATAAGGGCGACTCAACCACAAATCAAATAGGATATTCTTACATTGACAGTCAGTCCATTGCCAATCTCGTTTCGTGAAGGGTCCTAAGAACAATTAATCCTTCCCGTCAAGGGATATACGATGATATTGATTTGCATCATCTTGTTCTCTATCCCTTGCTGTGGGGGAATACATGAGATAGCCTCCTCGAATAGGGAAAGGCACTCATCCCTCATCCCTCGTCACAATGTCTCTCTTTTCCCGTCACCTTCTACCCGTATTCAGGGCTTCAAAATGTATGTTTCAGACGTCCCTCGGGCCATCCCTAGCCGATTTCCTTTCGGCAGACTTCCCTCGCACTGGTAATCGTATCCATGAACGACGATATCCTTCTGATACCGTATTGCCCTCCACCGTCCATTGTGATATAAAAGTTGTCCTTGCTCGCCACAAAATGGAGGTTCATCATTCTCATCAGGCTCAATCGTGCATCTTCACCTCATCTAATTATCACAGCTACACTCTCCTTCTCCTCTTCAATTTTCCAGCGCTTTTCCAAATACTGCCCCATCAAGTATGCGCTTCTCACAGGTCATCTCATCCATAGCCATAGCGGCCTCAACCGCTGAGGCTGCTCCTCGTGGTTCCAGATTCTTCCGTGTAAGTTCTTTCTCTTGGAATAACTTCTCTCTTCGCTTGGATTCCCAGTTGACTGACACCAATTGGCCAGCAGTGGTATGGGAAGAATGCCGGCGCTCGCAGCGAGGATAGCAGCAGTCTAGAGTCTGAGCACCAAGTGCTAGAGCAACTTCGCCAAAACTTCCACCGAGCGATCAGACAGAATGGTACCTCCAACTCGACGGTAACATTGACCACGACAGAGACGCAGACTGCCACTCTAGAGCTGTCAGTTTCCGAGTTGACGAAACCAACTGCGCCGCCAGCTCAGGGGGGAGGGGCTCTGGTTTGCCCCAGTGGTACACTCTTTGTCTCGACAACCACAATCGACATTACGGTCTACGTCACTGCAACCCCAAGTGACGAGCCTACCGCATCTCTGACAGCCAGCAGAGAGGTCAACACAGACGTTGGCCAGAAGTTCGAGGCGACAGCTGTCACTTCGACTCTCACCGTCTCCCTTGCCCAGAACTCGCATACATCGGCCTCAGCTCCCTCCTCCGCAGGACAAGGAGCTGGCTTGGGTCAATCGACAGCGCCATCTGTCCCGACTTCAAGCTCTGCCTCGGTTCCATCCTCCTTCTCCGCTCCCTCTCCTTTCGCTCCCATGTCCAGCCAGAACATGTCCGCTCCTGCAGTTCAAACCCCGTCTGCGCAGATCTCTACACCAGAGCCTCTGGTTGCGACGACGACGCCAAAGGAAAATCAGACAAATTCCGCACCTACCAACACGTCCACCACGGAGTCAGCTACAAAGACTCCTGCCGCGGTTGAGACTCCTTTCTCATCCTCTGTTCTCATGGAGACACCCTCCTCTGTTGGAACCACGTCCGCATCCGCTGTTGTTGAGACGCCTTCTTCCGCCATTGAGACTCCTTCTGCCTCACTGGTTCAGACTCCTTCTTCATCCATTGAGGCTCCTTCATCCGTTGAGACTCCTTCATCCGTTGAGACTCCTTCATCCGTTGAGACTCCTTCAGCCATCGAGGCTCCTTCATCTGCCATTGAGTCTCCTTCTACCTCACCGGTCGAGACTCCTTCTACCTCAATGATTGAAACTCCTTCCATCTCGCCCATTGTGACACCCTCTTCCTCCCCGGATATTGAAACTCCTTCCTTGCCCATTGAAACTGGGACCGTGGAAACTACCTCTGCGTCACTTGGTTTTAAGACGCCTCTCGCTTCTGTTGTAACCCCCTCTTCTTCCTCTCTTGAGATACCTTGTCCTTCCCCCTCTCCCTCTGATGATGAAGTCTCCATTACCCCTTTCCCCGTTGAAACCTCATCGGAGCCCCTCGAGACTTCTTCTTCCCGCCCTACTCTTATCTGGACCCCTTACTCCATAGCGCCATCGCCTACTCCCGCTGAACGTGTTTCATTTACCTCTTCTGAGACTTCCGAGTTCCCTATTGCTACTTCATCCTCTGATGATGTCGATGCACCTGTACCAACTCGGAAGCCTGCGCCCCTCATTGATATCGACATCAATCTCCCCGAACCTTGCATCGACCTAGACATGGCTCCTGTCACCACCTCCAAGCTCACCGAGACGCCCACTTTCACTCTGCCGGCACCAGTCCAGACTGTCGGCGCAGGTGCCCAGACGCCGGGTGCTCCTGAGAAGAGCTCTACCTACTGCGGTGTCAACGGTGAGCCCGCTGGTGTCTACTTCCTGGCCGAGTTCATTGAGGAGAGATCCGGCGTTCCTGTCTCTCAAGAGGGATGCTACCAGTTCTGTAATGTAAGTATTGTTGTCCCCTTTGCATGAACCCATATTACCTTCTCCCTTTATCACCTTGCCTGGTGCGCACCGTCCGGACCCTTGTGTGACTAAAAGCTAACCACCCCTTTTGCAGAGCGTCATGGACTCGACCGAGGGCTGCCAGTCCTACCGCTTCTACCATAACAAGCTGGGCGCCCCTCGCTGCGAACTCTACGGCATGCCCGTCTCCTGGTCCGTCGACGACCTGGACCAGAACGTCGAGGGCAAGTGGTTCGACCTCTCCTGCGGCTCGCCCACCGTCAAGAAGTGGCAGTCGTCATGAGTTTCCCTTTTCACAACAAAAGGGGCACCAACCGCTCATACTTCTTGATAATTTTTCTTCTTTTTCTTCCTCTTCATAATCATAAATGAAAAACGACAAGAAACATAGGGGGGTTTTGAGCAACAGACAATAACCAACACAGCATATCATAATCCAGAAACGGCCTTCGACTAATAGAATAATGAGAGGCTTTAAGTGGGATGGGGATAATCGAGTACAAACGAAGAGCACAAAGGGCTTGGTATCATAATGTTTCCTTTTTTAAAAAATACTTATAATACAATTTGAAATCTATCGTTTACTGTTCAGCCTTTTACCAATTCTCGCAACATTTCGAAATGGGATAATGGCATTTTGAAAGATGTGACTTAGTATTACTCGCAGATAACCATCTCTCTCTAGGATTCCTAACCCATCATCACCATCTTGCGATATTGCCCCTGTATTCACCACGACTCCAACCCACCTGGAACTCCTCTGTATCCAACAAAATACCGTAACACGTCACATAACAACGGGCATAATCCTTATAAAAAAAATAGACCCCTCTCTTCTTATTTGCTTCTCTAGAGATGAGAATGACTAGATGGGGATGCCTGGTTCAACCCATCGCTCCCGGAGCGCCAGGGGGAGGCAGTCGATCCGGCCCAAAGGACATGGGCAGCAGCTGTGAAGGATCAGTAAGACTAATACCAAGCAGATGCAATTCAAGTAGAACATTGTAACAAGGGGCGAGGGCGGAAATGTAAAAGAAAACGGCTAGACCAACCTCTTCCATCGTCATCACCACAAAGTCCTTGTTCTTATCGAACATGAACACCGGAATGGACAGATTGACAAACTCCCGAATACTGCTCCCAGATCAGCATTACAAAAAAGACTTGTTAGAGTCAAGTCCCCGCCAAACTCACAATTGCCGGCACATGCCGCACGGGCTCGCCGGCGGGCTGATGTCCGTCGACACGGCCACGGCCCTGAACTCCCTGTGGCCCTGGGCGACGGCCGTGCCAAAGGCCACGCGCTCGGCGCAGGTCCCGACGGGGTAGCTCGCGTTCTCGACGTTGGCGCCGTCGACGTACGCGGGGCCGGGGATGAGCAGCGTCGCGCCCACGCGGAAGCGGCTGTAGGGGCAGTACGCCGTGGCCTTGGCCTCGGCCGAGCGGGCCTGGAGCTGGGCGAACTCGGCGGTGGTGATGCCGTGCTTCTGGCAGACCTCGGCGATCTTGGCTGGGTCGGTGCCCGAGAGGACCTGCTCGGGAGCCATGGTTGGTGTTGGCTTGGGTTGCGGGGAGGAGGAGAGGAGGAGGAGGGGGAGTGAGATGGATCTGGCTGTGGCTCAAAGTGGGATGTCTACGAAAGGGAACCGGCCTCTCTGCTCAGCCGTCACAGCTATCGAAATTACAGAACCGATGATCCAAGATGGAATGCGAACATCAATCAGTCCTCCTGGTATGTTTGTTGTCTGTGTCTTACATGCTACGTAACCTGCTGGAGCTTTCCCCACGGTGGAACCTTTTCTCTCCGCAGCGCCCGATAAGGGACTTTCTTAGTTCGCCTTGGTGCCGTCCCAAGACAGCAGCTAGTTGGACCTTATCTTACGATTGGGCTGTCACAGGCTCAGTCTTGGTGGTTACACGCGTAAATGTGTATGTATTGCTGTTCTGTATGCATATTACCGCGTCATTCAAGAGGTGTAGGTGTATATATGTTCGTTCTTCCCCAGGCCTTTTAGTCATAATAATAGGTTTCTTCCGGTCATCACCACCAACTCGGACCAAGCTGTGCCCAAGGCTAAAAAGGAAAAGGAAACTAAAAAGGAAAAGAAGACGAAAAAAGACGAGATTAGAACAGGATTCCTACAAGTAACAATTTCCCGCCAACGCCATGCTCAATCATTGATGATATCCTCCTGGTTGGGAAGCTTTCCCGACGACAGATATACATCAGAAAAGTGCCTGTTCTGGATAGAGACAGACACGAAAAAATAGTGGTGGTGGTTTAATTCATAGGGGAAAGGTAGGTAGGTTTGCAATAGAAAAAAAAAGAACAAAGAGGCTGAACCCAAGATGCGGAGAGTTATACTTTCCATCCGTATCCCACCTGAGTTCTACACCTCATGTTCCAGGAGGACAGGTCTCCAGGAGGAGAAGGAGCGCCGATGGATCTCGTTTTCTAATAGAACCCATCGCCTCCGAGGCTGCCTCTGCTTGATGCCGTCACAGGTGTAGACATGCTTGATTCGCTTGGGGTTGCTGGCTCAACAACCTGGTTGCGAATGGTGATGATCCACTCGTGCTGCAGCAGCTCTATAGCCGAGGCTCGAGTCTTGGGGTCCCTGGTGAAACACCGGCTCAGGAAGTCAATGCCGCACTCGCTGAGTTGGTCTGTGGATGGTAGCTGCGGAGGGTTTCCCTGGGCGATGCTGTACATGATCGCCCACTCATTATCCAGGTTGGCCCACGGTCGCCGACCCGTTACCATCTCCAGGATGACGCAGCCCAAAGACCAGATATCCACAGCGCCGGCTCTGCCAGGGTTCTCGCCCTTGATCACCTCCGGCGACATGTACATCGGTGTGCCCGTCATGGACTTGTTTGGCTTGGTCGCGTGCAGGTCTGCAGCCAGAGTACGTCCTTGTCGGGCGATGACTTTAGCTGCGCCGAAATCAACGTACTTGATGATACCATTATGGTCAAGCAAAATATCTAAATTGGAACATGTCAGCCGTATGCTCGTAGTTGTTGCTCTCACATGAGCTGGCACTTACTCTCTGGTTTGATGTCACGATGCGCAATGCCGCTCTCGTGGAGATATGCGAGGCCCTCAAGCAACTGCAAGGCATAGACCATGATTACTTGTTCGTCCTCGATACGGCCATGCTCTAGCAAAGTGGCCAATGATCCTCCGGAACAGAATTCCATAAAGATGTACACCCTATCCCGGTGTACTTCTATACCGTAATAGGAAACAACATTTGGGTGGTCCAGCACTTCCAACACACTCATCTCTTCTCGAATCTGCTCCGCAATGGTCGGGATCAGCTTTGGGTCCTGCAGCCGGATCTCCTTCACCGCCATCAGGTGACCCGAGTCCAGGTTCATGGCGGCATAGACTTGGCCAAAAGTGCCGCCACCCACAAAGTGGCCCTGCTGCCAACGCATTGTGATGTTGGTGGCGGAGGAGGACAGGTAGGCCAGAGAGCGGTCGGCCTCCGTGTTGGCTTCCAGGACGCGACCAAGAGCCTGCCTCTCTGCTTCCTTCTCTCGCCGGAATATGTCCAGCTTCTCCAGCTCCTCCAGGCGCTGCTGGGTGATGCAGATGGAAGCTTCCTCATCGTCCAACATCCTATTCTTGTCGACTTTTCGGAACTGGCCCACAAGAGCCTCGATTCGCTCCTTTTCCGCCTGTGCAGCAAGAGTCGACTTGGCTCCCATGATATCAAAGTGGGAGATGAGAAGAGACATGCAGCCTGCCACTTTGTTCCGAAGTTTATCGTACTCGCTTTCTCCCAGGGTGATGATCCGGCTGCCGCGCGTCATACCCATGGCAAACTCGAGAGCTAGCACTGCCCAGCGGAAAGTTTTACGGTCCGAGGCAATGCAGTCATCGCATATGAAGCTAATCCAGTCCAACGCCAGCTTTGTCAGTTTCAAATTGTTCATCTGTCGCCGGTTACTGTCCATGTAGAGCAGTGAACGTTGACCGAATTCAGTTGCAAATACAAAGCAAGTCTGGATGAGCTCCTGGCAGTCTTTTCCTTCTGTCTGCCTCCTGATTGTTTCTACACTGTCCATGAAGTTGTTGGACAGTTTATATGCCACTCGCCGAATCTCCATCAGGCGTGTGTTGACCTTGTGAATGTTTGGTCGGGACTCTTGCACCAAGTCAACGTGCATATCCACCGCATCGAGGAAGGTCCTGCGTGTATTCGGCAGTCCAGGTGATCCCGTAGCGCAGAGACGGGCATGCCCACGCTTCAGGTCGATGCTCAGTGGTTGTATACGTATCTTAATAGACTCCGCAAACCAATTGAACGTATCTTCCGGTCGTAGAAGTAGCAAGTACTGGTCACCTTCTTCGCCCACCAGACGTTCCTTAGATGTTATGGCCATTATGGCTTCGATGATCCCCGGCTTGTCATGCAACTCAGGAGAGGCGATGAGATAGATCCCCTCCTGCTCCAAAAACCCAGTCTCCACATGGAAGTGGCCCGTGGCTGCCAGCTGGTCATAGAACTTCCGCATGCGCTCTGGGCCAAACGAAATGTTGTAATCGGAGCAGTGCTCGTAATTATCGGTCAGCATCCTAGAAAACCGCTGCAACATCCGCTGCCGAATACGCACGGAATCCAAACAGGCCTTGTATCGCTTGCTCATTTCTGCCGGACTCTCTTTGGCCTTGACCTGCAGCTCGCTCTCAAAAGTCTGGCTCAGCCGGTTCAGGGCCTTGAACGTCAGCGAACTGAACTGCTCAGCCACGACGATGTGACCCCTTTGGAGATGACTTCCGATCTCATTTGCGAAATCCCACTCCTGGAATAAAAGTTCCGCCTCTTTGAATGTGTTTTTATTGCCACTCAACTTCCAGTTCAACATCTTGAAATAATATTTCAGAGCTTCGAGAACAACAGCGTCAAACGACTCATCAATGAATGGGGGGAGATCCCACCCAGGTTCTGGCTGGGCAATGGTCAAAAACTCCTCCTTGATCCGAATGGCAAATTTGAGGAGAAGCTGAAACTGCGATATCATCTGATCTTGCATCAGAGGGTTCTGCTGTGCCGTGTCCTTCACCTTCTTGGCATATGCGAGTCGCATCCGAATAATCTCCTCAATCAAGCGCGAAGGAAAGCTGATGAGCGTGAGAAGCTCTTCCAGATAGGGCGGCAGGTGGCGCTTGCGGAATGTTGTCGAGTTGTGAATGAGGGTTTCCTTTGCCTTGCAGATGATAGCTGCAATCGGCTTCAGCATTCCCTGTTGTGTGGAGTTCTTCTCGTCATTGTACAGCGAGCGCAGCCCATCTTCCTTCATAAGGCGGTCGAGAAACGAAGTCTCGTCAGTGCTGATCCCATTGACAGCTGGAGACCGCTGCTTAGTGCGAGTAAAGTCCATGTCATTGTTCCCAACCCATCTCTTCAGAATCTTGAGCTCCGTGTTGATCATCTCATTGGTGTTGTACCAAGAAACAATCGCATCGTATGCCTCGTGGAAAGCGCTGGATCTAGCAGTTTTGTGCTCTGTAGCAAGTGATTCCCATGAGGGGTAGAGTCCCTCGCATTTCTCGATCTTCTTGACGACTTCCTTCACTTGCTCATACGGAGGCTTGCCCACTTCACTCTCACCCTTGACTTCGAAGTTGACGATTTCGTCCAGCGTGCGGTCCAACGTCGATCGCGCCTCCTCTACCATGCGTCTCTGCACTGGGAGATGGCGCCCGCAGACCTTGGCGCGGATGCCAAGCCACATCTCCGACTTGTGTGCGTTCTTTCCAATTTGCTGATCAGAGGAGCCGATTAGGCGCTTCTTCTCTTGTCGTACCACGTCCCCAGTGAGAACGGCCTCCAGCATGCCATGCCACTCCAACCTCTCTCGGTTCTGCGAGTCCTCCAAATCTTCCTCGGTCGGCTGGAGATCGTCATTGCCGTAAAACATGATGGTTTCCTGATCATCAAATCGTTCGTCAAATGGACCCTCGGACGACGGAGTCTCCCCTTCAGAGTCTGAGTCGTTGCCGTTAATGGCCGGGTACGTGGTAAAGTACTCCCCAGCATAGTCTTGCCGAAGCTTCTGCACATATGCGCGCTCCTGCGCGCGGAATCGACTCTCCGCCGGTCTCGGCCTCGTTTTGGAGGATGATCGAACCGAGTCAACAAATTCCGGCGGCGGCTGTGCCACCACGGGCTTCCGCGAGGTAGCTGGGTTGTACGTATTTGAGGGCGTCCGCATCGGGCCGAGGGGACGTTGGGGTCGGGTGCCGTTGGCGCCGGAGGGAGCATCGCTGTCGCCATTGCTCCTTTGGCTGCGGGTTATACCGTTGGCTACAGTCTTGGCGATCGTTCCCGCAAGAGACCCTTGGTTCACGGCGGAGTCCGGGTACGGGCTGAGGGATCCAAGCCCGTCCTGGCCCTCGTGTGTAACCCGAGCCTCGTCGCCATTCTCCTCATGGTCTTCGGCTGGGCTTGTGGGGTCGGTGTGATCAAGATCGTCCTCGTCGCCGGAGAAGCGTACAGTCCTAGGTGAAGTTTCGGTCATTGTAGGAGCGGGCGAAGTCGGTTGGGAAAGTGCCGCGCTTGAAGATTCAAAAGGTGCTGTAGGTTAGAGCCGTCGGAAAGAAGCCCCCCACCACGTCAAACAGCGACCGAGCTCGAGTCGCTGGCTCCAGGCTAGGGGAGGGAAACTGGCTCCAACATGGGGTTTGCGGTAGGTATCTGGCGCGTTAGGATAGCCGGTCTCGTAGATTAGCAATGGTGGCCATAGGTGGTTGTAGCTTCAAGGTTCCATTTCCCCAACCTGGCTCGCCCATAGTGGTTCCTGGCGGCAGCACCTTCCACCAATCTCCAATCTTAAAATTGCAGTCACGTGTAAAGAGCTCCGCGTCGATCTCGATTCAATCGCTAGCGCCACAAATAATCTCACGCCACTTGCCGGAGCTTGAGCCACAGCGAGCAGCGCAACCTCCTCAAGCCCAACTTCCTGCATTATCATTACTCTCCATTGCTTTTCATGTGCCTTGTGATGGCAATCTGCCGCTATGATCTATTGTTACCTAGGTAGGACGTGCATGGTAGTCTCGCGATTTTGACGTGATATTACGCCCATGCTCAAGAGAGTCGCAGATTATAATCATACCTTGGCCATGTCCCTGCCTCAGTGCCGATCGCACCTGAATCGGAAATCATCCAGGTCATGGCGCCTGTCCCCACGATGTGATTCCGTTTCATATTCGACCTCAGATCCGAGATGAGGGGCGTGGCAAGCGCAGATATGAGATTGATTGATTGATTACATCGTGGCAGTTTTGACTGAAGACTATAGTATTGCTGAACGTGGGCATGCCACACCAACGTCGACAGGGTTCCAGTACATAAAGGCAAATGCCGAAATACGGCATGCGTACTTGCAACAGTTCCTGAGCAATGCCGCTTTTTTGAGACTGAGCCCCCGCCCTGGCCTGAGCACGTCACTTGCATTAAATTGTGCAGAATCATTGTCTGCATCGCAGTCGTAACGTCGACTGTAGATTACGGTAGAGCATCAGTGATGGAAGCTTACCCTGCACTAGTGAGCTCATCGGGATCGAACGGTATGCCATAATCCAGCAGTTTCTTCATCACGACGCTACTCCTAGCTTTAGCGGCTACACTCAAAATTTCGTCCTCACCTTCGATATCGGTTTCCCGACGAAGAATAAAGTTGACCACGTCTTCAAAACATGGATGACATGCTTGGTACACTGCATCGGTGTATCTTCCATTATTTCCGTGGTTTGACTTTTAAACTAGTGCCTACGACATGGCAGAGCATAGCTAGATTTCCATGTTGAGCGCAGCTAACTTGCTGATAATATCGCCGAGTCTGTATACGCTTGTCTGACTCAAAGACACCCCGTGTAAGGATGCAGTAGATAAGCAGGATATGCAGAATCTCTTTAGGTAGATTTGAGATCGGCATGACTTTCAACTCGCTTAGTTCTTAGATCACGCCTCGAACAAATGGAAGTCGTCCTCGTGAATGTCTGACTCCATGAACCGGTTGACTAACCATCAAGGTGCTGTTCTAAAGATACCGCCTTTTCCCTTGAAACGAGGTCGGAGGGGTAGACATGAACGTCCCTATCCAATCTTGATAAAGTGAGGTCGCAGCTTGGTGGATACACACGGGACGGGACCCGGTCGGAGCTCGGCCTTGCGAGCGTAGTAAGCCGATGGTCCTGACTCCTGAGGATACATACTTAGCTACTCTAAGCAGCAATTACTGTTGTGAGGTGAGACGGCATTTCAGGTCATCCAATCCCAGCATCCGCCGGTACGTTCCGATGGTCCCCCCAGTCCCCCCACATGCATCAATATCTCGTTGCCTTCCGAGGCTGTGGCACTATCTACATGTCGGCTTACTGCCAAAACTACACCGATCCTTGAACCCCTAAAGACAGGGACGGCGGAGAGACAAAGAACCGCATGGGTTTGAGACGTGTCTCTGGAGAGGCATTGCCCAACTGCTGACCGGCAACGACCGTCTGCCTGCCAGAGGACAAACGCAGGGTCCTCTCCTCGACTTGAGTCTGGGGGGTGCTGTTCCTTGCAGAGCTGGTGCCGGGTAGCCAAGACCCGCAGGAGAGCGTGTCAAACCGAAGCCGAAATACGGCCGCCATTAAATTGAACATCGTGACCGCAGCAGAGTCGATATGTAATATCCAAACCTGCTCTGCTCATAGATGTAGCGGAGAGACGCGGTAAGGGCAGGGACCCCCACTGCGGTTCTGGCTCTTAAGACCGGCATCGTTCATCTTGGAATCCACGTTTCCGACTCCGTTGCCCGCGTTTTGACTCTCCTCCTCTAAGACCTTTATTTTTGGCCTTGCCGGTCTTGCCTGCAATTGTATTCCTCCTCATATTGTTATTCCAACACCCTGATAGTCGGGCTTTACAGTCGGAAGTTTAGTTGTCTTATGGCTGGTAGGACGCCACATCACAATAATGTTCCTGGTACATCAAGTAAGCTGGGTTAAGTGCGATCTCGGTGATGTTGCCAGACGAGTGTGATTAGCTTGAATTTCGGCAAACTGTCGGTTCGAGACATGCGAGGGCTTTGACACACGTTGTTCTAGAAATGCATTTGCACGTTAACCCGCTTCCCGTCTATTTGCCACGGTCGTGTGATGCCTGCTTTCATTCGCCTTCCCTGTTCTTCCTTGTTCCTGGCTTATCTCCTTTGCGTTGCCATATAGCATGAGGAGATAGCCTCCCTTTTCCATCTAGCAATAGGATCGGAATATCCAGGCAATCCATGGCGAGTACTCGAGATGTACAGGTACTTGCAACTAAAGGCACCGACACGCTAAACCGCTGGATCTCAGCGGTCCGCCCGCTCTGTGCTCGGGCCGTTCGAGGATCTCCCAGACCTGAAGCTAGTACCTGTCTAAGTGTATGTGCTTCCGGCGGTCTGGCCAAGGCGAGAAAAGGCCGTCCGACCCAATCACCGCCCATGTACCTACCGAGTATCTCTTGTACACTCCGCGGTAGGCAAGTGGCAGACAATTGCTGAGGCTGCTGAGATCTTTGAGACACCAACGAGAGACATGATGTCCTGTCCGGATCTGCATGAGCGGCGGTCATCGAAGAAAGTTGTCGAAGTAGAGGCGGCATATAGCGACCATGCACTACTACTTGCGTTGGCTTTTCTTAGGCGAGATTAAAAGACATTAAGCTCGAGCTGCACTGGACTGCCATGTACTTTTTCTGGGTGCGTTGGTCTATGCCATCGCTCATATCAGCTCTGTTCCCGAGGCCGGTGCTGGTCTACCGAAGACACTTTGTAGACTGAAAGTACATGTAACTTATTGGTGGTCAGAATAGAATATAGTCTCAGACAAAATCTTTCCTGTCCAAATAATTGTCTAATCATTTCTCACTAAATTCCAAGTTTCAATTCAATGAGGCCACCAGTCTGTTGCACCTGCGGTCCATCATCTATGCCGTCCTCGCATATTGTCACTGCCTGGCTGTTAGTCTACTGCAAGTACATTCCCAATATTCCTCCTCTTCCTCCCCCACGGGAGTCTCGTAAATACGCATGTCGGAGTGTGCCTGTTAGTGCTGGACAAGTGGCTACGTTGCTCACACAGCCACTCCTCGACAACCAATGAAGAACGAGAAATAGAAAAGAAACTGGAGGGGGCGGAATGTATGTAACCTGATAGCTCCAGCTCCTTACTTCCTTGGTGCTAGCTCCGATTGATTAATTCCTCTCCAGCTGGAAAAGAAATGGCGAGCGAGCCCGGACCGCCTCTGTCTTTAGCATCTGCATTGACCTACTGTTCGGTTCACATGATGGATCTTGGACGTGTGCCCCCCCACGAGAATGTGAAACACCCACACCCTGCCGCAGGCTTAGAGCCGATCCCTAGGAAAAGTATGGCTAGAGACCCAGCTTAGTCAACTAGGTAACTCACTATTTGGCCGTCCGTACTGAGACATTGCAACCTTTCGCCATTCAGGAGTCGTGTGTACTTGGCTGAGAGTACGAGCAACCCGCGTTTTTTGCTTCCTGTCCGTCCACCCACCCCGCGAGGATGTATCCCACTGTGTCTCTGCCCGACGAGGGGGTGGCTTTATTGTACTGAGTTACTCGTATGTGGTTATTTTGAACGAGAATCAATGAAGTAAAGTGGAGAGCAAAACGCGGTGATAAGGTAGGTTGGGCTGAGAGGCTCGAAGATATAAGACGATGCTTGGCCTCGCCATTGAAGAAGGGAATCTACCTCCCACAGCCACCTTCTCTCTCAGATCAACCATCTCTACTCATATTCACCATCATAGCCTTTAGCATCTTTGCTATTTGACGTCACATCTCATCTATCCTCACTTGAGGCTCTTTCTCCATAGAGCGGCCTGACGTTGGCATCACTCTACTTCTTGTAAACGACATCGCACCATTTGCTCATAGCCCAACCTTATACATCCACACACGCCATCAGCTCCTCTCTTTCAAAGAATCCGCTACCAGCCTGACATCCCAGCAACAGGTACGGCATCGTTCCACCACCCCTTATCGTGGCATCCGACTAATTCTCTAAGCCAGCTTCAACTCAAAGTGTACAGATCCGCAAAAATGTGCAACGTCGTGACGAATTACTACATCTACGCGGCCTGCCGTGACCCTGGCGTCCACTTCTACGCTTCGAAGTCAGACAACCAAGACCAGCAAGTTTGCTTGACGGGTCCTCATGAGCGATATATTGTCTCACCAGACGCCTGCCCGCTCTGCGCCGGTCGTTAACGAGCGTTGGATTCGGCAAATATGCCCACGAGAACGCGATGGACAAGGGGATGACGGGAAAGAAGAGGGTGGGGGAGTGTGCGTAAGCAACGTGCGGCCGCGTAAACGGTATGTGAGTTGTGTGGGAGGGAGGGTTCGGTACACTATGCTTTGGGAATGGGACGGGAGAATGACTAGAAGGGGCTTTGAGGGACTAAGGGACGTGTCATGTTGATGTGGGATAAGCTCTGAGCGTGAGATGCGTCATATTCGTCTTGCTTGTTGCTCACACTTTGTTGCTCTTTATGCCCTCTCCAGTGCCATCTTTTACCCTCTAGTTTCTTTTCTATTTTCCTTCCAACTTATTGTATCTGCAACTTCGGGCTGGGGGGAGTTGTTGGAAGTAACAGTATTCTTTTCTACCTGGATCTAGATGGCCAATTTATCTTCTCTTCCGGATTTCTCACCGGCGTCTTGTCAGGGATCCCTGCTAATTAATGTTTAGAGTGTCGCCTCCTGTCATAGGCCAACTATAAAATGCTGTCTCAGTCACATGGGAGACCAATTACCCCCAAGTTCCTACGTCATGCCTAATTCATGTCTCATGTGCTGTGCCTCGTGAATGGAGGCATCTGGGCAAATGGCATATAATCAACGGGAGTGGTGTGTAGCCGAGATAGGGGGAGGGGTAAACGTTACTTACCGGTCAACTAATGTACACAGCATAAGATGGCGGTGGAGGTGGCTGCGTCTATTTACTTGCATCTTCGTTGCTTGTCGGCGAGGGATATTTCGCTGCTAGCTTTCCTGGATCGTGGGCTTTGCTTCCAATGATCGTCGTCAGAGCCAACGTGCCAAGACAGCGCAGATCGGTCACTCCGGCCTCCAGCCAATTAAGGTATAAACTCCATCAAGCATTGCCATGGCGAGATCCGACCCCGTGTAGCATTTTGCTTCTCACCTATAGTAAATCTTGCCCGGCCCCCCCTCATCTTGAACTAGTAGGTCTGATCTTGTTCAGCTGCTGGCTGACCGGTAAGGGTCTAACGGTCAGCCATTAAATCGATGGTGGGTGGATTCGCTGCACATGTGGAAATCCCCGTGATCTGGCTGGGGGCGCGCCTTTCTTTCTCGAAGACGTGGAGCTTCGAAATAGGGCGATCCTGCCTGTACAGGGCCAAGAAGACGTACATACTCCAGAAAGCTTGCCAAAGTGATTGATCAGAACGACCAGAGACCCCGCATGCTGAAGAGATGAAGAGCCCAGCTGTATGTACATATCAGGCCGGGGTGCTCGCGTGATCATGTCCGGGCCGATCCCGAAGCAATCTGAGTGATGACAAGCCCGGCAAGCACAAGCCTCTGTCTGGCAAGGAACGACCAATCGCAATCTGTATCCAGAGCATGAGCCCCTCGATTGCAGCTCACCGGTTCCCTGTTTGGATTGAGGCAGGTCCAGCCGTTTCAGATGCGGAGCCAATGAAGTGAAAGTCCCTATCTCGGTAACTGTTATGACTTCAAAGACGATGGCTACCTATCCATGGTAAAGCGGTGACGTGTCTACCATTCTTCTTACTCCCAAGCGCAAGATTGGGCAACATGGTTTTTTTTCTGAAAAGCCCATCGCCGAGCCTAACATGCATAAGAGGCGGCCTTGTACATATACATCGGCTAGATACGCCACGAAAGGCCATTGTCTCGGGTTGACACGGCCCACGCCTTAACCACGAGGATGACGGGCAACCAACTAACCTTCTCCGTGCCCTTATTATGCATTAGCATTATTAGGCTCAAAGATACGGTGTCGAGGAATATAAACAGAGTAATTGAGCGTGAGTCAGGGATAGAAAGGCAAGTATGATCCCGAGGCAGCCAAGCCATCCGGCTGCAGCTCAAAGCTGCCTGAAAACTCCACGTTCATGCTCCGAAAGGCTGGGTGTGGGAATACTAGAAAGTCGGCAAACATACGCCACCACCATCACAACCTGCAGAAGCTCAGCCGAAGCTTTAACCACGGTACTTGCGGTGTGGAAGATTCCGGTTTGTATGGTGTTGATAGGTGGCTGTTTATTTGTGGCGTTCTGATGTGCCTGTGGCGTACGGGTAGCAGCTTATGTAAGGGTACTAGCCGTTTTGTCCCTAGTCGTGTTCTACCCCAGATCCGACCCATTTTTCTTGATCAGCGCGGCTCCACCTGGATTCGACCGAGGCTCGTTTCATCGCATTCGCGTAAAGCTGGACCGACGAACTGTTGTATTCCTTCGGTCATCTTACTTAAATACACCGTCTCGGATTTGGCGGGTAGACCTATATATTTATCAATTACTGCGTACGGCGGCTTGATTACTTCCTT
This sequence comes from Clonostachys solani, assembly GCA_902141235.2. Classification (NCBI taxonomy): domain Eukaryota; kingdom Fungi; phylum Ascomycota; class Sordariomycetes; order Hypocreales; family Bionectriaceae; genus Clonostachys; species Clonostachys solani. The sequence goes on from CABFOC020000035.1 coordinate 5,341,757, forward strand.
CCTCTCTTATTTCTCCATCGCCAGAGCCTCAATTCTCCTCCAGACATCTGCTATTCACGTGCTGCTGACACCTTATCAAGTTGAAAGCAACAGACCGCACTCCAACCAACAGAATGACAGTCCCTGAGAGCGAGTACCTTAGCCCCGTGTGGAGGGACGGAATCTTCAGTGAGTCGATCGTTCCCGAATCCAGCCCCGTATCCTCGCGCATCTGCGTTCCTGTATCAATCGCTGACTTCGTCTTTGCTAGATGGCCGGGTTGTGTTCGTCACTGGCGGCGCCGGCACGATATGCAGCATGCAGACCAGAGCACTTGTGCGTCTAGGCGCCAATGCTTGCATCCTTGGCCGCAAAGTCGAGAAGACTGAGGCCGTCGCCAAGGACATTGCCCTCGTGAGGCCAGGTGCCAAGGTCATTGGCATCGGGGGTTGTGATGTTCGAAACGTGAGTTGCACACGGGAACAGCGTTCTCTCTTGACGCATTGGCCTTGATCACAAGTCTAACTCATCTCTCTACAGCCTGAGGCTCTCAAGGCCGCAGCGGACAGATGCGCCAAGGAACTCGGAGGCATCGACTTCGTCATGTAATTCAACCCCCCTTCCCAAACTCTTCCATTCTTCAACTTCTAACTTCGTTCTTCTTTTTTCCTGGTAAACAGCGCCGGCGCAGCAGGCAACTTCATCGCCCCCATCGACGCCCTGAGCCCAAACGCCTTCAAGAGCGTCATCGACATCGACGTCCTCGGCACCTTCAACACCATCAAGGCCACCATCCCCCACCTCCTCCGCAGCGCCTCCCCGCGCATCATCTTCGTCTCCGCCACCTTCCACCTCACCGGCATGCCCCTCCAGTCCCACGTCTCCGCCGCCAAGGCCGCCGTCGACTCCCTCATGGCCTCAGTCGCCCTCGAGTACGGGCCCCGCGGCGTCGTCAGCAACGTCATCTCCCCGGGCGGCATCGAGGGCACCGAAGGGCTCGCCCGCCTCGGCAGCAGCAAGGAGCAGGAGAGGAGGAACTACGCCAAGTCCATCCCCTCCGGCCGCCTCGGCACCGTCAGGGATGTCGCCGACGCGACCGTCTTCCTCTTCAGCGAGGCCGGCACCTACGTCAACGGCCAGGTCATCCCCGTCGACGGGGCGGCCTGGAGGAGGCAGGGCGACGTCAAGGTTGGCCTGGACGACAACATGGTCTATCCCGATTTCCTGTTATCTGGAGACATTTCGAAAAACTTGCGAGACCCTCGGGAGACTAGCAAGGCAAAGCTGTAGATGGAAGGTATAGATGTTGCTATATAGACGGGCATGTTAGAGGGAATATCTTGTTTCTTAGATATCTGCTGTTTTGTTTAATCATTTGAATTCATCTTGATTAACCCCACCCCAAAAAAGCAAAAATGAGGTTGAGTCGGCGTGTGAAAACATATGGGATTGCTATTAAATGGTATTAGGTGGTATAATCTTGATATCCAACTAAATCCAACTCCAACTCCAACCCATCATCAACTAGTTGCTTTTCTTTTCATTTTTTTTAGGTTCCGAATAAAACCAACAAAGACACTTAATCAGTATGCGCCCAATGGATAGACCGCGAGGTCTAAGAACAAGACTCCTGTAACTCAGAGCGGGTATAAGAAAAGACCAATAACGAAAGCCCCCAGAGAACAAACTAGCAGAATCCAGACGGACCACTACCGAAGGCCAGTCATGGCTAGCAAATCATTGCGATGGTAAAAGGCTCGCACCCTCTTTCCATAGACATCTAGTAACCATTAGCAACCATTGAGTTCGAAAAGGTGAGTTTGAGAAAAGTCTTACACATGGGAATGCTTAGAAGGCACACGATCAATTGAACTATGGCTGCGGCGACCATGACGTTTCTGATACCATTATTGGCAATCACCCAGTCGTATGCACTGAAAGTGAGGCCAAAACTGAAGATGTTCTTGAAGATAATCATGATGGTGAAACCCTCAATTGTAAGATCGCCTAGGTGGGTTAGTAAAACGTGGAAATCTCAGCGAGAAAAGAGAAGTGTTGGACAGAAAGACTTACGGTAGGCATCTACAATATAAAGAGAACTCGACACAGCTCCGATGACCATACCAGCAACCTCGAGAGCAAAGAAGGTCAGAGGTACCCAGAATGTGTACTCTTTAGTGATAACCCGGCCAGCTGTGAGGCCGAAACCGAAGAGCCCAGTGCAGCCAAAGATGAGCATGGGGATGACGAGCAAGATGCGGAACTCGGGCTCATACACTCCATTGTTCCTCCTGGTGAGCCACTTGGCCAACGGGTCGGCAAGCAACCCCGAGATGAGATAGCCGATCAGCGCGCCAATAAACGGCCCGGTGTAGGCATATCCAGCCTCAACCTCCCTCCAGAGATATGGCGGACCAATGAAGATGGCAGCAATGATGACGCCGATCAGCACAGTCCACCCGATCATGGTTCCTTGAATCAAGCATCCCCAGATAAAGGCCGGGTTTGCAAGGAGGGGGAAGGGCCGCAAGAGGAGTACCCAGTACCTTTCATTGGTCTTTCTACCGTCGAAGAGGGAGAGTGACTCAAGAAATGATTTCTTGGGAGTGGCAGAATTTCCAATTGGCTGCAAGGCACTGGACCTGGGAAATATGACGAACCCCCCACGGCGATCCTCGGGCACTTCGAGCATCTGCTCCGTACTACTCTGCCCGTTTTTGGATTCGTCGACAAGCACTTGGTCCTCACCCGTGGTGTCTGTATTTAGTTTCTGCTCGCGCCTATATGTCGTCTCCGGACACAAAAGGAACACGGCGGGAAGTGTGGCGGCCATGAAGATGGACACAAAGTAGAAGGTCCACCACCAGCCCATCGAGCGGGTGATCTTCCCCACCAATATGGGAGTGAAGAAGGCTCCGCCAAAGACTGCCAGGTTGGTAAAGGCCATGCGCGAACCACGCTGGTGCACGAAATAGAGATCACCAACGGCTGCATTGAGTAAGCTCTCGAAAGGGGCAGCGCCGATCCCTTGGACAGCCCGAGCAGCAGCCAGACTTCCATAATTCTTCCCCGTGGAACCGGCCCACGCGCTCGATGCGATAATCAGGCATATTCCAACGATAAAAAGGTGGCGCTTCCCCCAAATACGACCGGACGGAACGAAGAAGGTGGCGGCAGCACCTGCGCCAAGGAGAAAGTAGCCGGTCAATAAGGCGGCTTTGGTGAGTGTTATACCGAAAAGTCCGGAGATGGTGAGTGTGTTGGCAGCGAGGATAGGGCCCAGCGCGGTCGCGAGAATGGCAGCGAAAGAGAGGGTAAAGGTGATCAGATCGCGTTTCCATAGGGGCCAGTTGAGGGGATCATTCGGGTCGTCGGATGGTTGCGGAATCTATGCACCAAGTAAGCAAACCGCGTCTTGTCGCCTTGGTCTCAGCACGCACGAGAATGATGGGCTGCTTCCCGCTCCGGTCAACTTTCAATCCCGAATGCCCATCGACGTCGATCTGAGGACGGTCGGGACTGTCAAAGTATCTCGTGGTTCCTAGAAGACAGCGCCTGTATTAGTTGAGGCTTCTTCACGCAAGGGCGCCTTTGGCTGGGAATTCATATACCGGGCACATGCTCGACGCCCTTTGGGTTGAGAATCCCGAGCGGCATCTTGGAGGCACCTGGGCGCAACACGAGGCACCGTAGAATATGCGACAATGGATTAGACCGACGAGGCCGAAAAGCGCGGTGAGGGCAGCTCCGAGTCGTGGCTGGCTGGAGGTGTGGTGGTGGTGATGGGGAGGGATCGGCCAATTTCTGAGCCAAGCCAAGCCAAACCAGGCACGGCATGCATGGTCTGGCCTGACTGCCATCCAGGCTGACCAGTATATTATTAGCTCCCCCAGGCGGTTTATTAAATTAGCAGAGCTTTTCAAGAGGGGGGGTGGGACTGAAACTGGGATTGAAGGCCAGGTGGGTCAAGGGTAGCGGGACTACGTTGCCCACTCTCGATACGAGTACGTCCTCTCCTACGGACATTCCTCCATGCCTTCATTCTGCTACTATTGCCTCTTGCAGCTTTGTATTATTCAGATTTCTGCATCACGGTGTTAAGATATCAAGGCTGTCCGATCAAAAACAAGTACGTCAACAGCGTGGCATTCATATCCTCTGTCAATGCCTAGCTAAGTAACTATCTGCCTTGATACTAAAAACTCGTTCTTCTTTTTGGTGGGTGCAGCAACGACAAGCTTCGTTCATCCCCACATTCTTGGAGGGGTTGTTCGCTACTTAACTAATACTTAGTACCGGGCTATCTGAAATATCAAATCAGGTGATGCTTTTACTCCAGAGTCTGTTAGAAATCTTTGGTGAAATGGTAGTAGATAGCTAACAATGTACCAATCATCCAATACAATTCCCCTCGCAGTGCACGCGTGCGCTTGTTCGCTGAATCATCGGCCGACTGATGCGCCAAGTGATAGATGATTCATTTTTCACCGGCGTTGATATGGGCCATTCATCGGTTACCAAAACCTTGCTTGCATCTCATGCACTCTGGGCCTGATTGATAGCTCAGGCCCCACGCTGTTGTTGTTGGTAGCGCCAATGTCGTCCATCTGCGACAGCATATCCAGAGCAGGCCGGCATATATCTGCCCAGATACCATCCAGTTCGCTCAACTCCCATCCGGCGCTCTCACCGAAACCCAAATTCATGTTTCCTCGGAAGACGTCGTCGGCCTTGGAAGACGAAAGCGAAACCTCGTACCACTCGTCCAATCCCGGCTTTTGACCCTTGTTCAGCCTGTTTGCGCCAAACCAGGTTTTTCCGTGGAAGAGGGAGGGTGCTTTCTGACTGGTGTAATCGGTTTTCTTGGTCAAGGGCCGTACCATTGCTATGTTGAGCTGTGGCCCCTCCACTTGGTCGCAGCGGTATCGGGCAAGGTGGCGGATGGAAACCTGGTCAATGGAAAAACCTTGGCTTTCATCCCCTGGAACTGTGATGGTGACATCTCCAGACTTCTCAGGACTGTAATATATTGCGTTAGTATCCAAAATAACGTTGATCGCATATATGACTATGCTTTGGGCGGGTTCAGGCGCACGTGATAGTTACGGATTCGACCATTGACTTCGCAAATAACTTGCACACTTCAGGGAGATCCTGATATACTCTGGTGGCACGTGCTTTCATATCCCAAGCAAACTGAGGGCAGTGGACATAAGCTCTCGCTATCTCCTCAACCTCACCAAGACAGAGATGGGACAATGTGTTGACATCCAATTCTACCCTGAATGATGCTTTGCACTCATCCTCATACAGATGGCAGCTGAATTCGTACTTCGCCACGCTGTCGTACAGTTTCCACTTGGACCCATCTGTGAGTCCGAACTGCACAATTCTCGCTGCATCTGATGGCGACGATGTCAAAATATTTTGGAACCCAATTGAGCTCTGGGGAATTCCATCTTCGAACGAAGCCAAGAGACTCTCAATGCTCCAGTGTGGGCCTCGGCCGGTATCAACAATCGGCTCGCCAATATTCTTGAAGTAGATACGGCCTAGACTCAGTTCTAGTTCTACTTTTCCAGATGTTAGTTGAAGAATCTTGCCCGTTTCCTTTAAGTCACGCTCCAGAATGTCCCCGTGCGTTTTGCGAAACTTGAGTGTCTCAACTCTCCCGGAAAGAATTCCCATGAAAGAACTCGCTGGCGTAGGCTTAGATTGAGAGGCAGCACCCTCAGTGTCATTGGGTTTCGAAACACCTTCACTGCTAGCCGGGGTGCTTTGTTGATTGCTAGTCTTCACGCCGGCCGTTTGTGGCTTGAGGTTCGAAGCAGGATCATTCTCCTTAGCAGGCTGGGGTTTTGCCGATTGGTTAGTCTGGTGCTTCTCGGGAGAGTCGGCGGTTATACTGGTTTGCTGCCCTTGGCTGGGATACTTGAGCTTTTTGCGACCGGCTTTCTGTTGCATAGTCGAGTGAAAATCAATGAGATCCTCGTCTTCTTTCATTGCGAACTGAGCGACGGCTTCGGGGTCCAACAGTGGATAGTCGATATTCAACTCGGACACAAACGGAACATCTGAGTCTATAAGATTGTTATTCCTGGAGCCACTAATACCCTGCGTCGCCTCGGACTCGATCCCCAAGAGGTCGGCGACCAGCTGCTTTGATTCAGCAGTTGGTTCTCGGACATTTTTATTCTTCTCGGGGGTTGCCCCTGGACCCTCGTACAGATTCTTGGTTGAGACCTGGGACAACCCATCTTCCTTGCCAACTTGCGGACTGTTATATCCCTTTTGATGGTGAGTTTTTCGCTGCTGTTCGACCCATTGCCCAACCATAATAGGGGAGCTTGTGTTGCCGACGGGGACCTGTGATTTCCCCGGTGATGATGCGCCTCGTCCCCCTCGTTTTTCTTGCTTAGGGTTCAAGGTATTAGCTTTGACACTTGGGGGCTGTGCCATAGAAGTCTGATCAACTTTCTTCTTGGGCTGCGCACGCGACACGCCCCCTCCGCGTGGAGATTGAATTGCCTTGGGGGGGCGGACCGGCACTACCTTCGATGGCGACGAGTTCGAAGGTTGAGACGTCGCTGGCGGTTGATTGGAAGTATAAGACTGCTTTTCGAAGACATCTAAAGGAGGAACTGGCTCAATGAATCCTCTTACTCTCGGATACACTCTCGGATCAACTACCCACTCGCCCCTGTCATTATTGAACGCTGCCGTTCTCAACGTAGCACCATTCACTAACGCGGCGTATTCGTCTTCTGCAGAGCCTGCGTGGCTAGGCGCCAGGTACGTGCGCTTGGATAGCCCGATGTGTGAGAGCCATCTGTAGGCTAGCTTGTAGTCCCGATGATTCTCAGTAATTATCGGGATGATATGGCGAGTTTTCTCTTCCAGGGTGAGAGTCTCGTCTAGTCAGCACCTGTAACACTCAAAGTAATTTCACTTCTTGACTTACAAACGCTATCTTCCAAATGTTATCCAATCTCTTAATAGCATCGCTGACTTTTTCTTCACTCTCGCAGCTACCAATGTAAAGCACATTTTGAACCAAATTTGGGTAAATTTCGCAATTTACAAGCTCTGCAAACTCTTCGAGAGTAACTGTTTTCCCAAAACCAGCTGCGAGGTAGGAAGCAGAGTGCAGGACAGCATCGATCGTCGCTCCTCGAAGCATCTCTGGTGCCCTCCAGATACCTTTATGCGGAGTGGAGACGAGAAGTTCGGGGTATTCGTACGGGATGTAGTCATTTCGAGTCTGATCAAGCTCGAATTGATAGGTCCCCCAGGGCACGACACGCGGTGTCTCTGCGATGATTTCGATGTCGATCGAATTGCCATGCTCATCTGAGTGCTCAGCTTCATCGTCTGGATCGAGGGGACATGTATCTTGTTCGATGATTTCCCGAAGAAGCTCCTCAATATACTTGGAGACTATGTCGCGGGCTGGAGTTGAAACGATGCACTTGAACCATGCCGCGTCTGGATCGTACAGGATCTCGACAAGTTCATCATTCTGGTCGAGATGTCAAACCAGGTCTCGAAAAATAACAAAGAGATGGTCACTTAAGATGGCTACTCACAGTAAACTGCTGCATTGCTTGACGGATAACATGATCAACTCCTTCTGGGAGTGGGGGAGGATTGCACGCCACGTAGATTTCATTGAAAGCGTCGCCTTCGTCCTCATGCCCTAACTGAGTAGACGCCATATTCACCGAAGGCTATTAAAGCCGCTGCTGGGGAAAATACTGCGCCAGAAGATGGATGTTCGAAGATAGAAAATATGAAATGAGGTTTGGGGAAGAGAGAAAGTGAAGTGAAGGGACAGAGGAACAAACAGGGAAGGAGCGAGCGCAGGGTGGGTTAGAGAATAAGGCGTGGGCATAGGATTTTCCTTAGACAGACACCCAGGAAGACCGGCTCGTTTATCCTGTAGGTAGCCTTCAAAGGGAAATGAATGGCCAGTGATTCACGGGAAGGTGCATATAATGCAAGCGCCGCAAACGTGTAGAGGAGTACCATGCTTGTAGGCATCCTGCTGCCATTGTCTGAGGCCGACCGCCAAGTTCCCCCTCAGCCTGGGCACGGATGCATCTCACCTGTTACTCAAGTTAGGGCATCAGCTATTGTTTGGGGGTTGGAGGGAATGAACGAACGAGGTGTGATTTCATCTATGCCTTTTGTTTTATTGTCCAGTTGTACATTGATGTCGACACTTGCCCCCAAGACAATGGGAATGGTACGTGAAAACGCGGGCCACGGAAAATGCTTTCACGGCAATGGCAAAAGGAGGTCCATCCGAGAATAGGGAATTTGCTGAGATTAACGGACTCATGCCTCCGTTATTCTCGGATGGAAGCATCGCGAGACTCTGAGCACACTTGATAGCTCCGTTCGCCGGGCCGTTGCGTGGAAGTTGATATCAGGTAAGCGTGTGTGCATGCCAGACCTCTTGGCAACTGTTCTCACCCGCTACTGGTTCCGCTCGTATCTAATTGTCTAAGGTACTAAGGTACGTACATTCGCTTTTGTTGTACAAGACACGCCCACTGGGAGGCTACACAAGCAAACGCTTACAGACGGGAAGTGAGGAAACAGGGTTGTTATTCACAACGAAGTACATAATTTTATTTTCCCACAGGCTCCCATACCATGTGCCACGCTCACTGTACAAACTCCCAAGTTCCTCCTCTTCTATTTTCGTACGGGAGCCGTGTGACGCAGAAGCCCGCGCTCGCTTTCGTGGCTTACACCAGCTCTAGCTTGTTGACACCGACGCCCGCAAGTCTAGCCAAGAATAAGCGACGAGATCGGCGGAAACTTTCGGCATAAATGCCATGTAAAGCGCGAGATTATGAGAGGCCCGTGCAACGACCACATGCTCTCTGTATATTCTATCACATATGCAACCATCTGGAAGGTTCCACGGTGAAAACAGGCCGTCGTGTGTGTAGCCAGGAGACAAAGTCAAAAACAAGAATTGAATCCAACGCCCATTGCGCCTGGTTTCTAAGCCCGCATGTGATCAAACAACAAGAACAACCATAACCCGGGCCACCATGGTGTATCACACTGTAGTCGTGTAACATGTAGTATCCTGTCCATGACTGTATTTGTTCCGAGGTTTAAAAAAAAAGGAAAAGAGCCGCAAAGGTGTAGAAAAAACCGATTATAATATAGTAGAACCAGAATGATGAAGATGGTATCGTCGTGCGCGTCGTATCATTTGATATAGCCACTAGTAATGGCGACCTCCCATTAATGGCTTCTCACCCTCAAAATTGGGCAGATGCCACCTGAAAGGCCTAGGCGAATGAGAGGGTAGATAAAGTACCCAAACTGCAAGGTGAAGAAAACAAGTCGACAATGTGACCCAGCCGCGGATGAAACCAGATAACATGCTTAATGACGCTTGAAGTTGAAGAAGGGGAGAGATGAGCAGAATAACCATAATGTGTAGTCAAGGACTGTCCAATTATTGAGCACCCTTGACGTTTTCCTTGACGTTCAGAGCCCACTTGAGCTTATGGAGAACCTCCCGAGACTCGTCAAGTATCCGCTGCTGCTCTTCCTCGCGCGCCTTCGCATTGGATTTAATGTCCTTTAGGCCATCCTCCTGGGCTTGCTTGTAGGCGTCAAACTTTTGCGCAATCTCTTCCTTCTCACGCCGCAGCTCTTTTAGATTGCTGTCCTGTTGGTCGCAAAGATCTCGAAGGGTTTGGATCTTGCTGTCGTCGATTTTTCTCTCCTCAACAATCTTGCCGACTTCGACCTTGGTTTTGGCCAGTGCCCTCTTGACCTCGTCGCCTTGGTTCCGCCAGTGTGATGATATCGCGTTGTAACGTCCCTCCATCAGCTGTGCGTGGGTCGTGGCCTCTTCCACCTGTACCGTCGAATCCTTCTGAGTTCGCTCCAGCTCACTGCGCCAGCCTTTTTCCCGCTCCAGAGCCGCAAGCGTTTTGCTCTTCTCAAGGTCCATTGCGGACTGTAGACTTTCGACCTGCCTCTCCTTTCTAGCCAGTAGGGTCTTGGTCACGTTTGCCTCCAGAAGCCGTCCCTCATACTCGCTCACCATGCGCTCCATCTTATCCTCCAGCAACTTGGCGGCTTGCTTAGACTCTTCCGCCCGTAGTCGCTCAATCTTGAGGTCTCGTTTCAAGGAGTCATTGTCGCTGACGAGTTTGTTGATGACACGTCCCGTCTTTCCCAACCCTGCTTTTCCGACTGTCGAGTCCCACTGTCCATCCTGCTGGTCCCCGCCCTCTGATGTAAAGGAGGCGTCGTGTGAGGGGGCAGGCTCGACCACTCGGACGCTCCCCAAAGAGTTCCCCCATTTCGAAGGCGTCTCGACGTGGTTTTCTATGGCTATTCTTGCATTGTTGGGGGACGTCCCTGTGTGTCCGTCTCCCATCGTGGAGGTATTGCTGGTGGCGTTGCTCTGCACTGTCTGGCTGCTCTCCAGGCTCCCTGGGCTCGAGTCCTGGACTCCGAAGCTGGGGACGCTGCGGATCGTCGCGGACCGTTGTAACGGGTGTTTTGGAAGGCCGTTGCCCGCGCCTTTCATGCTGTTGACGGAGCCAGTCGTGGCGGGCGAGAGTGTTCTCACCGCCTGCTCATTGGAGGTGCGATTGTCGCTGGCGGAAGGTTTTGACTCTGATTCTGAGGCAAAGGAAGAGGAGTTAGCAACGGCTGGGAGGCTAAGGCTAGTACATGCGATAGGTGGGCGTGACGGGATCTAATGGTGGAGACTGATAAATCTAGAACAGTAGCAAAAGGGATCTCACTCTGGGCTGTGTCCTGGTGGATTTGGAAAGATCTCCTAAAGAAGCGGTTCCGGGGCATCTCGCTGCACGGCCAAGCCCAATATCGATTTCGGAACGGGGATGAGGAGGGAAAACAAAGCAAAGAAAAGCAATGAGGGCTTGGACAAGAGACACGAATTGCAGATCCACGACGGATTGACAGGCTCAACTGCTTCACCAGAATATTATAATTAGCACCAGTCCGCAGTACTAATAGCGGCCAGCGGCGTGCTAGCCCCCCTGTCGAGGTCGACCGTAGCAGGCACAGTGCTCCACCGCGACCTGCTAATGGTACATCCTCAGCCAGGTGTTGGGGCAAGGTACTTACTGCGACCTGATATTCGACCAACCAGCCCAACACTATCGCGCTGAGTAGCAGGTACCTTATGAGAAAAACACACCAGGTATGGAGATAGGTAGGTAGTAATTGTCCGGAAGCAGGTGAGAAAAACAAGCACCGATGCCTGTTCTTATTATTAGGGGTGGCCGCCTGTCTGCCTCAATGCTCTGCTCCTTTGTTTTGCTTTGCTTGCTTTGTCGACCGCGAAACTCTAGCGCGCATCAATTGGAGACGAGCCTGCGACTAACGTGCTGGAGTACTAAGGTACGGATAGTACCTGAAATCTGAAATCACTTCCTGAGATAGAGGTGGAAGGGCGCTTAACGTCGGGGCTGGTGGCGGATGGTGTGATCCTCAACACCTCCATACTTGAGCCAAGCAGGCACGTCTACTATTTATGCGTCGCGTAATACCGCAGGTCGGCAGATTGCCAGAGTGTTGTTCCATCAGCACGTTGCGCTGCACGTACCGACAGCTCCCTCCCTGTATGTATCAAAGAGGGTCAATCTGGCCGCATGATGACACCCCTCAAAACAAGCCAAGCTTGGTCAGATCATGACCAGGGACCCTTCCTACTTCACTTTACCTACATAATGACCAGGCAACGAGCAATTCCCTCGAATACCCCAGTCTTCAGCTAAGCATTTCACTTGCATTGAACCCCAAGATAAGATCAAAAGCAGTCTGATTCCTACAGTATACGACATGTAGATCTTCGGTCAACCCGATGCGATGAAAGAAAGACATTCATTTCCTAGCACGAATCCAAAACCCAGACCTTCAACCGACCGCCAATCAACTCTGTTGCCGCCGCCTGTCTCGTATGACTGTCTCAGTATTAACCACCGCCACCTGTCTCATTTATGTGCCACTATGCGCGGATATTCTGCTTTATTCCTTGGATCTCAAACTGCCACATAAAGAGAACCAATCTTGAGCTTCCTCCCTCTTCGAATCTCATCCAACCGTTCTCACTTATGCTTTTATGTTCCGTTTACAAACTCTAAATGTGAATGTGTAGCGAACAAATGAAAATATTTTCATTTGAGCCAGACCAAACGCCTACCGATGCCCTGTTTACCAAGTAAAAGAATTGTACACTAAATCGTCTCGTACATCCTCGAAGAAGAAGCATCGCTAATTGAGTCGTTCTTCAAGTTCAAGTGTAAAAGTTAAATGTCTTGCATTGGAATAATATGCCCCCTCAATGCCGATCGGGAGTATTCGTGTGTTTTAGGTCGCGATCGGGGCCGCGGTGCTCTGCACTGCACCGTCGCCTTCTAACTGGCGAGTTGCTTCTTCTACGAAGCCTGGCCGGTACTTTGAAAGATATTTCGCAGCCATTGGCCTTGCATCCTCGTCTAAGGGGGGCTCCAAGTTAATACAGGCTCATTCTTAGCGCACTAGAGGGAGGCTCGGCTCTTTACTTACAGTCAGACCAGATGCCCTGGACAGTGTCAAGCGCAATTTCCTTGACGGGCGGCCTCATCATGACAAGATACAGCAAACTTGTGAGGGCTAGCTGAACGACACTGGGGTCACGGCACATGATTTTCACACGTGACAGAATCGCTCTGTTGAGCTCTGGGAGTTCGCTGAGGAATCGCGTGATGACTTTGTCTTGGGGGTGAATATATGGGAGAAAGCCATCGATGAGCCGCAGGGCGCATTTCTCGTAGTGCATGGGGAAATTGTCGCCAGCCTTCGCTAGCATCTTATCATTGTACCATTCTTCACACAGCCACGTCACAGCAACGTCAATATGTTTGCGAAAGTCTTCCATGATGTAGCCATATAGAACGTCTCGGATGTTGGCACCGAGAGACTGTGTCCGTGTAGTTTCATCTTCGCCCTTGACCGTCGTCTCCTCGATTCCGGCTGAAGATCGAGTTGCAAGTCGTATCAATGTCGTCACCCAGGGCTCCTTCACACCAGAGCTCGCCGCGAGTCGGGTGAAGCCGGCCTTGAGCTTTCTTGCGGAAAGCTCATCCGTAGATTTCACTAATTCCAAGACCCTGGATACGGTCTCATTTCCAGCGCTCAGTGCCATATCGGCAGTGAGAGCTTGCGGCTGTGGAAGATGGAAAGATTTCAGACCAAGAGCGGCATCCATTGTTGCCAACTCATTTGAAGGGGGTGGCGAGCTATCGAGTTTGTTGAGAATCTGCTCTGTGTCCTCTGCCTGGAAGAAGTCTGGTTCATAATCATCGTCGTCATCGTCAACGCCCAAAGGTGCAGTGTTGGGGTTCAATTCTGGCACCGGAGCACTGGCAAGAATATCAAGCCTGCTACGCACAGCGTTGGTGGCTTTGATCAGAAGCTGGGGCTCTATCCTTGCGAGGGTTGTGACAGCTAGTTTCGTGATGAGATCTGGAGGAACTTGGGAAATATCGAATGTTTTCAGGCCCAAAGTTTCCGTCAATGAAAATACGTCAGCTAAGCTATGAGGTCCAGGGCCAAGCGGCGGTATTACAACTTGTGGTACCACCCGTTGCCGCTTGGCATCGAGCCCATCGTGCTGTTGGTTTTCGAGGGCTCTTTTTCTCCCAGTCTCGTCGAGCGCCTCGACAACCATCCTCATCGTACGCTCAACATGCTGCTGTATCCTAGGAACTATGGGGTTGTGAGGGTCTCTCTTGGCCAGATGGATCAATAAGAGCCTGGTAGTTTTTTCCGTAGACCTGACTGTCACCTTCATCTTGGGCGTTATAGGTGACCGTACCAGTCTTAATGGGTCAAAATTAAGCAAAGCGTTGATGATTCGGTTTGCGGTTGGAGGGCGAGTTCGCACGAGGATAGATAGACATGTCAGTGTCGCGTCGATAATCAAGGCATCGCTAGAGATGGTTAGCATAAATACGCATTTGGATAACATTGGCATTTCGGAAAAGAGATACCTGCTCTCATGAAGAACGCTCAGCATGCGATCCAACAGACCCATTCCTTCGGCTTCAAGGTGTCCTGGGTCTAGGGACTGGTGATTTGGGGGCACCTTGTCCAGGGAAACATCAAGCGCACCGCCGTACTGTTAAATCGGGTGTTAGCATATGTTCTACATCTCCAGAGCGGTAAGAAGGGGGCGAGTATCTCATACCCTTGACTCGGCCCCATTTGATGGAGTCTGTGCTAGAATCACGCGCTGGGCGAATTTTATACAGCATATCTTTACCGAAGGAGTGGCCTGGTCCCAGGTTCTGAGTATTCTCTGCTTTATACCCACCATCCTTTCCCAGGTAACAGTATCGTAGCCGTTGTTGATTCTAAAGGCAGAGAAGACCGCATCGTTGTGGTTAGCCTCCATCAGCTCACTTCTTGGTATGGTATTACTTACATCCAGCGCATCGCCAGTGGGTAGATGCTGGCTGCAGTCTGGATTACGCTGCGCAGGACCTGTTCATCTTCTGCCTCGTTCTCTACCAGCGACTCCAGGGTTGCCAGCACGAACGGCTGCATCGTTTCCTTCTCCCCATTTGGTAGCGCTGGCGTCGCGAACGCCTCGGCTAAGAATTCCGCCCCCCATCGTCGTAGCTCAATGGCCGAAGTAGGGCCAATTATCGGAAGAATGCTCTTCACGACGCTGGGGTAGTATTTGACATCACCGAGAACAAGGACCCGCGCATCGTTCAGCTGGCGAATCTGATCTGGTAAGGAGAGGCCGTCCGATGCCATAGCGATATCGTGGGCGCAATTGCCCTAAAGCAAAGAACGAAACTGTTTACGAGGCCGGCGATTCTATGGAGTTTGAAATCGAGTGCGTCGCTGGTCGCTTAGGGATATGGTTGTACGACTTCTCGAGGCACGCGCGCGCAAGTGAGCAAAGCTGCCAATTAGCTTTTAGGCCGTATCTTCATGCTCTACATTCGTGGGATCGCGCAAGTCGGTTGTCGTGATCGGCAGCTATTTCAATCCGTGAGAGATTGTTGGGACTGAGTCGCGTGATGAGGTGGCCAGAATCGCTTTTGGTCGCGTTCTCCTTGTGCGTGTGTTGAGACAATGAGAGTGAGAGCTTCAAAAGGCTTCGCCTAGCGTTTGACGCGGGTCAAACAAGCTGCCAACTTTCTAAGGCAAATGCACAGGCTACCACAAGTGCAGGAGGATAGGAGGACAAATTTAGGCGCGCAGATCCACTATTCAACAGGGCGTGCCAGCTCAGAACAGCAATGCACGGCAGCCCAACCAAATGATCCGTGAGATCTTACCTTGGGTAATTGAGAGGACGCGTTCAATTAGGCGATTGATATTTCATTTAATGCTTAAATAAAGTCTCATTCTGGAACAAATTTCTTTCCATGTAAGTATCTTGGTCAATACTGAGGCGCTATTTTGTCAGATACGTCACTTTGCTTTTCCGGCGATTACCCGGTTCTGCGACCGTACCGAGATTGTGAAGTGGTTCGACATGATAGGTCCGACCTCAGAATTCCTCGCCAATTCCCGACATCACTGGGGTTCCGGTCAACCATTTTCTGGATCAACGATACAGCAGACGGATTGCTCAATCCTCAAAACTACACAATGGCCGCGTACGACCCATGCACCGTTTGCCACTCCTCGTTATCCCCGGGCTCAGGCTGACGATTCCAAATAGAAACCCTCACGGAACTTACTACGATCGCCAGTATCGCCAGGGCCCCTCCCTCCTCCGTGCCCGAAAGCCATACTTGGCAAAGAATGCCGCCCTTGGTATTGGATTAACAATGGTCGTTGCAGGGATCTGTATGTTTGGGAGAGAAATGCGAAGTGGTCTGGTTTGCTGGTTTATTCTAACACAACTGCAGATGCCTACACCTTGCGCCAGGTCGGCCAGGACGATTTCGAAGATGTCAAGGTCCCTGATGTACCCCGAGCGCTATCCAGCACAAAATAAACAACTGACTCGTACATCTATTATGATGGGGAAAAAAAAAAGAAGAAAAAGAAATTATGTGGTGCCCTGAGAATCTCATTGTTCGGTTCGATTCAGAAGGATGATACCGACAGCTCTTGAGCCAAACCCCGTTTCTGAATGAAGAAACACCATTGTACAATAACCAACTCCGTCTTGGACCATAAAACATCTAAACCCTGTTCTCATGTATGGAAGTAATGACGTCCAAAATTCCTTACCTGCCCAACACCCAATCTCAAAACAATTCCGTGCGATGCGAATACCAATCCCTGCCTCGATTAGTGAGAAGGGAAATAAAACAACGTGTTGCAAATCTCGAATGCCTTCTGGGTATCTTAATTTAAAGCAGATGCAGCCTTCCTCCTGTCAGACAATCCCCTCCCCCGAAGATTAAGTCACATCCAACGCGGTGACTGAACCTGAGACATACCTTCCTATGCGGTCGCTGTCTTCGAGGCTCGCGCCAAGCTTGGCATGTTACTTGCCTTCTTAGATGGGCCGCTGGGTTTCAAGGATGCTCGAGTGACTTCTGGTGATACCGAGAGAGTTGGAACCCTTTGGGTTGATAGTGGCGTTTCAACTTCGGCTGGCGGCATCTGAGCGCTTGGCAGAGGCTGTGCTCTTCCAGCTAGCAGAGCCTGCTCTGCCCTTCCATCCATCTGTGTGGATGTTGGTGGTACTGGTGTCTTATGGGAGGAATGGTTGGGATTCGCCCATGGAGTATCTTTTAGAAACTGCTCTCCAGCTGGGCCGAGGCGATTGAATGTTGACGCTTGGTACTCCTGGCTCGGTGGCTCGAAAGGCTGCTTTTGTCTTCCACGTTGGCCCTGTCGGAACCCAGAATGATTAGCTCACTATAGCTAAGATTCAACACTACCGACAGGACGAGGACGACGACTTACATCCATCGCGGCCAGATCGTGAGCCAATTCCGATTCTGATGCTCCTTTAATATCGGGGCCTGCGGGGAAACCTTCATATTTGGCAATCCCTGCTAAAGTGGCAACTTCCTTGTTATAGGCAACTGCATTTTTTACGCGTTGCGCTGGGTCTTTCGGGAACACAATGCTGCACTCTGGCAGACTATGGGCGCTTCGTCTCGTGGTTTGCACATCATACCAGTCTCTGTTCAAGGATTCAAGGACTCGCTCTCGAGTCTCACGGATACTCTGGAAGAACTGACTCCAGGCTTGAGATCGAATGGCCACAGAGCGTCTTTCGTGTGCTCTCATTCGAAGCTCATGCTCTTTGTTGATTTCTTCCAACTTTCGATTTAATCGATCGTCGAGGCAGCGCTTCATGTTAAGATATTCAGGATGTGTCGGTTCATCCGCGAGGAGTGATTGCTCCTCTTCTTCAAGTCGTTGTAGACGGTCTTTGTAAAGCCTGTTAAAGGTTAGACAAAACAAGCATAGAAAATGAACAAACTCAACTCACCTGTCTCTAAACACACCGAACATATCTTCTATGCGAGTCCAATCCTTAAATGCTGCCTGCTTTCGTTCCACTAAAATCATAACGTCAGTCCAGACTATGAGAGTGGCGCTAGCAGCCAAGCGAACTCACATTCTTCGGCATTCTTTGCTGCAATATCGGTTTCCTCATCAGCTTCAGCCTCAATGGCTTCATCGTGGTGCGCGGGCTCGTCTTCGGCGCCATCATGGCCCTCAATAGTGGCCACTGTGTCGCTGTCGTCGACGATGGGAGCCTTCGGTTTGACACCGTTCCGTTTGGACTTCTTTTTTCCGCGTGTTTCGCGTTCTTGGTTTGGTTCCTCGCGACCAGAATCAAGCTTTTCGGGAGAAACCGCCTCCTCGTCGCCCACTGACTGGGCTCCACTCGAGATGTTGTTTGAGGGAGTGCCCTCATCACCAAGTGCGCCCAGGTCTTGATTTTCTTCATGCGGGACAGCCCCAACAGAGCCTGTCCTCTTCCTCGTAGGTTGTTCTGAGTCTGGGGTGTCGGCTGCAGGCGAGCGTTTTCGTTTTCGTTCTCGTTCTTGCGAGGGTTGATGCGCCTCAGCGTCGGCATCAACATTCTCCAACGGAGCCAGCTTGCTGGGTGATTCAATGTCAACACTATGGCCGGAAATGCTCATAGCTACATTTCCAGAAAGTGACTCGTTGTCGGCTTGATCATCATCTTCGTCGATCAGTGCTGCCCTGCGCAGCTTGCTAGGTGTGCGTTCGAGCATCGGGTCATCATTGAAATTATCCACTGTCACGTCATGATGTCGCTGGTGCCGCGGCGTATCGTAGAGCCTCTCGGTTTCAGCCTCTGTATCGTTCGCGTCGCTGTGAGCTACCGACCGAGCGTCTGAGAGCGCACTGTCGGAGTCTGAAGCAGCGCGATTTGGGTCTTGCGGATCGTCGATACTTTGATTCGAAGCGTCGTCATCCTGATGATGACCAATATGTATGTCGATATCCTCGTCGTTTGTGTCTTTGTCATCGACGTCGCTCAAAGGGCTCGAGATGTTGCTATCTTCTGGGTCTGCAGCACCATTGCTGGACTGAGCCAGGGTAGGCAGCAGTGCAGCGGTCGCTGCCATCGCACTGGAGCTTGAGGCGATGTCGACCAGTGTGTGCTATTCCGATCGACTGAAAGCGACGGCCACAGCTGTGAAGATTGGGGGGGAAAGCAATCGTCGAGGGGGTCGGGCTGGATTGACCCTACCAATTTGGACTGCCAGGACAGCAAGGTCGGTAACTAGACAATCGTAGAGTGAAATTGAAAAATAAAAAAGTCGAGGACTATAGCGTTGAAATAACTGCTTCAGTGGCCGACCGCCTCGAGCAGGAGCAGTAATATTGGCGGCGGAGTGGTTTTGGAGAGAAGACAGGCGGAAACGACAGTCAGGTGGGAAAGGCGATCCAGGACCGCAGAAAGGGAAGCCGATGCACGCTGCTTGCTACCCACCAGGAAGCGGGCTGGGTGACATGTAAAAGCGGTGATTGCCGGCAGAAAGCTCCAGATTTTGGGGGGTGCGCGCATCGGCCAGCCGCGGCACCAATGCGGATGGGCGAATGACGCATTCCCAGACCCTGTTCGTGAGGTCCTACTTTACTATCGCGTTATCAGTGATCGCTGACCGCCTATTTTTTTTTTTAGGCAATTCTGCCAAACAGCATTTTTGATACAACCATTGAAAAAAAGTTGTTTCCATCCACCAGGTACAACCATCGGCACCTGAGTGACTATAAAATTACGTCCTCACAATGGCAAAAAAGTACGTGAGAAATCCCACGATTCGGTCCATTCCCTTGAAACGACTTACTGATTTTTTCTGTCCCATAGAAACAAGGAAGCGTCCTTGACTGCTTCGTCAAGTGCGATAGACCCCACACTCAATGCACTGTTTTCTGCCAGTGTAAGTGATTCCTTGAAATGGAATCGATTGCGACAATGTTCTGACATGCTCAATCAACCTAGTCTGGACCTGTGAAAGCCCCTCCAAAGTCTCGCTATAGCAGCCTCTCGGAAAAGAAGGCTGAGGATTCAGCACAAAAACAAGCACAAGATGATGGCTCTGATGATGAAGCCGAAAGCCCAATTGAGGGAGATGAAGACGAAGCGCTTTCTGAAGCTAGCCAGGAACTAGACTATGACGATGAGGACGGCGATGGAGAGCAGGAAGATGACGATGAGGACGAGGACGATGATGAGGGAGCTCCCTTAGAAGAGGAACACGGCTCTGATGAGCCAAAGGAAGTCGCCAGCGAGGACATTGAGATGACAGTTGCATCCCCAGAATCAGCCAAGCCAAAGAAGGAGCGCAAGCGGAAAAGGAAAGATGATAACGGAGAATTGGAGGACCGCTATCTGAGCAAACTTGCAGAAGATGCTACGGAAGCACCTGTGGGTAAGCGCCAGAAGGGCGAGTCAGCTACTGGCGATGGTAACGAGGATGGCGACGATGAAATCCCACAACACGAATCGCTGTCCAAGGATGCGAAGTCTTCAGAGCTGGAAAAGGCTGATCGAACCGTTTTTTTGGCCAATGTCTCCTCGGAGGCAGTTGGGTCAAAAGCTGCTAAGAAAACATTGATTAACCATCTTAGCTCAGTGCTAGAAGGAGATGACAAGGTCGAATCCATCCGCTTCCGATCTGTCGCCTTTTCTGTTGGAGCGATGCCCAAAAGAGCTGCGTATATTACCAAGCAATTGATGGATGCGACAACAAAGTCGGCTAATGCGTATGCTGTCTACTCTTCGGCTGCAGGTGCTAGAAAAGCAGTCAGCACACTGAATGGAACGGAGGTTCTAGGACGACATATCAGAGTTGATAGTGTTGCTCACCCAAGCCCCACAGACCACAGACGATGCGTCTTTGTGGGGAATCTGGGGTTTGTGGATGACGAGTCGATTCTCCAAAAGACTGAGGAGGGTGAGACGGTACAGAAGAAACGAAACAAGACTCCTGCCGACGTTGAGGAAGGTCTATGGCGAACATTCGGCACCCAGGGCAAGGTCGAGAATGTCCGTGTAGTGCGCGATCCCAAGACCAGAGTAGGCAAAGGCTTTGCCTACGTGCAGTTCTACGTGAGTTCTACGCGGCGTGAACGCTATACCCCGAAGCCCCCTTTTCTAACGGATTTGTAGGATGGAAATGCTGTCGAGTCGGCATTACTCCTTGACGGGAAGAAGTTCCCTCCCATGCTCCCGCGCACTCTTCGGGTAACGAGAGCCAAGGACCCGCGCAAGACTGCCCAGGCACAGAAGCGACTCGCTGAGTCTGGCAAGGGAGCCAATGGCGACGCCAAGAACACAAAGTACAGGAAGAAGCTTACACCTCAGGAGCTCTCTATGGGCGGTCGTGCGGCCAAGCTTCTCGGCCGTTCTGGGGCTGCTGTTGAACGGAGGAAGGCACGAGTCACAGATAACAGGGATGGTGATGTTCCCTCAACTGTGCTGAAGACTCCCGAAGAGATTGTCTTCGAAGGTACAAGGGCTTCAACGAGGACCGGTGCAGCCAAGGGGAAAAGACTTTCCAAAAAATTGAGGGGCAAGAAGGGAAGCCAACCCACAGGACGGGGTGCTCGCAGAGCTGCTGAGTGGAAGAAGAAGCAGAGAGAGACCGCAGCTTAGCTGAAAACCATCGTCTCGGCACTGTAAAAGTACATATGACACTGAGTATACATAGTAATCATGCACCGTCATCACTACAACCCTCGAATAATACGTGTTGAATGTACGAGTTAATCAGCTTGAAGCTCACATTCATGGGTTACTAGGTACTAGGGAACCATGCCTCCAGCCAACCGATTACAGTATAAAACGGATATCAACATTTGTATGTGCCTGCTTGCTTTTGAAGGAAAAAATCAACTCAATGTGAACAGGAAAAAAAGATAGTTGCATATATTAGACTCGATTCCAAAAGGACATTCCTATTAGAAGGGCACCTTAAACCCAAACACTCCAGAGCAGCCCTACAGCCTCTACCAAGGTTATTTCCAATCGAAAAACCAAGAAAAGCAGGCGCATAAGAACAGTTTCTTCGTGGCATCTCCTTATCGTGCAATTTAGGGTCTCGCGATACCTCTTCAACAAGAGATTGGCCATAGCAAAAGCGAAATGCAAATAAATCGAAAGGCTGGCATCGGCAAACAGGGCTGGCGTGGGCGTTTAGTATTCAGCGTCGCCCTCCTCAGGCTCGAAACTGTCGGCAGCAACCTCCTCATAATCCTTCTCGAGGGCAGCCAGATCCTCACGGGCCTCGGTGAATTCACCTTCCTCCATACCCTCACCCACGTACCAGTGGACGAAAGCGCGCTTGCTGTGCATGAGATCAAACTTATAGTCAAGGCGAGACCAAGCCTCAGCAATGGCAGTGGTGTTGGACAGCATGGAAACAGAGCGCTCAACGGAGGCAAGGCCACCATCCTCAGCAGGGGCAGGGACAGCAACAGGCTTCTGGTAGTTGATACCCAGCTTGAATCCGGTAGGGCACCACTCGACAAGGTTGAAAGAAGACTTGGCCTTGAGGGCAGCGATGGCGACGGAGCAGTCACGAGGAACAACATCACCACGGTACAGCAGAGCAACAGCCATGTACTTTCCGTTGCGAGGGTCGCAAACAACCATCTGGTTGTTAGGCTCGAAGCCTGGCGGTGGATGTCAGCGGGTTTCATCGAGACAGGTTTCCAACTCAAGGGTTGTATGGCACTGAATAACTTACACTGGAAGGTGAGGTCATGTACCTTGAAGCTCTCGTGCTTGCTCTTGGCGGAGGAAATGACGGGGGCGTAGCTGATGAGAGGGTAGTGAATACGAGGGTAGGGGACCAAGTTGGTCTGGAACTCGTTCAAATCGACATTAAGAGCACCATCGAATCGCAGGGACGAGGTGATGGAGCTGACAACCTGAGCAATCAAGCGGTTAAGATGCTCGTATGAAGGACGAGGAATATCGAGGTTGCGACGGCAAATGTCGTAAACAGCTTCGTTGTCGACGAGGAAAGTGCAGTCGGAGTTCTCGATGGTGCTGTGAGTTGACAGAACGGCGTTGTAAGGCTCGACAACAGCAGTGGAAACGCGGGGGGCAGGGTAGACGGAGAACTCGAGCTTGGTCTTCTTCCCGTACTCGGTGGAAAGGCGCTCGAGCAGAAGAGCGCCAAAACCAGAGCCAGTGCCACCACCAAAGGAGTGGAAGATGAGGAAGCCCTGGAGGGAGTGGCAGTTGTCTGCATGAATTGACCCACATTAGACACCAGCGGTTGATGCTTAGGATCCGGCTTGAAACTCACCAGCGACGCGGCGAATGCGGTCAATAACATTGTCGACCATTTCCTTTCCAATCGTGTAGTGGCCACGAGCGTAGTTGTTGGCAGCATCTTCCTTACCGCTGATCAACATCTCAGGGTGGAAGAGCTGGCGGTAGTTACCGGTTCGGATTTCATCGATAGGCGAAGGATCAAGATCGATGAACAGCGATCGAGGAACGTGCTTGCCACCGCTCGTCTCAGTAAAAAAGGTCTCGAACGAGCCTTGGTCGCCGACATCCTTAGCATTGGGGTCGGGGCGACCATCGGGGCCAAGGCCGTGCTCCAGGAGGTAGCTAGAAGACACCCAGAGTTAGCCATGAATGCCCCGCGAGAAGGGATTGATAGGCACATTAATGAAAGTAGGAACAACATACAGCTCCCAGGCAGAGTTACCAAGCTGGGTACCAGCCTGGCCAATGTGCAGGTGAAGAATCTGAGAAATGGGCCGTCAGTATATGTGATATGGGTACGAGTGGTGGTGAGGCCCGCCGCGATAGTCTTAGGGGGCGAGACATATCGAGCAACCAAACAGCCGAGGCTCGTAAGTCCGCCAAAAACCAGCGGGGATGTCTCAAATTCTTACCTCGCCCTTCATGATGAAGAAATATCCTCGAAACCTGTCGAGAATGAAACCGGATTGGGAGGTGGAAGCGAAAACGGAGTGTAGAAGAAAGGTATGCTACGCGCAGAGCGCAAGGTGAGGAGGAGAAAGCTCCCAGATGCTTTTCTGGCGGATGGATGGTGGGCACAGCGGGGTCGACCTGGGTGGCGCCGCCGTAGAGTCTACTTCATTTTAGGCTTACTGGAAGGGGGAAGCCAGGTATCAGATACCCCTCACCGCCAATTAGCTAACGCCCACTGGCTCCTCCTAGACTTTGGGGAGGTTGTCAAACGCAGGGGGTGAACTCCACTATCATGGCCACCCCTGAGCCCACCGTAGGCGACTGCCAGGCACATTCAGCAACCGCCAGCCTTTTGGGAAAGGTACTCATGCCCCAGCTCCTAGGAAAGGGACAGAAAAAGAAAAGACATCCTTGAACGGGCAGGCTCACTAGTCCTGTGTAGACAATTACAATGCTCAGCTTGGTTATCTCTTTTTGTGCCAGCACAAGTGGCGCCATGGAGGGACAGCACATTGGGTTTGTTGGCGTCGCTTCTGCACCCGCTTCCTCACCCGACCTATCTTGATATTGGCATGGTACCTACTATGCAGTAGGTACTATTTATACATCACCGTCACTCACCTTTTTACTATTCGCGAATGCAATCATTGTTCAATTATGCTCACGATTATGCTCATGATACTATGAAATTGAGAGCGGCTGCGTATGGTCTACTTTTTGGTTAGCCCATAAATTTGGCTGCCAAACAAGGCTTCAAGCAAATATGTTGAAATAGGCCATTGCAGCCGAAGGGGCTAAATCCAGAGATACCTATTATGCAACTGTCTTCGAAGAGAATACATGATCTTGATGCTGTTGTTAAATGGAGAGGTGGACTAATAACAAAGGTCAGCAAGCATGCCATGCTACCTTCATCCATGACCATGTACGATCCAATGGTTCACACTAAAAATGAGATTAATATGGGAGCTAGGCCTAGGAGCACTCCTCTCTCAATTGCAAGGTACGTCAGCGGCACTTCGCTGAGGAGGAGTGGAACATTAAGAACCGAAGTCGGGGCTCTCCTCTCGCTGCTCGACAAAGGACATCATATTGAGCATTGCGGCTCATTAATTCTAGGAAGGATAGCCGTGCAGAATCTCATAAGGGCTATGCAGCAAGGGCCTTCCTTTATAATAATGAAGGCTTTGCGGCAGTAAACCTTGAGAGCACCAATGGCTCGTATTCGTGGCTGGTGAGATTGAGCAACGAAAGACGTATCAAACTGTTCACTTCTTATCGTGCTCATACTACAACCTGGGAGAGTATCTAGATATGGCCCAAGAAATAACAACACAAGAGCTATGTGTCTGTTCGTGAACGACGGCAATAGTCGGTTTAGCCATAAGAGAGGATCTAACCTCTGCTAAAGAGTTCATCTGCAGCGCACTTCATTTATTATCCCGATTGAAGAGAATGTGTTAACTTTGAAGAGGCCACTGAGACGATAAGATAAGAAAGTTGGCTAGCCAGATAAAGTTCGTGCGCCTTATGTAATCGTCCACCCCAGAATTGGCCTCGCCCACAACGCACACATATTGGTCAGGTGACATGAGGGGTGAAGGGCACAGAAACCCTACGTATGTGGAAAATTTGGCCCAATTCGTCAACCAGCCCCAAGCGAGTGCAATCGCCATACAAGTAACGACTCCATCACGGCCACACGATCGCTTCTGATACCCTGCGAATCGGTAGCGACTCAATAATCAATCAACACCGCGATCATGGCTGACGAATACGTACGTCCATCTCTCTCTCCCTCTCTCATTCCTGCACTCTCGACGTGCTGCCGTCCTCCCTTTTCCAGCGACACAAGACGACATAGGATTCATCCATTGGCCGAGGAAACATTTTGACTGACTCTCTACTTGTCTAGAACGCCGAGGAGGCCGCTGAGCTCAAGAAGAGAAGAGCGTTCCGCAAGTTTACCTTCCGAGGAATCGAACTTGACAAGTACGTTTTAACCAGAAACACGCCCTCCGCACACTCGCGCACATCCCACGAAAGAACAGCCCACCCCCAATCGATTCGACTTCAATGACCACCACCACCAACACGCACAAAAAGACAACAAGGGGAAAAAGAAGACTGACATTCGTTTCTTTCTAGCCTCCTCGACCTCAGCTCTGACCAGCTCCGTGATGTCGTTCACGCCCGTGCCCGCCGCAGGATCAACCGCGGCCTGAAGCGCCGCCCCATGGGCCTCATCAAGAAGCTCCGCAAGGCCAAGCAGGAGGCCAAGCCCAACGAGAAGCCCGACGCCGTCAAGACCCATCTCCGTGACATGATTGTCGTCCCCGAGATGATCGGCAGCGTCATCAGCATCTACTCCGGCAAGGAGTTCAACCAGGTGGAGATCAAGCCTGAGATGGTTGGCCACTACCTGGCTGAATTCTCTATCTCATAGTACGTCACTTCCTATTTTCGACGAGGTATTTTTTGGTGGTTGAATCCTGATATCTGACAATCTCTGCAGCAAGCCCGTCAAGCACGGCCGACCTGGTATTGGTGCCACGCACTCTTCTCGATTCATTCCTCTCAAGTAAGAAGGTTGCGGTCTTTGGGGGCTGGTTTCTGCATTCATGGACATTTACGGGCGAAAAGGACTGGTTTTGGTAGTTGGGCATGTCAAGCCGTGTTACCAAAGTTGCTGATGACAATGGGTACCATGATAGTACAAATAAAATAAGCATTGTCCGCTTTGCAAAGCAAATAACTTAAGCTCCCCAATCATCCAGAATAAACTCGCTAAATATGTACATGAATAACTGATCCAGACGCTTCACAACCTATGCTAGCCATATTGGACCTCATTGTGCCTGGTTCCCACGATCTACAGCATCATTTTCGCTCTCGAGCTCAATGTCCTTAGCATCCTGGCCAGCGGGCAGCTGTCTCTTGTGGAAGAATGCCAGCATACTCAGATAAACCCCTCTAAGGCGAGTAAATATTGCGCCACTTTCACGTGGCGTTTCTGGCGAGATGGTGTCAGTGCTCCCAGATTCATCAAGTTGCCCTGCCACGGCAGATTTGCCTTCTGGCGTTGGCACAACCATTGGGTCATGGCCTGGAGGGAAAAGCGTCGGCTCTTCCTCTCCTGAGGGCCACGCTCTCCGAGCGCTCCATCGCAAGAATCGATACCGAAGTATGGTCCAAGTTCTCCGGAATGTACCTGGTGGTTTGCACCCAGTGCAGTGGAGATTCTGCTTTCCACGGTTATAATTTACGATAACCTCCTCTCCCGCTTGAACTGGTCTAGTGGTGGTGACGGCGATGGCACCTGAATAAGAGTCCACCGTATAGTCAGCATTTGCACACTTTTCGCATGCGTGGTTGAGGTAAGAACACCATTTGTAGATGTTGGCCTTCTTCGGATCCGATTTCTGGAGGTATGCGTGCTCGCGCACGAAGCTCCTCAGCCGGCGCATGGTATAGAACCCCGGGTTTTCAGACGAGGGAAGTAACCTGAGCTTCCAAAAGAGCCTTTTCAGCCGGTTCTGCCCTTCTACGCCAATCTTCGTCCACTCGTAATACAACGATGCATCGGTGAGAGTCGCCGCCGCACAAGACATGACTGGTCTTTCGAATATCACTCTGTGCCCTTGAGGAACATTGGCCTTGGCAAAGACGCCAAGACCTCGTATGGTTCCGGTCTCAGCAACACGGAGAATGGCCTCATTTTCGAGACGATCCTCGACTTGCATTGTCTCAATTCTAGGGTTCTTGAATCAAAAGATCAAAACCTCTTGTGAGTAAATATTTTAGAGAAGGCTATTGGTTGCTCTCCGGTCGTAATGTCGGCTCAGCTCGCTTATACAGTCAGCTCAGAACCATAACATTGATCCCAATTGGACCATCATCCTTTGGAATCGGAGAATCGTGAGAATAAGCACGAATTGAGTTACTCACAAGTTGCGCTTGGGCAAGATGGCTGGGTTGAGGGGATTTTGCGACGAGACTTTAAAAAACGCTGCTCAAAATCTTCTCATACCTAGGGTTACTACACTGCTATTTTAATCACGCCAATGCGCCTGTACGTCCAGTGAAGAAGACCGACCTCTGTTCAAGAAAAAACTCTTCAGTGAGTCTATAGTAGCTCTGCTGTAGGCTCGCGAGTGAAAAAAAAATATATGCGCCAATCCGCTACTCAAGTCGTACTATCAACCGAATGGAAGATTGAAGGTGTATATCCAAGACATCGAATTTTCCGGGGACCGCACGCGACAGTGGGCAAAACGCGCAAGGCCTGCAAAATAACAAAATAACTCACATACGAACAGGAAAGTAACTCCCAATCGTTAGAAAAAAATAGATAGGGCAAGGGGAGAGGAGGAGGCCACGGCAAACACGGCAGATTTCCACTATTAATTGCGTTCAGGCCCGTCCAAGCAAGCTCTCTCTGCCCCTTCCGCCTCTTTGCCAGTCGCCGGCCGGGGCAGCAACCATGAGCAGAAACCGCCTGCTTATTCCTGGTTCTCAGTGGCTGCCTACCTGTTTTCACTGCAGGGATGGTAAGACTGAAAGTCAATAAATGAACCAAGAGGCTAAAATAGAATCGGTGGCCAGGTTTTGGGTAACAAACACGCAATGGTCAGGTGACGATAATGATATCTGCGCCCAACCTGGAAAGTGGCCCTCAGTAGCCGAAATGTGCCCGATACATCGGATTCGACCAAATTGGTTGGTCGCCCTCATGAATCGACAGCCATGCAGATTAGGGAAATACGACGCCATGGATGAACAGTGAAGGTATTCTTTAACAAAGGAGATGAATTCCTCTTCTTTTGAGTGAACGTCAGTCTCCTAGTAGCCAGTTGGTTTTATATATACACGCATGGTCTATTCCTCCTTGCTCTGTGCCAATGCCAGAGCCTTGACTTTCTGTTCCTCCTCTTTCAGGTGCTCTTGTCTCATGTGTTCCACAACCTTCTCCAGGTTGATAAGCTGGCCAGCTCGGATGTTCCTTGCGCCATGGGATTGGAGAGCCCTGGTAAAAAAAGATCACAGCGTTAGTCTCTAAAAGAAGCTCAGAACCTGGGGCTCGGTCGACATACTCGGGGTAGGCCACTTCAACATGACGGTTTCCAGGACCACCGTACTGGAAAAGGTTTCGGTCGAAGCCAGCCTGGCGAGCGGCGTCGCTGTGAGCCTGGTTGATGGCCTCCCAGTCCTCGTTTCGGGAGGTGTATTTGTTGATGAGGTTGTGGATGGCCGAGTTCTCACCCTCGCTAGGGGAAAGCGAATAAACCAGTGCTCCAGCGAAGAAGACTCCGACAGTAGCGATGGATCCGGTCTGTAGAGTTGTGTTAGCAATGCGATGGCCTCGTCGCGCGCTCACGAGGGTTTTAAGCGATTCGTACCCCGAAGGACTCGTTGACGGTGTGCGGAGCGTGGTGGCCGTGGTGGGCGTCGGAGGCGTAGTTTCGCGATACCCGAGGCAGCTGGCGAGCCGCCTGGCTCACCCGTTGTCGTGCGGCGAACATTCTGGGCGGGCTGACGTCGTCAATTGGGTCGGTTCGTCAATTGAAGCTGGTGTTTCTCCATAGCCGATCGCCGACCTGAGGTTGTCCTTGAGAGCAAATATTATGTAAGCGAGTCCCAGCCAATCAGCGTGGTTCAATTGAACATCGGCAATTCAGGCACCGTGCCCACTCCAAGGATCATAAAGATGTCACTATAAACACTGTTTGCTCCCCAAGCTTTTCCCCTCAACCATGATGGCCAGATAGCATGCGTGGCCTGGGCTAGTGTTCCTTGATTAGCTTGACAGGCGTTATTCAACTATTCCCACTGCTTGCTAATATGATGCCATCATTACCATTTGACCTCGCTGAAGGATAACCGCCTGTGCACACCCTCTCTCATCAGCAAACGGTCCATCTCGATTGCACATCACTACCTAGGCAGTCTCATCCGGTCCATACTAAAACCTTCTTCGTTTTGAGCTAAACTATGGGAATCTACAACATGTGTCGTTTCAAGGCCCTCTTCCGGCCGCTGGCAATGTAGCATCAGCTGGCCCCTCGCGACTCAGAGAGCCGCGCAAGTAAGATGAGTGATTGATGCTATTCATTCGAACCACGTCTGCTCGCAGCTATCCGCTCGGCCTGTTCAAGCCAGAGCCCTCCTTATGAAACCTTTATGCCTCACCATAAGATAGGTAATCACGTTACCGTAATCATCGTTCAACCGTAACAGCGGGGAAACGGCAAACTCAAAAAGGTGCCGTGCCAACGGGTTTCGTTGTGCCCACCGGCATCACGTCGGGATGACCGTGCTGCTGGCCGCATGTATTCCAGCCTGGCCACGCTGACACTCCGCAGCGGCCGGTCTTGTGATCCTTTTTTTGCTCCCGTCCGCTGCGGTTCTAGAACGCCTCACTCACCAATGCTACATACACGTAATCCGACGTGGCTCTCTGTCTACCAGCCAAAGCGTGCGTTGACCAACACACTCCAGCTCCGCCGAGCCACCCCGACGCTCAGTATGTAAGTCGGTCTCTTCTTTGATCCCTAGTGGGGGAGGGGAAGACCCTTGGAGGGTGTGACCCCAACATGTTCTGATTGGAGGCGGCGCTCCCGCCCAAGGTTGAGGCATACTAGTCCCAACGCCTGGCCTTGGCTGGTTTTGGGTACAAAGTTTCGGTTCCTTCATCTCGATGCGTAATTCTTGGCTCATCGCGTTCAAGGACATCTAGTGGGGCTGAGATGAGATATTCGCACAAAATTTGTGAGACAGTCTCATCAAAGGGATCGCTCTTGTGATTGTTTTTGTCCAGTGGGAGATGGAAACCAGGATAGTGGCAAGTAATGCTAGAGTTGCTTAGGCTTTGTCTACTTGAGCCTAGTCGTAAGTCTGTTTGTGAACAATCGAGTGTCCTCCTTTTTGCCTCCCCAAACCCTCCGTCATTGGCCAGTCACCCGGATCGCTCGTTCCGTCCGTTGGGCAAACCTTACATGTCTAAGGAGGGTGTTCTCTTACTGAGGGCGAATGTCTCAACCCAAGCGGCACTTGTGGCTTGGGCCGCATTCCCCGCCTGGTCACAGCAGCACAAGATAATATAAAGTGACACCTAGGCGCCTTGGATACACGTCCCTTCCTCTGAGGCTGGTACTGTAGACACAATGTTGCCCTTCGTGTGAGAAGTGACGACTAGATGCAAAGGTCTTCTCTCCCAACAGTAACGAACGTATCAAACGATAATTCAACATAACCTATCGCTACCACAAGCCCAACAGCCGGCTATCAGTACTCAACCTTCCCTGCCTACCATGTGCCACCGTATCATCGCCGAAAGGGTGTGCGAGGATTGCGGATCGAAGATGGGTGAAACGGTCATTGGATTCGATGCATGTTCTCGCAGGTGCTCTACCCCAAGCTATCGCCTAAGCGCCGAGCCCTTCGAACAAGTCTGTACCGAATGCGCAGCGTACTGGAGACACCGCGACTCTGACGCAGCTCTCACGAGTGGCTCTGAAGCAGATCACAGCATCTTTCCTAAGCCGTTTGCAAAGGAAGGTGGTGCACAAAGACGCAGAAAATCAAGCGCCAATTGGATCGAAGCAGCAGAAGGGTAGCAACCGGGGAGGTGAATACCAGATCCGACCTCGAACAAAGCTCGGCGTGTTTGGGGGGGTTCAAATGGGGGACAACACAAGTGGGATGGGAACACACAGAAGAATGAATTGGGGCTGAAAGGAAGAACACGGTGATCAGCATACTTATTCCCTTGTGACGGAACGAGATTGTCTTTTGATGCATAGCGTCTGCGATATTGGAAGCTCATACGTATAAACATATATACCCGGCCCTGGGGTAACTAGCGGCCAACTCAACTTGAAAATACTTGGCCTGTGACTCTTTTGAAGCTTTCTTTGAGCTTGAGTGTACCTTACTTACTAGTGACCCCTGTGTCGTACTGGAGCCCTTTGACCGGTTTTTTGTTACACGACATCCCGCAAGCCTTGTCCGAGATATGACTTGGGAACGAGCGCACCAATTCACCGCAAAGCCACTCAGGACTTGCTTATTTTTTGCCGTGGCTTGATAATGGAGGTGATACGAGCCATGCGGCTTTCTGGTTCAGCTGCCTTGCGCACATTGTTTCGCAGTCGAGGTTCTTGGTTCGCTTCTGAGTGGTCTTTGCCGGTCGGGCAAAAGAATGTTTCAAGCACGGCTTCAAAAATCGAGACTTGCCCACCAAAGGTTCTTTGTATTCCGCCCCGGTGACCTCGATTCAACGGCATTGAAATCATTAGATCGCCTTCTGCAGGTCAGTCAAGTTTGCAAACAGTCCCTGAGGTGAAACCAAAAGCATCGGCTACCCAGGGAGCAACCATCAGCCACCGCTACCAACCCCACGAACTGCAACAAGAAGACTTTTGTTTTTTGTCAAGTGTGCTTTTTGCGGCGAATCGAATCATCATACCTTTTTGGTTCATAAAACCGGTTTCTCATTCTTTACTCGGCCCAAAAGTGGCCAATGGCTCTCCAACATGCCTTCTTATCCTGGAACAACTTCGACCACGCACGACTTACTTCTCAGTGGACATTTTTAGTTCTTGACACGAATACTCCGATCGGTTATATGCTCGATGAGTTCGTCGACGCTCTTGGCTGGCACAAGACAAAATCGGATTTGCACGCCGAAGCCAATCCCAATTTCGAAGTGGACACGAAATCGAAGACCATCCGGCTGAAGCCAAACGTCCTCAATGGAGAGCTCATCATGGACAGCTGCAATAGAGCTCTTGAAGAGTTCTGTGAGATGTACCAACATCACCCCACGTTTGCAGCCGGCCTGAAGCCATGGTGTGCCCAGAAGAATCAAAGCGTCAAGCATCACCTGGAAGTACGGGATCTTGGATTCCATCCTGTTCTTGCCCCCGATAAGGAACTGAGGAGGCTTCAAGTTCCGTCTCCTGCGCGGGGAATCTTCGGAATCCTTACTGCTGGCGTTCATCTCAATGTATATAGCGTAAAGATAGAGAACGGGTTGGAGAAGATTGACCAGATTTGGGTCTCCCAGCGGTCAGACCAGGCTACTTTTCCTGGATGCTTTGACCAGGTTGTCGCTGGAGCAATGGACCCTGAGGATAACTTTGACCCCTCAGCAGCTCTCGGGCGCGAAGCTCAAGAAGAAGCTGGTTGGCAGCTAGACATCGATTGCAAGTCCATGCACCAAAAAAATAAGGTTGGTGTGATAAGCAAGGTCGGCGATGTCAAAGACAGTGGGGTGGTTTACTTCTGCACCAAGAAAGATGAGGCCGCTGGCATCAAAGAAGTAGGCCATATTGAGCCCGGTATTCGCTTTTGCTATGACCTCAAGCTCAATGCCAAGGCTACCCCGAGCCCAGCGAAAGATAACAAGGCCATTGAGAGATTCTTCTCGCGATCCGTTCACCAGGTCATCAAGTCTCTGGAGGCAAAGGAGTGGAAGTCGAGCTCTGGCCTGGTAATGATGGAATTCCTCCGCCGGCATGGCTGCATCAGCAATGAGGCATATGCGGGGAGCCAAGGAACGCATCCCCCTTTCTCCTTGCCTGAATTTTCACATTGGAAGGTAGATCGCCAGGGTAGCTGCTGGAAGCTCCAGAGATGCTAGTATGATTGGCATGATTGAAATGCAACAGTGTTGAGAAGATTTCGGCCCATCTCTGGCACGGTGACTATGTTCTTCAGATTGAGAAACCAGATAACATGCCTACCTAGGTATGCCAGGCACCCTATGATTTAAGGAGCTGGACGAGGGTGAAGAGCGAGGGCAAGCTTCAATAGGACGCTGAGTAATGTACTCTGCTTCTCGTTCTCATTAGGGAATGGCCACAAGGATATCTCTCATGAAACCAAGCCAACCTTCTCTTCCATATAAAAACAAAAATACAGAAAAAAGGCACGTCGTGTGTCATCTGCGAATGGCAAGTACAAACGGGTCCGATGTACGGACTGATAGTCGATGCACTAACGGGGTTTGTACAGCTGTTTATTCTCCGAGCACACAAAGCGTAAATCAGACCCATGTGCCAAAGCGGCACTCGTGGTACCTCGTACCTCTGCTAGAAATCATTGGAATATATTCCTTTCGAAGACGATGCGAATTGGGTGCGCCTTCATCAGAACTGATGGCATAGCAGAGAAGGAAGTAGCACGCTGACTCCGCACCTGCCCTGCTCACACATGACCGTTCGGCAAGAACGGCTGGAATGGATGTGAGCAGGTACGACCTAGGCCTGAGGCTTGGGCAGTGCTAGCAATGGCATTATTGGAAGACTTAGCCCGATTCCAATATTTCAAATTCTACGTGAGATTCTGGGGGTGTTTCTCATCCTCTCCGGAGTTAAGCTACCAGACAATAATCAATTCTATGCTGCTTCGGGCCAGGGCGGATTGGTTCGCTTTGTCGCCACAATCCTTGACCGGCGCAGGGTGTTTTGCCAGTGAGGACCAGCTGTGTTGTTCAGCTGCACTTACAAGGACCATCTACATGCACAAGGCAGATTGCTTCTGCTGGCTCTTGGCTGCTTGGAGGGTGACACATTCAGGGTCTGCCAGCGACACACGCAGGCGCACACCACTCTTCTCCAAACAAGGCAGAAATAGACGCAACGAGCCGTGGTCGACTGCTAATAAGGTGTGCGGGAATAGCTTGATTTAGGTTCGTTGTTGGGCTGCGCTACATGATAGTAACGCCTGCTAGCTTATCGCGTTGGCTCAGCGAAGTGCTGATTGAAGCATCTTGGCATGGGCCATGCGGCACGTTTTGCAGCCCGGCATCAGTCTTGGCGACCCGCCAGGCAGACTGCGGGCTTCCTGGGTTCATTTCACGGGCGATCGCCAGCAAAGACGAATTTCCCAGTTAGAGCCCTGACTCGGCAGGATTTCTGGCGATACAATGTAACGCAACGCCGATCGGCTCTCCAGGCAACCCTGTCGCACACAGCACAGACACAATACGGGATACGCATGGTCCTACTCATCGGAAGCCACGACAACCGCAGTCTGTACGGACAAATAGCGCATCTCTCGCTGACAAAAGCAATGTCTCATCTCAACAGCCCAGTCCCAAAGGCATGGCTGCGCCTAATTACAATGTTCATGTTAGAGTTTCGCGACACGCGGGAGAGTCGGGTCGGGAGGTTGTTAATCAAGGGGGTTTGTGAATAGCCTCTTGTTAGCGGCCGACATAACACAGCCAACCAGGTTTACCCCCGCCATGTGTTGGTCAGCCACAACGATGCTTGGAGAGAGGAGCTCAGAGATCCAGATGGTAGAGGAGGCCGCACACACACACACCTCTCACAACCGGTCATGTCCCACCCCCGCCACTACCCCATTCTTGCCTTTTCGATGTGAAGCATGCCACAAACCCGTTGCTTCGCTCCCTCATTGTCAATTCTCTTGTTCGCGCTAACGGATGTGTGTGCTACGCTTTGCATCTGGCAGCTGGGCCAATTTGAATGACTCCGCCACCGGGCCTGCAGCTTTTCCACCGCCATGCCTCGTTGAGCAATGGTTGGACCATCTAGGACCCCGATGCATTCAGCTCTACACGCCAAGGCACTCCTCCGCGAATGGGAGCCTTTCTGCGGCGCCACTGCCAGGGATCATCGTCAATTGCTCCCCATCCCCATGGATTTGCTGGGTCCCGAACAGGTCTGCCTTAAAGGGACCCAAGGGGACATAGACCCTTGGGATTGATGCGTCGTTGCGGCTAGACTGTTGTTGGCCTGCTGTTGCTTGTGTTTGCCGTTGCCCACTCGCGCCCAGCCTGGTCCGATTTTGTCCTCCATCACACCCCTCGAATCCCCTCGGTGTCACTCCTCGTACGGTTGTCGACTGCTTGCGCAAACGACACAGCAGCTTTCGCGTCCAGGTGAAAGTGTCATAGCGACTTGCGGAAGCAACCAGACGAGCCAATCCATTACCATTCACAGTAGCAACGGCCCGGCGTGAGCGTGTAGGTGTGTAGGACGATAAAGACACAGGTCACCAACAGCTTGTGTTTCTTCCATTGGCTCGAGTAACGCCTTGCCACCATGAGCATGTCGCCTTATACTCTGTTGCTGACCTTCGGGTCACTCGCTGCCGCCGCGTTTGTGAAAGATCCTGAAATCGTCAACCCCCGCGGCCAGAAAGAATCATCATGGTCACCAGCTCGTGAGACCAGCGTCGCCGAGGTGGAAGCAAGAGCTGCTGAACAATGGTCGCCCCGCCCAACTGACGGGCCTGGCCTGGATGCAGTAGAGCTGTTCCCTCGTCTTGACGGCTATACTCTTCCCAAAGGCACCTGCGGATTTGTTTCCTCGAATGAAGGTGAGTTTCCAATCATATCCCCAGCTTCGCTCCAAGCGAGAGGGAAACAAGCCGGCGCTAGTTTTCTAAGTCTTCAATACGACTGACATGAACCTGCACAGTTGCGTACGGTTGTATCAACACCGCCGCTACTTGCACTTACTCCGATGACTACATTGGCTGCTGTGTGCCAAACCAAGATTGCTCGCGGGTTCAGACGACTTGCATCAACAGCGCTCAAGCTGCTACAGGCGCCTGCAATCTACCCAAGGACTTTCACACCCTTTGCTGGTTCGTCTCCCCTTCCCTAACGAAAGCCACGACCAGCCCCAAGTTGTTCACTCTTAGATCTTTCGGCTGATAAACGTTTCCTATGTAGCACTGCGGCAACTCTCGGACAATGTTGGACATGGATGTTCTCAACCACATCTGGTGATAATACGATGAGCTACTCATTCCTTGATTGTTCAACAAGGCAGGGCACCGGCACTCTCTTGGCCTACGACCCTACTTGGTCAAGGACGCATATTCCTTCTACCTCTACCTCCTCCTCCTCCTCCTCCTCGGCATCAAGCAGCTCCACCAGGACTTCATCAGCAGCATCTACGAGCACCTCCTCCAGCTCTGGAGGCGGTGGTGGCAGCTCGACCAATGTTGGAGCCATTGCTGGTGGAACGGTCGGTGGTGTCGCCGCTCTCGCCCTTGTTGGTGTTGCTGCATTCCTCCTCATTCGTCGACGCAAGAAGAATGGCGAGGGCTCCCCAGAAAAGAGTTCTCCTCCCGCACCATCCACCGCCCATCCTTCGACCACGATGAGCCCTCCGCCGCCCACGATTACCCCATCCAGCCCTGGAAACACAACAATTTACCCCTCAGGAGTCCCAACCAACTTTACTGGTTACTCGCCTTCACCAGGCTACGAGCAGATGAGCCCCCAAAGCACAGCGGCCTATCCGATGTACCCCAACCAGCAGCCATACGCTCCTCCTCAATTTGCTCCTGGCCAGCAGCCCCAGCAGCCATATTACCCCCAGGGCCCTTATGGATACCAGCCTCAGAACAGTCCCAGCCCCGGTGTGCCGTCCCCCAGTGCTCCTTCGCCTGGTGTTCCCTCGCCCGGTGCCGTAGGCATTGGCGCTGTAGGCGCACCTCCTGTTCCTCCCCCGCAGCATCAGCAGCATGCTACTGAGCTGCCAACCATCAACCCCATCGGTAATGAGACGAACCGCGCTGAGCTGCAATAGTTTCGGTCAAATCCTATTTGGACCAGAGACGACTCGAGCGTGAACACTTACGGGCAAGTTGTTCCTTTGAGTTGGCACCGGGATGTGCTTTTTGCGAGTAGGGGACGGCGGCGTAATCGGATTTTCTTTTCTGGACATAGATGAAAGATATATTGTACTGGTGTGGCATACGGTTTTTCTTTTCCTCTGCATATCACGAGTCTCCTCTTAGATGGAACCCTTTATTTACCTATTCTGCCGAAGTATATAGCATGGCAACCCAGGGATCCCGTCTTGAATTTATATCATCGGCTCATTATA
Source organism: Clonostachys solani (assembly GCA_902141235.2). Taxonomy (NCBI): domain Eukaryota; kingdom Fungi; phylum Ascomycota; class Sordariomycetes; order Hypocreales; family Bionectriaceae; genus Clonostachys; species Clonostachys solani. Next base: position 5,379,035 of record CABFOC020000035.1, read on the forward strand.
ATCAATTTATACCGTTCACTACCAAAAAAAAAGGAAAAAGTAACAATTCTGTTTGTCCTCTCATTAGTCATAACTCAGATTCTCGCACATCACCCAGAGCGAGCATCACATCACATGTCCTTGGCCACAGAGTTGGCCCACCACTCATCCCACTTCAGAACCTTGCTCTCGTGCCGGGCCTCCTCGGCCGCGAACACCATGGCATGCGCCCGGATGATCTCCTCCAGGGTGCAGCCGATGAGCTCGTTCTGCGCCGTCTCGGCCTCCCAGGCGTGGTTCTTGACCTTGTCGCACGCGAGGACGAACTGCCGGGTGAGGCCCATGTCGCCGCCGCCGTGGCCAATGTCCTCGATCTTGGGGTAGTAGCTGCGGGTCTTCTTGGTGGCGAAGTCCTCGACGGTGATCTTGAACGAGTCGGCGTAGATCTCGCCATGCTCGCCGTAGAAGTAGGAGTAGCGGTCGCACTGCTTGGTAGTCTGGGCGACCATGTGGAAGGTGGCCCGCTTGGCCGGCCGGGCGCCGTCCTCCCAGGTCATGGTGACGAACTCGTCGTCGCAGACGTTGTTGTCCGACTCGAAGACGCAGCGGCCCCACCAGTTGCGGGAGCTCACCTCGTCCGCCGGCGCGGTGGCGGCGTCGTAGTCCTCCTCCAGGAGCTTGGTGAGGGCGGCCTGCTTGTCGTGGTGGGTCGGGTAGTCCTCGATGTCGGGCATGACGACGCTCATGGGCCAGCGCGTGTTGCCGGCGCCGAGGCCGCGGAACTGGGGGCCCAGGTAGATGTGCTTGGCCGAGTACTTGCAGCCGTCGTCGCCGAGGGGGCACCGCATGCAGTTCGTGGCGGAGCTGGCGGCGGCGGGCTTGCGGCTCTTCTTGAAGTACTGCAGGCCGCCGGTGGAGGTGACGGTGGAGGGCAGATGGGGCTCACCCTGGCCAGCCTTCTCGGGGGAGCACAGGAGCCAGAGGATGAGGTCGATGTCGTGGCAGCTCTTGGTCAGCAGGGAAGGGCCGGTCGTCTTGTCGTTCCGCCAGTTGCCTCGGACGTAAGAGTGCGTGTAGTGCCACCAGCCAACGGGTTCTGTGTGGACCAGACTGTTGAGGTCGCCGATGACGCGGTCCTCGACGAGCAGCTTGCGCAGCAGGATGTTGTGAGGGCTGTATCGGAGGACGTGGCCAATGGAGAAGATCTTGGAGCTAGAGTGCTGCCTGATTGCCTTGTACATGTCCAGACAATCCTGGAGCGAACAGGCGAGGGGCTTCTCGCACATGATGTGCAGGCCCAGAGGGGCGAGGGCAACTACAACGTCACGGTGCATCTCGTCCAAGACGCAGATGAAGGCGCCGTCAACGCCCTCGGGCACATTCTCCTCTCCGGCGGCCACTCGCCGCCGGCGGTCAAACTCGTAGGTTACAAAGTCGGCCCAGTGAGAGAAAGACTGGCCTTCCTTGGGCTTCTCATTCTCCCCCCAGATGAAGTTCTTCCCGAGGCTTTCTCGCTTGTAGTCGTGTGGCTCAGCAACGGCGGCGATTAAGCCATTGCTCGCCTTTACCGCAGCCTCGGCGTAGTTGCGGCCACGAGAACCTGCGCCAATGATGATGAACCGAGGAGGGGTCTCAGACATGGGCGGCTTCTGGGGCGGCACGATGACGGGTGCTTGGTCCACGGTATCCGTCTCGGAACCTAGGACCAGAAGGTCGTCCACGCGCGTGCCTGGGTAGGCGCTCCTGATGCCATCTCGAAGAAGAACCATCTCGAATGCTTTTTGGCTTTCTCTCTCGTTTCTGGGAGGGTCAGGAGGTGGCACTGCTGGTGTATATATGTAGGATGTAGGAAGGAGGAAGGTTGAGCAGCGAAAGGGGTTTGGCTCGTCAGTAGGACAGTCAGGCGACACGAGATAGCCAGAGACTGAAGAGTGAGGGAGAGACCGACCAGCAGACCATCGAGATATACATTCCATTCATCGAACATGTCGTCCCCCCAATGGGCGGAACATTTATCTATGTACATGGATCATACCCTTGCAACGCTTCACCACCTGAGCACCAATGCCAGCCAAGGGATTGATCATCAGCAGCCCAGGGCGGGGATTTGGGGGGAGCGGTGCAGCAGTTGCAGCGGCTGTGCGGAGGCTTACTTTTAGTGTGAGTTAGTGTTGGGAGGAATGGATTGACAGGTGGCTGCCTCCAGCAGCTTTTAGTTGCTCGGGCCTGGACCCGGCACTGGGATCTCCACTGGGCATCGTTGCTGGATCCAGCCAAATCCCTGGCATGAGGCACGAAGCCAAATCAATTGAGCCTGCATATGATTAACCTGTAGGAGTCTATCAACAATCCGAGCGAGTGATCTCTTCTGCCGATTGAGATGAAGTCTATCTGTGTACAATACATTCATGTATTTTCTACCTGAGTGTACTCTCTCTACAGTATGCTTGTCTGCTGCTGCTGCTGCAAGTCTGCCTACAGGGGGCTACCTAAGCATATACACCCATTCTTATCTGCCTGGACAGGCTGCAACTTTCTTGTATCTCTACAACACACCCTTCGGTGAGATAGGCACCGAAATTATCGACTTCACATGTATATGGGATAATGGACACGGGCTCATCAAGATGGCCCAGGATACAATGAATAGCACAGCTTGCCAGGGTGCTGTAGTACATCTTGACCCTAGGACTGATTGATGCCTCCTCGAGGTACAGCTCACAAAATAGAGGGACCTGACCCTAACACCACCTCAAGTGGCAACGTTGTAGGCCACCACCAACCTCAAAAAAACCAACCTCGTTATCCATTTCCGCCCACCTGCAGCTTCACCGGCACACCCACAAGTAGCACCGCGCATCACTGCATAAACCCTCGCTTCGTATCAGCAATGGCTTCCGAGACTAGCAATGCCCCTGAGCCCCGGCGAGGCGTCACAGACGATCCTCTAGTGTGGATTGATTGTGAGGTACGAAGACCCCCATCACCATTTTTCACATGGCACTCTCTTTGCTCGATAATCACCTGATGCTTCATGGCGGCTCCCCTCTATGCCCTCAATTCCCAATTTTCAATCATCCTTCTCAACGGTTCGCCTTAACACATTTCTATGTGAAAACAAAAGAAAAGCTGAAAGCAGATCACTCATTGTGTATTTTTTTTCCTTTTCGCCATGTATATATCTATACTAAAATGAGAATTGCGCCACGCTTAGATGACTGGATTGAACCCAGACACCGAGGAGATCTTGGAGATATACTGCATTCTCACAACAGGCAACCTCGAGGTTCTAGATGATGAGGGTTTCCACGCAATCATCCACTGGCCCGCATCCCGCCTAGACCAGATGGACGAATGGTGCACCAATACCCATGGAAAGTCAGGCCTCACCGATGCAGTCATCAAGTCCACCACCACGCCCGACGAGGCAGCCACGGGCTTGTACAACTACATCACCAAATTTATCCCAGAGCCCCGCAAGGCCCTTTTGGCAGGCAATAGCATCCATGCTGATCGCATGTTCCTGCGCAAGGAACCCTATAACAAGGCTCTCGACCATCTTCACTATCGCCTGCTGGATGTCACCAGTATCAAAGAGGCAGCCCGCAGGTGGGCAGCTCCCCGTGTGACCAAGAAGGTGCCCTCTAAGAAAGGACGGCATCAGGCGCGAGACGACATCCTCGAGAGCATCGAGGAGGCCAAGTACTACCGCGAGGCTATATTTGGTCAGACGCTTGAGAAAGTAGAACGGCCCGCTCCCGCCAAGTCTCGTAAGAAGGCCAGTGCCGGGGAGCCTGGCCGACAAATGATTCCCAATTGGCATGGCAAAGTCGAGGAATCCCCTCAGCAACACTCTCGCAAGAAATCTAACGCCGACGAGCCAGGCCATTCCATCCTTGCAGGCATGAGTGCTTGGCAGGCTTCGACGAAGGGGCCTTGATTTGGTTCGATTCTGTATTCTCCGAAGGACGCCAAAGTCGGATCGCATGAAACCCACTCTTCCCCATCAAGTCAACAGAGCCCAATGTTGTCACAACTCTCCCATTGGCATATAAGCACATCATATACCGTACCAAATGAGCGTATATGTGCAAGGGGTACACAAAACGTCTATGCTCTACATACCTTACACAACTATTCACGGTTGAGCACGTCTTTAAATTCAGAACACTCTGTGCAGGGTCCAACAGATAGTTTCAGACCGGGCTCATAATAAAAACAAGTATCATTTCAAGCTCAATCAAACTCTCCACCTATTATTTCGTCGACCAAGTGATGGATACGACCCTGGCCGAGGATAGGGGAGGTTAACTGCTGCTAACACCAATAGTCTGCCACAACACATATTCGCACTGTATTTGGCTGCCGCCTGCGGAGCTGCAGGCGAAAGACACACAGTGTCCGCCTTAGTGCCAACATTGCCCCTCCACAGGTTCCCTGGCAATGTCAACACCACCCCACCATCAGATGCCACCAAATAGATCTACACAACCCACCACATGCACCAGCTGCAAGCTAGCTTGGTTCCGTCTCCTTTTGCCCCCTCACGTCATAAACTGCAATACCGTCTTCTTCTTCTGTTTCGGGGACACCTTGCAGGATATATATCTGCCACCTCAACCCCAATTCCGCCTCCCAATTCCTCTCAATCATATCTCTCCTCTTGACCCTCCCCCACCTAATTACCCCACCTCCGAACTCCAGCAGCAATGGCTGAGGTTAAAACCGTCGAGTTCACCCCCTTCCAGGACCAGAAGCCCGGAACGTATGTGCTTCACCCGTTCTCTCTCCGTTTGCTACCTGCTTGATCTCGAGCCATTGGCTGACCTCCCTGCAGCTCGGGTCTTCGTAAGAAGGTCGTCGTCTTCCAAAAACCCCACTACAGCGAGTCGTTCGTTACCAGCATTCTGCTGTCCATTCCCGAAGGCGCTGAAGGTATGCGTGCAACACTAGCAATACGCGCAACCCATCTTCACGACCCGGGTCGAAGCGCAAGAGCTCATGAGCTGACATTGATCACCTAGGATCTTTCCTCGTCATTGGTGGTGATGGCCGCTACTACAACCCCGAGGTCATCCAGCTGATTGCCAAGATCGGTGCTGCCTACGGTGTGAAGAAGCTCCTCATCGGCCAGGATGGTATTCTGTCTACGCCTGCCGCCAGCCATGTCATCCGACTTCGCAAGGCCACTGGAGGTATCCTCCTGACGGCCAGCCACAACCCCGGTGGTAAGAAACTCCCTTGACGATCACCAGCTTTCGCTCAGAGCCGTCAACGTTCTAACACCCAATTCCTCGCCGCAGGCCCAACCAACGACTTCGGCATCAAGTACAACCTCGCCAACGGTGGCCCCGCTCCCGAGTCCGTAACGAACAAGATCTACGAAACCTCCAAGACCTTGACTTCATACAAGTTGGCCGATATTCCCGATATCGACATCAACACCATTGGCACTAAGACCTATGGCTCCCTTGAAGTTGAGATTGTCGATAGCACTGCCGATTATGTCACCATGCTCAAGGACATCTTCGACTTTGAGCTCATTAAGAAGTTCTTCGTCTCCCACCCAGACTTCAAGGTCCTCTTCGACGGTCTCCACGGTGTCACTGGCCCCTACGGCAAGGCCATCTTCGAGAAGGAGCTTGGCCTCACCGGTGCCACGCAGAACTGCGAACCCTCCCCCGACTTTAACGGTGGCCACCCCGATCCTAACCTCACCTATGCTCACTCTCTCGTGGAAGTTGTCGACAAGAACAACATCCCCTTCGGTGCTGCCTCTGATGGCGATGGTGACCGTAACATGATCTACGGTGCCAATGCCTTTGTCTCGCCCGGTGACTCCCTCGCCATCATTGCCCACCACGCAGATCTGATCCCCTACTTCAAGAAGAACGGCGTCAACGGTCTCGCCCGCTCCATGCCCACTTCTGGAGCCGTCGATCTCGTCGGCAAGGCCCAGGGTCTCGACGTCTACGAGGTCCCCACCGGATGGAAGTTCTTCTGCGCTCTTTTCGATGCCAAGAAGCTGTCCATCTGCGGTGAGGAGAGTTTTGGAACCGGCAGCGACCACATCCGTGAGAAGGACGGTCTCTGGGCCATTGTCGCCTGGCTCAACATCATTGCCGGCATTGGCGTTCAGAACCCCGGCGTCACCCCCTCCATCAAGCAGATCCAAAAGGACTTCTGGACCAAGTACGGGCGTACCTTCTTCACCAGATACGACTACGAGGACGTCGACTCCGATGGTGCCAACAAGGTCGTAGGCGAGCTCAAGACCCTCGTTGCCGACCCCAACTTCATCGGAAGCCAGATCCAAGGTATATTCAACTCGCATAGCCCCCCTAGCTGCAGATTTCTAACATATCATCTTTAGGCCGCACTGTCATCGACGCTGGCAACTTCTCCTACACAGATCTTGATGGGTCCGTCTCATCGAACCAGGGTCTGTACGCCAAATTCTCCTCTGGGAGCCGCATCGTCGTCCGTCTCTCCGGTACCGGCTCCTCCGGAGCCACCATCCGTCTGTATCTGGAACAGCACAGCAGCGACCCTGCCACCTACGACCTCGATGCGCAGGTCTTCCTCAAGGAGGAGGTGCAGTTCGCCACTGGCCTGCTCAAATTCAAGGAGCACGTCGGCCGTGACGAGCCCGACGTCAAGACCTAAGTGTCTTTTGGTGAGCGAAGGCAAGGGGCGCGAAGTCATCCCTTGTCCGAATTGAAGCTTGCTTTGTAGCGATCAGGGGTGGTTTCTCTCAAAATGGAAATAAGAGCGAGTACCCAATGAATTGATGATTACATATATACAAATTATAAACAATGGCACATGAAGCGTTATTGGCTCAGACAAGAACCCTTTTCTTTGAAACACCCGCGGCATGAATGAACAGAATGGATAAAAGTGGTGGGATTATTAGCTACGGAAAATCTCCCCAGTACAAATGAGCATTGAAGAAACAAAAATCATCGGCTCGTTCCCGTCTTCATACACATCGGTCGTGGCATCACGTCCCATCAGGGAGGTGAGCTTCAAACATAGAATGAGAAGCAGAAGCAGAAGGGATCAAGAGGGAAAAAAAAAAGAGGAGCTTGGTCAGCCCAACCCCAACAACGCCTCGCAACGGGGGGTATAAATGCAATCTGATTGGCGTTAAAGATAAAAATAAAAATAAAATAAAAATCAACGAAAAAAACATGGTGTCCGTCCATATGTGACAGGGGATTCGTAGTATCATTTCATTTCAAGACGTTAAAAAGTCGTGTCAAGTCGTCAAGAGGATGGTGCCGGGGCCGGATGTCATTACGGCTCACTGGCGCTAGGTGACGGTTTCGAGTTGGGGATGGTTAGAAGCGTTTGGGACCTTTGCCTTGTGTCAGGAGGCGAGGGAAGAGGTCCTTGAAGCGGTTGCATGCTGTTCTGTGTTACTAAAAGGGTTGCTTTTTTCGGGCGGAGCCCAGAGAGGAGGGTTGGGAGAGAGGAAGGTCTTACATTCTTCGCTGTGGAAAGATATTTCAAAAGCACCGGCATTGCCGCGTCTCTGCGTCTGCTGCCGGTAGTTCTGGCAGAAGACGTAGAGCTGGATGTCCGCCAGGCGGATTCTCCGCCGAGAGACTCGCTTCAGCCAGGTGGGAGACGACGATTGGTGGGTTACTGTGACACAAAGCATCGTTAGTGAGGCCTCGTTCGAAAAAATAAAGAATGATTTGCAGAGCAACCGGCCGGGTGGCGGTGCGGAGTTGGTTGCACGAACCGAATGCCGTCCATACGGGGCAGCTTCGCAGCTCCCCCTCCCAGACGGCCGCATGCAAGCGGATGCCGCCGGTCAGGACGTCCTTGTAGACGATCAAGGAGTGCCAGAAGCCGTCGTCGGATATTCTCCTAGAGCCAGATGTCAGAAAGGCAAAGGACACACTCAAGTAGAAATAGCAGGCACTGAGGCACGTACGCGTGGAACATCATGCGCTCACTGCCGAGGACGTAGTCCTCCGGAGGCATCTCGACAGTCATATCATTACGTGCTTTGAGCACTACAAACGCACAGAAGCTAAGGACAAGTTCTAAGGATCAACAGCCGTGTTAGTCGAGCAGCACAAGTTGAAGGGGGGGGGATGAGGAAGGGCAGGGTGTGAGAGTGTAAGTGCTGCTGCTCTCGAGTATTCACCTTCCCAGGTCACGAAGTTAAGGATCGCCCAGGTTTTGGCGCAGACATCCTTGCGGCTCCACCGCTTCAATACCAAGCAGCTGCCTTCTCGCTCGACGCATAATTCATGTGCACCACGACGAGAGAACCAGGCGCTTCCCGTTTCGGGGTCCAGTGCTCGAAGCAGGAGGTATGGTGATTGGTCATAGCCGTCCTCGAAGGCCGTGAGGCTTAGTCGGTCGTCGTTGAAGGTCCTGCCGATATTCATGTAAGTTCATAATGATCTCTCCCATGGTACGAAGTAGGGGGTAGTACCGGCGGAAGAGTATTCTCGAGTTCTCGGCAATCCAGAAAGAACCCCATAGCTGGTGCGGACCAGCTGATATCGACCTAAAAAAGCAACACAATTTAGGAGCCATTCTATATGATATGGTAGTCGGATGGGGCAAAGACGGAAGCATACTGTTGTTGGTTCCTCATAGCCGTCCGCGAAGGGAGGGGCAGGGAGAAGATCTGCTCGGCCCAATGCGTGACCTATTAGTAGTAGAGTTAGACTAACGGTTGCTTTTAGTACACAGAGATGAAAAAGGTAATGGCAATACCGGCTCAACTTCGAAGGACAGAACAGCAGAACGCATCTGCGGGCCGACATCGCCAGGAGGTGGAGCTGTATGGGTGGACGACGGTTATCCAATTGTCCAGATCAAAAAGATGGGGTGTACAGTTAGTTAAAACCTACGAATATTTCTTTTCTCGCGCAGCTGGAGGATTTTATGGCGAGCATTCTCAAGCCCGTTGAGATCGAAACTCGATGACCTATATTGAGAAGGGGGTTTGGTCTTAGACTTGTCGCCATTCACATGGGGGGGCTGATGATAGTCGCCAGGCCTAACCGGGCATGACTTGGCTCGACTCACCTGATCAAAACATCTCGAATGGACTTGAGAAAATAGTTGTATAGTGTGAATCGTTGCGGTAGAGGGAGGCCGTCGCTCTCGGCGGTGAGGTGGTGGTACATCTTCCGCCAGCGATTCTTCTTAGTGGCGGAGCGGTCCACGCAGTAGAAGATGATGTCCCGGAGCGACCTCGAGAGGCACGGCAGCAGGACGTTGAGGAAGTTGAGCAGGGTCGGCACCCGGTCTCGGTGAACCTGGGCGAAGTCGACCAGCTCCCGCAGGTGGCCGCCATTCGCGCGAATCTCCTCAATCGTGGCCGTCAAGTGCTGCGTGTTGCCCGTCACCCCACTCCGAAGCTTCTCGAGGTGGAAGACGATGGTGTCAGCCCTATCGGCCTCGAGACAGCAGCCGCTGAAGAGATGAAAGGCAACGGACCCGACGGGGTCCATTGCGGTATAGGGAATGACCTCCATTTCAGACCAAAAATAGACATCAGAGCCTCATGATGAAGCATGAGGCCCCGTGTCGTCTCTGGCTGCCGAGAGGGGGGAGAATCCGAGCTTGGTGTTGTGGTGATAGTCGGGAAGACTTCCTTCACCGAATAGTATCTAGCGGTCTCCCAAGGGGCCGGACCAAAAACTAGTTTGGGGACTTTGGGTGTTTGGTTCTTTTTCTTATTTTTTTAATTTTTTATTTTTTCCGGGCAGGGATTGGAGCCTCAAATCATGCTGTGTGCGGGGCCCGCCCTCGAAACCTCGAACTCGCAGACTCGAGAATGCGAGATGTTGATCGAGAGTATAGGAGCGGATGAGACGGGGAGGAGGGAGGAGGAGAGAGGCAAAAAAACAGGAAACCCCAATGGCATCACAAGCAAGCGTTGTAGCAGACCTCAGTACACGTCAATGGGCCCAGAAGGAGGAGGTGGTGTGTCTGACCATGTCTCGACGGGATAGATATGCAGAAAGGCAAAAAGTAAGCAAACAAGCCAGCGGATGGGGGAAAGATGGTTGAGGTGCAGAGTGGCAAGCTGGCGATGGGCCAATTTCTAATTATTCAAACCTCAATGAGGGGCTTGCGATAGTGCTAATTGGTGCACGTCAATGGCCTCATCCTCCAAGTGTGGCCCAAACAAAACATGGCTTCGGCCGGTTGGGCATCCATGTGCGATGCAATACATGAGCGATGGACAGGCAGATGCATGTCCGCCAGAGCGGGAGAATGGCCCAGCCCTCGCAATCAATCGATCAAGCCAGCCCGGATGCAGCAGGCCACCTGCTCGCCAGCGACGTCTAATGTCTCTGTGCCATTGCGGGTTGGGTTGCGAGCAGTGCTGTCTCCCCATCGGTATCATGACAATTCTCTGCTCGTGACCGATAGGATGGACGCATCCGTGCTGCTGGCCTGAGTCCGAGCCCTCTTAGGAGCTGCCACGAATGCAAGCCCCTCTCGACGCGCAGATGGCCCCAGACGTACAAATGCCCGGGGGGGGGCAATTGCATTAGAAGCAACGCAGCCCCAGAAACGACGGGGGACCGCCTCCGATCCCGTCTCAAGGTCGCTGGCAGGTTCCATGGCTGTCCCTACTGAGGGGGACCGCCAGATATAGTTCACCGCAACGCTGGTGGATGATACCCTGCCCGAGAGAGGCGTCTCCTCGTCTCCTCGTCTCCAACGTCTAGTCAGAGGTGATGGGTACCTCAGCGTAGGCAGGTAGATGCATCTATCAAATCACTCAGTAGCTTGAATGCCAGTCAATCAATCAACAAACATGTCCATATTCGATATGCTAGTACCCAGATATATCAAACAATGAGTGGCTGGCTGGCAGACAGATAGCGTTGCTCTCCGGCGAAACGTCTCGTCACCTGCGTTTCGTGTCTGCCGGTCTTCCTATCCGTGTGATACTCGAGATCGGGACACAGCCAATAAGACCCAAATCGATCGATGATGGAAGCGTGCATCGCATCGACTCCTTGACATATCGGTGAGCCGCATCCATGCCCGCCAAGCAGAAGTTGGTGGGCTGGAAGCGCACTTTGCATGTTCGAGTGTGACGGGCCTGGATGGTTCATGATGAGGAGAAGCTCAAGTTGTTCATGTTTTCGCCTTCATCCTTATCAGAACACTGGAGAGGCATTACCTAAGGCTACGGCAAGGCATTTTTTTTGGTGAAACAGCATTACTACTTAGGCAGCAGCATCTGTGTCTGTCAGCCCTGTGCGGCCAAGTCCAGACAAGGATGTACGATGGATGAAAACGATCACCCAACCGGAGCCGATGAGGGTAGATGGGATTGGCTAGAGCCAGCGGCCGTCGCCATCACAATGCGAGCAGGTGGGCACTTGTTGTTGGAGTTAATACTTTTACATGTTTCTCGTCTTGACTATCTCGAATCGTGTCATATATCCATGATCAGAGGCTCACGGGAACAAGCCTGCTCAGTGACTGCTTGCAACTCCATCGGACGCCATCCTCTCATTCAGGACACGTCGCGAGTCCCCCGATGCCTTTTGGAAGACCAATGTCTGAAAAGCATCAAGGTTAAAAAAAAATTGAACCAAATCAAAGCACGCGTCCCTTCCTGTGCCAGCATACAACACCGCCCTGCCCAAATTACAAGAGGAATATAGATGACCCTCTCCGGCGAGCTCTACCGGAATATCATTTCATGTCAAGGGTCAAATGGTTAAAAAATGAACAGTCCTCCTAAGCGGATTCCTCGTCATCCGCAGCCTACAAACAACTCATCAGCTTCAATCGTCAACTTCAACATCTCGCGAGTCTCTCATACGTTGTAAGCCTGCTTCTCATCCTCGTAGCGCTTCTTGTCGGCAGCAGCCTTGGCCTCATATGGGGCACGCTGCTTGTCGTTGAGGGCCTTCCAGCGCTCACCGAGAAGCTTGCCGACCTGACCGAAGGAAATGCCAGGGTTCTCCTCACGGACATTCTCACGCTGCTCATTGGCGAAGAACATGTAGGCAGAGAGACCACGCTTGGGAGCGTTGGGGTCTGAGGCCAGTTAGCTTTGTCATGGTAGAGGTAGATGAAATCAGACTTACCCTTCTTGCCTCGCTTCTTGACCTCCTTGCCACCGCGCTTAGTTGTAGCAGCCTTAGGCATTGTGAAAGTGTCTAAGTTGAGATAACATGTTAGCCAAATGTTGATGTTGGGAAAATAGTGAATTTCAATGATGTGGTCAAAAATGAATTTTTGGAATGTGGATTTTGCGAGGCTGTCGCGAAATCCTCCTTTCGCCGTTGAGATCCTAGGCTAGCGTGTCATGGGTGACGCGCTGGGCCTGGAGTGCTTGGAGGGGCGACGCGCGACGAAATTGAATGTGATGCGGTAGTGAGGGTGAGGAGGTGAGGGAGGGCGCAAAGGGAATTGCGCGACAGCCACTGCCGCAAATGGGACATGAAGCTCAGAAAGTGCCTGGTAAACACATCTCGCGTACCTTGGAAGACTTGAAAAAGGTTTCTAAAGTGGTGGTGTTGAGGGAGGATGAAAGGTCTGAGCAACGATTAGCAAGCTGCTATCAATGATGCTGCGCGCGCATGAGGTTGTTGGTGCAGGTCCTAGTGCAAGGTGCGCTGCACTTGAACAACGATGAAGTGAAGGTCAACCACGAAGATAAATGCAAGACTCAAGACTGGATTGAGACGCAAAAATGCTTCATGAAGCTTCCAACGATGCGAAATCAAGACGAAAAGCGCATGCGCAGAATCGCATTCACTCAATGAATTTGATAAAGCAGTGCTGGTGATAGTGACTTGTGTTTGGTGGTGGTGCACCGCAAAATGCAAGTACTCACCTGTTGTGCGCGTTGTGTTGCTGTGAAGACGCGAATTTGTATGGGAGAATTTGGCGGGAGAATTTGTATGGGAGAGAGGAGAGGCAGAGGGGGAGACTGTATGGGGGGAGGGCCAAGGAGCCTTTTTACTATGGGGGAGTGATTGTGCGTGTGTCAGGCGCAGGCTTAGGTGTGTGTGTAAGGCAAGGCCAGCCTGTGTGTGTGTGTGTGTGAGTGCGTGTGTGTGGGTGGAGGGAACACGCACCGGGCGGCCTGCCTTTGCCTTTGGCGCTCCCTCCCTCCAGTCACTCACCCACTCTGGGAGTAGGCAGGTACCTGCCCAGCCGACTGCGTGCCAGGTACTCGTACTCACCTCGCTGCTGCTTGCGGAGTGGGCTTCCATTCCCTGCCCAAGCACTCTGCGCGCGCAAGCTTGGTCTGGGCTTGTAGCATCGAGACTTGGTTTTACTGTGCAGTCCCTGCTCCGGGCAGGTACCTCTCATCAAACCCCCTCGAGAGCTCTCCACCACCCGCGTAGCGGTACCTCTCCCAGCCAAACCACCCAGTACTTGCACCTCTAGTACTCCGCCTGGCTCTTGGAAATATATTATCTGCCCTGCTCCAAGAGGCAACATAAATGGATCAGCTAGGTCCTCCTAGCAGGAATTCTCCTCTCTTCTCAGCCGACGCCCTTGCTTTTTCCAGATGCCCCCTTTCCTTAGGACCTCCCCGTTGAGGCTTCACATGCGAGCGAGAGTTGAGGAAATGATGCGCATTTCCCGCCATCACCTCCGGTGCTGCCTGTGCCATTGGACCTCCATGGTGTTTCTCTCAGCTGGAACAGTCGCTTCTCCCTTCCCTACCCAAACCTTACACTTACCAAGCCAGACAGCAAATGGCAGGTACATCCGTAGTGCAGACAGGCGCGGTGGTATTCCTCCTGCCGCACTGTACGCGCCTGCCTGATACTAGCACTATTTGGACCCTGGGTGCAGTGGTGAGAGTGTCGCACCTTTCAAATGGAATTACACAATACTGTACTGGTACACAAGCGGTAGTCTTAGTCTCACTCATCCACAGCCTGATCCACATGTACCTCTGATGGTGAGCTCCATGTGCGCACTGTACCGCCTCTGGAGAGGGATCCTTTCTTCTCATACACCTCACTCCCCTGTCCAGCCCATTGAGCCAGGAAAGGGCTCTGCCTGCGCTGAGCTCGTCGCCGCCAAACTCAGGCCCCGTTGCTAAATCCGTCGCCTGGCCACCCAACCCTTCGACTCAACTCATCTGAGTCTCGTCTCAATTCAGTCGCTCCTAGTGCTGGTGCCGGGCTTTTCTGCACCTTGAATGTCCGTTGAGCGACATGAATAAGCTTTGCGTTTGTAAATACCATCCGCCCATGCACCCAGAGCGAGTGCTTGAACCCAAGGAGTTAGCCGTGGTATCATGCACCTTGCATCTGCCTGCCTACGGTAGGCAAACTGAAACCCTTCCGAGTGCGATAGTAAAAAGGTATTCCAAGGATTCAAGAATAGCACATTAATCACACATAATGTGATTATTCTTAGACCTACAACTCACAAGATCACTCCGACGCAAGCCCAGCCAGAGGCGCTCGCAACCCTGCACGCAGTCTACATGTAATGTAGTGTTGCGGTGGCGCATATCACTCTGTACTGAGAAAGGTTGGGCCTACCTCGATACCACCTACTAGTGTTATTCTTGCCTTTACACCCAGAGGTCTGCACCAGAAGTACAGCCTCTAGCTTACACCGGGGCCTCATACCTAAGGTACTGAGACGTCACATCACCAAGCGTTGATGTGCAGTAGTCATGCATAAAACTTCCATGCAATTACAGTTGATGTTGGAGCGGTAAGTATGCACGGAGATGGAACAGTCATTCGTGAGCTCTCTCCCTCGGTCTCATCGGAAGGATATTGGCCAAGCAAGGACTCAGTTATGCCGAGATATCACACACTCTGCACCCCTCTCCAGCCATCAACACTAGCGGTACCTCTGCCACCTCCGACTAGCTATGTACCTACAGCTGCACAGCGGTTCACACCCAAATAAGAAAAGATGTAAGGGATTCCACATGCGTGTGCAAATAGGAAAATGAGGGACGCAAGCCGCACTACTCGTTTAGTTTCAGACAAGTACCTCCGGCGTGGCACTCCAATAAGGCCTCCAATCAGTCTCAGTTGGCCCATAATTAGAACCCAAGGTCAGTAAGGGCTCGAAGCCATCAGGGGGGGAGAGATCACCCAAGTGATGGGAAATACACACTCAACCTTGAAGCTCTCAGGTGCGGCAAGCTTTCCAGCGGTCTCATAAGCGGGGTACTTCGATCCGTGCATGACGCCTTGTACCGTCATACATCTTTTCCCATGTACCGATACTTGGCCGCTTGTATCGGACCTTCCTGGGCCAAGTCGCAAGCAGCTTGCCCGGGTAGGCCCTTCCAGGTTCCGACACTTCAGCCAGCCAGCCAACCCCCTTCTTTTCCAGTCTTCCGCAGACTTGCCGTGCTATGGAGGAGAAGGCCCGCACATGTGCGACGAGGCGCTCAGCAGATGCAAACGAGGCAGCTCAACGCAGTCGGCGATAACTGAGGCGCGATAATGCAGCGCAACTAGCCATCCAACTGCTCGCCTCGTAGACTCGTCCGAAGTGACCTACGCAGAGCAAGCTGAGCCTCATTTCAGTCAATCAACGGCTACCATTACTCCTTCTGCCATTTAGACAATGTATTTTACTTCATTAGATCAACTGCCCAGGCTGAGCACATCCTCCGACAGCATGACCAAGGGAACACGGGCCTGCCTACTACCTTCGGTTGTTCAGCAATGTGCCCTGGTTAGCCACCCCTTGAAAGCACATCGCACCGAGTCTCATTGGCACCCACCCGGTTACTAGCCACACAGGTAGGTGTTCACTCAAATGTCTCGTCTCCCTTTGTTATTCGCGAGTATGGGCCAAAAGCGGGCAGTCTAGATCTCTGCTATTATTACTGCTATGGAGTCGCACCATGGGCAAGGACATCAGAGACAGCTTGCTGAGTGGGTACAGAACCGCCCATTGGAAATTGGTGGACACACATGTACCCGACTGGTACTACGCGCAAGGAGCTTTACGAGGAGCTTTCCCTCCTCGAATGTTAGCTCGGTGGCCCGTACCACATTTTGCCTTGACCAAAGCGGTCACTATGACCTGCTGCTAGCACCGGATGCAAGCATAGCATGGTACCAAGGTACTAGGCTGGAGGTCAGGTAGCAGCAGCATGTATCACTAGCAGCTTATACTGTGCTGAACCCTGTTGCGCGTGCTTGGAGCAGAGGAGAGTGATGGGTGGTGGCTCTCTGGGCGGGTCCACGCAGCAACAAAACTTCGCCGGTATGCCTTCCCCCTCGCATAGCTCTCTGCTACCGGAGCAATCCTACTCCAGCCTTCATGTCAGAAACCAGGTACCTGCGCAGTCAGGATCACAATTGGCCAGGGAAGCACACGTTTTCTGCCCCTGGCTCATCTTCTCCTACACGCTAATTATGGGACTCTTGGAAATCGGCTGTGTCTGGAACCCTCGGGCTGGCATTTTGGTAAGACGCTTGTTGAGGAGTCCGTCCCTTCATGAGTGATATTCGAGGCGCGTAATCACCCGGGTGTCCAGTTTGCGCCAGCCTCCAACACGCCTCTGTACCTGTCTCCTGCACACCCAGCATGTACCTCAGCCCTCATGTGGGAAAATAGTACTACCTACTAATGTAAGAGCGGTAGTAGTGGTAGGTGGTCATAGCACCCTTCGACCTCGGTCAACCAGATCATTAGGTGTCTCCCAGCCAAGGTATTATCAGCGCCTTTACCAGACCCACGTCAATGGTTGAAGGCCCAAAAAGGGAAGTGCAAAAAAAATGAGAGAGCAGTCCTATTCTGGCATCTGTCTTGGCCGTACTGATTGTCCTGCTGATCCGACCTACCCCTCCTCGCGCCCAGTGAGCATGGCACATGGGTCGCCCGCCTCTCCTCTGCTCGCCTCCCTCCCTCCTTCACTACTGCTGGCTGCGCCGTGCTACCTCAGTACGTAGATACCTAGGTAGGTACTGGTCTATCGCATATTCGCAAATTCATCGTCCACACACGCGGTGTGCGCTTTAGTCGGTAGCTCTCCAGTTGATATCATTGCCGTGCCAATGGGCAATGGCATGATTTCTATTGTGCCTGACGTGATTATGCCATGTCGATATCGCCTGTGACGCAGTCTCATCGCCGCCCACCTCATCCATTAGTCGTCGTCTTCCGGGTCGAGGACGATATCTCTTAGACGGTCATCTCGCGCCCAGTCTATTCCACTGCCTACAATGAGACCACTCGTAACTCCCTTGATGACCCTCCAGCGGCGTCTACTTGCTGCTAGAGCACCCTCGAATTCACGTAGAGCCTCTTGAGCGGCAGAATCGTCCTGCTGGCCTTTCTTCTCGTCGATTCTAGCGACCAGTTCCAGCAGCTTGCTCGCGAGCTCGGCATTGTGCCCTGCCCTCGCCAGGAGCTTGCTCTGAGCCTTTGTTGCCTTGTCGCGGAGCTCGCCTCTCTCTAATGCAAACTTGGCGACCGCAATTGAGGCCTCGTCACGCTTCTCTACGTATGAGAGAAGATCCCTGTGGTGTCGGTATTAGCAGAGCCGCTTGTAGGGAGCGCATCCAAATAGTAAGGTGCAGTGCGCGTGTGCAGCCACGTACCGTTCCACCGGTGAAGCATCGGTACCGTTATGGACGGCTTTGAGAATTGGGTTTGCTGAGAGAACTGCCTCGACCACCGAGTTCCTGAGCATGTATCGCGCTCTGGTGTCCAGTAGCTGATTGCGGGCTTCGTCGGTCTCTTCTGCCGTCATCTCGCCACTTGACGCGTCTGTTTCAGTCATGAGCATGTTTTCCTGCCTTGTAGTCCTCCGGGCCATGATAAACCCACCATCCTGAGCTTTGTGCTGCGCGTTGATTATGGCAATCTCAAGTTGGAGCTCGCGGAGCTTGTCGTAGAGCGCCAGCGCCCTCTCCTCGTCGGCAGACAGCGGCAGGGGGGCTTGGTTGACCTCGCCTTCTAGCACGGTTGCCATGGTGTATCCGTTTCTGGGTTGGGTGTTCGTGGGGAGGACTGCGATATGGACGCCGGTGTGGTGTAAGATGGTTTCGACTATCCCTGAAGACGCGACACTATGCACGCGCTACTGCTTTTTTGGGTCTCCCAGTCGTTCGACGGCGCAGAGACATGCCAGTAGCAACGTTGAGAGAAAACCACGGATCAGACTTTGAAAGTACTGAATAAAGCTACAATCTCGTATCTACGATGTGCAGCGTTGTTTTACTTTTACTATTATTTTTTCCATCTTGCGGGCTCTTTGTTCGCAAATTGGTCGCCAGACCTTACCATCGCAGCCACACGCGGAGCCACACTCGTCGTTCGGTTAGTCAACGCTCTTCCTATCATTCCTGGGATGGCTACCTGGCTGCTCATGTGTGTTGAGGTCTACGGCTCCGTGCCGCTGACCCGTCTATGGGTTCGGTACAGCCCTGTGATCTGTTTTGAGCGGGTCGAAGTCCTCTCTCCAGTTTGTAGAATACCGTGGCCAATAAGCATACAGGGGAGTCTGTCCGCATGTTGAAGTGCCATGAATCTCCCGGTCCTGGTGGCATATAATATTGTCCACTTGCGATATAGCTCGGATCCATTCCAACAGCTATTGCCGCCTGGTTCAGTGGCCATGATCCTATTTTGATCATGTAGCACAGGAAACTCACTTCCGCGGTCGAGTGATAAGGCTATCGTCTGCCTAGGTGATCTCCTGTAGGCATCGTAGATAGGTGATCCGCGGTAGGGACAGCCATGTCCTATACTCTGGTCCCATATTCCTTTATCTACTACACACGGGTAAGGTATGTTTCACGCCTTCTTGCACGATCCGAGTCCCTAGATGGTGCCATCTCCACACCTTGACTTCGAAAGCCAAGCCAGATCAGATGACTACCTCATATGCGTGCATCATACACCATGACCGAGATAAGGCAGGATTACTCTACGCCAAAGGACGCAGACTATACCACAGTAAAAATAGTAACCCACCGAACGAGAGACAGATGTGCTATTCAACATAGAGTGGTGTTTTCGTTGAGAAGTATAGGGTAGGGGACTGGTGGAAGTATTCACGCAAGGAAATGTTAAGTGCTGCTTATCAGGCTGGTTCAAACTATCACTGCATTTGCAGTAAAGTTAAGAGTCTATAAACAAAGGGAGAAGCTACAGAAACGTACCGTCACCACCCAAACAATCCGGATCTGATATGCGGAACATTCGATTGAAAGGTGAAGGTGCTCTTAGTGATGTTTGATGATGACAACCTGACACGGACCCGCACATTAAGTCATGGCGCCACAAGCCACAGTCCCTATCGATAAGGTACGTATCATTAGGTAGCCAGTGACTCGCCTCAGCCGACGCAAGGCTTAACCACGATAGACCTCGAACCCAGAGGAGAGGAGAGCGTCGGTCACGCGAGGTTTGCAGACGACCGTATAACCCGGCCTCGCATAGATAAACAATAAATAGCTCCACCGGACCCCCCTCCTGCCCTATCCCCCATAGAACTGCCTACTTGCATGTCCCCTCGCTGAGCTCGGCGCGCTCTATTATCACGGGCGATGTCTCGGGATGGCTACCCAGGTGTTGATTGCTCATACGGGCCAGCGCCTTGAAGTCGACGTATCCCAGTTCTCGAGGTAAGTTTGCGCACCAAGCCCCCAACGCGAATGCGCTTCTAAACAGAGTCACACAGCCTCGAAGACCTGAAGGCATGGGTCGGGCAGCATAGTCCTGTCTCCCCGCAGCACTTCATCGCGCTGACCCCTCAAGGTCGCAGTATCAAGTATGCAACCTTGACGAACGAAGTATGGGAACCCGGGTGTGGTGACTGCCCCCGCTCAAAGTGCACCGGCTGACAAGAAACGCAACAGACAGAAATATTTGTCTACGATAATCGGACAACCCAAAGCTCATCGAAAGAGAATGCGCAATCGATCGCCTCCCAACACGCTCTCCCCAGACGTTACACCATCCCCAGCGCACCAAATTCCATCGAGGATGCGAAAGCCATCGGATCATGGCAGACGCTGTACAAGGACAGAAGAGCCTGGGCAGTCGGGTTGCTCGAGGAATGCACAAAGATGAGGAATCTTGCCCAGGACCAGTATGGCGAGATTGACGTCATGATCAAGTGCCTGGACGCGGCAGTTGCAAACCTGGAGCTAAGCGTCAAGCAGCTGGAGCCCAAGTACAAAGAACTGAAGAAATGGGTGGAGCCAGCGGTGGCCGACCATGATCGGTTGGTGTCATCGCTGCAGGAGAACCTGGCTCTCGCTAGAGACACGCATGTTTCTGCGTCTATTGTCAAGTTCATGACGCGCGGGCAGGTCAATAAGGGCAGCCCGACGCTTGAAGACCTCATCGAGACTGAGACGGTGAAGAAGGCAGCGAAGCTTGCCCCAACCGCGCATCGAAGATTCAGTGACAAGGCCACCAGCCTTGAGCAGGCCGCAATCCAGATGTATCAAGGCCTCGAACAACTGATCGGTGATTTCGAAAAGTTGGTAGGCCGGTCCGTTATTGGAAATAGCCAAGTCTCGATCGATCTTCTCGAGGATATCGAGTCCTCAGTCAAGCAGATTGATTCTGACTACAGGACTGCACTGAGTCTCGGGAATTCACACCGGGACCTCACACAGGTTTCCAAAACGGCCTCCAACCACACAGAGCGGTTGGTTCCGAACCTAAAGAAGCGCGTCAAGGAAATGGACGATCATTTGCGGTATGTCGCCCAGAATCGAAATACTATCGCCATCGAATCTGTCGAGCTCATGCAAGCCATCACCAAAATCACATCCCTTCGCACGAGCGTGAAAGACCACATTAACATCCTAAACCAATCCGAAGACGACATGACTACATTTGACTACCTGCGTCTCATCCAGCAACTCCCATACATGTATGCCTCTTTCATGGTGGAGGCGATACGACGTCGCGAATGGAATGATAAGATCAAATATGACTCATCGACATTGGCCAATGAAATGGCCCTTTTCCAGGACGAAGAATCCAAGAGACGTAGGAAATGGCAAAAGATGGTTGGCAGTACTTATGGTCCAAGCTTCGAGGCGAATGTGATAGGCTTGGAAGTCAGCATATTGGGAGAGGACCACTCATGGCCGTCGGCTCAGAAAGAGGAACTGGATGAGTTTTTGGACTCTCTACGGTCACAAACAGTTGATGAGGCCTTGCTCTCAGATATCGACCAGCTCCTTCAGCAGCTTAATAGCCCGACAAGGCAGCAAACGAAACGACTAAAGGCATTCAAAAACGGCAGCATGCATGAGGCTGCCTTGGGCCGGAGCGGGCTGATGATCCGGGGCGATGATGATCTTCTGAGATCTCTCCAAGATGATAAGTCGAAGCTGGAGAACAAGCTCAAGACGGCGGAAAGTAGGGTCAGGCGCCTCGAGGACTTGCTTCATAGACAAACCCACGTTTCTCGACCCGGAAATCTGTTTCAGGCTCAGGTTGCACCATCTCATGAACGAACTGGTTCTACCTCATCCATTAAATCAAACCGCCCAGAAGACCGCCGATCGTCAGATGGCTCGGAGGCTCTGATGCGGAAGATAACCCAGCTGGAGAATGAGCTTCGAGAGGAGAAGGAAAGATCATCTCGTATACAGCAGGATTTGAGCAACCGTGCAACGCAACATGACGATATGAAGGACCAGATACAAGAGGTCAACTTGACCAAGAAGGATCTTCTCAAGAATATGGAAGCTCTAGAACGCGACTTTGTTGAAGAGAGGAAGTCCCTTGAGGGCGATATCAGAGCCCTGAAAGCGCGCCTCGAAGACGCTGAAGATGAGATAGAACACTTTGGGGACTCCCGCATGAAGGACAAGGCGCTATATGATGAGCGTGTCCAGGAACTTGAGACGGAGATTGACCGCATCGGCAGGGAGCGCAACGATGAGTCGCTCAAAGCCCAAGGGCAGGTTGACTTCCTTCGAACCGAGGCACGGATGCAGAGAGAGCAGCGTGACGCATTGGAAACCCAGCTTCAATCAGCACAGGAAGATGTCCGGGATGCACACAAAAAGGTTCAAGCCTCCGAAGAAGTTGCAATGAACTATTTGGAGTCTCTCCAGAAGGTCTATTCTGTCCTGGCACCGGATGTCTCAATTCCAGACGAAGCCACCGACTTGACGGACTCAGTTCAGACCTTTGTAACGGATCTTTTGGCGAAGCTCCAGAACTTGGAGTCCGATACGGAGCTGCTCAAGTCTGACTTAGATCGAGCTTTGAACACGGTCAAAATTGCGAAAGCCGACCTTGCCGAGGCCAAGGACAAGCTGTCAACGGAAGAAGCAGCCAGCATCCACCTTCGAGAGAACTCGTCTGAGGAGAAGGCTAAGGTTGATGTCCTGGAGCGTGAGCTAACCGAAGCGAAGGAGGAGCTGAGCAGCTTACGGTCTCGCTTATCTGACGGCGAGACCGGTTCAGAAACCCTCAGGAAAAAGCTCGACGAAGAGGAAAAGAAGGTTGTCAATCTCACCAAAGATATCGCTTCTCGACAATCTCAAGTTGGTGGTTTGGAGGAAGAACTCCACTTATACAAGGAGAAGTTGGATTCAGAACATGAGAAATTGGCCAAGCTCTCCTCACTTTACGAGAGCCGGGATGAACGGTCCAAAGACCTTACACAGCGCCTGTATTCCCAAAATGACCGAATTTGCCATCTTCTGGAGAGAATTGGTTACTCGGTAACCCGCCAGGACGGCGAGATTGCAATCAACAAGATTCCTCGCGCAGAGAGGACTCCCCCGAACGCGAACGACTCTTCCGACCCGAGCAACTCGATTCGGAAATCTACAACCTTGGGCGCTCGGGCATTGCATGACAGCGGGGATCTGGACCTCCTGTATTGGACAAACAATGATGATGCTTCCAAGGAGGCCGATAATTACCAGGCCTTTATCAATAAGCTTGGGGATTTCAATGTTGACCTCTTCTCAGAGACTGTCTATCATAGAATCCGGGAGGTAGAGCACAAGGCCAAAAAGTGGCAACGTGATGTACGGTCTTATAGGGAAAGGGCACACCAGCTGCAAAGAGACTCGCATGAAAAGATTGCATTCAAACACTTCAAGGAAGGCGATCTAGCACTCTTCCTACCGACCCGAAATCAACAGGCTGGTGCTTGGGCGGCATTCAATGTGGGGTTCCCGCACTACTTTCTCCGCGAGCAAGACGCTCATCGTCTTCGCCAACGAGAGTGGCTCGTTGCACGAATCACTCGCATTGAGCAGCGTGTTGTTGACTTATCCAAGAGTCTTCAGCCTGGGAACGAGGCTGGTACGGCAAATGGTGAAGAGAATGATAATCCCTTCCAGCTATCAGACGGGCTCCGCTGGTATCTAATTGATGCGCAAGAGGATAAGCCAGGGGCACCAGCCACACCTGGCATGGGTAAGTCGACAGTTGCCTCGAATAACGTTGAGGCAGTGGCCAATATTCATACTCGCGCAGCTGGTGCGAAGGGCAAGAACAGAGATAGTGTTGCGAGCATCGAGGGCATTAATAAGACGCTTTCTAAGAGTCTAGAGAGCCGTCGGAGTAGCTCGAGCTCTAAACGGGCACATCCGCTCCTGAAAACCAACGCGGTGGCAAGCGAGACGAACTCTCTTCGCGCAGGTGCGGTCGAAACACCGGTTGCTACGAGTCCACTGCAGGGAGGAGTTCTGTCAGCGGCGGATTTCGACAGGTCCAAGGCCACAGCCTCTGCGAGCCTATCCAGGTCACCAGAGCGTGGCAGAGCCGCTCGGGAAAACCCAGGCCCAGCGCAACGAGGCGGACCACCAGAACAAGAGGCTGCCCCGTCGACCCCCGAGGTACGCAAACTTGACGCCTTGCTCGGCCCATAGGGACATAAATGCTGATTTTGGTACGGCGCGATTAGCCACAGAGGACACTTTTGCGACAGGAGTCAACGGGCAGCCCAGCAAAAGGGTCCGTGGTGTGGGATGCGTTATGGAGCGTGGATTATTCTTATGGAAGCCCAACGAAAAAGTAAGATGTTGTCCGAACTATTTCTTGTGGGGGGTTAGGCAAGCGAAATTGTAGAATGGTATTTTATTAGGGACATACATCTGTGTTTAGGTTGCCGGCGTTTGGTTGGATCTTTTCGGGCATAGAAGCGTCTGGAGTAACTGCGGAGACAATGCTATCATAGGTATCTTGCGTTCTGGTCTTCTCTTGGCCTGCTCTTAAACTGCCCCGGTGAATTTTTGGGGATTTATCACGGTGGGTAGAAATGCGCTGCCAGCTGCCAGGAACAAGACCAGCTGTTTTCAAGCTTTGCTAGTTACCTACACATAGAAGCGTTGTATTCTGGACCGAAAACGAAAGGAAGTTCCCATTGCGGTTTCATCGAATCTCTAGGGTAGGCCGTTTATGGGGAGAATATACTGCAAAGTTCTCGATGCCTATTCCATTAGTGTCTATTTGATAATTAATGCCAGGAGCACCGGAATTTGCTGGCGGCTTGTTGAGCGACATTAACCCCGTATTATTGGGACCCGATCCCGAGGTTGCTTTGAAAGTCTCCTCAATCAGCCATCCAATCATCGCTTCCAATCCCTTCCAATGATGTGAGCGCAACCTCTTCATTAGCCATGGAGTCTTCCTCCGATCGACAAACCACTGCGGCCAAGCAGCCCAGACTGCCCCCAGAGCTGCTTCACCATGTGGTTGAGTCGGTACTGCCCTCGAACACGCGGGCCCTGATCCCTACAACACACCCATCTACCAAAACGCTGCTTGCCTTGACAAGGGTCTCGCGCGTCACCTATCTTGTCGCGTCGAAGCTCCTTCGGCAGCGATGTCTCTACATCGACTCCAGCCGCCGGCTGAGTGACATGCTACTGTGTATGGACCGGTTCGTGCCGCGGCTCCCCCCAACGCTGTCGCTGCGATGCATCACGTCGCTTTACCTGGCGCCCTTCCCCGCATCGTCGCTCGATGACCAGCCCACGGCCATCTGGGTGCGAGAGCTGTTTTGCGAGGTCTGCGAGACGCTGCGGCGGCTGGTGGTCGACATGCCGTTCGAGACCCTCGACCCCCTGGACGACCACCTCAACGTGAGGCGCACGCTGCGGGAGGGCTTCGAGCAGCTCGGCAAGCTGGAGGAGTTTGCCTGCCTGGGCCAGTACCCCGCCCTGAGCGTGCCGGACGCGCACACGGACGTGTGGAGGCTCTGGCCGGACCTCAGGCGGCTGGTGCTATTCAACGTCCCCGCGGACAGCCACTGGCTGTGGTGGGACGTCGCCACGCTGCCGAAGCTCGGCCACGTCGTGCTGGCGAGGCCGCGGCGGCTGGAGACGGTCAACATCAAGGACGAGTACTTCCACAAGCTGCCCCGGGACGACGCCCGGCTGGAGCGGGAGATCAAGATTGTGCTCATGGACACGGCCGAGGACCTCCCGCCCGTGACGTGCGCGAGGTGGGAGGAGATTGACCCGAGGGGGAGGATGACGGTCGAGCAGATCCATGTGCCGACGTCATTCTACGGGGATGAGACGGCGAGCATGCTCGTGACGGCCTGGGTGCGGCGAGGAGCCTTGGAGGGGACAATATGGGAGTGGTCTGGGGAGCGGATTGGCAAGGTACCGGCACGTTCGGCGCCAGCCTCGGCGTGAATGACAGGGAAGGGCGATAACTACGGATGACAGGATGGCTTCTTAATATTTTGTTTTTTTTGGTCTTGTTTTCTATCATCTTCTCCTTTGCCAGCAATCTTGAAGGCCAGAGTAGTAATAAAGAGCCACAGTCATTCAGTTGATACCATTTATTTTATCAAATCTCGGCTTGAGTGAGAAACAGGATATATCTGGGTGGTGCTTTTTTCCTGGTCTCATGACAACACTTTTCGATTATGATTGATTTAATCTGGCGTGATATCCTGGCATCGTTCGGCTGCTCTTGTGATGACAAGATCCACCATGGAGGGCTGCGAGCTTGACTTAAGGCTTGGACATACATAAGATGCTTCGAATTGTGGTGGCATAGACGCGGCTGTGCTAGTTTTAACCCACCACATCGGTCATTACAACTCGTGCTATGCCATTGGTAACCCCGTCCCCAGTGCACCGTTGCGTTGGGCTAGTTGCATTCTCGAAGACTTCTATTCCTAATTACCCTGGACGAGAAGGTTAGTTCGAAGATTACGTACTACAGACTTAGCACAACCGCTTTGGCAGGTGGAAACGGTAGTGGGATTTCTGGGCCGAGTACGGCGTACCCTGGACCAATCCTAACTCGAACGAGACTTCGGGAATGGAGCGCGCATGTCCGCGCCCACGCATCGACCTTCGGTCTGTCGTTGGCAACGCTGGAGTTCGAGTCTGACCTGGCCAGCCCTTCTGCACTCCACTTCACTCCTCGGCTCTTCTCCAGACCAACCGACAGAAATAGGACGGGGCCCCGTCGTTGATTAATCCATCTGGCCAGTGCCGCTCCCACAATCGACCTCCCAATCCGAATTACCTAGTCTCACCTTCTCTCCGCAATCCACGACCAGACCAACGCCTTGAGCACCATAAGCCCTCGCCCGCCCGCCTTCTCCTGTGTTGCCCTACAGCCACGTCCGACAACGACCGGTGACGACCGCAATTTTCTCCAACCTTGCGCTCGCCCCGTCTCACCTCATTCGACCCTTCTGTGAACTGGCTGACCAACTTCACTGATATCTGCGATGTCGCTCCAGATATAGCTCAATTCAGACATCCCTACCCACACCCCGTGGTGCGCAAGCCCGAGTTTTCGCAACGACGATCCGCTCGAGGAAGATATGCTACGCCAGCTACTGTAACGAGTCGCCCTGCTCCTTCTTCAATACCATTTCCCCACCACCCTTGAACCTCCTTTATCCCCCTACTCTCGAAATCCCGTGTTTCCGAACTTGCCACCCCCACCACTCCGTCCGTCCCCCGAAACCTCCGAACACGACGGGGACCGGAAGCAGGCTATATCTGCAGCCTAAAAAAACGCAACTATGCAGAATAGACCGGCGACCGTCGTATCGTACGCAGCCGGAGCCTCTCTCGCTGCTGTCGCGCTCATCTATGTGTTTGGCCCGACATTTACGCTCGACGATGACGCCAACTCGTCCCGCAAGAAGACCATAGTTGGCCTGCGCAACCAGGCCAATGACTGCTTCATCAACTCGGTCCTCCAAGTCCTCGCCGGCCTCGACGACCTGCGAATCTACCTCATCCGCGAGACCCACCGCCGGCGCATCGAGAACCCGGGCGTCTACACCTTTGTTGTCCAGCCGGATGGAAAGAAGGTGCCCGAATGGAAGTTACAAGGGCTTCAGGAGGGTTTGGTGACCCAAGGATTGAAGGAGATGCTGGATGCGCTGAATGAGCGGCCCATCTACAAAAAGTCAATCTCCCCCTTCCCCATTGTGCGTGTCCTTGAGATGGCGTTCAGGCAAAAGATCAGTCGGCAGCAGCAGGATGCGCAGGAATTTTTACAGATTGTGGCTGAGAGGCTCAAGGACGAGTATCATGCCGGTAGGCGGGCGCGAATGCACACACGCCGCTATGGCTTGACGCCGAGTCCGTCCACCGTGGAGCTGAAGGCGGCTGCAGAAAAGAGTGGCTCGGACGCCGCCAACGGAACTGAGGGCGAGAGCGAGGGAGATGAAAAGGCCGGGACCGAAGAGCAGCCCAAGACCACGAATGGATCCAGCAGCAATTCAAGCCTTGAAACGCCGGGAGACGAGCCTGTCCTCGTCCCTCTGGAGCTCGAAGATAACTTCCCAATGGAAGGTAAATACGAATCGCAATTACAGTGTCTGACTTGTCGATACAAGTCGAAGCCGAGGGAGGAGACGTTTTGCACACTTACTTTGGCGGTGCCGCAGGTATCCTCTACATCGCTAAATAGCTGTTTTGATGGAATATTCAAGACGGAGCATATTGACGATTTCAAGTGTGAGAACTGCAGGCTGCTCCAAACGAGGACGAATCTTGAGCATGATATGGCAAAGTCCACATCTGAGGGTTTTAAGGCACAGGCGAAAGAAAGCATCGACAAGCTCACAGAGGCGATTGAAACAGATCCCGAGAGACCTCCGGAGGACGTGGAGCTCAGCGATATCCGGTTCGCGCCGAAGCGGAGGATTGCAAAGACGACACGCATGACTACGTTTCCCAAGATTCTGGCGCTGCATCTCTCTCGATCCATTTATGGAGTCGGCCAGATGACCCAGAAGAACTCGGCCAAGGTTTCGTTCCCCGAGCATTTATCTTTGGGAGGATTGGCCCAGCAGCACAAATACAAGCTACTGGGAGTGGTGACACATAGAGGCGGACACAACAGTGGGCACTACGAAGCGTTCAGACGCCAGAATCAGCCACGGCCCCCGTTCGCCAATATCAATACGTTCCAGCCTTCAGAGGTCTACAGCAAAACTCCCACGCCGGCGGCGACCCCGAAAATTCTGGCAAAGCGGGTGGCGGCCAGCCCTGCAGTGTCCACCCCTGATCTACTTTCCTCGTCGTCCCTGAACAACTCGTCCCTGAACAACTCGTCCCTGAACAACTCGTCCCTGAACAACTCGTCTACCCCTTCATTGGAATCGATGGTCGCAGCAGCACCGCGTAGCGCACCGCAGGAGCCGGCACTAGCCGTAGCAGCAAATGGCAAGGATGGGTCAGACAAGGAAAGGGATGGTGATGCGAGCAGCATCCGTTCGGCAATGGCGTCCACCAAATCCGCGCTCTCGAGAATTGCCTCCCCTAAATCAAAGGACGACGGTGGGTTGCTGTCGCCGAGGTCCGGAATCCAGCCCCCACGGAGACGTAAGCACGGTCCCGAGAAGTGGTGGCGTGTGAGCGACGAGAAGGTGCGGGAGTCGAAAACGAGCGAGGTCCTGGGGATGCAAAAAGAAGTCTACCTCCTGTTCTACGAACTGGAGAAATAGAGGCCTGACGATCTCAATGCATCCCAAACGAAAGGCGGGCGTAAGAGAGACTAATAACAGGCAGTTTCTAAATCGTCGAAGAAAGAGGAGCAATGGCCGAACGTCTCATCCAAACCCCCCTCCCCCGTCCTCCCACCCCCTTCCCGGCCGGAGCTTCATCTACGCATTGCTGATACTTGTTTGATTGGCGCGGCTGGCCCTGTCTTGTGCGTGCCTTGTAAACCTAGACAATCTCTCTTGTTCTGGCTTTCACATGCCCATTGATGTTTTCTTTTTTCTCTGGTCCCCACTCTGGTTTGGATTGAATGGCGTAAATTAAAAAGGCATTGGCATCAGTAGCACATTTTTCATCATTTTTTGGGTCACGCATGTTTCTAATTTTTTTTTTCTCGGGGATGGAGACATGGGGGATGGGGCTGCATCAGTATGGGAACTGGATGGACGGATCCGGCTGGATAGATCAGGCAGACAGGCATCAGATAAAAACAGATACATAAGTATACTTCCAGCAGATTGGCCATGCAAGTCTGGGGAGAGTGAGCAGATGCCAGAGCAAATTGCAGCCTTGGTCAGATAATGATGACGGAGTGCCGAACGGGGAACCTCTGCGAACTGCGGAATGGCATCTATACGCCCCCAGGGCTCTGCCGAGTGGGAGATGGTGTACATACATGGCAACCTCCGTTCTTGGGGCATTGGCCAATAATCGTGCTGGGACTTGGCAAGGTATATCTGTCTTGCAGGCGCGAATGGCTGAGAATCTACAGAAATCGTACTATGTGCCATCTAATTACTGGGTTAGAATGGCAACCATTTGCCACTCCGGGCTGTGCGCTGATTCGCCCCGGCGGGCTCCGTCTTGCGTGAGAGTCTGATGCTACCGCACGGGGGAAGAAGCCGGCAACGACGGACTGCCCACTATGTGATTACGGTAGTCAGCCTGGCACCAGGGAGAGGAGAGGGAGCGTCGCAGCGGGCTCAATTGGGAGAGGAGAGGGGCAGTGGAGGACCGCCCGTCTCATCCATAGGCGGCGGAGCGTGGCTCGGGCTGAATGCTCAAAGTCGCAATGCGATGTCTGGAGAGAGCCTGTCGTGTGGGTGAGTCTGTGACATGCCGGGAAGCAGTAGGGTCGCAATATGGGCGGTTTAAAACTTGCTGACCCTGGCCTGGCCTTTGGATTCAGCCCAGGACGACGGCTAGGAAGGAGAAAGAGGCAGCCGGGAAGAAAAGGAAGATGAAATAAACGCACCCGTGGATGGGGCGATAATATATCCATATATCCATATCCAAGCCGTCCACATGATGAGAGGTTAGTGGCAGGTACCTTCGTACTTTGCTGGTTTCACACTCTGCGGTTAGGTCCGCCGTAAAGGTACCTGGTTTCTGGGCCTGAGTGAGTTGGGGTAGGTGCAAACGGAGTCCAAAAGCAGGTACCTGCAAATGTGGGCCGCGGCTGGAATAGGAAAACCGTTAAATGGGTTGTGTGCAACGGGAGCAGGAAGAGGTCCCGTTCTTCGTATCCAATTGCCTCGGCGCACCAATGGCGATGGCAGAGTTGTGGACTTGGGCATGCGGCGCGATTCCAGCTGGTGCGTGGTCCATCCTCCGTTCCAGCAACCGAGCTGGCCTATCCACCACGACATAGACGCGGAATTGGTTGCGCCAACAGACCCGACAAAGCTCCTAGCGCTGCGCTAGCAAAGCCACTCTCCCGGGCACTAGCACATTAGCACCAGTGGACCAACAAGCTCAGGCCAGTTCAGCAGAGCACCAGGTACTGCAATGGAACTCCCCAGCTAGCATGGATAGAGTCTCCCCCAACCAAGACCTCCCAGGCTAGGGCACCCCATGCCTGTCAATCCGGGCTCAAACAGCGGTACCTGACTTTTCCCATCAAGATGGCAGATGTGAAAGGTCCCAGGCTGCGGACTGTCTCATCAAGGCCGCCCGGGCCTGACATCCTGCCTATTATCTATAATTATCCGGATCACTGATAATCACATAAGCACGTACGTACGCACGCCCAATTCACCAGCAGGCTGCGGGGAGGCAGCCGCAGCTCCAGTTCTTCTGCGATCCGTCTAAGCAGGCCAGTTGGCGCGCTCAGCCGGCTTTCGGATGCAGCGTCAAACCGTACGATTTTTTGTTGTCATCCCGTCCCGTCCCAGCTCACCAGAGCAATTCTCGGGGTTTGTCGATCCGCCGCCCATGTCCCCCCATTGTTCCCCCCTGGTCTCTTCAAAATCTAGCTATTCCTGCCTGTGACCCCGTTCCTGCGCTCTCCGGACCGACCTGATCGAGTGCAACCTCTCGCTTCCTGAGCCCTTCTTGGCCGATTTGTGCTGAAGAATCCAAGCATCGAGCTCACCCAACGAGACCGGGGCCGTTTGCTCATTCTCCTGGTCGGTCCCATACCATCCCTCTCTCCTCTCTCTCCCTCTCCTCCCCCCCACGCTCCCAATATTTGCCCACACCCACCCCTTGAGCTGCATGGGTTACTTCGGAGAGCTGTATGCATAGCGAATTCTTGCCCACTGTTTCCCAGCGACCTTTGATGTACTACGTGACCCTACAGGCTTGCAGCCACGCCGGGGCAATAAGGATTACAGTAAGCGCCTAAGCGAGCCTCGCCCTATGCCGGTCCGCAGCCCGGGCTTGGCCTCGCCTGATTCCGAGCTCTTCCCCCATGCCGCCTTGCATTGGACAGCACAACAATTCTGATGCCCTTGGACTAGGGCGCCCGTCGTCCCCTGGCTGTCACTCCCCAGGTGTCAAGTGTCCTCGCCCAATCGGTGCTTGCATAATACGTTGCTGTTCATAATTCCGATAATTCAAAGGCATGGCCTCGGCAGACTCGAGGGTTGGCGGCCAGGGTGCCTGCACCACCTCGACCGATCCTCCTCTGGATCAGCCTCCTCCGCTGTCTCGCTCGATTCCAACACCAAAGGAAACGACATCTCCCAACTCTCATGCCCGCTCTCTCGCGCTCCCGGTCCCCTTTGTCAGCGCCAACGTTCCCCCTGCCAGCGCCGACGCTGCCGACACTGCCGTCACCACCGCTGCTGCTACCACCACCACTACCGCCACCTCAACCACCAATAGTAGTACCGCTCCTGCAAACACGGCCGCCGCACCAGGAGCCGCCGGTCCTGCGCCCGAAATCGAGCAGAACGGCGGCAGCAAGACTTCAGAGGGCGAGACGGAGATGTCGGGCCACCACCAGCCGCCCGGAAGCAGCCCTCGTGGCCCCGCGAGCTACCCCGCGGCGCCTTCATTGTCCTCGTCCGCAGCAGCAGCGTCCTATCCCCATCCGCCTCAAAATCACTACGCGCCTTACAACAACCACCAGCACTCCGCGCCCCCGCCGTCCTCCGATGCTGCCTACCGAGCCAGCCCTGCCGCCAGCAACTCCATGACACTCCCAAGCATGCGAACGATCGATTCGATGACACAGTCGGCCTCCCACTCCGCAGGCCCAAGCCTGAGCCTGAGCGCACCGATACCTACTGGTTCCGGGCCCATGTCGTCATTCTATCCAGTCCCTCAGTCGTCGACGCTGGCCTCGAATTACGCCGTCTCACCGGAAACCATGGCTCGTTATGCGGCCATGCCATATAGTCCGAACAACGTGCTGCATCGCGCACCTAAAAAGGTACGAGCTCATTCTTATGCATCGAGAGCTTATGGGGGAAGGCGACGTCGGGAATCTCTTCGCAACTGTTTGAGAGGGGGGGCCGTCTTCGACCTTCTCTCGTAAGGGCCGGGAGGACCGGAGAGCGCAAGAGGAGGGGAAACATGTTTGAAACGAAGTAGTGCCCGGGATGAATCGGATGGAGAAACCACAAGAAAGACTTCATGGACGAGAGAAACTTCACAACTTGAACTAACCTCTTGCCTTTTTTCTTGCTAGGAGATCAAGCGTCGCACGAAAACTGGCTGCTTAACTTGTCGCAAGCGCAGAATAAAGGTGAGCACGCGCGGTTTTCTTATTGTTTCCTTTCTTTTTCCACCAGGCGCCCTACATGGTCCGAAGACGGCACTACTACACTTTTCCTATTTCTCTCCCCTTCTTCCTCTGTCTTGCGCTTCCCTTTACGAATCATGATCAGCAGGAATGGCCCGAATTTTCTGATTGGATTTTTGGCCCTTCTTTCCAGATTGAAGCGGGCAAAACCAGATGCGCACGCGACAACATGGGTGGCACCAATCGTGAATGCGCAGCAGTGCGTAGGAGCCATAATGACATGATTGCGATGCAGGGAGGTCAGGGATTCGAAGCCGGTCAGCCAGTCTTGATCACGAATTGTCCCGAACCCAGGAAGAAGAAAAAAAAAAAACTTCGGCCGACCCGCTTCATTCCCTTCCCATGAGTCCATACCTTCACGACTCCGCTACTGTGCGGCGCAAGTGTGAAGGCTCTCCTGGTGCTGTCTGAGAGGAGGCTTGCACACGTGGTGACGATGCAAGCAATTATGCAATTATGCAGCGTTGCGCGTGGTGGAGAGCAACCACCACATCGCGCGTCGCAGCCGCTCCCGCTTCCGCTCCCCTCCCCCACCATCAGAAAGTGCATTGACTGCGACGGAGCCTCCCAATTGCCTGCCCTGTGGTCGCTGCCCTGCCACTCTACCCCAAGACACATGTCCGCTGCATGCGCCTGCACCTCGTTGCCTGCTTGACCGACTCTCCCTTCCCCTCCTCAGCCTGTTCCCTGCCCGAGCTCGCCTTGATTGCTTCCTGGCATTGCTGGCACGTTTACCCGTTGGAGGTCTGCCGTCCGTGACATCAGCTCGTAATTGGCAGATCCGAACCCGCAGCTAACAGCCTAATTTCCTTATAGTGTGACGAGGGCCACCCGACGTGCAACAATTGCAAGAAGTCAAGGCGCGATTGTCTGGGGTACGACCCTATTTTCCGGCAACAGACTGTGAATCTGGGCAATTCCTACAGCCCGGCTTCATCTTCGGCCACACCTGTTTCAACCCCTCATTCTCAGGTGGCATCTCCCCCGGAACACTCAAGGATACTCCCACCGCCTACATCCCGCCACCAAGGTGCTCCTCATTCTCACATCGGATCAAATTCCTACGGAGCCCAACCAACTTCCAGCTTGAGCAGCTACTCATCTGCATCCTCGAACGGCCCTCTCCCACCGCCGACCAGCTCTTCACCCTACCATAACCCGAACGTCAAGAGTGAGCCCAGCGACAGCAAATCCGGCATCAAGCCCGACCTCAGCCCGGCATTCCATTCTTCCTCCTTGAACGGTTCAGATCACCGGGTTTTGCCTCCACCGAATCCAGGGACAGACGGGTCGAGATCCAGCCACCAACACCTCAGAGGTAAGGCCCATTTTTACTGAGCCTCTCCTCGTAGGATCCACGACTCACCCGGTGTGAAAACAGGAGAGAAGATGAAGATTAATGACATAATCAATTTGCTGGGCCCCCCTCCTCCCGCTCAGCAGGCCAATTCTTCGGAGGAGGAGTTCAACGAAATCACTAGGGTGTATCATGAGATGTATGCTGGGAGTCTGAGTGCCTTTTTCGAAACAGGCTGGTACTATTTCGTGGAAAATGGGCAAATGACTTTCCCCAGGGATCCTGGGTTAATCGAGTGCATGGCGGCGTTTTTGAAGGTCCTACAATCTGTAAAGGCAAATGACCACGTCCAGATGTCTTACTCGGGGGTTCTGGAAACCAGGGTAATCTGGCAGCTGGCCTGCACTGCATCGTGGGCTGCGGCTGACAACACTTCGAATTCGACGCGCACATCGCTACCACCCGATGGTGATGCGGTGGAGGCGAAGAACCGGCTGAAGGTTGTCGAGGCGTTGCTGTGTGGCGACTACCTCGCATCGAACCCTCTTACTCCGCCTTTGCAAGATCGGGATACTGTTCGGATGCGTCAATTCGACTTTTGGCATAAGTTGGGAGAGTTCGTGCGAATCCGAGAGCTCCCAAATGCTCCGCACGCGGTCAAAGATAGGGATGACGTACTGAGCAGGATGCGGCATCTTCTCGACGGTCGAGAGAACCGGGATGTGCTCTACTCTATTGCCGTGGTCAGGGAGCTGGCTCCCCAATTCGACCCCAACTACGCTAGCTCGGTTCCTCAGCATCTCGACGAGACGGACCCGAAGAACCGGCTCGCGGTGGCTTCCAAGTTTATTCTCGACGAGTCACAGGTGACGGGGGGGACTACAAACGTCGTACGGCGGTTCAGTGATATTGCCGCGCGAGCTTTTGTCAACCCCGGAGTGAACGTTGCGAGGTCCGCCCATTGAGAAACCTTTCCTTTCCTTTCACTCTCTCCTACTACCCCTTTGTTTTTCTTTTTTCTCTTTCATTTTTTTTTCTCATTTTAGAAAAGGAGCCAAAAGCCACAAGGCATTGTATCTGCTCTATTGGGCTTTTGACTTGATTTTCAAAGTCGGGATTGCGCACACGCCTTCCATCATCGGATGGCACATGGACAACAATTTGATATGGCAAGCATAGAAGGGAGAGCGAAAAAGCTTTGTGCTATATTACGATGGGAGATTACTAGACCTCCTTTCAAGGCGTTTTTTTTTACACATGGTGGGATGTTTCTGCAGGTTTTCACTTATCCACCAGGGGATTTTCTTTACAGTCGATTCGGGTTAGACATGCATGGATCGACACACCAGGGTTCTCTTTCACAACAAGGCGTAACTCTTGACTTTACCAAATACATAAGTACATATGTATGCAGTCAAATAATTTCAGGTTTTGCAAGGAGACACGAGGCGAAGAGCGTGCTCCTTGCGAGCATAGGGGGTTGGACAAACGCAGCGGGACAGCATATAAGGGAGGGAGAAAATGTGTGAGGACTGCGTGCTAGGCTCTTTGGTGGTGGATAAATGTGGTAAAATAGTAGGTATGTTGTTGGTATGAATGAGAGACGGGTTTATTGTCTTCACAGGCAAATAAGACGAATTATTGTCTGTGGCCAACCCGATGAATCGTGACTGGGTGAAGAGCCAAGGCAAAGAAAGTGATTTCTTCACCCAACCCCTTTGCAGTGCAACGACGCCCAAGCAGATGGTCCATCGCGTTGCTTCTCGAATCAAACCAGGACATTCAGCTTTGTCCCTCGACTCGATCGGCCCAGTGGTTGTGTGGCCTCCCAAATAAATGTACGAGATGATGATGAGCTAGGACAAATAATGCCGCCCAGGTGACGCGGTCAGAGAGCACCTACTGATCTGATGGACAGACCCCAAAAGCGGTGACACTGAATCACGATCGCTCCCATCCGCGAGCACGACAAGATCGGAGTTGGATGCTGCCGCAGTTCTGAGTCAAGTCCAAGATCATCTATCAAAGGAAGGAGGCAAGCCCTCCCAGGCTTCGCATTCCCTCTTCTCCCACCCATTACTGTTTGAGTTGTTGAGAATTTACGGCATATCCTGTTGGAAGACGAGTCGCCATGCAGCCAGCATAGCAGCAATACAGATTATCGACCAATATTCGACCAGCATTTTTATTAACCCACGACTCCCTTTCGCCAAGAGGAAGAGGGAGAGAAGACTACGGAAGGAAAGGAAGAAAAAAAATCTATTAACTTATTCTCAATGTGTGAAACTCGGGCTGTTTTCTGTCGCAACCGGGGCTGTTACAACACCGTCGGCGAATTGGTCCTGATGCCATGCGAGGAGGCGACAAGATCGACGGACTTATCGACGAGGACCACCGCCCTAAAACACGATACATCGTCGAGTAGCGCCTGCGGATCGGAAGAGGCCGAAACGAATGGGGAAGAGGAGTGGCTCGCGGAGGCTCGACCGTACCTCTTTGGCTGTGGATACAAGGAATTTACGGAACGGCACCGGTGCGGGTATCGGGTCTGCAACGACTGTTTCCAGCAGCAGATGATGACGTACATCCTGGAGCTTGTGGAGAATGGGATAAGGAGCGAGGACGGGGAGCCGTCGCTGCTTGCCAGAAGGCAGCATCTCAGCTTGCTGAGGCAGGCTGGCAAACCTCGGTATGGAGATCTCGGGGAAGATTGGCAAACGCCAGGTGAGGTGTGCGCACAAGATCCGACATGGCCAGGCTACCCTGCCCCGCTGAACGATGGCATGGTCAAGGTTGAAGACCCGGAACTCCTTGTCAACCCAGCTCCCGTGGCTTATCGAGCGGCTCCCGGGATGATGGACGATATCTACGATGGTCCGTTTGTCGACGGTGGTCAATTTGAGCCTGCCCCAACCCAACTACTGCAGCAACAGCAAGTTTTGTATCCGGGCCAGGCTGAACCGTATCTTTACCAAAACCCAGGGCCGAGTTTTCAACCAACTGGCTTGGAGGATCCTGGCATGTTCGCCATAGACCCTCAGCTACTTGATTGGCAGCAGAGCGAGCCTCAACTGTTAGAATTTTTTATGCAGCCGGCCCCGGCGCCTATCGAAGCAGCACCAACCGGGGACCCGGGTCCATGTGTAGAAGATGTGAGAGACACTGCGAGTGCGGATTTCCTGAATTGGGAGGCCAGTGTTGAAGCCCAGGCAGGTGGGCATGACCCGGCGTTTACACACCTGCTTGAGGAGGCCGTCAGCGGCGGGGATGTGGGGAGTCATATGTGGAATCAAGATGTGGTTTGGGGCGCAAGCGGATATTATTCATGAGGCATGGCATTAAGGATTGTTTGTATAGACTTTTGATGGTGTGTGGGATCGGCGGGACAAGGAGTGAAAACAAGTTCAAACAAGTAGAGGTAGCAGCGGGATCGAGTCTCATCGCAATGCAATTGTGGTTTGTCAAAAACGAGCCGACAAACTCGGAGGATCTTTTTGTGTTTTCGATGTATTCCCACGGCTGCTTATCTCGGAACTTAATTGCCTTTTCCCCTGCACCGGCCATGTGAGCCAGCTTTAGCCGTGTAGTGACGTGGATGAGTCATTCCTGGATAGGATGGTGTAACAAGCCAGCCTTGTTGACTCACAACATGGACGATACACGATATAACACCATCACGGCAATTCCCTTTTTCCAGTTGGGCTCTACACTAATGATTGTTACTAGAAGCTATTCGTTTCCTTCTATTTGGGCTAAACCAGTCTAAATCTAACAAGTTGTAAATTTCAATTTCGCGACACCATTTCTCAATATGGCCATCCGCGCCTTGATATCACCTTCGCCTCCAAGCGCAGAGCCCGGTACAATCCTCCTTGAGACCGAGAGGCTCCTCATACGCCGCTACATGCTGAGCGACGCTCCTGCGCTGGCCGAGATCGCCAACGACCCGCAAGTGGCCGCAGTGATGAGCGACAGGTTCCCCAGCCCATACACAGTCGAGGACGCGGAAACCTTCATAAAGGACCTGAACCCCCAGCACGACCCGTCCTCGCCGCCAGAGTACCCCACCACGTCCGGCGTCTTCCTAAAGGTTGCCCCGGCGGAGGGCCACCATCACACGCCAGCGGGCGACGGGCTCGTCCTCATCGGCTCCCTGGGCGTGAGGCCCAGGGCCGACGTCTTCTACCGCAGCTGGGAGATTGGCTACTTCCTCGGCCGGCTGTTCTGGGGGAAGGGGTACGGCACCGAGGCGGTGTCGGCGTGGGCGCGGTGGATGCTCGAGACGTGGCCCGAGCTGCTGCGGATCGAGGCCGGTCGGTACAGCACCAACCTCAGGAGCGGCCGGGTCCTGGAGAAGAGCGGGTTTGTGTTTGAGGGGATCAAGAGGAGTGCTGTTGTGAAGGATGGCGTGGTGCTGGATGAGGTGGTGTATGGGTTGCTGCGGAGCGATGTTGAAAAGGAATCGACTTGAGGTGGTGTTGGCCACTGTTTCTTGTGCTAGAGTGTAGACTTTGCTGTAGTATACCAACTCGGCTCTTATGGACTTGAGCAGATAGATGGGTTTTCCTTAATGAAACGATACTTGTCCCTATTAAGTTGCGGGCGAAGAGAGATGCCCATGCGTCCTATTGGGTGTTTTGATATGGTGGTGGGAGGGCAGGCTGCTCGCTGATGGGCATAACGAGTTCCTGATGTATTCGGACCTCGAGGATGACCAGATCAATTTTGAAAACCTGCATTTCGACCGTGAGAGGGACACTGCCCCTGTGGGTGGGGAGACACCTGGAATTGAAGCACACACTGCGCAGGCCGTCGTGCCTCCAGTTGCGGTTCGGGCACTGGAAGACTCTGGCCTTGGACTCGTCAATCTTAAGAATCTTGAACGTCCTGCCTGCCGCCCTGACCATCTCGTCGAGGTGGGCCAGCTGCTGCTCGCCGTGCAGGGTGACGGACCGTGGCGAGGTCTTGGTCGACACGGCGTCGAGGTACGCCCTGGCGAGGATCCAATTGGCCAGTCTCTCGATCTGGTAGAACTCGGCCTGGTGCTGGAGGGCGTGGTACAGCGGCATGTCGTGGCCCCTTTCTACGTCATGGAACAGAGGGAAGATGCCGGTCCGCAGGTAGCGGAGGATGTGCTCGAACAGAGCGGGATCGGCGTCCACGAAGAAGGGTTTCTCGGGGTCAGGGTCCCGGAGATTGACGAGGGAGCTGAGGACGGAGCTTTCGGCGATTGTTTGCCTGGTTGTGTAGAACTTCTTCTCGCCGATCTGGAGAACAATTGGCTCGATGGGACGGGGCCCCGCGTCGACGGATGCACTGGCCACTGATGACATGTTTTGTAATTGCAATTGAATATATATATGAGGATCAGCCCTGTTGGTTTATATACCGGGAACTCGTCTATAGTGACCAAGAATATCCAATGGCTGTTGGCACGGGTATATCTGTTTGAAGTTACACGAGACCAAAAGACGCGAAACGAGTATAGCCAGAGAACCAATCGATGGTGGAAGCTTAGAATCCTGAATGGAAGAGAGAAAGAATAAATCGAGAACAACCAGCAAGCCGAATATGTGCTATCATTCTATATAAATATGTGGTGTCTACAGAAATAGCATACCCATGTCAAAAGGATCACCTAACGCCTACAAAAGAGCCCATTTGTTAATAAGGCCATTGCCCAAGTTACATCACACGCTGACGCAGGGGCCATTCAAGGCTGATTTGATTGACGCCCGATCATCTGCCACGCTTACATCCTAGGATCCCATAAATGTCGTTAGATCTGCTTATACGCGCAGGGCGGTTTGACTCAGTGTGATGACGGATGCTGGGGTAGCTGCTCGTAATTAGGGTGCTGATGGCCGGAGTGAAGCGAGTGTTAAAGTGTTTCTGGAGTCATGACCAAGTGATTCTGTTGATTGTTCTCGGTACCTGATGAGCGTTTATGGAGAGGTATCGGGGGTTACTGCAACGGGAATACTGCGTGCGCCTCTCTGCATCTCCACACCCACCGGTATCAATCGGTACCTGCGCCACGGAGCTCTCCAGGTACTGCGCCGGGAGCTACCACATGCCCGGGCGGGTGGCCGAAGGAATAATACCCGCACCATGATTGGCCAGACGGCGCGAAAACAAAAATCCGAGCCCACCACACTTCTATCCTGAGCTTTGGTTTGCACGGCAAGCTGAGGAATCTGGACAAGCGGATGACGAGCACGGCCATCAAGTCGACCAAACCCACCGCCGTTGTGCCATTGACTGAACCCCGTGCAAGAGGCTCTAACGGGAGACCACCCTCTTGCCTTCGACTGGCCATTGGCACGCTCTCCGCTCTATCCTCCTAACCGCCCGCAATGGTCTATCTACACAGACTCGCCAGCCAGGGTGCCAGACGGCTGTGTCTGCGCCCGGCCACATTGGCCACCCGCCCCTTCTCGACGACATGCCTGCGAAGATATGCTGCTCCTGAGCCCGTGGGAACCAAGATCATTCCCGTCGACGACGATTTCGCGCACCCTTCAGACCCCTACGGCGCGACCCGACTAATTCCTGGTGCCACCGAAAAGTCGCGCGAGAACTCGGTCGAGGACCGCAAGGTCCGCCACTACACCGTCAACTTCGGACCTCAACATCCTGCCGCCCACGGTGTGCTCCGCCTTATCCTCGAACTCAATGGCGAGGAAATCGTCCGAGCCGACCCCCACGTCGGCCTGCTTCACCGCGGTACCGAGAAGTTGATCGAGTACAAGACCTACCTCCAGGCTCTCCCCTACTTCGACCGTCTGGACTACGTTTCCATGATGACCAACGAGCAGTGCTTCGCTCTCGCCGTTGAGAAGCTGCTGAACGTCGAGATTCCCGAGCGTGCCAAGTTTATCCGAACTCTGTTCGGTGAGCTCACCCGTGTCCTCAACCATCTCATGTCCGTCCTTTCCCACGCTATGGATGTCGGTGCCCTGACGCCTTTCCTGTGGGGTTTCGAGGAGCGAGAGAAGCTTATGGTGAGTCCTTTCAGAAGAAAAAAGAAAAGCAGGACGGCCAGTTTTGGTGGTCAATTGGGAGAAACTGCTTCCATGATAGATGTTTGGATGTGTGGAGTCGTTCGCTGACGAGGAGACAAATTGTTTAGGAATTCTATGAGCGTGTCTCTGGTGCCCGTCTGCACGCTGCTTACGTTCGCCCAGGTGGTGTTCACCAGGATATTCCCGTCGGTCTTCTCGATGACATCTATCAATGGGCTACCCAGTTCGGTGACCGCATTGATGAGACGGAAGAGATGTTGACTGACAACCGAATCTGGATTGAGCGTCTCCGTGGTGTTGGTGTAGTTACCGCCGCTGATGCCCTGAACCTGTCCTTCTCTGGTCCCATGCTCCGCGGTTCCGGTATCCCCTGGGATATCCGCAAGAGCCAGCCTTACGATGCCTACGACCAGGTTGAGTTCGATGTTCCCGTTGGTACCAACGGTGACTGCTACGATCGTTACCTGGTCCGTATGGAGGAGTTCCGTCAGTCCCTCCGAATCATCCACCAGTGCCTGAACAAGATGCCTGCTGGTCCCGTCCGCGTCGAGGACTACAAGGTCTCCCCCCCTCCCCGCACCGCCATGAAGGAGAACATGGAGGCTCTCATCCACCACTTCCTTCTCTACACCAAGGGCTACGCCGTTCCCCCCGGCGACACCTACTCCGCCATTGAGGCCCCCAAGGGAGAGATGGGTGTCTACCTTGTCAGTGACGGCAGCGAGCGCCCATACAGATGCCACATTCGTGCCCCTGGTTTCGCTCACCTGGGTGGTTTCGACCACGTCTCAAAGGGTCACTTGCTGGCCGATGCTGTGGCGGTAATTGGTACCATGGATCTGGTGTTCGGTAAGTTTTTGCTACCTCTCTTCGACCTCTTCTTGGGCAGTCATGACTAACTCTTTTGCAGGTGAGGTCGACAGGTAAAGTGGATGTCGAAGCAGTAAACTAGAAATGGGTTTCCTTTTGTGTGTTTTGTAACCATAGCAAGACTAGGAGAACAAGGTATATACTCCTAAAAAATGACGTTTTGCCATCCAATCTTGCTATTGTTTTACTCAGAGAAAGGCAAAGTGAACGTGAGCTACGGCCAAGTACTGTCAAGATAACTACCTGTATGTCATTGGTAGAAAAATGTACAATTCCTGTAAATGAATTAGATGCAGTTATATCCTGGTAAGTATACACTGATGCTACATGTCATAACTAATAATACAGCCCCCCCCCTGGATTAGAGAAGTTTTGCACCCTTGCCCGAGGCTTGCTCCATGAAGAAGTTCTTCAGAGGTCCGAGGGCATTCACAGCCCTCAACCCGAGAGATCGCAACGGCACAATGGGGCCGCTGTCAGTCCCGTAGATTTTGTGCAGCTTGTCGCAGACTCCCATGAGCACGTGGTTGGCGGCGTAGCGGTCGGAGTTGTATGACTCGAGCCACATCTGGGTGCCGAGGTCCTGCCCGTGCGATACGGCGTAGGCGATGGTGTTGGCGAGGCTCTGCACATCGCCCTGACCTTGGTTGAGACCCTGGCCGGCCAGTGGGTGCACGGCGTGGGCAGCATCGCCAACCAGGGCGATGCGCTCTCCCGTGTAGGTATCAGCGT
Source organism: Clonostachys solani (assembly GCA_902141235.2). Taxonomy (NCBI): domain Eukaryota; kingdom Fungi; phylum Ascomycota; class Sordariomycetes; order Hypocreales; family Bionectriaceae; genus Clonostachys; species Clonostachys solani. The sequence goes on from CABFOC020000035.1 coordinate 5,421,857, forward strand.
GGCGCAGCCTCAGGGGGAAGGATGCTACCGTGCCCTCTTGGACGCCGACGACGGTCTGGGGGAGCGTCTCCGGGTTGGTGGACACGTGCTGCATTCTCCAGGAGAACTCGTCGGCCTGTCCCTCTTCCAGGCTGTGCAGGTAGGCGAGGTCGGTTGGGCTGAGTCGGAATGCGGCGTTGACCATGGCAAGGAAGTCCTTGGTGGGCAGCTTCTTCAGGATGGCAGCCTTCTCCGGGGTGGTTGACCAGACCATTGATGCGTGGTTGCCAGGGAGAGGAAGCATCGCCACGGGTCCGGTGGGGAGGAAGCGCTGGTAGGCAATCTTGGTGTACTCGCCTCCCCAGCCATCGCCCTCGAGCTGGAGCGTGGCTACGACACCGTGTCTTTCGTAGTCCCAGCCGGTCGTCTTGATGCCGGCAAAGGTCCGGACGGGGCTGTTCACACCATCGGCGCCCACCAGCAGGCGCGCAGCGAGGGATTGGCCGCCAGAGAGCTGGACAACGGGCCATTCGCTCAGGTCCACGTCCTCCGTCTCCTTGCCATAATCGATGCTCTCAACCTTGGAGTTATCGAATGTGTCGACCCCACCGAGCTCCTTGAGCCTCTTGAGAAGACCAGATGTGATGTTCAAGTTCTCAATCATGTAAGCGATGTTCTTGGACGCAGAGCCTCCCTGCCAGTCAAATTCGATACGTGCTCCAGTAACACCATCCCACACCTGCATTTCCTGGTACTCCTGGATACGGCTCCGCTGCATGTGCGACCATGCGCCTATAGAGTTGAGGAACTGGGCCGAGGCTGGTGTGAGGGAGCTGCAGCGGTTGGAGAATTGGGTTGGCGGCAGAGAGAAGGCGGCCGTCTTCGCAAGGTCCTGGGCCTCGACGAGGGCGACACGGAGACCAGATGTGATTGGGTTGGAGCCTATGGAGAAGAGTCAGCATGAGTCAAATAAACAAGCAATTCGAATATGTAGGAAGGCTCACGGAGAGCTGTCAAGAGACTGAGCCCTGCAGGGCCTCCGCCAACGCAAACCACATCGTAGATTTCCTGAGGCCGTGTGCTGTAGCTTCGTCTCAATGCGTTGGGGACCTGGCGGCGAGAACAGAGTCGGCATACGGTGGGGGTCTTCCCCAGCAATGCCCGGCCAGCCGACATGATCAATTGATCCCAACCGGAGGGTCGGAACTTGCAAATAATTTCGAAGGAAGGCTGGCGCTGAACTTGGGTGATTTACAATGGACTGATTTTGGTCGCTGGAGTGCAAGCACTGAGCTCATACCTAGGTGTGGCGGCAGGAGCTGTGGCTGATCCATCCCCTCCACATGTGGCGCGGCTTTGGTTCGTCCCGCGGCAGGAAGAAACAGGGAAGTGGGAAGCTAATAGTGGGGGTGGCCAAGACCCATCTGGACCCACAGTTTTCTTTGCGCGCAAAGAGCAGGGAAGTTCCAGTTGCCACAGAGACAGAGAACAAAGAAGCCATTGCGTCAAGGGTCTGCCCAAACAACAACTGGCCTTATACCACCACATTTTTATGATATTCGCGACCCCTCTCCGAGATAAACTTCCTCTCTGCATTGCGCTCCCCCCCACGACGCTTCTGCACGCGTGTGGCCCAGATCCTGCGACCCTTCAAGCGACCACGGCGTATGTTTAGAATCACCTAGCCTCACTCAGCCTAGGGAATTTCGGCATTCCGCTGCCTGTGTTCGTTGTCACCGGAAGCGCCATCGTCGTCTCCCCGGAAGTCGCATTGGCATCCATCTACGATCGCGTTCTCATCCACGGTCCTTGTGGTTATAACACCAAACTATAGCCACAATGTCCGATGTGGAGGATTACCTCCAGGAGGGGTTTGACCCCCGCGCAGTGACCGTGCCACGCCTTCGATCCATCCTGGTCACACACAATATTCAGTTTGGAAATGCGAAGAAGCCGCAGCTCGTTGCGCTCGTTGAAGAGCACATCATGCCAGCCGTCCCCAGGCTGCGGGAGCAACGAGCCAGGGCCAAGCGCTCGAGCATGGGCATCGTTAATGCTGGTAGTGCTGAGGACAACCCTGCCTGGGATGAAAACGACCTGGCGCCCCCGCCATCAGCCAGGCGATCCAAATCGCCGCGAAAGTCATCAACAAGGGCGTCGTCGTCTAGGATAAAATCGGAGGAGGTGGAGGATACCCCTGTGCAGCACAGAAGTCCGACAAAACGGGCATCTCGGTCTGTCAGTCGAGCGCTCTCTCATGCTGAAGAAACCCCAGAGTATGAGGCGCCACGATCTGTGCGCCGCAACCGGAGAACCGTCACCCCTCAGATCAAGTCCGAACCGGACGACGATATGCCATCTCTGCAGGAGGATAGTGTCTTCACTGATGACAATCCATTCCAGGGGAAAAGTTCACCTTCGCAGCCCAAGACCCCAGGAAGCAGGCGGCGTACGAGTGACTTCAAGTCAAATCGCAGTTCACTCGAAGGCTCAGTGCGACGTCGAACAGGCGAATACGAAGACGTCAAGCCCTTAGTCGTACCCAAGACTCGTCGCCAGTTTAGTCCACAGTATGATGATGATGACGACGACGACGAGGATGAGGATGTCTTAGAGCCAGGAGAAGAATTCACACCTGATGCGCAACTAGAACTAGAGGAGGCCGCGCATAAGGGCGAGATCTTGTTGCCGGTTCGCAATGCCAGTCGCAGTCCTTCACGGAGTTTCAGTCTCTCAACCCCTATTTTCACACTTTTGTTGGTTCTGCTTGGATCATATGGTGTCTGGTATAGGCAGGAGAAAATCGCTGTTGGATACTGTGGCCTCGGGAGACCAGCCAACGAGCTCTTACCACCAGAGGTGCCGGTCCCAACCTTTCTGATACCGTTTGTAGAGCCTCAGTGTGAGCAGTGCCCCGCACATGCTTACTGCTACGGGGACTTTGAGGCCCGTTGTGAGCCTGATTTCGTGCTCCAGCCACACCCTCTGGCTCTTGGTGGTCTCGTTCCATTGCCCCCTTCTTGTGAGCCCGACGGCGAGAAAGCTCGTCGGGTTCATGCGGTCGCTGATAAGGCCGTCGAGGAGCTCCGTGAGCGCCGCGCCCAGTATGAATGTGGCGAGCTGGTTGATGAAGAAGGCAACCGACAAGACTCCCCATCGATGCTTGAGGAAGATCTCAAGGAAACAGTCAGCCGCAAAAGAAGCAAGAGGCTGAATAGCGCAGAATTTGAGGATCTTTGGGCTGCTGCCCTCGGCGAAGTTACTTCTCGGGAGGAGATTGAGGTCGAGGCCGTACAGTAAGTTATTCTCTATTTCCAGCCCATGCCATACCACAGAATCATTGCTACCCCCTCCCCTATTTCGAAGTACTATTTCTTATCCAAACCGTCTCTGACATATGAACTAACCAGATCCGCCGTTCAACCTACAGAGCGTCCAGTCCCACCGGCATTCCAAACCGCAGAATCTCGTCCACCTCTCTCGCTCGCATTCCACTCACCTGTGCGATCAAGCGCTCCATCCGGCTCGGATTGGAAAAACATCGATTCACAATTGGACTTTTAATTTCCTTTGTTACGTTTATCTTATACTTACGGTATCGCTACCGCAAACATGTTACAACATCGGCTCAAATCCCTGCGTTAGTAGACCACGTTCTGGCACGTCTAGCAAACCAAAAAGAACTAGGCGATGAGGAGATCGATGACCCATGGCTTTTCATGCCTAATCTCAGAGATGATGTTCTTAGAGCAGTCCATTCACTGTCAGAACGAGAGAGGATCTGGCAACGGGTGAAGGCTGTTGTCGATCAGAACAGCAATGTCCGCACGTCCCAGCGCGAAGGCAGAAGCGGCGAAGTTGGCCGGGCCTGGGAATGGATTGGCCCCACCGCTGGCGAAGGAGCCCGGCGCCGGCGAAGCGGCAGGGTTTCGTGGATTTCGGACACGAAGACGGACTCCCCTGAGCCCTCAAAGCAAGTCCCTGAAGTGAAGAAATGGGAAGAGGCCAGACCAATCTATTAACGCTGGTGGAAAGCCGCAAATTACTAATCACGCTTCACCATGATCGCTTATTATATCTATCATTCTTTTTTTTTCTTGTGTATTTTTGTTTTGAACACATTGGCCGTGGCTGCTTCGGCCTGGCGGAAGTGCTCCCCTCAATCAGGGGCTAGCACACAAAGGTTGGGGCGTTTTTGGTGGTGGCTTATACTCACTTGTGTATCTTATTGTTATGAATCCGAACATACAAATTGGGCGATATAAAGCTCTCACAATGGATGTTGATGTTTTGATTGCTTCGATGACAAGTCCATGACTAGCCAGCCCTGGCTTACTCCATCCACCAACTACCATGACCATTGCGAATTTCGCTGAAAGATCACCTAACGACATAGTTCTCTCTATCGTTGCGTCCGGAGCTCCTTATTTACCACCTATTTGTTGTCGCTAATGGAAGTCGTAGCTCTTAGTTAAACCTCGTAAGAACACGTCACCAAAATAACAATCACATCAAGATTACATATAAATGCTACAGAATTAGATCCGACGACTGTCTTTGATTTAATTGGCTAATGCACAGGTGTATATAGACACAGGGGGACAAAGGAAATCCGGGGTGTTGATTTCATTTTTCATTTCTCGCAGACGCGGACAGCTTATTGGGTCTTGGAGGCCACAATCTCTGTTGGAGATGAATTAGCATCAAAGCTTTTCTTGATCAGATCATTTGGGGAGTGTGTGGGATGTCAACGTACTCTCAACATCAGCAACACTCTGCTGGAGGATCTGCTGGAGAACCTTGGGGTTCTCGAGCTCCTTCTGGACCTTGGCGATGATGGACTCGGCAAGCTCCTTCTGCTGGCGCTGCTTGACCTGGCCCTCGTAGCGTACCCAGGAGTCGAGGACAGCCTTGGCCTCAGCGGCGATGGCGGTCTTCTGCTCGAGCTCGAAAGCCTCGGCCTCGAGCTTGGCAGTCTCCTATAGAAACCGTCAGTATTCCATCCAACTCATCCCAATACCATCGATTCCATCCGCTTCATGTGCTGACCTTGGAAACCTCGAAGAGAGTCTTGGTGATGTCGACGACGCCGCTCATCTGCTGGACGTCCTCGATGCGGGTCTTGACGGCCTCGGTGTGGTCGGCACGGGCGCTGTTGAGGATGTTCTTGATCTTCTGGTTCTGAGCCTCAGCCCAGGCAGCGTATCCGGGTCCACCGTACTTGATGAGGCCACCCCAGACGGACAGAAGGCAGAAGGCGATGACGGTTTCCTCGTTCATGACATAGTACTCGCTGGAGAGGGCGTAGATGCTGAGACCGGCAGAGGCGCTGAGGATGGCGGACTTGCTCAGCAGGCTGTTGCCGGGGATGGCGTCGATGATGCTCTGGGCCTTCTTCTTGGGCTCCTCGGCGGGCACATTGCTGTTGTAGCGGACAGCGGCGGCCGAGACGGCAGGGAGGGCGCGGCGGCCGATGACGGGTCGGAGGAGGGGAGCTGCGCCTGTTTGTCCGGGAGGGGAGGAGGGTCAGTACGGGGTCAATTGAGGCCAGAAATCACCGATTCGCATCGTGTGCACGTACCGGCAGCGCTTCGCGCCAATCGTGAGGCCATTGTGCGTTGAGGTTTAATGGGGTATCGGGGGCTTGACGTTGCTCGGGAGCTGGGAATGAGGATTGAGGTTTTATCGCGCTAGCTCGGCAACATCAACAAGTCACGTGCAAGGCCCGTCAAGCTGTTCTCCACCTCCAGTTATCGTGATTTAACCGTCTTTCAGCCGTTTATCGGTCTCCAGAGCCGGGGCCTGTTCGCTCCGATTGGCTCGATTTTCGAGATTGATTGAAAGATTTCTGGGGGACCTTGGAAAATTTATGTTGATGATATGATATCCTACCCAATTCTTGAACATAGTTGCATCAGGAACGTCTATTTTGATTTATTTTGTTAATTCCATTGGTCGGACAAGCTTCACATTGAGATTATCTGAACAGGAAAAAAAATACCTGCCAAATATGGCACCCAAGGCCAAAGATGCCGTTGCGAAACCAAAGCGCAAGAGAGCTTCCGATAGTGAGAAGCCAATGAAGCGTCGTCGCTCATCCAGCCAAGAGGACGAGAGCCCCGGTGATAAAATCCTCTTGATGGAGCAAGGTATCTTGGAGTCCAAGAAGAACTACAACAACATTCCAATCTTACTGCAGACCATGGACGGCTACAAGGATGGCAGCGAAGAATCTGTCCTGGCGTCCGTCGCGCTGTGCCGTGTCTTCATGCGCCTCCTCGCCCAAGGCGCATTCATCTCCAAAAAGGGGTTGTCAGAAAAAGATTCTGTCGTTCTGGCGTGGCTCAAAGACCAACTTAGTCTGTACAAGACCACCCTTCTGGCCATCCTTGCTACGGAGGAGGAGCTTTCTGCCACGGCGCTCACTCTATCTATGAGGCTGCTCAAGGCGGAGGGAGAATTTCTCTATAATAAGGAAGAGTACACCTTCCCCACAAACTTCCTTCAGAGCATTATTGTGGCTTTGCTTCAGACAGACAATGATGAAGTAAGAGGAGCCTTCATGCAGGAGTACGCAGAAGGATATGATGATATCCGTTATTATACATTCAAATTAATCAAGTAAGTTGTGTCTGCGTTCCAATGGGTACATCTGAACTGACTTGGAAATTCAGGTCTGCGATAGAGGGTTCGGTGGATGTTGTCTCTGAAGCCGAGGTCTTCGATCACGCTCTAAGCATGTTATCCGCGCTTGATGGGGTTCCCGAGTCGGCAGAAGAGCTCGAGGACTTTTACGTGCCGGCCCCCAAGAAGAAGAACCACAACCTGCGCTCTGTCACGCAGCATAAGAGGCAGGGTCAGGAAGCATGGCTTGCTCTCACGGGCATTGCGAAAAGCAAGGAGCAGCGAAAGAGCATTCTTAACATCATGTCCACGGTCATCGCTCCCTGGTTCACAAAACCCGAGTTGCTGGCAGATTTCCTAACACACTCATACGATACCGGAGGTTCCATGTCGCTGCTTGCTCTGTCAGGTGTATTCTATCTGATCCAGGAACGCAACCTCGACTACCCGTCCTTCTACCACAAACTCTACTCTCTGCTTGACAGGACCATATTGCACTCAAAGCATCGATCAAGATTCTTTCGTCTTCTAGACACCTTCCTTGGATCAACCCATCTTCCCGCTGCCTTGGTGGCTAGTTTCATCAAGAGGCTCTCACGGCTCTCTCTGAATGCGCCGCCCAGTGCAGTAGTGTTTGTCATTCCTTGGATATACAATCAGCTCAGGAGGCATCCTACGTGCACACTTATGATTCACCGAGAAAACAAGGATCCGTCGATCAAGAAGCTCATCCAAAACAATGGCGTCGAGGACCCTTTCCTTCCAGACGAGACGGACCCCATGGAGACGGGGGCCATCGACAGCTCATTGTGGGAAATTGAGCAACTCCAGTCACACTATCATCCAAACGTAGCTACCATTGCTAAGATCATCTCGGACCAGTTCACAAAGCAGTCCTACAACATGGAAGACTTCTTGGATCACTCCTATGCCACGGTATGCTCTCCCCTCTCACCATTACTGCCTTAGCGCATCGCTGTTCGTACTAACCTGTCACAGCTACTGGAGGCAGAGATGACCAAAAACGTGAGGAAGGCACCGGTGGTCGAGTTCCATATCCCGAAGAGGGTTTTCTTACCACAGGATGAACCAACGATCAACCCTGACAGCTTGCTTGTGAAACTATGGAGCTTCCAGTGATGTTCTAACGAGTGCGATGGTGGTGGTGAAGGTGGCGGAGAAGGAGATGGTTTGTTGTAATACGAGACCACTTCAGATACGTCGGGCTGCTTTGATTAGAGCTTTATTTGCATGAGGCAAGGAGTATAGTCATTTTCATAATTCGATTTTTTCTCTTGAAATCTTTACTGTCAGAAGGTTGCCCTGTGTGATAAGCAATCGGCTTAAACAAAGTTGGTGTTGGGTCAGGTACTAGGTAGTTTGCTATGTTTGAAGGTTTACTATGACTAGAACATGTTCCGATTCTCTCAATTGCCTGGGTCTTCCCTGGCCATTTACCTTTGGTTATGGTTGTTGTGTGGAACGGAGTATGACCAACCAGCACGTCGCTCCAGTCCTCTTCCTCTTCCTCCCATATAACAAGCTCTTCGCTAATTACCCCCGGGAGGAGCTTTGGTGTCATCCCCTGCCCAACGCATCGGCGATAGGCAAAACTTTGCCCTGCGTTCAATATTCTCGATCCCGCAACGGGTCAGTTCGGTAAGTCGTTGGACCCAAAAGCTCCAGCGCTGAGGGCTATATCCAGTAGGAGGGAAATCGGTGATCGTACCAAATTGGAGGGCTAGTTCACCGAGGCTAAATAGGTGCGAGTAGTCGACGGGGTTAGTCTTGATAGTTCTTGCAGTAGACTCTGATGTTTAGCTGCCACTCAAGAGCGCAAGGCCAAATCTAGAGTTTTGGCATAAGTCTGTGAGAGCATCTAGCAAGTCTTCTACTGGTAAGAGTACCTTAGAAGAGTTTTCTTTGCGATTTACATCTGCGACTAGCGGCCGTGGGGTCTCCATTGTCTCACGGAATAATGATAGTGCACATAGAGCAGGACCATGATAGAAACCAGCAGCTAAGAGCCGTGCGATAAGACCTTCCATATTTTGTCGCTACTCTGTGCTGTAGATCGCCGGGGTTCTTGCAGGAGTCATTGTCGGCATCCTCTTCCGTTGGTGTTGAGCGTTGCAGGAGCCCAAGAGTTCTGATAGTCACAAGTTCACTTACGACGAGATCTTGATGAAACTCATGGGTGGTGATGTGCTTGCCTGCTTGAATGAGGGTATACCAAGTGTCTTGGGTGTGTTTACTAAGATAGTCCTCTGACCGGCTGCAGTGTAGGTACTGGTATGTGATTGCAGTGAGGGAAGAATTGATGGTGCGGCCGAGCGTTTCTTGGTTGCCCCTCTAAATAACACCGTTCAATTAGACCCCTCTGTAATGCGGACCATTTTTCAGTATAATCCATCTTTGGATCTGATAGAAGGAAAATGTATGTTTCAGCCGACAGTTGAGATAAGAGATAAAAAAGATGGACGCCTGAAGTGCCCGCTTGCACATCTATGAACTGTTGGTCGCGGGGGTGACCATTTTGAATTGCCTCGAGGGACCTCAGATAGAGGAACACAAGGCAACTACACCCCTTGACTTTGCGGCTAGCTGCCCCTGTCACCTTGTTCCTCACCCGCATGAACTGTTGGTGGCTGATACTACGTACGCATGACTGCATACTTTTGTTGGTGATATTCGTCAATCCTGCGATGGAAGGTAATCCCACGCTTGCGTTCTGCTTTTTTTAGGCATCTACATGCGCGGATATACTTTTTGTTACTTTAAAAAAAAACAATAGACTCATCAATAGGGCTATGCCAACATTGCATTCTTATTCAGTAGGCAGTCTGCCTACTTGGCGTTCCTATGAAAAGTCATGACTGAGAAGATTTGTGGGGTGCGGGTGATCGTAATTGAGTCGACATGGAAAGAAAAGAAGGGATTGGACTCATACGCAGATAAATCTACCGTCAGCTCGTTTCCCTGCCACCACCGTAGTCAACACCAATACTAAGTAGATAACGTACAATTATCGTTGGGCCGTATGTGGTTGTATTGATAGGGCTCGTTGTGGCAGCGAATAACCTTGCTGTCAGTGATTTCCCTCGCCGCCATCCTGACCAACACAGATACCAATTTGGGAGGACATCAGCCGTGATGCTTGTTGGGCCTCGTTTCGGCGGCTAAGTGGATTATTGTCAACATGGGTCTACCAACCAACAACCACATGCAGGCCCTCTTCCTTCTGCACCAGTCCTCCATCCATCGCCGGGATGGTGATGACACTGTTGGCTCGAAGATGCGTGCAGTGATTCTAATTAAATACATCAAACAACCATGCGTAAAGAAGACATATAAGGCGCGAATCTACACCCCATTCACCGACGCTTCTACTCCGTTCCACACAACAACCATACCTAAAGGCAAATTCAAAAGAACTCCTCTCTTTCCCTCTGAAAATGAAGTATAGCATTTTCATCCTTGCCACTGGCCTCGGACTTGCCAGTTCCACAACCTTACGATCTGCTACGGATCCCATACTATCTGCTACGGATCCCAATACGGGAACCCAGAAAGGTGTAGGTTATATTATTATCTTCCATTTGTTGTGTCTTCACACCGGCCACGCCTAGCTGGTCTATGATCCACCAGAACGCTCGTTAATTTACTAACACATAGCGTCCAGAACTGCAAAGTTAAAACGAATCAATGTGTTGTTCCAGGCTATAAACTTCATGGAACCAATACACAAATTTGGGTAATGGCGACGGTTGAACGAGAATGCGGTTCGAATTTCAAAGTAAGCAATTAATGCACCGGCAAATTGACACTAAAAATCCCTTTCTAACTTGAAGACTTAGTGTACAATAGATCAAGGCGGTTGTTCTGTTGACTTTGACGCCAAACAGGCCTTTTGTTCAGTTGAGGGTAAAAATCCTTCATTCGGGACGCAGTCCAACAAGTCACCCAAGCCCAAGCAACCAGCCAAACCCAAGCAGCCAGCCAAGCCCAAGCAGCTAGCTAAGCCTAAGCAGCTAGCTAAGCCCAAGCAGCTAGCTAAGCCTAAGCAACCAGCCAAGCCCAAGCAACCAGCCAAGCCCGCGCCCAGGAAAGTTCGACGCAACCTACGCACTAGGAGAAGCGTTGGTAGACATTAAGGAACCTTGCAGGGTTGAGGGGTTGCGGAGTATAAGTTGGGTGCTTGGAGTGTTTAGATGGATTGAAGAGGATGTAACTATAGTATCTAGGTGGCATTTATTTGTTTTTTTTTCTTTTACCACAACCAAGAGAAACTCTAGGTTCAGGCCACAGGTGATTAGCATCACAACTAAAGTTTCCTTAACGCTACCCTTACTATATTAATAGTTATTTCTGCATGGCTGATAGCGAGAGTTCCATACCCCAAAGAGCATTTTCTTATCACAGGATAAAGTAGCACCTAATTCCGACAGCCTGCTTGTGAAACTGTAGAGCTTTCAGTGATATGTCAGTTAGTTAGGTTGTACAGTGTGACCTCTCATATACGTGACACCTGATTGGGTGAGAGAAGAAATGTGACACTAAATTGATCATTTGCTACAATGGGAAACAAAATAATTGATACATGGGTAAACATGGACAATACGAATATTCAGGACGAATATTTTTTCGTGGGATTCAAACATAGCCTATCGTACGCTCAGCGATTCATGGACAACTGCCAATATGAACACAAGGAGTACTGGGCAGCGTATATTGACGATATAATAATCTTCCGCGATATACCCCTAAAGAGTATATTAGTTATATCCAGAAAGCACTAAAGACATTGATGGCATTAAACTGGCAGATTGGCCAACGAAATTCTTCTGTGGATACCCATCCATCTCACTATTCGGCTTTAAAGTCGATGCACTTGGGCTACCACTCACATTGGATAGAACGGAAGCTCTGTCTAAATTGGAAATGCCACACTGGGAGCGTTGGAGTCATACCTCAGCATGGCAACTTTCCTCCGTTGTTTCATCTCCTTCTTCCAACAGAAAGCGGCGCCTCTGGAAACATATCATAGGTAGGTTCTAGTTCTGAAAGTGTAGTAAGACTAGACTTTGGTGTCTCGTTTCTTCTGCCACTCGGATGAATGGTTCTTACTCCGCATCTATGTAGTACGTTGTTTGTGCAATGAACCTTCCGCTTCTTGGCAAGTGCACATTCTTAGCTTGGAGAAAAGCGGCTCTATCACGCACCAAAGCGGGATGTAGATGTGAATGAAAATTTTGATTTGACGAAGGTGGTAATCTGTCGCGTGCGTTCGGATGGATTACCAACAGCTTGGCTCTGGGAGACGACACTCGGAGAAAACAGCCCGGTATCTGGGTAACATCGTCGATCACGTTGCATGGCATTTCCACAAAACACCACGCAGTAAGAATGATGCGGTTTGCTAGGCGCAGGAGCCTGCAGTAGTGGCAAACTCCATCGGTGTAGGAAGTGCCCACCTCTCGTCTCGAGCCATGCATTCCACGCGGACATCTAGACGGCATGCATCCATTTACCACATGCTCCTCGGCTGCGCAAAAAAGCGCAGCTGTCAGTCGAGCTGGACCAGTATTGGTCACATGTGCCGGGTAAGTCTCACTGTGCCAGCAAGGTCGGAGGGAGCCGCCAGTCTAGGTGAAACAGACCTGTCCAGGGTCCAGAGATCACAGGTAGCTGCTGTTGATAGCGCACTATCGCATCGTCTCGATAAGCTTAGCTGTTTCCCCAGTCGACGTGGCCCTGCAAGCGACTAGCATAAATCATGGCACTCTAGCGTTGAATCTGAACACAATATCACCACAATCAACCTGGTATTAAACACAGTGGTAAGCTAAATATTGTAGAATGATTTGTTATTTTCTTATTATTGTGCTTACCTGGTTTATTGTAGCAGTATTAACAAGAAAATCAGGTCCCTACCTTACATATGTGAAAAGGGTTCGATTGCCCGGTCCTAGTAAGTCTGATACCAACTAGGATAGTAGGTTGGAGCTAAGATCACATCACTGACATCATTCACTGGCAGACTTCAGCAGCAACAGAGGTGGAGAGACCGAACGCGACGCTAATCGACCCCAGCCTCCAACTCTCAAACATCAATTTGATCACCCGCCAGCAGAAAAGTGAGGTGTTGACTGCCCATTGGTACAGCGCAATACTTTCTTCTTCTTCCCCCCCGCCGATCGCCCGCCTTGTCTTGGTCAAAGATTCTGATCTAGGCTTCCATGCCTGATGAGCTTCATGCCCAAATCCAAGGCGCCAACTGGCGCATCGGGACCCGCCATGCCATCTGCCGCGCAATCCAGCAACGCCCATCCAGGACAGGCACAGGCACAGGCACAGGCACCCGGCCACGGTCAGACCCAGGATCAGCAGCAGCAGCGCCCGCCCGGGAAGAAGCGGAGGAATCACCGAGGTGGGAGGAAGAAGCGCCAGCGGAGGAGGAGTTTTGCTATTCTCGACGATGACTCCAACCACAGCGACGCAGACGAACCTCCGCGTGACGGACTATACCAGATCCGCTCTGCCAACTTGAGTGGGACTAGCATTGACAGCCAGGCCCTGCTTGACCATAGGTGCGTATCTACATCATATGAGACTCCATAATAGTGGTTGCCCGCCTTCCTCTTGCTGACCGACCTGCGCCCATATAGAGAACACCAGCCTATGCGACTGAGGAGGGCCTCTACCGTTGGTCCCGCACTCTCCTCTGGCACTCTACCAAGTCCCCTCACAACCACACCAGGAGGGAGTCGAAGACGAACATTACCAAACCTAAATTATAGTGATGATGAGGATCCTATGAACCACTGGGACGAACGTACTCCGTTGATCGCGGAACCCGCGCGACGAAAGGACTCATACACCGGGGCCTCGAGCTATGGCGCTGGATTCTCAACCTCCAGCAGACCGCGGAGTCGTGAGGCCTCCAGCATATCTTCAAATGCAAGGCGAGGCGCAGCTGCATTCGGAGCCAGGGACCGCTATCACCATGTCAACAACCCGCCTTCCATCCCAGGATCGCCCAACTTCGGAGCAATCGATCGTATTGATATGACCCTTGGCGATGTCATGATCAGGGATGAGATCGATCTCCATGATAGTCCTGGGCACCTAAGTCAAGACGATGATGGCATTACCGGTGGAGCCGCGCTTCGGGACAACAGGGCCGAGAAGGACGTGTGCTTCCCTGTGTCGGGCATGTCAGAGAATGGCGACGATGATGTACAACAGCGAGATTTCGGACTCCTACCTAGGACACGGCGGCGTCGCGGTAAATGGCCCGATCTGTCAATCCTCGAAGAGTGGAAGCAGATGGAGAAGGAGGATAGAAGTGAGGAACGCCGTGTTAAGAGGATCACGGAACCCCAGCTCATCAATGGACGCCTGCGCCCAGTGCGCAAGGGTTGGTTCGAAACCGAGGGAGACAGCCCCTATCGATTTACCTACTTCAACGAAGAGTTCCAGAGTACGATCCACAGCCAGACCATCTCGGAGCTCGTACAGCCCGGGAGCGGATTTGAACAGTTATTCATCCCTGAACCAAGGATATTGTCCGACGGCGAAAGCAGTGATGAGGAGGAGGAGGCTCTGATGCCCGCCAAGCTGCACCGTCCTAGTGGAGGTGTAGATGGTGATTCCAAGATCCCCACCCGACAGCCATCAGTAGCGGACAGCCGCCGCGAGCAAGTGGTTTCTCCTCAGCAGGACATTCCCTCCGGGAGCTCTGGTCGTGTCTCGCCAACTAATCCAAAGTCGCTCGACGAAACCGCCGGGAGAGGTTCACGACATGGATCTCAGCAAACGTCTTACGAGTCTTCCCGGATGCCTTCTCTACAGCCGTCCCAGGAACCTACCCAAGAGCCTTCTCAACAGTCATCTGTAGATCCAGAGCCCAAGCCGAAGCAAATTCGGTACGGTGAGCGCCCAGTATGGTGGCTTAATGTGCTCTGTCCAACCGAGGCTGAGATGAAGGTTATTTCAAAGGCTTTTGGTATCCATCCGCTTACAGCCGAAGATATCATGCTACAAGAAGCCAGAGAGAAGGTCGAGTTGTTCCGGCACTACTATTTCGTCAACTATCGCACCTTTGATCAGGACATCAACAGCGAAAACTATCTAGAGCCTGTGAACATGTACGTAGTCGTGTTCCGGGAGGGCGTGCTCAGTTTCCACTTTTCGGTCTCACCCCATCCTGCCAATGTGCGACGCCGTATTCGACAACTTCGGGATTATCTGATACTCTCATCAGACTGGATTTCATACGCCATCATCGACGATATCACAGACGTCTTCCAGCCTCTAATCCAAAACATCGAAGACGAAGTGGACGAGATCGACGAGGTCATTCTCCGGGTGCACTCTGCCACGGACAAGCGGCAGCACGATGAGAAGAGAAGAGACGACGCCTCTACCGTCGCCGAGTCGACAGGAGACATGCTTCGGCGTGTAGGCGACTGCCGCAAACGAGTCATGAGCCTGTACCGTCTTTTGGGAAACAAGGCGGATGTTATCAAGGGATTTGCCAAGCGATGCAATGAGCGCTGGGAAGTTGCGCCCCGGTCGGAAATTGGACTCTACCTTGGCGATATCCAGGATCACATCGTAACCATGACCTCGAATTTGGGGCACTATGAAAAGTATGTAGCACCCAACCTCACCACCTACATTTCTGCATTATGTATATACTGACTCTGCTTCTTTTTCAGAATACTGGCTCGTTCCCATGCCAATTATCTCGCGCAGATCAATATTCGCATGAACGAACGCCAAGAGCAGACCGCAGATGTTCTCGGCAAGCTCACCGTCCTAGGCACAATCGTCCTCCCGATGAACATCATCACCGGTCTCTGGGGCATGAACGTCTGGGTTCCTGGCCAGGAATACGAAGGCAGCTTGACTTGGTTCGTCTGCATCACGGCAGGGCTGTTTATATTTGGAATCGGATGCTACATGATCGCCAAAAGGGTTTACAAGATTGTCTGAGTCTAGACAATTGATAAACAAACTTGAAAGATGATAAAATACACATTCACAAAAAAAAAGGAGGGAAAGGAAAGACAAAAACATAATCGCCACCGGGCATATTACACGATTGGCATACCATCATAGCTCGGCTGTGCTCATTTTAAGGCGTTTTGGAGAAAGCGGAATGCACTGTTTTTTTTAACTCACAGATTGATTTAGGAGTTGTTTAATTTATAGACTGGAGCTTCGGACTGCGTGGCGTGTTGTTGGATATGAGTATATTAGTTTGAAAGGAGCGGGACCGAAGCGGATTCATAGATACGGTAGAGACGGAACCTCTAAAAGAAATACACAGTAATGATTCTTGGATTGTGTGCAGCACCAGCGAACAACCGTGATGGCAAGTAGAGATTGGAAAAGGGACGTTCGTCTGCCCTGGATATAATAAAGTTAACTGCCTATCTAAGTGTACCCAATTTGCGACAACAGCAATGGAGCTGCCGATTAACTCCCGACTCCCTTTAGCTCCTCCATAAAAGTCGACATGTACAGTCGGAAGGCCTGCTCAGATGAATTTCCCCCTGCCATAGTATCGCCTATGAATGATTTTGTACATTAAAACGAATGTTTCCTGGAGCCGTAGCCATATCAAGGCTAGACTGGATAGATGTTCTCTCGTTCACTGCTTTTTTTTTTTGGCAATAAGAGCACTCCACACATGATTTTCTCTTTGCTTGATATTATAGGCCCCTCTTTGAAGATTCGGCCCAAACAATCCGGGATCTATCGATGAATTTCCCGAATATGCTAGCAACTCTGATGCTAATCAAAGTGAAAGGCGGTCGAACATGTTATCTTCGTGGCGCCCCAAACTGGGCTCGAAGAGCTCGGATCTGGGATCGTTCAGCTTCGGGAAGCATGCTGATCTGATCCTCAGTAAGCTCCAGAACAGCCCTCATCAGAGCCTCGGGATCTTGAGCTGGAGGAGCGGCGACGGGCGCTGCGGCAGGAACAGCGACAGGAGCCGGAGGGGCGCCGTATCCATGAGCAGAAGGAGGCGCGTAGGGGGCGCCGGGCACCGGTGGCGTACTGTTGGCAACCGGGGCACCTTGGTATCCAGATACATGAGGGGGAGGGAAGGTTGGGCTGGAGGCCTGAGGTGGAGGGGGGCCACCCTGGACCACAAGCTGGATGGCTTCGGGGGAGACGAGACCCATTAGAAGCAGGGCCTGGAAAATAGCGGCACCGAGCTGTGGTGCTTGCGAAAGCAGCTCGGCAGCCCTTTGCGGTTCAGTTGTAGCAAGAGTCTTCATTT
Source organism: Clonostachys solani (assembly GCA_902141235.2). Lineage (NCBI taxonomy): Eukaryota > Fungi > Ascomycota > Sordariomycetes > Hypocreales > Bionectriaceae > Clonostachys > Clonostachys solani. Next base: position 5,438,757 of record CABFOC020000035.1, read on the forward strand.
GGGCGAGGATGTCAAGCAGCTGAGAGGGTGGAAGGGTGTTCAATGTTTGAGAGATTGCATCGGTGCATTTCACGCCTGGGGGGAGTTCCTTGCCAGGGGGGAGTTGAGGAATAGACGTGCTTTGCGAATAGTTTCCAGTGCCGGCGCCATTAGCACCAGAAGCTTGGTGACTACCAGATCCCTAGATTTCAGGTCAGGGCCAGGGAAGACATAAGGAGTCGCCATCGGCTTGACTCACCTGGTTGTGGCCGTCCTCATTCGACTTCTGCTCGTTAGAGAAGTCTACACGAAGTTTCCGGCCCATTATTTCGTGGTCGTTCAGGTTTCGCACAGCAGAAGAGGCCGAATCTTGGAGAAAATGGAAGTTAGTGGGAGAAAAGATCTCTTGGGGACGGCGGTGCGGCCTTGTGTCACCGTGCCACAAGGTTGGGACGAACCAGGATCGAGATATTCCGCGAATCCGAAGCCTTTAGGGCGTCCCGACTCGGAGTCATAGACTAAACGGAACTTTTCGACTTTGCCAACGCTGTTGAAGATTTCGGTGATCTGCTCTTCGGAGAGACCTATCCAAGAGTTAGAGGCTGGACGAAGAGGCGCGACTGGGAATTGGAGGACGAGAGTACACACCATAAGGGATGTTTCCCACAAAAACAACGCGTGAAGGTGGCCTTGTAGACATTGTTGCAGAGTTCTGGTTGGATGTGTGAACAATGGTTTGCGAAGCTTGGACTTAGGTTGGTGGTTGACAAAGGAAGAAGCTTTGACAGCCTTGTGAAGGGGTCGAATCAAGTCGCACTAGTTCAACAGTAGATAAGTGAAATATACCGAGAGCTAGTCGCATGCTCTTGAGGAAGAATCCAGGCAGTAATTGTGGTGAAGAGCTCGTCTCTGGCCTTCCATCTGCCGTTGCAGCGTAGGAGGAAAATAACTGCGACTCGAGCGCAGCATCCACTAGGCAGGCTGAAGCTTCCAAGTTGTCGCGCCTAACCTGCACTTGGCGACGATAAGGCTCTTATCAATACCGCCCGACTTTTTGCCGGGCTGTTGGACACCCCGGACCCTTGCTCATCCGCCACATTCCTAGACGGGCATTAACTTAAGGTCAGCCGCGTGTAACTAGCTCTACTTGCGACTGTGGCCTCAACTTAGAGCCCACCTTTCCCTTGTCTTCTTACCAGCCGCAAGCACCTTGGGTTGCCAATTCACTCCTTTCCTGGCGTACGGAAAATATCTCCTTCTTCTTCTTTCATGCGCGCTTTCCTTTTATTTTAGTCTCTCCATTGTGGCCCTCTAGCGCCTCGCGAAAGTTCCGGGGACAGCTCCGCGATAGCTCCCATTCCTGACACGACCAACCGACTTCGCAACTATGGCTCCCAAGTCGAGGTTCACGAGGCTGGATGCCTTCACCAAGACGGTCGATGAGGCTCGAATTCGCACGACTAGCGGTGGTATTGTTACGATTGTGTCCATTATCGTTGTCCTGTTTCTGGCTTGGGGTGAATGGGCAGACTATCGCCGGGTGGTGGTACAGCCAGAGCTGGTTGTAGACAAGGGAAGAGGTGCGTACGCGTGTAAACTCACAATTGGACATTCCGGATGCAATTGGTTACTGTGAAGCATACTAATCCGTTCCTCGTCCTCAGGCGAACGAATGGAGATCCACCTGAACATGACGTTTCCTCATCTGCCTTGCCAGCTCTTGACGCTCGATGTCATGGATGTCTCAGGTGAACAGCAGCATGGTGTTAAGCACGGTGTCCAAAAAGTCCGTCTCGAGCCTGAGGGCAAGGGCGGCGGTGTTATCGATGTGCGCGCTCTTGCCCTCCACGATGAAAGTGCTGAGCATTTGGACCCCGATTATTGTGGTGACTGCTATGGTGCCGGAGCCCCAGCGACTGCGTCCAAGCAAGGATGCTGCAACACCTGCGATGAAGTTAGAGAGGCTTATGCGCAAGCGAACTGGGCTTTCGGCAGAGGCGAGAACGTCGAGCAGTGTGAGCGTGAGCACTATGGTGAGAGGCTGGATGCCGAGAGAGAGGAGGGCTGCCGTATTGAGGGCAACATCCAGGTGAACAAGGTTGTTGGAAACTTCCACTTTGCTCCCGGTCGCAGCTTCAGCAACGGAAACATGCATGTCCACGATGTCAAGACGTATTTCGAGGTCCCCAACGACAAGGTCAAGCACGACTTCAGCCACCGAATCCATTCCCTCCGCTTTGGCCCCCAGCTTCCCGAGTCTCTCTCTAAGAAGCTGGGCCGTGCCGAGCTCCCCTGGACCAACCATCACCTTAACCCGCTCGACGGCACTCACCAGGACACTCAGGACCCCAACTTCAACTACATGTACTTTGTGAAGATTGTGCCTACGTCGTATCTTCCCCTGGGCTGGCGAAAGAACATCCGCCGAGTTGCTGATTTGTTGAACGATTCTCCTGACCTCGGTACTCTTGGCCAAGCTGCCGATGGTAGCCTTGAGACACACCAGTACTCAGTCACGAGCCACAAGCGAAGCTTGTCCGAGGCTGATGATTCGGCCGAGGGACATCCTGAGCGACTGCACACCCGTGGCGGAATTCCTGGCGTCTTTTTCTCTTACGTGAGTGACCGAAATACAGGCAACATGGATCCAATAGCAAAGGCTAACAGGTGATAGGACATTTCTCCCATGAAGGTCATTAACAGAGAGGAGCAGAGCAAGACATTCCTTGGATTCTTGGCTGGTCTCAGTGCTATCGTTGGTGGAACTTTGACCGTGGCCGCTGCTATTGACAGGGGTCTCTTTGAGGGCACAACGAGGCTCAAGAAGATGCGATCCAAGGACCTATAAACGTAGATGATAGAGACGAGGGAGACGGGGAAAACAAAACAAGCGACCATATACGAAAGTTGGAAAGCAAGAGGACCACGCCCATATGGATTTCCAGTTTGAAAATTTGGTTGACATCAGTAGGAATGGGCAGGAAGATGTCAGGAGTGACGGGTGAGGCGTGGTTGGAGAGACAGTGTCTGTGCTATAGTTTGCTTTTTGAGGATTTGATGGCTGCCACGGGCAGTTTTGACGCATATACCGGGCATAGGGCGTTACGGGCTGGAATTTCTTTCTTTTCTCTTTTTGTCCTGTAGAGCACTGTAGCAGCTTCAAAACGTGTTTTCTTGGGTCTTTTGGTGCGTATCTACCTACATGTAGTAAACCGGGTGCCGCTGAATATGGATGTGATCTGGCCGAGCGATGTCTGATGGCGTGCTGCAGGTGTGGGAGACATTGGCCAATCAGGAATAGACTCTTACATACATGAACTTTTTTCCCCCCTCAGATCATAATGGTGTCTCAGCCCCCAGGAGGAGGAGGTGCGACAGTTCTCCCTTGCTCTGATGTCACCGGGCATCTTCTGCCGCAGTAGCGTTTGTAAACCATGCACCCTGTGCTATGGCCCTCCCACCGAATACAGATCAGATTGGCGGTACAAGCTTAGGAGACGAGGTTCGATGCACACAGACTATAAAACCCAGTAAATGGTTCTAGTCCACCAACCTTCAGACCAGTGTGTTGGTTACGTCGTCTCATTGACTGAGAAAACAAGGCAGTGCAAGCTCGCTTACCTCCCATCGGACCGCACTGGCCTCAGCTGAACACATTTCGGATATGTCGATTGTGTCAGTGCATCGCATACCTTCGGACACATACAATAGGCAACCTGGCAGTGCAATTGATGTCCGCATCTATTCTATAAATAACACAAATACTGGTCCTCGTCCACGCGTAGATGCACACGTCGATGCTACTAGTACGTACTGCGGCAGACCCGTTCGTCATTGCTGTGGAGGCTAAACAGAGCTTTGGAAGTTGGGGCTAGTGTTAAACACCAAACCTGCTGCCATGGAGCTTAGTACTAAAAATGGGTTGTGCTGCAAACTCCAAAGCCAAAATGGCAGTGTTGTGGCCCCAACTGGATCATGCTTCAACCTTGCGGGATAGAGGAACCGTAGGACGTAATAATGACTGGATTGCAAGCACATAGCAGGTAGTTTGATTAGATTTGCTCGCCTCTATGCTGCCCCTTGCCCCGGCTGAAACACTCTTCACACGCGAGCAAAACTCTGGTGGTGGATAGAGACACAAACGGTCGCGAGGTTGCATTCGGCTGGTGCAATTGGCCCCTCTCGTCCACAGGCTATCCCAATGAAGACAGGCCCCCAATCTATTAATCTGGATTCAACACGAGAACTCGGAAAGGAGACGCCAATTAGAACCCCTTGGCCACTGTAACCAGCAGCCCCCGCTGTGGACGCTCCTTACCGTTGAGTGGATGCTGGCGAAATGAGCGTGGATGCGACAGACAGATGCACCCCAGACAGTGGCTGTGGGTTGCCAATGATTTGCGGCAGGACCCTGCTGTGTATGTGCGTGGGTCACTGCCGCCGCACTGACTGCAATCGGGACCTCCGTGGGCGGAACCTGTGACCATGAATCTGCCCCAAGTGTGTGGCAAATTGGGGCTCTCCTGCGTCAGCAGTACCTGGCCTGCCCGTACCGCGACGTCTCCCTGCACTGGGTCGGTACCTCCAGCCAGCGAGGCAGAGGTACTCCCTCCTCTGTGCTAGCCGACGGGAAGAAGACACTTCGGCGGGGTGTCAAGGGGCGAGGATCCATTTCATCAGTGATGGATGCTACGTACCAGAACGCTAAGCACTGACCTAGCATTAAACAACCAAACATTGGGCCGGCCACTGAACGAAGGCGCTGCCACGTCCGCTCCCGCTTGTTTGGCAACCCCCCCCCAGGCTGTGGATGAAATGCTATCTGTACAACGCACTTCCACGGCACTCACCTGCTGCTCCTTTCATTCACCGATCACTCTCCAACAACACCAGGGTGCCATTCCCTGGGGTCTCGACTCTCCTCACTCTACATCTCTCCTTTGTCAAGGCCCTAGACCTCTCGCGACACTGAACAAGCTCGTTCCGCTAGCTCCTCGTTGATCAATCTGCACACACCAAGCGGGACCTTCTTCAGCTGCAACACTCGCATCATACCCTTGGAGCCAAACTTGCGCTTTCGCATCGCAGTCATTCGTTCCGAGTCCATTTTCTTGATATTTCCTTCTCAACAAGTGTATATGCTTCCCGGTCAATTTTATTTCTCGTCGACTGCGCAATTTGGGCTGCATTAATTTCCTACCACTCGACAAGCACACAGACCTTCCGAATCGGCCAGTAGCCCCATGCGCTCGTCCTCTCCTTCTACGACACACACTTCAGTGTAGCTGCTCCCCCCTTCGCTCGACTACACATACCTCGTTCAACTAGACGGTCTTTTATCCCGGCGCATCTTGTTTTCTCTTGCCGCCTCGGATCATCATATCGCTGTCCAGCCAATGCATCTTTCCCGAATGACCATTCTTGGTGTCGGAGAACAACATATCCTGGCCATCATCTTCTGAGCTAGGGTTGACCTTAATCTTTGGTGAAGTTGACTGGTCGGGCCCATTGAATACTTTGCGACTGCAACGGATTCGCTCTTTCCGACTGTCTCAACCCTCGACGAGGACTCGAATTCGGTTCATTTCATTTTCGCCAAGGGCAGGAGAGGTTCTATTCAACAGTTGACCCAGGGCCACCTGAACCGCTGCTCACCATGTCGAAACGACCGAATATCCTGGACCTGAGGTTAAACTCCTCTCAGTCAGTCAACTCCGCCTCTTCGCGAGCCTTGCGATCGCCGCGCATGCATGTAGCGGGGGAAGCACCCCCTGAGCTGTCCCCCCTCGATGCCTTTGCTTTGCAGAGTCGCCTGTTGGCGAAGCAACTCCAGGAGGGCTCTAGGGAAAGGAGGATGAGCCGGTTACCTCCATTGACCGTAGAAAGCCCGCTCATCGTCCAGGGTCGTTCCGACTACTTTCGATCCATGTCCCAGGAGGAAGAGGAGGAGGAAGAAAGAAGAATGCAGTTTGGACAGCCAAGCCCTGGCCTGGGCTTGAGAACAGAGTGTGAGGAGTCATTTGATGAACACGATAGGCCAATGTCGATGCACCCAAGAATGAGTCGAATTCCGTCAGTTTCTGAAGAGTCGTCGAAACCAGCGATTCCACCTCGCGACCCAGGCCGTGGTCGGTTAAGGCTTATTGAGGAGGACTCTACATTCTTTGGTGGAAGGACTGAACGTTCCCCATCCCCATTTACAGAGACGCGATCGCAGCCCGAGAAGAGAACGGGAAGTTCTTCACCAACCCGCAGAGATCATTCGCTGCCTCTCCCATCCACAACACACAACACTCCTCGCCCCGAAACGCCTGAACAGCCCAATCCACGGTCGTTGGATGACCTGGGCTTAGCTCCTCCTGCTACAAGGAGTGGCCTTCCGCCCCGCAAGTCGAGCGTCATATCCGCTCAGTTCAGCATGCATGATGAAGAGCCATCCGCTCAGCTTTCAGGTGCCGCCCAAGCTTTACGCCACCGGAAGATGTCATCAGGTGGCGGGACCTTTTCTGCCATGTCGCCTGTGGTTGGCCGTCCTGGGAGATCACCATCTGCCGGGTCCGACTCTTCGGCGTTGCCCAGGCCGTCTTTCAACTTCTCTAGGCCCATGAGCCGACCAGGGACGCCAAGCTTTGAACCTCCTTCAAGGCTCGGTACCCCATCTCGACAGGCATCCTCGGATAGCCAGCCCTCATTTATCCTGGCCGACGATTCAGTCCACACCCCGGTCAGCATGTATAGTGAGAGCTTCCAAGATCAAGCTGTCGATGATCCCGCACGGGGCGCACCTTCTTATATATACTCCAAGTTCTCATTACCCAGAGGTAAGGCAATACAGCGGTCTGAGCCTTTGGAGACAACAGCCGCACCGGCATCTTTTCAAAGGGATCAGCCACCACTCCCCCCTAGCAACCTTCAGCACCTTCCGACAGGAGCACCTCCTTCCCCACCAACTCGGCCCTCGACTTCTTCCGTCAGGCCTGCTCCCGAGGACAGCAACTTCCTGAACACTCAGGCAAGACCATCCACAGAGGCAGGCAAACGTAGTCTAGAGAGCTCGTTGACCCCAACGCTGCCACCACTCAGCCGCGAAACGTCTGCTCCCATGTTCTCCACACGGCTATCTACAGATATGGCTCCTAGAGGGCGCTCTCGCTCAACTCCAGCAGAGGAGTCTGGCCAACCGAAGCCAGCAATTACCAGGACTCCAACTTCTGCTACTACTAGCGACTCGGCCAGCACGATCCGCCCACCAACTACAGCCCGTTCTGCCGCACCTTCAGCATCTGAGATGACGGTGGAGGAGCATCTCAGCAAGGGTATCGAATGTCATGAGAACGGGTCCCTGAAGGAGTCAACATACCATCTGAGATATGCTGCCCGTCATAACAACCCCACCGCCATGCTTCTCTATGCACTGGCTTGCCGACATGGATGGGGGATGCGGGAAAACCAAAAGGAAGGTGTCGAATGGCTGAGAAAGGCTGCTGAATATGCTAGTATTGAGATCGCAGATGATGAGGGCCACGTTAAAGAAGGAAAGCATGTGGACTATATTGAAAGACGAACCCGGAAAGCTCAGTTTGCACTGAGCATATACGAGCTTGGTGTTAGCCATATGAATGGGTGGGGAATTGAGCAGGACAAGTCTCTTGCACTGAGATGCTTTGAGATCGCTGGCAGTAAGTTATTCATCCCAATTCGGTTTTGTGAATACTGGATGCTGACCGCATACCGTAGACTGGGGTGACGTGGATGCACTTTTGGAAGCAGGATTCTGTTATGCAAAGGGTGTTGGATGCAAGAAGAACCTGAAAGCCAGTGCTCGCTTTTACCGTATGGCCGAAGCTAAAGGAATGAGCATGGTTGGCAACAGTTGGTATGTATTCATCTCCATTTTTTTGGGAGGGGGGGTTTGGAATGTTGTGCTAACACTAGAATTCAGGATTCACAAGTCCAAGTATATGGATGAACCTGAAGAAACAGCCACCACTAAGGAATCTCCCAAGAAAGAAAAGCGAAAAGCCCGAAGCAAGTCCCGCACCAGGGCTATGTTTGGACTCAAGTCCTAAGCCATCCCTGGGCTTTATTTATGTGCAAACGCTGCACTTCTCATGATCACGAAACAGTCATTTATTTGCACCCATATGCTACGGAGTTCTGGACGGAGATCACAGGCATTGCACACCGGAATGGTGCAATGCAAAGCATATCCTAATCGTTCACTACTTTTGCTTTGTTATTACGATCTGAACGGCCTCAGGCGCACGGCATCGCGGCGCTCTTTTTTATCCTTTATAGGGAAGCGCAGAGTTTAATTCGATATCGGTAGCTGGGGTGGTTTCTTTTGTTTTTGATGTCACACATTTACACTCCAGTCAACCTTGGAAGATCAAAAAGGCTGTCTATATAAGAGTCACATGCATACTAGGCGCACTGTTTATTCGATGAGATGAGATGACATCTCATATCGTTACTTAATGTAGCGAGCTTGTTAATAGATGCAAGAAACACCCGTATGCTGAGGTGTTAGTAATTAAGAAAAGAACCGTCACATGTACTGAATGTTCAAGGTTGAGTGAGGCAGCATTGTAGAAGGAACGTGCTTCTACTGATGGTTTATCATTTGAAAAGATTTATTCTTATTTATTGTCTGTAATAACGCCGCCATAATCCCACCCAAGACATGGCATGTCTAAGAATCCACCTCCATCTTGTCGGACTCGAGGGGCACCTCCTGCACACTGACGTACCGGCCAATTTCGCTCTTCTTGATAATCTTCTCGTTCAGGACGGCCGTTGTGCCTCTGGCGAACTTGTAGCTCTGCTGCTTGGGTACCTTCTCGTTTGGCTTGATCAGGTTCCTCTTCAGCGTCGTCTTCTCCGGCGTGATGACGGCGACGTCCACGTTCGAGCCGGAGCCCAGGTCGTTCCAGATACCCGCCAGGATGGCCTCGCTGGCGAGCTCAACGGCCTCCTCCTGGGTCAGCTCGGCCTTCCACTTGGACTCGAAGACGCTCATGGCGGCCAAGCTGCCGCTGCCCATGGTGACGTAGGGGAGCTTGTCGGTGCTGCCGTGGGCGTGGACGGTGAAGAGGTGGGTGCCGGTGGGGTCGACGCCGGCGACGACGAGGTAGGCGCCGATGTGGCCCTGGTAGCGGAAGAGGTGCTGCTTGAGCATGGTCATGCACGTGACGACGCGGGGCTTGCGGCCGGTGGACATGGCGTGCAGCTCGAGCTGGGAGGAGATGAGGGCGGTGGTGAACTCGGTGTCGGCGGCGGTGCCGGCGCCGGCGCACCAGATCTGGGGGGCGATGTAGTGAAGCTTCTCACAGTTCTTGTCGGCGACGATGGGGCCCGAGGTGGCTCTGGTGTCTGCGGCAATCTGTTCCGGAGGGTGTCTGTGAGCTTCTGAGGCGGGTTGGGGTGGTTGCCAGCTACATATATGGTACCATGGAGAGGGGAGGTTTGATGGGATGGGGGAATAGATTCATGCTGGGGCGGAGCGGGATGGCAGAGAAACGTACAACAACACCTCCATCGAATATGCATCCTACAATCGTCGTACCGGTGCTGGTAGCCTTGGGGAGAGGCATACCCTGTGCGTGGAGAGCCGCATTGCGGTTGTAGTTGGAGAAGTCGAAGCCAGGCATCTTGAATAATTAGGCAAATGCCGTCCGACTTGGTCTCGAGCCCGAATCCGCCTTGGAGTACAATTTAAACAGATTAGCACCGTATCCGCTTGATATTGGTGTTGGATGAGTTTGGCGAAGCTGAGATCCCCAATGTCGTTGTTGAGTGTCGAAGTTGGTGGAGGGAGGTGGATGCTGGGGGGTATCGTTGGGTCAAGATGCTGGTAGAAGGCAGAGCTGCTGATGACGAGGCTAAAAGCTGCCTTCAGAATGAGGTCCAGGGCACCGGGGCACTGTGGCGGGTGGTGGAGGGTAGGTGGATTGTTGTAGGCGGCGAGCTATCCCCTGGAGCCTGGAGCCGTGCAGTGACGCGATTGGCTGCATGCGCGCTGCACGGCCTGGAGCTGTGCTCCACGTGATGTCGTGACTAGTAGAGCTCCTGCCATCAAAAAAGTTGCTTCAGGCCCGTGCAAGCAGGTACGGACGGATAAGAGAGGCTCAAGAGCCCATTGTATTTGGTGAATGCTGTCGCCCTTGCGAACACAAAGACTTCGAATCCCTGGGCCTCGATCGATCTCAACTCTTTTGGCCACGATCGATATTGTGCGCTTTGCGAATTTCCCTACAAACTCGACAGTATTTGGGATCCCTTCCCTGGGGGTTTAAAGATCCTGGCGCCTATCATCAGGTGAAGCGCGACGGTCGTCGAAAAGGAACCAGAACACCGGATTGTTTGTTCTCTTCATCTGCAGAAACGACCTATGACATCGGATTTGTTTAATTAGGCCATCCATCAGAGATCATGGCCTTCAGTTTTGGCAATTCCGGTGGCGCCCAGGCTGGGAATGCCGGAGGTGCAGCCTCAGGGCCTGAATTAGAAACTATTGCGACCGAGGTAGGTGTGATTTTCAAATGGTATGATATATATTGTGCTTATTGACTAACCCTTTCTTTTCTCTGCACAGGAACTAGGATTTCTCTCTGTTGCCGGCGAGGCCAAAGTTCGCCTTACTTCGTTATGGTCGCCTCTTCCCACCCCGACAGCGTCTCTGCTCGGTGTCGCGTCACGACGAGGTCTTGTTGCAGCCGCAGGACCTGACCATGTTATACTTGCGACAACCGAATCCGTCCGCAAAGCTCTCGAGAACCCCAAGGATGGCGAGTCGGAGATTCGGTCCTTCCAGCCTCAACTCAAGATGCCGCTCCCTATGCGGGTATCCCAATTGGCATTTACGGCTGACGAAAACTATCTCATCCTATCTGCGGAATCTGGAGGCGGTCTCGCTATCTATGAAGTTCAGAGTCTGCTGAATGGCTCCACAAGCTCCGTCTTCGAGCTTCCTACGAACGGAGAGTCGTTGCGACTACTGGCACCCAACCCTACGTCAGAAAAGGCCGAGCTTTGCGCGATTGTGACGACCAACGGGAATCTTCACATGACAAATCTCAAAGAGAGAAAAATCAGCAATGTCCTCAAAAGCCAAGTGAGCTCTGTTAGCTGGAGTTCGAGAGGCAAGCAGCTATGCGCTGGCTTGGCGGACGGCACAATCCATCAGATGACCCCTGAAGGTGAAGCCAAGGCGGAAATCCCCAAAGCCCCGAACCTGGGGAGTTACCATGGTAAGAAATGACCTCTCATCATTTGTCGTTCCTCTATCGGTCATTGTGACTTAACTGACCAATATTACAGTCTCTTCTTTGACATGGCTAGAAAATAATCTGTGGTTGGCTATTTATACCTCCAACGATGAATCAGCCCCATCATCAGTGTACAATATTATTACCCGCACACCTCCTTCCTCCTTTTCTTTCCAGAAGATTTCTGATCCTATCGAACCTTTCGGGGCTGAGAAAGCCCCCCATCATTCAGTCCTCAGGTTGAGGGACTTTCCTCCTGATATCCAGGACCTGCTCATCGTAGCCTCTACTGCATCAACAGACATCGGACTTTTGACCAGGTCTAAGAAAGCCCTTGCTACTGATAAACCAGCCGACTCCATTACCGGGGTGTTCGTCACGACTGAACTACTTGATGACAGCAAAAGGCCTACTCTCCCTATGACGGATTCCATGGACGATTCTACCCCTATCGGAGTTGCTCTGGACCTTTCGAGCAAGGATAAGGTTTACAAACCTATCCCATCAGATGAAGAACTTGAAGAATCTCCAAGCCCTCTTCCTGGGCTGTGGGTATTGACACACGAGGGTGTCCTTTGCCCATGGTGGCTGGTTTACACCGATTCGATCAGAAAGGGAACCCCATACCCCGGTTTGGCTTCTTTAGATAACTCGGCGCCTGCACAACCACCCTCGACGCCCTTTTCGTCGAACACCGGAATGTCAGGCCTGGGATCGACCTCGACTACAACGCCCACCACCACTCCTGCCCCTGCATTTGGCTCTTCGAGCCAGCTGGGAGCCAAAGCTTCGCCTTGGGGAGGAGCCTCGACCACGACTCCAACCCAGCCCACCGCGACCTTTGGATCTAGTACATTCGGTAGCTCTCCCGCCCCCTCGGCCCCTGCGTTCGGAAAGCCAAGCACATTTGGGCAATCATCTCAATTAGGGACGAAGTCTCCTCTCTGGGGAGCAGGAGCTGGATCGGGCTCCACCCCAGCCTTTGGACAGTCTGGGTTTTCATCCTTTGCAAACAAAAACGCATCCACGTTTGGCTCCAGTGCGCAGCCTTCGGCCCAATCGCAAGCGCCGTCATCTGGAGGGTTTGCTGGCTTCAGCAGTCAGGGTGGATTTAGTTCCGTTGCTAACAACAGTCCCGGCGGCAGCATCTTTGCTAGTACCGGAAATCAGGCATCTGGAGGTTCTACCAGCGTTTTTGGATCTGGGTCATCTGAAAATACTAGCTTCGGTGCCAAGACTGATAAGCCTTCAGGTGGTCTGTTTGGTCAACCCTTCAAGCTTGAGAGCTCATTCAAGCCCGATCCGACTTCTGCTGCGGATAATGAAAAGCCTTCGACAACTTCGGGTAGTTCACTATTTGGCTCCGCATTTGGTTCAGCCCTGAACGACGCGAAAACTCAACCGGCCGAGTCAACAATATCCTCAAAGGACGAGGATATGGATGCTGAGGATACAACCGAGCAAACACCCCAGGCAAAGCCTTCTACTTCCATATTTGGCTCACAATCTACTGTGGAATCAACAACTCCTACAACAACACCAGCACCGCCGAAGTTTGGAATAACCACGACGGCGTCAGGGAAATCCATTTTTGCACAGCCCATCACTAGCCTGGGATCTACGGGAGGGCTATTTGGGTCCAAGAATGAACCGGCCAAGACATCATCACCCTTTGGCGGGCTGTTTGCCCAGAAGAAGCAGGTTGAACCTGAGACGCCCAAATCAAAGCCTGGAGAGCAGGAACCACTGCCACCGGACACCACGAGCAAATTGGTTTATCCTCTTGGTGACTCGTCTTCATCCTCTGCTACGTCCAGTGCGCCCACTGCTTCGTCTCAGGTTGCAGAAGCTCCTTTACCTCCCGACCCAGTAGCTACACCCAAGCCTACCAAGGATAGTGACCTGAAAGAAGAGTCATCGTCAGAGAAGAGCGGAGCTGGAGACGCACCTCTACCTCCTGATTTCGTCAAAGTCTCAAAACCCAAGGAAAGCTCAGTGGTCCCGGAGGCAGCTCCTTTGCCTCCTGATTTTGCCAAGCCAGGCAAGACGCCCACTCCACAGCCGCCTTCTATCTTCTCAGAAGCCAACGTGCCTAATACATCCTTTAAGACGGCGGCGCCCACTTCATTTCCGAGCTTTAACACATCGAATGCCCCTCCTGCTCTTGATGACGATGAGGATGAGAGCGATTTCGAGGATGACAACGCTACTGAAGGAAGTGGTGTTGACGTTGCGAAGGATTTGAGCCCCAGCGCGAGTGGTCTTGGCCAGACTACAACTCCTGGCTTTACTCCCCAGAGCTCCTTTGGAGGCGTTGGCTCCAGCGTGACTAGCACAGTCATGGACCGGTCAAAGCCCCTCTTTGGGGAGCTCAGCCGTAACGCCCCCCTATTTCCACGCCCGAATGCAGGCAGCCCTCGTTCTCCAAGCCCTGTCCGAGCAATTCCTGGTCGCATGCTGCGGAACGATACCAGATCAGTGAGCGCGCCTGGAATGGCATCGCAGATAGTAGGACATCACACTCAGTCGCAATTAAGGGGGTCAATTACCAGCCGAGAAACCAATGCGAATGCTGAAGACCATTTCTTGGCACAGAATAGAAAATTGAGGGCGCGGCAAGAGGCGGAAGAGACACAACCCCTTGTTGATGAGGAGGATGACGAGGTGCAAAAGATCCTGGCTTCGGAGGTCGAGGGTACATTGGCCCTGGATGAGTTCATTGCTCATTCGAACACAGGCCCTCCTGCCGGGGAAAGCATTCCTTCGCAAGTTGAAGCTGTATACCGAGATATCAACTCTATGATTGATACTGTCGGATTGAATGCACGGTCTGTCAAAGCCTTTGTCAAGGGGCACACGGAAAACAGAAAGGAGGGAGGTCGAACTAAAGAGGATCTTGAAATCCCTGACGATTGGGTGCTTTGCGAGGTTGACGAGCTAGGAAGAGTTTTGGATGATGATCTCTATGGCGAGTTGGAGAACGGGCGTGTCCGAAATCTTGAGGAAAAGATAGAGGCCTGCCATGGTTTGACGCGAGATATGCATCGACTACGAGCCAAGCAGGAAGATCTTAAGAAGATTATCGCGGCAAGACTGGACCTTGATCAGAAAGCAGCGACCCAGTCTCTGCCACTTAGTGCTGAACAAGCCACGCAGCAAAACGAACTTCGCCGGGACTTTACGAATTTCTCCAAGCACTTAGCTGAGACCGAAGAGGCCCTCACACTGCTCAAGGCTAAATTGGCATCAGTCTCAGGAGCTACTGGAAGGGGAAGCACCAACATGCCAACAGTTGATGCTGTCATGCGAACCATCACCAAGATGACCTCTATGGTGGAGAAGCGAAGCGGGGATATTGATGTGCTGGAAAATCAGCTTCGCAAGGTCCGCCTCAGCACTCCTATCCGTGAAGGGTCACCTGCAGCAACTCCCCAGAACCGAAGGAGCGTCCTCTTCTCCCCTGATTCCACACCAGCTCGAACACTCCGACACAGCTATAATGCCAGTGTAGGATCAATTGGAAGCCCAGCCCGGGCAACGCCCAGGAAGAAGTTGAGTGGGTTCAGCAAGGAGGAAAAGGGAGACCTCATGGACAAACGGGCCCGCCGACAAGCAGTCTTGAACAAGTTGAAATCCAGCGTGGAGAAGAAAGGCGTTAGTGTTTGGAACATGGAAGATATCGAATAAGTAATCCGCGGGCGCCAGTGCAATGCACGATTTATTTTTAATTAGTTTTCTCCGTCTTCTTTTTTGCATTGGGTTGGAGAGATGGGATTGACAGGGAAATATATATATGTAGTTTAGATAGTAGAAATTGGAGCATCAATCGCATTGACGTTGGATCAAGCGATAGACACACTGACACACCATCTTCTCTTTGGTTGTATTGCATGAAGCGGGTCCCATAGCTTCCCGAATCAGACGTGACGAAGCTAGATATTCGGTGAGGATCCAGTTACAGAACCGGAACGGACTAGCGCCTTTTTCACCGAGATCTCCCAGCCGGTAGCCTAGAAAGTTGGAGGGGCATCAAAAAATTTCCCAGTGTGACATCTTGGCTGCAAGCTCTCGACAATCATAATCATCCTACAATTGCGATGGCCCCCTCGACGAAAGCGCAATGGGCGCAGCCTCCCAGCAAGGAAGAACTAGAGCGCCGGAATGTAAGCTGCATTTTCCCTTCAAAAACAACTGGCAAATATTTTAAAGACTAATTCAAATTTTGTCTTCCGCAGACGGTGAACATTAACAAAGAAACGGTCACCAACACAGTATCGACCGATTTTCCCGGCCACTTCCCCGGAGAAGATCACGCCTTCTCAATTGATCGATTCCAGTCTGGCTTTGACATCTCTTTCCACCAGAACGATCAATTCCATGCCTCCTTCTCCCTCGTCGGCATTGACGCCTCTCTCGCCAATGCCTTCCGCCGCATCCTGATTGCCGAAATCCCAACACTCGCGATCGAGAACGTATTTATAACAAACAACACTTCCGTCATTCAGGATGAGGTTCTTGCCCACCGACTGGGCCTTATTCCCTTCAAAGGCGGTAGCGAAGGTCTGCGCAACTTCCTGCGGTTCCACAAGAAAGGCGAGGATGCCCAGGACTATGACACAGTCCAGCTGGACCTCAATGTGACCTGCACCGTAAATACCGACGCCGCGCCAAACGAGACGGACCCCCTCAAGGCCTACCACAACGCCCATGTCTATGCCAAGGACATCACCTTCACCCCCCAGGGCCGGCAAGAACAATACTTCTCGGGCGAGGACGCAATCGTCCCCGTCAACCCAGACATCCTCATCGCCAAGATGCGCCCCCGGCAGACCATCGAGCTCTCCATGTACATGAACTTGGGCGTTGGCTCCGACCATTCCAAGTTCTCCCCCGTCGCCACCGCCTCATACCGCTTGATGCCGACGATCAAGATCACAAGACCCATCATCGGCGCCGATGCGCACAAGTTCGCCAAGTGCTTCCCTGAAGGCGTCATCGGGCTGGAGAAGGTCTCAAAGAAGGAGGCGGGACAGCGGGACAGCGGCTACGAGGGCCACGCTGGGGAACTAAAGGCCGTCGTCGTTGACCCTATGAGAGACACGGTCAGCAGGGAGTGTTTGCGACACGAAGAGTTCGAGGGCAAGGTCCAGCTGGGACGAAGGAGGGACCACTTCATCTTCTCCGTCGAGAGCACGGGGCAGTGGGACAGCGACGAGCTGTTCCTAGAGGCAGTGAAGAAGCTGAAGCAGAAGTGCAAGAAGCTCGAAGACCAGGTTGACAACATGGTTCGGTAGAGAACCGAGAGTTGCCCTTTTTTCGAGCGTCTTCATTTTTCCACACACACATACACACGTCTTTGCTGCATCGGGGAACTTGGATGAGCCTTCAATTTTGATATGTATATTGGACTCAGTTCGCATCTTTCTTTTGTCACTGTGCTGTTATTCTTAGGTGTTCGCAGGGTAGATAGACAAGAAAAAAAAGGGAATGATACCATGATACTTGAGACTCCAGCGCTTCCTATCCCCCCTCCTCCTGCATAAATAATGTTGCTCCTTTTTTTCGTCTATTTTTCTCATTCCTCATTTTCAGAATCAATGTTAGCCCGAAACGCCATAAAAACGATGTGTTATTGATGTTGCAAGAATACCACAACTCCCAACAAATGCCTTCCCCACCCTGCCATGTGCTTGCCAAAAAAAAAAGAAAAAGGAGAGACAAAGATGGACTCGCTAAATGTTCTACTCAAGACTTGAAAACAAGGTAGAAGGTGAACTCGAGAGGGAAGGCCGGGTCGGTGACGACAATCTCCTGCCTGTTCTCGAGGCCAAGCTCGGCCAAAGACTTGGCGAGGTTGGGCCGGGTCCTCTGCTCCAGGCTGGGAGGGAACTGCATGTAGAGGGTCTTCCCCTCGGCCCGGACCGAGGGCTTCTTAAGCTGCGCCTCGGGGCGCACGGCGAAGGAGTCCAGGAGGGCCTGGAGGGTCGTGTTGGGGTCGACCTCGAGAGGCCTGGACTGCTTGCCGCAGACGGGGCAGTCTGGCTTCTGCTCGTGCTTGAAGGTGTAGGTGTAGACGCTGTCGTTCCCGGAGTACATCATGTAGTTGTTCTCGAACCCCAGGCACGGGGCGGCGGACGTGGCGAGCTTGAAGGCCTCGTTGCAGCACGCGGCGGCGATGATGGCGTTGGTGGAGGCGATGGCGGGGATGATGTTCTTGATGGTGCCCTGGGTGAGCGAGTAGGTGACGCCGGGGATGTTGAACTCCTGTGCCCGGGTGAGGGCCTTCTTGTAAAGCCAGGTGACGTGCTCCGGGTCGTCCTTGTCGAGCTGGGGGAAGGGCTTCTCCTCGTCCCAGGCGATGACGTGGGCCCACTCGACGCAGTGCTCGGGCTGCCGCGGGATGGAGGCGATGGTGCAGAGCGGCACGGCGGCTCTGGGCGCGTGCATGTCCAGCTGGCACTCGATGCATGAGGTGATGGTTGGCAGGATCACCCGGGCCTGGCCCTTGAAGCCCTCCGTGCCGCCGTCGACGAGGGGCTTGATGTTGTCAGGGTCGTCGGACCCGTCCTCGGCAATCGAGACCAGCATGGCGTTTATCCATCTTCGAGCTTCGATGCTGTCAAGCCCGCAGACGACGAGCTGGAACTGCTTGTAGAAGCTCTCGTCAAAGTCCTGGATGCGATTGTTGTACGCGGTGATCTTCACGCCCTTGACCCTCTGCTCGACAAACCGTGCAGCCACTTCTGCCTTGTACTTCCCGACGTCCGACTTCCTGAACAAGAATTGGCGGTTGAGGTTGGATATATCAATTGTGTCTGACGAAGGAATAGATATCAGCTGGGGAATGTGCATGTTTGAGGGCCGGAGTGACGCTCACCCATGTCAATAACGTGAATGTCTCTGAAATGGGACATGGCCAAGTTCTTGAGGATCTCACATCCTAGACCACCGGCGCCTCTGCAAGCATATAGTATTGTTTAGTCGTTATACTCATCGTGTGGTGGTCTCGGACATGGAACGAAGGGGAAACGAGGAGCATCGCACATTACCCTGTCGATAGCTCGTTAGCAGCTGCAGGTCAACGTGCCGACCTTGCGTCAGCAGTAGGGAAGGGGTGGGAGCGTACAAGATCTTCATCTTTTCGAAATTCGCCAGCGATTCCTCGTCCGCGGCGCTGGGATCAGTGAACGGGCCTGGGCTCCGGCGGATCTGGTCGAGCAGTCGCCTGCGGACGGGGGCTCTGTTAGCGACCGTCACCAAAGAGCTACATTGGCGAGCTTGCTTACCACCTGGCTGTCTCGTTGGTTGGCTCAACAGGAGCCAGATTCTGTGTGGCAGCCATCTTCTTTTTAGGTACTAGAATCTGAATTGGTGTCGACGGGTTATATCTGTTGTACCAAAAAAAGGTACCAAAGGACAGACAGGCCTCGACCTCATGCGCCTCGAGAGTTGGGAGGGGATGGATAGGCAGCCGTGCATTCGGTGAGCAGTGGTGAGGGTCGGTGAGTTCGGTGGAGGTGGGGTAGCTTCCAAGCTCTCCCACAGCCCCGGCAAGGAACAAGAAAGTGCACTCTTCCTCGTCTCTCAGAGTTTTATTTTTGTTCTCTTCTCTTCAGTCTGTTCCGGTATGAGTAAATAAGACGGGCCTCGGCATTCGTTCGATTCTGTGCCGTTGATGGCGTTCTGGCAACAATGGACGAGCTTCTCACGCCGATCAGCACCACATACCTGAAGCCTAAGGTGGCAGAGGCACCACTTCTCACCGAAG
Organism: Clonostachys solani; assembly: GCA_902141235.2. Lineage (NCBI taxonomy): Eukaryota > Fungi > Ascomycota > Sordariomycetes > Hypocreales > Bionectriaceae > Clonostachys > Clonostachys solani. The sequence goes on from CABFOC020000035.1 coordinate 5,457,771, forward strand.
TTGCGTCTCAGAGCAAGCAAATTACGCCAGCTGCCTCGGCTGCGGGTAAGATAACTTCACCCGACGAAGCTTTGGACACGCTTAAAAACCAGCCGAGTTATGACGCTCTGCTTACCACCCTGGAATTTCTCACCAACAGTCAAGGCTCAAGGAACAGCAATTTCAGTCTTCATATACCAAGTCCGAAGAGCGCGGCTGTGGTGAAGATACTGGTGACTGAAATTGCGCACAACTATTGGCCACTATTCTCTGCTTCCGGCGATGGCGACACAGACGACACGCTTCGCCCTAAAGAAGCGTTTGTCAGATGTCTCGGCAGTGTCACAGGAGTCAACGCTATCTTATCCCATATGGCAGCTCTGATAAACGAGGTGAAGAGTAGCAGCAAGGGAATCTCTCGCTCTGACTTGACCCTCCATCTGGAGATATTTCTTGACCTTCTTTCTACAATCCTTGGCGGCGATCATGCGGCCCAGCAGTTATGGACGACATCTACCAAAGAGCTCACAAACGACATGTTAAAGAAGGGTCAAACCCAGACATTTATCTCTTTATTGACAAACGGACGTATCGTTTCAGTTGCTGCTGAAGCTCTTACTCTAGTAGGGGAGGGGCAGCTCCGCAATGTTCCTAGATGGACTGCTGATGGGCTGGAGTATACTTTGTGGCTTGGGCGAAACGTAGCCCTTTGGGCAAAGTTGGAGTCTTCAGATACAGAAATGCAAGTTTGCTCTGATCTAGTACAGAGAGGAGGCTCGCTGGGCTATGCTGGTAAGCAGGTTGCTTCTCCTTGTCCTGGATTCAGCTTGGTCGTCTTTGAACTAACATGCTTGACTTTGCTCTACCCGCCTCTAGAGAGGCTGATCAAATTTCTCATTGACGATATGTTACTTACCCAAGGAGCGGATCCGAATATCTTTGTTAAACTCCTATTAAACCAACTACAAGCAGCAAGGAAGGTGCTGCACATTCTCCTGGACCATTTATCAAATAGATTTTTAGACCGTCTACAGCCTGAAGATCCATCCGCAAGTTCAATCATTTCGGCGGCTGCCGGTATTATTGATTCTGTGATCCAAGGTGATAGGGTGAGAGAATCTCATCTGATAAAGTGGTGTTCCTCCTCGTCCGGAGCAGGACTCGGGCACGGGGTTGAGATAAGGAGGGCAGTCCTAGCCGCCCTCTCCAAAAACAAAGAAAACATCAAGGCTGTCCTGGAAAAATCGGTATCTCAGTTCGGCGACGAGCTATATATTAAGCATGCCGCTATCCTGCAGCAAAATGGCAAGTGAGGTCGATTTCGAGACAAGTTTACTAATGTTCTAACTTGCATTCTCTAGTTCACACCGAGATATTACTTCTCAGCGCTGGGTATGTCTCTCGATCACTGCCTATTAAGCTGGCAATGTTGCTCAGATCGGCGCCATACTTGCGAGCCATCTCCAACCGCATCGCTGCAACACAGAGTCGTGCTCGATTCCTCGGGATGGTTGTCGGCGAAACCCTCTCAGGTCTGGTTGACAGCAGTGATAAAAAGCTCGATTTCCACATGGACGACATGGGGTTTGCGGATATGGGAAGTCTCAAGGAACTGTCCAAGATTTCAGACAGTATTGGACCTGCAGAGCCAATTCTCTCAACTCGCCAGCAACCTCCTCCCCAGCTGCAACCAACCACAGCATCAAAGAAAGTGCCAAAGAAGAAGGCAAAGCCAGCTTCACCTACTGTCCAACCTAAATCTATCATCCAAGAAATAGATTCTTCCGGGGAGGAAGATGAAGACGAGGGTTTGGTGCCGTACGCCAAGCACTCGGATCCAGAAGATTCAGATGATGACCCAACACTCATTCAGCGAAACCGGGTGAAACCACCGGTTTACATTCGCGATTTGATAGCCTTTTTCCGGGACTCGGAGTCCTACGACAAACAAAACTTGGCCCTACAGACAGCTCCATCGCTTCTCCGACGCAAAGCCAACTATGGCACCGAAGTCAGCTCGCACGCGGACGAGCTAGCAGGCTTACTCGTGGGTTTACAGGATAAGTTTGACATAGAAGAGTTCCATGACCTTCGGCAACAGAGCATGATTGCTCTGATTGTCTCGCAACCCAAGACGATGGCTCCTTGGTTCGCACGCACATTTTTCGAGGGTGACTATTCCCTAGCTCAGCGTACTGAGATAATAGTTGCGCTGGGTCTCTCATCGCGAGAGCTTGCTGGGTACGACATCTCGCAGTACCAGTCGTCTGCATCGTTTCCCTCAAAGAAGCTGCCGGAGAAGATCGAGCAGCTCTACGTCAGGGAGGTAAAGGCTGAGGACCATTCACCCGCCTCTCGCCTCAAGCCATTGGCGCCCACAGCCCTCGACAACATCGCAACCTCGGTGACGTCCGCGTTCCTCGAACCACTAGCAGCAGAGGCTGCAGACACAGTCACCGGGCCCGACGTACTGAAGCTGCAGACGTTCACTGCCAGATACAAATCCAAATCCGCAAAGCGGCCTCGCGTCCGAGCCATCCCGAACACCACAGCCGGCCTTCTAGCATCGTCCTTCTTCTCGCCGCTCACTGCTCATTTCAGCGTGGCTCTGCATTCTCGCAGGCCAATGATCCTAAACCCGGCTCTCCTCGGGCTCTACCTACAGACCCTCGGCATAATCGTCCATGCCGCCGGTCCATCGACCCTCTCCCTCCCACAGCTGACCTCGGAGCTGTGGTCTCTCCTCCTGGGAACCAGGCAGCATGCGGTCGGGGATCTCGGCGCGCTGAAGGGGTGGTTCGTCGCAATGGCTGCCTTAATAGAGGTCAACGAGGGCGACATGCGCCGGCTCTGCCAGGAGCTGGGGAGGGAAGTGGTCGAGACGCGGGAGTGGGCCAGCGGGGTGTTTGAGAGGATCAGGGGAGAAGACGGCGGCGACGAGAACCACGTCAAGATGCTCGCTGCGGGTGTTCTTATCCGGCTGGGTGAGGCGATTGAGAAGTACCAGGCTTTATTGATGGGAGACTTGATTGGGTATACATAAGATGCCTTGGTTAAATGTGGGATCACAGCATCGAGAACAAGCTCCTTTTGCAAATGCCCGTTTGATACCTAGCCATGCATACTTGTATAATACTTGTATGGTAACTTGATATCTGCTCATTCGTCACAAGGTGTCCAATAATGATTCATGTCGTGCACTATAAACTTATTGGCCATTCTATCATACTATTCCTCCGGATTTTACAACAAATGCTCATGATCTCCAAGGATATTGTTCATCTCGAGGAGAGAGAAAGATCATGACGCCTATGAAATGCTATTACGTACCAAACGATCTCATTTCCAGCGTAGTAGTGCATGTACATGATACGGGTTCTTCCCGACAATCGCTCCTGTATCCCAACTCCAAAAAAAAAAACTCCTCGTCAACAACAGCAGTTATTAAATCAAACATTAGATAGGCATCCAGCCCTTCTTCATGCCTTTACACTAGTAAGGTCTGTGAGTGAAATGTGTCTAGTAATTACAAACCCACCCACTTGGGGGGGGTTCATTGCGTATCTTCATTTTTCCATCTCTCATGAAGGGGTTACGAGATCAGGAGTCTCAGCTCTGGTCGAACTTGCGCGTCGAACCTGCAATCCCGAGAGATAGGCATCAGCGTGGCTGAGGTGGGCACCCAAAGACATGGCCATTCTGCGAAGCTCTTCCTTCACTTCTTCATGGGAGGCTTGACCCTCCATGACTTGAGGCAAGGGCGCCAGCGGTAACGGGGGTAGGAAAGAGACTCCATTTCCACGAGAAGGTGATGGATGGCGAATTACCGAACCCGGCTCGTCATCATGATAGCCATTCTCGTGTGGAGACACAAATGGAAATTGTGCAGTATTCGCGGAAGTCGTAGGCTGTGGGGTTGGGTCGTCGTCAGGGTATTCAGGGTCCATATCGGCAAAGTCACTCAAGGAGTAAGGGCGTGCAAGGTCATTAGATAGACTAGGGGAATGGCCGTTGGACTGAGCAGCATGGTTGACGCCGTTTGCCATCACATCATGCTGCATGTTTGAAAACTCAGATTCATCCGAAACATAGATGGATGGCTCGCGGTACGTAGCTGGCATCGCATAAAAGGATGTGTGTCTTTCAAGCTCGAACGGGTTGGTGCTACCGAAATCAGAACTGCCCACGGAATTTGCATCTGAGTGAGAGGTGGATGGACGTGAATAATCCATGGGTGTGTCGGGCATGCTCAGGTCAAGGTCAATAAGACTCCCTGTAGACGCCCGGTTATCAGCCGAAGGCGTCGGGGCGAGATCGTTATATTGTGAAGAGGGAGGTAGCGGCTCCGTAGGCCGATGAATAAGAGGGGGGCGACTGGTGACTGGGCTGGGTGCTGGCTCTGCCTCCTCGGGCATGGCAGGAAATCGGAATGCTTGCGGATCTGGAGGAGCAGGACCCGGTGTCAGGGAGGGGAACTTCCAGTCCTGTGTCCTACGGTTTCCCTTTATGTCGCCAGGATCACTCAGAGGTCCGTTATCAAAAGGCTCCGGGTCTCCCATGTCGAAGTCGACTGGGAATCTAGAATCCCCAGCCTTGAGAGTGTTCAAGTCAACAAAGTCCGAAAGCTCGCTGCCGTGCAACGAGGCATCCAGGTCAATAAGCGACTTCCTGCCTATATCCAAGTCAATGAGTGACTCCCTCACATCAGATGAAGGGAGAGAGTCATCACGAAGTGGTAGATCGGAAGCATTCGGCGCAGCAGGTGGGGCAGGGATGGGAAAGGGACGGCCATAGTATGCCCTCGAATTGTCTTCATAATTGGACATGGTGTTTGGATCAAACAATTTCTCCAGGGGAGCCTTGACGGACGGCAGATAAGGAGGAGGTCTCCGACGACCTTTGGGTTTCTGGGGGCGAGCTGTTTCCTCATACTTCTCTTGGACAAAATCCACGTTGGATCCGTACACATCGTACACATCCTGTGCATCGCCATTGTTGAATACTTGCTGATCAAAGGCAGCTGTTGTGCTGAAATTCCATTCGTCATCAGCCATCACTGCTGCTGCGAGGTCTGCTGGTGCCTGCGCACCTCCCAGGTTGAACAATGACCGTCGGTCACCTCCTTGTCCCTCCCAAAGTTTAAAGGCTCTCACGAGATGAGCCAATGATTCTGTTGGGTAGGTATCCTCGGTCTTGAACAAGTATCCGTGGCGCTGAATCTGAGTAATACTGGGTCTCTTGGCCGGATCGTGTTGCAGGCAGTAGCCAATGAGGTCCTTTAGGCCAGAAGAATATTTATCACCATCCAAGCGGGGTGTATTTTGCTTGACATAGGTTCCGAGTTTTGTGAAATCCATACCAGCAGCCACATTCGGCGGTAACCCCGAAGCAATCTCGAACACCATAGCACCAAAAGCCCAGATGTCAACCTCAGTGCCGTAGGAGGCGGAAGGATCGAAAAGCTCTGGTGCCATCCAATGCGGCGTGCCAATGACAGTAGTTCTCTTGTCGAACTTGGTCTCGATGACACCGGCAACACCGAAATCGCAAAGCTGGACGTCTCCGACCTCGGTAACCAGGACGTTGGCGCACTTGAGATCACGGTGAATGATTCCTTGAGCATGAACCCAGGAGATGGCCTCTGCTGCTTCGCGCAAGATAGGAATGATCCATTTCTCCTGCAGGCCACCGGGCGCCGTTGGCTTCATGAGAGTCGCCACACTCCCCCCCGCGCAGTACTCTGTGATCATCCACATGGACTGGCCAACGGGGAGAGCCTCGATAACATGATTGATGTTTTTGGCACCCGTGTCGCTCAGCATCTGCAGGGCGTTGATCTCCTTGAGCAGGTCGCTGTAGGTATCGGCCATCCTGGGGTCCGCAGTGTCGCTCTGGTCGATGTCAATAATTTTGACAGCGACCAGCTGCTTGGTGGTCAGTGAGGTGGCCTTGTAGACACGGCCAAAGCTCCCCTTGCCGATGAGCTCCGAGAGCTGGTACTTGGGGACCTCTTTTCCGGACTTGTTGCACTGCTCAATAACCCTCTTCTGCATTTTCAAGGCATCGTCGAGAGCCTTTTGTTTGGTGCCGGAGACCTCCGGCCACTTCACCTGAAGAGACGCCATGGTGAGCCGCCGGTTTGACTGATGTTAATTTCTTGAACGAGTTATTCCACCTCTCCCAGCTGCGTGAGCGCGGGCTAGTGCGTCACGGCCGCCGCCTCTAGGTTTCAGAATGTGGCTAGCCGTGCTTCATGTGAAGGCTTTGAAGACCGGGAATGGCAATGATCTTGCTGGACGCTTTGTTGTTTGGACGAATGGCTCAGTGAGTAAGGCTGGGTGAGTAATCTGTCCCACATGGCGGGTGGATTTTCATATCACGATGATTTTCCCGTCCCAGCCCTTCCGAGTAACTATGCAAAGGTGCAAGTGAGAAGAGAGACAAGCCCCTTCATGGAAGCCGCATCGATAAGGTTTGAAGCCTGCTGATGTTATGAACTGACCCGATTCCACCATCAACAAAACCGCCATCTGGAAACGACGTTGGGCGCCAGGGGCTGTTGCGAAGTTTTACCGATGCTTCAGAGGCCTGTTCGCCGACGGGCTTATGTCAGCCGTTCTTATCTACGAGCACCTTGGCCTGATTATCTCACGAGTCACGTCCTGCGTATTCCGTATTTCGTCTTCACACACAATTGGAAGGAGGGATGACACATAGGACGGAGAAAAACAGAGCTGTTGAAGAGGGCGGAGGCGGAGCGGGATTCAATGCATGCGCCAGCAGCTGAATTGAAAAACAAAGAACTCGGAATACAGTATTACCGTGGCGTTCTCACTATTCTTGTGGCTGCCCATAATCTCATGCATGTGATGCTCAGCTCCAATCCCACCAATGTTTTGTTGTTGGTAATAGATTAGGCCCTGATTGATGAATAGCCCCATTACGATCCTACATGGCAATATATCCGTGCTACAAACAAACAAGCGATTGCGGAGAGGCCGGAGAAGGCCGAGAGTCCCCTGTCTGTTTGTCGAAGCAAACTTCAATCCGTCAAACAACCGGTGTACATGAATTGAACCGGACGACGATGACTGGCCAGAACACGCAGCACTAGTATTTTGACAGGGGAAACTACCCGCCAGTTCGCTTCCACGTATGTCCAACCTGGGTAATCAATAGGTCGGTAATTATTATTGTTCTTGAAACGTCCGTATTGAGGAATGTCGCTCTTGTCTGCATAAACCATGTGCCAGCCACGGTCATGCGGAGCCAAGACACGCCGGCCTGGAACTTACGCGAAGACAAACAGGGAGGTCTGGAGGTGATACCTGACCTGTCCTAGAGCGGCGCGCTCATGCACGCAAGCACCGTAATCTGCAGATATTGTAATATCTGCCCTGCCCTGGCTTGTCCAACGCCAAATGTCGGCCGGGCGGGCGGCGAAGACGAGAAGCGATGACCAAGAGGGGTGAGCTGGCTGCAGC